>CM035146.1:41902700-44425200 GCA_020205605.1 Panax ginseng
GGAGCGCCAATATTGTTTGTCAAGAAGAAGGACGGATCATTAAGACTTTGTATCGAGTACCGAGATTTGAACAAGTTGATGATAAAGAATAAGTATCCATTGCCCAGGATCGATGATCTTTTTGATCAGTTGAAAGGGGCAAAGTACTTTTCTAAAATAGATTTAAGGATGGGGTACCATTAGCTGAAGGTTAGAAATGAAGACGTACCAAAAACGGCATTCAGGTCTCGTTATGGGCATTACGAGTTTCTGGTAATGTCATTTGGGTTGACTAATGCACCTACTGCATTTATGGATATGATGAACAGGGTGTTCAAACAATATTTGGACAAGTTCATCGTGGTGTTTATCGATGATATTCTAGTCTATTCTTAGACGCCAGAAGATCATGCTGAACACCTAATGATAGTATTGGAGACATTAAGGAAGGAGAAGATATATGTGAAGTTCACTAAGTGTGAATTTTGGCTAGAGAGGGTATAGTTTTTAGGACATGTCATTGACCACGAGGGGATTTCAGTAGATCTAGCAAAGGTCGAAGCCATAATGAATTGGGAACAACCGAGAATGCCGACTGAGGTGTTGAGTTTCCTAGGGTTAGAGGGGTACTATCGGAGATTCATTCAGGATTTTTCGAAGATAGCTACTCCATTGACCAATTTGACAAGGAAGACAGTGAAGTACGCGTGGACGGAGAGGTGCAAAGACAGTTTTCATTACCCGATGACATAGGAAATTTTGTAGTATATAGTGATGCTTCGCATAGAGGACTTGGTTGCGTGCTCATGTAGCATGGCAAGGTCATTGCGTATGCGTCTAGGTAGTTGAAGGATTATGAGAAAGTTTACCCTACTCATAATCTGGAACTGGCCGCGGTAGTGTTTGCCTTTAAGATATTGTGACATTATCTTTACGGGGAAAAGTGTGAGATATACATGGACCACAAGAGTCTAAAATATATCTTCACACAGAAGGAGTTGAATATGAGACAGAGGAGATGGCTGGAGTTGATAAAGGATTATGACTGTGATCGATGCCTTAAGTAGAAAGGGTCGGGAGAAGTTATCTATGTTAACGGCTCAGACTGAGGTAATATCAGAGATGGCTAGGATGGAGTTAGAGGTAAAGTTGCCAAGTGAAGCGGGACAAAGACTATTTACGACGGAGATACAATCTACCATCGTAGAGAGAGTCAAGGAGGTGCAGCTCAAAACTGATGAGTGTGACCAGATGAAGAAGTTGTGATGCCCCCAAATCCGGGTATCTTCCAACCCGACAAATGGTGCTCCACGATACTACATTTCATACAATCATTCCATTGAAATAACAACAAAATGAGTGTAATTACTATCCTTGTATTACATCTGTAATAAATCCTTTCCCAAGTTCATAACCGAATACATTCGTTGTTCGTCATAAGTATATTACATACAAATACACTAGTCTATTATAGGACGATTAATTTTCCATCTTAGCCTTGCCTTTATCTCTCTTAGAACTCTCAGTTCGTTCGACTTTAGCTGCAAACATATGGTTCAAGCAAGAATGAGCATAACTAGTGTATTTATAGCAAGGTTATTTGTCACACTTCTATTTAATTAAATAATCAATTTAATCAATTAAAAAATATTAATCTATTAAATTACTTTAACACATAAATCATTATCTCATAATTATAATTTCCTTTATAATTATAAATTTATTTAAACCAACTAACACCTTATTACAAATTTTAATTAAAATATTATAATTTATTTAATCATTATTAGCTCTCTAACTTAATTATTAAATTAAATTAGTATATAATCTCATAACAATTAATTTTCTTAGCTCCTTAATTATTTATTCAACAAATAATTAACTAAACCACATCAACTAAAATTGAACAATTATTTATTCAATAATAACATATCCCTTAAATACTTATATAAATCAATAAATATTTAATATTATAATTTAAAATTTTGGAATGTTACAATTACCTTATCTCACGTGTTGACATTGGAAACTAAAGTTTTCAAGTCCCACGTCAACGTCTATTTCCGTACAATTCTCCATAACTTCGTTACTAATGTTCTCTAAGCCAAATCACATGGAAAACTCCATTGATTCATCATAGTCATCCTAACCAAACAATAGGCACATCCCTTAGCTATAACGATTTTCAAAATGTTCGTTAATAACTAAGTTAACGTTCAAGACGCTTATGGTTTTTAACTCATGTAAACACTTACGATTTCTATTTGGTCATGACCTATCAATGATTTGATCATTAATAGGCATCCTTATATCTCCTCAATAAACACACTCCACTCATCTATGATTCTTCTACGAGAAAGAAATCGAAAAAGATGAAGATTACAGTTTATAAGAATTTACCTTTGAAGTAATTCACGTTCTTGATAAACGCCTATTGGTTTGTTTGGAAGTAGAAGGATTTAATGTTTCTAGCTCTTTCTCTCTCTCACTATATTTGGACAAGCTTTGTAAGAAAACAAAAATCCAACTCTAGCTTTCTATTTATAGAAAACCAAATGAGAGCAAAATGGTCCAATTCTCCACCTCCTTACTTATTTACAACTTTGTCACCAAGTAAAGTACTTGGTGAACAAGTGATATGCTTGGTTTGCACACCAAGTGGCCGGCCCACCATGCCCATGGGTCATCCCCATGGGTTGCCCCATGGGTTTTACCCATTCGGTGACCCACCGGTTTGATCCACGGTTCAGTTTTCTTGCATTGGGCTCTTAACCAATCTAATATTGGGCCTTAACTTGGGCTTATTACTTAATCCCTTGGGCTTGCTCATTCAATTGATTAGACTAAACATAATCCAACCCAAATTAATTAACATTAAGTCTTAACTAAATTCTAGAATACAACTTGTATTCCCTACATATAATTCACGTATTCTTTCCGTATAATACTAGTACGATAATCGTACTATACTCCGTATTAACTTAACATATTATACATAGATACTAAATAGTCTCATACCTGTATAACACATGTCTTAACCATAACGCAATTCCTTCTACGCGTTTCATTTCCTTCTCGGAAATCAATATGCTCAATCCTTAGGTTCTAAGTTCACGGGCGAAAACTTCGTTTGCCATAACGGAATTATTATTGAATATTCTATACTATCTTCGTATTCTATCATTACGCATTTCTCAGAATCTCAAACCCTAGCTCCGAAAGAAACTGGATGAATAGTGTTTTTACGCAAACATTCTCAGAAAACCTTCGTTCTCGTCTTGATAATTCACAACAATTAATTCTAGTACAAAGCCATAATATTGACCACATCCGCACATTCTAGGTCATAAAACGACCTTCGAACATCTTAATCACATAATTACTCAATTAAATTCATTTAATCCACATAATCAAATAAAAATTTAATTCTTTGAAAATTCAAAATTCTCGGGCGTTACATTCTTCCCTCCTTATAAGGATTCTGTCCCCAGAATCTCGCTATTCTTACATAAACAAATGAGAAAACTTTTCCTTCATTTTACTTTCGAGCTCTCACGTTGCTTCTTCAGGATCGTGGTTACTCCAAATTACCTTTACTGAATGTATTACCTTATTTCTCAAGACTTGTTCCTTCCTATCAATAATCTGAATCGGAATCTCTTCATAAGTTAAGTCTTTTTCTACATGAATAGATTCTTATTCTATTACGTGCTTGTAGTCCGGTTTATAAGGACGCAACACAGACACGTGAAACACATTGTGTATTCTTTCCATTTCTGGAGGTAAGGC
This sequence comes from Panax ginseng, assembly GCA_020205605.1. NCBI lineage: Eukaryota > Viridiplantae > Streptophyta > Magnoliopsida > Apiales > Araliaceae > Panax > Panax ginseng. Next base: position 41,906,469 of record CM035146.1, read on the forward strand.
TACTTCATAAACTACTTCCCTTATCCTTCTTAAAATCTCAAAAGGTCCTACAAACCTTGGACTTAACTTCCCTTTTTTTCCAAAATGTATCTTCCCTTTCCAAGGCGATACTTTTAGAAAAACATATGAACCTACTTCAAACTCCCTCTTCTCTCGATGAGGATCTGCATACTTCCGTTGTCTATCTTGAGCTACTACTAATCGAGTTGTTATCAGTTTCACCATGTCTACCGTTTGTTGTACCATCTCAGGTCCCAACATTCGACGTTCACCTACTTCATCCCAGCAAAGTGGTGTTCTGCACTTCCTTCCATACAACGCTTCGTAAGGCGGCATGCCTATACTAGCATGAAAACTATTATTGTAAGCGAATTCTACCAAAGGTAGATGCTTGTCCCAACTCCCCTTGAAATCCATAACGCAAGATCTTAACATATCTTCTAGCATTTGAATTGTCCGTTCACTTTGTCCATCCGTCTGTGGATGATACGCCGCACTCAATCTCAACTGCGTTTTCATTTACTCTTGCAAACTCCTCCAAAAGTTACGTGAATCGCGGATCACGATCAGACACAATCGAAATAGGTACTCCATGTCTGGAAATGATTTCCTTAATAAAAAGCTTAGCTAACTGCTCTAGGTTATACCTAACTCCTATTGGTAGAAAATGAGCCGATTTAGTTAACCGATCCACTATTACCCAAATAGCATCGTATCCTTTTCTCGTCGTTGGAAGTCCCACCACAAAATCCATGGTGATATGCTCCCATTTCCACTCCAGAATCTCTAGTGGTTGTATCAATCCACTCGATCTTTGGTGTTCAGCGTTAACTTTCTGACAAGTTAAGCACTTACTAACGTGATTCTCGCAATCTCCTCTTCATGTTCGCCACACCAAAAGTTTGGACGAAGGTCTTGATACATCTTAGTACTACCAGGATGTATCGAGTACCTCGAACTATGGGCCTCGCACATAATCTCTTCTTTCAACTCAGAATTATTTTGAACCCAAATTCTCCTTCAAAACGAAGTAAACCTTCTTTATCAAGGTTATACTTAGTCTTCACGTCATCCTTCACTATCTTTTTCTCACGATCGCATTCTTTAGTACTTATCTGTACCTCATTAACCCGTTCCACTATCGTTGGTCGAGTCTCTATTGAGAATAACATCTCTGCTGTTTCACTTGGCAACTTAACTTCTAATTCCATCATGGCCATCTCTGTTATCAACTTATTCTGAGTCGTTAACATTGACAACTTTTCTCTACCCTTCGGACTTAATGCGTCGGCTACTACATTCGCCTTCCCCGGATGATATAAAATATCACAATCATAATCTTTTATCAACTCTAACCACCTTCTCTGCCTCATATTCAACTCTTTCTGTGTGAAGATATATTTCAGACTTTTGTGGTCCGTGTATATCTCACATTTTTCTCTGTATAAATAATGTCTCCATATTTTTAAAGCAAACACTACAGCTGCCAATTCTAGGTCATGAGTAGGATAGACCTTCTCATAATCCTTTAACTGACGTGACGCATACGCAATGACATTTCCATGCTGCATAAGCACGCAACCTAGGCCTTTATGCGAAGCATCACTATAAACTACAAAATTCCCCGTATCATCTGGTAAAGATAATACAGGTTCCTCACTCAACCTCCTTTTTAGTTTTTGAAAACTATGCTCACACTTTTCTGTCCATACATACTTCACCGACTTCCTTGTCAGATTTGTCAACGGAGTAACTAATTTAGAAAAGTCCTGAATGAACCTTCTATAGTATCCTGCTAACCCCAGAAAATGCCTAACCTCGGTTGGCATTTTTGGTTGCTCCCACTCATTCACCGCTTCCACTTTCATTTGGATCTACTGGATATGCCATCTTTGGCTCATAACATGTCCTAGAAATCAAGACTCGTTCGAGCCAAAATTCACACTTAGTGAATTTCGCGATACAACTTCTCCCTCCGTAGTGTTTCCAACACTATTCTTAGATGTTCACTTTGATCTTCCGGCGCCTTAGAATAGACTAGAATATCATCAATGAACACTACGACGAACTTGTCAAAATACTATTTGAACACACTATTCATTATATCCATGAATGCGGCTGGCGTATTCGTCAGCCCAAACGACATAACCAAAAACTCGTAATGCCCATAACGAGTTCTGAACGCTGTCTTAGGTATATCTTCCTTCCTCACTTTCAATTGATAATACCCCGTACACAAATCTATTTTAGAAAATACTTTTCCCCTTTCAACTGATCAAATAGATCATCGATCCTGGGCAATGGGTATTTATTCTTAATCGTTAACTTGTTCAACTCTCAATAGTCGATACAAAGTCGTAACGATCCGTCTTTTTTCTTTACAAACAATACCGGTGCTCCCCAAGGAGACACACTCGGTTGAATGTACTTTCTATCTAATAGTTCTTGTAACTGAACCATTAACTCCTTCATCTCAACTGGCGCCATCCTATATGGTGCCTTTGAAACTGGTGTCGTTCCCGGCAACAAATCAATCACAAATTCTACCTCCCTATCCGGCGGAATACCGGGTAACTCCTCCGGAAACACATCCGCGAATTCTTGAACCACTGTTATCTGTTCCAATGATGTTCCCACTTTTTGGGTATCCACCACATGACATAGATAACCCTTACATCCCTTCTTCATCATCTTCCTAGCTTGTGTCATGGTTAGACAACAAGAACGTCCCTTAATTTATTTCCATAAAACACCACCTCGTGTTTCTTTAGAAGTCTTAGGTTTACACTCTTTCTATGACAATCTATTATCGCTCTATGGTTAATTAACCAATCCATACCGAGAATCACATCGAATTCTCTTAACCTTATCGGTAAAAGATCTACCGATAATCTATTACCCCTGATATCTGATAAGTGGATTTTGTTGACGTCGGGATTTTTGGGTGTCCCTTTCTGTTACTTTTTCTTTGGTGTTCTCATTTTAGGTGCGATTTGTTTGAAAAAACAAGTGAAAAAGGCCCGACATGTATAATGTCGATGATGGGAATGTTAAGAGTCGCCAGTTGGTTTTTTAAATGGTTGTACCAACACAACCGAAAAAAGGTTTGCACATTGACCTAGTGATGTGACACTGATATACGGGTCAGCGAAACCGAGATTTATTTAGGGTCCGGGGACTTGGTTATGCGCAGGGGAAGGTGTTAGGCACCTTCGACATCCGTGTTACCACTAGTGGACCGCCTCTTTTCAAGAAACTATTATCTGAGTGTGTGTGTGTGTGGGTCAATGTGCTGTTATATGAAAGTTGTGCGAGGCCTCGTTCTAGCCTATATACACAGGGTTTGAATTTATGTAAAAATTCAGTTTTTAGCAAGATATGGCAATGATGTTTTATAAAAGAGGTTTTTCAAACCCTGATGCTCAATAGGAATTAAGACCTTTTACACTCCCATTTTTATTAAGTGAGTAATTTGGATTGATTTTATTTCGATTGGATGCGAGGCATCCGTATGAAAAAATATATATAAAAAATAATGCCGACTTCCTCGTGGGTATGGAAACCATCTCGAGGAAATATGTACATCGCAGAATAATTTATAAGCTGCTTACAGCTGAAAATGTCCATCACGGGAACCGAATCTAGATCCAATGAGATGAATCTGTGATCACATGATTCCTAGGCGCACAAAATATTGCAATTTGTATAAAAGCAATAAACAGGTATATATATAAAAGCGGTAAATATATATATACAGACAGGATCACCAACCATGAAGCACCTCCATGGGGATCGGAAATATAAATAAAATCAGAGATACGGCCAACCGCCACGAAGGAAACTCAAAGTGATGAATGTAAATAAAGTCAGAATGCTATTAATCGCCAATAAGTAAACTCCAAGCGTGACGAAATGTAAAGAAAGTCAGTAAAAACGATCAACTTCCATGAAGGAACCCCAAGGCGAGGAAAAAATATATATATATATATATATATATATATATATATATATATATATATATATATATATATAAAAGCAATAAACGCATGTGATGTAAAATCTGTGCTCATCGAACATAGTTCGACCATAGTTCATATATATAAGTGTATATATATAAAAGAGAGTAAACACACGGGCATCAAGTTCAGGCTCATCGAACAAAGTCCGACACACACGCTTGATATATATAAGTATATATATATATATATATAGTTTAATAAACGCATTCAGATGAAGTTCAGGCTCATCGAACAAAGTCCGATGCATATTAATATATATAAGTATATATATATATATTAAAGCAAGAAACGCTCTGCATCAAGTCTCAGGCTCAATCGAGGCATAACTCGATAATGTTAGTCAATATATATATATATATATATAATATATATATACAGACTGGAATGAAACCACGGACCGAAGTCCGGGCAAAAGCAAGCAACACGACTCTCAACGTGTAGAAGGGTGTGTGCAAAGATGAAGAGAAAGACTCTAAAGTGTGTGAGAAGGCTTACAGCTGACTGATAAAAAGGGCTTCTATATCTTTAGAGTGGGTAAACACTGGGCTTTTGTGGGTACAAAAGAGGCTATATATTAGCTCACAAGTGTTTGAACGTGGGAAAATACACATTGTATGGCGAAAGTGCAAGAGCAAATTGTGCGTGGTTTCCTGCCTCTTTTCTCTTAAAAATCAGCACCCCAAGCCTCTTATTTATAGGTAAAGGTGTCATAGTGTACCCACGGGCTCGGCCAGTGTACCAGAGGCGGGTCTGTCGGCCCAGCCTGCCTGGTCGGGTCGTCTCAAGAAGCACGCACTCGTGCACTTTGTAATGTCCACTCAATTTTGAGAATTGCAATCCGCATCTGCTTTGAGGTATTGAGACCTATTTCGGACCGGCCGATTTGTCGAGAGTTGTCACGATGGCATGGGATTAGAGTTTGTACGAAGTCTTTGAAGATGGGACGATGCCCTCCGGTCTTCAAGCTTCAACTTTCATCTGTTACCCCGCACAATAGTCACTCGGGATTGGTTAGCCTTGTGGGACATTGTTGTGTAGAGACGAGACGTGGCACCGTGTTGGACGAGATGGCGATGTTGCCTCCTCACTTGTTATCACGGATTGGGCCGATAAGCAGACGTTGCTCAGACTTCGCTGAGATTGGACTACTGCATTTGTTGAAGGTCCTCATTGTCATCTTTGAGGCGTGCCTATCTTCCTGATGTTATTTCCGGGTTGGCACAGTGTATTTAATTGTGAGTGCCCAGATTTGAAGCTGATGGCATTTGAAACAAGCATTTCCGGGGTTATCTCCGAAACTGCATTCCTTGGGGTTATCACCAAGGTTGGTGGCTACTCCCAAGGTTGGTGTTCCGGTATTGTATCTGTAGGTCTCGGGGTTAAATCCGAGGTTGAAACCGTTACTCCCAGATTGCGATCCGGGGTTAATGCTGAACTTCCGGTAGTATCCAGTGTGGATTTGGATTGTCTTTCAGTGTTCTCTCCTAAAAGACGAATATGTCCTCCTGTAATGTTAGTAACAATAGTACAGAAAATTTCGAGTGTCTACAGATTTTATATACGAATATGTCATGATTTTGTTGGATTTACTGCCAACAACAAATGCTGTCAGGGATGCCTGACCTCCATTGACGTGTGAATCAACGGATGAAGCATCCTGTGGGATATACTGTCAAGGTTGCTTGACCTTCACTGACGTGTGAATCAACGACTGAAACTCTGTGAGGAGATTGTCAAGGTTGCTTGACATTTGTTGACGTGTAGATCAACCAGAGCATTGCATTGTGACCCCGCCGGATCCATTGGGAATATGAGCAATTGGTATGAGAACCTCGAACGACTCTATAGCTCGACAGTTTAAACGCTTATCGGTGAAATGATGTCAAGGTTGCTTGACCTTCGTTGATATGTGTGTCAACGATCGAGCATGCGGCTTGCTACTCCCACGAGGAGATATCGTTGTAACCCTTCGGGGGACCCATCGGGATGCATGAAATACGTGACGCAACTATCAAACGGTTCTCAATGCTTCGATGGGTTTACGCCATCTGAAATAATGTCAAGGTCGTTGACCTTCGTTGATATAATTATCAACGTAAGAACGTGTTGTAACCCCCACCGGGGATCGATGTTGTAACCCCCGTCGGGGACTCACGTTGTAACCCCCGTCGGGGATTCACGTAGAGTAACGACCTAGAGTCGGTGGCATCAGACCTATATAAGGTATTGTCGTATGTAATTTGTGACAACTGAGGTCATCGGTAGAGTATACCTTGTGTTCAGGCGACTACTAATGAGTGATGTGCAGATTCAAAGTCTCATCTGAGAAGACCAGGATTGTATGTTGTTTTGCTCAATCGCGTGGCATTTTTATTCCCGATTTGACCTTTCTAGCCAGTAAGAACTCCGTTTTAACTCGAATTGGATCGAGCCGGAGGGATGGGACCCACATAGAGGAGCCACAGGTGCACCTGCTACAGCAGCAAGTGGGCCTGCGGCCAGGCGTGGAAGATAAATCCCAGCAGGCTTCACTTCACAAGTCACTTTCAACTTGTTTCACTTTAGAAAAACCGCAAGCCACCTTTAGATCTGCTGAGTTCGGGTTGCTTTCTGCAAATCCTGTCACCGTACAAGTGTTCTACACTATTCTGGTAACGCATGCATGTATTTTCTTCCAGTTTCTGTCCGTTAGATTGTGAGATATTGCACGAAATGCATCTAAACACATAGTAGTGATTATGTATGCACAAATCACTTGATAAAAAATATCCAACATAGTAAATGTTAGTATTAAACCATGCTGAACATAATGATGTAAAAAAATTTTACTTCTGAGACAGTCAAATTGGCACCTTTTTTTTTGCTATTTTTGTCCTATTTGAGGTCCAATGAGCAAAAGGTAGAAAGGCAAGATACTCCTGGCATTGAGGTTGGCCTTATGCATGATGAGTTTGATTTTTAATGCATATATTATATATATAACTTTGGGGAAGGTGTGCTACTGAATGGCCACCTAGACATGCCTGTGCGCATGTGGATAGTCCTATTTTCAAAGGGGACTATGGCGAAATTTTTCCAAATGTAGGCATTAGGTAGTTATGCATTCTAACTCTATTATATGTTAAAGTAAATGCATGCATGCATATAGTCATATAATGCATTTTAGAAAGCTCCAGGTAAGGCAATAACACACCCTTTCTGAGGTGATTTGGAGACTTGTTGTCCAGATATTATGGATCCGGATTAGCCGAAAGGTTCTTAGGGACCGCTTTTGGCGTCTGGCGGAGGAGGGCTTCAAGTGCCTTGTCCCGATTTCGTCGAATGGCCTCGTCCGGTTGGTGGAGGTCGTGATTCGTCCCATCCGTGTAGAGGTTCAGGCGTTGAGGACGAGGAGGTGGATATTGAGGATCCCGCTCTGCAGTATATATCCCTCGTGAGGAGCTTAGAGCATCCAGGTGGTGAACCCAGAGTTGCTAGGTGATTTGGGTAGACACCCATCGATGTACTTGCATGCTAATGAGGTATGACGTTAGGCTTTATCTTCCTTCTTTCCTATTGACGAGGATTTAAAGGGTTCTGATGTTGATCTGCATTTCATGCAGGTTCCAAGTTTTACACAGCCTCGGGGGAACTGGTTTAGCATCCACTCTATGTACCAGGCGCTTCATCCTGATTATAGAGCAATAGAGCAGTAGTGGGGATTTGGGGCATTTTTCTCCATCCTTCCCCGTCGTTGTCCCTGGGGTTACCTCAGAGCATTGTCTGAGCGATGGTTTCATCAGACTCAGTCGCTCCACCTGCTGGATTGCGAGGTGATGATGACACCTATGGATTGGCGATTTATCACAGGTATGGAGTTTGGAGGGGAGCCAGTGCCTTGCGTGGCGAATATCACCCCTACTGCTGTCTGGTCCTTGTTAGGAGTTCCGGCGGGTGCACTCAAAGGTAGGATTGTCCGTTCAGGTCCTTTGAGCGTAGATGTTATGAGCGGGCTATTGAGTGAGCCCATGCCTGATGATGTCAGGATCAGGGATCGCGTTCTGCGGCAATTGTTCCTGATGATCATTCGAGGCTGCTTCATAGCAGATAACTCTTCCACGGTATCTTTCGCTTTGGTCAGCACCACACGTGATGTGGACCGTATAGGATAGTATGATTGGGGCTCTTACACCTTTGCCTATTTCCCCCGAGGCATGCGTCTGCGCTCACAGGGTTTGACCGAGGCTTGGCTAGGATTTTACCCGTTTCTGCTGGTAAGTATTTCTCTTGTCTTTTCCCATTCATAGGTTAAGATTGTTTACTGATAGCAGATGTTTTGCCATTGTGTTGGCAGTTCTGGGCTTATGAGAGGCTTCCATGTTTGCGTCCTATGAGTGTTTTAGGCTTAGATACCTATCTACGAGGACGACGATGGCACCATTCTATTTTACCAGAGGTCCCTGTATCTGAGGGCTTCGCTCATTGCCGTATGCAGCTGGAGTTGCTGATGGCCGACGCCATCACATGGCTTCCATACTCAGGGGATCATTTGATCATCGGTTTTGAGGATTGACATCCAACTGGGGTAGAGTATTTGATTTCCACCCGGAGATTTCCTCTTTTCACCGATGGAGGCTGGGAGCTCTATTTAGGAGAGCGTGCTATCAGGAGCACCACAGGGGAGATTCGTATACCGATCTTGCCTCCTGTCAGGCGTCATTGGCCTATATCACAGTCACCCGCCACTGATATTCCATTGTTGGGAGTTGACGGTTTTGATTTATCAGAGGGTCCATGTACTCAGGAGATATTCCAGCGCTGGTGGCTCCCTCGCACTATTGGGGCCCAGTCCCGTGCCACACAGTTTATGGGGGACATGGTTCCTGGATCATTGATGATGATAGATTGGGTAGCTTGTGTTCGAGCTCCAACCCATATGACCCAGATTGATAGCTTGACCCGTCAGTTGGATCAGCACACATATTTATTCTAAGATTTGGGGCGGAGATCCGCAGAGGCGAGAGACATTTATTCCTTCCATTTGTCACGCGCCCTCAGACGACCCATTTGGTTTTGCTTGCAGCAGATCCTCCCTTTATAAGTCTGACATCCCTGTTGATAGAGATCCAGTGACTCAGGAGGAATTACATCAGGTGGACAGGATTGAGGATGTGGACATCGAGACCATTGTCTTCTTCTGATGTGTATTCTCGCTATATCTTTTGATAGGCCTCTATTAGATATTGGGTGGCTGTTCCCCATTCTCGCTATATCTTTTGATAGTCCTCTATTAGTAGTAGGGCGTTTGTGCCCCATTTTCATATACTTGTAGTTGTATAGAGCTGATGTATTAGATGATGATATATTTAGGAATGTATGCACCATTTTTTCATTCCCTATATCATATTGCCATCCATTATCTGTTATGCATGTATCATGTTATGCATATGTATGTATGTCTAGAGATACTCGGTATTGATCCCTGGATGGTCTTCTGACACGGCCCGCACAGATGTCTTCTTCGACAGTTAGCCGTATAGATCATACCCCACCGTCAGTGGTGGTATTGGGTATGCGCTCGTGGTACGATAGCATGTCACCACCAGATAGGGTGACTGTAGATCTGTTATTACAGCATACCATGACCCTTTTTGGCATTTCAGGTTCCTGCAGGATTTGTAGATGGGATACTAGAGCATTGGCTAGCTGATAGACAGGTATTTCGCTTTGGCACCCATGAGTTGACTCCTACTCTGGAGGAGTATGCCCGTTTGATGATGCTTCCCCTAGACCGACCTTGCGTACACATGGCTTTGGGAGACATGAGTAGACGATTCATGACTCTCACCGGATTGAGGCGCAGAGTGGTGTAGGATGAGTCGACATCCGCCATGTGATCTCGGCCGTTTTACGTGTGACATTTGGTGTGGAGGATAGCTACTCACGACATTCAGGGGATTTCACTGTGTCGGAGGATCATTGGCATTCCGCCAGAGTTGATGTACTGATACTATGTGTACTGTCATACGTGTACATGCCGCGGTACATGGATGAGATAGATATAGGCGTTATCATGGTGGTGAGAGCTCTTAGGGAGGGTCGTACCATTGTACCTATGATCGTGGCGAGACCCTTGCGATCGGCCCCTCTTCGCCAGATTTACCCATCGTGTGTTTCTTGGGAGTTCGGTCATCTTTGTATGTGTGGTTTATGTCACACTTGCACCGATTGGTACCTTTTAGACAAGACGGTATTGTTTCTCCCATGAGGTGGCTATGTCATATTCCTTTCAAACCATCGGAGTGTGTAGATGCTCGATCCCCGTCCGTATTTTGGCAAATATCCAAGATCCATTTAGCATATTCTTTGTTTTCGGGCTTTGCTCACCATATGACTTCATTACTCATGCTCGGGCATGGATTTCCTCCCTTTGGTCGGGCTTGAGGGCATGACAACTTATCATCCATTGGACCGTGATGTCGCGCAGCTTGATTGGTTCGAGATTTTCATCCTTCGAGGGGGCGGCGGTCAACGCCGCCTTCTCAATACCTCTCAGCCGAGGACCGATCTCGTGTATATGCTTGTTGGGATCAACGTGAGTTAGCTGTTTTTCCTGCCAGTCATCCCGGTTATTCCGCAGAGTACTCCGCATAGATGGAGACAGAGGTTTTATCGGCTACAACAGTATTTGCAGTACCGGAGAGCGAGTTATACGATGTAGAGCCTATGGAGGACATTGATACCTACATCGAGGAGGATACTGCTGTTGGGTTACCAGCATTTCTTCCGGATTCTCCTAGTACTAGTACTTTTGTGATCCAGCACTCGACACAGTATTTAGAGCAGAGTCTTCATCTGATGACCTTTGAGAGAGACCAGATTCGATCTATGATGTCGACTGCTCTTGATGTTAGGGACGCCGCCCTATTAGAGAGAGATGAGGCATTAGCTCATATAGATGCCGCTGTTGTTGAGCGGGATAGTGCTATATCTGCCCGGGATGTGGCTGTCACAGATAGTACTGCAGCGAGGTCCCTTACCACTAGTATGATCGCAGAGATGAGTACTTACATTGATGACCATATGGTCATCATGCAGATGGCTACAGATCTGTTGGGTCGCATGGATATTATCATGCAGGAGACTACAGCTTTACCTCCTTCCTCTGAGAGGGATGCCATGTTGGTCTTGCTAGCTCGCATGTACCCTGATTCGTAGATGAGCTTGTATTTACCTACACAGACTAGCTTAGCCATTTTATCATGTACAGTTCACATTGTATATATATCAAACAACATTATATATGATAAGGAAATATATTTTCGGATCACTTCCCTTTTAGATATGCCTTACTATTTGCTTGATATTTTTCCTGCTGCTTCAGGGCTTGTGATCTTGATGTATTCTGAATTCTTCCTTGGTGGATGGACATTGAGCTGTCTCTGGATAGTTCAGAATGGATCATCGATCTATGTATATCTCTACCATCTTTGGTGTCTTGGGACTTGTTTCTGAATGGAAATGTGGAGAGGAATGTGGCTTTCCTCTCTAAGATTGACCGCACCACAGATGGTTGCCAGTACTTCTATTTAGGAGAAGCCTAGTTAATTCCACCTCTTATGGTTTAGTATTTCTCTTCGAGGTATGACCACAGCTTAGATGGTCGCCGAATCTCCTTTGGTCTGAAGTCGAACGAGATGTAGTGGATTGAAAGTGAATCCCAATACCCGTTGACAATGGTTTGTGTTTTAGTAGGGGGTGAGACCGCACCATGAATGGGCGCCACACGCATCTCTATTGAAGAGGAGATCAGTCTGCGATTTGAACTGGTGTAAGAGGTTCAACGTCAGATATGGGCGATATGGTGTAGGAATGTTTTGGTTATTTTTGTTTTGTAAGGAGAGAAGAAGGTAGAAATGTTTTGTTGTTTTTGTTTTATCACATAAAGCCATATGAAATGGTTGCCTACGTACTCCTATTGAAGAAGAGATCAGGTCGACGTAGTTCGCCCCTCAGGGCGAGAAGAAAAGCATAATCCCATGTGCAGGTCAGAGTGCGGGGAGGAGAAAGTTTAATCCTAGGTTAAGGATAAAATGCAGGCAGGAAAAAGTTTGATCCCGTGTATGGGTAGCCAAACTGCGAACGCAAGAGGTTCAATCCGCGGTGGGATGACCTAAGTTGTATGAGCGCAAAGGAGAAAGCCAGGTTGCTGGCTTGAAGAATATGTTTCCCTGAGGGGAAAAGTGTAACAAGTTGTAGGTGGTAAAGGGTTAAAGAACCGGAATGACTAGTGACCTGATGATGATGCACCAGGGTGTTTGCTGGTTACTTCAGACATAATACCGTTTCACGGTGTCCGAGTTGATGAGTTCTGGAAATTCATCGCCGTCCATTTCTTGCAATCTGAGAGCGCCTCCTGTCAATACTTCTTTGACAATAAACGGGCCTTCCCAGTTAGGAGAGAATTTTCCTTTGGCCTGATCTTGGTTGTCAAGGATCTTCTTCAGAACCAAGTCATATTGTTTAAATTGCCAGTAAATAACTTTTTTGTTGTAGGATCTGGCGATCCTTTGCCGATATAGTGACCATGGAAGATATAGCATGTTACTTTTTCGCCTATCGGGAGACAATTGGTGATACCGCCTTTTACCCATCGGTTTTCATCCGGTGAGTGTCGATCAACACTCGAGAGATTCCATCTCAACTTCTATGGGAAACACTGCTTTTATCCCATAGGTTAAAGCGTAGGGGGTTGCCCAGTTGAAGCACGATTGTGGTCCTCAGAGAGGCTAATGAGTCGAGGCAATATGTAAGGCCAATCTTTGTGGTTGGCGGACATCTTTTGTATAATCTTCTTGATGTTTTTGTTAGCCGCTTCAACAGCATCGTTCATCTTCGAACGATAGATGACAGAGTTAAGATGTTTGATGTGGAATTTATCGCATAACTCCTCCATCATTTTGTTGTTGAGGTTTTTGGCATTTTTTGACACAATCACCTCTGGTTGTCCATATCGACAAACGACATTGTTTCTGATGAAAGCAATGATGACTTCTTTAGTGACCCTGGGGAAGGAGGTTGCTTCTACCCACATGGTGAAGTAGTCGATCATGGTAAAGATAAATCGGTGACCATTATTGGCTTTAGGCTCAATGGGCCCAATAACGTCCATTCCCCACATTGAGAAGGGCCAAGGCGAACTCATATTGTGGAGCTCCCGTGGGGGGGGGTGTATAGCATTCCCATGATTCGCAATCGATAGCATCTTTTGACGTGGTCATTGCAATCGACTTTGAGAGACGTACCAAGAATGTCCGGTCCGAGGACTTTCTTGACAAGGAGGGGGCCACTCATGTGGGGGCCACAGACTCCACCATGGATTTCATCCATAAGACTTTGGGCTTGATCTTTGTCTAGACACCTGAGGAGACTTAGTCCTGTATCTCTTTTATAGAGCGCATCTCCACTCAGGTAGAACTTCATAGCAAGTCGATGAATCCGCCTTTTCTCAATTAGGCTCACCTCAACGGGTGTAGATCCATCTCGCAGATATTCCTTGATATGCTGATACCAAGGAGGTTGGATGGGAGGTAGCTCATCTGATACTTCTCCAACGTAATTCCCATAGGCTGGGGCCTTGTTCAGGGCAATTGTGACGCTTGGCAAGTGTTCCTTGTCTGATATGCAAATCAAGGAGGCCAAAGTTGCTAATGCATCCGCGAAATCATTCCTCTTACGAGGAATGTGTAGAAAGGAGATTTCTTCGAACTTCAAAGCCATCTTCAAAACCTGTCGATGGTAAGGCAGCAAATGTAGTTCCTTGGTTTGATAGACTCCGGTGGATTATCGATTACCAACTCCGAATCTCCAAGGACGCTTAATCGCTTGATGCCCATTGAATGGGCAAGTTTTAGCCCCATGAGACGACCTTCATACTCACCGTATTATTGGTGCCGATAAACCGTAATTTGCAAGAACGGATACCGCTTCCCGTGATCGAGATACTAGAATTGCTCCAACTCGTAACCTTCCATGTTAATACTCCATCAAAATACATCTTCCATGATTGGCGTGTATTATCTTGATGGTGTTCATTGCATGTCATTACTCCTTTATCGGGAAATATGTTTCAAGGGTTTGAAATCCCCTGAAGGTGCGGCGGCCAGTTGATCTGCGATTCCTTGACCTTTGATGGACTTTTGAGTCACATATACGATGTCAAATTGTTGTACGATCAACTGCCATCTGGACAGCCAGCAATTCAATATGGGTTTGTTGAACACGCATCTTGAGAGGATCCAGCGGGATATGAGATGGGTTGTGTGACCATGGAGGTAATGTTGTAACCTCATGGAAGCCCATGCTAAAGCACAACATGTCTTCTCGATCAGAGTGCACTTGTGTTTTCTTTGTTGAACCTTTTCTTTGAGGTAATAGATAGCTCGTTCTTGGCCTCTATCGTCTTTTTCTCGTCTCAAAGATACTACACCCATGGCATTGTCACTTATGGATGTGTACATGAACAGGGAACATCATCCTCGGTGGTACCAAGATAGGAGCTTTGACTAGCTGTTTCTTGATTGTAGGGAAATCATTCTGGCACTCATCATTCCATTTCATGGAGGAGTTCTTCCTTAATAACTTGAAGATTGGCTCACAGGTTGTTGTGAGTTAGGAGATAAACCTGCTGATGAAGTTGATCCTTCCCAAAAATCCCCGTATTTCCTTCTCTGTATGAGGAATGGGCATTTCTGTGATGGCTTGGATTTTGGTAGGATCCAGCTCAATCCCTTTGTGGCTGACTAGAAATCCTAGCAACTTGCCTGACTTGACGCCAAAGGAGCACTTAGCTGGATTCAACTTCAAGTTGTACTTACGCAACCTATTGAACAACTTTCTGAGATGGTCTAGATGGTCATCCTCCTTCCAGGACTTGACAATGATGTCATCCACGTAGATCTCAACCTCTTTATGCATTAAGTCGTGGAAAAGAGCCATCATAGCTCGTTGATAGGTAGCTCTGGCATTGATGAGGCCGAATGACAACCGTCTATAGCAAAAAGTTCCCCAAGGAGTGATGAAAACAGTCTTTTCACGATCTTCCTCGGCAACCATGATCCGATGGTACCCGCAGAAGCAATCAAAGAAAGGAGTACATGCCAGTATTGCTTAAAGATTGTCAATGAGAATGTGGATAAATGGCATGGGAAAGCTGTCTTTTAAGCAAGCTTTGTTCAAGTCCGGTAATCCACGCAAACTCGCACCTTCCCTCAGTTTAGGTATGTGCACGATGTTGGATATCCACTCAGGATATGTAGACACCATGATGATGCCAGCTTGAAATTATTTCACAATTTCTTCTTTCACCTTTAAACTCTACTCAGGTTTCAATCGCCTGAGCTTTTGATTGATTGGCTTAAATCCCTCTTTAATGGGAAGGCGATGAAGGACAATGTCAGCGGATAAACTCACCATGTCTTCGTGAGACCATGCAAACACATCCTAGAATTGTGTTAATAGCGTAACCATGTCATTCCGTTGGTTTGGAGTAAGGTCTGAACCAATCTGGATTAACTTAGGGCTTTCTAAGGTTCCGAGATTGAAAGAAGTGGTTTGATCAAGGTTGGGTTTGGGTTTGTCTTTGACCCGTTCTTGAATTTCTGGAGGCACCTCAATGTCATCCTAGAGATCCATCAAGGCTGAATTCATCTCTATATCAAAGGTACAATCCTTGCGTAGGAGAGGCATCGTATCCGCAAATACAGGCACATCTAAATTTAGAGTCCTGAAACAAAATATGCTTTCACTTAGTATATATGAAATGCATTGATCATACACAATGTTAGCATATACTGGCAAAATAAACTGCTAATACTTGCATGAAAAAGTAAGCGAGTTATTATATCTCAGGCGTAAGAGAACTTTTGCCGCTTTACCTGTCGACCAAAGCAAGGAATGTTGTTCCAATTGGCAAGGTAAAGTCAAGGTGGACCGCAGTGATGGAGGATTGTCATCATCCTCCTTGTCCCGAATGATGGCCATTACGTCAGGCCAATCATCATCTGGGGTGTATCTGTTGGTATGTTCATCACGGACGATGATGCGCATGCCCGACATTATTCGGACAATGTTTTCCTTGATTCTCCGTTCCTCTTCTTCGATTGCGGGATCTAGAATAACGATTTTCTTTTCCTCCACCGGTTTCGGCTTAGGAAATAACATGGCCATGACATTTGCTGGCACCTTTACTGGAGGTTGTGCGAACTCGGAGTTTGAAGGCGAAGCCAAACGCCACATGGTTGAAGCTGAAGGAATCTGTTGATGCTTATGAGGATTCCTGTGACTAGAGAGTCGAGAATAGCCTAGTCCAAATTGTTCCGATTTGTGAGTTAGCGAATAGGGTACTTGATACCACGCCATATTTACCCAACCTTGTCACGGCTTATAACCCAACGACATCATTTCTTGAGTGGCTGACATCACCTCATCAGAAATGTGGGGTTCGAGCAATGGTGCTCCAATAGCGTGGTATCAGCTTATTTCCAAAGAATGAAAATTGACTGGTTCTACGTCTGTATTGGCATTGATGAACGGTATATCCCCATGTTGAGGAATCTACGTTCGTTGACCGTGACTGTGCTATTGTTGATAATGTACTTCTTGATTGTTGGTGAAGGGTGGAGGGGCCGCCCACGCCATGTGGATCCATGGTCGTCCCAAGAGCGAGTTGTATCCCGAATCTATCTTGAGCACATGGAAGGTTACGCAGAATGTATGAGGGCCAATTTCGATTGGCAGCTCAATTACCCCAACCGAGTTACGGCGGGCTCCATCAAAAGCTTTGATGATAGTAGGGCTACTCCGAATTCGGTTGAGATTAATATTCATCTTCACCAAGGTGGCATATGGGCAAATATTCAGAGAGGAACCTCCATCTATTAAGACTCCAACCACCATATATCCGGAGGACAAGACCGCAATGTGCAACGGTTTGCAATGACCAGGTCCCTTCTAAGGTATGTCATCATCGATGAAGGATATCACATTAGTGTTGAAAATGTGATCAACCATGTGTTGAAATTTTTCTGTATCCACTGATGTCAGAAGATAGGCTTCTTCTAAAACCTTTAACAAGACCTTCCGGTGATTCTCGGAAGTTAAGACCAAGTCCAAAATTGATATTTGTGGTGGATCTTCCTTCAAGCTTAAAACCACCGAGGCTTCGTTATGACCCACAGCGCGGAGGAATTTTTCAATCTTCTCCATGGGTATTTTCCCCTTTGATTTGGTGGTGGGGTTCATCACCCGATGGGGAAGATACAGTGGATTTTCCTTTGATACTGCAGCAGTGGTATGTGAGGTGGATCCTTCACCTTTTCCATAATTTCACGGAACCTTGCGCAAGGTAACAATAGGATATTGTGCTCTGTATGGCAAGTTGATTGGCTCGGGAGCGGCCACTTTCAAAGGATTGTTTCTTCCTTTGAGCTGAATTATCGGAGTTGTGAGAACAGTATTAATCCCTTTAGCTTTAGTGGATATAACTGCTACCACACTTTTCCACTTAGTAAGGCATGCATTCTCACTTGCACGTAACACAGTGTCGTTATCTGCCAAGCGCAGTACACCACTATCGATTAGATTTTGAATAAGGTGGCGGAGTGCCCAGCATTCTTCTGTGCTGTGACCGCGAGACTGGGAGTGGTATTGACATACTCCATCAGAGTTGTATGGTCCCGAACGGGGGTTGATTGGAGGTAGAAGGGAACTGATCCTTCCTTCATTGATTAACATGTGAAGGATTTCCTCTATGGGTTGGCCCAAATAGGTGAATTCCCGTTTATTGGCGAAATCCCGACGGGCTTTGGCATTTGCTCTCTTCGTCACTTTGTCTTCCAGATCATTTTTTGAAAGGGACGAGGGAATATTCATGACGATTGGTAGGAGACTGGCATGCTCCTGGCTGATTAATTGCCGAGTCACTTGATGCTGATAAGTCACCAGTTCCGCTAATTGCTCAATTTGTTTGCCGAGAGCTTTGATCTTTCGTTTCGTTATGAATTGGAACTTGGCATAATCCCATTTGTCATCACCGTCGTTGAGGGTCTGGGAAGATTCACAGCTGAAGTTGGAACTCTGTCCATTGCTCCAATTGATCATGTTGACTTCTTCTTCTTTGTGTTGAGGAAGAGGGTTGTCTTGTACGTGAGGCTGATCGAGTTTGGTGACTACGATCTCTCCATTATCTATTAGGTCCTGGATCTTGTGTTTCAAGGCCCAACAATCCTGAGTATCATGTCCAGGTGCCCCGGCATGATAAGCACATTTCCTATGACATTGAAACCCCGTTCATTAGGTTTTGGTTGGTGGAAGAAGATGCGTAATTTTCTACGTGTTGTCGAAGATTAAGAATGTTCTCGAGGGTATCCCCTAAGGGTGTAAACACTCGAGGCGTTTGACTTCTCCACCTTTTGGTCTTCGGAGGGTTTGTAGATTGTCTTTGAAAGGAGTGTAGTTTCTCCTTTGAATGGGCATACTTTGATTGCCTTTTTGTCCTCGTAGTATCGTGGAAACATCTTCTTCTTTCTTTTTATGGACCTCAGGGTTGTTCCCATAATTTCCAGATTGGATGTGATCAGCAACAGCTTTGAGTGCGGCTAGGTCTTGAATCTTTCCTGACTTCAACCCCATTTCAGCCATCTCCCCATGTTTAACCATTTCAGAAAATGGTTTGCCGATGCCGGCTAAAACTCTCTCATTGAAGGGAGCTTCTTGTATGTTTATGAATGTCATGACCATTTTTGATTCTGACATGGTAGGACTAACTTGGGCAGCTAGGCGTCTCCACCTTTGAGCATACTCTCTGAAAGACTCATTAGACTGTTTTTTGATCTTGGTAATTTGATATCGATTAGGAGCCATCTGAGTTTGAAAACTGTATTGAGTGAGGAAGGCATGTGCTAGCTCTTCCCAGCTGTGGATTTTGGAGTTGTCTAATCTTGTGTACCATGAACAGGCTTCTCCAGTTAGACTCTTTTGGAACAATTGCATTCTGAGTTTTTCATCCTCGGCATAGGATCCCAGTTCTCCAATAAATACTTTTAAATGTGTATAAGGATCCCCTAACCCGTCATATTTTTCAAAGTCAGCAGTTTTAAATTTTTCTGGATAGTGCACACCAAGAAAAATACATAGATCAGCATATGAAACACTTCCGTGTGTTCCAATTCCTTTGATAGCGCGAAGGGTCTCTTCCATTTGGAGGACTTTCTTTTTGATGTCACCATTGTCTGGATCTCCAGTGGGATGGGCAGCATCATGAGTTTTGTTGGTCGTATCCAACTGTGGCTCTGGTATGGTAATGACAGGAAATCCTCCTTGTGTGGAGGGCTCAGTATGTACGGGTATTTTTTGACCACCGTAGATCGGGTGTAATTATTTTAATAGAACGACCAAATCAGTAATCATTTGCTTAACCCGTCGAATTCTTTTGCGAGAAATTGGATTAAGTTCAATGGTGGGATGAGCGACATGATTGATTGTAGGCTCATTGCCTTTTGGACTTTGAAGGGTAGTAGGTCCGATTGATTCTCATGAAAGATCGGCATAGTTTAGTCCTTAGGGAAGGTGTATAATGACATGCTATGTGATGTGTCCATTTTAGGAATTTTATCCTGCAAAACGGGTGTCAGCTGTTTGTAGCATGTATATGGACATATTGCTTCATATTTCTCATTACATGGAGATAGATATGGAATGAAATTACAAGTAATTGTGTTTACAAGTAATTGAAATGTGAGCATGAAGAGACTTTCCTTCGTTTTGGGTTTATCGAGGTCGATTTATATCTTAGGTTACTCTCATGCTTTTTTGGCATGAAGGTTCCCAAATTATCGCAATCTACTAGACAGGAAGTTAATCCGGTCTTTCAAGCTGGAGCGACTTTTGGTGGTGCCTTTCTTGAGCCTCGAGAATTAGTCTTCTCACGAGTCCGGTAATCAAACACCGATGGGATAGCCTCCCGGTGGAGGACCACACAACATACATTCACATACATCGTGTCTCACCGTATGAAATGATGACATGTGCTTGGTACTAGCACTAATATCATAAGCAGATTTATAGTGCGAAGCACTAACATCACATGCTTGAGATATGATCACGAAGCACTAAGCTCAAACAAGACATGCATTCGTACACATTCATCCAATGCAAATGCAACATCCACACACAAGCAGATAACAGTTTTGAAATGATTGTAGTAGCGGCTTAAGTCCTCTTACTAGAGTCCCCAGCAGAGTCACCACCTGTCGACGTCGGGATTTTTGGGTGTCCCTTTCCGTTACTTGTTCTTTGGTGTTCTCATTTTAGGTGAGATTTGTTTGAAAAAACAAGTGAAAAAGGTCCGACATGTATAATGTCGACGATGGGACTGTTAAGAGTCGCCAGTTGGTTTTTTAAATGGTTGTACCAACACAACCGAAAAAAGGTTTGCACATTGACCTAGTGATATGATAATCGATATCTGAATTCGTGAAAACAGAGATTCATTTAGGGTCCGGGGACTTGGTTATGCGGGGGAGGTGTTAGGCACCCCAGACATCCGTCATTACCACTGGTGATCGCCTCTTTTCAAGAAACTATTATCCGAGTGTGTGTGTGGGTCAATGTGTCTTTGTTATATGAAAGTTATGCGAGGTCTCGTTCGAGCCTATATACATTGTGGTTTGAATTTATGTAAAATTTAGTTTTAGCAAGATATGGCAATGATGTTTTATAAAAGAGGTTTTTCAAACCCTGATGCTCAATAGGAATTAAGACCTTTTACACTCCCATTTTTATTAAGTGAGTGGCTGGATTGATTTTATTTGACGGATGCGAGGCATCCGTATGAAAAAAATATATATATAGAAATAATGCCGACTTCCTCGTGGGTATGGAAACCATCTGAGAAAATACAGATATCGCAGAATAATTTACAAGCTGCTTACAGCTGAAAATGTCCATCACGGGAACCGAATCTAGATCCAATGAGATGAATCTGTGATCACATGATTCCTAGGCGCACAGAATATTGCAATTTGTATAAAAGCAATAAGCAGGTATATATATAAAGTCGTAAATATATATATAAAGACAGGATCACCAACCACGAAGCACCTCCATGGGGGATCAGAAATATAAATAAAGCTATAGATACGGTCAACCGCCACGAAGGAAACTCCAAGGAGATGTAATGTAAATAAAGTCAGAATATGGCCAATCGCCATATAAGTAAACTCCAGGCGTGATTTAAATGTAAAGAAAGCTATAAAAGCGATCAAGCGCCACTTAAGGGAACTCAGCAGGGACAAAATAAATATATATATATATATATATATATATATATATATATATATATATATATATATATATATATATATATATGTATAAAAGCAATAAACGCATTCTAGGATGTAAAAATCAGGCTCATCGAACATAGTTCACCACAGTTCATATATATAAGTATATATATAAAAGCGAGTAAACGCACTGCATCAAGTTCAGGCTCATCGAACAAAGTTCGACACACGATTGATATATATATAAGTATATATATATATATATATATATATATATATAAAAGAGAATAAACGCACCAGACCGAAGTCTAGGCTCATCGAACAAAGTCCGACAAACAGTTAATATATATAAGTATATGTATATATATTAAAGCAATAAATGCTCCGCATCAAGTTCAGGCTCAATCGAGGCATAACTCGATAATGTTAGTAATATATATATATATATATATATATAAATATATATATATATATATATATATATATATATATATATATATATATATATATATATATATATATATATATATATATATATGATCTGAATGAAACCATGGAATGAAGTCAGGAAAAAGCAAGCAACACGACTCTCAACATGTAGAAGGGTGTGTGCAAAGATGAAAGAAAGACTTTAAAAGTGTGTGAGAAGGCTTACGGTTTGATAAAAAGGGCTTCTATATCTTTAGAGTGGGTAAACCTTTGGGCTTTTGTGGGTACAAAGAGGCTATATATGAGCTCACAGTGTTTGAAAGTGGGAAAATACACTGTATGGCGAGTGCAGAGCAAATTGTGCAGGGTTTCCCCGTCTTTTTTCTCTTAAAAATCAGCACCCCAATCCTCTTATTTATAGGCAAAGGGTGCCGCAGGTGTACCTGCGTCTCAGCCGCAGGTGTATCAGAGGCGGGTCGGGTCGTCTCGAAGTACGTGCACTCAGGCACTGTAATGTCCACTCAGATTTTGAGAAGTACAATTCGGGCATCCGTTTTGAGGTATTCAAGACCTATTTCGGACCGCCGTTGTCGAGAGTTGTACGATGGCATGGGATTAGAGTTTGTACGAAGTCTTTGAAGATGGGACGATGCCCTCCGGTCTTCAAACTTCAACTTTCATCCGTTACCCCGCACAATGGTCACTCGGGATTGGTTAGCCTTATGGGACATTGTTGCTTAGAGACGAGACGTGGCATCGTGTTGGACGAGATGGCGATGTTGCCCTCTTGGTGTTATCACGGATTGACAATGATAAGCGACGCGTTGCTTCGACTTTGCTAAGATTGGACTGTTGCATTTGTTGAAGGTCCTCATTATCATCTTTGAGGCGTGCCTATCTTCCCGATGTTATTGTCGGGTTGGCACAGTGTATTTTATTGTGAGTGCCCAGATTTGAAGCTGATGGCATTTGAAACAAGCATTTCCGGGGTTATCTCCGAAACTGCATTCCTTGGGGTTATCATCAAGGTTGGTGGCTACTCCATGGTTGGGATCGAGACCGGATACCTGGGGTTATCTCGAGATTAATCGGTCTTCTCCGGTGTGTGTTCGGTATTGTATCTGCAGTGTAGGGGTTAAATCCGAGGTTGAAACTGCTACTCCCATTGTGATCCCGGTTAATCTTTGAACTTCCTAGTAGTATCCGGTGTAGATTTGGATTGTCTTTCAGGGTTCTCTCCTAAAAGACGAATATGTCCTCCTGTAATGTTAGTAACAATAGTACAAAAAATTTCAAGTGTCTACAGATTTTATATACACTTATCCGGTATCTTTTACTTGAATTAGTTGCTTATATTTATGTGTCTTAGTTACTTTTCATGAATTTTGTGTTCATTTTATAGGTTATTCGTTTGGGAGCGGTGTGAGCGATTATTGGCAAGGAAAAGCAAAGAAAGGGCAATCCGGACATCATTTGGGCTCATGTTACTTCATGTTCTTGGCTTGGAACTTGGACTACATTGTCGAGCATCTTCGTAGCTTTTCGGAACATCTTGAATCGCTCTAATCGGAGTTCGGATGCAAGAGTTATGATCGTTGTACCAACGGACGTCAAACTTCGCTGTTTTGGTTAGCCATTCTCATAGCAGTCCCTTCCAGCTCAATTTAAACCTTCATCCGGCTACAATTTCTCAATCATCAAAGAATGAAAGTTGTAGATCTCGTCGATATCTTCGATTTGATAGGTGGCAGGCCCCGTAACTCTTCCCGGATCAAAAGTTATAGCCATTTTACCAGAGCAGACTGCAGCAAAAAATCACCCGCGCGCGAATTCCGCGCTGCGGCCGCTTGACTTTCTGAGAGCAAAAGACGCGATTTTAGCTTTTCATAATTTGGCGCACCCACTTGAGCCAATCCTGCGTGTCGCTGCTTACTTGGTCTTGACCAAAGTTGACTTTTCATTAAACAGTGCAATTGAAGCGTAATTGAGAAGAGGGGGGGGGGGGGGTTCAATTAGGGCTTATATATTAGATATATTTTCATTATGTAAGACATATTCCACCCCTTGGGGGCTGAAGCTATTGTCTTCTTCTCTCTTTAATTTCAATAATAGAATAGAGTAGATTAGTGTAGGTATTTTCTAGAGTTGATTGGATTGGAGACTTGAAGCAATTGGAAATCATTAGAGATTCAACCTTGGCTCAAGAGAACAGATTTGCACTACAATTCTCTATCCTTATTCTCTCTTTGATTTCTTCTTGTATCTCATGATGTGTCTTCAATATGTGGATAATAGCATTAATTCAATTATGACTTAACTTCTATTCCGAGATTGCAATGGATTCTATGGATTAGTTATTTCTGATATGTTTCATTGTTAACCTTATTGATTTCTATGGATTTGTCTATTAAGATTCATGCTTAATTGCTTAGTTGATTGGCCATCAATTACTATGATAACCCATATGAACTTGAAAGACGAAGTATGGGTTTAGATCTAATCTTGATAGCTTGTGATTGTATATTCTACGTTGTGATGGGATGTATGATTTGTGCTTAGGATAGACATATACCGAAGCACCACTCGTAGTCAATTGAGAACTTAGAATTAAACTCTAATTATTTGTTAAGCACATAGACATATAGTGATTTAGGTAATGTGGGTGTTCATATGTATTCTATCAATTGTGGATTATATGTGATATGGGTATGGTGCTTTAAAAGACAGCTATACTTTACTTTAGTGTTCTCGACTAACAAACCGGTACAATTAGTTTGGCTTAACATGAAATGTATGGATTTGAATGAGTCAATAGTTATGTTTACTTAATGCCGTAGTTTAAATACAAAATATAATATCATTCGTTTAAATAAGACTAAGATGGTTATGGGTTAATGCTTGGTGAACTTTGTTAGTTAATTCTCCGTGGGAACGATACTTTACTTACTCTTTATTACTTGTTGACCACGTATACTTGCGTGTTGTGCGTAACTAGAAATTACCCAACAAGTTTTTGGCGCCGTTGCTAGGGAATTATTTTAATTATTGTTGCCAACATTAATTTCAATCAAATTAGTCTTAATTTAAACATTTTATTTTATTTTATTTTGTTTTAATTATCTTCTTATATTTCTCTCTTTTCAGGAACCATGGGTGATTTTTCTTATCAATGACCTTATGCAAATAGGACTCAACCAAGGGACATAAGCACTGAGGGACTCAATGTATTTTCTACATTATCAGCACAAATAGCAACACTTTCGGAGAGGTTGGATATTCTTGCAGCCCAACGCACTCGAGAGATAGTAGTTACATGTGAATACTGTGCTGGCGAGCATCCGAGTTATCAGTGTAACATCAAGGTTGGACAAGTACAGTTTGGGGGTGATTACTTCAACAACAATGTTTATCCTGATTATCAACAAGGTTGGGGGTATCACCCAGATTATGAATGGGGTTATAACTATCAAGACCAACACTACGTTCCAAGTCCAACACATCCATCGGATTTCTCATATCCACCTCCAATGCAACAAGAAGAAAATTCAAGATTGGAGGATTTGTGGTTCAAATTTGTAGCATCAACTGAGGAGAAGATGAATGAACAAGATAGGTCAATTCAAAATCTTCATAATCATATGGATCAAATAATCGAAGCCTTGAACAATCGCCCTCCAAACAATTGGTGCTATGACATGGATGATGAAACTGATGAAGAGCCAGAAGTGTACATGCCACTGAATGAACTGAAAGGAGTGGACATTGAGGAGACAACTGGAGGTATGGAAAATGAAGAAGATGAGCTGACTTGTATAATACCCCAAGTGCCTTCTCAGTTAGAGTTGAAAAATTCAGTGAAATTTGCACACCCATGTCCCCTTGGTAGTCACATCCAAAGCAAGAATTTTTGCGATTATGAGGCCTCTTACAAACCATGGGGGGCTGAGGAAGAGATAATAGAAGAAGAAAATCATGTTATATCTGTCAGGCCTCAATGCAAAAATCTATTCACAAATACAACGGGAGAAGCACCTGGCATTGTAGTGGAACTAGGGGCATCATGTATAGGAAATATGCTAGGTGGCTTCAATTCACAGACTCTCATGATGGGGAACCTACCTACACACATAGTGGTTCTAATGGATGGAGGGTTCTTATCTTATCGTAGAGGAATCGGATAGCGGTGTCAAGAAAAGAGTCCAGCTAACGGACTATAAACCGAGCGCTAGATGGGAGGCACCCCATCCAATCTTTATCCCTCCTTGTTTAATTCTAATTTACATTTCCATATTTAGTAGATGTTAGATAATGGTAAGTATTAATAATGGTTTGATTGTTTCTCCTCTCAGGTTTAATCCAATTGCTGCAAGCATTCAGGATCAAACAGAAGTCAAAAACTGAAACTACCAGAGTACAGGGTCGCGCGGCCGCGCCCAACTACAAGCCAAACATCGCGCGGCCACGCGATAGCTCAGTCATAGAAAAAAATTACTGAATTTTTAGAATTTCTGACTAAAGCGTTCGGACAGTTAGAAGCCCACACTCAGTTTCCAACCATAGAATAGCTCAAACTTAGCCATCGCCTGATATACCATCGGATCATGAGGAGGCGAACGGAGATGACATTGCCACTTAGGGGAGTATTCTTTCACTTTTAATTACAATGAGGGCATTGTTTATTTTATGTTTGGGGGTATTGAGTTGTAGTGATTAGTTGTTGCATATAGTTAGTTGCATATAGTTTGATTGCATAGTTAGTTGCATAGTAGGGGTATTTTAGTATCTTGTAGTTAAAATCTACATGAATTTTTTTTCTTAGTTTTTTTTTGTCTTGTTTACTTAGTATGTGTTTAGGTGCATAACATTGCATAATCCCAGGTTTTTAGTTAGTTGAATTCTAATTTGGCCTATGATTAAATAGAAGTTTGATAGATTTTTGAACTTGGTTGATATCTTGAGCTTAGTTATAATGTTATACATGATATAATTCATGTTTGCTGTTTAGATGTTACCAGGTAGCACGACATTGTTCCTATTTGCTTGTTGGTTAAGATTAGCATGCTTGTCTGCTGAGAGGAAAATGTTGTTTTTAATGATAGAATTGTGTAGGAAGTGAGTAATGACTATGAAGACACTTAAACTCAAGTTTTGGAAACGCATGGGTATGCTTGCTTTATATAAAATAAAAGAAAAGAAAAGAAAAAATTTGAATAATTACCGTGGCTAGTCTTGTTTCGGGGCCTTTGTTACTTGAGTAAGTACGCCCGAGGGGATTGTCTCTACACCTAGCGCCCTAAGGTCTTAATGGTCTGGGAGTCATTGGTTGAAAGCTCGCTAAGGGGTAGCACTGTTAGCCTAATGAAATGATACATTGCACAGTCATGGGAAATATATATATAAAAAAATAAAAAAAATCAATAAACACCACGGGAAAATGTGAAAATCGCTCCATGAGTAAAAATAAAGCAGAATAAACCATTTGCTGAACCTTAGCTTGTATAGATGTGTTGGAGTAGTTGTTGGTTCATTTGTATGCATAGTTCTTGGTTTGAACCTCAATTTTCTTCATTAAGTAGTATAGCATGTGAAATCCTCACCTTTTTCAAGTTTATATGTGAACACATCACACACACACAACATCTTTATAGCAGGTTAGGATTATCTGATTGTATGTCATTATGCTTGTCGCTTAGTTTGATGATGTGTTTTTGGATCTTGATATTTCAATCATGCATATCGTATTAGAATTCTTAACATGGCTGGAAATCTGGGGATTCATTGTCATAGTAGTGTAGCTTGCATAGCATGTAGATTGCATTATATTGTATTGCTTGCGGACAAGCAACGGTTTAAGTTTGGGGGTATTTGATAAGTGGATTTTATATACACTTATTTGGTATCTTTTACTTGAATTATTGCTTATATTTATGTGTCTTAGTTACTTTTCATGCATTTTGTGTTCATTTTGTAGGTTATACGTTTGGGAGCGGTGTGAGCGATTATTGGTAAGGAAAAGCAAAGAAAATGCAAAGAAAAGGTAATCCGGACATCATTTGGGCTTTCATGTTACTTCATGTTCTTGGCTTGGAACTTGGACTACATTGTAGAGCGTCTTCGTAGCTTTTCGGAACATCTTGAATCGCTCTAATCGGAGTTCGGATGCAAGAGTTATGATCGTTGTACCAACGGACGTCAAACTTCGTTGTTTTGGTTAGCCATTTTCATAGCAGTCCCTTCCAGCTCGATCTAAACCTTCATCCGGCTAGAATTTCTCAATCATTAAAGAATGCAAGTTGTAGAGCTCGTCGATATCTTCGATTCGATAGGTGGCAAGCCCCGTAACTCTTCCCGGATCAAAAGTTATGGCCATTTTACCAAAGCAGATCGCAGTAGCAGAAAATCACTCCGCGCGGCGCATGAATTCGCAAGTATGCCGACTTCACTGATGAGCAAAAGACGCGATTTTAGCCAGACACTGAGGCGGCGCCTAATTCAAAGCTAATCCTCGCGGTGATGGCTTCTTGATCTTGACCAAAGTTGACTTTTCATTAAACAGTGCAATTGAAGCGTAATTGAGAGGGTGGGGGGGGTTCAATTAGGGCTTATATATTAGATATATTTTCATTATGTAAGACATATTCCACCCCTTGGGGGCTGAAGCTATTGTCTTCTTCTCTCTTTAATTTCAATAATAGAATAGAGTAGATTAGTGTAGGTATTTTCTAGAGTTGATTGGATTGGAGACTTGAAGCAATTGGAAATCATTAGAGATTCAACATTGGCTCAAGAGAACAGATTTGCACTACAATTCTCTATCCTTATTCTCTCTTTGATTGCTTCTTGTATCTCATGATGTGTCTTCAATATGTGGATAATAACATTAATTCAATTATGACTTAACTTCTATTCTGAGAGTGCAATGGATTCTATGGATTAGTTATTTCTGATATGTTTCATTGTTAGCCTTATTGATTTCTATGGATTTGTCTATTAAGATTCATGCTTAATTGCTTAGTTGATTGACCATCAATTACTGTGATAACCCATGTGAACTTGAAAGACGAAGTATGGGTTTAGATCTGATCTTGATAGCTTGTGATTATATATTCTACGTTGTGATGGGATGTATGATTTGTGCTTAGGATAGACATATACCGAAGCACCACTCGTAGTCAATTGAGAACTTGGAATTAAACCTTAATTATTTGTAAAGCACATAGACATATAGTGATTTATGTAATGTGGGTGTTCATGTGTATTCTATCAATTGTGGATTATATGTGATATGGGTATGGTGCATTGAAAGATGGCTATACTTTACTTTAGTGTTTTCGACTAACAAATCAGTACAATTAGTTTGGCTTAACATGAAATGTATGGATTTGAATGAGTCAATAGAAGAAATTGTAATCTCAGGTCTTTATTATCTAGTCTCACTCTAGGAATAGTTAGGTTTACTTAATTTCGTAGTTAAATACAAAATATAATATCATTCGTTTAAATAAGACTAAAATGGTTATGGGTTAATGCTTGGTGAACTTTGTTAGTTAATTCTTCGTGGGAACGATACTTTAGTTGCTCTTTATTACTTGTTGACCACGTATACTTGCGTGTTGTGCGTAACTAGAAATTACCCAATAATATCTACAAAACAATTCCTATGAATGTGTTCAATGGGAATTACCTCCTCATTTGCTACCTTAACGTCTAAAGGTATTTCTAACTTTTTAGAATTTAATTCCAATTGCTGAGCAAATCCACATGCTATAAAAGAACAAGTAGCACCCGAGTCAAATAGCACGTAAGCATTTATTTTGTTGACTGGAATGATACCTGCTACTACATCCGTTGATACAACTGCATCTTAGACCGTCATATTAAATGTTCGGGCTGAGGGTCTACCCAATGATGGTGTGTGTCTAGTAATGACTAAATTACCACTACCAGAACCCTTACTACCCTCCGCCCCTTTCTTTGGGCAATTTCTTGCCATGTGGTCCACCGACCCACAAACAAAACATCCCCGACTTTTCTTAGGATTAGGACAGTTGGGAGATATATGACCCTCCTACCCACAATTATAACAACCGGTCTTCCCCTTTAGACAGACTCCCAGATGAGTCTTACCGCACGTCTTACATGCTTCCATCCTCCGTTTAGGATCCCCTTGTTTTGCCCCAGTATTCCCAGGGTTAAAATTCTTCCTTTTATGCATATTGCCACTACCACTGGCAACATCTGCCTTATTTCCTCCCTCTCCCTTACTCTTATTCTTTATATTTTTGTGGTATTGGGTCAACGCCTCACTACCACCCTCTGCTATTATCGCCTTCTCCATAATGGTCCCGTAGGAAGCACTCTGAAAAATCGATATCCTACTATAGAGCCAGGGCTTTAGGCCCTGCTCAAACCTACGAGCCTTCCTCTCCTCCGTGTCCACTTGGTGTAGAGTAAACCTTGCCAATTCATTGAATTTGGCCGCATATTGGGGAATAGTCATGTGCCCCTTCTTAATTTCTAAAAACTTGATCTCCATTCTCCCTTGCATGCTAGTAGGGAAATAGTTCTCGAAGAATACCTTCTTAAAACTGTTCCCACGTAATCGCTCGCGCTCAGCCCCCACCCTGGTGAGCCTCCCACCAGTAGTTGGCTTCCCCCTTCATCATATAGGTCGCAAAAGAAGTCTTTTGAGCCTCAGATACGTTTGTAATAACAAACGCCTTCTCTATTTCCTTGGCCCATGTCTGGGCCTCCATTGGGTCCGTTGTTCCCTTAAATTCGGGTGGACCTACACTCTTAAATTCCTTAAAAGTATTCGTTTGGGTTACCCTATGTCCTGCGAGTGCTCTACCCCAGCTTGGTTAAATGCAGTCGTTAATAAATTAACGAACTCTTGCATTGGGTTATTAGGACCCCCCCCCCTCGTTCTCATTATGCAATTTCGCCTCTTGGTTACGTTGCCTTCTTCTTGGCGGCATTTCTGATTAAATAAATAAAGTTTCGCTATTACTTATTTACTTACTTCTTTATTAGTCGTCAAACAACTGAACAATAACTCATACACAACACAATAATTTAAAAATAAAACTTCTTTATATTAAAATGCTTCTTTATAGTTCAAAACTATTTACAAGTTGCTTTCCATAGCCCAAAAGCTAGTACATATACATCCCGCGATTGACTTCTATAAAAATTGGGATTTACAAAAAGACTACCCTTTAATTATACAAAAGAGGGTTTTACGTCACTACACAAAAGTATTTACCATACTACTCCTAAGTAATCGCCTAACAACATTCTCATGCTTACGGTTCGCCGAATCGACACAATATCTCGACTTATAGTATGTCGAGTATGTCCCCGACTCAATAGAATAACAAGCTATCTTAAGCTTGAAATCCACGCTTGACCGTCATTTATATATGACATTCGTGCTATCTTCTCGGTCTTTTCAACCAGTTTCATAAGTTCTATGACCTCGTTCTTATAGTCCCAGGCATTGTCGATCATGAGCACTTTCTCATCATGCTCTATCTCATAGTCCCGACTCGCAAACTCTTTTTTTTTTGCTAAGTTTGTTTGTATATTGGAAAGGAAAAGAGATAATACAATTGCTAAGGGCATACCCGTAAGCTTTGGTAAAACCACATGGGACAACCCCCAAAGTGGACAACAAAGACTAACAACCAAGCCAAATGAAAGAAAGAACACTTGAGAAAAGATTAAGGTGACAATAGTAAAAACAAGCATGGGAACTTAAACAACTTAAAAATTAATCCATAAAACCAGATGTACCAAAAGAATGTAGCCAAGACCGAATGAATCAGAAAGCAGAGAGTAAGAGGATGTCGAGGCATAGGAAGAACTACGAAAGTGCCAATAGATATCCAACCCTAAGTTTAACCAAAGATCCCCAAAGATCCCAAGACAAGAGGTGAACCTCAAGGGCCGAACCATAAGAACCGAACCCCTCAAGCCAAACCAAAGATCCCCAGTCAGGTCTCCAAGACAAGATTTTGAACCACTTAAACCGAACCAGATGTCAAGATCGCCAAGAAGCCAAACCCAAGACGGGATCGAGAATGCTATCAATTCATAACTAATGTATAATAGTTGAACCAAACCACCGAGGAAGCCGAATCGCCATGGAAGCTAAATTTCCAACCCAACCTCAAGTCGAAACCAAATTCCCTCAAAGATCCTCAAGACAAGAGGTCAAACTCAAGGGCCGAACCATATAAACCAACCCTCGAAGGTTTAAAACCAAGATCCCCAAAGCTGGCCCCAGAGGACAAGATGTCAACCTCGAACCGAACCAGATGTTAAGCCTGTGTGTCTTCCAGACTTTATCGCCAAGAAGCCAACCCAAAGAACGGATCAAACACAAGGCAAAGAACACAAAGAATAAAATTTCACACAAAGCAGACTCCAAGTCCGTTAGGCCAAACCAACCACAACACCGACACATGACAGACTGTTGTCCCAAGCCAATTATGTGAGTATTGGCAATAGTTGGTAGCTTTGAGAAAGGATGAATTAGTAGATAATCTAGATTTAATGATACTAATCACATCAAGAAGAAGACATCTTGGAGGAATGAGTGTCCCATTGTGAAGCTTTTTGTTTTGCTTCCCATATCTTATAGAAAGAAAACAAATGTAGAGAGGCCGAGGATATGTTTTGATAATTTCCTCCCTGGAAAGATGAGATAAAGTCATGAGTCCAAACCAATCCAGGGTAATGAGAGCCATCCACCCAGCTTGGAATGTCGCTTTTATAATAACAAAGGAGTATTCATGATGAAGAAAAGATGTGAAAAAGTTTGTGGTGCTTGTTGATAGTTGACAATTGAAGGTCCTCCTCAGATAGGCTCGAGTGATGTCATTAGTTTGAGCTTTCCATGAAATCCAAGCCGAGCATGAAAGAGTATCTCAAGACACATGCAGCTTTATGCCTGAGAATTGTGTGCCATCGAATGTACTCGCTTCTTCGATCCCGATGCTTCCCCAAATATGTCTTGCTTTAATGCAAATTGATATCCATTGAGCCCCAAAAGATACAAACCCATGGATGCAGAGGGAAAGGGAACAGATTGTACTAGTTGCTTCGAGGAGAATTACCTCATGATGGTTGGATAGGGAAGGTGCCAGGAGGAGGTATTCATAATGTCCCCGATCGTATCGAGATTTGTTAGGCCTGAATTTGAGAGCAAGGTACTGGCCAAGTTAATGGCGTAACCATCGAGCTGTGGATCGTACTCAAAGATTGAAGGTTTCTCCAGAGCCAACAACGATTCAAGGTGTCAAGAGCAATGGGCCCGAGCTTTAGTAGTTGTCTCCAAATCCATGAACAATCGCTGGGGATTTCTATCCGCCAAACAGATTTCCTAAGAAGAACAAAGTGGTCCGCACCCACTTAGCCCATAGTGATTTAGTGTTAATCTGCAATACATGGGTTAGATGTAGTAGAAGAAGGGCTTTATTCCAATCCAGAGACTTTTAATGCCTGCACTCTTCCCAGTAGGGAGTGAGATGTTATGCCATGCAACCTTAGCACCATAGGGAGTAAGGGAGGTTCCTTCCAGAGGAATCGACAAAGAATAGATTGAATGGTTTCTAATGACCGCTTTAGCAAAGAGAAATGAGTACTCCAATACGATCAGTATTGCGTAAGAGCACATGATTTTATGAGTTGGACCCTACCGTAATAAGCAAGGGCAAGAGTACCATGAAGAAGAGACTCTTTGTGTGATTGCATGAATCAGAGGAATACAACTCGGTATGAAAGCTTAGAAGAGATGAGGGGACACCCAAAATCTGGGTGGGAAAGTACCATGAGTGAAGCCCAGAAAGATAGGATGGAAGCTTTTGTTTCTGTGGTCGTCGCAGTTAGAAAACATCGCTCTTATGAATATTAGGAATGAGACCGAGAAGAGGGAGAAGGAATGGATACATGAATGTATTATGGAAATGGTTTCAAGGTTGGCATGATGTAAGATTAAGATGTCATCAATAAAAGGAGATGAGATATGTCACCGGGTTTTAGTGCGCCAAAGGTGAAGATACCAGATTGTTTTGAACCCCAGCTTGAGTTTAAGGGAGAGCATTTCCATTACTAGCACAAACAAGTAAGGGAGAGGGATCACCTTGCCTTAGGCCTCGAGTACTACCAAAGTATCCAAAGAAGGAACCATCGACCTCGATCGAAAACATAGCAAAGGAAATGCAGGAGTAAATCCAAATTTAGGAATTTGAGAGGAAAATGGAAGGCTTTAAGGGTGCTCATTAAGAAGTCCCAATTTATCGTGGTCAAACGCTTTCCTTAAGTCAATTTTTAAGGCACAATGAGGAGGACCAGATTTCGGTGGTAGTTTTAATAGCCCCCGGCAAGGAATATGTTGTCGCTTATGCTTCTTCCTTTGATGAAAGCAGCATCAGGCCTTATCAATAATAGAGGGGAGGACCAATTTGAGTCTCACTGCAACAAGAATTTTTGATATGCACTTGTAGATTGTATTGCAGAACATGATATTGGTCCAAATCGCATATGAGAGAGGATTTGAGCACTTTGGGATAAGAGCAATGGCAGTTGAATTTACACCTCGAGGCATTGGCAGAAGAAAAGAAGAATAGAACGGCTTTTGTGAAGTCTTCACCAACAATATCCCAACAAAGGAGTGAAAAATTCACGTTAAAACCATCCTGCTCGGACTCTTGTTTCGCTTCATACCACTAAGAGCTTTGAATACCTCAAGAGTCGTGGATAGGAGCCCAAAGGATGGGCACTTGAGAGATGCTTATGTGTTTGGTAGGAGAACTCCATAATTTTCAAAGTCAGCTGAAGGAGGTA
The DNA here is from genome assembly GCA_020205605.1 of Panax ginseng. Lineage (NCBI taxonomy): Eukaryota > Viridiplantae > Streptophyta > Magnoliopsida > Apiales > Araliaceae > Panax > Panax ginseng. The sequence continues at coordinate 41,941,087 of CM035146.1, forward strand.
GGTGTTGGTAGTTGAACAAATCTTTGAAATAATTCACAGCCACATTTTCAACCTCCTCCTGCCCCTGAACCAGATCGCCGTAAGAGCTATAAATAGAAAGGATTTTGTTTGTGTTCCACCTACTTTTCACCAGATTGGAGAAAAATTTGGTGTTTCTATCCCTCAGAAGCAAGCCTGTAGCCCTAGATTTCGGTGGATAAGAGTTTCCTCTAGAGCCAAGGAATTCCAAAGAACTCGGAGGCGCTCCGCTCCGGGAGATGAGATCCGGATCGAGTGGCCTCGTTGGAGAGCAAGGATTGAACTCGTGAAGGTTTGAAGTTGCTTCCTTAATGTAAGATGATAGATTTCAATGGATTTATTCAAGGTAGCTAAGGCTCTTTAGTTCTCTTAAGCTTGGCAAATGGGATATGAAAGGGGTTACCTAGGTCGGGTTGCATCCAAAGTAAGATACACATTCATGAAAGCCATCCAAGAGAATCATGTGGTTAAAGAACCTGAAAGGCTTCCTTGACCTTGAAGCAGAATGCCAAGGTTAAGCATGACAGAGAGTGGTCGACATTCCTCCTGGGGGCAAAGGTAGCTTGGGCAAGGGAAATGAGTTGAGCCATGATGCATTTCCCAAAGCTCTATCAAGCTTTTTATGGATTGGATTTTCAATTTGCGCTCCACCAAGTGTAGAAAGGACCAATGCCCCTAATGTCAACCATTTCAAGGTTCGCAGCACTCTTTGAAATCCTCCATACCAGAAGTCCCAATCTGTTTCAACTCGCTGGCCACTAAGGTTGCCGATAGCATGAAGTCACCCAGACACACCAATTGAGAGAGGAACTAAGAGAGGATAGTTCAGCCCATAAGTTCTTCCTTTCAGATATAGAATTCAAACCATAGATAAAAGAACCCAAAAAAGTAATACCATTGGCTAAATGCTTGATGTTGCAATGAATAACTTGGGAGGATACAAAAGGATATCCACTTTGCGATATTGGGGTTCCAACCAACCCAAATTTCGCCATTATAGTGGTAATCATAGTTATAAAACCAAGTCCAGCTTCCTACAAATATTATTGGAGATTCTACTAGCTTTATGTCGCTTGACGGGTTTCCAAATGCATCAATGAGGGAGATACTATTATCTAGAATTAATCGCTTAACATAAGCTCGCTTTGGCTTTTTATTAAGACCTCTAATATTATATGTCGCTAACATTAACATAGAAAATAAGGGAGTAGTGGTTACAGGAGGTTTTTCCCCCACGGCCCTTGCCTTTGTTCCCACGCTAAAGCATCTTGAGAAGGGTCCAACCAGATCTTTGCTTATGCTTCTGTGTCCTTGCCCTCCTTCTCATCTATAGCAATTAGCTTGTTTAATATAGGCGCTTTATAGGGGTGAATCCAGATCGAGGGAGAGAGAGCATCGAGACAATAGCATTTGCAATGGGGAGAAGGAGTTAAAGCGAGGCCAAAATGGGAAGAGAAGGAGTCAAGTTATTTCCAACTTTGGCACCCTGGGAGACAAGCATCTACCATTTGCATGAGAACCAAAGATGTGGATTTTTGACAAGATCGTGAGCAGGAGGGAAGTAAGGGGCCAAATGGGTGTCGCCAAGCAGGTTCGGGGAGCAGATTCAAAGTTGAGCATTTGTTCGGGCACCCATTTAAAATTGGATTTGGGGCATTTCAAAGGAGAGTGGCCAAATACTTTCTGGCAGAGGGGCATGATGGTGGCCTACTCGTATTCAACACTAACCGACAATAATGTCTTCGTAAGTTTCTTCGTTAAGAACAACAACATTGATAGAGGAAGGAAAGGAGAATGAAGCTTGACTTCAATGCGCACTCGCAAATTGCATTAAGTCATGTTTGGAAGTCATTTCATCTCAGAACAGAGGCTCACCTATGGCACTAAGAAGGTAGCTAATACCCTCATCGCATCAAGAGAAAGAGGATTTGGCTAAACTTTACCCAAATGGGAATTTTGAGTGATCGATTTTGAAAATACAACTCCTTCTTTCCAAGGTTGTAGGACAATCACTTTTGAGGCGAAGTGCCATGGACCCGAGGTAAGGACATTGTCTCTAGCAGAGACAGATTTGAATTTGAAAATATAGTAGCCTTCACATGGAGAAAGACACTTCAGGAGACCCATGTTGCCCCAAAGGCGCTTTGGCAATGGGTTCAACAACCCTGAAGGGGATGTTTGAGTGCAAGAAATAACCCACAAGGTCGGAAGACCAGAATGATTTCCACGCTTTGAGCACACTGGGAGGTTTAACTAGAATCGGACCATCTTCTGACACGGGGAGGGTGGTAGAAAGAGAGCGGAAGGTTTTCCTGAGCTAGTAGAGACCACCTCACACTGTGGATTTAGGTGGACCAGGTTCAAAAGAGGGTTTTCACCTTGCTCAACCTGAGATGCAAAGAAGTTTAATAGCAGCTATAGCAGAGGGAATAGGGTCCAGAGGTTTGCCAAGGATAGACTGGCCAGAAACAGAGCAAGGCGCCAGCAGAAGTGCAAAGAAGTTTTTTGAGTACTTCCAATAGACATCTTGTGGGCCTGACCTATATTTGCTAGTTTCCCATCAGAAACAAAAGCGTTAATATCACTAGCAGAGAGTCCATGCGCCAACAAGCAGTCCATAAGATCTGCATTTTTCTTTCTTTCAATTAAAGCATCCTCTCGATCCTTTTGAGAGAAGTTGTGCAAAACTTTGAAGATCTCGTAAACATTAGATGTAAGAGCTTAACCTAAGTTGCTTTCTATCTCATTTGCTAATGAGGTAGAGTCTTCAGAGCTTTGATCAGCAGCAACAGGATTTGGGTCTGATTCTAGCATTGCAAACGAGTCCACGTTGAGGGATAGGTCAGCGGAGACAGCCATGTCAAGATCGGCCGAAAGCACCAAAGGAGAGGAAAGAGAAGGAGAGTTTGGGTTTGAGACACCAATTCAAGAAAGAAATCCCTAGAGACAGAGCTGTGGAGTTTCCAGCAGAGAGATGAGAATGGCTAACCATGGGAGTGAGGTGGTAGACGACTTGAGGAGAGAAGGCCGAGGGGAGGGGAACAGAGAGCAGGAGGATGGAGGAGTAGAAACCGTAAAGGGTAAAATGTAAAAGTTTGGTAAGGACTTTGAGAGGTAGGTGAGGTTCAAGGAGATTAAAAAGGAAAGAAATGGAAGTTTACTGAGAAGGGAAAGAGAATGGACGGAGAAGTGGTCTAAAATCCTAGTGAGAAGGGAGAGCAAAATCTAGAGAGAGAAACTAACCCATCCCATTTCGTTGTTCGTCATAAGTATATTACATACAAATATACTAGTCTATTACAAGACGATTAATTGTCTATCTTAGCCTTGCCTTCATCTCTCTTAGAACTCTCAGTTCGTTCGGCTTTAGCTGCAAACATATGGTTCAAGAAAGAATGAGCATAACTAGCTCAGCAAGTCTGAACAACGAATCATATGAATATCACATCAATAAATACATGCTTTATTTCCATATCTGAACAATTATCTACGAAGCATTGTGAAACATTTGACTAATACTTCTCCTACAACAATTCCAGAGCATATATAATAGCTTAGGAATGATAAACCGATCAATAGACCATGAACATACTCTTTTCGTTTTCATAATTGAAAAGGATATTGTGACACCCCCAAATCTGGGTACTTTAATTCCACGGGATTTGGTGTTCACTGTACAAATATCATCTATCTATCTACCCATAATAAATGCAAACCATGCAATAGATAGAAATAAAATCTTCCCCCTAAGGGTTACAACATCCAAATAATAATATAATCCCAGGTTAAGCTAACCTTAAACATCTGTGTGGAAACATAAACAGTAAGTCTTAAACAACATCAAGTCTTAACACATAAATTCAACATCTCATAAATACAAGTCTTCAACATTTGCTAATCTTGCCCTTGCCTTTACTAGTAGAAGGCTCATCGGTTCTTTCGTTCTTAACTGCAATGTTATTATTAAGCAAGAGTGAGCATGATTGCCCACAAATAAAATAATGAAATAACAATGTATAATAACATGCGAGGGAATCAAAGACTTCTAAAATAAAAGTTCAACTTTTGAATAAAGAATGAATAACAAGAATCAAAAGATTTCTGAGGGTCATAAGACCTTGAACTATGTCCTAGGTTATCAAGGGTTATACTTGAAATCTTTAACAGTCATAAGACTATGGACCTTTCTACTCGTACTTAGGGGGATTAGCCCTTAGTACCATACTGTGCACAATATCTTAACGCTAACGCATAAGTAAATCCCTTTGAAGGGTTGTTCATCTCAGTTTGACATTTGAGTCCGCACCAAAGGAAGTTTGGTTTGGATAATTCAATAAGGGTTCTGAAATTTAGAACGTTCATCAACTAAGGACTAGTTGAATCAATAAAGTTCACTAGTCTAATAAGGTTCAACAATAATGATATTCGATTTGAATAATAATCTCAAGAAGTATACAATATGATAATTATTGTATAACTGAATCATGCTTTGAAAAGATAATCAATCTTTAATATAACATTTGAACTTGAATAATAGTAATGATAATTTACTCGAGATAAATAATAAACTTGAACAATAATGACAAGTAGGTTAGGAAACTTGCCTCGTATGCGTAGATTACACTTTAACTAAAGCGTTCTTTTGAATTTAAATCCTACATACCATTCACATTCACAATACCGAGCTTAATTATAACTTAACAAATCATCAAAACACATTCTCTTTGTCTACTTTGATTATTAACTATATTTAGTTAATTTACCACTTTGTCACATAATTTATACTTCATGAATAACAAGCTAATTATGTATTCAATAATTCGATCCACATGAAATTATGTTATTTACATGTTAAACATCTATTTTTACATCACATTATACTTCTAACATGTTTACATGTTCATTACATTAAGTTACTAACACATTGTTAGACTTAATTAATTAAAATTACATTCTTGAACTTTTCGGAGAGGAGTCTTGTATGGCTGCCATCGTTACTTTCTTGGTTGGCATTGTACGGACACTTAGCGTTCTGGCGCTATGGCCAGTATTCGAGATTCGAGACTTGGCAGCGGTGGCACACATTGTGGTAAGCATGCACATGGGACTTTCAATTTGGAGGAAAGCCGCGCGCTGAAACTCCACACTTTGATTCCCAATTCACGAAGAACACAAAGTTCAGCGACAAGGACATTAAATACTCATCAATTTCACTAAATTAACATACCCACATGCTACAATTTATACATCATCATTACCCAACAATTGTAGAATGATTTTAATCCATTAAATCACATAATTATAGAATTAAAATATGTGAATTTCACTGACTTTGATGTTCTTGAAGGTTTTAAAAATAAAACATGAAAATTGACACTACGGATTAGTTATAACACCGAATCCGTTCCTTTAAACTTTGGTCTCTTCGCATCAACATGCATAATAATATACGAGTGTAAATATTATGAAAACATTTATATTTGACATACTAAAATCATGTATAGGGCCATATGGCCATAACCCAAACTCTGTAATTTTGTAGTAATCATACACGACGTAATTTCATAAAACTGATGTTATGGTTTACAAAATATATATAATTAAATACGATGTGATATGTCATAGCACATACACAACCCATAATCATTACTCATATCCCAATTACAGAGGTTCACAGAAGGAATGAAAGCCATTTTCATAAAAAAAACTAAATGACGTGAAATAAAAATTGGGTTTGAGAATTTACCCAGAGTATAAAGTGTATATTTGTAGGGGATGAATTCTTTCTCAACTCTTCTTCAAACACACACTCACAATCTCTTAAACAGATATAAATTTCTCTCTGAATTCCTCAAATACTCTCTGACTATATTTTAGACTTAGAAAAATGCAATAAAGAAGACGTATGATATAATAAGAGAGCTGACGCATTGAGTGGTCAGTTAACCCAATAATGGGTAACTGCTCCAACTCCCCATAAGGTCTTGTTTGGCTAGCAAAATAGATTTAAAAACCATTTACTTTAATAAAGCTTTATTATATAGTTTAATTAATGTCACACTCCTTCATAAAATAAATCAATATCTTATTTAATATAAATAAAATATAATAACTTCTCATAAATTCACATAGTCATATATTTAATGTTCTCATTAATTAATAATGTCAAATTATTAATTCTATAATTAATAATTAAATTAATTAAATAACATCATGCTTAATTAAATATTTCATTTAATACAATAAGCTTACATAATGACATACTTCGATAATAAAAATTCTCCACATTAATTTAATAAATGTAACACATATAATTAAATTAATCTACCACAACTGCATCAATTAATTATTTAATCTAATAATTAAATCATCGAAAATATTTATTTACTTCAATAAATATTAAAATTAAATTACAAAAATCTCGTTCGTCACATCTTTCCCCCCTTAAAAGAATTCTATCCCCAGAATCACGACTCAATAAATTTGACCAGTTACATTCTCCCCCCTTACAAAGATTATGTCCCTAGAATCGCTTACACTTAATTAAGTAAATAAATGAGGGTAATTCTTTATCATATTTTCTTTGAGTTCCCACGTAGCTTCTTCAGCGTTGTGGTTCCTCCAAATTACCTTAACAGAAGGTATAACTTATTTTCTGAGAACTTGTTCTTTTCTGTCGACAATTTGAACAGGAATTTCTTCGTAAGATAAGTCTTTTTCAAAATGCAGGGGTTCGTATTCAATTACATGCTTGTAATCGGCTTTGTAGGGTCGTAAAACAGAAACATGGAAGACGTTATGGACATTCTCGAGTGTTGGAGGTAAGGCTACCTCGTACGCAACTTCTCCGATTCTTCTCAGTACTTCAAATGGTCCAATGAATCTTGGGCTCAATTTCCCTTTCTTTCCGAACTCGATCTTTCCTTCCAGGAGAGACCTTCAAGAAAACATAACCACCGATTCAAAACTCAATATTTTTATGATGTGGATTAAGCGATTTCTTACGGTCGATCTTGAGCCGCTACCGATACCGTGTTTCGGATATCTTTGACTATTTCTGCTGTCTGTTGTACCAATTCTGGCCCTAGCAATTGTCTTTTGCCAACTTCATCCCAATAAAGTGGAGTTCGCGACTTTGTAGTATAACGCTAACCGTAAGGCGGCATGCCTATACTAGCGTGGTAACTGTTGTTGTAGCTGAACTCTACTAATGGTAGGTGATCATCCCAATTTCCTTTAAAGTCCATCACACAGGCTCTTAGCATATCTTCTAATGTCTGAATTGTTCATTTGCTCTGTTCGTCTGTTTGAGGGTGATAAGTTGTACTCATTCGCAATTACGTACCCATGCATTCCTGAAGACGTTTTCAGAAATTTGATGTGAAGCGCGGATCCCTATCTGAAACAATTGATACCGGAACTCCGTGCCTCGAAACAATCACTTTTACGTATAGCCTCGCCAACTGATCTAAGTTAAATCTTATTTTGATCGGAAGGAATTGTGCAGATTTCGTTACCATTAACGATAACCCATATCGCGTCAGTAGCCTTTTACGAGTCGTCGAAAGGCCAACCACGAAGTCCATCGTAATATGTTCCCATTTCCATTCGGGATTTCTAACAGTTGTAGCAATCCACTTGGTCTTTGATGTTCGCTTTCACTTTCTCGGTGTAAGACACTTGGCAACACATTTCGCAACATCTTGTTTTAAATTTGGCCACCGTAAATGTTGTCGAAGATCTTGGTACATTTTGGTACCAAGGGTGAATACTCCAAGTCATGGGTCGAATATCCCTTCATCCAACATGATCATTATATATCGAAATATAACATCACATACACTCTCAAATCCCGGAAGAGTGTTGAAACGGAAACCTTATAACCTTTTCATTACAAATAATAATAAATACATTATTCATTTCATCTTACAAGAGTGACTTTTTATCCGCCACCAAGGATACATAATAGTTCATTAAACTAATCTATAATTAGTTCATTAAACTAATTATAATCTTTTACATTACAAGTCTTCATTTGATCTTCTCGCCATTCACCTTCTCAATTGTACTTTCATCGAGAACCGCCACTTGATCTTTACGGGATCTTTAAGTTCTTTTAACCTTGTTCGCTGAAAATTGTTTTTCATTTAAAGAAAGTGTGAGCATTCAATTGCCCAGTAAGTCATAACAGTTGAACAAATAACTTATGAATTAAAACATTTCTTTAGAACTTCTATAACCGAACAAAGGTTATAAAGCAGCTTGAATAATAGGAATAGTCTTGATTCCTATCATCTTAAAACATCAGTCATTTTCACTTTGAAATACTTTCATTCTTCTACCTTTTTCATACACATCCTATCTGGCTAGAATCATTAGCACAGACTTAACAATAACGGTTCATGAATAAACAGAACATACTTGTATTGAACAGCTCAATCACAGAACAATGCATATTTAGAAACACTGAAGTGTTCAAATTTTGGCTCAAGGCCTCATACGTTCTACCACATTGTACAAATATCGCACATTCGCACATAGACAGAACTTCTCAAGTACAACATCCGAGAAGTTTAAGAAACTAGCATTCATGTAATATGAATGAAGTTAGGAAACTTGCCTTACACCCATGGCTATAAATTTTACGCCGAATCGCTCATTTCAATTCCTATATAACACATAAGGAGAAAACATAAACACCAATTAGTCATATATTGAACTTACATATTGGTTTACTCAACTTTACTTCTTAGGGTTCGCGTTCTTGCAATTATAAGTTTACGCGACTAACTTCCTTTACTAGTTTACGGCTTTATGACATACGAAGATGTCTTACTCAAAACGTTCATCATCTTGGATGATTTATATTCTCATCTTTTTCTTATAACTTCTCTAAGACTCAGCACACATCGTGTCTCTACTAGTAGTCCAATGGTACTCAGAGTGGTTTCCCACAAATAACCAACAAACAAGTTCTCGTCTCATCTACACCGCCATCACAAAGTTGAGTTAGATCGGTTGCGGCCAGTATATACCTTCGCTCTCTCAAGGAATTGTTTAGCCCATCCCCCATATGTCAACCATCAAAGTTACGATTGTACCACAACCTAACTTCTCTTAACTTATACGAACTATTAAACTATAATGTTTGATTAAGTCAATTTCTTATTCCTTACGGTTTTTAGGAAACTAAATGCCATACCTTAGGATTCATTCCTTATTTGACTCACATTCGACTTTCATTAATCTTATTACCATTTGTTACGGCTTTCTTGATAATTCATATACTATTTAATACTTTCGTTATCCATTACATGAACCTCATGTTCATTACCCTCGTCGCTCAACCTCTAAGGAATCACAACCATAGCAATCCATCACGTTTGTTCATCGCGACTACGGTCCCCGGATATCGGTTACGTAACCCGCGTTTATATTCTTTGTCATTTAATCTTGTTTAATCTCTACGCTCAACCTTTAATAAAGGTTTACATCACTTGATTAAGTGTTACATTAGTTGAATATTATATTCTTTATCTTCCCTTACATTTCCCCGAAGAGCTGAGTAGTTAAAATCTCATCTTCGGCTTTTTTCCCAACATCTGAATGCCATGCGCCACTCCTTCCTTTTTTTCTCTCTCGCCATGGCACGAGTTTCAGTGACTGCACCTTCGGCCCGCATCACTACCGCCACCACTTCATAAGGTATGATGACTGCAATGCTGGCGCCAAGCCCTAACCCTAGAAGATTTCTCTAAGTGTTAAATAAATTTTGAGACGCTCACTTCCCAATCTTATAACTCCTTCGTTATAACTCGGAACGAGGTTGTTCCAAAGGCATTCTCTTCCTTATCTTACGTACTTCAATACCCCTCAGATAGAACTTCGTTCTGAATCTGTTAATGTGCCATTTGATTGGCTTGATCTTCACCCTTTGTTCATTTTTTTACGTTTTTAACGCTCTTCGTTTGTTCGTCCGTAATTCGATCATCCGAACTCGGAACTTGTTTGTTCTTGAGTCTATGACTCACGTTTTCTATGTTCTCTTACTTTCTTATGAAACCCTACACCTTCGGGTTCATTTATTAACTTTCTATTTCTCGTTCGTCTTTTACGAATATTTTGCCATAACTTCGTTATAGCTAAGTTTTAATCCGTTCTTCATGAACTTTTCTACCGATCCTAGCCAAGCAAGAAGCAACTAACTTATACACGATGGTTTTAAACTTGTCCATCAACAACAATTATCCTACGATGGTTTTAAATTTGTCCATCAACAACGTTCTTCGTGTTCTTCGCGTGTTCTTCGTTTGTTCTTCGTTTTAATTGATATTTTGGATTATGATTTCACTTGTTATTGGAATTTGATGTTATAGAACACCATTCCTTACTTATTTCATTTACTCATTCATATATAATCCACTCGGATCATTCTAATTCATTACTTAATCTTATACTTCCTTAAGAAATTTATTTACTAAAATTTTAAATTCTTATTTTCTTTATTTTCTCATGATTTCAACCATATGAAATCATTCCTAACATCATCTACTTCTTATTCTCATTAAGTTATGTTTTTAAACATAAAACTTAAAGAAAATTTATAAAAGATTAGGTTTTGGATTATCGCTCTTCTTTAATTTTCTTCCGCTTATACAAAGTTTCATGATTTGCTAGCTTTTCTATTTCATTTAACACTTTCGATCCGATCATTCATGTTCATGTTCCTTCTCCTCTTCATCCGAACCCTCTCTCTCTCTTTCTCTAGATGTAGGATTTTCAAAATCCCATAAAAATGATTTAAGCTTCCTATTTATAGAATTTCCAAGTTAAGGGTATTTTAGTCATTTCGCACCCTAACCTCCTTACTATTCATGGCTTAAGGACTAAGTTAAATTGCTCTTAAGTTTACTTAACACTTAAGTCTACTTAGCCTTTAAGTTTGCTTAACTCTTAAGTTTACTTAACACTTAAGTTTACTTAACACTTAAGTTTACTTAACACTTAAGTTTACTACTTCCACCTCCTTAGTTAACTTATCTCCACTACTATTCACGATCTCAAACTTAGCTTCAGATAAGTTTCGTGGTTCCGCGATCAATCTTTGGTTTTACTCGTCATTGCTTTAATAAAATAATATATTTATGCGATTCTCGAACTCACTTTACCTAACCCTTAGGTTTTGAGTCCAGCAGTGAAAACTTCATTTTTGCCATAATCGAAATATTATTGAATATTCCATCACGCCTCAACATTTTTACGTAATCAATAACTTCTCGAATTTCAAAATAAATCTCGAAAGGTAAATGGATGAATAGTGCCTATTTCGCCTTTTTTCCCCAAAAATATTTTGTTTTCGGAAAACTTTTATTTTCGTCTTGAAAATTCTTATTCATTCAGACTAGCTCTTAGCTGTAATACTCTCGGTTTATAATCATCCTAGGTTATAGAACGATTAATAAACACATAACACATAATAGTATTAATAAGAATTCATTTTATTAATATCTAATTCTTTAAACCTAAATTTTGGATAATCCAAAATTCCGGGTTGTTATATTCTTCCCCCCTTATAAAAATTCCGTCCTCGGAATTTCTTAAAACCACACCCTTACCCGGGTCATCACATTCTACCCCTTCTTCACAGAATTTTATCCTCGAAATTTTAGCCTACCTTTCTTCTCTACTTCACTTCTACGGAGATCTTATCTTTCCCTCATTCCTAACCCCCATAACCTATCAAGAATCATGAAGTAAAAGGAATAACGAGGAATATAAAATTTCCTTTGAAAACGTTTCATACTTTTGCTGAGGGGTCAAATCGACCATGAACTTTTACTAGGTTAAACAGCATTTCGATGTAAGCCCTTCTTTAACTGGCCGCTTTACAATCACAAAGAAAGTAACTACCTCTTCCATGTTCTCCTCAGACTAAATCATTAGATTCAAACAAAACAATTTGGTTTGGCACAAGTTCTCAAAGAAATTCCATGACTATTTGTCTAAATTCGAATCAAGTAGCTTAGACCATACCAATAAATTGGATATCAACGTGAAACATTCGTCTAGTCAACTCAATTGACATCGACTACTTCTTTAAATTATTTTCACAATACATCAAAACGGTTTTTATGACGCGCCATGATACCCATAGATTTTCACAAGACGTTGAGGACTTCGTCGCTTTGTGACTTCATCATTATACATCATACCATAGCGGGTTGTTGATCCTAAGATCACATCCAACACCAAAGTTCAATTGCATTAATAACTCCATTTTTTACCATCCTTGCATCAAATGCACGGATGATATAAAATTCATTTTGAATATTTTAAATCAATTTTGTCTAGCCAAGACAATTAGCATAGACATACCAAGAATAGCTCTTTTAAAATTCTATTGGTTCCAAAAGTTGAACCAATTCTTTCCTTTTTCAAAATGTACATATCAAGATGAGTTCAATAAAGTTCAAAATCTAGCATAACTAGATGACTTGGAATATCCTATTTCTCTTCCTTCATTGTCTTCTTTATCGCGACAATACTTAATCTTCTCTAGCACCTTCAATACTAAGCCTCATTCGAAAACAACTCATTTTTAGTCTAAAAATTACTTATACCTTAGTACAATACCCATCAACTTACCACACATTATGAGTTCAGAACTTTCCACAATAATATGAGTTTAAGAACATCCAGCATGTACCATAAGCGCCCATTCACCGAGACGCTTCGAAAACATACCATATTATTATGAGTCACGAACTTACCATAAGTATGAGTTTCAAGAACTCGCACCTACCTTATCGTTTCTCTACCTATCAAGTATATACATGAGAAAAGATTCACCTTCTCGCCATATACATCTTGATAACGCGACCAATCCCAATGATTATCACTACCGTAAGCTAAGTGATTGTAGAACCAAACACAATTTCGCCCATACGTAAAATTGTCAACTTAATTTTCTAACCGATATAAGCTAAGCGGTTGTTACACCAAGAACAATTCTCCGCCCATACAAAGAATTGTTCAACTTAACAACTATATCGCATAAGAAGCTAAGTTGTTCTAAAACCACCATAATTTTCATACCCATACAAGGAATCATACAACTCAAATTACCGATATGAGTCCTCAATTGAAATTTTACAACTTCTAAATCTCTCTCTACTTAATACTTAATTTTCTTTAATTCATATACTATCCTTCATAACTCAATCTAAGTTCTTCTTCCATACTACATTTACTTATAAGACTTTTTCATTCATAGCACACTAGCTATAAATCATTCATTGTTTAACAACCCATCTTTATTATTGAGTCACTATGATCACGTGGTGATCTTCTTATCCTTCTCTCTACGATTATAGTCTTAGGTACTCCTACCTAAGGTTTATAACCTATCAGCTCTGATACCAACTTGTAACGCCCCAAATCCCGGCCTATCTTCACACCCGGATTCCAGACGTCACGAGTACATCATTCATCCAACATACATCATTATATATACCAAATATAACAACATACACTCTCAAATCCCAGGTTCGAAACCTTATAACCTTTTTCATTACAAATAATAATAAATACATTATTCATTTCATCTTACAAGAGTGACTTTTATCCGCCACCAAGGATACATAATAGTTCATTAAACTAGTCTATAATTCAATTTCATCTTTTTACATTACAAGTCTTCACTTGATCTTCTCGCTCATTCACCTTCTGAATGGTACTTCATCTGGATACCGTCAGCTTGATCTTTACGGGATCTTTAAGTTCTTCTAACCTTGTTCGCTGAAAATTGTTTTTCATTTAAAGCAAGTGTGAGCATTCAATTGCCCAGCAAGTCATAACAGTTGAACAAACAACTTAAGAATTAAAACATTTCTTTAGAACTTCTATAACCGAACAAAGGTTATGAAGCAGCTTGAATAATAGGAATAGTCTCGATTCCTATCATCTTAAAACATCAGCCATTTTCACTTTGAAATACTTTCATTCTTCTACCTTTTTTCATACACATCCTATCTGGCTAGAATCATTAGCACAGACTTAATAATAACGGTTCATGTATAAACAGTAACATACTTGTATTGAACAACTCAATCACGTAACAATGCATATCATAGAAACATCAAGTGTTCAAATTATGGCTCAAGGCCTCATACGTTCTACCACATTGTACAAATATCGCACATTCAAGACATAGATAAACTTCTCAAGTACAACATCCGAGAAGTTTAAGAAACTAGCATTCATGTAATATGAATGAAGTTAGAAACTTGCCTTTACGCCATATTTCATACGCTTTTATTTACCGAATCGCTTCATTTCAATTCCTATATAACACATAAGGAGAAAACATAAACACCAATTAGTCATATATTGAACTTACATATTGGTTTACTTAACTTTACTTCTTAGGTTCGCGTTCTTGCAATTATAAGTTTACGCGACTAACTTCCTTTACCGGTTTATGGCTTTATGACATACGGAGATGTCTTACTCAAAACGCTCATCATCTTGGATGATTTATATTCTTATCTTCTTCTTATAACTTTTCTAAGACTCAGCACACATCGCGTCTCTTCTAGTAGTCCATATGGTACTCGAGTGGTTTCCCACAAACAACCAACAAACAAGTTCCCATCTCATCTACACCGCCATCACAAGTGAGTTAGATCGGTTGCCAGGCCAGATATACCTTCGCCTCTCTGAAGGAATTGTTTAGCCCATCTCCCTATATGTCAACCATCAAAGTTACGATTGTACCACAACCTATCTTCTCTTAACTTATACGAACTATTAAACTATAATGTTTGATTAAGTCAATTTCTTATTCCTTATGGTTTTCTGGAAACTAAATGCCATACCTTAGGATTCATTCCTTATTTGACTCACATTCGACTTTCATTAATCTTATCACCATTTGTTACGGCTTTCTTGATAATTCATATACTATTTAATACTTTTGTTATCCATTACATGAACCTCAGGTTCATTACCCTCGTCGCTCAACCTCTAAGGAATCACAACCATAGCAATCCATCACGTTTGTTCATTACGACTACGGTCCCCAGATATCGGTTACGTAACCCGCGTTTATATTCTTTGTCATTTAATCTTGTTTAATCTCTACGCTAAACCTTTAATAAAGGTTTACATCACTTGATTAAGTATTACATTAGTTGAATATTATATTCTTTATCTTCCCTTACTTTTCCCCAAGAGTCGAAAGCAATTAAAAGCTCATCTCCGGCTTTTTTCCCAACATCAATGCCATGGCGCCACTCCCTTTGTTATCTCTCGTGTCATGTAGTTTGAGTTTGCAGAACTCGACTTTCTCCATGGCGCATTACCGCGCCACTCTACAAGGCATGACTGGCGCCGCGGCGCCAAGCCCTAACCCTAGAAAATTTCTCTAAGTGTTAAATAAATTTTGAGACTCTCACTTCCTGATCTCATAACTCCTTCGTTATAACTTGGAACGAGGTTGTTCCAAAGGCATTCTCTTCCTTATCTTACGTACTTCAATAGCCCTCAGACAGAACTTCGTTCTGAATCTGTTAACGTGCCATTCGATTGGCTTGATCTTCACCCTTTGTTCATTTTTTTACGCTTTTAACGCTCTTCATTTGTTCATCCAGTAATTCGATCATCCGAACTTGGAACTTGTTTGTTCTTGAGTCCATGACTCACGTTTTCTATGTTCTCTTACTTTCTTATGAAACCCTACACCTTCTAAGTTCATTTATTAACTTTCTAATTCTCGCTCGTCTTTTATGAATATTTTGCCATAACCGTTATAGCTAAGTTTTAATCCGCTCTTCATGAACTTTTCTACCGATCCTAACCAAGCAAGAAGCAACTAACTTATACACGATAGTTTTAAACTTGTCCATCAACAACAATTATCCTACGATGGTTTTGAATTTGTCCATCAACAACATTCTTCGTGTTCTTCGCGTGTTCTTCGTGTTCTTTTCGTTCTTCATTTTAATCGATATTTTGGATTATGATTTCACTTTTATTGGAATTTGATGTTATAGAACACCATTCCTTACTTATTTCATCTACTTATTCATATAATCCATTCGGATCGTTTCTAATTCATTACTTAATCTTATACTTCCTTAAGAAATTTATAAACTAAACTTTAAATTCTTATTTTCTTTATTTTCATGATTTCAACCATATGAAATCAACTCTAACATCATCTACTTCTTATTCTCATTAAGTTATGTTTTTAAACATAAAAACTTAAAGAAAATTTATAAAAGACTAGGTTTCGGATTACCATTCTTCTTTATTTTTCTTCCGTTAGACAAAGCCGGTGATTTGCTAGCTTTTCTATTTCACGAACACTTTCGATCTGATCATTCATGTTCATGTTCCTTCTCCCTCTTCATCCGAACCCTCTCTCTCTCTTTCTCTAGATGTAGGATTTTCAAAATCCCATAAAAATGATTTAAGCTTCCTATTTATAGAATTTCAAAGTTAAGGGTATTTTAGTCATTTCGCCCCCTAACCTCCTTATTATTCATGGCTTAAGGACTAAGTTAAATTACTCCTTAAGTTTACTTAACTCTTAAGTTTACTTAACACTTAAGTCTACTTAACACTTAAGTTTACTACTTCCACCTCCTTAGTTAACCTCCATACTATTCACAAAACATAGCCTGTAAGTTTCGTGGTTCCGTCTTTTGGGTTTCATCTGACAGTTTTAAAAATTGCGATTCTCAGAACTCACTTTACCTAACCCTTAGGTTTTTTGAGTCCACAGGGGGAAACTTCGTTTTTGCCATTACTGAAATATTATTGAATATTCCATCACGTCTCAACATTTTACGTAATCAATAACTTCTCGGAATATCAAAATAAATCTTCGAGCAAAAATGGATGAATAGTGCCTATTTCGTCTTTTTCCCCGAAAATTATTTTGTTCCCAGAAAACTTTTATTTTCGTCTTGAAAATTCTTATTCGCTCAGATTAGCTCTTAGCTAGAATACTCTCGGTTTATAATCATCCTTGGTTATAGAACGATTAATAAACACATAACACAAAATAGTATTAATAAGAATTCATTTTATTAATAACTAATTCTTTAAACCTAAATTCTAGATAATCCAAAATTCCGGGTTGTTATAGATAACACAGGGGCCATACTCAACCTCATCTTCAATTCTTGAAAACTTTCCTCACACTTATCCGTCCAAACAAATTTCACAGCTTTTCGAGTTAAATTCGTTAACGGAGTTGTGATCTTGGAAAAGTCTTGTATGAACCTTCTATAATATCCCGCCAATCCAAGAAAACTTCTTACTTCCGACGGCATTCTTAGCTGATCCCTGTTAATCACGGCTTTGACTTTAGATGGATCTACCGAAATTCCGTTTTTATCGATCACGTGACCAAGAAATTGCACTTGTTTAATCCAAAATTTGGATTTTGAAAACTTGGCATACAATTTTTTCCTTCTCAATACTTCCAATGTTAATCTCAAATGCTCTTCATGTTCTTCCTTGGTCTTCGAATAAACCAAAATATCATCTATAAATACCACTATGAACTTGTCCAAAAACGGCTTGAACACACCATTCATTAGTCCCATAAATGCTGCAGGAGCATTCGTTAGACCAAACGACATTACTAAAAATTCGTAGTGACCATATCGCGTTACTAGGCGCATCTTTGGTACATCCTCTGGTCTCACCTTCAATTGATGATAACCGCTTCTCAAGTCTATCTTGGAAAAGTATCTCGCTCCCTTTAATTGATCAAACAGGTCATCGATCCTCGGTAATGGATATCTGTTTTTAATCGTGACCTTATTCAGTTCTCTGTAATCAATACAGAGCCGCATCGTTCCATCCTTCTTCTTCACAAACAACAAGGCGCCCCCACTACGGGACACGCTCGGTTGAATGTACTTCTTGTCCAACAATTCTTGTAGTTGTACCATTAGTTCTTTCATCTCTACTGGTTCCATTCGGTATGGTGCCTTCGATATTGGAGTAGTTCCAGGTGCCAAATCGATGACGAAATCTACCTCTCTATCTGGTGGAAGTCCTGGTAAATCGTCTGGAAATACGTCGACGAAGTCCCTCACAATCGGTATTTCTTCTACCTTCGGGTTCTCTTTTCGACTATCGACTATGTAAGCTAAGTATCCTATACAGCCTTGTCTTAACAACTTCACGGCTCGCATCATCGTGTGGACAACTCGCTTGTCAGGCGATTTGCTACTATAAAACACAACCTCGACGGGTCATAAGGTTAATACGCTTCTTTTGGCAATCAATTACAGCCCCGTAATTGAATAACCATTCCATTCCCAAAATAACATCAAATTCCCCAAGTCAAATATTGATAAGATCTACGCTCATGATATTACCCTTAATATCCACTTTATAGTTCTTATGTACGTACTTAACAGGGATTATTTCTCTATTCGCAATTTCTATGTTCATGGGGTAATCCAATTCATTCTTAGGCAAATCTAAATTCTTAGCATAATCATCGGATATAAAGGAACAAGTAGCACCCGAATCAAATAAGACATAAGCATTAATTTTATTGATCGGAATGATACCTGATACCACATCACGAGATTGAACTCGCATCTTGCACGTCACATGAAAAGTCTGGGTGGTGGTGGCTCGGTTTGTTGCGGTTGGTCCTATCCATTGATGGTTAAGGCATTTCCACCGTTATTTCCCGGCTTCCTCCTCGATCCCCGACCCTCCCGATCCCTTCTTGGGGACGGTCTCTTGCCAGATGGTCCTTGAACCACAAGTAAAACAAGCACCCTTCTTTGGGTTTGGACAGTTTGGTGCTATGTGGCCTTCCTGACCATAATTGTAGCACACTCTTTTTCCTTTCATACAAACTCCCAGATGGGCTTTCCCACAAGTCGGGCATGCTTCGATTCTTTTCTTCTGATTACCTTGTTGATTTCCCGATGATGAGCTGTCGTTCCACCTTTTCTTCTGATTGAAATTTCCACCTCCTATGCCACTTCCACTGGCCTTGTTATTAATTTCACCTTCACTCTTCTTCTTCTGATGTTGATTGTACTTGGTCACCGCATCGCTTCCACCTTCAGTGAGGATGGCCTTTTCCAATACTCCGGCAAATGTGTTTATCTGAAACATTGAAACTTTACTATATACCCAAGGCTTTAGTCCTTGTTCGAATCTTCTGGCTTTTCTATCGTCAGTGTGTACTTGGTACGGGGCGAACCTTACCAACTCGTTGAATTTAGCCGCGTAGTCTGGTAAACTCGTGTTTCCCTGCTTCAGTTCCAGAAATTGAACCTCCATCTGATTCTGCGAACTAGTTGGGAAATACATTTCAAAAAATATCTCTTTAAATCTCTCCCACGTAATTACACCTTCACATCCTTGTACTTTGTTTGCTTGCCACCAGTAGCTAGCCTCAGATTTCAGCATAAACGTTGCAAAAGCGGTCTTCTGGTCTTCTCTAACCCTAGCAACGTCGAAAACCTTTTTTTTTTTTTTTTGATAATGTGGGGTTTCCCAACCGCAGTCGGACTAATCCCCCCAGGCCGGACTCGACCCTTTTAGCTTTCCACCTCCATAACCCACGTTTGAGCCTCGATTGGGTTCATAGAACCTTTGAACTTTGGCGGTCCCACCACCTTGAAGTCTTTAAACGTTGTGTTTGGTGGAGCTTGAGGTTGATTGTTCATTGCTCCAGTCAGTAAGTTAACTAACTGTTGAACGAGATTTGCGTTGGCATTATTGTTATTATTGGTAGACTCTTCCTGAGCCGGTTGACGTTGTTGTCTTCTCCTTAGCGGCATTTTTCTGTTAAATAAACGCTTATTAGAACTTTATTTATTTCTCTAAATAGTTAAGGCATTACTCAACAATTTAATATATCACTTAACACATCATCTTAAAAGACTTGATATATTTGCATTCAAATCAAAGTTTTAACATTAAACGATAGCATAACTGCTATTTACATCAACTATCCTGGAATAAAGAATCCACAGGATTTAAAACATTCAAATATTCTTTCGTTCATAAACACGTCAGAATTTACATCTAAAAACTAATTAAGTTCTTCACATAATTAAATAAATCATATCACTGTCGGTCAAGGTACTAATTAGCCTTTCTACGCTCCTCTTCTAAGATGCAATACATCGTCCTGCGATCCATCATGTACAATGGTAGTCCTTCGAACTGGATTGGGTACCTCAAAACTCGATCTTGGGTTTCATTCATTGCCTTGTTAAGTGTAGAATATGTCTCCCCAATCTTCGCCTTCTTTGCACGACCATCATCTTCTGCATGATCAGCTCGACGTGATTCTCTTACCCGGCCTTCCTCTGCTATTTTTAGTCTATCGAAGTTTTCCTTCAGTTCCTTCTTCAGTTTCTCTATTTCCTCGGTCTTATCTTCGGTTTGACCCTTCTCATGGACCAAATCCCATTCTACATTTCCCAATCGTGAGTGAAGAATCAAAATCTCCCTCTCCTTCTCCTCTAGAGTAATTTGCTGAATAATAGCTCGCTCAGTCAGATCCTGCACCTCATCTCGTAACTCTACGTTACGGTCATATAATGTGTCATACATCTCAGCATCAACGGTGTACCATGGTAACTCCTCTTCTTCCTCTTCCTCTTCCTCAACAAATTCCTCCTCAGGATCCTCCTCAGGATCAGTCTCGGGCTCTTGCTCCTGACCAACAACGGTGATTAATGGAGATGACTCCCTACTCAGACAATTTGTTCCCTAATGACATGAATGTCTGGGGTTCCTCCTCTGTCAGATACTATAGGTACTCGGGGTTCTTCCTCCCCAGCTTGACTAGCTTCTCAAACATTCGACATCCTGACAACAAAATTTTAAGTTTTAGTTACTAAGTCGTATCATCTAACGCATATTTTAACACATAAACACATAAAGTCTTTTATTATCTTTAATGAATTACAAAAATTCGTTTCCTAGAACTCGATAAGAGTTTTCCATTACTATCTTTTTCTATAAGGCTACTACCTAAGGTTGTTCCCCACCTAAGGTTCATGTAACCTGCAGACTTTGATACCAACTTGTGACACCCCAAATCAGTACTTCAATTCCACTGGATTTGGTGTTCATCACATAAATATCATCTATCTATCTACCCATAATAAATGTAAATCATGCAATAGATAGAAATAAAATGTTCCCCTTAAGGGTTACAACATCCGAATAATAATACAATCCCAGGTTAAGCTAACCTTAAACATCTGTGCGAAAACATAAACAATAAGTCTTAAACAACATCAAGTCTTAACACATAAATTCAACATCTCATAAATACAAGTCTTCAACATTTGTTAATCTTGCCTTGCCTTTACTTAGTAGAAAGGCGCGTCCGGTTCTTTCGTTCTTAAGCGCAATGTTATTATTAAGAAAGAGTGAGCATGATTTCCCACAAATAAAATAATGAAATAACAATGTATAATAACATGTGAGGGAATCAAAGACTTACAAATAAAAGCTCAACTTTTGAATCAAGAATGAATAACAAGAATCAAAAAGATTTACGAGGGTCATAAGACCTTGAACTATGTCCCTAGGTTATCAAGGGTTATACTTGAAACCTTTAATGATCATAAGACTATGGACCTTTCTACTGCATTACTAGGGGGATCAGCCCTTAGTACCCATCTTGTGCACAATATCTTAACGCTAACGATAAGTAAATCCCTTTGCGGGGTTGTTCATCTCGGTTTGACATTCGAGTCCGCACCAAAGGAAGTTTGGTTTGGATAATTCAATAAGGGTTACGAAATTTAGAGCGTTCATCAACTAAGGACTAGTTGAATCAATAAAGTTCACTAGTCTAATAAGGTTCAACAATAATGATATTCGATTTGAATAATAATCTCAAGAAGTATACAATAGGACAATTATTGTATAAGCTGAATCATGCTTTGAAAAGATAATCAATCTTTAATATAACATTTGAACTTGAATAATAGTAATGATAATTTACTCGAGGTAAATAATAAACTTGAACAATAATGACAAGTAGGGTTAGGAAACTTGCCTCGTGCGTAGATTACACTTTAACTAAGCACGTTCTTTGAATTTAAATCCTACATACCATTCACATTCACAATACCAGTTAATTATAACTTAACTAATCATCAAAACTCATTCTCTTTGTCTACTTTGATTATTAACTATACTTAGTTAATTTACCACTTTGTCACATAATTTATACTTCATGAATAACAAGCTAATTATGTATTCAATAATTGATCCACATGAAATTATGTTATTTACATGTTAAACATCTATTTTACATCACATTATACTTCTAACATGTTTACATGTTCATTACATTAAGTTACTAACACATTGCTAAACTTAATTAATTAAAAATTACATTCTTGAACTTTTCGAGAGAATATTGTGCCACTGTTACATTCTCGGGTTCATACTGGTCTTCATTATGATGGTTATAATACTGACATTTAGGGATCTTGGGATGCATGGGATGCGGCGTGTAACTACTTGACTTTCGAGACTTAATGGCACATGGGACTTCAGATTGAGAGTAAGGCATTGCTGAAACTTCAGACTTTGATTCCCGATTCATGAAGAACATGAGTTCAAATGAAAAGGACATTAAATACTCATCAATTTCACTAAATTAACATACCCACATGCTACGATTTATACATCATCATTACCCAACAATTATAGAAGCGATTTTAATCCATTAAAACACATAATCTGAAATTAAAATATGTGAATTTCACTGACTTTGATGTTCTTGAAGGTTTTGAAAATAAAACATGAAAATTGACACTACGGATTCGTTATAACATCGAATCCGTTCTTTTAAACTTTGGTCTCTTCGCATCAACATGCATAATAATATACGAGTGTAAATTTTATGAAAACATTTATATTAGACATACTAAAATCACGTATAGGGCCATATGGCCATAACCCAAACTCTGTAATTTTGTAGCAATCATACACGACGTAATTTCATGAAACTGATGTTATGGTTTACAAAATATATATAATTAAATACGATGTGATATGTCATAGCACATACACAACCCATAATCATTACTCATATCCCAATTACAGAGGTTCATAGAAGGAATGAAAGCCATTTTCATAAAAGAAACTAAATGACGTGAAATAAAAATTGGGTTTGAGAATTTACCCAGAGTATAAAGTGTATATTTGTAGGGGATGAATTCTTTCTCAACTCTTCTTCAAACACACACTCACAATCTCTTAAACAGATATAAATTTCTCTCTGAATTCCTCAAATACTCTCTGACTATATTTTAGACTTAGAAAAATGCAATAAAGAAGACGTATGATATAATAAGAGAACTGACGCACTGAGTGGTCAGTTAACCTAATAATGGGTAACTGCTCCAACTTCCCATAGGGCCTTGTTTGGCTAGCAAAATAGATTTAAAAACCATTTACTTTAATAAAGCCTTATCATATCGTTTAATTAATGTCACACTCCTTCATAAAATAAATCAATATCTTATCTAATATAAATAAAATATAGTAACTTCTCATAAATTCACATAGTCATATATTTAATGTTCTCATTAATTAATAATGTCAAATTATTAATTCTCTAATTAATAATTAAATTAATTAAATAACATCATGCTTAATTAAATATTTCATTTAATACAATAAGCTCACATAATGACATTATACTTCGATAATAAAATTCTCCACATTAATTTATTAAATGTAACACATATAATTAAATTAATCTACCACAACTGCACCAATTAATTATTTAATCTAATAATTAAATCATCGAAAATATTTATTTACTTCAATAAATATTAAAATTAAATTACAAAAATCTCGTTCGTCACAGATATCCGGCACTAAGGCCATCCACCCGTCTTTACTTACGAGCACTTCTAGGTGACCAGCCTATTGTACTTTATATTGATCAACACTCTTACGTTAAACGTATATACGTTCAACATTTGGCAACCTCGCGTGCCCATCGAATAATCGATGAAAAATACTTTTGTTTGTACATAGACAAACTTACCTTTACATCCGTACCAAATACTTGGCATATGATAGCGTTAACAGTTCTATATCAACAGACTTGTAAATAATTCAATATATTCTTCAATACTTGTCTAGCCAGGATAAAACTGGCATCGACTCTTTCCTTAATACCATTCATGCATTGTTTATAATGCATCACGTAAAAACTTGGCTAACACGAAGGTTAGGCAAGCGTTAAGAAAGACATGCCTTCAAGCGTCTTCAATTTTTCTTATAATTACTATTCAGTAAATGGTTAAATTGATAAAAGTTAAAGTTAAGGGTGATATATAAAATTTTTTTAAATAAGCCAGTGGTTATAAAATACTCAGTGTTGTCGGGGAATATTTCTTTGGTCGTGGAATATTCTTTCTGTCAGAGAATATTAAATGCGGCCAGTAGCGATGATTTATGGGCCCCATAATAGAATAAGCGCTTCGGATGAAGAAAATGACAAAAGGGAGTTTTTATAAATAACTTGACGTAGTTATTACCAATTAATCATTGTTGGAATACCCGGTGGTTAAAATACTGAGGAATACGCGTTGTTGCTGATGGCACGGTATTGCACAATTATTGATTCTTACGTGAAGGCACTACTCAATAATTGTTACGAGTAATTCTTTATTCGATGATTTTATTGATTCAATAATTCTTTGCGTTGATATTTTATATTATTGTTGTTTTTTTAATAATTGTCACCGCACGATATTTCCCATTATCGGATCAATAATCCATATTATTTGAATAATATTATTAGATAGCATTATTGGCAATGTCTAGAAAGTTACATCAAGGAGAGGTTTGGTCACCTAATTGCGAGGCCGATGAGGAGAAATTCTTATTGGAAAGCCCCCTCTTTCACAGGAACTACACGGTTGTCATTATTGTGATTACGTAATATTATTTATGAATAATTAATTATTGATTTATATGATGAGAAAATATTCATTTTATGTGGATATAGATGGAGAAAATTTTTAAAGTGACAATTGTTGAAAATCGATATTTTATCTTTTACGATAAAATAATATTTTATTATATTATTATAATCTAATAATGATGATATTTTTACAATGAATGTGGGATATATGAGTATATGAAGAGAAAGAGTATTTTTGTTGCATTAAATGATTAACACATGTTTTGTGTGTCGGTGGACCCCATTTCATGACTGAAATTTGATTATAGCTTGTAAAACGCCCGTTTGTGGATTTCGGTCAATTTCTGTTTGGAATTTGGAAAACTTTTCTTCTGAAAAGTTGTAGATAATGGAATTTCCTAAAAAACATTGAGATTCAATTTTTGAAAAAAGGGCTATTTATTATGAATTATTGAAGTTCAAGTTAAAATAATTGATTTTGGAAGTTTAAAATATTTTAATTATGAAAAACGTTTTTGTTATTGTTTTGGGTGAATGGTGATGAGTTTTTGATGCGGTGTGGTGTGCGTAGGATTATAATTTAATTATAATAATATTTTATTAAATTTTCTGTTTTGGTGTTCTAAGCATTTTCCTATAAATAGGGTGCTTAGGTTAGAATTAAAAATCACACCAGAAACTAAAGATTTCTCTCTCTATAATATCGAGTATATTTTGTGAGTATTTTAGTACTTTGAGTATTTCTAAACGGTGCAAGTTCTTTCAGCACTATATTGAGTATTCCAGTCAGAAGTACTATTCTTTCTGAGGTAAGGGAGATTATTTTCTTCATAAATGATATTATTTCTTCAATATCATTATGCCGAAATATTGGTTTGAACTTTTTATCAAATTTGGAATTTTTTCATGTCGGGGTTACTATTCATGAGTTACTATTCATGAGTTACTATTCACAAAGTACTATTCACGTCTTAAGCGCATGATGATGTTTTTTGTGAAATTTCTATCTTTTGGTGTCGGAGTTACTATTCACGTATACGACACTATTCACGTATACGACACTATTCACAAAGACAACATTATTCACAGAAAAATTAAACTTTCTTCTCTGGGTCCAAGATTGTCTGTTATGATTCCTATCTTTGATTGGATCTATGTTTTGGTCTTCATTCTTGAATTTTACTCCACTCTGGTTATTTATAAAGTATTTTTGAACTTGGGTTGTTTAAAGTACGAATCCTTAATATTTGTTCTTTTGTTTCACTGGATTCGTTTTCTTTAAAATATTTTGCATCATCCTCAGTCCTAAATGATGATATAACTGAATATCTTTGGCCTGTAGTGAAAAAATGAATGATTTCTGATGAATATCTTAGGCTCATAATGCAAAGATGACCTGTTGTTGAATATCTTTGGCCTGTAGTGCAAAGATGACTTGTTGATGAATATCTTTGGCCTGTAGTGCAAAGATGACATGTTGTTGAATATCTTTAGCCAGTAGTGAAAAAATGAACTGTTGATGAATATCTTTGGCCCGTAGTGCAAAGATGAATTTATTAGTATGATTATGAACAGGAACTGTGATTTGGTATAACCATGATCTTTGATGTTTCAGGTAAAGACAGGTGATGAAAATTATCTTCATCCTAGATGCGAAGAGAAATTTAGAATCACAATTATGATTATGAGTTATTCATATGATTATGGACCAGAACTGTTGATTGATGTTACAGGGATAAAACATTGTTGGTGGATTTTTAACATGGAGAAGATAATAGACTTTATGGTCTATTTGACTCTTCTAATGGATTGCTCGTTCCGCTGCAACTATGGTTAAAAAGTTTTATCATCTACCATATGTTCTAAATCTCTGATTTATTACTGATGAAGACTATTGATAATTTATTTATCTTTAGTCATAATATTCTTTACTGAGCTAGTTGTGCTCACCCTTTTCCTTCACAATTCCTTTTCGTGTAATAAAAGTGTAGGTATTTGGGACATGGCCCGGGGAATAACAGGGGAATAGAACGGTGGTCTATAGATGTTGAGGGTGAGGTGAATTTAACTTGGAAGGGTGTTTTTCCACTATCATACAAGATGTCTAATGACATACAACCTCGTGTCATCATAAGACAGGGTTGTGCTCATCCACTTGCTGAGTATATATATGAGCACTACCTATATAATCTTGGAGTTTGGTTGAAGTATAATTCTCAATTAGAGACAGTGGAGATAATGATATGTCAAGAGAAGACTCACCATTGGGAAGAATATGATAGTAATCTTCTCGTTTTTCTTTGGGGTCTATTGGGTCAACCAAGGATAATTCTGTGGCCATATGATATCTATCATAACCTAGACGCATGGCCTCCCATGTACGAAGGTTTCCTTGAACACTTCCCAAAGATTCTAATTTCTAAAACAGTTTTTGACTATACCTTTATGTAAGGTGTCATTGTGACGTGCTATCTAAGGGTGGGATGAGAGTCACAGTTGGTATATATTTGTATCCAAACACACAGCATATGTGTTGTTGTATTTTGCACGACAATTGTTGTAATAAAGTTGTAGTTGTTTTTTGTACTATGTATTTGGCGACTCAGAATGGGTTGGATGGAATGGACCTATTTTGGGGTTGTCATAGTTGGTATCAGAGCTTAGGGATATGATCTCTGGCGGAGATCGGGATTAGAACTAGGAGGGGAGAGACGAGTAAATCCTTCGCTAGTGTGTCCTACCTAAGCTTATTTGTTGGTCAGTCATAATATCGAGATATTATGTGATATGTTAATTTGTTCAATTAACCCTTGTTTTGAAGCTGTATTCTAGAATGATATCTAAAATACAGGACATGAGCAATGGAGAAATCATGATGACAGGGAAGATTGAATCTGAAATAAAAGCAAGGTATTCTCAACTCTTTGAAATACCAGGTACGTTAATTTCGGGGACGAAATTTCATAAGGAGAGGAGATTGTAAGACCCCAAATTTTATGAAATAAAAGTATTCAATTTTTCTTATAATTACTATTCAGTAAATGGTTAAATAGATAAAAGTTAAAGTTAAGGGTGATATATGAAATTTTTTTAAATAAGCAAGTGGTTATAAAATACTCATTGTTGTCGGGGAATATTCGTTTGGTCGTGGAATATTCTTTTCCGCTTTGAGAATATTAAATGCGACCGGTATGACCATTTGTGGGCCCCATAACAGAATAACTGTCGGATGAAGAAAATGACAAAAGGAAGTTTTTATAAATAACGGCGTAGTTGTTACCGTTAATACTGTTGGAATACCCAGTGATTAAAATATAGGAATACGCGTTGTTGCACAGTAGCACACGGTATTGCACCAATTATTGATTCTTATGTAAGAAGGCACTACTCAATAATTGTTACGATAATTCTTATTCAATATTTTTATTTTATTGATTCAATAATTCTTTGCGTTGATATTTTATATTACTGTTGTTTTAATAATTGTCACTGCACAGTATTTCCCATTATCAGATCAATAATTCATATTATTTGAATAATATTATTAGATAGCATTATTGGCAATGTCTAGAAAGTTCTGTCAAGGAGAGGTTTGGTCACCTAATTGCGGGCCAATAAGGAGAAATTCTTATTGGAAAGCCCCCTCTTTCCTGGGAACTACTTGGTTGTCATTATTGTGATTCTGTAATATTATTTGTGAATAATTAATAATTGATTTATATGATGAGAAAAATATTCATTTTATGTGGATATAGATGGAGAAAATTTTTAAAGTGACAATTGTTGAAAATCGATATTTTATCTTTTCTGATAAAATAATATTTTATTATATTATTATAATATAATAATGATGATATTTTTACAATGAATGTTGGATATATGAGTATATGAAGAGAAAGAGTATTTTTGTTGCATTAAATGATTAACACATGTTTTGTGTGTCGGTGGACCCCATTTCTTGACTGAAATTTGATTATAGCTTCTAAAATCGCCCGTTTGAAGATATCGGTCAATTTCTGTTTGGAATTTGGAAAACTTTTCTTCTGCAAAGTTGTAGATAATGGAATTTCCTATAAAAACACGCGAGATTCGAATTTTCTGAAAAAAGGGCTATTTATTATGAATTATTGAAGTTCCGAAGTTCCGAAATAATTGATTTTTGGAAGTTTAAAATATTTTAATTATGAAAAACATTTTTGTTATTTTTTTGGGTGCATGGCTGATGAGTTTGGTCCTGGTGCAGGTAAAAGTGAGGATTATAATTTAATTATAATAATATTTTATTAAATTTTCTGCTTTGGTGTTCTAAGCATTTTCCTATAAATAGGGTGCTTAGGTTAGAATTGAAAATCACACCAGAAACTAAAGATTTCTCTCTCTTTCTCTCTCTATAATATCGAGTATATTTTGTGAGTATTTTAGTACTTTGAGTATTACTATACGGTGCAAGTTCTTTCAGCACTATATTGAGTATTCCAGTTAGAAATACTATTCTTTCTGAGGTAAGGGAGATTATTTTCTTCATAAATGATATTATTTCTTCAATATCATTATGCCAAAATATTGGTTTGAACTTTTTATCAAATTTGGAACTTTTAAATGTCGGGGTTACTATTCATGAGTTACTATTCACGAGTTACTATTCGCGAGTTACTATTCACGAGTACTATTCACGTAGCATGATGATGTTTTTTGTGAAATTTCTATCTTTTGGTGTCGGAGTTACTATTCACGTATACGACACTATTCACATATACGGCACTATTCACAAATACAACATTATTCACAGAAAAATTAAACTTTCTTCTCTATGTCCAAGATTGTCTGTTATGATTCCTATCTTTGATTTGATCTATGTTTTGGTCTTCATTCTTGAATTTTACTCCACTCTGGTTATTTATAATGTATTTTTGAACTTGGGTTGTTTAAAGTACGAATCCTTAATATTTGTTCTTTTGTTTCACTGGATTCGTTTTCTTTAAAATATTTTGCATCATCCTTAGTCCTAAATGATGATATAATTGAATATCTTTGGCCTGTAGTGAAAAGGTGAATGATTTCTGATGAATATCTTTGGCTCATAATGCAAAGATGACCTGTTGTTGAATATCTTTGGCCTGTAGTGCAAAGAGGACTTGTTGATGAATATCTTTGGCCTGTCGAGCAAAAGATGACATGTTGTTGAATATCTTTAGTGAGAGTGCAAAAATGAATCGTTGATGAATATCTTTGGCCCGTAGTGCAAAGATGAATTTATTAGTATGATTATGAGCATGAGGCTGTGATTTGGTATAACCATGATCTTTGATGTTTCGTGTAAAGGCGTGTGATGAAAATTATCGTCAATCCGGATGCGAAGAGAAATTTAGAATCACAATTATGATTATGAGTTATTCATATGATTGTGGACCGGAAGCTGTTGATTGATGTTACTGAGGATAAAACATTGTTGGTGGATTTTTAACATGGAGAAGATAATAGACTTTATGGTCTATTTGACTCTTCTAATGGATTGCTCGTTCACCGCAACTATGGTTGAAAAGTTTTATCATCTACCATATGTTCTAAATCTACGATTTATTCTTGATGAAGACTATTGATAATTTATTTATCTTTAGTCATAATATTCTTTCTTGAGCTAGTTGTGCTCACCCTTTTCCTTCACAATTCCTTTCTGTAATAAAAGTGTAGTTTGGGACAAGCGGGGAATAATAGGGAATAGAGCGGTGTTCTATAGGTGTTGAGGGTGAGGTGAATTTAACTTGGAAGGGTGTTTTTCCACTATCATACAAGATGTCTAATGACATACAACCTCGTGTCATCATAAGACAGGGTTGTGCTCATCCACTTGCTGAGTATATATACGAGCACTACCTATATAATCTTGGAGTTTGGTTGAAGTATAATTCTCAATTAGAGCGGTGGAGATAATGATATGTCAAGAGAAGACTCACCATTGGGAAGAATATGATAGTAATCTTCTCGTTTTCTTTGGGGGTCTATTGGGTCAACCAAGGATAATTCTGTGGCCATATGATATCTATCATAACCTAGACGCATGGCCTCCCATGTACGAAGGTTTCCTTGAACACTTCCCAAAGATTCTAATTTCTAAAACAGTTTTTGACTATACCTTTACGTAAGGTGTCATTGTGACGTGCTATCTAAGGGTGGGATGAGAGTCACAGTTGGTATATATTTGTATCCAAATTCACAGCATATGTGTTGTTGTATTTTGCATGACAATTGTTGTAATAAAGTTGTAGTTGTTTTTTGTACCATGTATTTGGCGACTCAGAATGGGTTGGATGGAATGGACCTATTTTGGGGTTGTCACAGTTGGTATCAGAGCTTAGGGATATGATCTCTGGCGGAGATCGGGATTAGAACTAGGAGGGGAGAGACGAATAAATCCTTCGCTAGTGTGTCCTACCTAAGCTTATTTGTTTGTCAGTCATAATATCGGGATATTATGTAATATGTTAATTTGTTCAATTAACCCTTGTTTTGAAGCTGTATTCTAGAATGATATCTGAAATACAAGAGATAAGCAATGGAGAAATCATGATGACATGGAAGATTAAATCTGAAATGAAAGCAAGGTATTCTCAACTCTTTGAAATACCAGGTACGTAAATTTCGGGGACGAAATTTCATAAGGAGGGGAGATTGTAAGACCCCAAATTTTATGAAATAAAAGTATTCATTTTTACTTATAATTAATATTCAGTAAATGGTTAAATTGATAAAAGTTAAAGTTAAGGGTGATATATGAAATTTTTTTAAATAAGCAAGTGGTTATAAAATACTCATTGTTGTCGGGGAATATTCATTTGGTCATGGAATATTCTTTACACGGAGGAGAATATTCAGACGACGACGCAGCCCATTTCGGGGCCCCATAATGTAATAATCCGCTTGGATGAAGAAAATGACAAAAGGAGTTTTTATAAATAACTACGTAGTTATTACCAATTATCATTGTTGGAATACCGGTGCTTAAATACAGAATACGCGTTGTTGTAAAGTAGTAGCTACCAGTATTGAACCAATTATTGATTCTTACGTAAGAAGGCACTACTCACTAATAATTGTTATAAAGAATTATCGCTCAATATTTTATTGATTCAATAATTGTTTGCGTTGATATTTTATATTATCGTTGTTTTAATAATTGTCACCGCAAGATTTCCCATTATCAAATCAATAATTCATATTATTTGAATAATATTATTAGATAGCATTATTGGCAATGTCTAGAAAGTTCTGTCAAGGAGAGGTTTGGTCACCTAATTGCGGGCCAGTAAGGAGAAATTCTTATTGGAAAGCCCCCTCTTTCCTGGGAACTACCTGGTTGTCATTATTGTGATTCTGTAATATTATTTGTGAATAATTAATTATTGATTTATATGATAAGAAAAATATTCATTTTATGTGGACATAGATGGAGAAAATTTTTAAAGTGACAATTGTTGAAAATCGATATTTTATCTTTTCTAATAAAATAATATTTTATTATATTATTATAATATAATAATGATGATATTTTTACAATGAATGTGGGATATATGAGTATATGAAGAGAAAGAGTATTTTTGTTGCATTAAATGATTAACACATGTTTTTGTGTGTTTGTGACCCCATTTCTTAATTTGAAATTTGATTATAGCTTGTAAAATCGCCCGTTTGTGGATTTCGGTCAATTTCTGTTTGGAATTTGGAAAACTTTTCTTTTGCAAAGTTGTAGATAATGGAATTTCCTATAAATAAATCTTGAGATTCAAATTTTCTGACAAAAGGGCTATTTATTATGAATTATTGAAGTTCCGAAGTTCCAAAATAATTGATTTTTGGAAGTTTAAAATATTTTAATTATGAAAAACGTTTTTGTTATTGTTTTGGGTGAATGGCTGATGAGTTTGGTCTGGTGTGGTGTGCGTAGGATTACAATTTAATTATAATAATATTTTATTAAATTTTCTGTTTTGGTGTTCTAAGCATTTTCCTATAAATAGGGTGCTTAGGTTAGAATTGAAAATCACACCAGAAACTAAAGATTTCTCTCTCTTTCTCTCTCTATAATATCGAGTGTATTTTGTGAGTATTTTAGTACTTTGAGTATTGCTATACGGTGCAAATTCTTTCAGCACTATATTCAGTATTCCAGTCAGAAGTACTATTCTTTCTGAGGTAAGGGAGATTATTTTCTTCATAAATGATATTATATCTTCAATATAATTATGCCGAAATATTGGTTTGAACTTTTTATCAAATTTGGAACTTTTTCATGTCGGGGTTACTATTCATGAGTTACTATTCACGAGTTACTATTCACGAGTACTATTCACGAAGCATGATGATGTTTTTTGTGAAATTTCTATCTTTTGGTGTCGGAGTTACTATTCACGTATACGGCACTATTCACGTATATGGCATTATTCCCAAATACGACATTATTCAAAGAAAAATTAAGCTTTCTTCTCTGTGTCCAAGATTGTCTGTTATGATTCCTATCTTTGATTGGATCTATGTTTTGGTCTTCATTCCTGAATTTTACTCCACTCTGGTTATTTATAAAGTATTTTTGAACTTGGGTTGTTTAAAGTACGAATCCTTAATATTTGTTCTTTTGTTTCACTAGATTCGTTTTCTTTAAAATATTTTGCATCATCCTCAGTCCTAAATGATGATATAACTTAATATCTTTGGCCTGTAGTGCAAAGATGACTTGTTGATGAATATTTTTGGCCTGTAGTGCAAAGTAGACTTGTTGATGAATATCTTTGGCCTGTAGTGCAAAGATGACATGTTGTTGAATATATTTAGCCAGTAGTGCAAAGATGAACTGTTGATGAATATCTTTGGCCCGTAGTGCAAAGATGAATTTATTAGTATGATTATAAACAGGAACTGTTATTTGGTATAACCATGATATTTGATGTTTCAGGTAAAGACAGGTGATGAAAATTATCTTCGTCCTGGATGCGAAGAGAAATTTAGAATCACAATTATGATTATGAGTTATTCATATGATTGTGGACCAGAACTGTTGATTGATGTTACAGGGATAAAACATTGTTGGTGGATTTTTAACATGGAGAAGATAATAGACTTTATGGTCTATTTGACTCTTCTAATGGATTGCTCATTCCGCTGCAACTATGGTTGAAAAGTTTTATCATCTACCATATGTTCTAAATCTCTGATTTATTACTGATGAAGACTATTGATAATTTATTTATCTTTAGTCATAATATTCTTTACCGAGCTAGTTGTGCTCACCCTTTTCCTTCACAATTCCTTTCAGGTAATAAAAGTGTAGCTGGGACAAGCGGGGTGAATTTAACTTGGAAGGGTGTTTTGCCACTATCATACAAGATGTCTAATGACATATAACCTCGTGTCATCATAAGACAGGGTTATGCTCATCCACTTGCTGAGTATATATACGAGCACTACCTATATAATCTTGGAGTTTGGTTGAAGTATAATTCCCAATTAGAGATAGTGGAGATAATGATATGTCAAGAGAAGACTCACCATTGGGAAGAATATGATAGTAATCTTCTCATTTTTCTTTGGGGTCTATTGGGTCAACCAAGGATAATTCTGTGGCCATATGATATCTATCATAACCTAGACGCATGGCCTCCCATGTACGAAGGTTTCCTTTAACACTTCCCAAAGATTCTAATTTCTAAAACAGTTTTTGACTATACTTTTGTGTAAGGTGTCATTGTGACATGCTATCTAAGGGTGGGATGAGAGTCACAGTTGGTATATATTTGTATCCAAACTCACAGCATATGTGTTGTTGTATTTTGCACGACAATTGTTGTAATAAAGTTGTAGTTGTTTTCTGTACCATGTATTTGGCGACTCAGAATGGGTTGGATGGAATGGACCTATTTTGGGGTTGTCACAACTATCTCTATGGGTAGAAGTGTGAAATATATACGTACCATAAGAGTCTGAAATATATTTTCACACAGAAGGACTTAAATATGCGTCAAAGAAGATGGTTGGAATTAATTAAGGATTACGACTGTGAGATTTTATACCATCCGGGTAAAGCAAATGTGGTTACCGTCGCCTTAAGTAGAAAGGGTCTAGAGAAATTGACGATGTTGACTACTCAGGAGGAGTTAATTGCAGAAATGGAGAAACTGGAGTTGGAAGTGAAGTATCCTATGGTGATCGATGATAAGCTATTTCAGATGCAATCTGGTACAACTCTACTAGATAAAGTTAAAGAGGCTCAACTTTAGGATGATGAATGCAAAAAGGTGACAAAGAAGATATCTGAAGGAACCGAATCGAGATTTAAGATGGATAAAGAAGGAATACTGAGATTTGAGAGTAGAATTTGGGTACCGCCAGTACAAGAGATTAAGGAAGATATTTTGAGCGAGACTCATAGTTAACAATATTCGATTCACCCTGGTAGTACCAAGATGTACCAAGATCTTAGACAACATTTCTGGTGGCCGAATTTGAAACGTGATGTTGCAGAATGTGTTGCCAAGTGTCTGACCTGTCAGAAAGTGAAAGCGGAACATCAGAGACCGAGTGGATTGCTACAACCCTTAGAGATCCTAGAATGGAAATGGGAACATATTACAATGGACTTCGTGGTTGGCCTTCCAACGACTCAGAAAGGCTACGACGCAGTATGGGTTATCATTAACCGACTGACGAAATCCGCACACTTCCTTCCGATCAAAATCTTATTCAACTTAGATCAGTTGGTGAGGTTATACGTAAAAGAAATCGTTTTGAGACACGGAGTGCCGGTGTCAATTATTTCTGATAGAGATCCGCGTTTTACATCGAACTTCTGGAAACGTCTACAGGAATGCATGGGTACGCAATTGCGAATGAGTAAAGCTTACCACCCTTAAACAGACGGGCATAGTGAGAAAATGATTCAAACATTAGAAGATATGCTAAGAGCCTGTGTGATGGATTTTAAAGGAAATTGGGATGATCACCTACCGTTAGTAGAGTTCGGCTACAACAACAGTTACCACGCTAGTATTGGTATGCCGCCACACGTATATCTATACAGAAAAAAACGAACTCCGCTTTACTAGGATGAAGTTGGTGAGAGACAATTGCTAGGGCCAGAATTGGTACAGCAGACATCAGAAATAGTCAAAGTGATCCGAGCATGACTGGTAACGGCTCAAGATCGACAGAAGAAATAAGCTGACCCACATCGTAAGAATATCGAGTTTGAATCAGGTAGTTACGTTTTCTTGAAGGTCTCTCCACGAAAGGAAAGATCAGTTCGAAAAAGAAAGGAAATTGAGCTCAAGATTCATTGGACCCTTTGAAGTATCGAGAAGAATCCATGAAGTCGCTGCGACGAGGTAGCCTTACCTCCAAAGAATCGAGAATGTTCACAACGTTTTCCATGTCTCGATCCTACGACCCTACAAACCCGATTACAAGCACGTGATTGAATACGAACCCTACATTTCGACAAAGACTTATCTTACGAAGAAATCCCTGTTCAAATTGTCGATAGAAAAGAATAAGTTCTCAGAAATAAAGTAATACCTTCTGTTAAGGTAATTTGGAGGAACCACAACGCTGAAGAAGCTACGTGGGGACTCGAAGAGAATATGATGAAGATTTACCCTCATTTATTTACTTAATTTATATGTAAGCGATTCTGGGGACAAAATCTTTGTAAGGGGGGGGGGGGGGGGAGAATGTAACGGGTTGAATTTATTGAGTCGTGATTCTGGGGACAAAATCCTTTTAAGGGGGAAAGATGTGACGAACGAGATTTTTGTAATTTAATTTAATATTTATTGAATTGAATAAATATTTTTCGATGAATTAATTATTAGATTAAATATTAATTGATGAAATTGTGGTGGATTAATTTAATTATATATGTTACATTTATTAAATTAATGTGGAGAATTTTTATTATTCAAGTATGTAATTATGTGAGCTTATTATGTAATTATGTGAGCTTATTGAATTAAATGAAATATTTAATAAGCCTAATGTTATTTAATTAATGTAATAATTTATTGGAGATTTAGTAATTGGATATAATTAATTAATGAGAAAATTAATTATGTGACTATGTGAATTTATGAGAAATTATTATAATTAGTTTATATTAAATTAAATATTATAATTGAGCTATCAGATAATTGGGTGTGACATGAATTAAACTATATTATAGAGGTTTTATTAAATTAAGTGGTTTTGTAATATATTCTTTCTAAGCCAAACAAGGCCCTATGGGGAGTTGGAAGCAGTTGCCAATTATTGGGTTAACTGACCACTCAGTGCGTCAGTTCCTTTCTTATATGCGTCTTCTCATTATTTCTTATTTTACCAAGTTTGATAAAACATCACAGAGAGAAATTCAGAGAGAGAGTTTGAGAACTGTTAGAGAGAATTAAGATATTGTGAAAGAGATTGAAAGAGGAGAATTTAAGAAAACATCTGAGTCTTCTAATCTATACCTTACACTCAGGGTAATCTCCTCCTTCCCAAATTTTTAAAGTTACGTTGTTTAAGTTTTATGAAAATGGCTTTCAAGTTTTATGTAAAGTCTGTGTATTTATAAAGGGTATGGATTATGTGTTGTATATGTGTTAAATGTTACCATATTGTATTTAATTATATATATTTCACAAACCATATCATCTGTTTCATAATACGATGAATTGTTATTTCAAAAATTTACAGAGTTTGGGTTTTGGCCATATGGCCTTATACGTGATATTTCATGTGTTGATCATATATTATCCCTAAAATTTATACTCATATATTATTATGCATGTTAATATGAAGAGACCAAACTTTAATTGAACGGATTATTTGTTATAACTAATCCAGAGTGTTGAAATTATGTTTTATGTTCAAAACCTTCAAGAACATCAAGAATAAAGAAAGTAAATGTGTTGATTTTGCAAATTATGTGTTGTAACTTGTTAAAAATCATGATAGATGGGTTAAGTAATGATTATATATGTATTACAATGATTGGGTAAGTCTAAATTCGTGTAAAAATAACTAATTGGAAGTTATGGCCATATTCATGTATAATTATACTTGTGATTGATTTTTGGCCTGATTTAGCCTTGTTATGTTCATTTAATCGCAGAATCGCTAGAATCGCAGAAATGAGTCATAAAGGGTTACCAAACTAAATTACACTTACGACATCAAAAATAAATAAATAATAATAATAATAATAAAAAAAATAAAAAAATAAATATTTGATGAAAATTATTATTAAAATATTTATAAAATAAATTAAATATTTTAATTGAGATATTTATGGAATAAAATAAATATTTGATGAAAATTATTATTAAAATATTTATAAAATAAATTAAATATTTTAATTGAGATATTTATGGAATAAAATAAATATTCGATGAAAATTATTATTAAAATATTTATAAAATAAATTAAATATTTTAATTGAGATATTTATGGAATAAAATAAATATTCGATGAAAATTATTATTAAAATATTTATAAAATAAAGTAAATATTTTAATTGAGATATTTATGGAATAAAATAAATATTCGATGGAAATTATTATGAAATAATTTATTCGAGTGTAATAATAGTAAGAGAATGAAAATATTCTAATTTAATTAAGTAATTAAATTAGAAGGGTAATGATTTGTTAAATAAAGTGGAGTTTATATTAAATAATTAAGTGAAAATGTAACTAATGAATGTCGTGAATACATATGGTATGTGTGTAGGATTTGTGGTGAACGGAAGTAGTAATCGTTTAGCCTACGCACGAGGCAAGTTTCCTAACCCTACTTGTCATTATTGTTCAAGTTATTAGTTACCTCGAGTAAATTATCGTTACTATTATTCAAGTTCAATTGTTATATTAAAGATTTATTATCTTTTCAAAGCATGATTCAGTTATACAATAATTGTTCTATTATATACTTCTTGAGATTATTATTCAAATTGAATATCATTATTGTTGAACCTTATTAGACTAGTGAACTTTATTGATTCAACTAGTCCTTAGTTGATGAACGTTCTAAATTTCAGAACCCTTATTGAATTATCCAAACCAAACTTTCTTTGGTGCGGACTCGAATGTCAAACTGAGATGAACAACCCTGCAAAGGGATTTACTTATGCGTTAGCATTAAGATATTGTGCACAGTATGGTACTAAGGGTTGATCCCCCTAAGTACGAGTAGAAAGGTTCATAGTCTTATGACTGTTAAAGGTTTCAAGTATAACCCTTGATAACCTAGGACATAGTTCAAGGTCTTATGACCCTCGGAATTCTTTTGATTCTTGTTATTCATTCTTGATTCAAAAGTTGAGCTTTTATTCAAATGTCTTTGATTTACTCGCATGTTATTATACTGTTATTTCATTATTATACTTGTGGGCAATAGTGCTCACTCTTGCTTAATAATAACATTGCAGTTAAGAACGAAAGAACTAATGAACCTTCCACTAGTAAAGGCAAGGGCAAAGTTAGCAAGTGATGAAGACTTGTTATTTTTATTAGATGATGTATTTATGCTTAAGACTTGAGTTAATAATGTTGTTTAAGACTTATTTGTTTATGATTCCAAGATGATGTTTAAGGTTAGTTTAACTCAGGATTGTATTATTATTATTCGGATGTTGTAACCCTTAAGGGGAAGATTTTTATTCTATCTATTGCATGGCTTGCATTTATTATGGGCAGATAAATAGATGATATTTTTACAGTGAACACCAAATCCTGTGGAATCGAAGTACCCAGATTTGGGGGTGTTACAGTGAATTGGATATGAATGCGTCTCGTAGCTGCTCAAGACAGACAAAAGAAGTACGCAGACATACATCGAGAGAATAGGGAGTTTGAAGAAGGCTCGTACGTATTTCTAAAGGTATCTCCTTGGAAAGGAAAGATACGCTTTGGAAAGAAGGGGAAATTAAGTCCAAGGTTTATAGGACCTTTTGAGGTATTAAAACGGGTAGGCGAGGTAGCTTATATGATAGCATTACCTCCAGACTTAGAACGAATACATAATGTATTTCACGTATCGGTGTTACGCCCTTACAAACCGGATTATAAACATGTAATAGAATTTGAGCCTATTCAAATTGAGAAGGACATAACGTATGAAGAGATGCCGATTTAAATCAACGATAGAAAAGAACAAGTTCTGCGAAACAAGGTCATATCGTCGGTAAAGGTGTTATGGAAGAACCACGATGCCGAGGAAGCAACGTGGGAGTTGGAAGAAAAGATAAAGAAAGATTACCCTCTTTTGTTTGCGTAATGTAAGGCTAGATTCTGGGGACATAATCTTTATAAGGGGGGAAGAATGTAACGACCGAGAAATTCGGATCCTTTGTAAAATACTTGAAAGAATTAAATAATGAATTAAATAATATTATTTGTTTAATTATGTGTTAATAAGATGTGTGTTGTTCTATAACTTAGAAACGTCGGAACATCATAGTATTTGAACCACGTAAGAGAATTAAAGTTTTTGAATTTCCAAGACGAAAATAAAAGCTTTCCGAGAAATTTTCTGAAAAATACTATTCATCATTTATCGCTCGGGAATTAATTTTGAACTTCTGAGAAA
Organism: Panax ginseng; assembly: GCA_020205605.1. NCBI lineage: Eukaryota > Viridiplantae > Streptophyta > Magnoliopsida > Apiales > Araliaceae > Panax > Panax ginseng. Next base: position 41,981,681 of record CM035146.1, read on the forward strand.
TACGTAACATTATAATATCATGGCGAGATGGATTATGTAATAATAATCTAGGTATGGAAAACACAATATTTCGCATGCGGACTTAATTGAGAACGTTAAGGATTTAATATTCAAATGAATTAAACTTGTGGATTGTGTATGAAGTGCAAATCCATAAGCTTTAAGGGGCAAACCCAAGTTGTAGCAAGGTTTAGCCCAAGTAATTAATAATATGAAGCCCAAGCTAGATTAATGCAAGCCCACAATAAATAATCTAATTAATTTAAGCCTAAGCCCAAAGGATGATCTAATGGGTAAAGTAGGATCCATTGGGCAACCCATGGGTGAAGTAGTGGGCAAGAACTTTGTGTGATGGGCAAGAATTAAGAGTGATGAGCAAGATTACTTAGGCTTTAAGACATGAATAGTGAGGAGGTTGGATGTCTTAATGACCTTAATACCCTAACCTTAGCCCCTCTATAAATAACAAGCTTGGATTTGTCATTTACTTGTTCAAATTTCATCCAACAAACTCTCCTTACAAAAAACTTATTTGTTAAATCTAATAAGCACTGTGAAGCTTAAACCTTCCATTGTTAGATTTCCAAGGAAAGAGAAGTTAGTCTTCAAAGGTAATTGATCTTGTCTCTTCTATCACTATCATAGTAGGGTGATAAGAGAAGTGTAACCTAATGAACTTATATGCCAAGAACATATGAGAAGTGGTTAAGCAATGAACTTGAACCGAATAAGTTATGAATAGGTAACTTGAACCTAAACAAGTTATGAACTTATAGAATACACATATGAACTCGTCATATGATTAACTTAAGAAGTTTGTATGAATAATAAGATGTAAGTGTTGTGTTTCGGCATAGAAACGCAGCAAAAATAAACCAATTAAAGGCAATTCCGAAACCCTAAAATAGGATCCATGCAAAAAATTCAATTAATTCAGAGGTTAGAAATAATACCGATTGTTAAAGCTAGAATCAATGCGGTCGAATCTCCAACGCAATTCAAATGGACTACGTCTCTATGGTATCCACACGAACGCTCCACACGAATCGTCCTACGATCTGCAGAAGAAGGAAACGCGGTACTAGCCACCAAGGATGAGGATTTTTTGAAACTATTTTCTCTCTAGTCTCTCTCTAAGAGCGGCTAGGGTTTTGGTTAATTAATAATCCCTAAAATGGCTGCTATATATCATATATATATCGATTAAAATGAATTATTCAAAACCTAATTTAATAAAATCCAAAATATATATATATATATATATATATATATATATATATATATATATATCTTAATTAAGTCTTACTTAATTAATATACCTATATATAAATTATCCTATTAATTTAAATTCGTAATTTAAATACAATCAATCATATTGACATATTTAAATCTTTATAATTTAAATTAATTCCCTTTTAATTACGTTCTATGTGTGTGACCCTATAGGTTATTATTACGTTGGCAAGAATTTTAAAATCATATTATAAAATTATAAACAGTGAGCGGCATCTAGTAATTCATCACTGCTACCCAAGTAATAATAAGATCGATGATTCAATGCAACCTTTTAGTGACCAATGTTTCAATGTAATTTAATCCTTTTAACCTTAATATCCTAGATTAAACTCGAGTCATGGAATGTGTCATACTCTTCATAATTTAATCTGAGTTTTTCTTGATCAATGAGTAGACTATATGAAATAAATCACTATTTGAGCATGGCCATGCATTTCATAGTCCTACTCAATCAAGAGGCCTATGGATATCACCCCTAATACATAGGAGAGTTAAATTCCATCTAGATCACTCATATTACTCACACGATTCATGATGTACCCAATAATCACCTTTATAGTCCACCCTATTAAAGGTGACATTTGATGATATCAAAGTACATAAATTCCCATGTAGAAATATAGTGATTTCAGGTCGGAGGACCATTACATCATTGCCACTATGAGAATTGCTAATGACACTTCGCATAATGCTCCATATAGAATTCTCATGGTGGGTATGTCCAGTACATCGTTCTCTAACATGTACCTATGCATTGACTAAATATCTCATATATTTATGAACAATGAGATTTGGTCATCAGTCAATCCACATACTAGTCTTAATGCATCATTGTTGTCCCATCAACAATGATACTCGACTAGGGACATTTAAGAACAATGATACTAATTGTAAATATATAATCTCATGTTCAAGTCACATACTTGAAACTATATAATTTGTATCAATATTCTAAGGATTTTTATTATGTTAACATTTATATAACTCAGTAAATAAAACCGTAATAAAATCATTCATTTATTCAATCAAATATAATATCAAAACGTTAAGCAATTATATCAAATAATTGGCCTCTAGGGCATAAATTCTAACAGTAAGCATGTAGCTTAAATGACTTAATTAAGAGTAAGTCATAAGAAAATGAAAGTCTTGTATGATGGAAATTATTAAGTTATGAACTCATAAGAAATAAGCAATAACCTATTTTGAATGTAAGTTGTTGTATAATGTAAGTTGAGATGTCTAGATATTGAAATGAATCCATTTGGAATGATGAACAAATAGTTAATAATATTGTTTTGCCGAAATTTACACGATTGGACGATAATCGTCGAATTCATGAAATTCTCGGAATGGAAGTCGTATTTTGTGTTTGAACTCAAAGACGTTGGTTTTCAATGGAGACAAGTCGTATTTTGCATTATAGAGTTGTGAACTCAAAAATGGTCGGATTCCAACTTAGAACGAAGAAACGAGCGTTGAACGTTCATGAACGTTTATCGTTTTCGATAAAAATGGACTAATAGGTGAATTTTTAGCAAATGAAGTCTAATAGATAAAATTCTCGTATGAACACGTAAAGTATGTGATTTGTGAACCGTAGGCTCTTGAACAAACCAATTCGAACATATAACGAAGAAGTTATGAGTCCGAGAATCTCACAATTTAAAAAGTCTGTCAAACATTTCTGTGGCACAGAGTCCTCGCCGCGGCGCGACTCCAAGCTTAATGACCGGCATTGCAGCGCCAAAGCGAGCCTTAGCCCCTGGAGACTCACGACACACCGTGACCCATAACAAAAGGGACTCATGGCACCGTCAGCATTGAGTCCGCTTTCTAGGCCTTAACATGTGGTGCATCACTTGCACTGAGAGTTATAACCCAGGCGTAGCATTGACTTGGACTTAAAACCTAGACAATAAATAATTTTTACATGTTGAGCATGGACAGTATATGATTACCAATTAACTAAGGGTCTTAATGTAGCATTGTTAAGACATAATTAAGCCTTAAGTATAAACACTTAGGGTTAAGATAAGTCAATTGCATATGAAAGTAAGAACGACGTAACGGAAAGCCGGAACCATTAATAACAAATCTAATGCGTAATTAGATTGAGAAGAAGGGTAAGATTCTTTAGGAACCATGTATAATTATTGATGACCTAATGTGCTATGTGATATTATCATCTACTGTAGAGACCTTAAAGACCTAAAGTGCACGTGTTGTATCTGTAAGAAGACTCTAAAGGCAAGTACTCTAACCCTTGTTCCAGTTCACTCTGGACAAGTCTTTGTGATCATGTATTCTTCACAGGAGTTAATGTCTGATGAAGTCAACGCCAATTCCTTCGGCTAGACTTATGATATGTTGGATTCTTTTAATCTTTCAAGTAGGTATAATGATTTACCAAACTAATATTGTTGTGGTTTTCAAAAGGAGACTGAATATGCTAAATTGTTTTGTCGTCAAACGACAGGCATGTGAGTTGCCACAACTTAAACGTATACATGTTTAATGAATGTAGTGTTGATCAACATAGAGTACTATAGGCTGATCATCTAGACGTGTTTGTAAGTAATGTGGGACTTACGGACTTCGTGCCGGGATGTCCTTTTCAAAGTACTTATGAAATGCTCACGGTCTTGAAACCGGAATTGATGTTTTACTGAATATTATTGTTGTAAAACGTTTTGAAGGAAAAGAAGTGCTATTTTGAATTATCAATAGTACTTCGTAACTATTGTTCAGTTATTTAAGATATATGATTCCTATGTCTCAAGCATGTTATTTTCCTAGAATTATTGTACTTGCTGAGCTACTTAGGCTCACTCTTGCTTGAACCATATGAATGCAGCTAAGACCGAACGGACTGACGGATCTGGCAAGGATAAAGGGAAGGCTAAGGCGAACCCGTAGATTAACTATGTAATAGTATAGGTTTTGTAATGATAATATTTAATATTATGACAAGGACAAATGTACGGTTATACAGAACCTGGGAAATGTGAATATTATTTTGAATATATAGAAGACATATTCGTTCTTTTAAGGCATTTCAATTGAATGATTGTGTGAACTGTAGCACCGTGTAGCACCATCTGTTAGGTTAGAAGATACCCAGATTTGGGGGCGTCACAGGTTGGTATCAAAGCCTTAGGTTATAAAACTTAAGGGGGGGGATTTAAACCTTAAGTCATAACCTTAAGAAAAGTCAAAAAAATAAAAGATGGAAATTAACCGTATAAAAATGCATTATATATGTTATGTGTTTTTATTATCTACTGACGTGTACTAATAAAACTTTTTGTGTTGTTGTAGATGTCAAGAGAAAATAGAGACGTACAGGTAGTCAGCGAAGGGTCGGTTAATCAGATAGAAATTATACCGAACCCCATAGCAGCAAATCCCGAAGTGGTAGTGGTAGAGTTTGGAGACTCAAAGAGTTTAGATCTCATGTCTATGTTTGACGACATGTTGGAAGACGAGGTGGATGTAGTGTCCTTCAACCCCGTAGCAATAGTAGCAGAGATGGCTCCAAGGGAGTCAATGATGTCACTATTTATGTCAGTATTGGATAGAAACATCCACTACTGTCAGGAGGTTAAGGAGATGAAGGCAGAGCTCCAAGTTGTTATAGAGGATAAGACGGACGTGGAGTCCATGTGGGAACAGGAGAACGATGAGAGGATTTTGGCTAAGGAAAAGGTCCACAAGCTGAAACAGGATGTCTTTGAGCTCAGGGGTGAGCTAAAGACCAAGAAACAAAAGATAGGGAGAATGTCCTATATTCATAGGAGTTCTCATGCAAATTTCTAGCTGCAGGTAGTTGGTTATCCCGTAGAGACAGGGCAGACACGGTATACTATCAGCCGTGATATTATCATCGGTCTTGTCAAGGCAGATTTTGAGAATGCCTTAAGGCAGACGTGATCTAGTAAAAGCTAGAGTAGTTTAGATATGTAAATATTTTGTATCTAGTAGTGACGTAAAACCCTCTTTTGTATAACAAAGGGTAGTCTTTTGTAAATCCCAATTTTTGGAAAGTAATTGCGGGAAAGTAATATAATTAGCTTAGGCTGTGTAATGTAATCGGTGTAGTGTTATACTACAAGGAATCAATAAAAGTTTTCTTTTTCAGAAAATATTGAGCAATGAATGTTTAAGTTATTGTTTAAAAAATTGAATAATAACTAACTAACAAGAAATGAATAATAACGAAATGTGTTGTTTATTGTAATAGCAAAATGCCGCCAAGAAGAGTACCACGTAATCAAGGTGCGAACACCAATCAACCGGAGGGAGGTTCGGTTAACCCCATGCAGGAGTTTGTAAACCTTTTAAACTCATCATTTAATAGAACTGGGGCTAACATCCCCGTAAATCCTGGTGTAGTACGAGCTACTACGTTTAAAGACTTTAAGAGTGTGGGTCTGCCGGAGTTCAAAGGAACTACGGACCCTGTTGAAGCCCAAACGTGGGTGAAGGAGATCGAGAAGGCATTTCTGATAGCAAATGTTGACGAGGCCCAGAAGGTTGTTTTTGCAACCTACAAGATGAAGGGAGAGGCCAACTTTTGGTGGGAAGCCAATTAGGCTAGGGCCGGGATAGATGTTCTAACGTGGTTGGGGTTCAAGGAAATATTCTATGAGAACTACTTTCCCACGAGCTTGTAGGGAAGGATGGAGATGCGGTTTCTAGAGTTGAAGCAAGGGGACATGAAGGTTCCCCAATACACCGCCAAGTTTAATTAACTGGCAAGGTTCGCTCCACACCAAGTGGACACCGAGGTTAGGAAGGCACGACGGTTCGAGCAGGGCTTGAAACCCTAGCTCTATAATCGTATTTCTGTGTTCCAAAGTACTTCCTTTGGAATTGTTTTAGAGAAGGTGATAATTGCCGAAGGTGTTAGCGAGGCGTTGTGTCAGTACCACAAGGATAAGAAGAATAATGGGAAAGTGGATGGGAGAGTAAAGATCGAGGGAGCCAGCGGGAGTGGCGAAGGGTATAATAGGAAGGTGAGTAGCTCTGGGAATACCGTGGTGAAACAAGGCGACTTTAAGAGGAGGATGGATGCCTGCAAAACCTGTGGGAAGACTCACTTAGGAGTCTGTCTCAAAGGTAAGGTCGTGTGTTACAACTATGGACAGGAGGGGCATATTGCGCCTAACTATCCGGGTCGAAAGAAAAACTATGGATGCTTTGTGTGTGGGTCAACTGACCACATGGCAAAGAACTGCCCAAAGAAGGGGACAGGCGGGAATAAGGGCACCAATAGTGGTAAGTTAACTATTGGGGGTCCAGTGCAGTCAGGTAGGCCGATGGCTCGTACCTTTAACATGATCGTCCAAGATATGATGGCCTCAGGGGACGTAGTCGCAGGTATTATCATGATCAATGATCTAAATGCATACGTGTTGTTTGACTCGGGTGCTACTTGTTCGTTTATCGCATGTGATTTTGCTAGACGATTAGGATTACTTCCCGAAAAGTTGCCTATACCTTTAAATATTAAGGTAGCAAACGAAGAGATAATTCATGTTGAAGATATTCATAGGAGTTATTGCGTAGATATACGGGGTTGTAAATTATCGATAGACCTGATACCGATAAAGTTACGAGAATTCGACGTAATCCTCGGAATGGATTGGTTAGTTAACCATGAGGCAATAATAGATTGTCAAAAGAAAAGCGTGAATATTAAAACATTAAGACAACCTCATGTAATATTTTACGATAATAAATTATCGGGACGTTCGTGTTGTCTTACCATGACCCAAACTAGAAAATTATTGAGGAAGGGGTGTATAGGCTATTTGTGTCATGTGGTTGATACCCAGAGAGTGGAAGCGACCATGGAACAAATACCTATAGTGAGTGAATTCATGGATGCATTTCAAAGTGAATTTTCGGGTCTTCCACCGGATAGGGAGACCGAGTTCGTGATAGACATTGTGCCAGGAGCGACACTAGTTTCCAGGGCACCGTATCGTGTGGCGCCAGTGGAGATGAAGGAGTTGATGGCGCAGTTGCAAGAACTGTTAGACAGGAAGTACATACAACCGAGTGTTTCGTTGTGGGGAGTGTCGGTATTATTTGTCAAGAAGAAGGACGGATCATTAAGACTTTGTATCGACTACCGAGAGTTGAACAAGTTGACGATAAAGAATAAGTATCCATTGCCCAGGATCGATGATCTTTTTGATCAGTTGAAAGGGGCAAAGTACTTTTCTAAAATAGATTTAAGCACGGGGTACCATCAGCTGAAGGTTAGAAATGAAGACGTACCAAAAACGGCATTCAGGACTCGTTATGGGCATTACGAGTTTGTGGTAATGTCATTTGGGTTGACTAATGCACCTGCTGTATTTATGGATATGATGAACAGGGTGTTCAAACAATATTTAGACAAGTTCGTCGTGGTGTTTATCGTTGATATTCTAGTCTATTCTAAGATGAAAGAAGATCATGCTGAACACCTAAGGATAGTATTGGAGACATTAAGGGAGGAGAAGTTATATGCAAAGTTCACTAAGTGTGAATTTTGGCTAGAGAGGGTACAATTTTTAGGATATATCATTGACCACGAAGGGATTTCGGTAGATCCAGCGAAGGTGGAAGCCGTAATGAATTGGGAACAACCGAGAACGCCGACTGAGGTGCGGAGTTTCCTAGGGTTAGCGGGGTATTATCGGAGATTCATTCAGGATTTTTTGAAGATAGCTACTCCATTGACCAATTTAACAAGGAAGACAGTGAAGTACGCGTGGACGGAGAGGTATGAACTGAAGAAGAGGTTAAGTTAAGCGCCTATTTTGTCATTACCCGATGACACAGGAAATTTTGTAGTATATAGTGATGCTTCGCATAGAGGACTTGGTTGCGTGCTCATGCAACATGGCAAGGTCATTGTGTATGCGTCTAGGTAGTTGAAGGATTATGAGAAAGTTTACCCTACTCATGATCTGGAACTGGCCGCGGTAGTGTTTGCCTTAAAGATATGGCGACATTATCTTTACGGGGAAAAGTGTGAGATATACATGGACCACAAAAGTCTAAAATATATCTTCACATAAAAGGAGTTGAATATGAGACAGAGGAGATGGCTGGAGTTGATAAAGGATTATGACTGTGAAATCCCTGTATCATCCTGGAAAAGCCAATGTTGTGGTCGATGCCTTAAGTAGAAAGGGTCGGGGGAAGTTGTCTATGTTCATGGGTCAGACTGAGTTAATAACAAAGATGGCTAGGATGAAGTTAGAGGTGAAGTTGCCAAGTGAAGCGGGACAAAGACTATTTGCGATGGAGATATAATCTACCATCGTAGAGAGAGTCAAGGAGGTACAGCTCAAAACTGATGAGTGTGACTATATGAAGAAGAGGTTGACCAATGAAAAAGATATTAAGTTTAGTCTTGATAATGAGGGATTATTAAGATTTGAAGGAAGAATTTGGGTTCCGAATGAGACGGAATTAAAGGAGAAAGTTTTACAATAGGCTCATAGTTCGAGGTACTCAATTCATCCTGGTAGCACTAAGATGTATCAAGACCTTCGACAGAATTTTTGGTGGCCGAACATGAAGAGGGAAATAGCCGAGTATGTGAGTAGGTGCTTGACTTGTCCAAAAGTTAAAGCCGAACATCAACGACCAAGTGGCTTGTTACAGTCATTGGAGATACCGGAGTGGAAGTGGGAGCATATCACGATGGACTTTGTGGTGGGACTTCCGACTACTCAGAAGGGCTATGATGCGATTTGGGTAATAGTGGACCGGTTGACAAAGTCGGCTCACTTTTTTCCAATTCGGGTTTATAACTTAGATCAATTAGCGAAACTTTATGTTAAAGAAGTTATTTCCAGACATGGAGTACCAGTTTCGATTGTGTCAGATCGTGACCCACGATTCACGTCAAACTTTTGGAGAAGTCTACAAGGGCAGTTAGGGACGCAGTTGAAGTTGAGTACGGCATATCATCCACAAACCGATGGACAGAGTAAGAGGACAATTCAGACGTTAGAAGATATGTTAAGATCTTGCGTCATGGATTTCAAGGGTAGTTGGGATGATCATCTACCATTAGTAGAGTTTGCGTATAACAACAGTTATCATGCAAGTATAGGTATGCCGCCTTACGAAGCTTTATATGGGAGGAAGTACTGAACACCGTTGTGTTGGGATGAAGTGGGAGAACGACGAATGCTAGGACCAGAATTGGTGCAGCAAACAGCGGAAGTGGTGAATTTGATACGAATGTGTCTCGTAGCAGCTCAAGACAGATAGAAGAAATAAGTAGACTTACATCGAGAGAATAGGGAGTTTGAAGTAGGCTCGTACGTATTTCTAAAGGTATCTCCTTGGAAAGGAAAGATACTCTTTGGAAAGAAGGGGAAATTAAGTCCAAGGTTTATAGGACCTTTTGAGGTATTAAAACGGGTAGGCGAGGTAGCTTATATGGTAGCATTACCTCCAGACTTAGAACGAATACATAATGTATTTCACATATCGGTGTTACGCCCTTAGAAATCGGATTATAAACATGTAATAGAATTTGAGCCTATTCAAATAGAGAAAGACCTAATGTACGAAGAGATGCCGATTCAAATCAACGATCGAAAAGAACAAGTTCTACGAAATAAGGGGGGAAGAATGTAACGACCGAGAAATTCGGATCCTTTGTAAAATACTTGAAAGAATTAAATAATGAATAAAATAATATTATTTGTTTTATTATGTGTTAATAAGATGTGTGTCGTTCTATAACCTAGAAACGTCGGAACATCGTAGTATTTGAACCACGTGAGAGAATTAAAGTGTTTGAATTTCCAAGACAAAAATAAAAGCTTTCCGAGAAATTTTCTGAAAAACATTATTCATCATTTATCGCTCGGGAATTAATTTTGAACTTCCGAGAAATACGTAACATTATAATATCAAGGCGAGATGGATTGTAATAATAATCTAGGTATGGAAAACGCAAGTTATGAACTTATAGAATACACATATGAACTCGTTATATGATTAACTTAAGAAGTTTGTATGAATAATAAGATGTAAGCATGTAGCTTAAATGACTTAATTAAGAGTAAGTCATAAGGAAATGAAAGTCTTGTATGATGGAAATTATTAAGTTATGAACTCATAGGAAATAAGCTATAACCTAATTTGAATGTAAGTTGTTGTATCATGTAAGTTGAGATGTCTAGATATTGAAATAAATCCATTTGGAATGATGAACAAATAGTTAATAATATAGTTTTTCCGGAATTCACACGATTGGACGATAATCGTCGAATTCATGAAATTCTCAGAATGGAAGTCGTATTTTGTGTTTGAACTCAGAGATGTTGGTTTTCGATGGAGACAAGTCGTATTTGGCATTATAGAGTTGCGAACTCAAAAATGGTCATATTCCGACTTAGAACGAAGAAACGAGCGTTGAACGTTCACAAACGTTTATCGTTTTCGTTAAAAATGGACTAATAGGTGAATTTTTAGCAAACGAAGTCGAATAGATAAAATTCTCGCATGAACATGTAGAGTATGTGATTTGTGAACCGTATGCTGTAACACCCGAGAAAATCGAATGTTTAGAAGAATTAAAATTTTATTTAATTATAAGGATTAAATGAATTTAATTGATTATTTATGGGAGCAAGCTAATTGAAGGTCGTTCTATGACCTAAACATATCAGAACATCGTAGGATTTTGGCTACGTGATAGAATTAAAGTGTTTGAATTTCCAAAATGAAAATAAAAGCTTTTCGAGAAATTTTCCGAAAAATACTATTCACGCATTTCTGCTCGGGAAATATGTAACGATAAAATATCGATGTGAGATGGAATATCCAATAATATTTCTGTTATGGAAAATGCAGTTTTTCGCCTGCGAACTTAAAACCTAACGTTTAGGGAAAGTGACTTCCGAGAAGGAATTTAAAGCGCGTAAAATGAATTTAGCAATGATCGTATAATATATAGGTATTGTACGAAGTAATGAATACGAGTATGATACGAGGTATTATAAGAGTATGTATGAATTATGGTATGTCGTATATGATGAATAGGTATACGAGTTATAATACTAGATTAATACGTAAAGTATACGTTATAAGGCTTTAAGCCAAATGTATTGCACTTGTAGGATTTATTAAGGATTATGTTAGCCCAATTATGGAAATGGTTAAGTCCAATGTGAATTAATAAGCAAGCCCAATGTTTGTTTAATTACAAGCCCAATGTACAAGCTAAGTTAGTTAAGTTAATTAAATGCAAAGCCCCATATATAAGTTAAGCAAATTATGCTAGAAGCCCAAATGATTAAGTTAAGCTAATTAAGATAAAGCCCAAAGTAAGAACCAATGGATTAAGGGTTAGTTTAAACCCATGGGGCAAACCATGGATAACCCAAAGTGGTGAGCATGTAAAGAAACTTAAGGGCTAAGTGTAGTAATGACCAAGTATACTTAATGGCCAAGTGTTGTGGGGAGAAAGTAACTTAATGATTAAGCAAAGGGAATAAGGAGCAAGCAATGGATAAGTGTTGTGGTGAGCAAGTTTACTTGATGGCTAAGATAGGAATAGTAAGGAGGTGGATGGCTTTATGACCATTGTGCCCTCATCTAGGATTTCCTATAAATAGAGAGCTTAGGAGTTCATTTGTTGTTTTGTTTCATTTCATCTAACTTAAAGTTAAGAGCTTCTTTGCTTGAGAGAATAAGCACATATAAAGTTAGACTTCCTTTGTTAGATTTTCAAGAAGCAATAAGAAGATTAAGGTGTAGCAAGTGAACATCAAAGGGTAAGATCTTGAACCATGATTCTCTTTCTTTTTCACTGATAGAGAAGTGGGTATTGGTAGAACTAGTATGCTAAGGAATGATAAATCAAAGGGCTTAAGTCTTAATAAGCCGTATAAGTCATGAATAAGCTATTCGTAATCATATAAGTTAAGAACTTGTGAAGATCAATAATGAACGTATAAGAACTTGTGAGAACTTGTAACATGTTTACATTAATAAAGTTAGTATGATAATAAGAAGTAAGAATAATGGTTAAAAGTCATTAACCATAATGAGTCATATGAAAAGAAGACATAAGTCATGAGAAATGGAAATATAAGTATTTTTATACTTTAATAAGTTACAAACTCATCAATAATAAGTAATAACTTATCATGATTATAAGTTAATGAAGTATGTATGTCAAGATATTAGTATGATGGATTGCATTCGATTAAAATTGTTTAAAAATCTCAAGTAACGGAGTTTTACTGGAATTCACACGATTGGACGATAATTGTCGAATTCGTGAAATTCTCGGAATGGAAGTTAAATTTTGATATTAAGTTTGGAAACGTTGGTTTATAGTGGAGACAAGTCTTATTTGGCATTATAGAGTTGTGGACTCGAAAAATGGCCGGATTCCGACTTAGAACGAAGAAACGAGCGTTGAACATTCACGAACGTTTATCGTTTTCTTTAAAAATGGACTAATAGGTGAAATTTTAGCAAACAAAGTCGAATAAATAAAATTCTTGCATGACCACGTAGAGTATGTGATTTGTGAATCGTAGGCTCTTGAACGAGCCAATTCAGACTCATAACGAAGAAGTTACGAGTCCGGGAATCTTGCAAAGTTGAAAAAAACTGTCAAAAATTTACGTGGCTCGAGTCCGTGGTATTTTCCTCCTCCGTTAAAAGTCCGTGTGCCATTGCCACTCCAAGTTAAAAGTCCCGGCACATTTGCCAAAGTGGCCATAGTTCACTGCAAACTCGCACCGCAGCGTGACAAGTAACAAAGGGACTCATGCCATGCAATACGAGTCCGATTTGAGGAACTAATGTGTGTGCCTTGCCAAACGACTTTATAACTTAGACAATAAGGAATGTTTATAGGTTGAACATGAATGGTAATTGATGAACACTTAATCAAGGATCTTAATGAAACATTGTTAAGACATAATCAAACCTTAAGTAATACACTAAAGGTTGATGATAAGTCGAATGTGAACATGAATGGTATGCAATAAATGTACTTAACCTATGACGATCGAGTTTTGAATAATAACGTAAGAACATTAATAAGCCGTGAGGAAGGATGTTTAACTCAAAACGAGTTGTATTAATGAAATAATTTCAATTAAAATATACAAGAGAAAGAAGTTGGTAAGAATGATGTAAAAGAACGACGGTAAGCCGGAACCAATAATAACAAATCTAATACGTAATTAGACTGAGAAGAAGGGCAAGATTCTTTAGGAACCAAGTATGTTCATTCATGACCTAATGTGGTATGTTATGTGATTATGTGTTGTAGAGACAGTAAAGACTCGAAGGAAAAGTAATTATACTGTAGCAGACGCTGAAGGCAAGTTTTTCTTAAACGCTTGTCTAACCTTCGTGTTAGCCAGGTTTTCAAATGATTCAAGTTATGAGATGCGTGAATGGTTTTACGAAAGAGTTGATTGATTTCGTTACAAGTTTTCCATATAGAATTGATAACGCTATCCTACGCCAATTGTTTGGTACGGATTCAAGGTAAGCCTTAATATGAATAAACAAATGTATTTTCATCGAGTATTCGATGGGCACGTGAGGTTGCCACAACTTAAATGTACACACGATTAATGGATGTAGTTTTGATAAACATAGAGTACTAAAGGATGATTGTAGGGTTTCGACACAAAAACGCAGCGGAAATAAACCAATTTAAAGGCAATTCCGAAACCCTAAAACAATATCCCTGCAAAAAACAATTAATTCAGTGGTAAGAAATTATACCGATTAAGAAACTGAAATTGAAGCAATCGAATCTCCAACGCAATCCGAGATTAAGAAACTAGAATTGATGCGATCGAATACGCAACCTAATCAAAACGAAGCTAGCGTCTCTCTACGGTATTCACAATTTGACGCTCCGCGAATAAATCTACGATATCGTAAGAAGGAACCGCGGTACTAGCCACCAAAGATGAGGATTTTCGAAACTATTTTCTCTAGTCTCTCTCTAAGAGTGGCTAGGGTTTTATATTTTTTTTACGTAATCCCTAAAGTGACTGATATATATCATATATATATCAGTTAAGAGGAATTAATCAAAACCTAATATTATTAAAATCCGAATTTGTATATATCTTAATTAAGTCTTACTTAATTAATATACATATATATAAATTATCCTATTAATTTAAATTCGTAATTTAAATACTATCAATCATATTGATATACTTAAATCTTTACAATTTAAATTAATTCCCTTTTTTTAATTACATTCTATGTGTGTGACCATATAGGTTATTATTATGTTGAAAATAATTTTAAAATCATATTATAAAATTATAACCAGTTAGCGGCATCTAGTAATGCATCACTGCTACCCAAGTAAAAATAAGATCGATGATTCGATGCAACCTTTTCGTGACCAATGTTTCAATGTAATTTAATCCTTTTAACCTTAATATCCAAGATTAAACTCGAGTCATAGAATGTGTCATACTCTTCATAATTTAATCTGAGTGTTTCTTGATCAATGAGTAGACTATATGAAACAAATCACTATTTGAGCTTGGCCATGCATTTCATAGTCCTACTCAATCAAGAGGCCTATGGATATCACCCCTAATATATAGGATGGTTAAATTCCATCTAGATCACTCATATTCCTCACACGATTCATGATGTACCCAATAATCACCCTTTATAGTCCACCTATAAAGGTGACATTTGATGATATCAAAGTACATAAATTCCGTGTAGAAATATAATGATTTTGGAAGGAGGACCATTACTTCATTATCACTATGAGAATTGCTAATGACACTTCGCATAATGCTCCACATAGAATTCTCATGGTGGATCTGTCCAGTACATCGTTCTCTAACATGTACCTATGCATTGACTTAATATCTCATATATTTATGACCAATGAGATTTGGTCATCAGTCAATCCACATACTAGACTTAATGCATCATTGTTGTCCCATCAACAATGATACTCGACTAGGGACATTTAAGAACAATGATACTAATTGTAAATATATAATCTCATGTTCAAGTCACATACTTGAAACTATATAATTTGTATCAATATTCTAAGGATTTTTATTATGTTAACATTTATATAACGCATGAGAGATAAAACCATAATAAAATCATTCATTTATTCAATCAAATATAATATCAAAACGTTAAGCAATTATATCAAATAATTGACCTCTAGGGCATAAACTCCAACAGTCTCCCACTTGCACTAGAGCCAATCACTCATGTATCTAATACCCATGGAACTAGTGTGACCATCGTGCTTCTGCTGCGACAAAGCCTTGGTCAGTGGATCTGCAACATTATCATCTGTTGACACTCTTCCTATATGTACATCTCCTCTATCAATGATTTCACGGATAAGATGGTACTGCCTAAGTATATGCTTGGATCGTTGGTGAGATCTGGGTTCTTTAGCCTGTACAATGGCTCCATTATTATCACAAGATGTAAAGCAATGGGATCAACAATGGTTGGAACAACACCAAGTTTAGTGATGAACATTTTAATCCATACAGCCTCCTTGGTCGCACTAGAAGCAAACAATATACTCGGACCTCTGTTGTAGAATCGACTCCATCGTCTCTTGCTTCTAACTTTTCCATTAACAAAGACCACCATTAAGTCAAAACATAAAACCTGACTAAGACTTATAGTCATCATTGTCAGTCTGGAAACTAGCATCTGTGTAACCCTTTACTGCCAGTTCGTCTTCACCTCTATATATCAAGAAGGAATCCTTAGTCCTTTTCAAGTACTTGAGGATATTCTTGACTGTTGTCCAGTGACCTTCACCTGGATTCGACTGGTATCTGCTCGTCATGCTCAAACCATACGAGACATCCAGACGAGTACATATCATTGCATACATGATAGATCCAATTGCCGAAGCATAAAGGGATCTTTCTCATACTCTCCTCATCATCTTGTGATTTAGGACATTGGGCCTTAGAGATCTTTACACCATGAGTCACGGGTAAGTTTCCTCTTTTCGCCTCTTGAATGCTAAACCGTTTCAACACTTTATCAATATATGCACTTTAACTTAGGCCGAGCATTTTTCTCGATCTATCTCTATAGATCATGATACCTAAAATGTAGACAGCATCACCCAAATCCTTCATGGAGAAATATTTTCCTAACCATGTTTTTACAACCTGTAAGGAAGGAATGTCATTCCCAATAATTAATATGTCATCAACATATAATACTAGGAATATAATGTGACTCCTACTAACCTTCTTATATACACAAGGTTCATCTTCATTTTTAATAAAGCCAAACTCTTTAACTGCTTCATCAAATAAAAGATTCCAACTCCGAGAGGCTTACTTCAATCCATAAATGGATCGATGCAGCTTACATACCTTTCAAGCATCCTTTGCAGTGACAAAACCCTCAGGTTGTGTCATATACACATCCTCAAGGAGATTTTCGTTAAGGAAAGCAGTTTTGACATCCATCTGCCAGATTTCGTAATCATAAAAAGCTGCAATAACAAGTAAGATCCTTATGGATTTAACCATTGCCACTGGAGAGAAGGTTTCATCATAGTCAACACCTTGAATTTGTTTGAAACCTTTTGCTACCAGTCAGCCATTATAGGTTTGTACATTACCATCCATGTCGGTTTTCTTCTTGAAAAACCACTTGCACCCGATTGGTTTTACCCCTTCGGGTGGATCAACCAGAGTCCATACTTGGTTATTATACATGTGGCTTCAAGCCATTTCTCAGAATCTGGTCCATTCATAGCTTCTTGGTAGGAAGCAGGCTCATCTTGATCTATGAGCATCACATCACCGTTTTGAGTCACAAGATATCCATAATATCTCTCAGGCTCTTGGCATGTCCTACAAGATCTACGAATGCCTTGTGTAATTTGAGCAGGTTCACTTTCCACAATATCTTGTGGTTCTGCGCCACGTTCAACTTCTCAGTTCAATGATATTTGTGGTTCTCAAATTTCTTGAGTTCTACTTTCCTCCCACTGTTTCCTTTAGAGACAAATTCTCTTTCTAGAAAAATACCAGTTCGAGCAACAAACACTTTGTTCTCAGAAGGTTTGTAGAAATAATACCCTTTTGTTTCCTTTGGGTATCCCACAAAATTACATTTGTCAGATTTGGGTCTGAGCTTGTCAGAATCAAGACGTTTTACGAATGCCTCGCAACCCCAAATCTTCATGAAGGACATACTAGGACATTTCCCAGTCCACATCTCATAGGGTGTCTTCTGAACCGTCTTTGTAGGAACACGGTTAAGTGTGAATGCAGCTGTCTCTAGGGCATGACCACAGGAGCTTATTGGAAGATCTGCATGACTCATCATTGATCGTACCATGTCTAACAAGGTTCGATTCCTCCTCTCAGATACACCATTCCATTGTGGTGTTCCAGGTGCAGTGAGTTGTGATATAATACCACACTCCTTTAGAAGGTCATCAAAGTCTTGGCTTAAGTATTCACCTCCTCGATCGGATCGAAGGGCTTTTATGCTTTTGCCAAATTGGTTTTGAACTTCATTCTTGAATTCCTTGAACTTTTGAAAGGATTCGGATTTGTGTCTCAGAAGATACACATATCCATATCTACTAAAGTCGTCAGTAAATGTAATGAAGTAATAAAACCTACCTCTTGCTAACGAACTCATGGGTCCACATACATCACTATGTATAAGTCCCAATACATCGCTAGCCCGTTCGTTGTGTTCAGTGAAAGGGGCTTTAGTCATCTTGCCTAATAAACTAGACTCGCATTTCTCATATGATTCAAAATCAAATGAATCAAAGAACCCATCTTTATGGAGTTTGGATATGCGTTTCTCATTTATATGGCCTAAAGCAGTGCTTGAGAGATATATTTGATTTGAATCATTTGATTTAAATCATTTTGTATTTATGTTATAGATAGGCATTTCTAAATCAAGAATATAGAGACCGTTAAACAATTGTGCAACACCATAACAAATATCATTTAAGTAAAACAAACAACGATTGTTCTATATTATAAATGAAAAACCTTTCTTGTCCAAACAAGAAATAGAAATAATGTTTTTTCTTATAGCAGGCACAAAATAACAATCTTCTAATTCTAAAACTATCCCAGTGGGCAAAGATAAATGATAAGTTCCTACGGCCAGTGCAACAACTTTTGCTCTATTCCCAACTCGTAGGTCAACCTCTCCTTTCGCCAAAGTCCTACTCCTTCGGAGTTCCTGCACATTAACACAAATGTGAGAACCACATCCAGTATCCAATACCCATTATGTAGAAGTAGACAAGTTAACTTCTATAACATATATACCTAAATCAGAAGTCGTACTTCTTTTCCTTTTCTTCACTTCTTCCAAATAAGCATGACAGTTCCTCTTCCAGTGTCCAGGTTTTCCACAGAAGTGACACTCACCTTCTTTAGTCACCCCACCTTTAGGTTTTAAAGCCTGTTTGGTTTTGGAATTGGGTTTGGCAAAAGATTTAGATCCTATCTTCTTCTTGCCTTTCCAATTTCCCTTAGCATTCCCCTTTTGCACCATCATTATGGGAGCGGGTCCTACCTTTTTCATGTTCTCGGCAGTTCTTAACATGCTGAAAAACTCAGTAAGGGGTTTCTCAATTTCATTCATAAGATAGTTCATAACAAATTGAGAGTAGCTGCTGTTCAAGGATTACAAAATAAGATCTGTTTGGGCTTCCGGAGTGATTGGAAAACCCAACCTATCTGTTTGTATCTTGCAGTGATACAACGCCTTGGTTGTATCATACCTCTCTTGTCGAGCATGCCCTTTGAACAATTTCTTGATATGCTCGATCATCTCATAAGCATCCATCAACTCATGTTTCTTCTGAAGCTCAGCGTTCATGGTTGCTAGCATGACCTGACTCACGCCCGAGCATCATCTTAATGCTTCTTGTAAGCATTATGCTCCATGACGTAGTGCTTGATGGATGTTGGTCTTTGCGAGAATGGGCCCATCAAGGACATATAGCTTGCGCTCTTGTTTGAGGACAATCCTCAAGATCTATGCCGATCAAGGAAATTAATTCCACTCGACTTGTCTTCTTACCGAGGGTGATCGTAATGAAAGACTATTTGTGTTGTTGTTGTTGCCATTGATATATACAATTTATAAGTGCAAAAATAATAAGTCAAATTGCAGAGTTGATATTATGTAATTGATAATAGTACATTCAAAATATACCTCCAACTATTTTATTCAAATTAATAGCTCTCACCATTAATTCGGAAAGCATTTTCTATTAATTCTTTCTAGTGAGCCAAGATCCATATTTCATTATGCCTTAAGTTAGCTTTGGCTAATCTCTTAAAATACAATTATTTAGGTAGACAACCCCTTGTCAATTATATCATATATAACTCCTGGATAGTTTGGTAAACAACATTTGTTTCTAGTCCATCTAATGGTAACTACCAAACTACATGCCTCTAAGTCCACAATCCTATTGAGATAACTTAGTTAAGTCAAGCCCAATGATTTTAACAGTTTGCATATCACAATTATCCTATTGCATCTTACCTAGATAAATAGGGTACTTTTCTTTGGCAAACCTATATCTATTGATCAAGGTCTTGATGAGTGTTATTCATTGGAAGGCATCTGATTTAGACTTAATAATTTATTGAGGGATTTTATAAATTGATTTAGATCTCACAAATTTTAATCTTCTTAAGCATGCACATTATTTAGCATATCATATCGCATACAAGTATAAATAAAGTGCAAAAAAAAAATAAATGTGTCACAGTTATAGCCCAATCCACTGTCAATCTTTTCAAGCTAATGAAAGATTGAAGGTCAATCTAAGGTGGTAAAAGATCTTCAAAATAGTAGTTCCATTGGATCTTCCTCATGCATGTGCCTCCTCTCTATCATCATCTTTCCATCGTGTTCTCCATCTCGTCATTTTCATCGATTACAGATTATTACATGACATAAAGAAACCTCGAGTTACAATCGAGGGGATTTAGATGAGAAAAGAATATTACATTAGAATTTATAGAAAGACACGACATGCAAGCCGTATTTCAAAACTAAAAACCACTAACATGTGGGTCAAAATGTCATAACTGTGCACCATGCATATCACAATAAGCATATAACATTTTATATAAAATTAAAGAAAAATATATAACAAATTGGGGTCACGACCATTTATGCATGACGACGGGGGGGTCGAGGGGGTCCAGTGGGGTCTTGCGAAGTGGTCCCATTTGGTCGGAATCATATATTTAATCCACCAAAACAATCATAATAACAATACACCCGGTACATATCATATATGTCCAATGTTAATTAATCATATTAAACCGAATCTTCATACTTCTAATCCAATTAGAACATAAGTTGTATACTGTTATTATGCCATATAAGATACAATTAACAGAACATCATATACATGCATATCTATCACTGATATTCATAGTACCAGAATAAGTCGACAAACAGAATATCATATATTCAATTTCAGATTGGCAAAATTGTATCATCATATATCATATATATCGAAAACAATATAATCAATTTCAAATCGGTAAAATTGTAACATCATATATCATATATATCGAAAACAATAAAACACGTAATCTGAATTAATCGTTTCGCAAGTAGCTATGATACCACTGTAGGGTTTCGACACAAAAACGCAGCGAAAATAAACCAATTTAAAGGCAATTCCGAAACCCTAAAACATGATCCATGCGAAAAATAATTAATTCAGTGGTAAGAAATTATACCGATTAAGAAACTGAAATTGAAGCAATCGAATCTCCAACACAATCCGATATTAAGAAACTGGAATTGATGTGATCGAATCTCCAACGCAATCCAAACGAACTGCATCTCTACAGTATCCACCACGAGCGCTCATGAATCGTCCCCATGATCTGCGAAGAAGAAGGAACCATGAGATTAGCCACCAAGGATGAGGATTTTAAAACTTTTTCTCTAGTCTCTCTTTAAGAGCATTTAGGGTTTTGTATTTTTTTATGTAATCCCTAAAGTGACTGATATATATCATATATATAGCAGTTAGGAGGAATTAATCAAAACCTAATATTATTAAAATCAATTTATATATATATCTTAATTAAGTCTTACTTAATTAATATACCTATATATAAATTATCCTATTAATTTAAATTCATAATTTAAATACTATCAATCATATTGATATACTTAAATATTTACAATTTAAATTAATTCCTTTTTTTAAATTACGTTCTATGTGTGTGACCCTATAGGTTATTATTACGTTCGCAATAATTTTAAAATCATATTATAAAATTATAAACAGTTAGCGGCATCTAGTAATGCATCACTGCTACCCAAGTAATAATAAGATCGATGATTCGATGCAACCTTTTCGTGACCAATGTTTCAATGTAATTTAATGCTTTTAACCTTAATATCCTAGATTAAACTCGAGTCATGGAATGTGTCATACTCTTCATAATTTAATCTGAGTGTTTCTTGATCAATGAGTAGACTATATGAAACAAATCACTATTTGAGCATGACCATGCATTTCATAGTCCTACTAAATCAAAAGGCCTATGGATATCACCCCTAATATATAGGATGGTTAAATTCCATCTAGATCACTCATATTCTTCACACGATTCATGATGTACCCAATAATCACCTTTATAGTCCACCCTATAAAAGGTGACATTTGATGATATCAAAGTACATAAATTCCCGTGTAGAAATATAGTGATTTCAGGTCGGAGGACCATTACTTCATTGTCACTATGAGAATTGCTAATGACACTTCGCATAATGCTCCACATAGAATTCTCATGGTGGATCTGTCCAGTACATCGTTCTCTAACATGTACCTATGCATTGACTTAATATCTAATATATTTATGACCAATGAGATTTGGTCATCAGTCAATCCACATACTAGACTTAATGCATCATTGTTGTCCCATCAACAATGATACTCGACTAGGGACATTTAAGAACAATGATACTAATTGTAAATATATAATCTCATGTTCAAGTCACATACTTGAAACTATATAATTTGTATCAATATTCTAAGGATTTTTATTATGTTAACATTTATATAACGCAGTAGATAAAACCATAATAAAATCATTCATTTATTCAATCAAATATAATATCAAAACGTTAAGCAATTATATCAAATAATTGACCTCTAGGGCATAAACTCTAACACTGATCACCTAGAAGTGCTCGTAAGCTGTGTCAGACTTACGAACTTCGTGTCAGGTTGTCCTTTTTAAAGAAATTGTGAAACGCTCATGGTCTTGGACCAGAATTGATGTTTTACTGAATATTGTTATTGTAAAACATTTTGAAGGAAAAGGAATGCTATTTTGAGTTATTGGTAGTACTTCATAACTACTATCCAGTTATTGAAGATATATGATTCCTATGTTTCAAGCATTCTTTTAAAATGAAATTGTTTTACTTGCTGAGCTTGTTATGCTCACTCTTGCTTGAACCATATGAATGCGACTTAGGAGATGGAATGGAAGAAGGATTAAATCGAGGATAAAGTGAAGGCTAAAGCGAACTTGTAGATTACCTATGTAATAGTATAGGTTTGTAATGATAATATCTCATATTATGGCAAGAACAAATGTAACGGTTATAAAGAACCAGGGGTATTATAGTATTGTTTTGGAATATATACAAGACATATTCATTCTTTTGAGGCATTTCAATTGAATGTTTGTGTGAACTGTAGCACCGTGGAGCACCATATGTCGGGTTGGAAGAGACCCGGATTTGGGGGCGTCACATAGGCTCTTGAACGAGCCAATTTGGACTTATAACGAAGAAGTTACGAGTCCGGGAATCTCACAATTCAAAAAGTCTGTCAAAAATTTATGTGGCCTGAGTCCGCCATGCACACGACTCAAGCTTAATGATCGCACACGCGAAATATAAAGCGAGCCTCAACCCCTGGAGACTCACGTCGCAGCGCGACCCATAACAAAGGGACTCGCGTCGCGGTACGAGTCCCGCTTTCTAAATTATTATATGTGTGTACGCATTACATAGAGTTATATTATCATACTTATACGCATGGACTTAAAACCTAGATAATAAATTATTTTTACATGTTGAGCATGGATAGTATATGATTACCAATTAACTAAGGGTCTTAATGTAACATTGTTAAGACATAATTAAGCCTTAAGTATGAACACTTAGGGTTAAGATAAGTCAATTGCATATGAAAGTAAGAACGACGTAACAGAAAGCCGGAACCATTAATAACAAATCTAATACGTAATTAGATTGAGAAGAAGGGTAAGATTCTTTAGGAACCATGTATAATTATTAGTGACCTTATGTTCTATGTGATATTATCATCTACTGTAGAGACCTTAAAGACCTAAAGTGCACGTGTTGTATCTGTAAGCAGACGCTAAAGGCAAGTACTCTAACCCTTGTTCCAGTTCATTCTGGACAAGTCTTTGTGATTCATGTATTCTTCGCATGAGTTAATGTCTGATGAAGTCAACGCCAATTCCTTCGGCTAGACTTACGATATTTTGGATTCTTTTAATCTTTCAAGTAGGTATAATGATTTACCAAACCAATATTGTTGTGGTTTTCAAAAGGAGACTGAATATGCTAAATTGTTTTGTCGTCAAACGACAGGCACATGAGGTTGCCACAACTTAAATGTATATACGTTTAATGAATGTAGTGTTGATCAACATAGAGTACTATAGGCTGATCACCTAGACGTGCTTGTAAGTTATGTCGGACTTACGGACTTCGTGTCGAGATGTCTTTTTCAAAGTACTTATGAAATGCTCACGGTCTTGAAACCGGAATTGATGTTTTACTGAATATTATTGTTGTAAAATGTTTTGAAGGAAAATAAGTGCTATTTTGAATTATGAATAATACTTCGTAACTATTGTTCAGTTATTGAAGATATATGATTTATGTCTCAAGCATGCTATTTTCCTAGAATTATTATACTTGATGAGCTAGTTAGGCTCAGTCTTGCTTGAACCATATGATTGCAACTAAGACCGAACGGACTGACGGATCCGGAAAGGTTAAAGGGAAGGCTAAGGCGAACCCGTAGATTAACTATGTAATAGTATAGGTTTTTTAATGATAATATTTAATATTATGACAAGGACAAATGTACGGTTATACAGAACCTAGGAAATGTTAATATTGTTTTGAATATATAGAAGACATATTCGTTCTTTTGAGGCATTTCAATTGAATGATTATGTGAACTGTAGCACCGTGTAGCACCATCTGTCGGGTTGGAAGATATCCGGATTTGGGGGCATTACACAAATAACTCAGGATAGCTTTTCATCATCATGTCTTTGAGTTCCCACGTAGCTTCATCGGCATTGTGGTTCCTCCATATCACCTTCACAAAAGGTATCACTTTATTCATGAGCACTTGTTCTTTTTTTGTCAACTATCTAGATAGGAATTTCCTCATAAGACAATTTTTTTTTCAAAATGTAATGGCTCGTACTCGATCACATGCTTGTAATCGGGTTTATATGGTCGTAATACCAAAATATGAAAGACATTGTGAACATGTTCCAATTCTTGAGGTAGAGCTACCTCTTAAGCCACTTCACCTACTCTTCACAACACCTCAAAGGGTCCAATAAACCTTGGGCTTAGCTTTCCTTTCTTACCAAATCAAATCTTACCTTTCTAAGGAGAAACTTTCAGGAAAATGGAACTTCCAACATCAAATTCACGATTTTATCTGTGTTGATCAACATATTTCTTCTGTCTGCCTTGAGCAGCTGCCAATTTTGTCTTGATAATTTATACAACTTTAGCGGTTTGCTGTACAAGTTCTGATCCTAACAGTTGACGTTCACCAACTTCATCTTGATAAGTAGGTTTTATACCTACTTATCTGGTATCTGTTACTTAAATTAGTTGCTTATATTCATGTTTCTTAGTTACTTTTCATATATTTTATGATATTTTGTAGGCCATGTGATAACATTGGCAAGAAGAAGCAGGGGAAAGCAATTCAGACATCTTTTGGACCAAAATACGCAAGTAAACACAAGAAGCGAAGATTGAAGAAATTTTAACACCAAGTTGGATGCATGTTCTTGGCTTGGAACTTGGAGTATACTGTAGATCTTCTTCTTATCTTTCTGGAACATCTTGAATCGTCCAAATCGAAGTTCAGATGCGAGAGTTATGGCCTTTTTATCAACGAAAAATTAAAGCCAAGAGTTGTCGTGCTTGCCATTACATAGCATCTACTTCAAGCCCGATTTTCACCTTGATACAATCCAAAACTATCAATTCTCAAACCATGAAAGTTGTAGAGCTTGTCGATATCTTCGATTTGATAGGTCGCAGGCCTTGTAACTCTTCTTATATCAAATGTTATGGCCATTTTCCCAAAGGACGTCAGAGAAGAAAAAGGTACCACGGGCAGGTGGCTTTTCCTTCACAAAACCTTTTCAAAATGAGCATACCATTGGAAAATAGTAGGGACCATTTGGTGGGCCTTTACAAGGCTAGACCACCGCTGGGGCGGGGGTACACGCAGAAAACTCAATTTTTGTCCAAATTTGAGTTCGGAAAGGATTGTTTCGATCTGATTGACTCAAGGACTTCCGAAATGACTTAAAGACATATAAAGAGACTTATAAAAGGAGGAGAATCACAAGGATTAGAGGGAGAGAGTGGATTCCATTAGATTAGATTAGAGTAGATTAGATCAAAACCCTAGTTCTTGTTAGATTTGGAGATTGAAGCAACTTACAGACCATTGAAGATTCAAAGTAGGAGCAAGGAGGGATCTTCAAATATGCAGACAATAGATTATATCTTCTCATCTTCTTCTATCTTTGTCTTTTAATGTGTATTCAATTGTGGATTCTTCGTTTTAATTCAATAATCATGAACTAATTCTTTGTTTGAGATTACAATGGATCTTATTGTGTAGTTTATTTTAATATGCTTCGCTATCAATTATTATGTTCTATTGTGAGGATTGTCTATTTTGATTTGGACTTAATTGCTTAATTGTCTAGCTAACAATTACCATGATAATCTATATGAACTCGAGAGATGAAGTTTAGATTTAGATCTGATCATGATAGCATGTGTTTGTGATTTCTGCATAGATGGAATTCATGATTCGTGTTTAGGATAGAGATATGCCTTTAAGCCATATGTAATCTTAAAGAGAACTTGTGCTTTAAATCCTTTTAAATTTTAATTCACATAGAGATATAGTGGATTAGTTAATTAGGGTGTCTTTCTTAATTCTATATCTGTAGATTTAAGTGAGTATAATTATTATGCATCGAGAGGTGGTTTTATATGCTTTAGTGTTCTTGATTAACAATTAAGGATAAAGAATAATTGATGAGAAATGTATTAACTTAAATGAAGCAATAAGTGAAGTTGTGATCTTAAATCTCCGTAATCTTAATTTAACTAGTGGTAATTAGAATTAGTTTACTTATAAATTGAAATTCATTCAATTAAGTAAGATTTAGGTTATTACGGGTTAGTACTTGGTGATTTTTATTTAACAATTCCTCGTGGGAACGATACTCTACTTTCACTTTATTACTTGTTGACCACGTATACTTGCGTGTTGTGCGTAATTAGATTTTACCCAACACATTTTTGGCGTCGTTGCTGGGGATTTAGTTAATATATTTTTGCCAATATTAGCTTCAATCAAATTAGTCTTAATTTAAACTCTTTTTTGTCCTTTTTAT
Source organism: Panax ginseng (assembly GCA_020205605.1). Lineage (NCBI taxonomy): Eukaryota > Viridiplantae > Streptophyta > Magnoliopsida > Apiales > Araliaceae > Panax > Panax ginseng. The sequence continues at coordinate 42,008,773 of CM035146.1, forward strand.
TTAATTCTCTTCCTATTTTTCTTTATTTTCAGGTACCATGGCAGAATTTAATTATCAATGGCCGTATACGAGAATGGCTCAGCCAAAGGGAGCGGGGATTGATGGTCTCAATGCATTTTTTGCATTATCAGCGCAGCTTGAGACACTTTCGATAAGGTTGGATGTAGTTGCAGCCCAACGTAATCGAATGATAGCAGTTACGTGCAATTATTATGCTAGCAATCTCCCGAGTAATCAATGCACCATCAGTCTTGGGTCGGTACAGTATTGTGGTAACTACCTCAACCAGTATGCATATGATAATTATCATCAAGTTTGGAGGTATCACCCGTATTCTTCATGGAGCTACAACTATCAAGACCAATACTACGCTTCAAATCCCACATGCACATCGGATTTCTCATATCCACATCCATTGCCACAAGAAGAAAAGTCAATTAGAGGAATTATTGTCAAAGCTCATAGAAAACCAAGAGGAAAGGCTGATGAGTCAAGAAATATCGAGCCATAATTTTCAGAACCAAATGGAACAACTCATCACCACTTCAACCCATGGTCCTCAATACAGGGATCCCAAAACTGAGACAGATAATTTAAGGTTGGAGGAAATGTTGTCCAAATTTGTAGCATCAAATGAGAAGAGGAGGATTAATCAAGAGATGGCAATCCAAATCAAGAGATATCAATTCAAAAGCTGCAGAACCAGATGGATCAAATGCTCAAAGCCTTGAACAACTGTCCTCAAAATAATTGGTGTTATGATGAGGATTCTGAGATTGATGAAGTGCCCAAACTAAATATAGAACTGGATGAGCCACAAAATGTAGAAAAAGAGGAGACACGTGGGAATAATGAAAACAAGGTCGGTGAAGAGTTAACTGTGAGTATCAACGATAATGAGCTGATCTTATTAGTGCCCTAAGTGCCTTCTCCACCAAAGTTCAAGGATCCGGTTAGATTTGCAAAACCTTGTATGCTAGGTAGTTATGTCATCGACAATACTCCTTGTGACGTAAAAATGAGTACAACTTCGAAGCCATGGTGTGATGAGCTGGACAAGATAGAAGAAGAGATTGTTGTGTCTAACAAGCCTCAATGCCAGAATCTATTCGCAGACACAATGGAGAAAACACCTAGATGTTGGACGTACTTTAATGTGATCTTATCTACAGAAATCATACTAGGTGACTTTAATGCAATGGCCATCACAATTGGGAACCTACCAAAAGCTACATTATTTCTGATGGATAGAGGGTTCCACAATTATCGAAGAGGAATTAGATAGCGTTGACCAGAAAAAGTCAGATTGAAAGACAGTAATTCAAGCGCTAACTGGGAGGCAACCCATGAATTTTTATATTTATATGCTTTACTCGTTTATTTAGTAGATAGGAATTAATTTGCTTATTAAGTTCTCTTACCAATCCAAGTGCTATTCTAATCCATGTTGTCTCTCTTCATTGTAGGTTCAATGGATAGGAAAATGATCATTTCTGCCATCGCCACCATCACCTCACGCTTAGTTGATTACAGGGAAGTTCTCTTCTACATACCGATATATTCTTACAATGAGGACATTGTAATTGCTAAGTTTGAGGGAGTTTAGTTTAGTTCATTATTGCATGTTTAGTTTCATGTTTATGTTATGTTATTTTGCATATGTTGTTAATTTAGTTTAGGTTCATTATGTTTGCATTCATGTAGTACAACTGCATAAGTAGTTGCATAGTAGTATAGTTTGAATTGCATTATATTCAGTTTCTTGAAGAAAAAAAATTCAAAAAATCAAAAATAATAGTTAGTTACTATGTTCATCTTGCATGATTCCAGCTGTTAGATAGTTTAAGTTTATTTTGGCCAATGATAAGATTGGAATTGGGTAGACAAGTATAGTACTGACTATTAGAGCTTTGATGTGATTTCTTGTTATGAATTGAGTCTTTTTCTGTTTGAAACTGGTATAATAAAGATAACACAGTAAAAATAACTTGTTGATTGATTGAGTTTAAATTGATACATAATGGGATTTTAAAGGATAATGCTAGTTTAAATGAAAAAATGACAAGAATAAGTAGTGATGGCTAAATTTAGACAAGAACCTAAGTTTGGGAGAATATTTGGGGTATATAAGCTATAAAAAAGAAAAAAAAAGAAAAAAATAAGTATGAATAAACACCGTGGCATGCTTGTCTAGTTTTGTGGCTTTGTTACTTGAGTAAGTAAGCCCAAGGGGATTGTCTTTACACCTAGCGCCCTAAGGTCTTAATGGTCTGGGAGTCGTTGGTCGAAAGCTCGTTAAGGTAGCATTGAAAAGCCTAAAGGAATAATACATTGCATAGCTATGTGTATAAAAACCAAAAGAAAAAAAAGAATAAAACGGGAAATAAAAGCAAAAAGCCCCCGTAAGTGAAAAATAAAGCATAAGTATCCCATGTTGACCCTCGATATTGGTAATTGTTTGATTTTAGTTGGATCTAGCTTGTTTTTGGATTTCTTGAGTTTACACTGTATGATGCCTTCGAAGAAACTTGTTATCTGTTAAATTAGATTTTATATCAGTTATCATTGTTGTTGAGCACACATGCACTATATTAGTGATAACAGTCTAAGATTTGATGATCGATTAGGAAGTTAATGATTTTTTTGATATGATGTATTATCATGTTTACTTGATTTTGCTAAGGCCGGTTGAATAGACTTGTTTCTATCATTACTGCTGGATTCGTAGGCATGTAGATTAGTTACATTGCATAGCATTGTTGTTTTGTGTTTTTGCTTGAGGACAAGCAACGGTTTATATTTGAGGGTATTTGATAAGTTGGTTTTATACATACTTATCTGGTATCTGTTACTTGAATTAGTTTCTTATATTCATGTTTCTTAGTTACTTTTCATATATTTTATGATATTTTGTAGGCTATGACATAACATTGGCATGAAGAAGTAAGGGAAAGCAATTCGGACATCTTTTGGACAAAAATACGCAAGTAAATGCAAGAAGGGAAGATTGAAGGACTTTTAACACCAAGTTGGATGCATGTTCTTGTCTTGGAACTTGGAGTATACTATAGATCTTCTTCTTAGCTTTCCAGAACATCTTGAATCATCCCAATCGGAGTTCGGATGCGAGAGTTATGGCCTTTTTATCAACAAAAATCAAAGCTAAGAGTTGTCGTGTTTGCCATTTACATAGCATCTACTTCAAGCCCGATTTCCACCTTGATCTAATCTGAATCTGTCAATTCTCAAAGAATGAAAGTTGTAGAGCTCGTCAATATCTTCGATTTTATAGGTGGCAGGCCTCGTAACTCTTCATGGATCAAACGTTATGGTTGTTTTCCCAAAGGACGTCAGAGCAGAAAAGGTACCCCCGCCGGGGTGGGCATACTAGCTGGAAAACAATAAGGACCCCCGCTGGGGCGGACTCTTTACAAGGCTAGACCCCTGCCGGGGAGGGGGTATGCGCAGAAAACTCAGTTTTGTCCAAATTTGAGTTCGGGAAGGATTGTTTAGATCCGATTGACTCAAGGACTTTCAACAGGACTTAAAGACATATAAAGAGACTTATAAAAGGAGGAGAATCACAAGGATTAGAGGGAGAGAGAGGATTCCATTAGATTAGATTAGAGTAGATTAGATCAAAACCCTAGTTCTTGTTAGATTTGGAGATTGAAGCAACTTGGAGACCATTGAAGATTCAAAGTAGGAGCAAGGATGGAGCTTCAAATCTACAGACAATAAATTATATTTTCTCATCTTATTCTATCTTTGTCTTTTAATGTGTATTCAATTGTGGATTCTTAGTTTTAATTCAATAATTATGAACTAATTCTTTGTTTGAGATTACAATGTATCTTATTGTGTAGTTTATTTTAATATGATTCGCTATCAATTATTATGTTCTATTGTGAGGATTGTCTATTGTGATTTAGACTTAATTGCCTAATTGCCTAGCTAATAATTACCGTGATAATCTATATGAACTCGAGAGATGAAGTTTAGATTTAGATCTGATTATGATAGCATGTGTTTGTGATTTCTGCATAGATGGAATTCATGATTTGTGTTTAGGATAGAGATATGCCTTTAAGATATATGTAATCTTATAGAGAACTTGTGCTTTAAATCCCTTTTAATTGTAATTCACATAGAGATATAGTGGATTAGTTAATTAGGGTGTCTTGCTTAATTTTATCATCTGTGAATTTAAGTGAGTATGGGTATTATGCATCGAGAGTTGGTTTTATCTGCTTTAGTGTTCTTGATTAATAATTTAGGATATAGAATAATTGATGAGAAGTGTGTTAACTTAAATGAAGCAATAAGTGAAGTTGTGATCTTAAATCTCCGTAATCTTAATTTAACTAGTGGTAATTAGAATTAGTTTACTTATAAATTGAAATTCATTCGTTTAAATAAGATTGAGTTGGTTACGGGTTAGTACTTGGTGATTTTTATTTAACAATTCCTCGTGGGAACGATACTCTACTTTCACTTTATTACTTGTTGACCACGTATACTTGCATGTTGTGGGTAATTAGATTTTACCCAACACATCCCAGCACAATGGAGTTCTGCACTTTATGTAGTACAATGCTTTGTAAGGTGGCATACCAATGCTCACGTGGTAACTGTTATTGTAGGTAAATTCAACCAACGGTAAATGATCATCCCAGTATCCTTTAAAATCCATAATGCACACTCTCAACATATCCTCTAACGTCTGGATTGTTCGTTCACTTTGGCCGTCTATTTGAAAATGGTACGCCGTACTCATTCTCAATCGTGTTCCCATGCTTTCTTGTAGTTTCTTCCAAAAGTTTGACGTGAATTGTGGATCTCTGTCTGACACAATTGACAATGGAACTCCATGTCTCGAGCCAATCTCCTTGACATACAACTTTGCTAACTGATCAAGATTGAATCTAATCTTTATTGGCAAAAAGTGTGTTGATTTTGTTAGCCTGTCCACGATCACCCAAATTGCATCGTACCCTTTCTGAGTAGTCTGAAGACCTACCACAAAATCCATTATGTTATGCTCCCACTTCCATTCCAGTATTTTCAACGACTGAAGTAATTCACTTGGTCTTTGATGCTCGGCCTTGACTTTTTGACATGTTAAGCATTTCGCCACACATTTTGCAACATCTCTTTTAATATTTGGCCACCAGAAATGTTCACTACTAGAAATTTGACCTATAGCGACGACCTATAGCGACGGTCGGGTTGGAACTGTCACAATAGGATACTTATAGCGACGGTCACAGGCTGGCCGTCGATATATGCCTTTGAAGATAGTCTATACCGAGGGTCTTACTCTGGCCATTGAGCATTTTTGGAACTAAATACCGAGGTAATGAGACTTAGATAATTGCAATTAGTTGGCGCGCATAAATTCCTCCCAAATTTCCCCCAAATCAGTACCAATATTTCCCCCCAAATCAAATTTTTGGGAAAATTAGCTCTCAAATCAGCCCTCTCTTTCCTCTCTCACCCTTTCTATCTCCTTTCTCAGTCGATCGTTCTCATCTGGTCGCCTTCTCACACGATCGTTCCCTTAGGTCAAATTGGCCCTCCGATACGATTCTTCCATTTCATTCGTCGTAAAAGGCCAATCGACAAGTGGTCTCTCGATAGTGAATCGCATGCGGTGGAGGTGATTTCCTATTTCCCTCTATTTTCTCGCTCATTACGTGACTATATTGATTGTACATAGAAGCCAAAGATATGGATTTGTTGTTTAGGTTAATTGTTAATGTTCAATAATACTTGCATATAATTTGTTCTCCATTGTAGCGAATTATACTCAACATTGTGTTTGTTTAGGTTGATTTTCTGGTGTATGTTGATAACCCTTGGTTTGACAGTCATAACCAACTAGCTTGCCAACATATACGATATATACTGTATATTCTACGTAGTGTTTGTGTAATGTGTTTTGAAATGAATTTGTTACCCTGTTTCCCGATGTGTTAGTTGTGTGAATATTTTGAAAATCATGGGATGAATTGGTAGCTTATGATCTTCTTGCTACATTTTAGTATGTCAATGATCAAACATGACAGAAACTGAATTATGTTGGGCATTCCCTGGTAATTTTATGTTATGATTCGGTTGCTTCTTTTGCTCATAGAGCCTCTCAATTGATAGTGGCTATGTTAACTTCTTTGATATATCCTTTGTAGGGGACTTTGATAGCTCTGGCTTCATTCTCGAAAGGGCAGCTTGTAAGCATGATAAGGTCAGCTGCACTTTTTATTTGTCCTTGACCTTGAAAGTTTTAGTTTCTATTAGAGAAGTAAAGTGTATAAATCTTTTTGTTTTCCTTCTGCATACATCAGCATCATTTTGTACCTTCCTTAAGTCAAATCTATGCTACCATATCTTATTCTTTGTTTAATGGTTGTGTTAGGTAGATCAATTTCTATGTTTGGTTGGAGATTGAAAATTACGGACTGTTGACACTGAATTTGGCCATTGCAAGATTATTTATGGATCCGAGGAAGATGATAATACTGCTTCGAAGTATCTTTCCAAAATAGAATTCACCGAGGTCCTGACCAAGGAATCTCTGGCTTCTGTGATAGTGAAGAGTTTGGAAAATTTGTCAGATGTAAACCTCATATTAGTATAAAAATTTATGAGTACTTTTGATATTGAAAAAAAAATGATTATAGTAGATTCCTGGCTTGTGTTTGTTGAATAAATGTGCATTATGAATTAATTTTTTTTTGAAATCTAAAAAGTCTATAGCGAAAGTCGCCGATGGTCGCTATAGTCCTAAAGACCGTCGCTATAGAGTTTACCGACGGCTTCTATGGAGACAGTCGGCGACCGTCGCTACAGCCTATAGCGATGGTCGCCGACCATCGCTATAGGTCAATTTTCTAGTAGTGGTTATCGTAAATTCCGATACATCTTCGTACTCCCCGGGTGAATTGAATATCTGGAATTATGAGCATCAGATAAAATTTCATCTTTAATTTTACGTACTGATGGAACCCAAATTCTTCCCTCAAACCTTAGTAATCCCTCAGTATCGATCTTGAATTTTGCCTCACTACCCTTGGACACTCTTTCTTTGATTTTCTCAAACCCTTCATCTTGTAGTTGGGGGCGTTCTTTACCTTGTCCACTAAAGTTGGACTAGCTTCCATCTGGAACAATGTTTCATCCGATTCTTTCAAAAATTTTATTTCCAATTCTAGTTTCGCCATTACTGAAATGAGCTCCCCTTGGGAAGTTAACAACATCAACTTTTCGTGACCCTTTCTACTCAAGGCATCGGTAACCACATTTTCTTTACCTTGATGATAAAAGATTTTGTAATCATAATCTTTTATCAGTTCTAACCATCGCCTCTAACTCATGTTCAGATCCTTTTGTGTGGAAATATATTTCAAACTTTTATGGTCCGTATATATCTCAGATTTCTTCTCATAAAGGTAGTGTCTCCATATCTTCAGGGCAAATATCACCGCAGCCAACTACAAATCATGAGTTAGGTATCCTTTTTCATATTCTTCAGTTGCCTTGATGCATACGCAATGACTCTGCTATTTTGCATAAGCACACAACCTAGTCCATTATGTGATGCATCACTATACACCATAAAATTTTGTGTATTATCCGGTAATGACAACACAAGTGCTATGCTTAGTCTCTTTTTTAATTCTTGAAAACTCTTTTCACACTTCTCTGTCCATACAAATTTTACGGCTTTCCTTGTAAAATTTGTCTACGAAGTGACAATCTTGGAAAAATCTTGAATTAAGCGTCTGTAGTAACATGCCAATCCCAAGAAACTCCTCACCTCGGATGGTATCCTTGGTTGTTCCCAATTTATTACATCTTCAACCTTTGATGGATCCACTGAGATTCCATCTATGTCAATCACAAGCCCAAGAAATTGCACGCGCTCTAACCAGAATTCACATTTAGAGAATTTCGCATACAACTTTTCTCTTCTTAGTGTCTCCAATACTAAACGTAAATTCTCTACGTGATCCACTTGAGTTTTGGAGTACACCAGGATATCATTGATGAACACCACCACACACTTATCTAAGAATGGTTTAAACATCCTATTCATCAAATCCATAAATGTTGCAGGAGCATTGGTCAAACCAAAAGACATTACCAAAAACTCGTAATGTCTATACCGAGTTCTGAATGTCGTCTTCGGTACATACTCCATCCTTACCTATAGTTGATGATACCCACTTCTCAAATCTATCTTCGAGAAGTACTTAGCTCATTTCAGTTGATCAAATAAGTCATCTATTCTTGGTAACATATATTTATTCTTAATAGTGACTTTGTTTAACTCCCTATAATCAATGCAAAGACGCATTGATCCATCCTTCTTCTTCACAAACAACATCGGTGCTCCCCACGGTGATACACTCGGCTGAATATATTTCTTGTTTAGCAGCCCTTGCAGTTGTACCATCAATTCTTTCAACTCCATCGGAGCCATCCTGTATGGGGCCTTCGATATAAGAACAGTCACTGGTGCTAAATCCATAAAGAACTCAATCTATCTGTCAGCGGATGTCCTAGCAAATCATCCGAAAAATACGTCCATGAAATCCCTAAAAATTGGTATCTCCTCTAGTTTCACACCCTTCTTCTAAGTATTGACTATATATGCTAAATATCCTACACAGCCTTACCTCAATAACTTCTTAGCTTGCATAATCGTCAAACAACTCACTTGTCTAGGCGATTTGCTACCATAGAAAACTACCTTTGACGGAGTTATAAGGTTTACACATTTTTTTTGGCAATCAATTATTGCTTCATAATTGAATAGCCAATCCATCCCTAATATAACATCAAATTCCCCAAGTTTAAATGAGATTAAATCTACTGTCATAACATTTCCCTTAATATTCACCCTACAGTTCTTATATATGAATCTAACAGGAATAACCTCTCTATTCGTAATTTTTATGTTCAAAAAGAAAATTTAACTCTTCACTAAGCAACCCCAAACTCTTAGCAAATTCATCAGATATATATGAGCAAGTAGCACCCGAATCAAATAATACATAAACATCTATATCATTGATTGAAATGATACTGGACACCATATCTTTTGATTGCACAACATCCTGCACGGACTTGTTGAAGGTCCTGGTCATGGGTCTATTTGTCGTGATTGGTCTAGTAAGAGCCAAAAGTACTTCCACTACCACCTCCCTTGCTTCCAGATGCACTTTCGGCTGTCTTATTAGGACACTCGCGAGCTAGATGATCCTTTGACCCACATATGAAACAAACACCCTTCTTCGGTTGAAAGCAATTCAGAGTAATATAGCACACCCGCTTACCTGTCAAGCACACGCCACTGTGATTTTTTCCACAGGTAACACACACTTCAAATTTCTTCTTCTGTTGGTTACTCTGTTGACTCCCAACACCTGCACCATCATTCCACTTCCTCTTTGGGTTATTATTTCCACCGTTGTTACCACTAGTTTTTCCTTCACTTTCATTCTTCTTTTTTCTCTGTTCATGATCATATTTTTTTAAGGCATCTCTTCCACCCTCTGCGATAATCGCCTTCTCGAGTACTGTCAAAAATGTCTTCAACTAAAATATAGAGACTCTACTATATAAGCAAGGCTTTAGTCCATCTTTAAACCTCCTTGCCTTGTGCTCGTTTATGTTAACCTGATACGGCGCAAACCTCGCTAGCTCATTGAAATTTGCCACATACTCCGACGCCGTCATCGTACACCGCTTTAACTCTAAAAATTAGACTTCCATTTGATTTTGTCAGGTTTCTAGAAAATACGTTTCAAAAATTGTTTCCTTAAACCTATTTCATGCCATTACTCCCAGACCTCCTCGGGTTTTATTTGTCTACCACCAGTAGTTGGCTTCTGCTTTTAACATAAACGTTGCAAAAGCAGCCTTCTGGTCTTCACCGACTCTAGCAACATCAAAATCCATTTCTATTTCCATGATCAAGGTCTGTGCCTCAACTAGATTCATGGACCCACGAAATTCTGGTGGTCCAACCACCTTAAAATCGTTAAAGGTCGCAGCTTGATTCCGCGGCTGGTTTTGAAGTGCTCCAATTAATAATGTTGCTAACTGCTGAACTGAGTTAGCATCAGCGTTGTTGTTATTGGTAGACCATTTATGGGTTCTTTGTTGTGGTTTACGTCTTCTTGGAGGCATTTTTTTATTTAAAATACACTTATTAGGTCATTACTCAATTTCTAAAGTATCTTCTACTTAACTTGCACATCATAAATGATCATCACATAACACATAAAATCTTAAATAAATATTAACATTTTATTCATTCATCATCTTTTAGAGACACAGAAAATAATAACATCGTTGCTATTTACATCAATTTCTTAAACTAGTAAAGTTTTAGGATAACGTCATCATATCACATTGGTCACATAACACTTGAAATTTACATCTTATTTATTATATAATTACTCATTCAATAAGTACACTTTCTATTAAGGCCTATTAAGACGTTGCACAGCCTTACGGCGCTCTTCTTCCATAATACGGAACATAGTTCTATGATCTAACATATACCATGGCAACTCCTCAAACTGAGTCGGATAATACATGACTCAGTCTTGAGCTTTGTTTATCACAATGTGGAAAACACAATCCATCTCTTCCATCTTGACCTTCTTTTCTTATACCTCTCCCTCTACATCTGCACGCTGGGAAGCCTTCTCGTAAGCATCTTCAGCTCTTACTCTCTTTGGCAGACTCTTATTTCAGGTTATCCTTCAGTTTCGCAACCTCCTCCATCAGCTGCTCCTTTCCCCCCTCTATGTGAACTAGCTTCCATTCCACATTACCGAGACATTCTTCAAGATCTTGGATCTCATCGTCCTTCTGTGTCATCGGTGTAAGAACCCGAATTTTCAGAAAATACTAAAATAAGAATTTAGTAAATAAAATTCTTAAGGCATGAAAAGTGTTCGAATAAGAATATATGTATATGTTGTGAGGTATATGGAATGGTGTTGCATGAGATAATATAAACTATGCAATAAGTGATTTCTGTGTTTAATAAACATATTATTATTATATATTTGTTGTTTATTGAAGAGGCGAGTTACTTGAAGTAAAGAAGATGGATAGAAATCTATCTATTGATATTAAATAATTTATGTGAAATTATTTTATAATAGTAAGTTGGTGACACTGAATATCTGTGATAATCACCAATTTCTTGAGTATTGGTACGAGTAAGTATCAAGTCTAAGGCAGTGCAACCTTACTCTTTAATGGTGGATGTATAGGAGATGAGCTAAACGATTCCTTCAGAGAGCGGAGGTATATATTTAATTAGTAATCGATCTAACTCCTTTGTGAAAAGCAAAGTGTAGTCGAAGACAAGGAAAAAAATTTGTTGGTTGTTTGTGGGAAACCACTCAGTGACCTATATTGAATACTATTAAAGACTCGATGAGTGCTAGGTTTAGACTTGTATATATGTACGTTGTTGACGAGAGAAGAAAATCGATATACTATTAAAGTGGTTAGAGAATTATTGAGTAATTTGATACACGACGAGAAGGGAAGATTAAAGGAATGTATATGTGTTATATATATACCTTGAATTATGTGATTTGGTGGAAGAGAAATAATTATAGTATATTTCTACTAAAGGATATTAAAATAAATTCTAGCATTTGATTATTTTAATAAAAGGGAATATTATTTTGATATTACCTTATATAGCTTTATGCGATGAAATGTGTGTGATTAAGTAATGTGGTAAATATATTAAAACATATTTGCTATATAAGTTGATGGAAACAATTTATCATAATAGGAAATAAACTTATTTTCTATATATAGTGTGTACGTGTGTCGTGCATGTAAATATTTTAATAATACATAATATTAAGAGTAATATCTTGAGAAAATGAGTAAATCGTTTTATTATGATTAGTTCCTATATTTAGAGAAAACATGATAAAAACATCTTATGTTATGTTATGACGAAATAAGTAAATTTTGATTATAGTAAGGTGGTGGGAAATGAATAAGTAATGAGAATAAGTAATAAGCTTAATGTAAGCTTGTGTGATATGCTTAGTGTGGCAAAGTGATGGAATAAGCATTCATTAAATAATTTAATGAATGAATAATTGAAGGAATGAATTTGTATGTGCAATGATTTTATATTATATAGTAGCTACATCTATATGATATGAATTGAAGTGTGACACTTCAATAGTAACTATATAATATAGGTAGTATTTGAATATATAGGTATAAAGGCTTGTATGTTAGCATTATGTACAAGTGAGATAATAAAATGTAACATGGTGCAATAGATCACTTCCATGACCATGTTATAAGATGTAATATTGAGAATAATATTGTTTTGTGAGATTATATTATTATAAGCTTGTGGACTATTAATTACTAAGTTCATATAATTATGTCTTGTGTGGCATAACTAGTGAAGTTAAATTGAAGGGAGATTTAATGGGAAGTATTAAGAGAAAATAAATGAGGAGTTAATAAATAATTGATATTAATTATCATTATAATAATTAAGTGTATTTGAGATGATAACTTTTATGGAAAATGATGGATTGAGAATATCAAAGTATTTTATAATTAGCCCAATTAAAATATTAATTGGAATAAACCAATGTACATGGATTATATAATTCTATGTGACTGGGTGTATATGTATACACATTTGGGGGAAAATATCAAATAAACCTAAGTATGCTAGTAGTAGTTTTGCAATGCTGAGATAATTGGCTTGTCCCAAAACTAGTGTCCCAATTGTTCTCTATTTCTCATATACACGTGTTTGGCAAAAAGGCTAAGGCCTATCTCATTTCTTCTTCATTACATTGTAGTCTAATAATGGCTAGAAGGATGGGGGAAGTGGAGTTGGTAACCAACTCTCCAACATCCAATGACTTCTTCTTCCTCCCCTTGGATTAGTTCAATGTGCAAAGCCATGATTTGGATAATCCTTCCTCTATAAATAGAGACTCCTTCATCTTATTTCTCTTTTGTTGAGATGTGTGAGAAGTGGCTATGAAGAGTCAATAAAATTGGAGAGCAATCAGAAGTTAGGAAGGCTATGCTTAGCATATTGAAGCATTCAAGAGGTAATAACATTAACTTATATGTTCTTGATTCCTATGTTTTACAATTCCTTAGAAATATCATGAAAAAGTAGCTTTTGAGACACAAAATTGATGGCTAAGGGTTGTTATAATCCATGAATTGATGCTAGACATCGTTAATATGGTTGAATACGAAATCAACGGAAGTTAAACGAACCAATTTGGTTGAGAAACGAATTCGTAGTGAATGATTTCACTAAATTATCCAAAACATGAATATTTGCATGAACATGAGTTGTGAATTCATATTTGGGTTAGTTAATATTTATGTTAATTGATGGGTATTATAGTATGTTGTAGTTCTATGAATTACGAATCCATAGAATTGAAAACGGACTAATTTGGACATGTATAACTCAAACTATGAAGGTTAGAAGGGAAGTTTTGCTTGTTAGCTCGTAACAAGGCATGAAATTTCCCACTTACAGTAGCTATGCCATACCCCGTGAAACTATTTTAAGTAAGATCCCCTCCCGATGGGGGTGGTCGATTCTTGAATCTTGAGAAAAATTTAACAGAACATGTTTTGCTAAAACGGTCATAACATTTTCATACGAACTCCGATTGAGGAAATTCAAGATGATCCGGAATGAGAACGAATAGACCTACAACTTTTGTTCTTTAAGTGTTTCAATTGGAGGTCATTAGGAAGGGTCAAAATAGTTATTTTAGTGACTGTTACGTAATCGAAGGCCATCGGAGGGCGTCGAGCGAGTACATGCACAAGTATAGTGCTCCCGACGATGGAATATGTTATTCTAAGCGATGTAACATGAAAATGCATGATATTAGACATGACATAAAAGATTACCTTACCTATAGTGGAATGCTTTATCATGACTTCGTATGTGTTTTCAAAAGAAACTTAATGATTTTTGAAAACAAACATTGACGAACCTTAAGTATTTGAAATTATGATATTTTAACACATACATCTTGTTGAGTTATGAGTATACTTAAGAATGAGAAGTGATTTAAATTTACTTTACTTATTATCAACTTACAATAGCTTAGTTGAAAATGATTTCTAAAGAAAACTTAAAACTTTAAGAACGAACTTAAAGTAACTTGTGTACTTAAAGTTCTAAACATGATAACATATATTCATGGATTAGTTAGCTATGAAATGAAATTAAAAGTTGCACTTAGTTGCTTTACCTTGGCCTAGAATAACTTTTAAAAGTGAACGTGAACGCCTTATGCCCCTAGACATGACGATTATGTTCATCTTTTAGCTAAGCATGAATTGGACCTTTCAAGTGTGGTTTAAAATACGTCTTCAAATAATGAACTATGCTATGTCTATGTGAAGCATACTAGTAGAGGCTTATTAGTACCAATATATGGTTTAAAAGCTTATATCATCGAATCTTGTTAAAGAAAGTTGTTAAGCTTTATTGATTGAAATAAATCATTATGAAACTAAGTAGTTTGAATATGAACGACATACGTATTTATAAACTTTAAATATGCGTCGAACACATAGCGAGTCAAGTGAGTGATAAATGTATATGAAGTTGATGTCAAGTACGGATGGTTAAGGAATACCTATACATATATAGCAATTCTAAAAGTACGATGAGAAAGTGAAATGAAGGTTTTACGAACTGTGACGCCCCCAAAATAGGTCTAATCCACCCAACCTATTCTGAGTCGTCAAATACATGGTACAGAAACAACTACAACTTCATTAATACAATTGTCGTGCAAAATACGACAACACATAAACTGTGAGTTTAAATACAAATATTGTCTTCTAGACAATATCCACACTCAAATAAGTCCTCATTATAATTATTGATACACTATTTTACAAAATAGTGAGGACTACTAAAACAAGCTATCTTGAACCATTACTCCATACCTCGACTAGTTCCGCTATATTCTCGTCTCACGAGAAGAAAAATGGAACAAAAAGGAAAAGGTGAGCTCAACTAGCCGATAAAGAATATTATGACTAAGATAATGTACAACAAATTATCCTTAGTCTTCAACGAGGGAAAAATCGATAGAATACAATAGACAACAAGTTTTAGATCAACAATCTATGGAGAAAAACAACAATTCATTAGAAGAGTTAAGTAGAGAATGAAATCTACTATCATCTATGAATTTAAAAGTCCATCATCAATATTTTATCCCCTGTAACATCAATCGATATACATCATAAATCAAATAGTCATCTTTGCACTACTGGGCCGAAGATATTCATCGATGGTCATGTTCATCTCAAAGACATTCATCTTTGCACTACAGGCCCAAAGATATTCATCAGTTGGTCATGTTCATCTAAACACCTGTTTATCTTTGCACTACGGGCCAAAGATATTCATCAGAAAATCATTCATCTTTTCACTACATGCCAAAGATATTCAGTAATATCATCATTTAGGACAGACGATGATGAAAAATATTTTAAAGAAAAGCGAATCCGGTGAAACAAAGAACAAATATTAAGGATTAAGTACTTTAAACAATCCAAGTTCAAAAATACTTCATAAATAACAGAGTGGAGTAAAATTCAAGAATGATCAAAACATAGATCTAATCAAAGATAGGAATCATAATGAGACAATCTTGTAAAATGTAAAAGAAAATTTAATTTTTACGTGAATAATTGTAAATATCGTGAATAGTCAGTATACATGAATAGTTACTTGACACTAAAAGATAGAAATTTCATAAAAAAATATCATCGTAGCCGTGAATAGTACTCGTGAATAGTAACTCGTAAATAGTAACTCATGAATAGTAACCCCGAGCATGAAAAAGTTCCAAATTTGGTAAAAGTTCCAACCAATATTTGGCATAATGATATTGAAGAAATAATATCACTTACGAAGAAAATAATGTCACTTACCTCGGAAAGAATAGTACTTAATTTGGAATACGGGATATAGTCTTTGAAAGAAGAACTTGCAGTATAGCAATACTCAAAGTACTAAAATACTCACAAAATATGCTCGATATTATAGAGAGAGAAATCTTTAGTTTCTGGTGTGATTTTCAATTCTAACCTAAGCACCCTATTTATAGAAAATTGCTTAGAACACCAAAGCAGAAAATTGAATATAATAATATTATATATAAACAAAATTCATACGCCCACATCTTGAATCGAATTCAACCACCATGCACATGTTAAAGATGCCCAAAACATATAAAAACGTTTTTATTAATAAAATAAATAAAACTTCCAAAAATCAATTATTTTGGAACTTCAGAACTTCAATAATTCATAATAAATAGCCCTTTTATCAGAAAATTTGAATCTCGCGTATTCTTATAGGAAATTCAATTCTCTACAACTTACTGAATAAAGTTTTCCAAATTCCAAACAAAATTGGAAAGAAATCCACATACGGACAATTTTATAAAATTTATAATCAAATTTCGGTCAAGAAATGGGGTCCACCGAACACACAAAACATGTGTTAATCATTTAATGCAACAAAAATACTCTTCCTCCTCATATACTCATATATCCCACATTCATTATAAAATATCATCATTATTCTATTATAATAATATAATAAAATATTATTTTATCGAGAAAAGATAAAATATCAATTTTTAACAATTGTCACTTTAAAATTTTCTCCATCTATATCCACATAAAATCAATATTTTTCTCATCATATAAATAAATAAATAATTATTCACAAATAATTTTACAGAATCACGATCTTGTGACGAATAGTTCCAGGAAAGGGGCTTTCAATAAGAATTTCTCCTTACTAAATAAGCATAAATTAGGTGACCAAACATCTCCTTAGGCAGAACTTTCTAGACATTGCCAATAATATTATCTAATAATATTATTCGGATAATATGAATTATTGATTCGATAATGGAAAATATTGTATAGTGACAATTATTGAAACAACAAGTAATATAAAATATCAACGCAGCAATTATTGAATCAATAAAATAAAATCTTCAAGCAAGTAATTGTAACAATTATTGAGTAGTGCCTTCTTACGTAAGAATCAATAATTGGTGCAATACCGTAGTGCTTCTTTTGTGCAACAACGCGTAGACATTTGTGTTTTAACCAAGGGTATTCCAACAAGATAATTCGGTAATAAATCGCTACCGTTATTTATAAATAACTTATACTTGTCGTTTTCTTCATCCAATCGCTTTTTCGTTATGAATTAATATTTAAGAGGCTGCACCGTCGTACAAATATTCCCCGACAATAAAGAATATTCCACGACCAAACGAATATTCCCCGACAATAATGAATATTTTATAACCACCTGCTTATTTTAAAATATTTGCGCATTTTACCCATAACTAACCACATTAATCCAATTAACCCTTACTCTTTCAAAATAATAAATAGAGAAAATTAAATCTTTATTTATAAAAAGTTGGGGTCTTACAACCTCCCCTCCTTATGAAATTTCATCCTCGAAATTGATGTGCGTAGGACATGATCCTTCCTATCCAAGATCTTGACTGGTACCTCCTCGTACGTTAAATCTTCTGCTATCTTGTCTGGTTCTAACTTAATAATGTGGTTCGGGTCGTCCACATATTTACGTAACATCGAAACGCGAAAAACGTTATGAACACGCGTCATACTTGGTGGTAAAATGTGTCTATAGGCCACAGTTCCTATTCGATCGAGAATTTCAAATGGACTAATAAATCGAAGGTTTCAGCTTTCCTCATATCGCCGATTCTTACTTTTGGAATAACAACTTCTTGCATCTTCTTCTTCATATTCATCAACTCTAGGTCTGTAACTTGAGCAGCTTTAAATTTATCGATTAAAGTTGATTCTAATCGTATATTTACTATCTTCACGTATGTTCGAATATTTAATTCGCACTTGTAAACGCATACGATCTTCTGCTCAACGCGTCAGCTACCACGTTCGTTTTTCCTACAATGTTATTGAATGGTATAATCGTAATCTTCAACAGCTCGAGCCAACGTCTTTGGCACATGATACTATCGTTTTATGTGAAGAAATATTTAAGGGTTGAAGAAATGGGTTTTGTACTGGGGTCAATACAAAATTCGATTTCACGTTCTAGGGGTAGGCTAAGAAGTCTTCAAGAATACGTCAGGAAATTTATTAACAATAGAAATGTCATTCAAAACTGTGACTCTCATCCAAGACTTTGATAGCACATGTAATGAAGGTTTCTCCTAACGGAGTTTCAACCGATAAGTCAAAGTCTAATCTCTCGGATTCAAATTTAAGCGTTGAGCATAAAGCAAGAGAGATAAAAGAATGGGTAGAACCGATATCGAGTAAGGTATAAACTTCGCAAAAATTTATAATTAACTAACCTGTGATAACTTCATTCGATTCCTCGTCAGGGTAATTCAAAACTCGATGTTGGATTCTCCTAATTGCTGTCGAAAAAGAGAAATACATATCATATATTTTAGCTTTCTTAGACCGGACTTCTCTTTCCACAATATCAACGCGTCGTGCGGCTTTTACCCATGCATCTTTCATTTTCACTCGTTCAGTTGTTTCTTCTTTCAGTTGCTCCTTGACATTTGAATTCTCAGATTCTGGCTTTAATATCGTATACTCAGCCAAAGAGTGTTTCTGTTCAACCATCGCACACCGGGTAATATAATTTTGAATTATTGCATCCCTTTGTTCCACGACCGTCTGCCGTTCTTCAGCCTGCTCTTCTAACTCATGAATAAGATTTTGCAATTCTACATTTTGATCAATAAGTTCTTCTAATAAATCATCCCTAGGTTCCTCTTCTTCCTCACTCTCAGTTGCTACCTTTGCGACTAGCTTGAGTGCAACTTTTAATTCCTCAATCACCACATGGATATCTCTAATAACATTAACCTGGTTGATGATTAGAGATGTCTGCACGGTGTTATTCACTCCATTGTTAACATTCTCAGTCGACATTCTCAAATACTGCCATAAAACAAGGGTTAATTAAACAAATTAACAAATCACATAATACCCCTATAGGACACACTAGCGAAGGATTTACTCGTCTCTCCCCTCCTAGTTCTATTCCCCGATCTCCACCACAGATCATATCCCTAAGCTCTGATACCAACTGTGACTCATGTCCCAATAGTGGACAACACCTCACAGTGGTACCTATCAGTTTGCCAACGCAGAACGGCGTCCCCTACGGAGAGTCTGGCTTCGGTTCATCCCCCATCAACAGGAAGTCACCAACAAGAGGCTCGGGACTCTTTACTTATAGCTCTGATACCAACTGTGACGCCCCGAAAATAGGTCCAATCCACCCAACCTATTCTGAGTCGTCAAATACATGGTACAGAAACAACTACAACTTCATTAATACAATTGTCGTGCAAAATACGACAACATATAAACTGTGGGTTTAAATACAAATATTGTCTTCTAGACAATATCCACACTCAAATAAGTCCTCATTATAATTATTGATACACTATTTTACAAAATAGTGAGGACTACTAAAACAATCGCATCTTGAACCATTACTCCATACCCGACTAGTTCCCGCTTATATTCTCGTCTCACGAGAAGAAAAATGGAACAAAAAGGAAAAGGGTGAGCTCAACTAGCCCAATAAAGAATATTATGACTAAGATAATGTACAACAAATTATCCTTAGTCTTCAACAGAAAATCTGATAGAATACAATAGAACAACAAGTTTTAGATCAACAAGCTGCGTTAGAAACAACAATTCATTAGAAGAGTTAAGTAGAGAATGAAATCTACTATCATCTATGAATTTAAAAGTCCATCATCGATATTTTATCCTGTAACATCAATCAATATACATCATAAATCAAATAGTCATCTTTGCACTACTTTCTGCCAAAGATATTCATATGTCAAGTCATGTTCATCTCAAAGACTGTTCATCTTTGCACTACTGGCCAAAGATATTCATCGATTAGTCATGTTCATCTAAACACCTGTTTATCTTTGCACTACGGGCCAAAGATATTCATCATAAAATCATTCATCTTTGCACTACATGCCAAAGATATTCAGTAATATCATCATTTAGGACTGAGGATGATGAAAAATATTTTAAAAAAAATGAATTCAGTGAAACAAAAGAACAAATATTAAGGATTCGTACTTTAAACAATCCAAGTTCAAAAATACTTCATAAATAACCAGAGTGGAGTAAAATTCAAGAATGATCAAAACATAGATCCAATCAAAGATATGAATCATAACAGACAATCTTGTACACAGAAAATAAAATTTAATTTTTCTGTGAATAGTGTCGTATTCGTGAATAGTGCCGTGTACGTAAATAGTAACTCCGACACTAAAAGATAGAAATTTCATAAAAAATATCATCATGCTTCGTGAATAGTACTCGTGAATAGTAACTCGTGAATAGTAACTAATGAATAGTAACCCCGACATGAAAAAGTTCCAAATTTGATAAAAAGTTTCAACCAATATTTCGGCATAATGATATTGAAGAAATAATATCACTTACGAAGAAATTAACATCCCTTACCTCAGAAAGAATAATACTTCCCGACTAGAATATCGGATATAGTCTTTGAAAGAACTTGCAAATCAGATAGCAATACTCAAAGTACTAAAATACTCACAAAATATACCGATATTATAGAGAGAAATCTTTAGTTTCTGGTGTGATTTTCAATTCTAACCTAAGCACCCTATTTATAGGAAATTGCTTAGAACACCAAAGCAGAAAATTGAATATTATAATATTATATATAAACAAAATTCATACGCCCACATCTTACAACATATAAAAAACGTTTTTATTAATAAAAATAAATAAAACTTCCAAAAATCAATTATTTTGGAACTTCAGAACTTCAATAATTCATAATAAATAGCCCTTTTATCAGAAAATTCGAATCTCGTGACTTTTTATAGAAAATTCAATTTCTACAACAACTGCGTAAGAAAGTTTTTCCAAATTCCAAAGCGAAATTGACAAGAAATCCACATACGGACAATTTTACAGGCTATAATCAAATTCAGTCAAGAAATGGGGTCCACCGACACACAAAACATGTGTTAATCATTTAATGCAACAAAAATACTCTTCCTCCTCATATACTCATATATCCCACATTCATTGTAAGAATATCATCATTATTCTATTATAATAATATATTAGAAAAGATAAAATATCAATTTTTTAACAATTGTCACTTTAAAAATTTTCTCCATCTATATCCACATAAAATCAATATTTTCCTCATCATATAAATAAATAATTAATTATTCACAAATAATATTATAGAATCATCAGATCTTTGGCAACTGTGCCGTTCTCAGGAAAGAGGGGCTTTCAATAAGAATTTCTCCTTCTTTGGCAATAATTAGGTGACCAAACCTCTCCTTGATGCAGAACTTTCTAGACATTGCCAATAATGTTATCTAATAATATTATTGAGATAATATGAATTATTGATTCGATAATGAAAAATATTGTGTAGACAACAATTATTATAACAACAAGAATATAAAATATCAACGCAAAGAATTATTGAATCAATAAAATAAAATATTGAATAGTAATTATCGTAACAATTATTGAGTAAGTGCCTTCTTACGTAAGAATCAATAATTGGTGCAATACCGTAATCCACTCTTGTGTAACAATAGATTATTGTGTTTTAACCACCGGGTATTCCAACAAGATTATACTTGAATAACAATGCTACTGTGCTATTATTTATAAATAACTTATACTTTCGCTGTTTTCTTCATCCAATCACTTTTCGTTATGGGGCCATTTCAAGATCTGGCCGTCATACAAATATTTCCCGACAAAGAAGAATATTCCACGACCAAACGAATATTCCCCGACAATAATGAATATTTTATAACCACCTGCTTATTTTAAAATATTTGTGCATTTTACCCATAACTAACCACATTAATCCAATTAACCCTTACTATTTCAAAATAATTAATAGAGAAAATTAAATCTTTATTTATAAAAAGTTGGGGTCTTACACGAACCTAGTTAGAAAACAATGTAACATTGCTATTACATTGAGAATGCATGAAATATGTTACTGATGGATATGAATCCATGATTATATAACTGTGTAGGAATACACGAAGTGCAGTTAAACGTTAAGCAGTTAAGTCGTAGTTCATAAACTACGAATCAGGCAAGTCTTTCAGTTCCTATTTGATATATGAATTCGATAACTGTTAGTTGAGCTATGTTTTGCTATGATAATGTTGATGTATATATATGAAATGCATATGAGATATGTATGAAAGTTGAAAGTTGATCTTTGATGATATGCCTGTGAAGTAAATTTCTATGCATGTTATGTGTGAAGTAACATGTGTAGTTAATATTAATTGATTATGAATGCATGAACTGAATATGTTATTATATGCTATATGCTGCATGAAAACTGTTAGAATTGCTGGGCTGTCAAGTTCACCCTTGCAAATAACCACTTTTGCAGGTTAAAGACTCACGGTAAAGATTTCGTGCTTCTTGGTTGACAAAGTAGATAGTTTCACGACGAAGGATACTATTTAGATTATTACTTGAACCATGTTTAGGTTCTAGGAGTGTACTTGATATATACTTAAGATGTTTAATACTTATTGTATTGTAAGGATGTATTAGTTAATACATAGAGGATATCGAATCAAGATGTAAAATCTTATACAGTAATTCCAATAGACTGAACCATACTATATAGTTGATTCAAGAATTGTAATTTGTTCAAAGTTATGAAATCAATAAAAGATTTTATTCAAGAGATTGAGAAAGTTTAAATTATTCCGCATTTTTATAATATCGAAGGTGATGTAATACAGGAATAGTAAATGACCAGGATTAGACACTTATAAAAGTTTGGGGTCATTGTGCAGATCCTGGAAATGGAATGAATTTATATTCTAAATTGTAATAAGTAAAGTTTTATTCATTAAGTTATGAATGAAAAATATAAATAGTTTGACGATAGTAGTATTGTGGCGGACCGGATCTGAGGTTCGAAGGGACCCGAATTTGGGGGCATCACAATCGGACTCTGATGTTCATCTACCAGCTCTTCCAATTCTGTGAGAGCCCCAAATCCGGGTCCCAAATCACCGCGAATTCGGTTCAATCATTCTAACACTATTACTATATTTGCGGAAGTTATAAACATAAATTGTTTATCTAATACATTACACACTATTCCCCCAAGGTCGAGTAACCTTAACTTATACACAATTCATAACTTAACTAACACATAACATTATTATCATTCAATACTATTACAAATTAATCGCGCACATTAACTTTAAGCTGGAACTGTCTTTAACCTTTCCTTGTATCCGACACATTCGCCTTAATCTGCAATGTTTTATCATGATATAGTAAGGGTGAGCATAAGATTGCCCAGCAAGTTTAAGTTCAATAATTTAACGATATATCATGATTGAAAGAATCCAAATAATAAGCTGGCTATAATTCAACAATATAATTGTGAACTAGCAGGAACAAACTTTTGACTGAACAAGTATTAAACATGAACAAATATATCTGGACTGAATGGTAATGAAGGTGATCAGCCTTTCATACCTGAATTATACATGCAATATGTACAAAGTACAATTCTACAATGGCAATCAGCAATGATTAACCATAAGCATATCTGAATAAAACAACTCTTAGTAGAGTTAAGTAAAAACTTACTCGAACTGGTTGATTATCGCTCACTTAATTTATATCGCTTTATCCGAAGACCTAATATTAGTAATATAGATATCCAATATTAGAATAATATCATCACAATATAATACTATTATATATATATATATACATAGAGTAACCTAAACACATAATCACATAACCCTATAAGTCTATAACACACATAAGACTCGGTATTAAATCAAATTATTTCAGTCTAACTTGAATCCGACACAATTCTGACATCCTGACGGTCTAGTCGGACAATACTTGAGTTTAAGTTCAATTAACTCTACCTAAACACTTAACAATTATCTTAGATAATTTTAATCACAGTCAAAATAATTTTTCATAAGCTCGTAATAATTTTTAAATAATTATTACTATTTATCATAATTTTTCAATCACTTATAATGTATTTATATAATATAATACCACAATATTCCTTTATCATTAATATTTATATAATACTAAATATTAATGGAAATCATAATATAATATTATAATATAGTTATAATATTAAAAAGTATTTTAATACCTTATAATATATTAAAATATTAATATTTTCATGAAAAAATATCAAAAGTTATATTTTATAACTTAAAATATTTTTATAATACTTAAATAATTTTATATGATTTATCAAACATTAATTATATTTTTCCACAATTTATTTAATATATTTATTAAATAAACTAATTATCATTAATATTGATTAATTTATAAAATTCATCACAAAATATTAAAAAGTCACCGAAAATATCTTTAAATATTTTCTTATACCATAATATGATTTTTCATGATTTTTCATGTATTAAAATCATTTTTAAATAATTTATTTAATATTATAATTAAATAAATTAAATACCATTTATATTCCAAAAATATTAAATAATTATGAAATATACTCAAAATAATTAAAACTATTTTTTAGACTTTAAAAAAATTTGGAATTTATTTTGTATTTTAATAATTAAAAACTATATAATTCGATTTATTTAATTAAAATAATTATTTTCGGAATTTAATAATTATTAAAATAGCCCTATAGTGACAGAACCGTCGCTATAGGTATTCTTGAGCCTGTTCTTCATCAACCCAGAACTTCATGTCAGTGTGTATGCTAGCTAGTTTGACCACAATTAAAACTTATATATTGTTGTTATCTGGGCTGTTTAATGCAATAATGAGCTAGTACAGATGTAGTAAATGTCGTCATCGTATGACTTTGTCATAACACATTATACAATAGTGGAATAACGATTTTAGATCAAATTCACACTAAGTATTCCCTGTATTTATAACTCCATCAACTTTTTATCATCTCCGCACCAAAGTTACATGGCATGTAAGTGATAAATAAAATATATTTTGATATTTTCAAATCATTCAAGTCTCAATTGAAATAAGTAGCATAGACTATACTTTAAACTAGTTTCAAAAATGATTACTAGTCTACAATTTTTTTTTTCAAAAGCACATAGTGCGATTTAGCTTGATGTCAAAATTTCAAGTTCAAAGCATAGCTAGGAGTTTTGAAAAACTTATGTCTCCACTAATAATCATTTGCTTAACAATCTATCTGTTCCTATAATCCTCAATACTCCATTTACACACAACTATACCCAGTTCGTCAAACCACACTTATGAGTTCGTTTACTTGCCACAATCATATGAGTTTAAGAACTTGTCCTAGTCAGACCTTTGGTGTCCATTCGATGAGGGGTTCATAAACATTTCATATAACTATGAATTAAGAATGTCACATAAGTATGAGTTTTAAGAACTCGTACTTAACCTTATATTCTATACCTATAACATATCTATCTGTTATACACATGAGAAAGGAATCACCCTCTTAACATGCATATATCAAATAGCGCGACACAAATATTTCAATGATTATCATTGTCATAGCTAAGTAGTTGTTATACCAAGTACAATTCCCCGCCCACACAAGGAATCATACAACTCAGCTGCCAACATGAATCCTCAATTGAATTCTCACCTAACACTAACTCCTTTCTCAATACAAATTTCATTTAATCCGTATTCATAATCATTTCCTGAATCTGTACCAATTCACACAGCAATCTTGTTGTAAACTTTCTAATCATCAGATTCTCCCTGCTATCACTTTATCAGATCACGGAGTGATCTCATCGTATATTTTACGATTCATTTCTATATCTTGATCGTTTTGTTTTACGATCTCCTATCACTGTACTTTTAGTCTTTTAGACTCGATCTATTCATCACTACTGTTCAACTTTATTATCAGAGCTAGGGAACTCTATATTTTTATAACTCGGCGAGATTCGTCTTTGAATCTTACCGACCGACTAACCCTATTTGAGTTATATCTTATCCTAATCACTACGGTTATTAGTCTAAGGTACCACTACCCTAGGTTTATAACCAACAGCTTTGATATCAACTGTGAGAGCCCCAAATCTGGGTCCCAAATCACTGTGGATTCGGTTCAATCATTCTAACACTATTACTATATTTGCGAAAGATATAAACATATATTGTTTATGCAATACATTACACACTATTCCCCAAGGTCGAGTAACCTTAACTTATACACAATTCATAACTTAACTAACACATAACATTATTATCATTCAATACTATTACAAATTAATCGCGCACATTAACTTTATGATGGAACTATCTTTAACCTTTCCTTGTATCCGACGCATTCGCCTTAATCTGAAATGTTTTATCATGATATAGTAAGGGTGAGCATAAGATTGCCCAGCAAGTTTAAGTTCAATAATTTAACGATATATCATGATTGAAAGAATCCGAATAATAAGCTGGCTATAATTCAACAATATACTTGTGAACTAGCAGGAACAAACTTTTGACTGAACAAGTATTAAACATGAACAAATATATCTGGACCGAATGGTAATAAAGGTGATCAGCCTTTTATACCTGACTTATACATGCAATATATACAGAGTACAATTCTACAATGGCAATCAGCAATGATTAACCATAAGCATATCTGAATGAAATAACTCTTAGTAGAGTTAAGTAAAAACTTGCCTGAACGTTTGATTACTGCTACACAATTTATATCGCTTTATCTGAAAACCTAATATTAGTAATATAGATCTTCAATATTAGAATAATATCATCACAATATAATACTATTATATATATATATATATATATATATATATATATACATATAATAACCTAAACAGATAATCAAATAACCCTATCACCTATAACACACATAAGACTTTCAGATTAAATCAAACTATTTCATCTAACTTGAATCTGAACACAATTCGACATCCCCGATTTCGCCTAATAGCACAATACTCGAGTTTAAGTTCAATTAAACTCTGCCTAAACACTTAACAATTATCTTAGATAATTTTAATCACAGTCAAAATAATTTTTCATAAGCTCGTAATAATTTTTAAATAATTATTACTATTTATCATAATTTTTCAATCACTTATAATGTATTTATATAATATAAATACCACAATATTCCTTTATCATTAATATTTATATAATACTCAATATTAATGGAAATCATAACATAATATTATAATATAGTTATAATATTACAAAGTATTTTAATACCTTAAAAATCATATTTATATGATTTTTAAACAGTTAAATCCATTATCCGATAATTGATATTAATATTAAAATATTAATATTTTCATGACAAAATATCAAAAGTTATATTTTATAACTTAAAATATTTTTATAATACTTAAATCATTTTTATATGATTTATCAAACATTAATTCTATTTTTCCACAATATATTTAATATATTTATTAAATAAACTAATTATCATTAATATTGATTAATTAATAAAATTCATCAAAATATATTAAAAGTCACCGAAAATATCTTTAAATATTTTCTTATACCATAATATGATTTTTCATGTATTAAAATCATTTTTAAATAATTTATTTAATATTATAATTAAATAAATTAAATACCATTTATATTCCAAAAATATTAAATATTTACTTAAATATACTCAAAATAATTAAAAACTATTTTCAGACTTTAAAATAATTTTTCAGAATTTATTGTATTTTTAATAATTAAAAACTATATAATTCGATTTATTTAATTAAAATAATTATTTTTGGAATTTAATAATTATTAAAATAGCCCTATAGCGACAGAACCGTCGCTATAGGTGTGCTTGAGCCTATTCTTCATCAACCCAGAACTTCATGTCAGTGTGTATGCTAGCTAGTTTGACCACAATTAAAACTTATATATTGTTGTTATCTGGGATGTTTAATGCAATAATGAGCTAGTACAGATGTAGTAATACAATCTTAAACAAATTACATGGCCAAAACATGAACAACCTGCAAGATCTAAGCTACAGAAACACTTGTCAGACATGTTCTTGAGTTTCTGGGCTGCCCAGAAACTCAAGTAGTTCGAAGGTACAACTTTGCAGCCTTGAATTATCTTTGTGTTTCATGACTTGTTTATGTGATGTTAAGGTTCAAATATATAGTAGTTATGTCAAGCTACAACAACAATTCAACAGATAAACTTAACAACCTCAAAACAGTAGGATCTAGGTCAGTCAAACTAGGCCACAACAACTGTGCTTGAACATTTCTAGAAAACCCAGAAATGTTTTTGAGCAGTTTGGTCAACGGTGATTTGACCACCAATAATTTTGATTCTGAGAAAGATCTGAGTGATCTAATGGTTTGGATGTGTAGTTCTTATACCATTCTACATGGCTAAAACAATAATATGACCTGTCTATCTAAACACAAAGAAGCCCATTTAAAAATCGTTGTCAAAGGCTCTCGAAATTCGGGTTTAACCGTAAACCAATTTTCGTGGGCTTGGCAATCAACGACTTTGATCGTGATATAACAAGAAATCCGACATATGATATGACTCGATTCCAGTTTGAGATCACAAATCCTCATGTCACGTAACGTATCCAAAACATAAAACACACAAAACATTTAACACATAAAGATTTAAAGCCTCTGACATTCGCTTGTCAGGTCATAATTTTCCAGTTTTCCAGATTTTTGAAAAATGCTATTTCGTGCACTTTGATGTTATGGATTCACTATATAGCAACCCAGATCATCAAGTGACACCTTCTAACACAACTTTAAACAAAAGATCATAACAAATAACATGGATCACATAATTTCCAAAATTTTAGGGTTTCTACCACTTTGAGCTTTGATCTTGGATTCTGACTTCTGATTTTGATATTGGCTTGATATGAAATGATTATGGCTTTATTTTTGACTGACTTCCTCTCAAAATTTCGGAGGTTGAAGAGAGATAAAGGGTCTTAGCTAAAATGAACACAAAAGTAAGATTTTTCTTACTTTAATCTTTCAACTTTTTGATTCCATGGGCCAAGAATGTTGCAATATGGCCTCATGGCTGATTTGTGGTGTAGTGGGACACTTGTCAAGTCCCCTTGGTGAAACACCACACAAATTAACCAAATATCTTATACTTACTAAATAATACAAAAAGGGTAAAATGGTCATTTGAATTTAAATTTTAATGACAACATGGTCTTTTGTCCCAAACCGGCCTTAGGGTTTGAACCCTTTAGGATTTAGGGTTTGAACCCTTAGGTTTTAAAAATAATTTCTAGAATTTCCAAATTTGGTTTTCAAAATAGAAAATTAATATTTCTAAATTAGAATTAGAATTTTCTAATTATATTAAAATTTATCATAATTTAAATCTAGCTAATTAGGATTAGTATTTCCTAATTAAAATTACTAATTTAGCAATTAAATCCATAACTGTACATTAGGGTTTCTGACGGAACAATTAGGGTTCAAAAATTTGAAATTAGGGTTTGCTAATTAATTAAGCTTTACCCTAATTAATATTATAATTAATAGCACTTAAGCATTATAATTATCCTTTAAGTTCCCAGATTAGGGTTTCAAATATCCGAAATCTGAAATTAGGGTTTCCAGATATGGTATTACGGTTTTCTAATAATCAATTAGGGTTTTGAGTAATTCATTAGGGTTTTCCCTAATAAATTTATAATTAATGACGTTTAAACTTATTCATAGCATTTAAATACTCGAATTAGGGTTTTCAATATCCGAATTAGGGTTTCGAATACCCGGAACTGAAATTAGGGTTTCCAGAATTGGTTTTAGGGTTTCTTGTTAATCGCTAGGGTTTTCTAACCGAACGTTGACGTTCTTAATATATACCTAGCTAGGGTTTGTTACAAATATCGTTTATCTGGTCAACCCTTGACCCTTAACCACATTCTAAATACATAAATGACCATATACACAAAACATAAACACGTATACATTTAATCCTGAATAATTTACCTAAATCCTTCACAGAATTTTGAAATCCTCAAAATTCTATCTTAAAAATATCAAACGCATACACTAATTTTCTGTCTAGGTTCTAATTTTGAACCTTAAATCAATTAATTAATTTTTTTTTAAAATTTCCTAAATTCTCGGGTTGTCACAAATTCCCTGACTCTATCTTGAAGCTCAATATTACGATCATACACCTCATCATACATTTGAGCTGCAATAGAGTTTGGTGGAAACTCTTCCCCTTCTTCCTCCTCATCTGTCTGTGGTAGCTCCACATGGTCCTCCTCATCTGTCTCTACCTCATCCTCATCATTTACTAATCGCTACTGCTCAAACTCTGGGTATCCAACAACTGCAACCAACGGAGACGACTCCCTTAGTACTAGTCGTTCCCAGACTACTTGAACATCTCGAGGCTCCTCCTCTCTAGGCATCTGAGATCCCTCATCCCTAGCCTGTCTGGATTCTCCTACATTAGCCATACTGACAACAAAAATTTTAAGTTTTAGTTAATTACTAACCGTCACTACTCGACACTCACAAACACATAGGTTGCAAGAACATAAGCACATAGATTATTTTATTATTCCTTCCTTAAAATTCGATAAGAGTTTATCACCACTATCTTTTCAATCTCCTATAAAGTTACTTCCTAAGGTTTTTCCCCCACCTAAGGTTCATAACCTAAAGCATTAATACCAACTTGTGACACCCCCAAATCAGGGTACTTCATTCCCACATGATTTGGTATTCATTGTCCAAA
Organism: Panax ginseng; assembly: GCA_020205605.1. Lineage (NCBI taxonomy): Eukaryota > Viridiplantae > Streptophyta > Magnoliopsida > Apiales > Araliaceae > Panax > Panax ginseng. The sequence continues at coordinate 42,039,700 of CM035146.1, forward strand.
CATTCATTTCTAAGTACCCAAATTAAATAAAACTTAAGTAATAAATCTTCCCATTAAAGGGTTACATAATTTAAACCAATAAATCCCAGGTTGTCTAACCTTAAAACATTCATCAAATGCGAAAAATTAATTAAGTACATCACATAATTAAACCAAGTCTGAAAAGCACAAATCTCAACAATTAACAAGTCTTCAACACTTGTTCATCTTGTCTTTCTAGTGGTTGGCTCATCAACCTTCTCAACTTTAGCTGCAATGGTTATATATATGCAAGAGTGAACAAAATAAATGCTCACTTAAGAAAACATAATAACTAGCAATGAATAAGCTGGACTGAATTGAATGACATTTTCTTGTACCGATAATCAAGAACTGATATTGAAAATCATTTGAGGGTCACAACAACTATGTCCCTGGTTATAAGTTTTTCAACTTAAACCTTTAACGGTGGTTAGACTATATGGACCTTCCTTCTCGTACTTAGGGGGATCAGCCCTTCGTACCATGTATTGTGCACAAACATCTTAACGCTTTCGCGTAAATAATCCCGTATAATAGGGTTGTTCATCTCAGTTTTAACATAGGAGTTTGATGAGTAGGTTTTTAACCTATGATTTATGTTTGTTTAGCTTGATATATTGTTAGTTTTTGGTAATTTCATGTTACTTTTGATAGGTTGTTTGCTTGTTGCAGGATAATCTATTGGCCTATCAAAATGTTACAATTGGAAGGAGTTTTCAAGCAATTGTTAAATTTTTCTCGCCACAAAGCACGGCCTGGCCAACAGGTGAAGAAGAACATAGCGCTTAGCGTATGCTACCGAGATGAAGCATCTTCTTGGGATGCTAGCGTTATGCTATCGGGTCCGCTTATAGAACATAGCGTGCCAAGCGCATACGCCTATGGATTTGTTTTGCGAATTTTGTTGTTTGGCTAGAAGTTGAGCTGTGTTGGAAATTAATAATTCTTTATGTTATGTGTCAATATGAGGAGTGTGGGATGGTTGTTAGTTAATTTTATGGGAGTCTTTGACTATTGAGTTGTTGATTTTGAAAAGGATTCATGTCTTTATCTTGATTTTGTATGAGGAGAAGTAGTGTTGGATTAGGACTTATGTTTTTGCGAGCAAATTGAGACTACTTTTATGCAGAGTGTAGGGGAGATATTTATCGAGATTTTAAAAAGAACAATAGCTTGGAGGAAAGAAAGAAGGGGATTAATTCCATGAAGATTGCAGAATCGAAGGGCGAGAAGGGTGGTGTATTACTATTCTCCTTCATTTTCTATATTCTGTAATTGGGATGATGTGTTCTTCTATTATTTCAGTATTTAATTCATTCGTTATGAACTAATTCGCTTATTAGACTTGTGATGGATCCTTGGGTGAAATGATGGTTCTATAACTTTGATTTCCAATTTAATATATTATTTTCAGTTTATCTATGTTAATTCGAGCGTGAATTAATGAATTGCTTGATCAACAATTCCTTGTGGATTTGAATGAAATTGAGAGAGGATATTCAAATCTAGACCTAGTTAATATAGCATGTGTCATGAATTTTGTGAATAGCAGATTTTTGATTATTGTTAAGGTAGAGATATGCTTGACATCACATGTAATCGGTTAGAGAACTTAAGCTTAAACCTTCTTTAATTGCAGTTCACATAGAGATATAGTGAGTTGGTTAATTTAGGTGTTTAACTTGTTTCTATCTTAATTGTGGATTTAAGTTTATATGGTATTAGTGCATCGAGAGGTGGCTAGTATTACATTTGTGTTCTTGATTAATAAACGTGGATATTAAATTGAGTTGGAATAAAAGTTTGAAAATCAGAGTTAAGCTTAGGGTGAAATCATAAGTCTAATTCTCCATTAATTGTTTGAAATTCCAGATTTTGATATTAGTGATTGTTTTGTGATAGTTTATTTATTTATTAATTTAGTTTCTATAATTTTAAACCATCGAATTGAAAAGTTTAATAGAATTAGGATTAATAGAAAATTAATAATTGTGAAGTTAAAATTCTTGTTAATTTGTCCTCGTGGGAACGATACTCTACTTTCACTTTATTACTTGTTGACCACGTATACTTGCGTGTTGTGCGTAATTAGATTTTACCCATCAAGTTTTTGGCGCCGTTGTCGGGGAACAATTTAGCCGAGATTTTAATATTTTTATGATATCAGTTTAATTAGTCTAGTTTTACTTAAACAGTTTTTTTTCCTATTTCAGGTTTTTGACATTGGTTTATGCAAACACGATCTAAACATCTAGACTTGCTTCCTTTTGAGGATGACATTGAAAAGAAATTTCAGAGGTTAAGTAAGTGGATAGAAAAAACGAGGAACGAATTCGAAAATTCATATAAGGAAGAAACAATGGCTGCCGAAGACCAAAAAGCGTTGAGGGATTTTGCAACACCTAAGGTGATCGATCCGCAATGAGCATCACTAGGGCTCGCAATAGTCGCGAATACTTTTGAAATCAAGCTCGGGACCATTCAGATGATGCGTAATTGATTCGGTTTGGGGAATGGCAAATGACGATCCGAATGAGCATTTAATCAGTTTTCTGGAAATGTGTGACACGTTCAAGTACAATGGGGTGTCGGATGAGGCAGTGAGACTTCGCTTGTTCCCGTTCACTTTATGGGACAAGGCGAAGAGTTGGTTACATTCTCTGCCGCCGGGGTCGATTATTACATGGGAAGACTTGGCACATAAATTTCTTGCCAAAATTTTCCCACCAGCAGAAACTGCTAAAATGAGGAATGACATAACGATGTTTGAGCAACAGAATGGGGAGTAGCTATATGAGGCATGGGAGCGTTATAAGGAATTACTTAGAAAGTGCCCGCATCATGGATTGCCCAAATGGCTGCAAATGAACACCTTTTATAACGGACTAAATGGGAATGTCGAACCAAAGATTGATGCACGGTCGTCGGCGGTGTATTCATGGCTAAGAGTTACGAGGAAGCCTACAATTTGATCGAAACCATGGCGGCAAATAACTACCAAAGGGCCCATGTGAAGAATGACACATACAAAAAGGCGGTGGGATTTTGGAAGTAGATGGGGTGATATATACAACATGATCAGACCGCTCCAAGAAGTTTGATACTATGACATGGGCTCAAGTTCAAAAGAAGTCAAGTAGTATGTGAATTGTAAAAGCGGGTGATCATCCTACTGATCAAGGCGCTTAATTAATCCAAAGATCCGTCCGGTTCATAGGTAACTACAATAGAATTCCGCAAAATACATATCAAAACACCTACAACCAGGGGAATAGGAACCACCCAAACTTCTCATGGAGCAATAACCAGCAAACTCAAGCTCCACGACCATCAGGAAATCAGATTTCGAGGAAATGGTGTCGAAGTTCATAACTAGCAGTGAGGCAACAAGAAAAATCAAGCAATGAATAATAGACCACAAGGAAAATTACCTAGCGACACTAAGAGAAATCCGAAGGGTAGTCATGAGCAATGTCAAGCAGTTATGTTGACAAGTGGAAAACATCTCGGGGGTAATAATGCAAAAAATTCAGCGACACCGGAGGAAAAAGTTGATGACAGTAACGTGGTGGAAGGTAACAAAGGCGAGGAAATAAAGTTAAACAATAAGCCAATTGTTTATCCTCCACCACCGTTTTAGCAGAGGGTCCAAAAATAGAAATCAGATAAGCAGTTCGCAAGGTTCTTAGACGTGTTCAAGAAACTCCAGATTAACATCATATTCGCAGAGGCCCTAGAGCAAATGCTAAGTTATGTGAAGTTTATGAAAGGAATTCTGTAGAGGAAAAAGAAATGGGAAGAATTTGAAACAGTGGCACTAACAGAGGAGTGTAGTGCGGTGTTACAGTAGAAGCTACCACCAAAACTTAAAGACCCGGGGAGCTTTACTATCCCATGCACGATCGGGAAAACGTCGTTTAACAAATGTTTATGTGATTTGGGGGCGAGTGTGAACCTCATGCCATTGTCAGTATACATAGAATTGGGTTTGCCCGCACCAAAGCCTACTAAAATTTCATTGCAGTTGGCGGATAGGTCAGTCACATATCCGAGATGCATAGTAAAAGACATTCTGGTTAAAGTGGATAAGTTTATATTCCCTGCGGACTTTATCATTCTGGATTTGAGGATGACAAGAACATACCGATTATCCTAGGGAGACCTATCTTGGCTACGGGAAAGACACTCATAGACGTGCAAAAAGGAGAACTTATTATGAGAGTCCAAGATCAAGAAATCAAATTTAATATGTTCAAGGCCATGAAATTTCCTACGGATGAGGAAGAATATTTTCAGATGGATTTAATTGAGCAAATCATCAGTGAAGATATGAGCAAGAGTTTGGTCAACGATCCATTGAAACAACCTTACTGGGGGATGAAGAAAAGGACGACCCAGAATTTGTGGACCTCTTACAGATGCTAGACTCATTGCCACGAGTTAGCCGATTCAGAGCACCGATTTGAACCTTTTTGCACACCGAGGAAATAGTCGCAGAAAAAGCTCAAACCGCTCTTTGGAGAAGCCACCAATATTGGAACTTAAGCCACTCCCTAAACATCTCAGGTATGCGTACTTAGGCAATTCAAATTCTTTACTTGTAATTATTTCTGCTGCACTTAACGAACTGCAGGAAGAAAAGTTGCTGAGGGTGCTTAGGGATCACAAATCAGCGATTGGTTGGACGATTACAGATATAAAGGGAATTAGCCCGTCATTTTGCATGCACAAGATTCTGATGGAGGATGATGCAAGACCGTCGGTGGAGCATCAACGTCGACTTAACCCAATTATGAAGGAAGTGGTAAAGAAAGAAATTCTGAAATTATTGGATGCCGGTATCATATATCCAATTTTCGACAAAGAAATGGGTTAGTCCGATTCATTGTGTCTTGAAAAAGGGGGGGAATGATCGTGGTACATAATGAGGACAACGAAGTCAATTCCAATAAATAAAGTGATGTGGATGGAGGGTGTGCATCGATTATAGGAGGTTGAATAAGGCAACCCGAAAAGATCATTTCCCGCTGCCCTTTATTGATCAAATGTTAGACAGATTAGCAGGACATGAGTACAACTATTTATTGGATGGATACTCGGGCTATAACCAGATCGCCATTGCTCCTGAGGATCAAGAGAAGACAATATTTATATGCCCTTACGGTACATTTTCATTCAGGAGGATGTCATTCAGGTTATGCAATGCACCTGCAACTTTCCAACGGTGTATGATGGCCATTTTTTCAGATATGGTGGAGAAAAATGTTGAAGTCTTCATGGACGATTTCTCGGTCTATGGATACAACTTTCATACTTGCCTTGGGAATCTGGTCATGATATTGCAGCGATGTAAGGATACAAACCTCATACTCAATTGGGAAAAATGCCACTTCATGGTTGAAGAAGGCATAATTTTGGGCCATAAGGTGTCACTGGGGATTGAGGTGGACAAAGCAAAGTCGATACGATCGAGAAACTGCCTCCACCGAGCTCAGTTAAGGGTATTAGATGTTTTCTGGGGCATGCTGGGTTCTACAGGAGGTTCATAAAAGACTTCTCTAAGATTGCAAAACCTCTATGCAGTCTTTTAGAGAAGGATGCTACTTTCAGTTTTAGTGCAGAATGAAAGTCATCGTTTGAATTATTGAAGAAGAAATTAACTACAGCCCCGTGATAGTAGCACCGGACTGGAATATGCCATTCGAGCTTATGTGTGATGCGATCGACTATGCGGTTGGGGCTGTTTTGGGCCAACGACGAGACAAGGTGTTTCACGCCATATACTATACAAACAAAACACTCACAGAGACTCAAATGAATTACACTACCACAGAAAGGAATTTCTTGCTGTAGTGTACGCATTTGACAAATTCCTGGCATACTTGATCGGGACTAAGGTGATAGTATACACTGACCATTCGGCAATTCGGTACCTAATAACAAAAAAAGATGCTAAGCCACGCCTTATCCGATGGATTCTCCTACTCCAAGAGTTTGACTTAGAAATTAAAGATAGAAAGGGGACAGAGAATCAAGTTGCCAACCATTTATCAAGACTGGAAAATCCGGAGAAAAAAGGAAGAAGATAGATGTGCAATCAACGAGTCATTCCCGGATGAGCAACTATTTGGGTTAAATGCAGAATTTCCTTGGTTTGCAGACTTCGCGAAATATCTGGTGAGCAACATGCTTCCCCCTGATCTTACACGACAACAAAAAAAGAAGTTTCTTCATGATGTCAAGTGGTACATGTGGGACGAGCCTTATTTATTCAAACAGTGCACCGACAAGATGATTAGAAGGTGTATCCCCTAAAGTGAAGTGAACAACATACTGCAGGAATGCCACTCATCGGCATATGGGGGACATTATGGGAGTGAGCGCACCGCGGCAAAAGTGCTTCAAGCCGGGTTTTATCGGCCGACATTGTTTAAAGGCGCCCACCAATTTGTGAAAACATGTGATAGATGCCAAAGGGTGGGAAACATCTCTAAACGGAATGAGATGCCCCTACAAACAATTCTTGAAGTGGAAATCTTTGATGTATGGGGAATCGATTTCATGGGGCCATTCCCTTTGTCTTTGAGCAATCAGTATATTCTACTCACGGTGGATTACGCCCTCAAGTGGGTCAAGTTGCACCCTCTACCGTTTAACGATGCCAAGGTGGTCCTCAAATTCCTACAGAAAAACATTTTCACGAGGTTTGGCACGCCGAGAGAAATAATCAGTGACGAAGGTAGTCACTTCTTTAATAAGTCTTTTACAGCTCTGTTGGCTAAGTATGGGGTTAACCACAAGGTGGCTACAACATATCACCCTCAAACAAATGGACAGGCTGAAGTATCGAACAGAGAGGTAAAGAAAATTATGGAAAAAGTGGTGAACCCGACTGGAAAGGATTGGTCGCTCCGGTTAGATGATGCATTATGGGCATAGACTGCTTATAAGACACCAATATGTATGTCACCATACCAACTACTGTACGGAAAGGCATGTCACCTACCAGTCGAGCTACAGCACAAGGCCTACTAGGCCATTCAGAAACTAAACTTCGATCAAGCAGCTGTAGGGGAAAAGAGATTACTACAACTAAACGAGCTCGATGAATTCCGAATTCAGGCATACGAGAACGCTAAACTATACAAGGAGAATGTCAAGAAATGGCACGACAAGAAAATTATGCACAGAACTTTCAAACCGGGGCAATCAGTAGTGTTGTTCAACTCTCGATTGCGGTTGCTCCCCGGTAAGCTTAAGTTAAGATGGTCGGGACCATTCACCATCAAAACCGTGTTCCCACATGGCGCAATCGAACTCTACAGCCAAAATCCATTGGAGACATTCAAGGTCAATAGTCAACGGATAAAGCATTATTGGGGCGGAGATGCAAACTGGGATGCCGACAACATTATCCTAGCCGATGCTCAGTGACACGAGAGTCATCGTCGGGCTTACGACGTTAAAACTAGCGTTACTTGGGAGGCAACCAATGTTCTACACTTTTTCTTTTTATTTTACCTTTTCTTTTTATAGATAATTTATTTTCGTAGAATTTTTACGTCAATTCTGATTGATCCACAGGACAAAGAAAGAAGTCATTTCTGCTATCACAGTAGCGGGTCACCGTCTAATATACTGTGATCGAGCGTGGGGCACGCTTATAAGGCCGCACCATCATGTAATGCAGTACCGAAAGCGCTTATTTTGCCGTCAACATAGCCAGCGCTTATTATCATCGGCGGGCGACTACTGGATCCTCGACCCCCTGGCCTCCTAGTGTAGGGTGCGCTCTTCAGAAGCCATACCTAGCGCGGGGCGCGCCAGTGTTACTACATCTCCTGCCCTACTAGCGCTGACTACGCTCCCCAATACTAATATGCAGCATTGGCCACCGATTCATCAAGATCCTCGACCCACTAATAGCCGATCGCGCTTATCTCCAGTTTTATTATCACAGCCATGGTCGCTATGTTGCGCTTAAATCGACGCCTAATTGCATCTAAAACCGTGACCTTGCCTCTCCTTCACCAAATAGAATTCGTCCACTTCTCCTACACCACTTCAAATTCCAACCCTCCAGAACTCCAACAATCATGACAACACCCTATAAATCCTTCCCCACTTCAACTTCTATTTCATTGATACCCACGCACCTTCCATCTTCCAACCCACGTTGGAATTCCTTACCCTATAAGAACTCCAACTACAATCCACAATTCATATCAACTATACACTACAAGCTAATCCTACATCCATTACATACCTCATACAAAAATTCAATCACTAGGGGAGGCATACTCAAACCGGGAAACTCCATTAGTGCAAGGAATCACATCTCGCCTCTTGCCTGATGTAACACCCCCATACCTATACTCCCGTGGTATCCGGTATGGTGTTTATAGAGAATTAACATAATGCATTTAAATCTATACACCCATGGTATTTGATTCAAAATATTACATTAGATAGAGGGACTATCAGATATAATTCCCATAGATTCAAGATTCACAGTATCCCATAACAGATGGTAATTCCCAAGAGAAATATTACTGTGTTTGGATACCCTCACTTGAATATATGAATCAGATTTGTAACTAGAGTCTATTTATCCAAATTGAGTATCAAGTAATAACATGAATAAATCCATATTACCTAATACCCTCACCCGGATGTATAGCGATTACATACTATATATCGATAGTAACTATCTATCCGAAATTTAGAGTATTAATAACAACATGAGCAGGTCCATGCTATTAACACCCTCACTCGTATAAATAGTTCCCAAGGATCTCAACTAGAATAGAAGACATCTTACTTTACATCTATATATATAAGAAAACACGATTGCAGAAATAAAAGATGTTATATATATCATAATATTATGATTCGATTACAAAATTCTCATATCGAGTTCTTATTACAAGGTATTCATATGCAGACAAGAATATAATCTAATCTATGTAGGGACGCCTTTATCTACTCCAGACGCTCTGTGATTACCATCTAATAACGCAAAGGAATAATTTGCAAGGGTGAGCTATGACATGCTCAAAGAAGTTGTATATTTATAACAATATAGGATTTGAAGAATTATAACAATTCAAATTTCAATCGATAGTTGTTACCATTTCTCGGATTTCTAATTCCAACTAGTTTCGAATTTTTATCATTTCGGTCGTCACAAAGACTTAGAAATTGCATTCAGACATGAGATAGGGGATCACCCTATTCAACATCCTAGAGTATGCATATCACCCACAAAGGCTCAATTACACTTACAATTTACTATCAATATATTCATTGACTACACTTTGCTCCCCTTACGGATACTCAACTTCAAAGATAATGCATTGTCTTACCAAAACAATTTGGCTCGACACAATAGTTTATGCTCAATAAACAATATCATATGAATAAATAATTCATTTCTTAGTCATGCCGAACTATAGCAATAACTTTTCAATAATAGGTAATTCAACATAGGTGTATTATATCAACAAAGATAGAAGATAGAATCTTGTTCAAAGTTGAATAAACAGGTTGATAAATTTTGCATAAGTAATAAATTGGGTATAGAAGACTTGCATAAGTAATAAATTGGGTATAGAAGACTTGCACTCGAGCGTAGATCACCAAGTTATACTATTCAACGCTATTAAGACTTCTATGACATTCGAAGAATATAAATCTAACACGTTAAGATTGATAACAATACTAAAATAAAACATTTATTTAATATCTAGGGTTAGATTTAATAGGGTTTGACTTTTAATACCTTTGATAAATGAACTAAATTTTATTTATTAAATTTGGTTATATTTTTAAATAATTTAATTATCCTTATAATATATTTTAGAAGGTTTAAAGTATTTTTAAAATATTTATTTATCCTTTAAATGATTTTTAAACCATTTATTTCTATTTATAAATAATTTATATTTACTAAAATTTTATCAAAAACATTATTTAATATTTTTAAATAATTTATAATCATTTATTATGATTTTATTTCAATAATTATATTTTTACATAATTATTTAGTATTTAAAAGTAATTATTCTAATTACTTTATTAATAAGTTAATTATAAATAATATCTAAATAAAATAAAATAATTATTACATTTTGTAGAAATATCGTAAATAATTTATAATAATTTAATATAATTTTAAAACTGTTTTTATTATTTATTTCTAATTTTTATAATTTATTTCTAAAATTTAATTTTTTTGTCCGTCGCTAAAGCTCTATAGTGATGTAAAGTGTCAGAGGTGTTCTTGAGTTTCAAGTACCGCTGTCGTGGTCGAGTGGCTAGTTTGACCATTAAATAACCTCAGATTGGTAATGATTTTTTGTTAGATCAAGTATTGGTGTCAGTAGTACTCATGTAATAGTATAAGATCAAGCAATAATCAGACTTTAATCTACATCTAACAAGAAATTATAAAGATTCAAAGTTACTGTCAGAGTTGTTCTTAGGTTTCTGGGTAACCTGCATCAAATTGGTCAATGGCCAACGGATTTGTGGCTTGAATAACTTTGATTCGTTGTATTAGATGTATGTTTTGTTTGTTGTAACATGTAGTCTATATACCAGGGTACATATATATAACATTAACATGAACAAATCGTAATTCTAAGATCTCTATTTATGATGGTCAAAGTACAGCTAATAATTGTTCTTCGTGTTCTTCAGTTTTCTGGAAAACCTAGAAAACTTGGTCATGCTCGGTCAACTACTTTTGACCAATAATTCCGGTAATCCTATGAGTTGTTTGTTCGATTGAAGATCATAGATATGTAGTATGTATACCAGAGTACAATTTATAACAAAAACATAAACAATTAACAATCAGAAGATGATTAAATGTGTGCTCTGGCCAAAGTAGCTTGCTCACTGTTGTTTTGAGCTTTTCGGGTAACCCGTAAAACCAAACTTTCCGTGAACGGTTACCCACTTTGACTAATTATATCTTGGAATCTATGGTTCATCTGAACCTGTTTTCTTTTCCAGATTAAAGACCTATTTACAGGCTACGAAAATCAATCGATTAATAGACCAAAACATAAACACATATGAATCAAAAAGCCCTGACATTCGGTTGTCAGACCATTTTTTTCAAAATTCCCAGATTTCATAAAACGATTAATTAAGGCATCTAGATGTTATGAAAACATGTTCTACCACTCTAGCATACTTTCTAACATCCTAATACAATATTCTAAACATCTAAACAACAAATCTAACATAAGATCAAAGAGAAATTTATGAACTAGGGTTTGCACCTTTTCTTGAGAAATTTGTGATTCTAGCTTCTGATCTTGTTGCTGATAACACCTAGGCTTGATATGGTAGGTTTATAAGTGTATCTAGGCTTTGAGAATTCGTGGGTTTGCTCAAATTTCTAAGGTTCCTATTTATAGAATTTTCCAACTTGGCTTTTTAGTCATTTTTTCACCTACTTGCCTTCTATAAAGATCGATCTATGACTCTTCCGATGCTTCGGGAGTTTGGAAGCATGTCATGTGATGTTTTGAAACTTGCAATGGTGACTCCCAACCTACTTGTGAGCTAGTTGATTAAGTTAGTAGCTTAATTAGGCTTAAATCTTCACTAATCTTGATTAGGGTTTTGTTTCTAATGATTAGGAATGTTAAGTAATGTTAATTAGTATCTAATAGAAGTTTACTAACCATGATTAAGTGTTAACATAAGCTAATAAGAGTTAGATTAGCTAATTAGGGTTTAATTAATAAATTAGGGTTAGGGTTTTGCTAATTAGGCTTTACTCACTAATCCTAACAAGCATGACAAAGCGTTTTGTCAGTGTAAGCACGACAAAGCAACTTATCAAAATAATTTTACCAAAAAGTCCGATTATGGAAAAAAAAAATTAAGCACGTGGTGTCAAGCACGACGTTTTTCAGATAAAAATTCATTTGGTCAATTTTGTCAAACCAAGTATATAATAACATGAAACACATTCAGAACAGAGAAATTTTATTTTATATAACAGGATTTATACATACGAGTCTTATTAGGGTTTTGGGTTTTTACACCTGATCTTCTTCTCTATTCTGAATAGCAAGTAAGTAGAACAACTTGGGAATTGGTGTTTGTTTTCATAATTTGGCTAGCAAGATTACACCACGTAACCTATTGTGGGGAAAAACTCAGTTCGCCCACCAATTGTTCGATAAAAATCCTGAACCAAACCTTGAACCCATTCACTCCACAAACTACCATGTCCTCCAACAAAAGAAAACGCCCATCCTCCTCCACTGCTAGGCCTCAATATGATCACACTAGGTTTGTTAGTGAGAGGGCCGCTGACCGATTCAAGTCAACCATTGACAAGAAAACATTGGTTCTCGAACATGGGTTGAAGCTGAATGCTAATTTGGATGGCGACATGGCTTTGCAAATTGTGGAGCGGAATTGGTTTTAGTTGGTTGAACAACCACTTCCGGCGGTAATCAACATAGTGAAAGAGTTTTACGCAAATGCAATGGAGCATGTTAATCACGTAGTCATGGTCCGGGGGAAACCGGTGGCATTTCACGTCGATGCTATCAATGAGTATTTTGGGTTAGAGGCACCACAAGATGACAGATACGAAGATGGATTGCTCGAGCTAGACGAGTTGATTGTTAGACTATGCAAACCGGGTACTCAATGGGTCATTCAAACCGGAACAAATGAAAAGATAAGTTTCCCACACTCTGCACTTAGTCGATATGGAAAAGCTTGGTATGCGTTTTTATGTGCCCGATTAATGCCCATGCGCCATCAGACTGAGGTCACTAAGGCACGAGCTCGGCTATTGTATGGGATTGTACATCACCATTTCCATATGGACAACTCAATTGCTTTCTATAATGTTGATGTGGGGGAATGTATTCAAGAGTCCATTGACCGGGTGTTAGCGGGAGCACTATTGGAGGTTTGTTGCATGGATTCTTAATCACTAACTTGTGCCGAAAAGCGGGAGTGCAGTGGCAGCCTACCGAACCTATCCAACACCCTATGGCAATCATTGATCATGTAACAATTGAGAAATATAAGGCTTGGGAAGGGGCGAGATTTCATCCATGCGGCGAAGGCTATATTATGATCCGACAACCCTCACCCCCAGCGACAGCGGAACCAAGGTAGGAGCCAACACCGAGGACTTCTAGGAATCAATTTCTATGGTTGGCTCAACGTCAAGATTTAATGCATCAGTACAATGCAAATGCATTCAACACGCTTGCTGATGCGTTCTCCCGCCGCAATCCAACTGCACCTCCAGTAATTATGCCCATTCCTCCCAATTTGCCTGCATATCTTCCAATGACGACGACGACAGCAAATGACTCGCTTTTGTGGAAGGCCTCATACTTTTCTTTGAATTATTTTGGCGTAATGAGGACATTACTTGTTTTAAGTTTGGGGGGTTTTGTTTCATGCTTTTTAGTCGTTTATAATTGTCGTTTTCACATTATCTTAAGGTTTTTTTTAAAAAAAATTAATAATAAAATAAATTTATTATTTCTTTTGCATATAGTTGCATGAATCCAGTTATTAGATCGTATATGTGATTATTGGCCAATGATGAAATTGAAATTATGTAGACAAGTATATTACTAAGTATAAGAATCTTGATGTGGTTTCTATTATGATGTGGATCTTGTTCTGATTGAAACTAGTATAGTAAGGATAGCACTTAACAGCATCTGTGTTAATGGATTAGTTCAAATTGTTACATAAGGATTTTCTAAAGGATTGTGCTAGTATGAACGAGTAAGTGAATAGATAGGTATGAACCTAAGTTTGGGGGAAGATTGGGGTATATAAGCTCTAATAAAAAAAAGAAAAAAAGATAAAAAAGAGAGAAATTTGGAAATTAGTTGAGTCTTGTGGTGGGTTGAGAAGAAATACTCCCCATAAACACAAGCGTGAGATGGAGCGTAAAACGCACTCACCAACCATCCATAAAAAAAAGAAAAAAAATAGAAGAGAAAAGGGAAAGTGAGCATGAATACCCTTCTCGGAACCTGAATCTGGGTAATGAGCTAATGCTAGAACTTGCTTGTCTTTGAATTTTTGAGTTTATGTTGTATGATTCCTGATAAGAAACTGGTTATGTAACTGAGTTTGATTCGATATCAGTTAGCATGGGCGTTGCGCACACATACATACTATATTAGTTATAACAGGGTAAGATGTATGGATTGATAGTGAGTGCGAATTGATTTTGATATGAAGTGTGCATGTTTACTAGTTTTTCTGAGGCCGTATGAGCAAATCATCGTTACTATCTTAATTCTGGATTCGTAATTTAATTGTTAGTGCATTGCATGACATTTTGCTTGAGGACAAGCAATGTTCAAGTTTGGGGGAATTTGATGAGTAGGTTTTTAACCTATGATTTATGTTCGTTTAGCTTGATATATTTTTACTTTTTGGTAATTTCATGTTACTTTTGATAGGTTGTTTGCTTGTTGCAGGATAATCTATTGGCCTATCAAAATGTTACAATTGGAAGGAGTTTTCAAGCAATCATTGAATTTCTGGCTACATAGCGCGGGGCGCGCTGTGCTGAAGAAGAACATAGCGCGGGGTGCACTGGGATGAAGCATCTTCCTGGGATGCTAGCGCCTTGCGCCATCTGGCAAGCTTATAGAACATAGCGCGAGGCGTACGCTTAATGTGGATTTGTTGTGCTTAATTTCTTTGTTTTGGCTAGAATTTGGGCTGTGTTGGAAATTAATAATTCTTTATGTTATGTGTCAATATGAGGAGTGTGGGATGGTTGTTAGTTAATTTGATGGGAGTCTTGGACTATTAAGTTGTTGATTTTGAAAAGGATTCATGTCTTTATCTTGATTTTGTATGAGGAGAAGTAGTGTTGGATTAGGACTTATGTTTTTGGGAGTAAATTGGGACTACTTTTATGTTGAGTGTGAAGGGGAGATATTTATCGAGATTTTAAAAAGAGCAATAGCTTGGAGGAAAGAAAGAAGGGGATTAATTCCACGAAGATTGCAGAATCGAAGGGCGAGAAGGGTGGTGTATTACTATTATCCTTCATTTTCTATATTCTGTAATTGGGATGATGTGTTCTTCTATTATTTCAGTATTTAATTCATTTGTTATGAACTAATTCGCTTATTAGACTTGTGATAGATCCTTGGGTGAAATGATGATTCTATAACTTTGATTTCAAATTCAATATAATATTTTCAGTTTATCTATGTTAATTCGAGCGTGAATTTATGAATTGCTTGATCAACAATTCTTTGTGGATTTGAATGAAATCGAAAGAGGATATTCAAATCTAGACCTAGTTAATATAGCATGTGTCATGAATTTTGTGAATAGCAGATTTTTGATTATTGTTAATGTAGAGATATGCTTGACATCACATGTAATCGGTTAGAGAACTTAAGCTTAAACCTTCTTTAATTGCAGTTGACATAGAGATATAGTGAGTTGGTTGATTTAGGTGTTTAACTTGTTTCTATCTTAATTGTGGATTTAAGTTAATATGGTATTAGTGCATCGAGAGGTGGCTAGTATTACATTTGTGTTCTTGATTAATAAACGTGGATATTAAATTGAGTTGGAATAAAGGTTTGAAAATCAGAGTTAAGCTTAGGGTGAAATCATAAGTATAATTCTCCATTAATTGTTTGAAATTCCGGATTTTGATATTAGTGATTGTTTATTTATTTATTAATTTAGTTTCTATAATTTTAAACAATCGAATTGAAAAGTTTAATAGAATTAGGATTAATAGAAAATTAATAATTGTGAAGTTAAAACTCTTGTTAATTTGTCCTCGTGGGAAAGATACTCTACTTTCACTTTATTACTTGTTGACCACGTATACTTGCATGTTGTGCGTAATTAGATTTTAACCAACAGAGTCCACACCAAAAGAAGTTTTGTTTGGATAAGTTTTAAGGGTAATTTAGAGTTCAACGTACATCAACTAAGGATTAATTGAATCCAAAGTTTAATGACAATGCAAAGGGTTCAACAACAATGTATTACAGAGTAGTTATAAACCATAAATGAACATTGTAAAGAAACAAATTCATGCGTTAAGAATAAAGTTCAAAGCATTGGAAAGATATAATAAACTTTGCTTGAACAAAATGGTAAGCTAAGGTTGCAATTTCCAACAAGGAAACAAAGTTAAGAAAACTTTACTCAACAGAATTCAAGAACTTGCTTAAAATAAAAGTAAGGTTCAGAAACTTGCCTTGCGTGCAAGCTAAACAGTTATAACCCATGTTCCCAAATATCTTATACATATGTCATTGTAGCATAATTAGTTACCACATTATCATGTTACATAATTAAATATCTATTTCATTCAAAACCCTTGATCTTAGGTTTAACCACATGATTAAACCACCCTTTTAATTTATTAACACCAATCTCAATTATCACATAAATCACTTCTTACGAATAATAATTTTCATATTTGATATTATAACAACACCACAACATGATTAATCATATTTTATAGTCATAAGATTACACTATATTAACAATTATAGAATTGTATATTAAAAATCAAATTTCAGGGCCAAACAATTTAATCCATATTGCAGTACTTCAACAGGATTTGTAATTTGCTGCAACACGTTAATGATTATTGATATATGGCGTTCTTGCATGAGATAAATGCTTGGAACCAAATAATGCAGCTTCGGTCTCGCTACCGCAAAGACTTCATTACTCACAGAATCCAACAGAACGCATGTATTTGTCAATGTGCTCGAGTCACGTTGCAGTCATTGATTTTCTTCATAGAATATGTCATGGCATTTCTAAGACACATTGACGCAGCATGTTGTTTGAAGAACACAAAATAAAGCTAAATTGGCCTAAAAACTTCTTTCTAACAATAAATATAATACATATAATTCACATAAACTAATATTTTTAACATGTTATTAACAACATAAACTACACAAACTTCCAACTCAAAACATTTAAATTCACTGTTTTTGCTATTTCATCCGTTTTAGACATTCTTAGCAAAACAAATTACTATAAATCCGTTTTTCAACCAAAACAGTTTATTTAACATTGTTTTTGTTTCTTCATATATTTACACAATCAAAACTCAATTTACACTTTATATTATGAATTAAGTATCAATTTTGATTCTAAAATAAGTCATATCATACATATATCACTTTATTTCTCTGTAAACATGATTTCTTCACATATATCATATATTCATGTGTTAAATTACTCCAAATCATATAAAAACAGTTTATATCAATAAATTAGTATATACAAACCATATAATCAAAATTAATCATCAATATAAACTTACAGAAAACTTTTAAACGAAAAGAGAACTAAAACTTAGAGGCTAAGATTATACCTTTGATTATTTGCATAAACTTTGTTAGAAGATAAGAATTCATCCTTATTTGCTCAAATTCATAGAGATATCATTTCTCTCTCAAACTCTTCAGAGCGCTCTCTCTCTCTGTGTGTGTGTGTGTGTGTGTGTGTGTGTGTGTGTGTGTGTGTGTGTTTCCTTCTTTCTCTTCTTTGTTTCTTTCTCTTTTCTAACTTAATGTAAAAAGCAGACGTATACATATAATGTATTAACGTAAAATAAAAACTGACATATACCATAATAACTCTACTTAATACATATCAGTTTTTTTTAAAATTCCAAAGCCACTAAGGCTTGTTTGGCAAAACTAAATTAAAATAAAAGACTTAAAAGCCTTAAGCTTTGTTTGGTAAAACTAAATTAAAACTTCTTTTAGCTTATTTTAATAACTCACTTACTATATAGTTTATTGTCACACTTTATTTAATTAATTTCTAATACTCAAATTCAATTAAATAAAGTCATACCCACTTACTAAATCAAAATTCCACATTATCAAATTGTCACAAATTATAATTTTCATTATATTTTTATTTATTAAATTAGCACATCACTTTTAATTACTAAATTAAATTAAAACATCATTAAAAAAATTATTTAATCCTTATCAATAATTAAATTAGACTATTACCACATAATAACTAATTCACCACTCTTTAAATTAATTAACTTCAAAATTCAAATATACCAAATATCAACTTAAATAACATATTACACTTAATCAAGTTAATTCTCCACAACTCATGAATTATTTATTTAACTATTAAACAATCAAATTAATCAAATATTTATTCAACAATAAACACATCAACTAAAATATTTATAAGACTCCAACTTTTATGAATAAAGATTTAATTTTTTCTAAATATTATTTTGAATAATAAGGTGTGGATTTGATATAATGTTATAGCTGTGGGTAATATTTACAAATTTTGCAAAGTAAGCAAGTTGTCATCAAATATTCGTTTGGTCGGGGAATATTCATTTTATCAAGGAATATCTGTACGATGGCACAATCATTGTTGGACCCCACAACGGAATTACTATCGGATATAGAAATCGACATAAATAACCTTTTTTATAAAAAATAACGGCAAAACTTTTCCTGTTAACTGTTGAAATACCCGATGATAAAAGTACAGTAATACGCGTGGCTTCATAGTAGCACATGGTTTTGTACAGTATATTTGATTATTGATGCTTACGTGAGAAGTCACTCAGTTTTACTGAATATTATTGCAACAGTAGTTGATGCATAGTATCTCATATTATTGATTCAATTATTATAACAGTATCATATGCACAATATTTTATATTATTAAATTAATAATTGATACGACAAAGTTATTCATATTATTATTTGCATTATTGACAATTTCTAGAAAGTTCTGTCAAGGAAAGGGGATTGGTCATCTAATTGCGTGCCAATAAGGAGAAGTCCTTATCAGAAAACCTCATCTTTCCTAGGAATGATCTGGTTGTTAATATTGTGAGTTATAATATTAATTATGAATAAATGTTATTAAAAATATGTTTAGTGAAGCCAAGTGAATTGGCTTATTATATGGACACCCACTTACTCATTTTTCAAAATCGTCGGTAGAAAGTTATCTCAGTTTTATTTTATTACTTATATATATATATATAAGTAAGTCTGTGTGTGTGATTAGATATATATATATATATATATATATATATATTATAAGTTTTGTTTTTATTATTATTATAATAGTAATAAAACAAAAAACATTTTATATAAAACAAAATACTCTTTCTAAAGTTATTCGTTTTATTAGATTATAAATAGAATATATATTATATTATATATAAAGTTATTTGTTTTACTTGAATATTATCTTATTATTTTAAAAACTAGACGTCTGGAATAAATTTCGTCCATGATTCTGCAATTGTTGCGTCCGTGAAATTTTCTTAACAGTGCCGTTGCCATTCTCCTATAAATAGAATGCTTAGTTAAGAAATGAAAATCACACCAGAATCAGATAATTCTTCTTCTATAATATTGAGCGTATTTCTTTTGAGTTTAAGGAAGCTTTGAGTGTAGAAAACAGTACAAGTTTTCTTCAAGAATATCTCCGCTATACCAGTCAGAATTACACTCCTACTAAGGTAAGGGATATTATTTTTGTTCAAGATTTCTTAGCCCATGTCACGGATTTAAAGAAAAATACGTCATATTTGAATGATATTTCTATTGTTAAAAAAATTCCTGACGTATTCCCTGAAGAACTTCCTAGCCTACCCCTAGAGCGTGAAATCAAATTTTGTATTGATCTTAAACCCAGTACAAAATCTATTTCCAAAACCCCACATCGAATGGCTCCTATTGAACTTCAGGAGACCCAACTACAGGAATTGTTAGATATCAGTTTCATTTGTCCTAGAACGTCTCCTTGGGGTGCTCCTGTTCTATTCGTAAAGAAGAAAGATGGGAGTATGCGACTTTGCATTGACTATCAGGAGTTGAAACATGTCACCGTCAAAAATAGGTACCCGTTACCTCGCATTGATTGTGAGACCCCAGATTTTATGAATAAAGATTTAATTTTCTCGAAATAATTTTTTTTATATTATGGTGTTGATTTGATGTAATATTATAGTCGTGGGTAATATTTACAAATTTTGCAAAGTAAGCAAGTGGTTGTATAATATTCGATTGGCTCTGGGAATATTCTTTTTTTGGGGAATATTCAGTATAACTGGTACAATCATTGGTGGACCCCAAATGTAATTATCATTTGATTAAGAAAATGACAAAAATACTTTTTATGAAAATAACGGCGGAAGTTTTACCGTTAACTCGCTGAAACACCCGGTGTTAAAAGTACAAAGAATACTCTGGCGTGGTTGCATAGTAGATACAGTATTGATTATTGATGCTTATGTGAGAAGTCACTCAGTATTGTTCAATCAGGTATTCGGGACACTTTTCACGTTGGAGTACTATTCACGAGTTACTATTCATGAGTTACTATTCACAAGTTACTATTCACGAGTTACTATTCATGAGTTACTATTCACGAGTTACTATTCACAGAGTACTATTCACCCGTAAAATATATTTCTTTTCGGTCCAAATTATTTTTGGGTACAATATTATTCCATGAGGAGATGTGCTAATTTTTTAGACCGTTGGTTGAAGTTATAATAGTAAATCAATATGGACTGCTGGTGGAAAGTTATAATAGTGAATCAATATGGATCGCTGGTTTAAAGTTTTAATAGTAAATCAGTATGGACCATTGCTTTAAGTTTCAATAGAAAATCAATCTGGACCGTTCATGAATTAGTTACTATTCAGTCCATTTTCTTATAAATAGAAGCTCATTCCTTCATTATTTCTTACGAATTCACTGAAACTCTAGAGAGAGAAACTATAGAGAGAAAGAAGAAAAGTATTTTGTTACTTCACTTTTCCAATATCCAGTTTCTTCTAAGGTAGGGAATATTATTTGTTGTACCCGTAAGGGGTATTATTTTTTTTGTATTCATGAAGAGAACTTCTGTTATTCCATTATTTATTATTTTGTTGGAATAACCTATATACGCGGACTCCCCTATACTTGGTGAAATCCTTCTGTTATTCCATTCTTTATTATTCTGTTGGAATATCCTGTCTGTGCGTTTTACGCCGGACCTTGTTCTATATTTATTATTCTGTTGGAATAACCTGTCTGTGATATCTATCACATGCCTGGTGATTTCTTTTGTTATTCCATTCTTTATTATACTTAGTTGGTTAAAGTTTTGACTTCTATACTCTATGAAATTAGTGGAATATCCATGATATTTGCACTTCATCCAGTATCTTTTCATGGAAATATTCTTCTGAGCATTCTTGAATTTTACTCTACAAAGCAGTATCATGTTGACAATTTGGACGTTATCAGTTCCTAGATAAATTAATTCTTGAACTTGTTTTATTGAATTCTTATATCATTGTCATCATCCTCATGCTTATATTATGTTAAAAGTCATATGTGGCCTGTAGTGCATAGATAGACTTGATATGATTATGACCAGGGATTATTCGGTATAATCATAACCGTAATGTTACAAATGATGTGGAAAAAGTCCTCATTGGCCCGTGTAGTGCATTGATGGACGCTTTTTTGTATGATTATGGCTATTGATTCTCTTTGGCCGTAGTGCAAAGATGAATTGTTTTATGGCATGATCGGGGACTGATTGATGAAAACATGATTATCTTAAGTCGTAGTGCATGGATAATTCGTGGTCGGATCTACGAAAGAATATCCTTGGGCCGTAGTGTGGGGTGATTCGATAATGTTGATTATTTATTGTCGAGTCCGGTGATAAAAGTGATGAAAAACCTTTTAAATCATAGAAGATAGTAGATTTTATTCCCTACTTGACTCTTCTAATGGATTGCTTGATTACTGCTGCAGTTAAACTTGATAGTTATTATATTTTATCGGTTTAAATCATTGAAGGCTAACGATAAATTATTCTCGCATTATATTAGTCATAATATTTTCTTTGGGCTAGTTGAGCTCACCCTTTCTTTCACCGTTTCTCTTGAAATGAGAACGTACTGGGACTAGTGGGGAACAAGAGTGATGATCCTAGATGTTTGCATTAGTAGTCCTCACTATTATTCGTGAAATAGTGTGATAATAATTGTAATGAGGACTCCTTTTGAGTTTTTATACTCTCTAGTAGACAATATTTGTATTCAAACTTATAGTTTATGTTTTGTCGTATTGTACACGACAGTTGTATTATTAAGTTGTATTTGAATTCTGTACCATGTATCTTGGGACTCAAGATGGGTGATGTATACCTAATTTTGGGGGCATCACAGTTGGTATCAAAGCTTAGGGATATGATCCCTGGCTAGGATGTGAGAATAGAACTAGGAGGGGAGAGACGGGGAATTCCTTCGCTAGTATGACCTACCTAAGTTTATTTGGTATTTAATTGGTTGGTCAGAATATTGGGATAATATGTTACATGTCAATTAACCTTTGTTTTGTGGCAGTATCTGAAAATGACATCCGAGAATGTTGAGAATAGAAATGGAGCACAGGAGACCGTTGATTCTCCACAGATCAATAATCAGGACAATGTGCAACAGGATGGAGATAATCATCCTGTAAACAACAACACTAATCAATTGACGAATGACGGTACGTTTAGGAGCTTTTTAGAATTCCTGCAACATCAGGCGAAGGCGGCTCCTATTCATAATGCAGGAGGAAACAATGGCAACCCACGGTTGGTCACCTCTAAGCAATTCAAGGAGCTGGGACCACCGGAGTTTTTGGGAAAGACAGAACCACTTAAGGCGGAGACGTGGTTAAAGCAGATCACCAAGATATTTGATGTCTTGGGATACTCCGAGGAGCAAAAGGTTCCCCTTGCCACCTTTATGTTGCGTGAAGAGGCAGATCAACCGGTGGGAATCAGAAACGACTCCACTTAACTAACGACTCAAGATGTCTTGGGAGAAGTTCCAAGAGCTGTTCAATGACAAGTACTTTCCTGAAAGCATTCATCACATGAAGGAGGTGGAATTTATCAAGTTGGAGCAAAACAACATAACCGTATCGCAGTACAAAGCCAAGTTTGCTGAGTTGTCCCGATTTACATCCCACTTGGTTGATAATGAAGAGAGAATGACGCGGATGTTTTTAAGAGGTTTGAAGCCAGAGATACGTCAATATCTTATTTCTCATAAATCGTGTTTGTATTAAGATGTTGTAAATAGGGCTCAGTTAGTGGAGCGCGATAATGAGTCAACGCAACCAAAAGAGAGCAGCTGGCAAAATGATAATACCGGTGATAACAGTCATCAAAGATGTGACAATAAGCATGGAGGGAATCAACATGCCAGAAATGGTAACCACTTTGGTGGTAATCATGGTCAAAACAATAAGAATGGACATTTCAAGAAGAGGAGATTTAACAATGATGGAAAGACGCCAAAGACCAAAGACCGTTGTTAAGGAAGGAGAACGACCACCTATCATATGCTTCAAATACGGAGGGAGGGACACATCGGTCAAATCGCATGATGCCGCCAAAAGCATGCTATAATTATGGAAGAGAAGGTCACTTAGCCCAATTTTGTCGTTCACCGAAGACAAGTTCAGCTAGGATGGAGGCACCAAAGGATGTCCCAGATAAGCCAAAGCCAGTAGTTTAAGATAGAGCATTTTTTTTCGTGACGAGGAACCCTAAAAAAATTATAACGGGTATGTTAGTCATAAACTCTTGCAAAGTCTATACCGTGTTAGATACCGATTCTATTCACTCTTTTATTGCACCTAGTTGTGTTCAATGTTTGAAGTTAACTCCGGAGAAGTTAGACTTTGATATACCTCCACTATTTATAAATCTTGTTCAAATCAACACTTTCACGTTACCTGTCGATCTTATCTCTTTGAAAATACTTGCCTTTGATGTGATTTTTGAAAACGATTGGTTAACTACTCATCATGCTTTTCTTAAGGCTGTTAGCTTTCATACTCCTAACCAACCTGTTATGCGAATTCAAAGTAACCAAACCACTAAAGTTAATCATTGTCATATCAAGCCATAAATAAAGAGCCATGATCCTTTCGTTGTTGACTTTCTTGTATGGAATGCACCGAAGCCAGACTTTCTGTAGGCAAAGTCGTGAATGACGGTGGCAAGTTGATAGGTATCAATGTAACGTGTTATCCAAGTCTTGGATGAGAGTCACAGTTTTGAATGATATTTCTATTGTTAATAAATTTTCTAACGAATTCTTGAAGACTACTTAG
Source organism: Panax ginseng (assembly GCA_020205605.1). Taxonomy (NCBI): domain Eukaryota; kingdom Viridiplantae; phylum Streptophyta; class Magnoliopsida; order Apiales; family Araliaceae; genus Panax; species Panax ginseng. Next base: position 42,063,928 of record CM035146.1, read on the forward strand.
CCTACCTCTAGAGCGTGAAATCGATTTTTTGTATTGACCCAAGTACAAAACCCATTTCTAAAACCCTTAAATATTTTCTTCACCTAAAATGAACGTGTAATATGTCAAAGACGTTGGCTCGAGCTGTTGAAGATTACGATCGTACCATTCAATATCATCGTGGGAAAAATGAACGTGGTAGCTGACGTGTTGAGTAGAAGATTGTATGCGTTTACGAGTGTGATATGTTAACACAAAGATCCATTTTGTATAACTTACAAATGATGGAGATAGAGTTAAAGACTCTAGGGACCCACGTGAAGATAACGAATATACGATTAGAATAGACTTTAATCGATAAAGTTAAAGCTACTCAAGCTACATACTCAGAGCTGATGAATGTGAAGAAGAAGGTTCAAGAGGGCGTTATTCTAGAAGCAAGAATCGATGAAGAGAGAAAATCTCAACCCTCGATTTTATTGGCCCATTTGAAATCCTTGATCGAGTAGGAACTGTGACCTATAGACTCATTTTACCGCCAAGTATGTCGCGTGTTCATAACGTTTTTTTTTTCACGTATCGATGTTACGTAAATATGTGGACGACCTGAACCACATTATTGGATTAAAACTAGACGAGATAGCAGAAGATTTAACGTATGAGGAGCTACGTGTTAAAATCTTGGATAAGATGGATCGTATTCAACACTCAAAGGTTATACCCCAAGAGTTAGAATTTGAAGCGAAGTCAAGGTATCCTCACCTATTCGGCATACCAGGTACGTACGTAAATTTCAAGGGCGAAATTTCATAAGGAGGGGAGATTGTGAGACCCCAGATTTTATGAATAAAGATTTAATTTTCTCAAAATAATTTTTTTTATATTATGGTGTTGATTTGATGTAATATTATAGTTGTGGGTAATATTTACAAATTTTGCAAAGTAAGTAAGTGGTTGTATAATATTCGATTGGTCAGAGAATATTCATTTTGTCGGAGAATATCCGCATTGATTTGTACAATCATTGGTGGACCCATGAATGGAATTATCATCGGATTGAGAAACCGACAAAAATACTTTATGAAAATAATGGCGGAAGTTTTACCGTTAACTGTTGAAACACCCGGTGTTAAAAGTACTGATGAATCTGGCGTGGTTGCATAGTAGTACACAGTATTGATTATTGATGCTTATGTGAGAAGTCACTCAGTATTGTTCAATCAGGTATTCGGGACACTTTTCGTGTCGGAGTACTATTCATGAGTTACTATTCATGAGTTACTATTTACGAGTTACTATTCACGAGTTACTATTCACGAGTTACTATTCACAGAGTACTATTCACCCGTAAAATATATTTCTTTTTGGTCCAAATTATTTTTGGGTACAATATTATTCCATGAGGAGATGTGCTAATTTCTCGAATAGTTGGTTGAAGTTATAATAATAGTAAATCAATATGGACCACCGTGGAAAGTTATAATAGTGAATTAATATGGATCATTTGGTTTAAAGTTTTAATAGTAAATCAGTATGGACCGTTGCTTTAAGTTTTAATAGTAAATCAATATGGACCGTCCGTTTAAAAGTAAATCAATCTGGACCGTTCATGAATTAGTTACTATTCAGTCCATTTCCTATAAATAGAAGCTCATTCCTTCATTATTTCTTATGAATTCACTGAAACTCTAGAGAGAGAAACTATAGAGAGAAAGAAGAAAAGTATTTTGTTACTTCACTTTTCCAATATCCAGTTTCTTCTAAGGTAGGGAATATTATTTGTTGTACCCGTAAGGGGTATTATTTTTTTTATATTCATGAAGAGAACTTCTGTTATTCCATTATTTATTATTCTGTTGGAATAACCTGTATACGCGGACTCCCCTATACTTGGTGAAATCCTTTTGTTATTCCATTCTTTAGTATTCTGTTGGAATATCCTGTCTGTGCGTTTTACGTCGGACCTTGTTCTATATTTATTATTCTGTTGGAATAACCTGTCTGTGATATCTATCACATGCCTGGTGATTTCTTTTGTTATTCCATTCTTTATTATACTTAGTTGGTTAAAGTTTTGACTTCTATACTCCATGAAATTAGTGGAATATCCTTGATATTTGCACTTCATCCAGTATCTTTTCATGAAAATATTCTTCTGAGCATTCTTGAATTTTACTCTACAAAGCAGTATCATGTTGACAATTTGGACGTTATCAGTTCCTAGATAAATTAATTCTTGAACTTGTTTTATTGAATTCTTATATCATTGTCATCATCCTCATGCTTATATTATGTTAAAAGTCATCTGTGGCCTGTAGTTCATAGATGGACTTGGTATGATTATGACCAGGGATTATTCGGTATAATCATAACCGTAATGTTACAAATGATGTGAAAAAAGTCCTCATTGGCCCATAGTGCATTGATGGACAGTTTTTTGTATGATTATGGCTATGGATTCTCTTTGGCCGTAGTGCAAAGATGAATTGTTTTATGGCATGATCATGACCGTTGATGAAAACATGATTATCTTAACTCGTAGTGCATGGATAATTCGTGGTCGTGATACTAAAGAATATCTTTGGCCGTAGTGTAGGGGTGATTCGATGATGTGGATTATTTATTAAGCTGAGTCCCAGCGATAAAAGTGATGAAAAACCTTTTAAATCATAGAAGATAGTAGATTTTATCCCCTACTTGACTCTTCTAATGGATTGCTTGTTCACCGCTAGCTTAAACTTGATAGTTATTATATTTTATCGTTTAAACATTGTCAAGGCTAACGATAAATTATTCTGCATTATATTAGTCATAATATTTCTTACTAGGCTAGTTGAGCTCACCCTTTCTTTCACTGTTCTCTTCAGGAAATGAGAACGTAGCTGGGACTAGTCGGGGAACAGAGTGATGATCCTAGATGTTTGAATTAGTAGTCCTCACTATTCTGTGAAATAGTGTGATAATAATTGTAATGAGGACTCCTTCTGAGTTTTTATACTCAATTAAGCTTAATTAAGCTTATTTAAGGAATTAAAGATAGGAAGCTCTAGCTATTTTAATAGTTTAGAACTGAATATTATATGTAGGTGATGAGAAGTACCCAGTTTTACAGATTAGATCTTAAATTGTAGAATGGAAGTCTGTCTTAATATGTAACAAGAAAGAATCCACAATTTTATAGAATGGTGTCATGTACATAAATAGAAAAGAGGCCAAGTAATTATAGCTCTGTATTTGTATGAAAGTTTTAAATTGTTTTAACTTTTAAATTGCATAAATAACTTAGCATTTGCCCTGGAAACAGTTCCTGATACTGCGGAAGTGTCAATGGTTTGATGTTGTGGCAGTGTCAATGGTTTGATGATGTGGCAGTGTCAATTGTTGGATGTGAAACCAGAGGATGCTGTTCAACTGTTCATGTAGGTGATGATCGTTGAAATGATATATGGGGTGCACGAGATGCAGATTGTGATGCTTGGCTCTGAAAATTATTCTTGCTTATAGACTAGCTGAAAATTTTCTTCATTTGCTTTTTATGAATCTATTCTTGTTTTCATTTTCCCCCTTATCTTAATTCCTTTTATTTGGAAATGACTGTTGTGAGTTATCAGGACTCATGAGTCAGGAACTTTGGGTGAGTTATGTTCTAATATATTAAAACTTGAAAGGTGATGTTTCTTCTTTAAATCCTCTTATTGACAAATGTGATTGTGTTTCCATTTGAGAGAGTGATTATAAGATACGCGCATTTTTGTGTCTGCCGCTACATTATTCCTTGATCATGCTTGATGATGCATATTTTGTAAGGTGTTACTATTAGCTTCTTTGAGAAGCATGTATGGACCATGATTCCTGTTTGTTTATTATTCTAGTACGAAAGTGTTATAGAGTAAAAGATTTTCTGTGTTTGCAGAATGTTCATGCTTCAACCTATACCTTGTTTTATTCATTCAATCAATCATTTGCAATATTAAGCTATAAACTTGCAAAGATTTTTTTCTATCCTCAACATATTACTTGTTTTTGAATGATATCAAGTTAAAGATTTATAATATCGAGTTATCATAATAGTGAATACTGTGCACATCAACTATTGGCTTTCATAAAAGTGAACTTTCATGGCTGAATTTCCTAGTCATTTGGGGTACGCTCCTAAGATTTTAAGCTTCTTTTGTTTTGTTTTGTGTTTTTTGGGAGTGGGAGATTTTGGGCATAAGGGGTGTTACTTACTTTCATTAAGGCTATGTTTGGAGCATGGAAAGAGAGGACAAGTAAATTCAATGTTTAAAAAAAGTAGCTTTATCAACATTCTGTCGAGTGAAATTTTAGCATTATATTTGATATTGGAAAACTCTGTTCAAATCTGCATATTTGTCTGGCAATTTTTTAGAATGTGGATTTTGGAGGCATTTTTACTTGTGCTAAAAGGTACTTTCAATCAATATTAAAATAGGTCAATGATTTGAGGTAAATTTGATAGTTCATAATTGCTTTGGAAGCATTCCGTGGACTTTAAGCCTCCTTCGGTTGTTTACAATTGTGCATTATATGAGCTATGAAATTTGTAGAGCTTGAGGCTTGAAAGTCTAATGGCTCAACTTGGAGCTTTGACTTCCCAAGTTTCCATTCTACGAAAGCATGTTTGGAGTTGTAAAAATTCAACGTAATAATTGTTGCTCTTTTCACTTATTGATGTATCATGGATAAGAGGCTTGAGGGTAAGTTGTAAGACCCCGAATTTTATGAAATAAAAGTATTCAATTTTTTTCTTATAATTACTGTTCAGTATTTTATTGATTCAATAATTGCTGCGTTGATATTTTATATTATTGTTGCTCAATAATTGTCACTGCACAGTATTTCCAATTATCAGATCAATAATTCATATTATTTGAATAATATTATTAGATAGCATTATTGGCAATGTCTAGAAAGTTCTGTCAAGGAGAGGTTTGGTCACCTAATTGCACGCCAATAAGGAGAAATTCTTATTGGAAAGCCCCCTCTTTCCTGGGAACTGCCTAGTTGTCATTATTGTGATTCTGTAATATTATTTGTGAATAATTAATCATTGATTTATATGATAAGGAAAATATTCATTTTATGTGGATATAGATGGAGAAAATTTTTAAAGTGACAATTGTTGAAAATCGATATTTTATCTTTTTTGATAAAATAATATTTTATTATATTATGATAATATAATAATGGTGATATTTTTACAATGAATGTGGGATATATGAGTATATGAGGAGGAAGAGTATTTTTGTTGCATTAAATGATTAACACATGTTTTGTGTGTCGGTGGACCCCATTTCTTGACTGAAATTTGATTATAGCCTGTAAAATTGCCCATTTATGGATTTCAGTCAATTTTTGCTTGGAATTTGGGAAAACTTTCTTCTGCAAAGTTGTAGAGAATTGAATTTACTATAAAAATTCGAGAGATTCAAATTTTCTGATAAAAGGGCTATTTATTATGAATTATTGAAGTTCCGAAGTTCTGAAATAATTGATTTTTGGAGTTTAAAATATTTTAAATATAAAAAACGTTTTTTAGTATTGTTGGTGGGTTGTCAAACATCTTTGAATTGGATGATTCAAAGGTTGGCGTGAAAATTTAATATATATATATATATATATATTATTAATTTATTAAATTTTTAGCTTTGTGTTCTAAGCATTTTCCTATAAATAGGTGCTTAAGTTAGAATTGAAAATCACAATTTAAACCAAGTTTTCTCTATTTCTCTCTATAATATCGAGTTATTTTTGTAAGTATTTTAGTACTTTGAGTATTGCTATCTAATTGCAAGTTAGATCAATTATATCCGACATTCCAAAGATCGCTTTTGAGGTAAGGGATGGTAAGTGATTTTAAGGGATTGTAAGGGAGATTATTTTCTTCATAAATGATATTATTTCTTCAATATCATTATGCCGAAATATTGGTTTGAACTTTTTATCAAATTTAGAACTTTTTCACGTCGAAGTTACTATTCACGAGTTACTATTCATGAGTTACTATTCACGAGTTACTATTCACGAGTTACTATTCATAGATACTATTCACTACAAAATTGGTTTCTTTTTCTAACCAAATTATAGTTGATTTATGAATATTACTCTGGAGATTAAAACTATGTATTGATTAAATTGATTTTATTATCATATATAACATTTTTATAACCCTGATGTTGAAATTCTCTTTCACTGGAGTGTAAAGATGGATAGATTATTGGTATGATCATGACTAGAGTTCTCTTTGGCCAGTAGTGAAAAGTTGAATTGTGACTGGTATGATTATGACCATTGAATTTATAATTGAATATCTTTAGCTTAAGTGCAAAGGTGAATTGATAAACATGGTTATAATTATTGTTTATATAAATTCTGAAATGATTATATACTTCTTTGAGATATGAATATCTTTGGCCCATAGTACAAAGATGACTTATTGATGAATATCTTTGGCATGTAGTGCAAAGATGGTCTGTTGATGAATATCTTTGGCCCATAGTGCAAAGATGAATTTATTAGTATGATTATGAATATGAACTGTGATTTGGTATAACCATGATCTTTGATGTTTCAGGTGATGAAAATTATCTTTGTCCTGGATGAAAAAAAGAATTTAGAACAACAATTACGATTATGAGTTATACATGTGATTGTGGACAGGAATTGTTAATTGATGTTACAGGGATAAAACATTGTTGGTGGACTTTTAACATGGAGAAGATAATAGACTTTATAGTCTATTTGACTCTTCTAATGGATTGCTCGTTCCGCTGCAACTATGGTTGAAAAGTTTTATCATCTACCATATGTTTTAAATCTCTGATTTATTACTGATGAAGACTATTGATAATTTATTTATCTTTAGTCATAATATTCTTTCTTGGGCTAGTTGTGCTCACCCTTACATTTCACAATTCCTTTCAGGTAATAAGAGTGTAGCTGGGTCGAGCGGGGGTAACAGGAGAATAGAATGGTGGTCATCATTTAGTAGTTATATTTGGTGAATCAACTAGGGTGAGGCGAACCCAACGTTGGAAGGGTGTTTTGCACCTATCATACAAGATGTCTAAGGACATACAACCTCGTATCATCATAAGACAGGGATGTGCTCATCCACTTGCTGAGTATATATACGAGCACTACCTATATAATCTTGGAGTTTGGTTGAAGTAAAATTCTCAATTAGAGACGGTGGAGATAATGATATGTCAAGAGAAGACACACCATTGGGAAGAATATGATAGTAATCTTCTCGTTTTTTTTGGGGTCTATTGGGTCAACCAAGGATAATTTTGTGGGCATATGATATCTATCATAACCTAGACGCATGGCCTCCAATGTACGAAGGTTTCCTTGAGCACTTTTCAAAGATTCTAATTTCTAAAACAGTTTTTGACTATACCTTTATGTAAGGTGTCATTGTGACGTGCTATCCAAGGTTGGGATTAGAGTCACAGTTGGTATATATTTGTATCCAAACTCACAGCATATGTGTTGTTGTATTTTGCACAACAATTATTGTAATAAAGTTGTAGTTGTTTTCTGTACCATGTATTTGGCGACTCAGAATGGGTTGGATGGAATGGACCTATTTTGGGGTCGTCACATAAGTGCTTTTGCATAATGTTGCAGGTTAAATAGAAAATAAGTGAATTATGTATGCATCTGTATTTATTTGATTTTTTGACACGTTATTAAAATTTTAATTTATATTCCTGGGATAAAAGGATGGAGGGGAAGAGAATGATTTTTAGGGACCTCTATCTCGCTTCTCAAGATAATGATATTTCTGGACATCTTAATTTGGTGTTGAAAATTACAACTTCAACCTTTTGTTGAATATTACTTTCGAACCATAACAATTTTTCCGACAGCTACTACTTTACCATGTGGTGCTTGGGACTATGAAGCGGAGGAGAATGATAGAATTCTTGATTACGACACAATGGTGTCGATGCTATCTCGTTCTCGTGATGGGACCACAACATTGTTGCTAAAGTTCTTTGAATTCATTGCCGCATTTGAGAAATAGGTTTATGCCTTCAATATAATTTCTCGAAGCGAGCTCTTGGCTAATTCAGATCGGAGGAGAGGTTGATGCTTGAGTAGATTCTCCTACATGAAGAGACGAGCCCTCGGTCGAACCGGAAGTCGAAATGGACTCAAGATGTATATGTGTCGAGAGGCTCATGAGGCTAATTTGTGAATGGCAGCCATGGTTCATGATTCACAACGAAAATTACAGCAACAGCCAAATATATTACAACAAGACATGCTGCTAAGGCACCAAACATCAGACTCGTTCGAAAAACATCATGCAATTAAGCAAGAAAAGCAGTTATCGCAATCAACATTTTCCTTTCCAGCAGAATCATCAAGTATGTTTCTGACTTTCGCTACATGCACGAACATATTTATCAAGTTGTACTGTCATCATTATAAGCCTACAAAATGTCTATTCACTTGTAGCATTATTTATGAGCACCAATTATTATCTTGATCCGTGTGTCAATGTACACCCACCAGGACGAGGTTCACGAAGCACATGTTTGTCTTCTTCAGGATATTTGATTTAGATATTAATTTGGTAGTCAATAAAAAGGGTATTACCTTCTTCCACGTCCCTTGATTAGTAAGAAAATAACACAACATTGTTGTCTTTGTTTATTGATTTTGGCACTAAGTGCCTCTGGTGACCTATTTGCTTCATTTTCCTGACTTGCTATTATTTTTAAATATGTGCAGGAAGACTGCTTCTACGACCTGCCTTACAATACTGGGTATCAAATTTCCGTGCTACGTTTACGGAAGACAAGGGATGAAATTATGAAGTGTACTCTCTCTATATATGTAGATATATACTTTGATTGAAGAACTGTGGTAGCTTTAGATGGTTAATTGTAAAGATAATGAATGATTATTTAGTGGATGATTTTATTAAGTTAATAATATTTTAGTTTTTTTGTATTTTTGCCATTATTTGCTATGGGACATTGAGCCAGCCAAGTACACAAAAAGAATGTCAAATTTTGATTTGGCAACAATATAATTCGTTACCAAAGCATTGAACAAGTTTTAATATAGCAAATTTTTTTTATACATTTAGCAACAAATTTTCGTTGCTAATGACATTAAAAATATAATATTTGGCAACAAAAAATTAACCTAATAACAATACTAAAATAAAAGGCAACATTTTTTATCTTTGCAAATCATATCAACTTTCGTTGCACATATAAAGAAACGGCAACATATAATGTCGTTGCTATTGAAAAATAACTAGCAATAAACATTTTCGTTGTTGATTCAGCATTATGTCGTTGCCAAATAATATAATCAGCAACGAAAAATCGTTGCTAAAAAGTTTACATTCCGCAACGAAAGCAAGCATAGGCAACAATTTTCATAATTTACTACAACGAAAAATGTTGTTGCAAAATGGTGTCAATTGCAACGAATATGGTCGTTGCAAAAAAAAAGAGTTCATTTCGTTGCCAATTAGCAAGCTTTTGCAACGAAATGGGGTTTTTAACAACGAAATTTTAATTATTCTGCAACAATACATTTTGTTGCTAAAGGATCGATGTATTTGTACGAAAGCCAAATTTCGTTGCAAAATGTATTACTTTTGGCAACAAAAAAAATACGTTCGTTGCGGAACAATTAGCAACACTCATTGTGCAACGAAAGACGCAACGAAAGTAAAGTCCTTGCCAAAAACATTTAGCAACGAAATTTGGCACCTTTAACAATGAAAATTGGTTGTTGCTGAAGCCCCATTTTTTTGTAGTGTCAACCCTAATTGATCCTTAACCACATTCTGAACACATATAATATCATAATCACAGAACATATTCACGTATACTCTTAATCCTGAATAATTCACCTAAATCCTTCACAGAATTTTGAAATCCTCAAAATTCTATCTTAAAAATATCAAACGCATACACTTATTTTTTGTCTAGGTTCTAATTTTGAACCTTAAATCAATTAATAAAAATTAAAAAAAAATATTCAAAATTCTCGGGTTGTCACACAATACCTATTAAATATGTGAATATACTATAACATGTACATTTCTAACTATACTTATCATCTTAGCATAAGTCTTATGCTACTACATATATTTCAGAATTCCTAAGTGTTAACATCACAACACCTATCTAACATTCACTGTATAAACTAAGTTATCACACAATGCGTTCGTAACCTACTAATCTCTTTTACAACTTTGAATTCATAATACATATAACACAACTCTGTTTTAGCCTTGTTGTTACATGTTGGACACATTACCACAACCTTTAGTTGTTTACTAAAGAAACGACCAAAGTCTGCAGAATTAGCGAGACTTTTGTCTGAAAATGGGCACTGGCTGGCATGCCGCCAGCTTTTTATCTTGAGATACCAATACTAAGTACCTACTTAAGGGTTGTCTTGATCGACGACATAACTCGATTTTGCGTAATCTAGAGTTTCTAAGACTTTTCTTAAGCCAAGTAACACGAATTTTACCCACCAAATAGTGATAATAACACGTAAGATAAATATAACAGTATCATAAACATGTTTGCTAACATTTACAACCAATTAGAACAATTTAACAATAACTAAAACTATTTTAATTTCTCAATTTTCATGTTTTTTCATAAAAACTCAATTTTTTTGACCTTCATCCTAAAAATCATCACTGTGAATTCAATACATGATCAAATCATCTCATTCAAATTACGTTATGTTCGTATCTCAATGAACTAACATATACAAGCTTCAATTTATACTTTCACATACAAATTGGCCATTAAAATTGATACTTTTCATAGCTACATATGAAAACATATATATACTGACAAAATTTCTACTGATATCCGAATTTAGCATAAATTTCTCGTTTAAGCACAACCTCTAATCACCATATACTCTTATAATCACAAGTAATCCCATTGTATAGCAACAATTCAACAATTTGCAATTTACAGATTATATAAAAGTTTGACGTAGCCTCATATATATATATATATATATATATATATATATATATATATATATATATATATATATATATATATAACACTAAGGTTGTGAACATACCATCACTTTCTAATACAATCGCTGCTAATCACTGGAATTTGCTGTGAAATCCTAAGCTTTCTCTCAATTTCTCTCGACTCTTCTCTTAATTTTCTATGACAAAAGAAACTGATATAGACTTAATAGCTATAATCAGTTATCAAAATAACGAATATATTATATTTATTATTTAATTTATTTATTTATTTTATTTATATAATAATTCAAAATTAAAAAGGAAATCCAAAAGTCATAGGGCCTTGTAAGGCAAAAACCATTTAAAATTAAACACTTAATACCATTAAGTCTTGTTTGGCACAACCAAATTAAACTACTTTACTTTAATTTATTTTAATAACTCCTTATAATATAGTTATTTGTCACACTATATTTAATTAAACTTTCATACTTAATTTATTAATTCAATTAATTAAATAATTCATTTATTCATATAACTCTATACAAATATTTACCATCAAATTGAAATATCAATATAATAATAATTTCCTTAACTTATTAATTATTTATTTAATAAATAATTAACTAAACAAAATTAAATCAATTAAACAAATATTTATTCAACGATAAACACATCCATTAAATATTTATATAATTCAATAAATATTTAATATTACAATTAAAATTCTGGAATGTTACATCATTCCCTCCTTAAAAGGATTATGTCCTCAGAATCACAATTCAAACAATCAAATCGTCACATGTATTCCGCAAAGTTATGTAATAGTTCAAGGTTAGATTACATGTGATTGTTTTAAGTTGATGTAACCCTTTAATGGGGAAGATTATTGTTTGAGTTATTTAAGTTATGTCTTTAACCTTGAATATTGGTAGATAAATGTTATTGTTTTGGATAGTGAACACCAAATTCTGTGGCAATGAAGTACCCAGATTTGGGGTGTCATAGGTTGCTTTAAGTTATGAACCTTAGGTGGTGGAAACCTTAGGAAGTAACCTTTCAGGAGACAAAAAATATCGCGGTGATAAACTCTTATCGAGTTCTAAGGAATGAATTAAGGAGTTCATTGAAGATAAAATAAAACAATAAAAGACTTTATGTGTTATGTGATAATAACTTATGTGCTCGCAAGTATCGAATAGTGTCACGTAATAAATAAAACATAAAAGTATTTGTTGTTAGGATGTCTAACGTTGAAGGATCTGGTCAAGCTAGGGAAGAGATACCTCATGTACCTAGAGATGAGGAGCCCCGGAATGTCCACGTTGTTCGAGAGCAGTTGATTCAGAGGGAGCCTTCTATATTGGTTGTTGAGGAAGGACAAGAGAATGAGCTTATGTCTAATCCTGCAGAGGAGTACTCTGAGGAGATAGAGGTGGAGGATGAAGAAGAAGATCCTGTGGAGTTTCAACCAAACTCCATATCAGCTGAGATGTATGATGAGCTGTATGACCGAAATATAGAATTACAAGATAAGATTGAGGAGCTGAAGGAGTTGGCTGACATGCGTTAGGCTACTATAGAGCAGAAGGATGTGGAGATTCAGGAACTCGACTCACGACTTGGGAACACATAATGGAACCTAGTTCACACAGAGGGACATCAAAAGGAGCTATTAGCTGAGAATGAGAAGATGAAGACTGAAGTTGAAAAGTTAAAAGATGACTTGAAGGAGGAGTCAGCTAAGCATGCGAGAGCATAAGACACTTGGATGAAGGCTACTCAGCATGCAGATCGTGCTGAAGCCAAGGTTCAAACGAAGAAGGCCAAGATGAATGAAATAGATTATGCTTTTCATTTTGCGATTGATAGGGCCCATGATCGAGTCTTTTATTACCCACCTCAATTTGAAGACTTGCCATGATGGTACATGATGGATCGTAGGACGGTGTATCGTATTATTGAAGAAGAGCGTAGAGAAGCCTTTCAACGTCTTAATATGCCAAGATAGAAGGAATAATAATAACATGTGATTAAATATGTGATTAAATAAATTATAAATCCCTTATTTTGAGATAATATAAGGGTAAGATGAGTATGGTATCCTGAAACTTTTCATGTTCTGGAAAGTTGATGTTGATAGCAGAGATGTTATCCTTACTATGTTTTGAGAACTATGAATGAATAAAATGTCGAAGTTTATTGAAATGTTATATGTTACACTTTAATCTTAGAATGTTTTAGTTAAACTTTAAATATTCAAGGAATTGAGTAGTGACCTATTAAGCATATATCTTAAACAGAAAATGCCTCCTAGAAGAAGACAACCACGCCAACAACCACCTGTTGAAGGGTCTACTAACAACAATAATAACGAGGCCAATGCTAACCCAGTTCAGCAATTGGTGACTAACAGGAGCACTTGTGAATCAGCCACAAGCTCAAGTTACGACTTTTAAGGACTTCAAAGTGGTTAGACCACCGGAGTTTCAAGGGTCTATAAATCCAGTTGAGGTCTAAACCTGGATCATCGAAATGGAGAAGGTGTTTGACGTTTCCAGAGTTAATGAGGACCACAAAACCGCATTGGCAACATTTATGTTAAAGTCTGAAGCTAGCTATTGGTGGCAGGCGAATAAAGTTCGTGGGGGACATGGAATAGTAGCGTGAGATAGGTTCAAAGAAATATTTTTCAAAATGTACTTTCCAACGAGTTCCCGGAACCATTTGGAAGTTCAATTTTTGGAGCTAAAGCAAGGAACCATGTATGTGCCAGAGTATGTTGCAAAGTTTAATGACCTGGCAAGGTTTGCTACGTATCAAGTCAATACAGATGAGCGTAAGGCGAGAAGGTTTGAACAAGGGTTGAAGCCCTGGCTGTATAGCAAGGTTTCAAAGTTTCAGTTAAACATGTTTGCATCAGTATTAGAAAAGGAAATTATCGCGAAAGGAGGAAGCGATGCCTTAACTAAGTATAATCAAGAGAAAAAGAAGAGAATGAGAATGAAAACAAGCCGGTAGAAGCAGTAATGGAAGTAACAACCAGAAGAGGAAGTGGAATGAAAATTCAAGTGCAGAAGGACAATAAGGAACTCAGCAAAAGAAGAAGTTTGAAGCTTGTACTACTTACAGGAAGAACCACACTGGTGTGTGTTTGAAGGGTAAGCGGGTGTGTTTCAATTGTGGCCAGGAGGGTCACATTGCACCAAATTGTTTTAGCTAAAGAAGGGAGCTTGTTTTACTTGCAGGTCAAAAGATCAAAGGGCTCGTGATTGCCCTAAAAAGACATCGGGAAGTGCAAGTGGAGGAAAGGGAAACAACAATGGTGGTACATTAACTACCACTAGGCCAGTGAAATCAAGCCGACCTATTGCTAGAACTTTCAATATGAACATACAAGATGTTTTACAGTTAAAGGATGTGGTGTCAGGTATCATTCTGATTAATGGTATTAATGCTTATATGCTATTTGATTCGGGTGCTACTCATTCATTTATATCCGATGATTTTTCTTAGAACTTAGATTTGCCTCAAGAAGAACTAGATTTTCCTTTAAGCATAGAGATTGCGAATAGGGAAGTGATTCCTGTTAGGTTTATATAAAAAAATTGTAGAGTGGTTATAAAGGGTCACGAGATGATGGTTGATTTGATACCAATTAAACTTGGGGAATTCAATGTCATATTGGGAATGGATTGGTTATTCAATTACAGGGCAGTAATTGATTACCAAAAGAAATGTGTTAACCTTATGACACCGTCAAAGGTGGTGTTTTATGGTATAAAGTCACCTCGATAAGCAAGTTGTCTGACGGTGATGCAAGCTAAGAAGTTACTGAGACAAGGATGTGGAGGATACTTAGCCTATATAGTCGATACACAGAAGAAGAGTGCAAAGTTAAAAGAGATACCAGTTATTAGAGATTATGCCGATGTATTTCCAGATGATTTGCCTGGACTTTTGCCAGATAGAGAGGATGAGTTCGTGATTGATTTAGTACTAGGAACGACCCTGATATCTAAAGCCCCGTATAGAATGGCCCTAGTAGAGATGAAGGAGCCGATGGTACAGTTACAAGAATTATTAGATAAGAAGTATATCCAGTCGAGTGTATCGTCGTGGGGAGCACCGGTGTTGTTTGTTAAGAAGAAAGATGGATCGATGCAGCTCTGCGTTGATTACAGGGAATTGAATAAGGTCACGATTAAAAATAAATATCCGTTACCAAGAATCGATGACTTATTTGATCAACTGAAGGGAGCGAGGTACTTTTCGAAAATAGACTTAAGAAGTGTATATCATTAGTTAAAGGTAAGGAAGGAGGATGTACCGAAAATGGCATTCAGAACTCAGTATGGTCATTACAAGTTTCTAGTTATGTCATTTGGTTTAACCAATGCACCTGCAGCGTTCATGGATTTGATGAACAGGGTGTTTAAACAATTCTTAGATAAATTTGTAGTGGTGTTTATTGATGATATATTGGTGTATTCTAAGACCAAGGAGGAACATGTTGAACACTTAAGAGTGACATTAGAGACATTGAGGAGAGAGAAGTTGTACGCTAAGTTCTCGAAATGCGAGTTTTGGTTAGAACGTGTGCAGTTTCTTGGGCACGTTACTCACAAGAACGGAATCTCGGAAGATCTATCAAAAGTTGAAGCTGTAATAAACTGGGATCAGCCAAAGACACCGTTAGAAGTAAAAAGTTTCTTGGGATTGGGTTACTATAGGCGTTTTATTCAAGACTTTTCCAAGATCGTAACTCTATTATTTAACTAGGAAGACAGTTAAGTTTGTTTGGACGGAGAAGTGTGAGGAGAGTTTTCAAGAATTAAAGAAGAGATTGAGTTCAGCACATGTGTTATCGTTGCCTGATGATACGGGGAATTTTATGGTATTCAGTGACGCATCGCATATAGGACTAGGATGTGTGCTTATGCAGAATGGTAAGGTAATTGCGTATGCATCACGTCAATTAAAGGATTACGAAAAAGGGACTCATGATTTGGAGTTGGTTGCGGTAGTGTTTGATTTGAAGATTTGGAGGCACTATCTTTATGGAGAGAGGTGTGAGATATATACAGACCATAAAAGTCTGAAGTATATCTTTACACAGAAAGGTTTGAATATGCGACAAAGAAGATGGTTGGAGTTGATTAAAGACTACGACTGCGAGATTCTTTATCATCCCGGAAAAGCGAATGTTGTTGTTGTTGTCGATGCCTTAAGTAGAAAGGGACGGGAAAAATTAATGAAAGCTATAGCAAAAATGGCCAAGATGGAGTTAGAAATTAAATATCCGACATAATTAGATGAAAAATTGTTCTAGATGGGGAGCAGTTCAATTTTAGTGGATAAGGTGAAGAATGCACAACTTCAAGATGAAAACTGTTAAAAGATAAAAAGAAAAGTGTTTAAAAGTGAAGAAAATAAATTTAAATGTGATTCAGAAGGGTTACTTTGATTCGAAGGGAGAATTTGGGTTCCGACAGTACCGAAAATTAAAGAGGAAATTTTGAGTGAGGCTCATAACTCACGATATTCGTTTCACCCTGGAAGTACAAAGATGTACCAGGATCTCAGACATCATTTCTGGTGGTAGAATATGAAAAGGGATGTTGTTGAATGTGTGGTGAAATGCTTTACGTGTCAGAAAGTTAAAGCTGACCATCAAAGGCCAAGCGGATTGTTGCAACCATTAGAGATACCGGAATGGAAATGGGAGCATATCACAAAGGATTTTGTGGTAGGTCTTCCAATGACTCAGCAAGGTTACGATGCAATCTGGGTGATTGTCGATCGATTGCCAATCAAGATTAGATTTAACCTAGATCGGTTGGCAAAACTGTACGTGAAGGAAATTGTTTCAAGACACGGTGTCCCGGTGTCCATTGTATCAGATAGAGATCCACGTTTCACATTAAATTTCTGGAAACGATTACAAGAATGCTTGGGATCGCAGTTGAAAATGAGCACAGCATATCATCCTCAAACTGACGGACAAAGTGAGAGGAAAATCCAGACATTGAAGGATATGCTCAGAGCATGTATTATTGATTTTAAAGGGAATTGGGATGACCATCTACCATTGGTTGAGTTTGCCTATAGTAACAGTTATCACGCAAGTATTTGCATGCCACCATATGAAGCGTTGTACGGCAGGAAATACAGGACTTCGTTATGTTGGGATGAAGTAGGTAAACGTCAGCTGCTAGATCCAAAATTGGTGTAATAAACTGTCGACATAATCAACGTGATTCGGGCAAGATTTTTTATTATTATTTTTTTTTTTTTGATAATGTGGGGTTTCCCAACCGCGGTCGGACTAATCCCCCCAAGCCAGACTCGACCCTTTTTGGCTTGCGCACCAGCTTGCGCTGGCTGTCCGTGGCCACTCGAATTAAAGAATTCTCACACTTGAGGCAGGCGGGACTCGATCCCAGGATGTCCGGGTCTACGGCTCACCCCAGGTCGAAGCTTACCGCTGCGCCAAGTGCTGTGGTTTTTTAGCCTTCTGATTCGGGCAAGATTGACAACTGCATAGGATAGGTAAAAGAAATATGTCGATCAACATCGACAAAATCGGGAATTTGATGTCGATAGTTTTGTTTTCTTAAAGGTGTCTCCTTGGAAAGGGAAAATCCGGTTTGGTAAAAAGGGAAAACTAAGCCCTAGGTTTATAGGACCTTTTGAAGTGCTACGACTAGTTGGTGAAGTGGCGTATGAGGTAGCTTTACCTCCAAAACTAGAACATATTCATAATATTTTTCATGTTTCAGTATTAAGACTATATAAGCCTGATTATAAACATGTTATAGAATATGAACCGTTACAGTTTGAAAAAGATTTGTCTTATGAAGAACTTCATGTTCAGATTATTGATAGGAAAGAGCAAGTACTAAGGAATAAAGTGATACATTCTGTTAAGGTAAACTAGAGAAACCATAATGCTGAAAAAGCTACGTGGGAACTTGAAGATGTCATGATGAAAAAATATCATCGGTTATTTGCTTAATCTTGTGTAGTGATTCTGAGGACAGAATCCTGTTAAGGAGGGAAGAATATAACGAATGAATTTATCGAGTTGTGATTTTGGGGACAGAATCCTTTTAAGAAGGGGAGGATGTAACGAACAAGAATTTTGTAATTAATTTTAAATATTTATTAAATTAAATAAATATATTAATTAATTTATTTATTGAGATAAATAAATAATTGATGAAATTGTGGTGTAATAATTTGGTTAAGATGTGTTATGATAATTAAATTAAATGAATTATTAATAATTATAATGTCGATCTAATTTAATTTAATGATTAAATTAGAAAGGTTAAATAAAATGATAATCTATAATGGAAATTATAATTATATGACAAATGTTAATTTGAATTGATAATTTGATTGAATTAGTGTATAATGGGTGTGACATAAGAACTATATAATATAAATGTTATAAAAATAAATTAAGGAGGAATTTTATGTAAGACCCCGAATTTTATGAAATAAAAGTATTCAATTTTTCTTATAATTACTATTTAGTAAATGATTAAATTGATAAAAGGTTAAAGTTAAGGGTGATATATGAATTTTTTTAAAAAATACACAAGTGGTTATAAAAATATTCATTGTTATCGGGGAATATTCGTTTGGTCGTGGAATATTCTTTCTATCTGGGAATATTAAATCGATTTACGGCCGCAACCATTTGTGGGCCCCATACTTGTAATTCATCATGGGATGAAGAAAACAACAAATTAAAGTTTTTATAAATAAATATGGCGTAGTAGTTCTGAATTAACACTTTTGGAATACCGGTGGGTAAAGTAAAGTAATACGGCGTTGTTGCACTGATATAGCTTTACAGTATTGCACAATATTTTGAATTATTGATTCTTACGTAAGAAGGCATTCTTGAATAATTATTACAAAGATAATTCTTCGCTCGAGTATTATATTTTATTGATTCAATAATTTACGCTTTGATATTTTATATTCTTGGTGTTTCAATAATTGTCACTACACAAGATTTTCCATTATCGAGACAATAATTCATATTATCTGAATAATATTATTAGATAACATTATTGGCAATGTCTAGAAAGTTACATCTAAGGAGATGTTTGGTCACCTAATTCTTGCTACCAAGAAGGAGAAATCCTTATTGGAAAGGCCCCTCTTTCCTAGGAACTGCCTGGTTGTCATTATTGTGATTCTATAATATTATTTGTGAATAATTAATTATTAATTTATATGATAAGGAAAATATTCATTTTATGTGGATATAGATGGAGAAAATTTTTAAAGTGACAATTGTTGAAAATCGATATTTTATCTTTTATGATAAAATAATATTTTATTATATTATTATAATATAATAATGATGATATTTTTAAAATGAATGTAGGATATATGTATATGAGGAGGAAGAGTATTTTGTTGCAAAAGTTGTTTAAAACATGATTAAACATGTCTGTAGGCCCATTTCTTGATGGAAATTTGATTATAGCCCGTAAAATCGTCCGTTTATGGATTTCGGTCAATTTCTGTTTGGAATTTGGAAACGCTTTCTTCTACAAAGTTGTAGAGAATTGAATTTCCTATACAAATTCGCAAGATTTGAATTTTCTGATAAAAGGGCTATTTATTATGAATTATTGAAGTTCCGAGGTTCTAGAATAATTAATTTTTGGAAGTTTTAAATAATTATATTAACAAAAACGTTTTTTATATTGTTGGGACTCATTTAACATGTGATTAGGTGGCTGATTTCAGATGCTAAGTGTGCGTAGAGAATTTATAATATAAATATTAATATTATATTAAATTTTCTGCTTTGGTGTTCTAAGCATTTTCCTTTAAATAGGGTGCTTAGGTTAGAATTGAAAATCACACCAGAAACTGAAGTTTTCTCTCTCTTCCTCTCTCTATTATATCAAGCGTATTTTGTGAGTATTTTAGTACTTTGAGTATTGCTATACGGTGTAAGTTGTTTCAGCACTATATCAAGTATTCCAGTCAGAAGTACTATTCTTTCTGAGGTAAGGGATTGTAAAGGAGATTATTTTCTTCATAAATGATATTATTTCTTCAATATCATTATGCTGAAATATTGGTTTGAACTTTTTATCAAATTTGGAACTTTTTCATGCCGGGGTTACTATTCATGAGTTACTATTCACGAGTTACTATTCATAAGTTACTATTCACGAGTACTATTCACTTAATCGTGATGATGTTTTTTGTGAAATTTCTATCTTTTGGTGTCGAGAGTTACTATTCACGATAACGACATTATTCACGATATCTGAGACTATTCACGAATCGACACTATTCATAGAAAAATGAAATTTCTTCTTTTTTGTCCAAAATATCTATTACGGATACTAGCTTTGATTGTATCCATGTTTTGATCATTCTTGAATTTTACCCCACTCTGGTTATTTATGAAGTATTTTTGAATGGGAATTGTTTAAAGTACGAATCCATAATATTGTTCTTTTGCTTCACTGGATTCGTTTTTTTAAAAATATTTTTCATCATCCTCAGTCCTAAATGACGATATAACGAAATATCTTTGGCCTGTAGTGCAAAGATGAATGATTTCTGATGAATATCTTTGGCCCGTAGTGCAAAGATGAACAGGTGTTTAGATGAACATGACTAATGATGAATATCTTTGGCCCCGTGAGTGCAAAGATGACTTGTTGATGAATATCTTTGGCTGTAAGTGCAAAAGATGACTTGTTGATGAATATCTTTGGCCGTAATGCAAAGATGAATTTATTAGTAGGATTATGAACATAAACTGTGATTTGGTATAACCATAATCTTTGATGTTTCAGGTGATGAAAATTATCTTTGTCCTGGATGAGAAAGGGAATTTAGAACAACAATTACGATTATGAGTTATACATGTGATTGTGGACATGAATTTTTGATTGATGTTACAGGGATAAAACATTGTTGGTGGACTTTTAACATGGAGAAGATAATAGATTTTATGGTCTATTTGACTCTTCTAATGGATTGCTCGTTCCGCTGCAACTATGGTTGAAAAGTTTTATCATCTACCATATGTTCTAAATCTCTGATTTATTACTGTTGAAGGCTATTGATAATTTATTTATCTTTACTCATGATATTCTTTACTGAGCTAGTTGTGCTCACCATTTTGCTTCACAATTCCTTTTAGGTAATAAAAGCGTAGCTGGGTCGAGCGGGGGAATAACAAGGGAATAGAACGGTGGTCTATAGATGTTGAGGGTGAGGTGAATTTAACTTGGAAGGGTGTTTTGCCACTATCATACAAGATGTCTAATGACATACAACCTCGTGTCATCATAAGACAGTGTGCTCATCCACTTGCTAAGTATATCTACCAGCACTATCTATATGATCTTGGAGTCTATTTGAAATATAACTCTCAATTAGAGACAGTGGAGATAATGATATGTCAAGAGAAGACTCGCCATTGGGAAGAATATGATAGTAATCTTCTCGTTTTTCTTTTGGGGTCTATTAGGTCAACCAAGGATAATTACGTGGCCATATGATATCTATCATAACCTGTACGCATGGCCTCCCATGTACAAAGGTTTCTGAACACTTCCCAAAGATTCTAATTTCTAAAAGCAGCTTTTCGACTATACCTTTACGTAAGGTGTCATTGTGACGTATGCTATCTAAGGGTGGGATGAGAGTCACAGTTGGTATATATTTGTATCCAAACTCACAAAGATATGTGTGTTGTATTTTGCCACGACAATTGTTGTAATAAAGTTGTAGTTGTTTTTTTGTACCATGTATTTGGCGATTTCGAGAATGGGTTGGATGGAATGGACCTATTTTGGGGTTGTCACAGTTGGTATCAGAGCTTAGGGATATGATCTCTGGCGGAGATCGGGATTAGAACTAGGAGGGGAGAGATAAGTAAATCCTTCGCTAGTGTGCCCTACCTAAGCTTATTTGTTGGTCAGTTATAATATCGGGATATTATGTGATATGTTAATTTGTTCAATTAACCCTTGTTTTATGACGGTATTTGAGAATGGCAGCTGAGAATGCTAACAATGGAGTGAATGAGACTGTGGGGATACCTCTAATCACTAACCATGATAATGTGATGTCAGACGAAGAAGGAATTTGAGATATCCATGTGGTGAGTGAAGAATTGATAGTTGCACACAAGATAGTCGCAGAGGTAACAGCTGAGAGTGAGGCAGAAGAGGAAGAAGAGGTACCTGAGGAGAGTTTATTAGAAGTATTATATGATCAAAATGTAGAATTTCAAAATCGTATTCATGAGTTAGAAGAGCAGGCTGAAGAACGACAGACGGTCGTGGAGCAAAAGGATGCAACAATTCAATCTTGTGTTACCCGATATGTGATGCTTGAACAGAAGCATTCTTTGGCAGAGTATAAGATGATAAAGATGGAATCTGAGCTGAAAGAAGGAAAAACTGAACGAGTGAGAATAAGTGATGCATGGGCAAAAGCCGCACGATATGTGGATATTGTGGAAAGTGATGTCCGATCTAAGAAGGCTAAAATAGATGATATGAATTTCTCTTTTTGGAAAGCAATTGGGAGAACCCAACATCGTGTTTTGAATTACCCTGTATAGAGCGGTCAACCTGAATTCGATATGGATCGAAGATTGATGATTCAGATCATGAATCAGGAGTACGACGAGGCAGTTGAGGGAGGAATATGCCCTATAGAAAAGTATATTCCAACGGTAGTGATGACGTCAAATGCTGCCCCAGACAAGTCAAAGCCGAGTAGTTCGAGGGATAGCGGTTGTCATGACTTCCCAACACGTGAGGAACCCAAATGAAGTTATCACGGGAGATGAGCAATGAAGGAATCATGATGACCCCGGAGATAGAATCTGAAATGAAAGCAAGGTATTCTCAACTTTTCGAAATACCAGGTACGTAAATTTTGGGGACGAAATTTCATAAGGAGGGGAGATTGTAAGACCCCGAATTTTATGAAATAAAAGTATTCAATTTTTCTTATAATTACTATTCAGTAAATGGTTAAATTGATAAAAGGTTAAAGTTAAGGGTGATATATGAATTTTTTTTCAAAATACACAAGTGGTTATAAAAATATTCATTGTTGTTTGGGAATATTCGTTTGGTCGTGGAATATTCTTTTCCGTTCTGGGAAATATTAAATATTTACGGCGCAACCATTTATGGGCCCCATAATGTAATTCATCTTTGGATGAAGAAAACAACAAATTAAAGTTTTTATAAATAACGGCGTAGTGGTTACCGTTAACACTTTTGGAATACAAATTGGGTAAAGTAAAAATGTCACGCGTTGTTGCATAAAGAAGACACCAGTATTGCATAAAGATTTTTGAATTATTGATTCTTACGTAAGAAGGCATTACTCAATAATTGTTACGGTAATTACTTGCTCAAAGATTATATTTTATTGATTCAATAATTCTTTGCGTCGATATTTTATATTCTTGGTGTTTCAATAATTGTCACTACACAGTATTTTCCATTATCAGAGCAATAATTCATATTATCTGAATAATATTATTAGATAACATTATTGGCAATGTCTAGAAAGTTCGTCTAAGGAGATGTTTGGTCACCTAATTGCGGCGCCAGTAAGGAGAAATCCTTATTGGAAAGCCCCCCTCTTTCCTGTGAACTGCCTGGTTGTCATTATTGTGATTCTATAATATTATTTGTGAATAATTAATTATTGATTTATATGATAAAGAAAATATTCATTTTATGTGGATATAGATGGAGAAAATTTTTAAAGTGACAATTATTTGAAAATTGATATTTTATTTTTATGATAAAATAATATTTTATTATATTATTATAATATAATAATGATGATATTTTTACAATGAATGTGGGATATATGAGTATATGAGGAGGAAGAGTATTTTGTTGCAAAAGTTGTTTAATACATGATTAAACATGTCTGTGGGCCCATTTCTTGACTGAAATTTGATTATAGCCCCTAAAATCGCCCGTTTATGGATTTCAGTCAATTTCTGTTTGGAATTTGAAAACACTTTCTTCTGTAAAGTTGTAGAGAATTGAATTTTCTATAAAAAGTTGCAAGATTCGAATTTTCTGATAAAAGGGCTATTTATTATGAATTATTGAAGTTCCGAGGTTCTAGAATAATTGATTTTTGGAAGTTTTAAATAATTATATTAACAAAAACGTTTTTTACATTATTGGGACTCATTTAACATGTGATTAGGTGGCTGATTTCAGATGATAAGTGTGTGTAGAGAATTTATAATATAAATATTAATATTATATTAAATTTTCTGCTTTGGTGTTCTAAGCATTTTCCTATAAATAGGGTGCTTAGGTTAGAATTGAAAATCATACCAGAAACTGAAGTTTTCTCTCTCTTTCTCTCTCTATTATATCGAGCGTATTTTGTGAGTATTTTAGTACTTTGAGTATTGCTATACGGTGCAAGTTCTTTCAGCACTATATCAAGTATTCCAGTCAGAAGTACTATTCTTTCTGAGGTAAGGGATTGTAAGGGAGATTATTTTCTTCATAAATGATATTATTTCTTCAATATCATTATGCTGAAATATAGGTTTGAACTTTTTATAAAATTTGGAACTTTTTCATGTCGGGGTTACTATTCATGAGTTACTATTCATGAGTTACTATTCATGAGTACTATTCACGAAGCGTAATGATGTTTTTTTGTGAAATATCTATCTTTTGGTGTCAGAGTTACTATTCACGTATACAGCACTATTCACGAATACGACACTATTCACCGAAAAATGAAATTTCTTCTTTTTGTCCAAAATATCTATTATGGATACTAGCTTTGATTGTATCCATGTTTTGATCATTCTTGAATTTTACCCCACTCTGGTTATTTATGAAGTATTTTTGAATGGGAATTGTTTAAAGTACGAATCCATAATATTTGTTCTTTTGCTTCACTGGATTCGTTTTTTTTAAAATATTTTTCATCATCCCCAGTCCTAAATGATGATATAACGAAATATCTTTGGCCTATAGTGCAAAGATGAATGATTTCTGATGAATATCTTTGGCCCGTAGTGCAAAGATGAACAGGTGTTTAAATGAACATGACCAACTGATGAATATCTTTGGCCTGTAGTGCAAAGATGACTTGTTGATGAATATCTTTGGCCTGTAGTGCAAAGATGACTTGTTGATGAATATCTTTGGTCGTAATGTAAAGATGAATTTATTAGTAGGATTATGAACATAAACTGTGATTTGGTATAACCATAATCTTTGATGTTTCAGGTGATGAAAATTATCTTTGTCCTAGATGAGAAAAGGAATTTAGAACAACAATTACGATTATGAGTTATACATGTGATTGTGGACATGAATTTTTGATTGATGTTACAGGGATAAAACATTATTGGTGGACTTTTAACATGGAGAAGATAATAGATTTTATGGTCTATTTGACTCTTCTAATGGATTGTTTCGCTCACCTGCTAACTATGGTTGAAAAGTTTTATCATCTACCATATGTTCTAAATCTCGATTTATTCTTTGTTGAAGGCTATTGATAATTTATTTATCTTTACTCATGATATTCTTTACTGAGCTAGTTGTGCTCACCATTTTGCTTCACAATTCCTTTCAGGTAATAAAAGCGTAGCTGGGTCGAGCGGGGGAATAACAAGGGAATAGAACGGTGGTCTATAGATGTTGAGGGTGAGGTGAATTTAACTTGGAAGGGTGTTTTGCCACTATCATACAAGATGTCTAATGACATACAACCTCGTGTCATCATAAGACAGTGTGCTCATCCACTTGCTGAGTATATCTACCAGCACTATCTATATGATCTTGGAGTCTATTTGAAATATAACTCTCAATTAGAGACAGTGGAGATAATGATATGTCAAGAGAAGACTCGCCATTGGGAAGAATATGATAGTAATCTTCTCGTTTTTCTTTGGGGTCTATTGGGTCAACCAAGGATAATTCTGTGGCCATATGATATCTATAATAACCTAGACGCATGGCCTCCCATGTACGAAGGTTTCCTTGAGCACTTCCCAAAGATTCTAATTTCTAAAACAGTTTTCGACTATACCTTTATGTAAGGTGTCATTATGAGGTGCTATCCACAGTTGGGACATGAGTCACATTTGATATATATTTGTATCCAAACTCACAGCATATGTGTTGTTGTATTTTGCACGACAATTGTTGTAATAAAGTTGTAGTTGTTTTCTGTACCATGTATTTGGCGACTCAGAATGGGTTGGATGGAATGGACCTATTTTGGGGTTGTTACATTTTAGCGTATAGCCAAACATGGCCTTGTGGCCTTTGACACAATATAACTGATATAGCCTATTTGTTTTTTTAATTGATAAACGTGGGAGAGTCTTATATCAGTTTATTTTCTATAGGTATTTTCCTAAGGCTAAAGAACAAAGAAATACAAAGGAAGAGAGAGTAGGCTAGGGAGAGAAATTGATAGTTCTTTGTGAATTGGAAGTCAAGAGGAAGAAGAAGGCTTGTTAAAACCTTGCCATCATCTTTGCTAATCTACAACAAAGGATTAAGGGTAATAATCTATTTCTAATTTCCTAGTTTTGATATTCTCTATAATTGAGTTTTTGTTGGATTGTTGTTTAATATGTTGATGATATGAGTATATAATCTAATAATTATCATATATAAGCAACCTTTAGTGATCAAATTCATGGAAATTGATTTGAAGAATAAAATTTGAATAACAGTGTTTTATGTGTGAAAATGGCTTATTGAGACCAAAAATTTATGTTCAATCCTTGTTGTAATCTTTAAATTGGTTGTGAATTATGTTAGTATGTCAAGAAACGAAAACAACGCAATTGAAATGGTTTAATTTGGTTAAGAAAGGAAGATTTGGTGATTGAATTTGCTAAATGTGTTGAAATTAAAGAAAATAGCAAAATCATGATTTTAATCCTTTACATTTGGTTGTTCTTGTTGTTAAAGGTGTAATATGCATGCTTAGTAATGTTGTTAACAAATTTATAGCTTTTAGGTGTGTTAATTTCTGTTTAAATTGGGTTGCTTGAGAATAAATTGTGAAGCAGGGAATGCAACTACAGTTTACATCACAGCGTCTTGGAATCGCGAATTGCAAGGTTCCAATAAATGAGAAATGGCGCACTCTGCTTTGAGCGAAGCATTGCAGGTTCGAGCACCAACGCAGCTGCGTCGGTGCCAGGGCTTGGGGCAACAGAGCTGTGCCCTCCCCTGAAATGATCAGTGTGTTTTTTTAGTTTGTTGTCCATGATATGTTAACCTAACATAGTCTAGTATGTATGATAAGATGTTAATCATATTATATGATATAATAATAGATTGTAGTGCATTGTAATACCAAATATGAAGATTTTAAGTATTTACTTAAAAAATTATATAATGATTGAAACTTTATATTTGTAAGAGTTAGAGATGAGAATTGAATGCTAGAGCTTTACTTTATATGTTAGTGAATTTTCAGATTCGTGTTGTGTGGTTGACCAATATGGTTAGACCTTAAGTTAAAGGTTATGACTTAACTAAGATGGTGAATTGAACCTATAAAGTTAATGATAGTATAACTAATCGATATTGCGATCCTAATAGTATATGTTGTTGGGTTTCGGCACAGAAACGCACAGCGGAAATTAAAATTTTAAAGCAATTTCCGAAACCCTAAAAACAGGATCCATGCGAAAAACAATTAATTCAGTGGTTTTAGATATTATACCGATTATTGAATTTTCTGAAATCCTCCGAATCTCCAACGCAATTCTTCGCGGTACTACGTCTCTACGGTATCCACACGAACGCACGCAAATCGTCGAACGATTCTGCAATAAAAGGAGTTGTGGTACTAGCCACCAAAGGAACAAGATTTTCAAACTTTTCTTTAGTCTCTCTCTAAGAGCGGCTAGGGTTTGTAAGTTTTTGATTGTCTTCCTAAGTGGCTGCTATATATCATATATATAGTAGTTAAAAGGTATTAATCAAAGCTTAATTTCATAAAATCCGAATTTATATATATATATATCTCTTAATTAAGTCTTAATTAATTAATATACATATATACAAATTATCCTTTTAATTTAAATTCGTGATTTAAATACTATTAATCATATTAATATATTTAAATCCTTAAAATTTAAATTAATTCCCTTTTAAATTACGTTGTGTGTGACTTATAGGTTATTATTACGTTGGCAATAATTTTAAAATCATATTATAAAATTATAAAAAGATGAGCTGCATCTAGTAATGCATCATCGCTACCCAAGTAATAATAAGATCGATGATTCGATGCAACCTTTTTCGTGACCAATGTTTCAATGTAATTTAATCCTTTTAACCTTAATATCCTAGATTAAACTCGAGTCATGGAATGTGTCATACTCTTCATAATTTAATCTGAGTTTTCTTGATCAATGAGTAGACTATATGAAACAAATCACTATTTGAGCATGGCCATGCATTTCATAGTCCTACTCAATCAAGAGGCTTATGGATATCACCCATAATATATATGATGGTTAAATTCCATCTAGATCACTCATATTTCTCACACGATTCATGATGAAACCAATAATCACCTTTATAGTCCACCCTATAAAAGGTGACATTTGATGATATCAAAGTACATAAATTCTCGTGTGGTAATATAGCGATTTCAGGTCGGAGGACCATTACATCATTGTCACTATGAGAATTGCTAATGACACTTCGCATAATGCTCCATATAGAATTCTCATGGTGGGTCTGTCCAGTACATCGTTCTCTAACATGCACCTATGCATTGACTTAATATCTCATATATTTATGACCAATGAGATTTGGTCATCAGTCAATCCACATACTAGTCTCAAGGCATCATTGTTGTCCCATCAACAATGATACTCGACTAGGGACATTTAAGAACAATGATACTAATTGTAATTATAATCTCATGTTCAAGTCACATACTTGAAACTATATAATTTGTATCACTATTCTAAGGAATTTTATTATGTTAACAATTATATTACACAGTAAATAAAACCATAATAAAATCATTTATTTATTCAATCAAATATAATATCAAAACGTTAAGCAATTATATCAAATAATTGGCCTCTAGGGCATAAACTCTAACATATGTAGGGTATTTGACGAGCGTGTCTTATAATTGTATAGCTTACGCACGAGGCAATTTTCCTAACTTCATTCTCTTAATAATGAATGCAAGCTTCATAACTCTATTTATCTTTTATTGTCGAGCAAGTTCTCTAACCCTAATATTTCAATATGCAAGTTCCTAAACCTTATTCTTATGTTGAGCAAGTTTCTTGTGTCTATTTTGTTTACAACTATGCAAGTTCTTGAATTCTAATTCTTTTACATTAAGCAAGTTTCATATTCCTAACTTGATATCGTTATGCGAGTTTCGTATCTTTAATCTTTTATTGAGCAAGTTCCTAACTTTTGTTTCTTGCTATTCAAAGCATAGATTATTCAAGTTCATTGTTCCAAATAAGTTTTTCTTACTCTTTTAGATGTAATACTTTGTACATACCATGTCTATTTAGTTGTATATTGCTAATATTCAATCTTTGACTTAAGTATCATTGTTCAATCTTTTAAGTTTTTCTTACTCTTTTGGATGTAATACTTTGTACATATCGTGTCTATTTAGTTGTATATTGCTAATAATTTGTACATACCATGTCTATTCAGTTATATATTATTTTTTTCACATGTATAGAACTATTTGTTCTCATGTGTGTACTATTGATTCACATGATGTACTATTAAGGGAGGTGGTGCAAGTTTGATGATACTTGCAGGACTAAATTAAAAATGAAGAAAAAGATGAATGTATTATACTGTAATATTTCGAGCCCCAAAACGTGCAATTATCGAAACTATATTTTCCTATAAATAGAAGCTCATTCTTCTTTCATTCTCACCAATTCACTAAGACTCACAAGAGCAATTATAGAGAGAGAAGCTTTAGAGAGAAAGTAGAAGAGAGGTCTGCTACCTCACTATTCCAGTATCCAGTCTTCTTCTGAGGTAAGGGATATTATTTTTTTCAGTATTCATAAGGAATAATATTTTCTTCCATACTCTGTAGTATGTGAGTAATATTATTTCGTCTCGTATTCTTGATTATACCCTCATTTTGTTAAAGTATTGCTTCTATACTCCGTGAAATTAATAGAATATCCTCGAAATTTGCGCTTCATCTAGTATCGTTTCACAAGGATATTTTCTGCACATTCTTGTTAAATTTTAAGCTTTTCATGCCGGAGTAATGTCCATGAGTAGTATTCATTTTTACGGTACTATTCACAAAGTACTATTCACGGGATACTATTCATAAAGTACTATTCACGGGTACTATTCACGAGTATTATTCATAAATTACTATTCACGGGGTACTATTCCTGAAGTACTATTCATGGGGTACTATTCACCCGGGGAATTATTCATGACAAAAATTGATTTCTTTGCTGTCCAAATCATTTTTGATACAATATTTTTTTGAATCTTACTCCACAAAGCAGTATCATGTTGACAATTTGGACATTATTGAATTCTGGATAAATTAAATTATAAATTTTTAAAATTTATCCTTTACTTTCATTTAATTGAATTCTTATAATATTGTCATCATCCTCATGCTTATATTGTGATGAAAGTCATATGTGGCTTACGTGCATAGATGTACTATTGATTGGTATGATTATGACCAGGGATTATTCGCTATAATCATGACCATAATGTTACAAATGATGTGGTAAAAATTCTCATTGGCATGTAGTGCATTGATGGACAGTTGTTGGTATGATTATGACCATTGATTATTCGGTATAATCATGACCATTGATGATTACATGAATATCATTGGCCCATAGTGCAGGGATGATTCGATGATGTTGTTTATTTATTAAGCTGAGTCTTAGCGATAAAATTGATGATAAACTTTTTAAATCATAGAAGATAGTAGATATCATGCTCTACTTGACTCTTCTAATGGATTGCTTGTTCTACTGCAGTTAAACTTGTTCTTTATTAGTTTAACATTGTTGAAGGCTAACGATAATTTGTTCTGCATTATCTTAGTCATAATATTTTTTACTGAGCTAGTTGAGCTCACCCTTTTCTTTCATTGTTCTCTTCAGAAAATGAGAACGTAGCCGGGACTAGTCGGGGAACAGAGTGACGGTCCGAGATGGTGGCTATAGTAGTCATCACTATTTTATGAAATAGTGTGATAATAAATGTAATGAGGACTTCATTTGAGTTTGAATACTGTCTATGAGACAATATTCTTGTAAAAACTCTAAGCTACACTGTTGTCATATTATATAAAAGAAGTTTGTATTTGATTTATGTACCATGTATTTGGCGACTCAGAATGGGTCATGTATACCTGTTTTGGGGGCATCACAATATCGAGTAGACCTACAACTTTAGTTCTTTAAGTTTTTCAATTTGAGGAAGTTAGAAGGGTTAAAAATGGCCATCTTTGGGATGGATGTGAATTCAGAGGTGATCAGATGGCGTCGAGCATGCACGTGTGCAAGTGAAGTTCTTATGACGATAAAAGATGTTGTTCTAAGTTATAAAACATGAATATTATGAAGTATAATGATTCTTAACATTAATAAATGATGTGTTAGATAAGTTGTATAAGCATACTAAGCATACACAAGAGAGACGAATCGGGCATGTGACGAATGAACGTCGAAATGTCGTGGCAAGTGTCAATGAACGTAAAAAGTTTTTCAATTCCATTGAAATGAACATTATAAGATATAGAATGGGGTTAATATAAAACTAATAAGGAGTCCTTATAAGACTTAAACACTTGAATGAATTTCGAGTATGACTAAAGAAGAAATATAGTATTTATTAATAAGTTATATTAGATTGAAACTCAACGTTGTAAGAGTTGAGAATGTGATTTGGATGCTAAAAGTCTTATGTTATATTTTAGTGAGTTTTCAAATTCATGTGATGTGGTTGATTAATATGGTTAAACCTTAAGCTAAAGGTTATAACTTAACTAAGATAAGAATTGAATCTATGAGGATAATGTGTTTGTAGCTAATTGATGTGATAATCTTAATGATATGTGTAGGATATTAGAGTACGTGAGTTGTAATTGTATATCTTAAGCAAGAGGCAAGTTCCCTAACCTTTGCTACTTTATTATTCAGCAAGTTTTACTTTTTCGTTGTCATGTTATACTTATGCAAGTTCTCTAACCCTAATCTTTCATTAACAAGTCCTTGTTCATAACTTGTTATTGTTATGCATATTCTTTAACTCTGAAATATTATTGAGCAAGTTTCTAAACTATACTTTCCATTGGGAAAGTTAATTAATCTTTACTCCTTCATTATAAACGAGTTTGTTTTGCTTATTCAAAGTATGTACTATTGTTGAAAGCTTGATCTTGTTGCAAAATGTTTGTTCAAAGTATGTGAGTTGTGGGATTGAAATACCCAGATTTGGGGGTGTCACAGGAGAAGCCCTCAGACTATACAAAATGGACGGCAAAGAATTTCCCCAGCTTATCAATTCAGACACCGTGAAAAGGTATTATGTCTGAAATCACCTACAAGCCAACATCCTAGTTTTGAAAAAAAAATCAAGTCAATTTAGGCTTTCACTAAAAGTTGGAACTACGAAAGACATGATCTCCCCCCATCAATGGGAGTACGTAGGCAACCATCTATGGTGTGGTCAAACTAAGCAAAAAAATCCAAACTCAAAACCATTCAAGCTAAGCTTGACTTACGAAGGACCTGATCTCTCCTCATCAATGGGAGTACATAGGCAGTCATTTATGGTGCGGTCAAACCAAGCAAAAAAATCAAAACTCCAAACCGTTCAAGCCAAACCTGAACTACATAAGACCTGATCTCTCATCCATAGAAGTACGTAGGCAACCATTTATGGTGCAGTCGAACCCTTAAAAGGAAAGCCAAACATTTTGCCTAAACTATAACAATATCAAAAGATCAGTCCCAAGACACCAAAAATCTAGTACACCAGAAAAGCCCAAAGATTAACGATCCATTCTGAGAGATCCTAGGACATCTCAAGGTCAATCCATCAAGGAAAAGTTCGTGATACATCAAGATAACAAGTCATAAAGAAAATGGCAAGACATATCTGTAACGCCCCCAAACTCGGGTATTTGAAACCCGAACTCGGTGCTTTACGATACCATTTCTATGAGCGGAATAATACTAATAATAATAACAATAATATAAATATCAAACTTAATTACATATATCAAAGTCTAATCCCAAGTACGCAACCTTTACTACAATACATTACATGATAGATAATAAATATCATTGTCTTAATATTGTCTAACTATTACAAAAGATAACATAGAATTATTCTGATTGCTTTCCTTTTCCCTTGTTCTGGCCTGAACATTCCGGTTGATCATGCTTAGCTGAAAACATTTAAATTTAAAGCAAAAATGAGCATTTGATTGCCCAAAGAAGTAATATAAACAATAAATATATAATGAAAAAGGATTAAATATTTTCTTTGAATAACTCTTCTACAACGAATCAATAGTTGTGAAGTAAAATTTGAACCAATAATAACAACATACCAAATCTATCTCAAATTTTTGAAACTACGATCTTGATTATAACCGGAGATTAATGATGGACTATGAACATTATTTTTCATTTTCGCTAGGGTTTAGCGTAACTTCATCCGCAAACCGTCATAACTTACAGCACGAGGGTGATCATCCCAACGCGCCTCGTATTGATCAATACTACATGCAAGAACGATATTGTCGCTCACTATATCCACCTTAGGTGCACAAAAGTTTTCCCATATTGGGATGTTCATTTTAGTCGAGAATCCGAACCAAAACAATGCAGTTGGATACAATAACGTTCTATCTTGTTCAACAATATTTTTATGTCTAGTTGAATCAAATAGCTTAGACGGCTTTTAATTCAACATATACATACTCGAAATCAATAAGTATGTATCAACAAATGATTAAATACAATGGTTATCCAAGTGGGGACACTTGTTCAACCCTATATACTAATTAAACGAATGTAATAAATATCTGAATTATACAATAATACAATGATCGGATAATGTAAGAACTTATATGAATACAAAGATTTGATACATAATCAATAATAATAGAGTTAATAATCTGGCACAATAATTATATAATTCTGAAACTTTCTTACTCATGTCCATCATAAAGTAAATGCAAAAAGTAGGATACTTGCACAATGTAAATAATAGATCGGGATACTTGCTCAATAATAATTAGAGTAAGTTTAGGAAACTTGCATAACATGATATACCTGTTTGCACAAAATAAAAGTAGTGCATAAGGTTTAGATACTTGCCTGAACTGCTGCTTATAATAATGCAACTTAGTTCTATCTTGTATATCATAACCTATCATTAATAAGATCATTCATTCGATTAGAATAATATATCATATCACATAGTATTGCTATTCGCAGTCAGCACATAACCTAATCACATTGTCACATATGTTTAACAGTCATTACATCATAAACAAACACGTATATCTAGTCAAATTATCTAAGTCTTCAGATCAATTTCAAATATTTTAATTGTACCGAAATCACTTTATCGGGTAATTATCTAGTCTAAGACTCATATATCGTAGTTCAATAGTCGTTTAGATATTTTAAATATCCGTCATTATATTATTTTTCATAGCCTTATAATAATTTCTAAATAATTATTATAATTTATCATGAATTTTCAAACACTAAAATCATTATTAAATGATTTAAATATTAACTAATTCTATTATCATTAATATTTAATTAATATTAAACTATTAATGAAACTATTGCCAAAATATTAAAGTTATTTATAATAACTCAAAATATTTTTAAAGTATTAATATTACCCTTAAATGATTTTTAAAACATTTAAAATTATTTTTAAATAATTACCATTAATATTAGAATATTAATTTATTATTTATAAAAATATTAAAAGTCATTAGTTATAACTCAAAGTATATTTTAATTCATTTATTTCCTTTTTAAATGATTTTTAATTCAATAAAACCATTTTAAAACTATTTATTTAATATAATTATTAAATAAACTTAATATCATTAATATTAAATTATTGATGAAATTTACCTTTAAATATCAAAATTTGTATTTTATAACTTAAAATATTTTTAAACTATTTATTTTCATTTAAAATGATTTTTATAATATTAAAATCATTTTTAATTAATTTATTTAATATAATTACTAAATAAATCTAATATCATTAATATTTAATAATTAATGAAACTTATCTTAAAATATTAAAAAGTTATGTTTTATAACTTAAAATATTATTAAATACCTTATTATTATTTAAAATGATTTTTAATACAATAAAATCATTTTTAATTAATTTATTTAATGCGTTTATTAAATAATTTAAATACCAATAATATCCAAATAAATATTAATATTTATGAAAAATATGTCAAATTATTAAAAGTTACTTTTTATAACTTAAAATAATTTTTAAAACTGATTTTATAATTTTTAGGAATTTATTTCTATTTTTAATGTATTTTTCAGAAATTATAAAACAAAAATAATTAAATCCGTCGCTAAAGGCTTTAGTGACAGTTTCTGTCGCGATAGGTGTTCTTGAGGCTCAAGAACACTGACAGTTAGTGCGAAAGGGTACCTCCTTTGACCATCAATCATTCCTTGTGTAATGTGTTTCTGGTCGAGTTAATGGTTAGCTATTATAGAACGGATGTAATACTACACAGTCTAACAACAAACATGGTCAAAACATGCATCATATGCAAGATCTAAGCTCAAGAACAAGCTGTCAGAGCTGTTCTTGACGTTTCTGGGCTGCCCAAAAAATAAAGTCATGGCCGGTCAACGATTTGGATGGCCTTAAATATGTCAATCTGTTCATGTTAAGTGTTTTCTGCTCATCGAGCAGTCTAGAAAAACTATCAGAGAACATGTTGCAATCCATGGTCAAGTCTAAACATAAATAATCAAAACGTTGCGTTATGGGCTCGGAGAAAAAATCGAAAGAGGTCCGTTTCTTCATTTCGGGTTTTCTGAATGAAGAATGTAACTAGTATGCTACTTTGGATCCTTATATCTCGCGTTGTGTGTTTGCTCTATGTGATCTATTGATTCCAGGTTGTAGCTAACATGTAGGTGAAGAGATCTATTACATACAAACACCATAACAATAAACAAATCTCTAGATCCATGCCGGTCAAACCATGTCAGAAGACATGTTCTTGAATTTTCTGGAATTTCCAGAAACAGATTTCGTGGATTAGTAAGCTAGTTTGACCTTCCACTGTGTTCAATACAATGATGATATAAGGGATCTAGAGGCATATATCCAAAGTAAACATAACAAGCTACAACTTAGTTACCATAACAGAATCAAAACAACAACACTCTAGCAGATCTAGTCGCTTGAAAAAGTTGTCAGGCCCTGTCTGGGCACAATCTGGGTTTTTCAGATTTGTAAAGTCATGTTCGGTCAACTAGGTTTGACCAGCTATAACTTTTAACATGTTCATGATCTGGGCTAGATTTTAGTTTCAGATCAAAGATCTCATAGCACACTATATGCTCAAACATTAAAAATACTAAAATCATTAACATCCAGAGATCTACCAGACCTGACATTCGATTGTCAGTCACAAAAATAAAGTTTTCCAGATTTTTAAAAACATCAAATCTGAGCCTCTAGATGTTATGGATTTAACATCGAGCAACCCAGATCACTTTGTTAGACTCCATACTACATATTTAACACAAAAATTTTAACATCAAAAATAAGATCA
Source organism: Panax ginseng (assembly GCA_020205605.1). NCBI lineage: Eukaryota > Viridiplantae > Streptophyta > Magnoliopsida > Apiales > Araliaceae > Panax > Panax ginseng. The sequence continues at coordinate 42,100,814 of CM035146.1, forward strand.
AGGTCAGATTATAAAATAGGGTTCATACCTTTTTGTGAGCAAAATCTAATTTCTATGCTTCTGATCTGTTGTTGGTGTTCGTGCGGCTTAATTTGTGACTGGTCTAACACTAGAATTTCGTGGGTTTGAGCTTGAGAGAGAATGGCTAGGAGTGGGTTGCACAAATGAGTAAATAATGCACATTCTCTCTCTTGAATTCTATATAAACAACATGTATGCAATGTATTAGATGATCACATGGCTGAGATTTGTAGCTTGTAGGTTCATAGCTAGGTAGACTAAGGTGGCTAGCAAGATTGGATAAGATTTGTCTAGCAATAATGTGACGCCCCCAAAATAGGTATACATCACCCATTCTGAGTTGTCAATACATGGTACAGAAACAACTACAACTTTATTATTATTACAACAAGAAGCTGTGAGTTTGAATACAAATATTATCTTCTAGACAATATCTATACTCAAATAAATCCTCATCACATTTATTGATACATTATTTTACAAAATGGTAAGGACTACTAAATAACTCTCTCTAGAACCTTCATTCCATATCCCGACTGTTTCGCTTATATTCTCGCCTCCTGAGAAGAAAAATGGAACAAAAAGGAAAAGGGTGAGCTCAACTAGCCCAGTAAAGAATATTATGACTAAGATAATATACAACAAATTATCGTTAGTCTTCAACAAGGAAAAATCTGAGAGAATACATTAAACAACAAGTTTTAGATCAATATTTGCAGCGGAAAATATTAATTCATAGAAAAGTTACGTAGAGGGTGAAATCTACTAATATCTATGAATTTAACAGTCCATCATCATTATTTTATCCCTGTAATATCAATCAATATTCATCTTGAATCAAATATTCATCTTTGCACTACAGGCCAAAGATATTCATCAGTTGGTCATGTTCATCTAAACACCTGTTCATCTTAGCACTACGAGCCAAAGATATTCATCAAGAAATCATTCATCTTTGCACTACAGGCCAAAGATATTCAGTAATATCATCATTTAGGACTGAGGATGATGAAAAATATTTCAAAGAAAACGAATCCAGTGAAACAAAAGAATAAATATTAAGGATTCGTATTTCAGCTATTTCATGTCCAAAAATATCTCATAAATAATCATAGTGGTGTAAAATTCAAGAATGATCAAAACATGGATACAATCAAAGCTAGTATCCATAATAGATATTTTGGACGAAAAGGAAAATTTTCATTTTTCGATGAATAGTGTCGTATTCGTGAATAGTACCGTATACGTGAATAGTGCCGTATACGTGAATAGTAACCCCGACACTAAAAGTTCCAAATTTGATTAAAAAGTTCAGATCAATACTTCGGCATAATGATATTAGAAGAAATAATATCATTTTAAAATAATATCCCTTACCTCGAAAGACAGTACTTCTAGTTGAAACACCGGATATAAGCTATGACTTGAACTTGCACCGTATAGCAACAGTACTCAAAGTATACTCAAAATACTCACAAGAATACGCTCGATAATATAGAGAGAGAAAACTTCAGTTTCTGGTGTGATTTTCAATTCTAACCTAAGCACTCTATTTATAGGAAAATGCTTAGAACACCAAACTAGAAAATTTAATAAAATATAAATATATATATCCAAATTCCTACGCCACTCTTGAAATCTTATTTTAGCTCAATAAGCACATGCCACCTTCTAGAAAAAGTAAGAAAAAACGTTTTTCTAATTTAAAATAATTTAAACTTCCAAAAATCAATTATTTCGGAGCTTTGGAACTTCAATAATTCACAATAAATAGTCCTTTTATCAGAAAATTCGAAACTCACGAGTTTTTATAGGAAATTCAATTCTCTACAACTTTACAGAAGAAAGTTTTTCCAAATTCCAAACAGAAATTGACCGAAATCTACAAACGGGCGATTTTACAAGCTATAATCAAATTTCAGTCAAGAAATGGGGTCCACCGACACATAAAACATGCTTTAAATATTTTTGGTAACAAAAATACTCCTCCTCCACATATACTCATATATCCCACATTCATCGTAAAAATATCATCATTATTATATTATTAAAATATAATAATATATTTAAATGAATTATTTTATCAGAAAAAGATAAAATTTCAATTTTCAACAATTGTCACATTAAAAATTTTCTCCATCTATATCCACATAAAATCAATATTTTCCTCATCATATGAATCAATAATTAATTATTCATAAATAATATTACTGTAATCACAATATTGACAAACTGTGCAGGTTCCTCAGAAAGAGGGGGCTTTCAATAAGAATTTCTCTCATCATGGCCGCAATTAGGTGACCAAACATCTCCTTAGATGTAACTTTCTAGACATTGCCAATAAAGTTATCTAATAATATTATTCAGATAATATTAATTATATCTTCGATAATGAAAAATACTATGTAATGACAATTATTGAAATAACAGCAATATAAAATATCAACGCAGCAATTATTAAATCAATAAAATAAAATATTGAATAGCAATTATCGTAACCATTATTGAAAGTAGTGCCTTTCACGTAAGAATCAATAATTGGTGCAATACCGCAGTAGCACGTGTGTTAACCACCGAGTATTTTAACAAAGATTAATTGAATAATAACTACGCTCGTTATTTTTAAACAACTTATATTTGTCGTTTTCTTCATCCAATCGCTCGTTATGGGCCCATACATGGGTCATTACCGCATTTAATATTCCCGGACAAAGCATTTAATATTCCACGACCAAACGAATATTCCCTAATAATAATGAATATTTTATAACCACTTGCTTATTTTAAAATATTTGCGTATTTTACCCATAACTATCCACATTAATCAAATCAACTCTTACTATTTCAAAATAATAAATAGAGAAGATTAAATTTCATTAATAATAAGTTGGGATCTTACAACCTCCCCTCCTTATGAAATTTTGTCCTCGAAATTGACGTACGTACTTGGTGTTTCGAAAAGGTGAGGATACCTCGCTTTCATTTCCGTTTCCAATTCCCAGGTCATTTCCTCTGTAGCATGATTCATCCACAAAACTTTAACTTGTGGTATGACCTTTGTGCGTAGGATATGCTCCTTCCTATCCAAGATCTTGACAGGTACCTCCTCATACGTTAAGTCTTCGGCTATCTCGTCCGGTTCTAACTATATAACGTGGTTCAGGTCTTTCACATATTTACGAAGTACAGATATGTAAAACACATTATGAACACAAGACATACTCGGAGGTAACGCGAGTCTATAGGCTACATTTCCTACTCGGTCAAGGATTTGAAATGGACCAATAAATCATGGATTGAGCTTTCCTCTCTTCCCGAATCTTATAACTCCCTTCTATGGAGCTACACGCAACAATACGTGATCCCCAATACTAAATTCCACGTCTTTTCAATGAAGATATGCATAACTCTTTTGTTGATCTTGTGCCGTTTGTATACGTTGTCAAATTATTTGGATCTTTTCCGTAGTCATACGTACCAACTCGGGTCCCAACAATGTTGCTTCATCCACCTCGTTCCAAAATACTGGAGAGCGACATTTTCGTCCATATAATGCTTCGAATGGAGCCACACCTATACTTGCCTGATAACTGTTGTTGTAGGAGAATTCCACCAATGGTAAATATTTATCCCAACTGCCCTTGAAGTCTAGGACACAGAGTTTTAATAGATCTTCAAGAGTTTGAATAGTCCTCTTTGATTGTCCGTCCGTTTGAGGATGGTATGCCGAACTAAATCGTAAATCCGTGCTCATAGCTTTTTGTAAGCTAACCCAAAATCTTGAAGTGAATCTTGGGTCACGATCCGAAACTATGGATACTGGCATGCCATGCAACCTCACAATCTCATTTACATATATACTAGCAAGACGTTCAAGGGAATAAGTCTCCCGTATCGGCAAGAAATGAGCAGACTTGATTAATCTATTAACAATAACCCAAATGGCATTGGTGCCTTGAGAAACCGTAGGAAAACCCGTAACGAAATCCATGGTAATGTGTTCCCACTTCCATTTCAGAATCTCAAGTGGTTGCAACGGACCCTTAGGTACTAGATGATCCGCCTTTACACATTGATAAGTTAAACACGTTGAGATAAACTTTGCAATCTCTCTTTTCATATTGTTCCACCAAAATGTATGTCGAAGATCACGATATATTTTGGTACTTCCAGGATGGATTGCAAATGGTGTATTGTGTGCCTCCATCATAATCTTATACTTCAAATCAGAGTCGTTAGGAACACAAAGTCTGGAGTGGACTCGAAGTATTCCTTCTTCATCAATTCTCGCTTCCGGAATAGCACCTTCTTGTACTTTCTTCTTCATACGCATCAGCTCTGGGTCGGTGGCTTGAGTAACCTTAACTTTTTCTATTAAAGTTGGCTCTATGCGTATACTTGACATCATCGCACTCATTCATGCATATGATCTTCTACTCAACGCGTCAGCTACCACGTTCGCTTTTCCAGGATGGTATTAAATAGTGTGGTCGTAGTCTTTCAATAGCTTGAGCCAACGTCGCTGCCGCATGTTGAGTTCTTTTTTAGTCAAGAAATATTTAAGGCTTTTATGGTCTGAATATATCTCCACTTTCTCCCCATATAGATAGTGCCTCCATATCTTTAACGCGAAAACGACTGCTGCCAACTCTAGATCATGAGTAGGATAATTCCTCTCATATTCTTTAAGTTGTCGCGAGGCATAGGCTATGACTTTCCCACGTTGCATGAGAACACATCCTAACCCTTTGCCCGAAGCATCGTTGTAGATAACAAATCCATCCGAACCAGATGGTATTATTAGAACAGGTGCCGAAATAAGTCTCCTCTTAAGCTCTTGGAAACTCTTCTCGCATTCTTCGCTCCAAATGAATTTTGTATCCTTCCCGAAGAATGGGTTAATGGAGTAGCGATTCGAGAAAACCCTTCCACAAATCTCCGATAATAACCAGCTAAGCCCAAAAAACTACGTACTTCAGTCACCGACTTCGGTTGCTCCCAACTTTGTATTGCTTCAATCTTCGCCGGATCAACAGATACTCCATGTTTCGACACCACGTGCCCAAGGAATGCTACTTCCTCAAGCCAGAACTCGCATTTCTTCAACTTGGCATAAAGCTTATTTTCACGAAGCCTTTGGAGTACCAGCTTCAAATGGTGCTCATGATCTTCACGACTTTTGGAATATATGAGGATGTCATCAATAAAGACAACAACGAATTGATCCAAATATTCCTTGAATACTCGATTCATCATATCCATGAAAGCCGCAAGAGCATTAGTCAATCCGAAAGACATGACTAAGAATTCATAATGCTCGTACCGAGTTCTAAAGGCAGTCTTTGGAATATCCTCAGTTCTAATCTTCAGCTGATGATATCAAGAACGAAGATCGATCTTTGAAAAAAATTGTGCCCCTTGCAACTGGTCAAACAATTCATTAATACGAGGTAGAGGATACCTATTCTTGATGGTGACATGGTTCAATTCCCGATAGTCAATACAAAGTCGCATACTCCCGTCTTTCTTCTTTACGAATAAAACAGGAGCACCCCAAGGAGATGTACTAGGACGAATAAAATCGATGTCCAACAATTCCTGTAGTTGGACCTTTAACTCCTGAAGTTCAATAGGAGCCATTCGATATGGGGTTTTAGAAATGGGCTTTGTACAAAGTTCAAGATCAATAAAGAATTCAACTTCACGCTCGGGGTAGACCGAAGTTCTTCAGAAATACGTCAGAAAGTCAATAATAACAGAATATTATTCAAATTTGACGTGTCTTTATTCAAATCCATAACATGGGCTAAGAAAGCTTGACATCCGTTTTTTAATAAACGAATAGCTTTATGATTAGATATGACAATGATTGATTTTAATGGTTTAGTTGCTTGAATTCGTACAACAGGTTGGTTAGGAATATGAAAACTAACAACCTTACGAAAATAATTAATTTTGGCATGATGAGTACTTAACCAATCAATCCCTAAAATCACATCAAAAGCAAGTATCTTTAAAGAGATAAGGTCAACGGTAAGGTGATGGTGCCAACTTGAATCAAACAAGATTTATAAACAAATGGATGTGATGAAAGTTTTCTCTAACGGAGTTTCCACAGATAGGTCAAAGTCTAATTTCTCCGGATTCAAGTTTAAACATTGAGCACAAGCGGAGAGATATAAATGAATGGGTAGCACCCAGATCAAGTAAGGTATAAACTTCGCAAGAATTTATAAATAGCTTACCCGTGATCACCTCGTTTGGGTTCCTCGCATTTTGACCAAACCACAACAAACGCTTCTTCCGTAAAACCGCTGACTTTGACTTTTCTCGGGATGATCTTTTTGAGTCACCATCCTCACGAACTAGGTTTCGCCATCGTGCATAATCTCGAGCGATATGTCCTTCCTTTCCACAATTATAGCATACCTTGAACTGCTAGGCGGTTTGGACCGATATGTCCTCTTTTTCCAAGATTTATAGCATACTGACGGTGGTCGTTCCCCTCCTTGGAACCCAGCTTGTTACCAAGACCGCCGTCTTCACATGGTCATTGTTAAATCTCCTCTTTTAAAATCTCTCTCGACTTGCTTCTTCTATTTTCATGGCCATGATTACCACCGAGTGGTTACCTATTTTTGTCCGTCTTTTTTCTTTCTCCATTGGTTATCGTTGTTTTGTTGATCGCTATCTCCCAGATTATCCTCGTTGTGGTCCATCGGTTGACCGTATTTCGTTATCTCGCTCTAATAATTGAGCCCTATTTACAACATCTGAATAGAGAAATTTTTTTTGAGAAATGAGATACTGACGTATGCCGGGTTTCAAACCTCTAAGAAACATTCGCGTCATACGTTCCTCATTCTCCACCAAATGAGGTGCAAACCTGGATAACTCTGCAAACTTTGCCTCGTACTGGGAAACCGTCATGTTATTCTCGCCCGGCCTAATAAACTCCACTTCCTTCATATGACGAATACTTTCGTGAAAGTATTTGTCATTAAATAGTTCTCAAATGTCTCCCAAGACATGCCGAAAGTATTTGGATGGGTACGCTTCACGAGACTCCCACCAAAGTCTCCGCTTTCGCCACGGAACATAAAGGTGGCGAATGGAACCTTCTGTTCCTCCGCATCCCAAGACATCGAATATCTTGGTAATTTGCTTGACCCATGTTTCCGCCTATGATCGGATCCGCTTTCCTTAAATTTCGTGGTCCCAACTCTTTGAATCGCTTGTTTGTGATAACCCGTGAATTGCTATCATTTCTCCTCAGTATTTTGAACACTTAGTCTCCTCGCCTCGATTTTGCATGAACTGCAAAAAGCTTCTAAACATCCCTCGCTCATCATCTCGCCGGTGGTGTTGTTCACATGGAGGAACATTGCCAACTGTTGCACGCTCTCCTCGTTGGTGAGTCTGAGCATCTCCACGGTCTCATTTCCATTGTTAATATTCTCTCACGACATTCTCAAATCATCATCATAAAACAAGGGTTAATTAAGGAAATCAATATATCACATAATATCCCTATATACTGACCAACTAACAAATAAGCTTAGGTAGGACACACTAGCGAAGAATTTACTCGTCTCTCCCCTCCTAGTTCTATTCCCCGATCTCCGCCAGAGATCATATCCCTAAGCTTTGATACCAACTGTGACGCCCCCAAAATAGGTATACATCACCCATTCTGAGTTGTCAATACATGGTACAGAAACAACTACAACTTTATTATTACAACAGTAAAACTGTGAGTTTGAATACAAATATTATCTTCTAGACAATATCTATACTCAAATAAATCATCATCACATTGATTGATACATTATTTTACAAAAATGGTGAGGACTACTAAACAACTCTCTCTAGAACCTTCATTCCATATCCCGACTCGTACTCGCTATATTCTCGCCTCCTGAGAAGAAAAATGGAACAAAAAGGAAAAGGGTGAGCTCAACTAGCCCAAGAAGAATATTATGACTAAGATAATATACAACAAATTATCGTTAGTCTTCAACAAGGAAAAATCTGAGAGAATACATTAAACAACAAGTTTTAGATCAATATTTGCAATGAAAATATTAATTCATAGAAAAGTTACGTAGAGGGTGAAATCTACTAATATCTATGAATTTAACAAATCCATCATCATTATTTTATCCCCGTAATATCAATCAATATTCATCTTGAATCAAATATTCATCTTTGCACTTCCAGCCAAAGATATTCATCGATTGGTCATGTTCATCTAAACACTGCTCATCTTAGACTACTACGAGCCAAAGATATTCATCAAGAAATCATTCATCTTTGCACTACAAAGCCAAAGATATTCAAGAATATCATCATTTAGGACTGAGGATGATGAAAATATTTCAAAGAAAACGAATCCAAGTGAAACAAAAGAATAAATATTAAGGATTCAGATTTCAAACTATTTCATGTCCAAAATATCTCATAAATAATCATAGTGGTGTAAAATTCAAGAATGATCAAAACATAGATACAATCAAAGCTACTATCCGTAATAGATATTTTGGACTTAAAAGGAAAATTTTCATTTTTTGATGAATAGTGTCGATTCGTGAATAAGATCAGTATACGTGAATAGTGCCATATACGTGAATAGTAATCCCGACACTAAAAGTTCCAAATTTGATTAAAAAGTTCAGATCAATACTTCGGCATAATGATATTAGAAGAAATAATATCATTTTAAAATAATATCCCTTACCTCGAAAGACAGTACTTCTAGTTGAAACACCGGATATAAGCTATGACTTGAACTTGCAATCAGTATATAGCAACAAGACTAAAGTATACTCAAAATACTCACAAGAATACGCTCGATAATATAGAGAGAGAAAACTTCAGTTTCTGGTGTGATTTTCAATTCTAACCTAAGCACTCTATTTATAGGAAAATGCTTAGAACACCAAAGTAGAAAATTTAATAAAATATAAATATATATATCCAAATTCCTACGCCACTCTTGAAATCTTATTTTAGCTCAATAAGCACATGCCACCTTCTAGAAAAAGTAAGAAAAAACGTTTTTCTAATTTAAAATAATTTAAACTTCCAAAAATCAATTATTTGAGCTTTGGAACTTCAATAATTCACAATAAATAGTCCTTTTACTGTAAAATTCAAACTCACGAAGTTTTTATAGGAAATTCAATTCTCTACAACTTTACGAGAAGAAAGTTTTTCCAAATTCCAAATGTAAATTGACCCAAATCTACAAACGGGCAATTTTACAAGCTATAATCAAATTTTACCAAGAAATGGGGTCCATCGACACATAAAACATGCTTTAAATATTTTTGGTAACAAAAATACTCCTCCTCCACATATACTCATATATCCCACATTCATCGTGAAAAATATCATCATTATTATATTATTAAAATATAATAATATATTTAAATGAATTATTTTATCGAGGAAAAGATAAAATTTCAATTTTCAACAATTGTCACATTAAAATTTTCTCCATCTATATCCACATAAAATCAATATTTTCCTCATCATATGAATCAATAATTAATTATTCACAAATAATATTACAGAATCACAATATTGACAACTGTGCGCCTTGTTGAAAGAAAGGGGCTTTCCAATAAGAATTTCTACTTCATCGACGCAATTAGGTGACCAAACCTCTCCTTAGATGCAGAACTTTCTAGACATTGCCAATAATGTTATCTAATAATATTATTCAGGATAATATGAATTATTGCTTCGATAATGAAAATACTTTGTGTAATGACAATTATGAAACAACAAAGAATATAAAATATCAACGCAGCAATTATTAAATCAATAAAATAAAATATCGAATAAAGAATTATCGTAACCATTATTGAGTAGTGCCTTCACGTAAGAATCAATAATTGGTGCAATACACGGTGGTGCATCTTGTGTGTTAACCAATCGAGTATTTTAACAAAGATATTAACTGTGAATAACTACGCCTAAAGTTATTTTTAAACAACTTATATTTGTCGTTTTTCTTCATCCAATTAAGCTTTTCGCGTTATGGGGCCCATACATGGATTGCGCTCGCATTTAATATTCCCGACAAAGATTTAATATTCCACGACCAAACTAATATTCTCCTAACAACAATGAATATTTTATAACCACTTGCTTATTTTAAAATATTTCACAGATATTTTACTCATAACTATCCACATTAATCAAATCAACCCTTACTATTTCAAAATAATAATAGAGAAAATTAAATTTCATTAATAATAAGTTGGGGTCTTACAAATAATACACCAAATGGGACAAAAAGGGTAAAATTGTAATTTTGCAATTAAGTCAAAGGGTATTCTTGTCCAAGGTGCTTGAATCGAGGGTTTAATCACTAGATTTTTAACCTTAAAGTTTTCCAAATAATTACTAGGGTTTGGACAATTAAAAATTAAAGGGTAGTAAAATTTTAAATTAAAACATACTAATTAAATTAGGGTTTTTAATAAAAATTAGGGTTTAAATAATTAGGGTTCCTTAATTATCATTAGGGTTCCTAAATTAACATTTCAATTTACTAAAATAATAATTAGCGTTTATAATTTTAGCAATTAGGGTTCCTAATTTTAAATTAGGGCTTTCAAATATTAATTAGGGTTTTATCTAATTAACATTAATTCTATAATATGCACATAATTCATATAACACAATTTCTAACCGATCTTAATTTCCATTTTTGAGTTCCCAATTATGGTTTATGACAGTAATACTAGGGTTTGTTGTCATAGACCATAATTGACTAACTAATATCAGTCTACACATATACTGTATATATTTATAACACTAAAAAATAATATTATATTTAATATAATATTATTATTCTCATTCATAGCACAAAATCCAAAAATTAGGGTTTGGATTCCATATCCGATTATCTTTCATATATAACATTATTAATTAAGTTAAAATAATTAACTTAAATTATCTCGAACTAAAATTCATATAATAAAATAGTAATTATAATAATTCCAATAATCATTTCATATATTATTTAAATAATATAAAAATCATATTTTCTTAGAAAATAAAAAATAAAGACATTTCTATTATAAAATTAATTATTATAAGTATATACGTTATAATGATCAATAATTCTAAAATAAAATTATTTGAAATTATTCATGAAATAAATAAATTTTATTTATCACATATATACATACACATTACTTGGCACATATTCCCTTCTTCAAATAAAAAAAATTATATGCAAAATTTCTTATTTATTTTTACAGAAAATATTCAGGTTATTACAATATCTAAAAGGGAAGTGAATCAAAATATATTTCCTTGTCATATAATACTGTTTGATATATACAATGTATCATGTACATGAAAAAAATGGCTAACCTAGTCTATGTAGGAAAATGAAAGCTAGTCTATAAACCCGTAGATAAACAGGCCAGCAAGTCCAACATGGCATCCCTCTCAAAAGATGGAGGTCAATCTAAAATCTCCTGCCCTAAAGTCTCCATGTTAGTCAGAAGATCCACAACCATATGCATAGTGCTACCATAATCATCTATGAATGCACTCATATTTGCAATAATGCTCACCGTGTAGGATCTAAGTACAGTATTATCAGCAGTGGGAGCGTCTCAGGTAGCTCGAGCCTCATCCCGCTCAACAAAAGCAGCATCCTGACTAGCTCGAGCGTCATCCCTCTCAGTAAAAGCAACATCTCTATAACATCCCCAAATCCGGGTACTTCAGTTCCCACATGATTTGGTGTTCACTATTCAAACATCATGTCTATCTACCCATAATAAAAGAAAGCAATAATAGATAGAAATAAATCATCTCCTTAAGGAGTTACATCATCTAAAATAATTACATAAATCCCAAGTCATACTAAACTTAAATCTTAACTGCGGAAACATAAACAATTTATAGTCTTACACAACATCAACATAAGTCTAAAACATAAATTCAACATCACATAAAATAACAAGTCTTCATCACTTGTTATAATCTTGCCCTTGTCTTTGCTAGTAGAAGGCTCGTCGGACCTTTCGTTCTTAACTGCAATGTTATTATCACACAAGAGTGAGCATGATTGCCCCCAAGTATAATAATGAAATAACAATATAATAACATGCGAGTGTATCAAAGACTTATGGAATAAAAAATCAACTTTTGAATCAAGAATGAATAACAAGAATCAAAAGATTTCTGAGGGTCATAAGACTTTGAACTATGTCCTAGGTTATAAAGGGTTATACTTGAAACCTTTAGCAGTCATAAGACTATGGACCCTTCTACTCGTACTTAGGGGGATCAGCCCTTAGTACCATACTGTGCAAAATATCTTAACACTAACGCATAAGTAATCCCAATACAGGGTTGTTCATCTTAGTTTGACATTAGAGTCCGCACCAAAGGAAGTTTGGTTTGGATAATTCAGTAAGGGTTCTAAAATTTAGAATGGTCATCAACTATAGACTAGTCGAATCAATAAGGGTTCGCTAGTCTAACAAGGTTCAACAATAACTGATATTTAAATCGAATAACAATCTCAAGAGGTATACAATAGAATAAGTATTGTATAACAGAATCATACTTTGAAAAGATTAATAATCTTTAATATAACAAATTGAACTTGATTAATAATAACAAGAATTTACTCGATGTAAGTTTATAAACTTGAATAACGATAACAAGTAGGGTTAGGAAACTTGCCTCGTGCATAGATTACACGTTAATTATACTCGTTCCTCGATTTAATCCTACATACCATTCATATTCACAATACCAGTCAATTATAACGTAACTAGTCATCACAAGTTCATTTTTTTTGTCTAACTCGGTTTATGACTCTACTTAGTCAAATTACCACACTTATTGTCACATAATTTACACTTCACGAACAATAAGCTAACTATGCGTTCAATAATTTAACCCACGCGTAAATGTGTTATTGACATGTTAAGAATTTATTTTAACGTCTCGTTATACATCTAACATATTTTTATGTTCATTAGATTAGGTTACTATCACATTCCTAGACTTGAACAATTAAAATTTTCATTTATGGATTAATCAGTAGAGTGGAAATGTCATGGGCCAACTGTTAGGCTTGTTTTTGCGCATGCACGCAGATGGCACTCTCAAGTGTGGGCCTCAAGGCATGGAGTTGAAAGTTGGCACATGGCTGAACGAAAGATACCAGCTCGCATTCGCAAAAATTGCAGAACATGGCCAAAACCTCCAATTAATTTATTCTTACACGAATTTAGACATACCCAAACACTGTAATACACATATAACTACTACCCAACCCTTCTAGCATGATTTTAACAAGTTAAAACACAAAATTTTCAGAATCAAAACATGTAATTTCATTATTCTTGATGTTCTTGAAATTTTGAACACAAAACATAAAAATTAACACTACGGGTTCGTTATAACACCAAATCTGTCCATTCAAAGTTTGATTTCTTCGTTTTAACATACATAATCATATGCAAGTATAAATTTATGATGCAAAATATGATTTAACGCATAAAATTCATGCGTAAGGGCCATATGGCCATATTTCTATACTCTTTATTTTTGAAGAACAATATACGACATATTTTATGAAACTGATGTTATGGATAAATACAATATATAGTAAAACATGTTATAATAATATTTTATCACATATATAACACATAATCATTACTCTTTTTCAATTACAGAGCTTTTAACAGAATTTGAAAGCCATTTTCATGAAAACTCTAATAACGTAAAATAGAAATTGGGTTGACGAGATTATGTAATACCCGAGAATTTCCATGTATTATAAAATGAATATATTAATGGAAATACAATTTGTGTGAAAATAAGTGTTATTGTTTTATGAGTCGGTTAATATAATTGATTTGTATTAAATCAATGCGTATTAAGAAATGTGAATTTACAATGAGAAGTGTGAAATGCCTTGTGTGGCATAATGCGAAATGAGAAAATTCATTAAGTGAATTAAAATGAGAATTAGGAAGATTAATCGTGTCGATCATGTGATTTCGTATAAGTAATCAATACACTTGTAGACTCGTAGTAACACTCTTGTGGAGATCAATTCATGTCATGTATAACAAGTTAGCATTGAAAAGCGCACGAAGCGAGAGCTGCACTGATCTTTGCTGCATCGCTGGGGCATGGCGCAATTGCTACTATTTCTCAAAGAAGACAAATCATGGCGTGAAATTGCACTGAGAGTCGATTGGAGAAAAGTAATTTTTCCACTTTGGAAATTAAAAATAACAATTATGTGATATGTGTGACATTAACAAACCATGAAATAAAGTGCGCAATTAAGTAATATTAATTGTTAATTGTTATATTAATTAATTGTTAATGGTTGTGGTAGAATATTGAATTCTTCGTAATTAACTAATAATATGTGATTACTATCAATTGCAATATATTATAAAAAGGGAATAATGATTATGGGAATCCGTAATTACATTAATCAATGGTTGGATTAATTAATATTAGTGTTAATTAATTAAGGAAGAGCATGGTTATTTATTTAACATAATTGAGTGAGTTATTAATATAGTAATATTTTATTGATAGTTATGTGCATCTGAACAATAATACAAATATAACTATATAGTATGGTGTGACATTTATGTGACTATATATATTAAGTATTATAAAACCAAATTGAATGAAGCCATGTGATTATGCATATTAAAACTATATGTTATAAATACATTATGAGATGTGTATGTAACAATATGCATGTGGGTAGACATTAACATAAAGGAAATTGTTAAATCCACAACACTTTTTGTTATTTCCACAACAAAAGTGTCGTTGTAGATGTATAGCGATGGTGAAAACCGTCGCTATAGGATCTATAGAGACACTTTTATTGTGGAAATAATATTTTCTGTTGTGGATTTAACAATTCCCTAACATAAATTGTACATGGATTATATGTATAGTACATAACACCTACTACTTTGAAATGTTAAGTTATAGTGTGACAATAGGTTATAATATATGATGGATATGTGTATTAAAATGCAACATAAGGGTAAAAGTGTGTAGGAGTATGCAAGAAGGGTGAGATGTTGAAGTTCTCCCAAATTGAGTGTCCCATTTCTCCTAAACCTCATTCACGTGTTTAGATAAAAGGCTAAGGCATATGTTCTTCATTTTCTTCCAAGCTTGCTAGGCAATGATCATGAGGGGAGTGGTGCTCATGATGCAAATCAACAACTAAATTACCAACTCCTTCTTATACTTCATGCAATCCTTCAATCCATGAGTTTGAATTCTTGGGCAATGGCTAGGCATGGTCAATGGATTTCCTATATAATGAACACTTCCCTTCATTTTTTGTGTTGTTTGAGTTGGCTAAGAATTTCTAAGAGATTAAGAGCATTCTAGTACATTGGGAGTTCATTAGGAGCAAGCTAATTTGCAGAGGTATAAGTTCCTTCCTTGATTCAATTTCATTCTCGGTAGAAAAATGGAGTTTGATTTCTTAAAATCCAAATCCTTGATTTTGTGAAATTGGATGTTAATAAGGTTGGATATTAATTATATAGTTGTTATATGACCACATAAATGTGTTTAAACTGTTATAGGAATGTTTTTAATCGAATGCATGAGAAATTTCTATGGTTGGGCTAGCAATCTGTCGAAGTAGACTGCTACTGGTCTGAACCAGACACGGCGCAGCTACGCCGGATTTACATTGAGGCGCAGTGCAGCTGCGTTGGCCCCTGAAAATTGTTTTGAGCTTCTATTTTGCAGATTGTTGAAGTACTATGTAGTGTACTAGCATGCAAGCATGTTTTAAGGGTATATATAACTATATGGACCTAATGTGAGTATGTTAAACTAGCATTAACATGATTAACGGAAGTGTGTAGTTAGAAACTTTAGCAATGAACTTGATGAGTATGAGTGCCATGTTTATGTGTTGACCCACAAGCACGTTGATATGATTTAGACATGCATGATGTATGACTCTTAATTCCTTGTTCATGACCAAACTTATTAGGATTTGTGTTAAAGAAGTTTTCAAGAAAACTTAGTCTAGTGAACTAACATGCATAATTCTACATAATGTATATTCTGACTTTGCCAACATGATAGCATGACTTAGAAATGCATGAATAAACTTTTGGCTTGTGTATATGTGATTATCAAGGAAGCATGAATAAGTGAACTTACTAGTAAGCTTTGAATGTGAATATTGTCAAGCTACCATGAGGATGAAAATCTGATATTTGTGACCATGTTTAATGACACTCTTAGACTCACTCATGTAGTATAAATGTGTATAGATCATGCTTGTATATCTCATTTCAAGAAAAGCATAAACAAAACCTATTTTCAACTAAAGTGGTAATAGTTTCACATATATGTTATGAATACTCGTACGCATGCTTAATATTGGTGTTATAACTATCTCGTATACTTAGAGAGCAAGCATGATAAGTTTTGTGGTTTCATGACCATAAATTGTTGAAATAACTAATTTAGAAATATGTTATAAAAGGGAACCTAGATGTACTTGAGAAGCATGAAAAGACCTTTAATATAACATATATAACATGTGTGAGAGTTTTGGTCAAGATGAATGAAAACATAAAGTGAAATTTCTCTTGTCATGGCGGAAGGATCAAGACAATTGCCATTTGGGTCTAAACTTATCCATGGCGCAATCGCTAGCTAAAGTGAGATCATGTTTGAGTTCTATTTTTTGTCTGATGTTTGAAGCATGCCTACATGATTACTTTAACTTATCTTATATAACTAATGTGTTAGTTAATGTGTTAAGGAGCATGCTAAGTGATAGGGTCAATTGTTGATCATAACTTTCGGATGTTAAGTCCAAAGAATATCTTCAAGAAATCAAGACATCATTGTAATTGTGATAACTTATAAACTAATTTTATACCATATATGCTTACTTGTATCATGGCAAGCTTGATTTAAAGATTATGTTAGCTAATGAACATCTTGAACATATAATACGTTATAAATAGGATTCGAAAGTGTTGAGTTCTTAAAGGAGGATAAACTACGTGTAAGGCAAGTTTCTCTAACCTTACTCAAGTCTTTATTGAGCAAGTTTCTCTAACCTTACTCAAGTCTTTATTGAGAAAGTTTCCTTGAACCTTACTTTTATTGAGCAAGTATCCTAAACCCTTGCATTACTTTATTCGACTTATGTCGTAAGCAAACCTTATCTCTTTGAATGCAAGTTATCTTACTTTCTCGTTCAATTGAGCTAGTATGTTAAACTCTTGAGAAAACAATTATTCGTGTTAAACTTGGTATTTTTCTTGAATATTGTAAAAGTGTCTATGCCATTTGATTCGGCTAGACTATATGCATGTTTATAAAACTGTCCAAACCAATTAGTCGGTGCGAAAATCTTGAAAACTGAGTTGAACAACCCTTATGGTAAGGGGATGGTATGTTGTTGGAAACCCCAACACATGAGTATATTATTACTGTGGTGTTATGCATAACTTAGAGTATTGTAGACTGATCCTCTATAGTACTTGTTCTTTTGGGTTATCAGTTTAATATTGGTAATTCTAGTAGATGTTCAATAGTCCTAGTAGTGATCGTCAAGATAATTTGTTATCCAAATGGATATTCGATAGTCGTTAAATTCATATATCTCTGTCGATTTATATTGAATTATCGTTCTTATTCCAAGAATTGTTGATATTCATTAATTATGATATTATTCTGAAACTCTGAACTATCTTAGAAATGATACTTCGATATTTTCACACTCGTGTTATAAAATTCTTACCCTTGTTGTATATTACTTGCTGGGCAAATTGTGTTCATTCTTGCTTATTTAAAACATTTTAATTAAGGAGGAACAGGCAAGAACAAGGCTACCGACTAGTTTGTCCCTTTATGTTTAAATTAATCATGTTGTAGTAAGACTATTTGCAGACTATGTTTAAACTTAAGTAGAATTATGTAATAATTTATTATTCGATATTATTATGTAATCTATTAAGTACTACAGGTTGCGAGACTTGGGGGAATTGTGACAACCCGGATTTTTATAAGTTATTAAAATAGGAATTTAATAATATTAATTCTTATTACGAGATATTTTGAGTTTGAGTATGTATATGTATGTGCTATATAGATGTTGAAATATGTGATCCGGTATGAAAAGAAATATATAATCATATATTAGGAAAGTGAGGTTTAATAGTTAAGTTCACTATTGAAGAAATTAAATGAATTTTGTAGTTTATTTTAAATATTTATTAAATTAAATAAATTATTTATTAAGAAAAATAAATAATTTATGAAATGTGGTATACTAATTTAGTTACGTGTGTATGATAATTAAATTAAAGCAAAGATAAATTTTATTCTTTGAAGATTTAATTTAATGAATTAATTAAATAAAAAGAATTGTTCAATATTAAAGGAAATAAATAAATTAAATAAAGTAATGCTTAAATCTAATTTATTAATTAAATTAAATATATGTAATTATTTATTAATTATAAGTATAATTACAATGAGATTATAATTATTAATTACTATTATTATGTGTTATTTAAATTAACTAAAGGTGTGACACATGAAACTATATAATATAATATTATTAAAATAATCTAGTTTGGGGGAGTTGGTGTGTGGCCAAACAAGGCCTTGTGGCCTTTGGTCTAATTTAACTGATGAAGGCGTATTATTTTATAACTGAAGTACGTGGGTAGCTTCAGTTTATTTTTACGCGTTCTTTTCTTCCCAAGGCTATAGTCAGAGAGTTTGGAAGAGAGGAACATAGTGAAACACAAAGAGTTTGGAGAGAGAGCAAGAGAGGAATCACTGTGATTGAAGGGGAATTTCTAAACCTAATCATCATCTCTTTGCTAGCAAACAATCAAAGGAACAAGGTATAACCTATTCTAATGTTAACCCTTGTTTTTAAAATTTCTATTGATAATTGTGTTGAATTGATACATATATATATGTATGAAGGGTTTATACTCAGTCAATTATCATATGTGAGTGTTGTTTGATGATAAAAATTCATGTAATTTGGTTTATAGGAAGAAAAGTATATAACAGTGTTTTTACATGAAAATTGGCTTTAGAAAGTACAAAATTTCGTGGTCAATACTTGTTATAATCTGTAAATTGATGTTGGATTATGTTAGTATGTTAAGAAACGAAAGTGGCATAGTTTAAATCTTGTTAATTGGTTAAGAAACGAAGTCGTGGCGATCGAATTTGCAAAATGTGTTTAAAACATGAAAATAGAGTATGAACATGTGTTTTGGGTCAAATTTTAGGTTGGTTAATGTTTTTATAATTTGTTACAATTCTAGTATGTTGTATTTCTATGAATTATGAATCAATAGAATCGAAAACGGACTAATTTGGATGTGTATAACTCAAGTTATGAAGATTAGTAGGAGAAAAAAGGTCAAAAATCGCGAGCAGTAGCTTCAGTCCTGTTTACGCTAACGAGCCTTAATACTTATGACTGCCCTAAGTCATTTGGGACATAGCTACGCTATAGGGAGCATAAATTGCATTGTGCTTGAGGCTTAATTGGTGCAATTGCTACCAAACTATGTCGTGTGTGATTTTTGACCTATTTTAGTAAAATAGGCATAACGTTTTCATACGAACTCTGATTAAGGCGATTCAAGATGATCCGGAGGGAGGACGAATAGACCTACAACGTTTATTCTTTGAGTTATTCAATTTGAGGTCTGGAACAGGGGTAAAATGGTAATCTTTAGGACTATTGTGTTTTCAGAGGCGATCGGAGGGCGTCAGGCATGCACGTATGCAAGTGTAGTGCTCTTGAAGATAAAAGATGTTGTTCTAAGTTATAGAACATGAATATTATGAAGTATAATGATGCTTAACATTAATAAATGATATATTAGATAAGTTGTATACGCATACTAAGCACACACAAGAGAGGCAAATTGGGCATGTAACGAATAAACGTCAAAACGCCGTGATAAGTGATAATGAACGTAAAAAGTGTTTTAAATCAAAAGAAATGAATATTATAAGATATTGAATAGTGTTAATATAAAACCAATAAGTAGTCCTAGCAAGACTTAAACACTTGAATGAACTTCAAATATGAAATATAATGAGATATAAGTCGAAAGTTAACACAATCAAATTGAACATTGTGTATTTATGATAGGAAGGGTTATGAGACGTAGAGTAAAGTTTACATTACAGCTACTATGCGTTTCTATGTGACTAATAGTTGATGTGTATGATTATATAATTGTGTAGGGCACATGAAGTGCAGATAATTGTAAGTTGTTAAACTGTTATTGGTAAACAACGATCAAGGCAAGTCTTTCAGTTCCTATTTGCTATATGAATTTGATTGTTTTAAATCTTTATTGCAAAGAGCATGAGTTTATATATAAATATTTATGTATGAAATGTTAAAAAATATGACTACGTTTGAAATAAATTGATTTAGTAAGAACTCAATCTTTATACTTATTATATGAAAGTGTGGTATGTTAGTCCAATGTTACGTGATGCATGAGCATGTTATTATGTGTTACGTGATTGAAAATTGTTAGATTTTGTTGGGTCGTCGAAGCTCAACCTTGCAAATAACCATTTTTGCAAAAGTTAAGGATTGAAGGTAACACTATGTGCTACTTGAGTGACGTGGATTAGAAATAATACACTAAGATTAATATTTTAGCTAAAGTTGTTATTTCTTTATACCGTGATTAATATTCATGAGATGTACTAAATGTTTTATGATGTATAGTTTTATGTTGAGTTGTAAAGCTAATGTTAGAGTTATCTGATATGTAAAGGTTATCCGATTGAAATGTAAAATTTTATATAATAACAGTGATAAAGCGGATCATAAAATAAGATTGATTCAAAGACATGTGGATGATAAAGGTTTTGATTCAGGGAATTAAAGTAAGAAGACATAAAAGTTTTAAATTATTCCGCATTATATAAAGTTTAACATCGAATAATGATGTAAAATCAGAAGGTAGATGTGTTATTAACGACTGAAGTTAATAATTAAATTGTATGAATTTTAGGGTCGTCATAGTTAGTATCAAAGCTATAGGTTATAAACCTTAGGTAGGAGTACTGTAGGCAATATAACCTTAAAGAAGGAATGTGAAGATAATGAAAGAATAAGCTCAGATAAAGTTTGAACAATAAGAAGTAATTTAAGAAAATTATATAAAGAATGGATTAAAACATGTGTGAGAGGATTCAAAGAAGAATCTCAGAGAGTTATAAGGAGTATGAATGTGGGGTTACCCAACTCCAATAATAAGGATGTAAGGTGATAATAAATAGACAATGTCTATAAAAAGAAAATTATAAAGAAGTTAAGAATAAAAAGTTATATTAAGTATGGTACAATCGTACTCTTTAATAGTTGATGTATGGTATCCGGGCTAAACGATTCCTTCATAGAGCGGAGGTATATCTGAACTAGCAACTCGGAACCTAGTTTGTTGGTTGTTTGTGGGAAACCACCTCATGTACCATATTGAAACTATTAGAGACTCGATGTGTACTAAGTATAGAAAATGGATACATATATGATGAAAATGTGGAACTTGAATGAAATGTTGAGTAATGTAAAAGAAGTTAGAAATTCTTAAAGGAAGAATTGTTATATAAACAAGGAAATTCAAAGAAGAATCTTGAAGAGATATAAAGAGATAAGAAATGGGAGTTACCTAACTCCAATAGCCAAGATAATGAATAATGTCGTAAATGATGAAAAAGGAAAAAAAGAGGATCGTAAAACAAAGCGATCACGAGTTAAGAAAAGAATTTTAAGGAGATGATTATAGAATAAGATCACGACGTGATTAGTTTAAATTATAAAAGAAAGATGGTGCATAATGTTTGAATAATTATAGCTTGATGATATGAAGATGATGTACTATAAAATAGTACGAGAGATAACTCACGAGGAGTTATAGATGATGTGATACGAGGAATTCAGTATAAAGCGAAAAAAAGCAAGTTATAAGCAAGATAGAGTTAGGTGGGATTTCAATTGAGGACTCATGTGATGGTTGAGTTGTACAAATCTTTGTATGGGCGAGGGTTTTGTGCTTGCACTCAGTTTATCATATTGATAATCATTGGAATGTTGGTGTCGCGCTATCAATGTATATGTGGTGAAAAGGTGATTCTTTTCTCATGTGTATATTTGATAGTTAGAAACTATTAAGATTAGTCAGATATTATTAGGATTAGGTGCGGTTCTTAAAACTAATGCATATGGTAAGTTAAGTGACTCATAATAATATGGTATGTTTTGAACCCCTCGGTGAATGGGACGCCATGGTCCGACTAGGATAAGTTCTTAAACTCATATTATTGTGGCAAGTTCACGAACTTCCAATGTGCAGTAAGTTTGATGAACTATACTGGGGGTATAGGAGGATGGTAAGTTGAAATACAAGAATATTTAGTATAAAGATTGAAATTGATGGAGAAAATTAGATATTCTAAATCTACTAGCTATGCTAGACTTTTGAGATTTATTGACTTCGTGCTAATGTTTGCACTTCTATTTTCTTGAAAAACATTGGATCAAATGATGAAACCAATGAGTTTTAAAAACAATACCGTTATTCGTATGTCTATGCTAATTGCTTCGGCTAGACAAAATGATTTGAAATATATCAAAATGTATTTTTATATCATCAATGCATCATGGAACACAGTGCGAGAGATGATAAAAATGATGGAGTCATCAATGCGGTATTACTTAGTGTTGGATGTGATCTAAGGATCGTCAGCCCACTATGGTATGATGTAGTATGATAAAATCACCAAATGATGGAATCCTCAAGCGGACTGTAAATACAGTGCGGTATCATGACGTCATAAAAAGATTTTTGAGATTTCTTTAAGATATGAGAATATATATATATATATATATATATATATTTCGATTGATGTCCAATTATTGTAGAAGTCTATTTATTTGATTCAAATTTAGACGAATATTGAAATATGTTCATAAAATTCAGGTGTTTCTTGAGAAGTTATGCCAAACCAAATTGTTTTGGTGCGGATTCAGATGTTGAAAAGCTGAGATGAACAACCCTTTTATAGGGGATTACGCGAAAGTATTTAGATGTTTGTGCATAATACATGGTACGAAGGGTTGATCACCCTAAGTACGGGAGTCCCTATAGTCTAATGACTGTTAAGGTTTAAGTTGAAAGAGTACTTATAAAAGTGGGATGAGTGCACAATACATCGTCTGAAGGGCTTAACACCCTAAGCACGGAGTCCCTATAGTCTAATGATTATTAAGGTTTAAGTTAAAAGAGTACTTATAACTGTGGACGTAGTTCAAGGTCTTATGACCCTCGGCATGATTTGGAATCTTTTAAATTCCTGTTATTCATATCGCTTCCCAATTATTGAGTAGTTGTGGAAGATTCTTATTATTCTGAAAGGTGAAAGTGGAAAGGATGAGAAAATTAAGCAAAACATAATAATTTAAAAAAAATAATTTAAAACTCCAGAAAGAAGAGAAATGTGAAACTCTTAGAAGAGGAAGAGGTGAGGAATATGATGATCTTAGAAAGATCCTTAGAGAAAGAATTGGTTGTAGAACCCAATGAATGAATAAAGTATTAACGTAAAATCTATTTTGATAGATTGAATGAATAAAGATTAATAAATAAAATTTCGAGGACAAAATTCTTAGAAGAAAGGGTGAATGTAATATCTCGAGTGTTTATGATAATGATCCTTAGAAAAAAGAAATGAATGGGTTAAAGAATATATAATATTTCATATATGATTGAGTTTAATTGAAGGTTATGTAATAAAACCTACAAAAGTTATTAAGAAATGAATGGTGGTAGTATATATATATATATATAAAACCTATATTAAGTTATCGTGTTGAAGTTATTCAACGATATTTGTGAAAGAGATTTTTGTGAAAACCTTTAGTAAAGTAGGGTTTTGGTGATTCCGAGGATGGAATCCTTATAAGGGGGGAAAGATGTGACAACCCGAATTTTTATAAGTTATTAAAATAGGAATTTAATAATATTAATTCTTATTACGAGATGTTTTGAGTTTGAGTATGTATATGTATATGCTATATATATGTTGAAATATGTGATCTAGTATGAAAAGAAATATATAATTATATATTGGGAAAGTGAGGTTTAATAGTTAAGTTAACTATAGAAGAAATTAAATGAATTTTGTAGTTTATTTTAAATATTTATTGAATTAAATAAATATTTTAAATAAATTATTTATTAAGAAAAATAAATAATTTATGAAAGTGTGGTATAATAATTTAGTTACGTGTGTATGATAATTAAATTAAAGCAAAGGTAAATTTTATTCTTTGAAGATTTAATTTAATGAATTAATTAAATTAAATGAATTGTTTAATATTAAAGGAAATAAATAAATTAAATAAAGTAATGTTTAAATCTAATTTATTAATTAAATTAGATATATGTAATTATTTATTAATTATAAGTATAATTACAATGAGATTATAATTATTATTAATTATTATTATTATGTGTTATTTAAATTAACTAAAGGTGTGACACATGAAACTATATAATATAATATTATTAAAATAATCTAGTTTGGGGAGTTGGTGTGTGGCAAACAAGGCCTTGTGGCCTTTGGTCTAATTTAAGCGATGAAGGCGTATTATTTTATAATGGAAAGCACGTGGGTAGCTTTTTAGTTTATTTTTACGCGTTCTTTTCTTCCTAAGGCTATAGTCGAGAGAGTTTGGAAGAGAGAAACATAGTGAAAACATGAGAGTTTGGAGAGAGAGCAAGAGAGGAATCACTGTGATTGAAGGGGAATTTCTAAACCTAATCATCTCTTTGCTAGCAAACAATCAAAGGAACAAGGTATAACTAACTCTAATATTAACCCTTGTTTTTAAAATTTCTATTGATAATTATGTTGAATTGATACATATATATATGTATGAAGGGTTTATACTCAGTTAATTATCACATGTGAGTGCTGTTTGATGATAAAAATTCATGTAATTTGGTTTATATGAAGAAAAGTATATAACAGTATTTTTACATAAAAATTGGCTTTAGAAAGTACAAAATTTCGTGGTCAATACTTGTTATAATCTGTAAATTGATGTTGGATTTTGTTAGTATGTTAAGAAACGAAAGCGGCGTAGTTTAAATCATGTTAATTGGTTAAGAAACGAAGCCGTGGCGATCGAATTTGCAAAATGTGTTTAAAACATGAAAATAGAGTATGAACATGTGTTTTGGGTCAAATTTTAGGTTGGTTAATGTTTTTATAATTTGGTATAATTCTAGTATGGTGTAGTTCTATGAATTACGAATCCATAGAATCGAAAATGGACTAATTTGGATGTGTATAACTCAAGTTATGTAGATTAGTAGGAGAAAAAGGGTCAAAAATCATGAGAATAATAGCTTGAGTTTTTCGCTATCGCAATTCAGCTTACGCTTATGCCCTAAGTCATTTGGGGTGCATACACACTATAGATAAGCATTTGCTATGTGTGCCCAAGGCTTAATTGGGTGTGCAACTACATCCAAACTATGTCGTGTGTGATTATTTTGACCTATTTTAGTAAAATAGGCATAACGTTTTTCATACGAACTCTCGATTAAGGCGATTCAAGATGATCCGAGAAGGAGGACGAATAGACCTACAACTTTTATTCTTTTGAGTGTTCAATTTGAGGTTCTGGAACAGGGGTCAAAATGGTCATCTTTAGGACTATTGTGTTTTCGAGGAGGCAATCGGAGGCGTCGGGCATGCTGCGTATGCAAGTGTAGTGCTCTTGAAGATAAAAGATGTTGTTCTAAGTTATAGAACATGAATATTATGAAGTATAATGATGCTTAACATTAATAAATAATATATTAGATAAGTTGTATACGCATACTAAGCACACACAAGAGAAGCAAATTGGGTGTGTAACGAATAAACGTCGAAACGCCGTGATAAGTGATAATGAACTTAAAAAGTGTTTTAAATCAAATGAAATGAATATTATAAGATATTGAATAGTGTTAATATAAAACCAATAAGTAGTCCTAGCAAGACTTAAACACTTGAATGAACTTCAAATATGAAATATAATGAGATATAAGTCGAAAGTTAACACAATCAAATTGAACATTGTGTATTTATGATAGGAAGGGTTATGAGACGTAGAGTAAAGTTTACATTACAATTACTATGCGTTGCTATGTGACTAATAGTTGATGTGTATGATTATATAATTGAGTAGGGCACGTGAAGTGCTGATAACTGTAAGTTGTTAAACTATTATTGGTAAACAACGATCAAGGCAAGTCTTTCAGTTCCTATTTGCTATATGAATTTGATTGTTTTAAATCTTTATTGCAAAGAGCATGATATGTTATATATATGTTGAATGTATGAAATGTTAAAGTCAACTTATGACTACGTTGATTGAGTAAAGCATGTTGATTGAGTAAGGAACTCAATCTTTATACTTGTTATATGAACTGTACATGTATGTTATGTTAGTCCAATGTTTACGAGATATATGTTGAGCATGTTATTATGTGTTACGTGAGGCATGAAAATTGTTAGATTTTGTTGGGCTATCGAGCTCAACCTTACAAATAACCATTTTTGCAGGTTAAGGATTGAAGGTAACACTATGTGCTACTTGAGTGACGTGGATCAGAAATAATACACGAAGATTAATATTTTAGCTAAAGTTGTTATTTCTTTATACCATGATTAAGATTCATGAGATGTACTAAATGTTTTATGATGTATAGTTTTATGTTGAGTTGTAAATCTAATGTTAGAGTTATCTGATATGTAAAGGTTATCAGATTGAAAAGTAAAATTTTATATAATAACAGTGATAAAGCGGATCATAAAATAAGATTGATTCAAAGACATGTAGATGATAAAGGTTTTGATTTAGGGAATTAAAGTAAGAAGACATAAAAGTTTTAAATTATTTCGCATTATATAAAGTTTAACATCGAATAATGATGTCAATCAGAAGGTAGATGTGTTATTAACGATTGAAGTTAATTAAATTGTATGAATTTTAGGGTTTATGGTAATACTTTGAGAATGTGATGAACCGAATTCGGGTGACCAAGTGGAGGTCATAATTTGGGGGCATCACAGGTTGGTATCAAAACTATAGTTATAAACTTTAGGAACGGGAATCCTTAGATTATAACTTAAGAAAACTTAGAGGTTAAGAAGGGATAAAACTCATGTAAAGTTTTCCCTGAGAGACTTAGTGTGTTATGAAATGTAACTTCATTCTATACAATGAACTTATATTATTTAACATTCTGATGAGTTGCTACTTGTCTTATCTTATGTTGGTGATTGTAGGATGACTGACATGGGAGGACCTAGCCGAGTAGTTGAGGAGGAACCGCGTGATATCCACGTAGTTTATGAAACACCCTTGATAGCGGAACCTATATCGGTAGTTATCCCTATTAGTGATGATGATGAGGAGGAGGAGATGGTACCTCTACCTGAGGAGTCTGATCCGGAGGAGGTTCCTATGGAGGAGGAACCCGAGCCCGTGGAGGACTCCGACGAGACTACTTTTGAGGATCGAATGTTGGGAGAGTATGAAGAACAGATTTTGGAATTAGGAAGTAGAGTCGAAGAGCTAGAGACTAAGACTCTTGAGAAGCAACTAGTGATGCAGGAGATGGAGGTGGAAATTGCTCACCGTAAGGAAGCAGGGATCCAGATGGGGGCCTTGTTTCACCGATCGGTGGCGAGGAATGTTAAGTTGGCAGGAAAGTTAGAAGAATTGGAACAGAGGGTGTTGAGTGAGAAGACGGAGAAGGAGGCTCTCCGAACTCAGTTAGAGATGGAGGTGATGGATAGGATCCACTTCGAGGAGAAGTACGAGGATTCTAATAATAGAGTGGGTGATCTAGAAGATGAGGTGCGGTGCAAGAGGAGGAAGATGAACAAGATGGGTTATGCTCTACGCACGGCCATGGAGAGATTGATCGATGGGGTAAATCACTACCCCACCGAAAGCAAGGACGGACCCCAAGACACCATAAGTCGGGATATGGTGGCACACATCACACAGAAGGAGTATCAAAGAGTCGCGGCGCGTGGGATGTTAGATTGAGTCTAGAGGGGAAAGCTCAGTAGTATAGTAGTTTTATTTATGTGTTATTAATATGTTGTTGTAATCTCAATCTTTTGTGTAAGATGCGAGATGATGGTAACCCCAAACTTTTGAAAAATATTAGAGGGGTAGTAAGCTAGTTTCATTTATAGTAGTATGCTAGAAAAGAACGTGTATTGTAACCATTTGGCATATGAATATAAATGATCTTATTTTAGAAACGTGTTATAAACTTTTAGTTCTTTTCATTGGAAACATGTCTAAATTAATATGATAGTTAGATAATAAGATGAAAAAATTTATGATGCAGAAAATGCCGCACAGACGTAGAATAACTGTCCAAGAAGAGTCAGTTAATGATGAGAGAGGACCAGTAGATCCGATACAGCGACTGGTAGATTTATTGGGAGAAGCTTTGAGGGGAAACGAAACCGTACCACTCGTTCCCCAATATGTCCCAGTAATAACCATCAAAGACTTTAAGAGTGTAGGACCCCCAGAGTTCACGGGAACTACTGATCCGATAGTTGCGCAAACCTGGATCAAGGAGATCGAGAAGGCCTTCACTATAGCTCGCGTGGGTGAAGACCAAAAGACAGTATTTGCAACATACATGATGAGGGGCGAATTAAACTATTGGTGGGAAACTAATCAGCAGAGAGCGAGAGAAGGAACGATAACATGGGAGAGATTTACGACGCTATTTTTCGAGAACTATTTTCTGAAGAGTATGAAGAGTAGGATGGAAGTGAAGTTTCTAGAGTTAAAACAAGGAGATATGACGGTGGCCCAATACACTGCTAAGTTTAATGAGCTAGCGCGATTTGCGAAACACCAAGTTGGGGATGAAGAAAGGAAGGCGAGACTCTTCGAGCAAGGATTGAAGTCGTGGTTGTATAATAAGGTATTAGTCTTTTAGATTGATTCCTTTACGACCCTGTTGGAGAAGGCAGTCATTGCGAAAGGTGGAAGTGAGGCCTTAAGTCTATATCATAAGGAGAAGAAGAACAAGAACACTGGTAATGAGCATTGTGGAGGAAGCAGTAGTGGGGGAAGTAATTCGGGAAAGAGAAAATGGGAAAACAACAACCACAACAACCACAACAGCAAAAACAACAACCAAGGTGGGAGTCACCAGGGAAACTTCAAGAAGAGGACCGAAGCGTGGAAGAAGCCATCAGGGAGAATGCTGGAAAGGAAAGACCACTTGTTATAATTGCGGCCAGGAGGGGCACATCTCGCCAAATTGCCCAAAGCCAAAGAAGATTAGAGGATGTTTTGTTTGTGGATCGACAGAGCACCAGATAAAGGATTGCCCGAAGAAAGGAAGCGATTGAGCTGGCGGAGGCCAGGGAGGAGGAAGCAAGTTAATGATTGGTGGACCTGCACAACCCAACCGATCGACCACTCAAACCTTTAACATAACCGTCCAGGACGCAGTGGCTGTGAAGGACGTGGTGTCAGGTATAATCCCAATCAATAATATGAATGCTTATATATTATTTGATTTGGGTGCCACCTATTCTTTTGTATCTGAAGAATTTGCTAGTAAATTTAGTACACCCGGAGAACGTTTAGAAGATTCCTTGAACGTAGAAGTTGCGAATAAGGAAATAATCTATGTAGAATACGTTTATCGAAATTATTGCCCAAACATTAAAGAACATGAACTGAGTGTGGACTTGATTCCTATTAGACTGGGAGAATTTGATGTAATACTACGAATGGATTGGTTATATAACCATGCAGCGATAATTGACTGTCAGAACAAGTGTGTGAACATTCACACTCCGAGTAAGTCTAAGGTAGTGTTTCATGGTAGCTCATCGCTTAAGCAATCGTGTTACGTTACGATGATGCAGGCCAAGAAGTTGTTAAGGAAAGGATGTGTAGGTAATTTAGCTTACATCGTAGATACTCGGAAAAAGGAAGTAAAGATTAAAGATATACCCGTGGTGAATGAATTTCAACACGTGTTTCTAGACGATCGGCCTAGTCTTCTTCCAGACAGAGAAATTGAATTCGTAATAAACTTAGCACCGGGAACGGCACCGATTTCGAAAGCTCCAGATCGTATGGCGCCAGTAGGAATGAAGGAATTGATGATACAACTTCAAGAGTTACTGGATAAGGGTTACATTCGACCGAGTGTGTCTCCTTGGGGAGCACCAGTGTTATTCATGAAGAAAAAGGATGGATCGATGAGGCTCTGTATCGATTATTGAGAATTGAATAGAGTAATGATCAAGAATAGATATCCGCTACCAAGGATAGACAACTTGTTTGATCAACTGAAGGGAGCGAAATGTTTCTCAAAGATCGACTTACGAACAAGATATCATCAACTGAAAGTGCGGGATGAAGATATACCAAAGACTGCGTTTCGAACCCGTTATGGACATTACGAGTTTTTGGTAATGTCATTCGATTTAACTAATGCTCCGGCAGCATTTATGGACTTGATGAATCGAGTTTTCAAGCAATACTTGGATAAATTCGTAGTAGTTTTCATCGATGACATTTTCATCTACTCAAAGACAGAGGAAGAACATGTCGAACATCTGAAGATTGTTTTGGAGGCACTACGAAAGGAGGAGATGTATGCGAAATTTTTAAAATGCGAATTTTGGATGAAGAAGGTTCAATTCTTAAGTCACGTGGTGGATGAGAATGGAATCTCAGTAGACCCCGAAAAGGACGAAGCAGTAAGTAGTTGGGAACAACCGAGAACGCCGACGGAGGTGAGGAGTTTCTTAGGGTTAGCTGGGTACTATCAAAGATTCATCCAAGATTTTTCTAAGATAGCGACCCCGTTGACTAATCTAACGAGGAAAATGGTAAAATATGTATGGACCGACAAATGCGAGGGGAGTTTTCAAGAGCTGAAGAAGATATTAAGCGAGGCACCAGTATTATCCTTACCAGATGATACGGGAGGATTTGTAGTGTATAGTGATGCATCGCATAGAGGACTGGGCTATGTGCTGATGCAGCATGGCAAAGTCCTTGCGTATGCGTCACAATAATTGAAGGATTACGAAAGACGATACCCAACTCATGACTTAGAGTTAGCGGCAGTAGTTTTTGCGTTAAAGATCTGGAGACATTATTTATACGGAGAGAAGTGTGAGATATACACGGACCACAAAAGTCTGAAATATATCTTCACACAAAGAGTTGAATATGCGTCAGAGAAGGTGGTTGGAATTAATCAATGATTATGACTGTGAGATTCTTTATCACCTGGGGAAGGCAAATGTAGTTACCGATGCTTTAAGCAGGAAAGGAAGGGAGAAATTGTTTCAACTGACAACTTAGGAGGAATTAATAAGAAATATGGAGAAGTTGGAAATAGAAGTAAAGGGACCCGAGAGGTCTGACGAGAAATTATTTGTAATGGAAGCTTGTTCGACATTGTTGGATAGAGTAAAGGGAGCACATGAGAAAGATGAAGAATGCGAGAAAATCAGGAAAATGATTACGGAAAATGAGGAAGAAAAATTTTGAATAGATAAAGACGGTATTTTAAGATTCGAAGAGAGAGTGTGGGTACCGGCGGTAACCGAGTTGAGAGAGGAGATTTTACAAGAGGAACACAATATGATATATTTCGTTCATCCAGGAGGCATTAAGATGTATCGAGACTTGAAGCAACATTTTTGGTGGCCTAATTTGAAACGGGAAGTCGCAGAATGTGTTAGTAGATGTTTGACTTGTCAACGCGTAAAGCAGAACATCAGCGGCCAAGTGGGTTGCTACAACCATTAGAAATACTAGAGTGGAAATGGGAGCATATTACGATGGATTTCGTGGTAGGACTTTCGGTCACGCAGAAAGGGTTGGATGTCATTTGGGTTATCGTGGATCGACTTACAAAGACCGCACATTTTTCACCAATCAAGATCCGCTACAGTTTGAATCAGTTAGTGAGTCTGTACGTAAAGGAGATTGTTTCACGACATGGAGTGCCGGTATCGATTGTTTCTGACCGAGACCCGCGTTTCACGTCAAAATTCTGTAAAAGCTTGCAAGAAAGGATGGAAACACAGTTAAGGTTAAGTACTACTTATCATCCTCAGACGGATGGACAAAGTGAGAGAACCATACAAACGCTAGAGGACATGCTTAGAACTTGCGTGATGGACTTCAAGGGGAATTGGGACGACCACCTACCCTTAGTGGAATTTGCATATAACAATAGTTACCATGCGAGTATCGGCATGCCACTGTACGAAGCTTTTTACAAAAGAAAGTGCAGGACGCCTTTATGTTGGGACGAAGTCGGGGAATGACGAATACTCGGACCAGAGTTAGTACAACAAACCACAGAGGTGGTGACGGTAATAAGGGCTAGACTTGTTGCAGCTCAAGATCGCCAGAAAAAGTATGCAGATTTGCATCGGCAAGACCGAGATTTTAAAGTCGGCAAATTTGTATTCTTGAAGGTATCTCCATGGAAGGGAAAGTTCCGTTTCGGCAAGAAAGGGAAACTGAGTCCAAGATTCATAGGACCGTTCGAGATACTCAAGCGAGTGGGAGAAGTAGCATACAAAGTCGCACTACCACCTGAGTTGGAGCACATCCATAACATGTTTCACATATCTGTGTTACGTCCGTACAAGCCTGACTACAAGCATGTGATTTCTTATGAACACATTCAAGTCGAGAAGAATTTAGCGTATGAAGAAATTCCTGTCCAAATTCTTGATAGGAAAGAGCAAACCTTGAGAAATAAAATAATTTCTTCTGTAAAAGTACTTTGGCGTAACCACGATATCAAGGAGGCTACGTGGGAGTTAGAAGATAGGATGATGAGGGATTATCCCCATCTATTTGTGTAATCTTGTAGCAATTCCGGGACGGAATTTTTATAAGGGGGGGAGGATGTAATACCCGAGAATTTCCACGTATTATAAAATGAATATATTAATGGAAATACAATTTATGTGAAAATAAGTGTTATTGTTTTATGATTAGGTTAATATAATTGATTTGTATTAAATTAATGCGTATTAAGAAATGTGAATTTGCAATGAGAAGTGTGAAATGTCTTGTGTGGCATAATGCGAAATGAGAAAATTCATTAAGTGAATTAAAACGGGAATTAGGAAGATTAATCGTGTCGATCATGTGATTTCGTATAAGTAATCAATACATTCGTAGACTCGTAACACTCTTGTGGAGATCAATTCATGTCATGTATAACAAGTTAGCATTGAAAAGCGGCGCAGGCAAAAGAGTTGCACTCGATCTTGCATCATCTTTGTCTGAGAACACTTAGCCAAGGCCGGTCCAAAGAAGACAACCTGGCGACGTTACTGGTAATCGATTGGAGAAAAGTAATTTTTCCACTTTGGAAATTAAAAATAACAATTATGTGATATGTGTGACATTAACAAACCATGAAATAAAGTGCGCAATTAAGTAATATTAATTGTTAGTTGTTATATTAATTAATTGTTTATGGTTGTGGTAGAATATTGAATTTTTCGTAATTAACTAATAATATGTGATTACTATCAATTGCAATATAATATAAAAAGGGAATAATGATTATGGGAATCCGTAATTACATTAATCAATGGTTGGATTAATTAATATTAGTGTTAATTAATTAAGGAAGAGCATGGTTATTTATTTAACACAATTAAGTGAGTTATTAATATAGTAATATTATATTGATAGTTATGTGCATGTGAACAATAATACAAATATAACTATATAGTATGGTGTGACATTTATGTGACTATATATATTAAGTATTATAAAACCAAATTGAATGAAGTCATGTGATTATGCATATTAAAACTATATGTTATAAATACATTATGAGATGTGTATGTAACAATATGCATGTGGGTAGACATTAACATAAATTGTACATGGATTATATGTATAGTACATAACACCTACTACTTTGAAATGTTAAGTTATAGTGTGACAATAGGTTATAATATATGATGGATATGTGTATTAAAATGCAACATAAGGGTAAAAGTGTGTAGGAGTATGCAAGAAGGGTGAGATGTTGAAGTTGTCCCAAATTGAGTGTCCCATTTCTCCTAAACCTCATTCACGTGTTTAGACAAAAGGCTAAGGCCTATGCTCTTCATTTTCTTCCAAGCTTGCTAGGCAATGATCATGAGGGGAGTGGTGCTCATGATGCAAATCAACAACTAAATTACCAACTCCTTCTTATACTTCATGCAATCCCTCAATCCATGAGTTTGAATTCTTGGGCAATGGCTTGGCATGGTCAATGGATTTCATATATAATGAACATTTCCCTTCATTCTTTGTGTTGCTTGAGTTGGCTGAGAATTTCTAAGAGAGTGAGAGCATTCTAGTACATTGGGAGTTTATTAGGAGCAAGCTAATTTGCAGAGGTATAAGTTCTTTCCTTGCTTCAATTTTATTCTCGGTAAAAAAATGGAGTTTGAGTTCTTAAAATCCAAATCCTTGATTTTGTGAAATTGGATGTTAATAAGGTTGGATATTAATTATATAGTTGTTATATGACCACATAAATGTGTTTAAACTGTTATAGGACTATTTCTAATCGAATGCATGAGAAATTTCTATGGTTGGGCTATGATCTGCTTGTAGTAGGCCTCTTGATACGAACAGGTTCTACAATTGCTTCTAGGATTTTACATCGAGTATATTGTGACTGCCTCATAAACCTCCGAAAAATTGTTTTGAGCTTCTGTTTTGCAGATTGTTGAAGTAATATGTAGTGTACTAGCATGCAAGCATGTTTTAAGGGTATATATAGCTATATGGACCTAATGTGAGTATGTTAGACTAGCATTAGCATGATTAACGAAAGTGTGTAGTTAAAAACTTTAGCAATGAACTTGATGACTCTGAGTGCCATGTTTATGTGTTGACCCGCAAGCACGTTGATATGATTTAGACACGCATGATGTATGACTCTTAATTCCTTGTTCATGACCAAACTTATTAGGATTTGTGTTAAAGAAGTTTTCAACAAAACTTAGTCTAGCGAACTAACATGCATGATTCTACATATTGTATATTATAACTTTGCCAACATGATAGCATGACTTAGAAATGCATGAATAAACTTTTGGCTTGTGTGTATGTGATTATCAAGGAAGCATGAATAAGTGAACTTACTAGTAAGCTTTGAATGTGAATATTGTCAAGCTACCATGAGGATGAAAATCTGATATTTGTGACCATGTTTAATGACACTCTTAGACTCACTCATGTAGTATAAATGTATATAGACCATGCTTGTATATCTCATTTCAAGAAAAGCATGAACAAAGCCTATTTTCAACTAAAGCGGTATTAGTTTCACATATATGTTATGAATACTCGTACGCATGCTTAATATGGGTGTTATAACTATCTTGTATGCTTAGAGAGCAAGCATGATAAGACCTTGAGAAATAACTAATTTAGAAATATGTTATAAAAGGGAACCTAGATGTACTTGAGAAGCATGAAAAGACCTTTAACATAACATATATAACATGTGTGAGAGTTTTGGTCAAGCTAGACAGAAAACACAAAGCAAAGAAATTTAGTCTTGGCATGGTGAAAGGATTCAAGACAATTGGCTTGTGGGTCTAAACTTAGCCAAAGTAAATTCTTATTTGAAGCGTGATCATATTTGAGTTCTGTTTTTGGTCTGATGTTTGAAGCATGCCTACATGATTACTTTAACTTATCTTATATTACTAATGTGCTAGTTAATGTGTTAAGGAGCATGCTAAGTGATAGGGTCAAGTGTTGATCATAACTTTTGGATGTTAAGTCCAAAGAATATCTTCAAGAAATCAAGACGTCATTGTAATTGTGATAACTTATAAACTGATTTTATACCATATGTACTTACTTGTATCATGTCAAGCTTGATTTAAAGACTATGTTAGCTAATGAACATCTTGAACATATAATACGTTATAAATAGGATTCGAAAGTGTTAAGTTCTTAAACGAGGATAAACTGCGCGTAAGGCAAGTTTCTCTAACCTTACTCAAGTCTTTATTGAGCAAGTTTCTCTAACCTTATTCAAGTCTTTATTGAGCAAGTTTCCTTGAACCTTACTTTTATTGAGCAAGTATCCTAAACCCTTGCATTACTTTATTCGACTAATGTCGTAAGCAAACCTTATCTCTTTGAATGCAAGTTATCTTACTTTTTCGTTCAATTGAGCTAGTATGTTAAACTCTTGAGAAAACTATTATTCGTGTTAAACTTGGTATTGTTCTTGAATATTGTAAAAGTGTCTATGCCATTTGATTAGGCTAGACTATATGCATGTTTATAAAACTGTCCAAACCAATTAGTCGGGTAAGTGAAATCTTGGCCGAGTTGAACAACCCTTATGGTAAGGGGATGGTATGTTGTTGGAAACCCCAACACATGAGTATATTATTTCTTGTGGTGTTATGCATAACTTAGAGTATTGTGGTCGATCCTCTATAGTACTTGTTCTTTTGGGTTATCAGTTTAATATTGGTAATTCTAGTAGATGTTCAATAGTCCTTAGTGACTGCTCAGTATAATTTGTTATCCAGTCGGATATCTTGATAGTCGTTAAATTCATATATCTCTGTCGATTTATATTGAATTATCGTTCTTATTCCAAGAATTGTTGATATTCATTAATTATGATATTATTCTGAAACTCTGAACTATCTTAGAAATGATACTTCGATATTTCACACTCGTGGTATAAAATTCTTACCCTTGTTATATATTACCTGTTGGGCAAATTGTGTTCATTCTTGCTTATTTAAAACCTTTCAGTTAAGGCGGAACAGAGAGTTGTATCTAGGAAAGACAAGGGCAAGGGCAAGGCTACCGACTAGCTTGTCCATTTATGTTTAAATTAATCATGTTGTATTAAGACTATTTGCAGACTATGTTTAAACTTAAGTAGAATTATGTAATAAGTCTTTATTCAATATTATTATGTAATCTATTAAGTACTGTAGGTTACGAGACTTGGGGGAATAATTATAATAAATCGTTGTATATTATTCTAAATTAGATCTTTCGTTGCAAATATATGATTTTAGTTATTATGGTAATACTTTGAAAACGTGATGAACCGAATTCGGGTGACCAAGTGGAGGTCATAATTTGGGGGCGTCACAGATTACCCTAAAATAATTCTTCTGACTTTCAAGTTCTTCTACAATGTCACAATAACTCTCACTGTTTCTCTCTAATTCTCTGAAATCCTCTAATTCTCTCTGTAAGCATGTTTTACTTTTCCAGACTTAGAAATAAAAGACTTAACAAAATGAAAGACAGAAGACGTATAAAAATTTTAAAAATTGACGTAATTGTGGTCAGTTAACCCAATCATGGGTTAACTGTTCCCAACTTCCTAAAGGGCTTCGTTTGGCTAGCCTTAAAAGGCTCAAATCCATTTAATTTAAAAAATATTTTATAATATAGTTTAATTGTGTCACACCCCTTTATAAAATAAATCAAATATCTTATTTACTTTAATTTAAATAAAATATGATAATTTCTCATTAATTCACATAGTCATAAAATTAAATTTCTCATTTATTAATTATGTCAAATTATTAAATCTCTAATTAATTATTAAATTAATTAAAATAACATTATGCTTATTAAATATTTCATTTAATTTAATAAGCTCACATAAATACATAGTTTGAATAATAAAAATTATCCACATTAATTTAATAAATATAACACATATAATTAAATTAATCTACCACAATTTCATCAATTAGTTATTTAATCCAATAATTAAATCATTGAAAAATATTTATTTAATTAAATAAATATTAAAATTAAATTACAAAATCTCGTTTGTCACATCTTTCCCCCCTTAAAAGGATTTTGTCCTCAGAATCACAACTCAAAAATTCGTCCCGTTACATTCTTCCCCCCTTACAAAAATTTTGTCCCCAAAATCGCTACACATAAATTAATTAAATAAATGAGGGTAATTCTTCATCATATGCTCTTCGAGTTCTCACGTTGCTTCTTCAGCGTTGTGGTTCCTCCAAATTACCTTAACAGAAGGTATTACTTTATTTCTGAGAACTTGTTCTTTCCTATCGACAATCGGAACTGGAATTTCTTTGTAAGATAAATCTTTTTCAAAATGTAGGGGTTCATATTCAATTACATGCTTGTAATCGGGTTTGTAGGGTCGTAGAACTGAAACATGGAAGACGTTGTGGACATTCTCGAGTGCTGGAGGTAAGGCTACCTCATACGTAACTTCTCCGATCCTTCGCAGTACTTCGAAGGGTCCAATGAATCTTGGGCTTAATTTCCCTTTCTTTCTGAACCTGATCTTTCCTTTCCAGGGAGAGACTTTCAAGAACACATAACTACCGATTCAAACTCAACATTTTTACGGCGTGGATCGGCGTATTTCTTCTGCCTATCTTGAGCTGCTACCAGTCTTGTTTGGATCACTTTAACTATCTTTGATGTCTGTTGTACCAATTCTGGGCCTAGTAATTGTCTTTCGCCAACTTCATCCCAGTATAGTGGAGTTCTGCACTTTCTGCCGTATAACGCTTCATAAGGCGGCATGCCAATACTAGTGTGGTAACTGTTGTTGTAGCTGAACTCAACGAGCGGTAGATGATCATCCCAATTTCCTTTAAAGTCCATTATACAAGCTCTTAACATATCTTCTAATGTTTGAATCATTCTTTCGTTCTGTCCATCTGTCTGAGGGTGATAAGCCGTACTCATTCTCAACTGCGTACCCATGCATTCCTGTAGTCATTTCTAGGAGTTCGATTTAAAGCGTGGATCCCTATCGAAAACAATTGTCACTGGAACTCCGTGTCTCGAAACAATCTCTTTTACGTATAATTTTGCCAATTAGTCTAAATTAAATTTGATTCTGATCGGAAGGAAGTGTGCGAATTTTGTCAGTCAGTCAACGATAACCCATACTGCGCCATAGCCTTTCTGAGTAGTCGGAAGGCCAACTACGAAATCCATCATTATGTGTTCCCATTTCCATTCTGGGATCTCTAGCGGTTGTAGCAACCCACTCGGCCTCTGATGTTCTGCTTTCACTTTCTGACATGTCAGACACTTGGCAACACACTCTGCAAAATCTCATTTCAAGTTTGGCCACCAGAAATGTTGTCAAAGATCTTGGTACATCTTGTTACTACCAGGGTGAATCGAATATCGTGAGCTATGAGCTTCGCTCAAAATGTCTTCCTTAATCTCCGGTACTGGCGGTACCCAAATTCTACTCTCAAATCTCAGTATTCCTTCCTTGTCCATCTTAAATCTCAGTTCGGTTCCTTCGGATATCTTCTTTTTCACCTTTTTATATTCTTCATCCTAAAGTTGAGCCTCTTTAACTTTATCCGGTAGGG
Organism: Panax ginseng; assembly: GCA_020205605.1. Classification (NCBI taxonomy): domain Eukaryota; kingdom Viridiplantae; phylum Streptophyta; class Magnoliopsida; order Apiales; family Araliaceae; genus Panax; species Panax ginseng. The sequence goes on from CM035146.1 coordinate 42,140,402, forward strand.
TTGTACCAGATTTCATCTGAAACAATTTCTCATCAATTTCCATAGTATACTTCACTTCCAATTCTAACTTCTCCATGGCTGAAATTAACTCCTTCTGAGCAGTTAACATCATCAATTTCTCCCGACCCTTTCTACTTAAGGCGTTGGCAACCACATTTGCCTTACCCGGATGGTATAAAATCTCACAATCATAGTCTTTAATTAACTCCAACCACCTTCTTTGGCGCATATTCAAGTCCTTCTGTGTAAAAATATATTTCAAACTCTTGTGGTCTGTATATATTTCAAACTTCTCCCCAGAGAGATAGTTCCACTAGATTTTCAAGGCAAAAACCATTGCAGTTAACTCCAAGTCGAGGGTTGGATACCCCTTCTCATAATCGTTCAATTGTCGTGACGCATACGCAATGATTCTGCCATTTTGCATAAGCACACAGCCAAGTCCTTTATGCGATGCATCACTATAAACAACAAAATTTCCAGTATCATCTGAAAGAGATAACACAGGTGTCGTACTGAACCTCTTCTTAAGTTCTTGAAAGCTTTCCTCACACTTCTCCATCTAAACAAATTTCACAGCTTTTCGAGTCAAATTCATTAACAGGGTTGCGATCTTGGAAAAGTCTTGAATGAATCTTCTGTAATATCCTGCCAATCCAAGAAAACTTCGTACTTCCGACGGCGTTCTCGGCTGATCCCAGTTGATCACGGATTCGACTTTGGATGGATCCACTGAAATTCCGTCTTTATCAATCACATGTCCAAGAATTTGCACCCGCTCGATCCAAAATTCGTATTTCAAAAACTTGGCATACAACTTCTCCCTTCTCAACGCCTCTAACGTTAACTTCAAATGCTCTTCATGTTCTTCATTGGCCTTCGAATATACCAAAATGTCATCTATAAATACCACTACAAATTTGTCCAAAAACGGCTTGAACACTCCATTCATTAAGCCCATAAATGCTGCAGGAGCATTCGTTAGACCAAATGACATTACCAAAAATTCGTAGTGACCATATATCGTGTTTCGAAAAGTCGTCTTGGTACATCCTCTGGCCTCACCTTCAGTTGATGATAACCACTCCTCAAGTCTATCTTGGAAAAGTATTTTGCTCCCTTCAATTGATCAAACAGGTCCTCGATCCTCGGTAATGGATATATATTCTTAATTGTGACCTTATTCAATTCTCTATAGTCAATGCAGAGTTGCATCGTCCCGTCCTTCTTCTTCACAAATAACACCAAGGCCTCCCAGCGAGCACGCTTCGATTGAATATACTTCTTGTCCAGTAATTCTTGTAGTTGTACCATCAATTCTTTCATCTCTACTGGTGACATTCGATACGGTGCCTTCGATATTGGAGCCATTCCTGGTGCCAAATTGATCACAAATTCAACCTCTCTATCTGGCGGAAGTCTTGGCAAATAGTCCAGAAATACTTCTGCGAAGTCCCTCACTACTGGTATCTCCTCTACTTTCTGATTCTCTTTACGACTGTCGAATATTTAAGCTAAATATCCTATACAGCCTTGTCTTAACAACTTTCTGGCCTACAACATCGTCAGACAACTCGCTTGTCTAGGCGACTTGATACCATAAAATACAACCCTTGACAGAGTCATAAGGTTAATACGCTTCTTCTGGCAATCAATTGCAGCCCCGTAATTGAATAACCAGTCCATACCCAAAATAACGTCAAATTCTCCAATTCGAATAGGGACAAGATCTACGTTCATGATATTACCCTTAATATCCACTCTACATGTCACAAACAAGATTTTGTAATTTAATTTTAATATTTATTGAATTAAATAAATATTTTCGATGATTTAATTATTAGATTAAATAATTAATTGATGAAGTTGTGGTAGATTAATTTAATTATATGTGTTATATTTATTAAATTAATGTGGAGAATTTTATTATTCAAAGTATGTAATTATGTGAGCTTATTGAATTAAATGAAATATTTAATAAGCATAATGTTATTTTAATAATTAATTAGTGATTTAATAATTTGACATAATTAATAAATGAGAAATTTAATTATGTGACTATGTGAATTAATGAGAAATTATTATATTTTATTTAAAATAAATTAAATAAGATATTTGATTATTGTGTAAATCGGTGTAACACTATTAAATTATAGCATAAAAGATTTATTAAATTAAATGGTTATGATTCTTTTAAGGCTAGCCAAACGGAGCCATATTGGGAGTTGGGAGCAGTTAACCCATGATCAGGTTAACTGACCACAACTGCGTCAGTTCTTAATTATTATATACGTATTCTTCCTTCTTTATTCTCTAAGTCTGAAAACAAGAAAAACAAGTTTACAGAGAGAAATTGAGTTTTGTTAAGGGAGATTGTGAGTGGGTGATTGAAGAAACAACTAAGAAAAGTTTCCCTACTAATCTATACTCTACGCTTTGGGTAAATTCTTCATCCCAATTTTTATTTACGTCATTTAAAGTATCATGAAAAATGGCTTTCAAGTTAATTGTTTAAGTCTCTGTAATCAGAAAGGGTAGTGATTGTGTGGATGTAATATGTTAATGTAGTATGTTTTTTACTATGATATATGAACCATAACATCAATTTCATAAAATAGGTCGTATATTGTTCTTCAAAAGTTCCAGAGTATGAAAATATGGCCATATGGCCTTACATACCAAATTTGATACGATAATCATAAATTGACACTTATGTGGATGTATGTGTTAATATGTTAACGTAGTATGTTTTTTTTACTATGATATATGAACCATGACATCAGTTTCATAAAATAGGTCATATATTGTTCTTCAAAAGTTACATAGTATGAAAATATGGCCATATGGCCTTACATACCAAATTTAACACGATAATCATAAGTGGTATCATAAATTTACACTTATATATAATTATGCATGTTAAAACAAAGGAATCAAACTCCAAATGAACAGATTCAGTTCTATAATGAACCTATAATGTTGATTTTCATGTTTTGTGTTGAAAACTTTCAAGAAAATCAGGAACAGTCATTTATATGTTTTTATTCTGCAAAATTATGTATTTTAACATGTTAAAATTATGCTAGAAGGGTTAAGTAATAGTTATATGTGTATAACAATGTTTGGGTATGTCTAAATTCGTGTAGAAATAATTTAATTGAAAGTTATGGCCATGTTCTGTGTTCTTCAAGAGAACATATTAACTTGTGAGAGATTTTTTTGGCCTACTTTGGCCTTGTTATGCGAAATCGAAGTCAGGTAACCTGCAGCTTCGTGCCAATGCTACTAAACTAAAAAATAATAATAATAATAAAATAAAAATAATGATAATAATAATAATAAAATTTTATTAATTAAAATATTTATCAAATAAAATGAATATTTTAAGTGAGATATTTATGGAATAAAATAAATATTTGATGAAAATTATTATTAAAATATTTATAAAATAAAGTAAATTTTTTAATTGAGATATTTATGGAATAAAATAAATATTCGATGAAAATTATTATTAAAATATTTATAAAATAAAGTAAATATTTTAATTGAGATATTTATGGAATAAAATAAATATTCAATGGAAATTATTATGAAATAATTTATTCGAGTGTAATAATAGTAAGGGAATGAAAATATTCTAATTTAATTAAGTAATTAAATTAGAAGGGTAATGATTCGTTAAATAAAGTGGAGTTTATATTAAATAATTAAGTGAAAATGTAACTAATGAATGTCGTGAATACATATGGTATGTGTGTAGGATTTGTGGTGAACGGAAGTAGTAATCGTTTAGCCTACGCATGAGGCAAGTTCGTAAACCTTGTTTCTTTACATAAAGCAAGTTCCTTATTCTATCTTGTTTATTATTGTTCAAGTCAAGATTTCATATTAGATGTTATCATTCTTTAAAAGCATGATTCCTGTTATACAATACGTATTCGATTGTATACATTTTGAACTTTATTATTCAAATATTCAAATTGAATATCAATTATTGTTGAACCTTGTAAGACTAGCAAACCCTTATTGATTCGACTAGTCCATAGTTGATGAACGTTCTAAATTTCAGAACCATTGTTGAGCTTATCCAAACCAACCTTCCTTTGGTGCAGGCTCTAATGTCAAACTAAGATGAACAACCCTGTTATAGGGGATTAATTATGCTTTAGCGTTAAGATATTGTGCACAATATGGTACTAAGGGCTGATCCCCCTAAGTACGAGAAAAAGAGTCCATAGTCTTATGATTGTTACTCAGAAGTTCTTTTGATTCTTGTTATTCATTCTTGATTCAAAAGCCAAGTTTTCTTATTTCAGAAGTTATTGATTCATTCACATATTATTATTTTATTGTTATATTATTATACTTGTGGGCAATCATGCTCACTCTTGCGTAATAATAACATTGCAGTTAAGAATGAAAGGTCCGAAGAGCCTTCTTCTAGTAAAGGCAAGGGCAAAGTTAACAAGTGATGAAGACTTGTTGTTTATTTGTTATGTTAAGTTTCAGACTTATGTTTAAGTTGTGTAAGACTTAATATTTATTTATGTTTCCGCATTTGAGATTTAAGGTTAGAATGACCTGGGATTGATGTATTTATTTTCAGATGTTGTAACTCCATAAGGAGAGGATTTATTTCTATCTATTTATGGTTTTTCATTTATTATGGGTAGATAAATACATGATGTTTGGACAGTGAACACCAAATCCCGTGGGAATTGAAGTAACCGGATTTGGGGGTGTCACACTACAGTTCTTATGTACGTACTTAACAGGGATTATTTCTCTATTCGCAATTTCTATGTTCATGGGGTATTCTAACTCGTCTTTAGGCAATTCTAAGTTCTTAGAAACGTCATCGGATATAAATGAAGAAGTAGCACCCGAATCAAATAATACATAAGCATTAACTTTATTGATCAGAATGATACCTGACACCACATCACGAGACTGCACTGCATCCTACACCGTTATGTTGAATGTATTGGCGGTCGGTCGATTGCGGTTGGTCATGTGATAGTCAGAGTGCTTACACTATTGTTTCCTCTATTCCCTCTTGATCCTGCCCCTCCCTATCCTTTCTTAGGACAGTCTCTTGCCAGATGATCTTTTGAGCCACAAGTGAAGCAGGCACCCTTCTTTGGGTTAGAACAGTTAGGTGTTATGTGGCCTTCCTGACCACAATTGTAACACACTTGTTTTCCCTTTATGCAAACTCCCAGATGAGCTTTCCCGCAGGTCGGGCATACTTCGATACTCTTCTTCTGACCTCCTTGCTGATTTCTAGTTGATGAGTTGTCAGACCACCTTCTCTTTTGATTATTATTACCACCTCCCGTGTTACTTCCACTAGGCTTGTTAATTCCTTCACTTTCACTCTTCTTTGTCTTCTGATCCTGATTATATTTAGTTCTGATCGCTTCCACCTTCAAATGAGTATGGCTTTCCAAAGATACCCAAATAACGTCTTCAACTGAAACAATGACACCTTACTATACAACCAGGGCTTCACTCCTTGTTCAAACCTTCTTGCTTTTCTCTCATCTGTGTGCACTTGATATGTGGCAAACCTAGCCAACTCATTGAATCTTTGACGATAGTGCATGCATGACATATTCCCCTGTTTCAACTCCAGAAACTGGACCACCATTTGGTTCTGCGAGCTGGTCGGGAAATACATCTCAAAAAACATCTCCTTGAACCTCTCCTAGGTAATCACACCTTCTCCTCCACGGACCTTGTTTGCTTGCCACTTATAACTGGCTTCGAATTTCAGCATAAACGTGGCGTAGGCAGTTTTCTGGTCCTCCCTGACTTTGGCGACCTCAAAAACTTTTTCCATCTCTATAACCCAAGTTTGAGCCTCGATCGGGTTCATGGAGCCTTTAAACTCTGGCGGCCCCACCGCCTTGAAATCCTAAAATTTCGTATTCAGTGGAGCTTGAGGTGGATTATGAATCGCTCCAGCTAATAAGTTCACCAATTGTTGAACGGGGTTAGCATTGGCATTGTTGTTATTGTTATTCGTCGGATCTTCTTGAGTTTGTTGACAGTTTTGTCTTCTTCTCAGCGGCATATTTCTGTTAAAATATATGTTTATTAGGTCTTATCCAATTCTCTAAATAATTAAGGCTTAACTCAATAATTTAACATAATCACTTAACACATTTTCTCAAACAACTTGATATATTTATTCAAATCGTAAGTTTTAATATCAAACGATAACATCACTGCTATATACATCAACTATCCCGAGATAAAGAATCTACAGGATTTAAAACATTAAAATATTCCTTTGTTTATAAACACATCAGAATTTACATCTAAATACCAGATAAGTTTTCACATAATTAAACAAATCCTATCACTGCCTGTTAAGGCACTGAATAGCCTTGCTACGTTCCTCTTCCATGATGTGGGACATCATCATGTGATCTAGCATATACGATGGTAGTCATTCGAACTGGATTGGGTATCTCATAACTCGATCCTGAGCCTCATCCATTGCATTTTGAAGTGTAAAGTAAGTCTCCCCAAGCTTAGCCTTCTTCGCACGACAATCCTCTTCTGCAAGATCAGCACGACGTGATTCTCTTACCCATGCCTCCTCTGCTATGGTCAGCCTTTCCGATCTCTCTTTCATTTCATTCTTTAACATCTCTATTTCTTCGGACTTCTCCTCGGTTTGACCCTTCTTGTGAACCAAATCCCACTCCACGTTTCCTAGACGTGTGTGAAGAGTTACAACCTCCCTATCCTTCTGCTCGATGGTAATCTACTGAAAAATCGCCCGCTCAGTCAGATCCTAGATAGTGTCACGTAACTCTACATTACGGTCATATAACTTGTCGTACATCTCAGCATCGATAGAGTTCGGTGGGAAGTCATCTTTTTCTTCTTCTTCCTCAGGATCCTCCTCTGGATCAGTCTTAGGCTCATGCTCCAGACCAATGACAGTGATCAATGGAGATGGCTCTCTCTGTACCAACTGCTCCCTGATGACATGAATGTCTTGGGGTTCCTCCTCTGTAGGTACTCAAGGTTCCTCCTCCCCAGCTCGACTATCTCCTCCGACATCCGACATCCTGACAACATAGTTTCAAGTTTCAGTTATTAAGCTGTACTAGCGAGCACATAATTTAACACATAAACACATAAAGTCTTTTATTATCTTCAATGAATTAAGAAATTCATTTCTTAGAACTCGATAAGAGTTTCCCATCACTACATTCTTCCTATAAGGCTACTACCTAAGGTTGTTCCCCCACCTAAGGTTCATAACCTACAGCTTTGATACTAACCTATGACACCCCCAAATCCGAGTACTTCAGTTCCCACATGATTTGGTGTTAACTATTCAAACATCATATGTCTATCTACCCATAATAAAAGAAAGCAATAATAGATAGAAATAAATCCTCTCCTTAAAGAGTTAAATCATCTAAAATAATTACATAAATCTCAGGTCATACTAACCTTAAATCTTAACTGCAGAAACATAAACAATTTACAGTCTTACACAACATCAACATAAGTCTAAAACTTAAATTCAACATCACACAAAACAACAAGTTTTCATCACTTGTTAATCTTTCCCTTGCCTTTTCTAGAAGAAGGCTCGTCGAACCTTTCGTTCTTAACTGTAATGTTATTATCACGCAAGAGTGAGCACGATTTCCCACAAGTATAATAATGAAATAACAATATAATAACATGCGAGTGAATCAAAGACTTCTAGAATAAAAACTCAACTTTTGAATCAAGAATGAATAACAAGAATAAAAAGATTTCTGAGGGTCATAAGACTTTGAACTATGTCCTAGGTTATCAAGGGTTATACTTGAAACCTTTAACAGTCATAAGACTATGGACCCTTATACTCGTACTTAGGGAGATCAACCCGTAGTACTATACTGTGCACAATATCTTAACGCTAACGCATAAGTAATCCCAATACAGGGTTGTTCATCTTAGTTTGACATTAGAGTCCGCACCAAAGGAAGTTTGGTTTGGATAATTCAGTAAGGGTTCTGAAATTTAGAATGTTCATCAACTATGGACTAGTCGAATCAATAAGGGTTCGCTAGTCTAACAAGGTTCAACAATAACTGATATTTTAAATCGAATAACAATCTCAAGAGGTATACAATAGAATAAGTATTGTATAACAGAATCATACTTTGAAAAGATTAATAATCTTTAATATAACAAATTGAACTTGATTAATAATAACAAGAATTTACTCGATGTAAGTTTATAAACTTGAATAACGATAACAAGTAGGGTTAGGAAACTTGTCTCATGCGTAGATTACACGTTAATTATACTCGTTCCTAGATTTAATCCTACATACCATTCATATTCACAATACCAGTCAATTATAACGTAACTAGTCATCTCAAGTTCATTCTTTTCGTCTAACTCGGTTTATAACTATACTTAGTCAAATTACCACACTTATTGTCACATAATATACACTTCACGAACAATAAGCTAACTATGCATTCAATAATTAAACCCACACGTAAATGTGTTATTGACATGTTAAGAATTTATTTTAACGTCTCGTTATACGTCTAACATATTTTTATGTTCATTGGATTAGGTTACTATCACATTCCTAGACTTGAACAATAAAAAATTTTCATTTCTAGACAATCTGCAGTAGTTGCGGTGCCACTATTAGGCTATTAGGCTTGTTTATTTGGCCACACAGACGGGCCTTAAGGCGTTGAGTTGGCGTCGGGCGTACAGACCAGCAGATGCGATTACGCTATTTCATGAAAAATTGCAGAACATGGCCAAAACCTCCAATTAATTTATTCTTACACGAATTTAGACATGCCCAAACACTGTAATGCACATATAACTACTACCCAACCCTTCTAGCGTGATTTTAACAAGTTAAAACACAAAATTTTCAGAATCAAAACATGTAATTTCACTGTTCTTGATGTTCTTGAAAGTTTTGAACACAAAACATAATAATTAACACTACGGGTTCGTTATAACACCAAATCTGTCCATTCGAAGTTTGATTTCTTCGTTTTAACATACATAATCATATGCAAGTATAAATTTATAATGCAACATATGATTTAATGCATAAAATTCATGCGTAAGGGCCATATGGCCATATTTCTATACTCTGTATTTTTGAAGAACAATATACGACATATTTTATGAAACTGATGTTATGGATAAATACAATATATAGTAAAATATGTTATAATAACATTTTATCACATATATAACACAATCATTACTCTTTTTAAATTACAGAGCTTTTAACAGAATTTGAAAGCCATTTTCATGAAAACTCTAATAATGTAAAATAGAAATTGGGTTGAAGAGATTATCCTAAAACAATTCTTCTGACTTTCACGTTCTTCTACAATGTCACAATAACTCTCACTGTTTCTCTCTAATTCTCTGAAATCCTCTAATTCTCTCTGTAAGCATGTTTTACTTTTTCAGACTTAGAAATAAAAGACTTAACAAAATGAAAGACAGAAGACGTATAAAAATTTTAAAAATTGACGTAGTTGTGGTCAGTTAACCCAATCATGGGTTAACTGTTCCCAACTTCCTAAAGGGCTTCGTTTGGCTAGCCTTAAAAGGCTCAAATCCATTTAATTTAAAAAATATTTTATAATATAGTTTAATTGTGTCACACCCCTTTATAAAATAAATCAAATATCTTATTTACTTTAATTTAAATAAAATATGATAATTTCTCACTAATTCACATAGTCATAAAATTAAATTTCTCATTTATTAATTAGGTCAAATTATTAAATCTCTAATTAATTATTAAATTAATTAAAATAACATTATGCTTATTAAATATTTCATTTAATTCAATATGCTCACATAAATTCATAATTTGAATAATAAAAATTCTCCACATTAATTTAATAAATATAACACATATAATTAAATTAATCTACCACAATTTCATCAATTAGTTATTTAAACCAATAATTAAATCATCAAAAAATATTTATTTAATTAAATAAATAGTAAAATTAAATTACAAAATCTTGTTTGTCACAATCTCGACCAAAAAGAACTGTCAACATCAGGGCCCTATCTTGATCCCTCTCAAATGTCATCAGATGTAACCTCTGCTCTAAATACTCTATAGAAGGTGGAGCCATAGTAGTGGAATTGTTGGGGGAATCATCGACCAAGGCTGTTGTCAAACCAGCAAATAGCTCGTCCTCGGTAGGAGAATCAGGGTCCTCCATAGGCTCCTCATCATCAAAATCAATACTCGGCTCTGAGTGAACAACCATAGCCGATGTAATATCTGCCTCCAGCCATGCAGAATACTCTGAAGAGTGACCCGGATGACTAGTCAAAAAATTATCCCTCTCTCGACTAGTCCAACAATCATAAATCCTGGTTAAGTCATCTGCTAACAGAAGCGGAGCTGATAATCGCTGACCCAAGGTCCCGTCAAAAGGGTGAATATCCTGAAACTGATCAAACTTTCCCATGACAGTCGGTGGATGATACATGGTCACCCCTCTCAAACCAGCCAGGGGTAGATAGTCCATGTCAACTGCATGATTAATAAAGCTATAAGGAGAGCTGAGTCCTGAACAAGGCAAGATAGTAAATGGATCCTCAATCACTGATAGAAAAGCTGACCAGGATGTTGCATCTGTACACTTAGTCGACTGAAAAGAATAAGACATAGCTATCTCATAAGTAAAGCAGTACCCATGATGTCTAAAGGTGTTAATCGGTCTCAAATGTGTCATAAACCACACATACAACAAGACGAAACTGCCTTTGAAAAACCCCACAGGATGGGTAAGGCAAAATGTGGCCAACCTCAAGGTCTCTGCCAATATCATGGGCAACATAGTGCAATCCTCCCTAAGAGCACAGACTACTATCATCATGCCAATGTCTAGATGGTCCATATATAGCGGCATGTACAAATAGGCCACAATGCATATTAATAAAATATCTACGCGGGCAACCTGCCACTCACCCTCGGTAATGGTGAAATCCCTTGAATGTTGTAGATAGTTGTCCAGTGACCCAAATCAGTTAATCAAGAAATCCAAGGACACCACATGCCCTGACATAATCTCGTCCATAATAATTTTGCGTCGTAAGCCGAGGGTCATAAATTGTCAGCTCATAACACCGACAGCCATCCTAGCGTAAGGATGATCCAAGGGCAAATCAGTGAAACGCTCATACTCCTCCAACGTAGGAGTCAACTCATGGATATCAAATCTAAAAATATGTCTCTTTGGTATCCAACAAGATATCATGCCATCTACAAAGCCCAATGGTATCTAGAACGTCAGAAGGGTCATAGAATGCCTCATTATATGATCAAGTATCACTTAATCTGTGGGAGACAAACTGTCATACCATGATCTCAAAGAAAAAACTATCAGTATGGGTGGGGTATGCTCAATCCGGCTAACGGTAGATGAAGACATCTATAGAATCGTATCATAAGACCATCTAGGGGTTAATGCTAAACTCACCTATATGAATGCATATCCATGACATAATGCATGCATCATGATAAATAACAATGATAAATGACAATATGATGTAGGGAATAGAAAGCATTATACATACATTCCTAAATACATCATCTAGTACATCATCTCTGTATACAATTAAAAATAAAAAGTATAACGAAATGGGGCACAGCCACCCAATATCTAACAGAGGCCTATCAAAAGAAATAATGAGAAATCTATCACAAGAAATCAATGATGTCCACATCATCCAATCGATCCATCTGATGTAACTCCTCCTGAGTCACTAAATCTTTGCCAGAAGGGATGTCAGGTCGATAGAGAGGGGGGGTCTGCACCAGTAAAGCTATCAGAATATGGGCCACCTGAAAGGCCAGCACCAAAGCTGGACGATTCAAAAAAATTTCTTTGACGAATCTCTGCCCAAATACCGGATGAAAAAATGTGCTCGTTCTAACTTCTGGGTCAAGCTGTCAATCTGAGCCAAATGAGTGGGCTCACGGACACAAACGATCCAGTCTGTCATCATAACAGATCCAGGAACCATATCCCCTATGAACTGTATGGCGCAGGTCTGAGTTCCAACGATGCGAGAGAACCACCAGCAGTAGAAAGCCTCCTGAGTAAAAGGGTCCTCTGATAAAGTGAACCCATCTAAACCCATCAGGGGAATCTCGGTGATCGACTGAGATAAAGGCCAATGTCGCCTAGAAGGAGAAACAAATGGAATGTGAATCTCCCATGTGGTGCTCCTGATAGCACGCTCTCCTAAATAGATCTCCTAACCTCCATCAGTCAAGAGAGGAATCCGACAGGTGGATAATACATACTCGACCCTAGTCAGAAAGCCACCCTCTCAAAGCCTACTGTCAAGTGGTCCTCGGAGTAGGGAACCCATGTGATGACATCAACTGTCAATAACTCCAACTGCAAACGAGAATGGGTAAACCCCTCTGCTACAAGAACCTCTGCAAGAGTGGAGTGATGCCATCATCTTCCCCGTGGATAGGTCTCCAGACCTAATATAGTAACGGGATGAAAACAAGGAATCGTCTCATAGGCCCAAAACTGAAAATGCAAAGACCAAATGTCCTTAGTCATGAAAACTGACAACCCGAGCGAGGGAAAATGAATGATAAAGAGAAAATACTCACCAGCAAAAATGGGAAAAATCCTAACCAAGCCTCTGTCACGCCCTCTGAGCATAGACGCATCCCTCTAAGAAAATAGGCAAAGGTGTATGAGCCCAAATCAAAATCTCTGATACGGTCCACATCACGAGTCGTGCTAACTAAAGTGAAAGAAATCATTGAGGAGTTGTTCGCAAGGAAACAACCCCTGATGATGATCAGGAACAATCACCGAAGTATGAGATCTCTAACCCTCTGATCATCAGGCAAAGGCTCAGTCAAAGCCCCATACATGGCATCCACACTCAAGGGCCCAGAGCGGACGGTCCGACCCTTGAGCTCCCAAAAAGGATCGAACGGCAGCTGGTGAAATGTCAGCCACCAAAGGCACTGACGCCTTTGTAAACTCCAACCCAGTGATGAACCGTCAGTCCATCGGTGTCATCATCACCTCGCAATCCAGTAAATGGAGAGACTGAGTCCAGTGGAACCAGTGCTCCGATAAAGGCCTCAGATAACCCCAGGGTCAGCGACGGGGAGGATTAGAAAAGAAAGCCTAAAAGCCCCATGAATGGACGATCTCACGGTACTATGGATGGAGGGTCTGGTATAAGAAGTAAATGTTAAACCAGTTCCCCCTAGGCTGAGTAAAGTCGAGAACCTACATCAAATTGTAAATCAAAATCAAAACCCTTGCCCAAAAAGTGGGAAAAGAAGAAAGGTAAAGATGGAAACGGTTATTACCTCGTTTGCATGAAGGTAGATCGAGGGATGACGACTCAAATCATCTAGAAGATCTAGAATCGTCACATTAATAGCTGAAAGCTCTCAGCGGGTAATGGAAGAAGAAGGATCAGGATCCACAATAGGAACATCCTCCTCCTTGTCCATGGCATCCGGCTTATCAACCTGGAAAGGGTGAATCACTAACTCAGTCAACCGGCGAGGTTACCGGGCTGGACGAGGCTGAGGAACATTAGAAGCTCTCCTCATCACACCTATGGAGGCCCTATGAGAGCTACTTAGCTGGTCTTGATCCATAATCTGAACAAAGTCTCCAAATCACCTTAAAAAGGGTGAGGTAAAATCTAAACTTAAAGCTTATTAAATTCAAATCATTGCTTCATGCATAGTCGAAGTCCTAATACATGCATTAATTTAACATACATCCCCAGTATAGTTAAAATTGCATGTTTATTAAATGCCCAGACTCGTGAAATTTTTTTGCCAAAGTCTCCTTTATAAAATAGACTGTCCAATGCACATAGGCATGACTAGGTGGTCATTCAGTAGCATACCAACCCAAAGTCATGGACATCTCATATGCATGAAAAAATATCAAAATTAAATCCACCATGTGTACTTTATTTGAAAACATGTGCTCGTTTGTCCTCAAACGGGATGAATAAACTAGCAAAAAAGGTGCCAAATGACTGTCTCATAAATTAGGTTTTTTCATATAAATACGTTCAGTATGGTAAAATATGAACATTTACTAATTTGAATAATTTTTATCAAGTCATATGAGCATGCATATTCACTATATTGTGTTTAGAATCATTCTATATGAAATCTAACGTTTAACAGTCAAAACTTGAAAAGAAAACATGTAAATGTTACCGGTGTAGTGTAGAACGTTTGTACAGTGATGGATTTTGCAAAAAACAGCCCAAACTCGATAGATCTAAAGAAGAATTTTTGGATTTTCAGTATAGTTTAACTTAAAAATAACTTAAGAAAGGGAAGGGAGGGAGAAATTATACCTGATGGGAGTCGCGGGTCAACCTGCGACAGCCACGGGTTTACCTAAGACCATCGAGGGTGGGTCCCACCCCCTCTGACTCGATCAAATTTGAGTTACAACGGAGTTCCCATAAGTTGAAAAGACAAATCAAGGAAAAAGGTGTTGGGCTTCGGCACAGAAACGCACAGCGGAAATTAAAATTTTAAAGCAATTTTTGAAACCCTAAAACAGGATCCATGCGAAAAATCAATTAATTCAGAGGTTTAGAGATTATACCAGATATAAACAAAAAAATGAGAATCTGAAACCGATTGCGCCTCGAATCTCCAACGAATATAAACCCGATTGCGCCTCACTAGTATCCACATTTAACGCCGCATCTAACCAGTCGAACGATTCTCGCAATAAGAAGGACTTGCAGATTAGCCACCAAAAGGAATGGATTTTTCTCGAAACTGTTTTTCTCTAGTCTCTCTCTAAGAGTGGCTAGGGTTTTTCAATTATGATATCTTACCTAAGTAGTGCTATATATCATATATATAGTAGTTAAAAGGAATTAATCAAATCAAAACCTAATTTTATAAAACTCAATTTATATATATATATCTCTTAATTAAGTCTTACTTAATTAATATACATATATATTAATTATCCTTTTAATTTAAATTGTGATTTAAATACTATTAATCATATTAATATATTTAAATCCTTAAAATTTAAATTAATTCCCTTTTAAATAACGTTCTATGTGTGTGACCTATAAGTTATTATTACGTTGGCAATAATTTTAAAATCATATTATAAAATTATAAACAATGAAAGCAAGCATCTAGTAATGCATCATCGCTACCCAAGTAATAATAAGATCGATGATTCGATGCAACCTTTTCGTGACCAATGTTTCAATGTAATTTAATCCTTTTAACCTTAATATCCTAGATTAAACTCGAGTCATGGAATGTGTCATACTCTTCATAATTTAACTGAAGTTTTCTTGATCAATGAGTAGACTATATGAAACAAATCACTATTTGAGCATGGCCATGCATTTCATAGTCCTACTCAATCAAGAGGCCTATGGATATCACCCATAATATATATGGATGGTTAAATTCCATCTAGATCACTCATATTTCTCACACGATTAATGATGAACCCAATAATCACCTTTATAGTCCACCCTATTAAAGGTGACATTTGATGATATCAAAGTACATAAATTCTCGTAGTAGTAATATAGCGATTTCGTGTCGGAGGACCATTACATCATTGTCACTATGAGAATTGCTAATGACACTTCGCAGATAATGCTCCATATAGAATTCTCATGGTGGGTCCGTCCAAAGACATCGTTTCTTCAACATGTACCTACGCATCGACTTAATATCTCATATATTTATGACCAATGAGATTTGGTCATCAATCGATCCACATACTAGTCTCAATGCATCATTGTTGTCCCATCAACAATGATACTCGATTAGGACATTTAAGAACAATCGATACTAATGGTAATATATAATCTCATGTTCAAGTCACATACTTGAAACTATATAATTTGTATCACTATTCTAAGGAATTTTATTATGTTAACAATTATATTACGCAGTAAATAAAACCATAATAAAATCATATATTTATTCAATCAAATATAATATCAAAACGTTAAGCAATTATATCAAATAATTGGCCTCTAGGGCATAAACTCTAACAAAAGGTGCTACACGATTGAGCGAAAAGGCCCTGAAACCCTGAATCCAGATACCAAACTCCTGATCTACATGTAAGTCATTGGTATTAACCCGAATTTGGGGTTTAGAGAGCCAATGATAGAGATTATTGAAAACAGCCCTTGTCAAAACATCGAGAAGGTCCGGTGTCATGAACCGTGGGTATTGAATGCATCAAAATGCTCAGATTTGTTCAGGGGTATAATTTGTCAGAAAGATATCCCAAACAGAGATATCAGGAATGACGAACAGTGTAAACCATTTGTGACAACTCCAGCATAGCATCGGGAATGATCCGGTGATGTAAGCCGTTGAAAACTACTTCAACAAAGGTCAGAAGGACTGATAGTACAAACCGTTGGCGACAACTCCGGCGTAGCATCGGGAATGATCTGGTGATGTAAGCCATTGAAAACTACTTCAACGAAGGTTAGAAGCATTGACAGTGCAAACCGTTGATGACAACTCCAGCGTAGCATCAGGAATGATCTGGTGATGTAAGTCGTTGAAAATTACTTTAACGAAGGTCAGAATGATTGGCAGTGTAAATCGTTGGCAACAACTCTAGCGTAGCATCGGGAATGATCCGGTGATGTAAGTCATTGAAAACTACTTCAACGAAGGTCAGAATGCTTAACAGTGCAAACCATTGGTGACAACTCTAGTGTAGCATCGACAAAGATCCGGTGGTGTAAACCGTTGAAAACTATTTCAATGAAGGGCAGAGTATCCGGTATTGCAAACCATTGGCGACAACTCTAGCGTAGCATTAGGAAAGATCTGATGATGAAAACCATGGGAAATTATCTTCCTCAGTGAGCGATGATATAATTTGTTATATAAATCCCCACTCGAAGCACCGCGAAGGTTCGATGATCTTCAGACCGTTGTAAACTACTGTTCAAGTAGGCACCAAGGAAATTCGGTGAAGGTCAATTATCACAAAACTACCGTTTTGGTAGATTGTGACGTCCTTAGAATAGGTCCATACAACCCATTCTGAGTCACCAAATACATGGTACAGAAATCAAATACAACTTCATTAATACAACTATTAATTGTCATGTAAAATACGATAAAACATACGCTATGAGTTTCGATAC
This sequence comes from Panax ginseng, assembly GCA_020205605.1. NCBI lineage: Eukaryota > Viridiplantae > Streptophyta > Magnoliopsida > Apiales > Araliaceae > Panax > Panax ginseng. The sequence continues at coordinate 42,157,625 of CM035146.1, forward strand.
AGATATTGTTGTATAGACAATATCCAAACTCAAATAAAGTCCTCATTAAAATTATTATCACACTATTTTACAAAATAATGAGGACTACTAAGAAACCATCTTGAACCATTATTCCATTTCCCTATTAGTCTCATCTATATTCTCGCCTCCTGAGAAGAACAATGGAACCAAAAGGAAAAGGGTGAGCTCAACTGGCCTATTAAAGAATATTATGACTAAGATAATATAAAACAAATTATTGTTAGTCCTCAACAGGGAAAAATCTGATAGAATACAATAGACAACAAGTTTTAGAACAATAACTGCAGCGGAAAAAACAATCCATTAGAAGAGTCAAGTAGAGAATGATGTCTACTATATTCTATGATTTAAAAATTCATCATCAATTTTTTTCCCTGTAAAAATAATCAATAAATATTTCACATCAACGAATTATCCATGCACTACGGGCTAAGGATATTCGTTAGTATCACCAGTGGTCATGATCATGCCAAACAAGATGTAATATATATATATATATATATATATATATATATATATATTCGGATTTTATTAGATTAGATTTTTGATTAATTCCTTTTAACTGCTATATATATGATATATCACCGATTTAGGGAAATCATCATTAACCTAAGAAACCCTAGTCGCTCTTAGAGAGAGACTAGAGAGAAAAAGTTTTGAAATTCCTGATACTTGGTGGCTAGTACCGCTACTTTCTCTTTACTGCAGATGTGACGATTCGCGGAGCGTTCGTGTGGATACCATAGAGACGTAGTTTCGTTGGATTGCGTTGGAGATTCAAAGTCACTACAGAATTCTCTATAATCGGTATAAAATCTAAACACTGAATTAATATGTTTTCGTATGGATCCTGTTTTAGGGTTTCGGAATTGCCTTTAAAATTTTAATTTCCGCTGCTCTTATGTGCCGAAATCCCTACAGTGGTATCAGAGCTACTTGTGAAAATGATTAATTCTGATTACGTATTTTAATTGTATTCAATATATATGATATATGATGATGCATGTTTACCGATCTGAAATTGAATATATAATATTTCGTTGTATGCATATTCTAGAATTATGAATTATATATGTAATATATATGCATTATATGATGTTATGTTAATCGTATCTTAGAAGGTGGATTAACAATACAACTTCTGTTCTAATTGGATTAGAAGCATGAAGATTCGGTTTAATATGATTAATCAAAAATGGACATATATGATATGTTCTGGGTGTATTATTATTGTGAGTGTTATGGCGGATTTGGTATGATTCTGGAATTATTTCAGGGATTCGTATGGAAAAATTCTACAATACAGATTGCAGTTTGAAAAAAAAAAAGGGAGACCTCGACTTCGGCCGACCGACCCGGGCAAATGAGAGACCACCCATGGTGATCGGTCAATAGGACCACTGCTAGGGGAGACCCCCTCGACCCCCTCGTCAGAGTGCCACGATGGTGCATTGACCCTAATATTTTATATATAGTTTTCTTTTATTATAATAATTATGTATATACTGTTATATGCTTATTGTGATTTGAATGGTGCACAGTTATGGCTCTTTTGACCCATAGGTTAGTGATTTTTGGTTTTGAAATATGGCTTGCATGTCGTGCCTTTCTATAAATTCTAATTTAATATTCTCTTCTCATCTAAATCCCCTCGAATGTAACTCGCACTACAAAAAAATGAGCCTTTAGCAACGATTTTTCGGGCAACGACTTTATAAGTCGTTGCTAAAAGTATATGTTTAGCAACAAAATTTGTCCTTCGTTGCAGATTGTGTCAGGCTTTCACTTATTGCAACGAAATTCATAAGTCGTTGCAAAATTTTGTTGCTAAATTTTGGTCACTTGATTTCCCGTCATCGTGGGCAACGAAAGTTTTTTTGTTGCTAAAAATGGGGCTTTAGCAACGATTTTTTAGGCAACGACTTTATAAGTCGTTACTAAAAGTGTATGTTTATCAACGAAACTTGTCCTTCATTGCAGATTGTGTCAGGCTTTCACTTTTTGCAACGAAATTCATAAGTCGTTGCAAAATTAGGAAACAAAATTCGTTAGAAATTCATTGCAAAATTTCTAACCACTTGATTTCTCCTCATCGTGGGCAACGAAAGTTTTTTTGTTACTATATTGCGTTGCCTAATATGGACCACATTCATTGGCAACAATTTTTATTTTTGTTGCATATTTTATATAACTTTTTGCAACGACTATTAAAATATTGCCTTAAATTAAGATAATCCCAATAAGCATGTTTTTGTAAGACCATATTCGGTATTCGGAGAATTGTCAAAAAATATTCGTATTTAGTATTTAAAAATTATGTCCAAATGCGGAACATATTCGTTTCCATTTTTTATTCGAATAAACAAATTATTCAAATATCCGAATTCGAATGTAAATCACCTAATAAACAATTTATTCAATTTATTTATAAAAAGTAAAAATAAAAAAAATATTTACCAATTACTAACAAATCACAACCATTTAAAGTTGTAAAAATGCATATCATAAATGGGAGACATATCAAATACATCATCATTCATAATTGATCATAAAAATCAATTAAAATTTACTAATATAAAATTGAACATATAAGCTGTAAAAATTGTACTTATAAGTTGCTGATGTGGCACACGTGGTGCCTATGTGGCACACGTCAGCAAGTCTGACATTGTATTTAATATTAAAATTTGACACGTGTCCGCTGCTGACGTGGCGGGTCTTTTGAATTTTTCCAAAAAATTGCCTCTCTAGAGATTTGAACTCGCAACCTCACATTTGGAATTTTGGTCATATGACCGCTGGAGCAACTTGGGTCAACAGTTAATATTTTGCAAGGATTAATATTTATATCAAAACATGACATTTCCCCTATATATTCCATCAGAATTTGAACCGTCATTGAAATCTCTTTTTTTTAAAGCAATTATTTTTTAAAGAAAAATTTAACCCAAGTTTTTTTAAAAAATGAATTTTATTTTTTAAAAAAAAAAATTATGTACCAACTCCACTTTAAAAATCAATACCAACGTTGGAATCTCTTTTTTTGTAAATTATATTTTTTAAAAGAAATTACTGCTATTTTTTTAAAAAAATCAATTTAAGTTTCTTTTTTTTTCAAAAAAAAACTGATACCAACTTTTTTTTAAGTGGCGTTAGATTTGTATTTTTTGATTTTTTTTAAAGTTACTTTATAAATCAAAATTTTAAAGTTACTTTATGAATCAGAAGTCAAAAGCTTTAGATTTAAGAATGTATGAGGAGAAGAAGACAAAACTTGGAGTTAAATCTAAAAAAAACTTTTAAGTGTCGATTCGATTTGTATGCTTCAAACCATATATCCAAAGAATTATTTTTTAATAATAATAATAACAGTTAGTTATTTGAAGGAGAATAATAATAATAATAATAATAATAATAATAATAACAACAACAACAACAACAACAACAACAACAACAACAACAACAACAACAATAATAATAATAATAATAATAATAATTGTTATTGTTATTACTCTTGAGTCTCTGCAGTTTACTACTCCTTCCTCACCTGAGGTGCCATTTCTATTTCTCTTTCTTTCCGTCTCTGTAGATATATATGAACGTGATGATGCAAGTTCGCTTTTGGGGTCGAACACGACAATGACTTGATTTTAGTAGTGATGATACTCCACATTACACTAATTTGATTTATTCAAATCTCTGTAGAGGCAATTTTTGATATAAACATATTTTTTCTTTTGTATTTGTTGATAAGAAGTGAAAACTTGAGAAATGTTCTTTTCATGGAAGAAATATTTTCCTTATCAATTTAATGGGTTGTATTGCTAAAGGATTTATAGGAGCAAGTATGAGCAGTTTATTGAAATTGGTGCTTCTGTGTTTTGGAATGAAGTATTCCATTATTTTGCCAAGTGTTTCAACTTTGTGATTAATCTGGTAATATTGGAATGGATGCTTAGATAATGTTAAATTTTGATTTAGAAGGATCGGTTATTTTAGTTTCTTGATTCTTATTGTAAGATCAAAAAATATATGAAGATCATATAACAATAGACACTTGTGGAGCAGATTCAGTACTTTAATGTACATGCTATTATGGTGATGAAATGCTTAAGGGAATAATGCTTAGTTATCTTCATTATCACTTGCAAAATGCTTTTTTTGTACCATGTATTTGTTTTTCACATACTAAATTTGCATTGCCATTTTCCTTCGTTGTTTACATGCCATAAATTCTTTTTCCTATATTTGTAAAATCGTATTTATCAGTTCTAAAGACAAGTGCTTGTGTATTTTCTGTATGATGTCAGATTCTCAAGCAGACATGAGTGTTGGAGAGAAAAAGCTAAGGATTCAAGGGGATGACGGGCCTTATTTGACGGAGTTTAGTAGCTACAATAATTATACTCGACTCGTTTAAGATTCATACTACTTGAACTCTCGATTGTGATTTGATACATATTCGAGTTGGCACTCGATACATTTTCTTTATAATATATACAAAGTTAAATAAAATTAGAATAATTAATTAGAATTATTTTTTTATTTTTATTTTTAATTGTGATTTTATATTTAAGTAAAATAATAAGTTTAATTTATTATTATATCTATTATAGAAGTAGTTACTATGAAGAGACTCAAATTTTGAGCTTGAATTCGAAGCTCATAAGTAGTTTGAATATAATTCGATCCGAGTCAGATCGAATTTGAGTAATGAATATTTTAGTCGAGTCAAATTTGATTATTATTTTATTATTATATTTATATTTGTAATTAGAGCATTCATTTGAAATTTAAATTTAGGATTTTGAAAATGAATAAAACTTATGTGAATTGTAATTTAGAGTATTGATTATTGTATTTATTAAAAATAAATAAATTAACATTCATTAATTAATGAACTATACTTTAAAACTCATTATTTATTTATTTATTCTTGTTCTATTTATATTTATAATTAGAGTATTTATTTTGAAATTTAGGATTTTGAAAATGATAAAATTTATTTGAATTGTTAAACATCTTTATTTGCATCGAAACAAATGCTAAAAAATTTATACCGAGTAATCAATACTCTAAATTACAATTCAAATATGATTTCTTTGTTACATCATTTGTCTTATATATTATTGTATTCTATATATTGCAATCAAGTTTAAGTTATTTATTGTTTACAATTAATTGCAGATAGATAAAATTATACAACAAAAATATTTGTGCTTAAAAAGATAAATCTCATATATTACTATCAAGCGTAATATTTTGTTTTTTTACAATTAATTTTATAGATGGATAAAAATTATTCAACAGTAATACATAGGGTTGTGCAAATAATTGAGTTTTTTCTTAGGTTTTACCGGTTAATTGAATAAAACCATTTATTTGCTAAATATAAACCTTCTACGACTTCTGCCTTTATCCCAAAGACCCAAATCAAAACCGATCTCCTCTTGCTAGGACTGAGCAAAATAATGGGTATAATCGAATTATCGAATCGAATCAAAATAATTTAATCGAAATTGTCTGATAATTTAATTATTTTTAATATTTTGATTATATCCGAATTTTAGGTGGTTCGGATTTTACTTTTGGGTTAGAACAACACTTGGGTTAAAAAAAAATAATATGAGTCACAGAGTCAGCCCATTCAATATTAATTACTAATTTACTACTTTACTAAATTCTGCGAGACTCGAGCTCTCATGTCAGATCTGAGATCTCTCAACTCTCAGTCTCAAGTCTCGTCTTCTCGAACTCTCAAACCTCTCACTGTCTCAGATCTCTCAAGTCTCGAACTATCGGCGCCGGCGGCCCTTCATCTCGAACTCTCAGATCTCTCAAGTCTCAAGTCTCGGCCCTTCATCCGGTACGAATACCTTTCAGTCTTGCACTCATGACATGTTTTTAGTGTAAATAGTTTTTAATGTAGAATTTTAATTTGGAGAGGACGAGGTTGAAAGTCCTCACCCGATGAAGAAGTCCCTAGGGCCGATTCACATTACTTGTATTTGGAAGGGGAAAAAATTGTAGTAAGTATAGGTTTAACACCTTGATTTTGAAGAAGAATGATGATCAGATATTGTTTAATCACTAGTCTCTTCTGTTCTTAGACAACTTTGTCCAGCTAAATCACTGGTAAAAAAACAAGTCTTTTGGGGAACATGGATTCGCTATTGGTTTTACTGGTAATTCTAGCAGTCTGATTCAAAGGGATAACACATGGGTTAAGGGTGTTGATCTTTCAACTAATTTCAAACATGAAAAAAAGAATCCATTGATCTACGAATAGGAGAAAAACTTCTGATAATCTTTTTTTAAAACCATTACTCCAATCACTGAATACTAAATATATCATTGGTAAAAAAAGCAACCAGTCATGTTCTAATTTACAAACAAGATCCTAGCAATTCCCAGAAAATTAATCATTGTTTTCCCAATTCATATCAAACACACAGGTTACAAACCAATTCACTAATGAAATTTGTGGGTACCTATGATCACCATGGGAGGTGCAGCCGGAAATAGGGTCATCAATTGGAATGCAAAGGTGAAATTTGTGGGTATAAATATAGTATGCAGCAGGAAATTTGTGGGTACCTGTGATCACCATGGTAACCAGTGATTTACCAGTGAATGCAATGGTGAAATTAAGTTCAATTGGAAGTTAAGTAATTGCAATAGTTTTATAGTTTTCAGTTTCTGTTTTTCCCTCTCATACTTTTTGATATAACTGTTTCTTTCCTCTTCCATTTCCTTGATTGTTTTGTTCTGGAATGTTGTTCTGCACAGACTGCACTGCATTGATTCATTATGGATGGCATTAAATTATTACTTGTACTTTTGGAAACAGGTGAGTGATTTTTTAGGAACTTTAAGACAGAAGATACTTCAACTGGAAAAGCTATACTTACTTTTGGAAACAGGTGAGTGAGTTCTATCAAACAATTATTACAAATATTGTTTGCTTCTCCCTTCTATGAGTTCATTTCAGCTGATTTCCTTTGGTTTTACAATTATTTCTAGATTTCCCTCTATATCCATTTATTTATGATTCTATGATATGTGTGATTATGTGTTTTTTTTTGCTTATGTAATAGATTTTAAGGTCAGATGGGATATATATTTCTGATTAGCTTGTCAAATCTTATTCAATTTATATGTGGATTTGTTGGATTTTTATTTCAAAGCGGTAGCTGAGTATGCCTATTAGAAAATACATAAGGTTTGTTAAGGTGTTCAATAAGTTAATATTATATATATATATATATATATATATATATATATATATATATACACACTACTCTTTAATTATGTAATGAATTCTTCATTTGAGTTAGGTAAATTAAAGGAAAAGTAAAAGATAAGAAAGTGGAAGAAAAAAGAATAGTTTCAGAAATTCATTACACTTGCTTTCTGCAATGTATACCCACCCATATTTTAGATTTTTTAAAGAGTATATACAGTTGGGCATATGTTCACCAAAGGAGTTTTATAATTTATATTTATTTACTTTTCCTTTCCTTTCCTTTTCCTCTTTGTCTCAAAGTCCAAGTTCTAACAGAAAAAGCCTTGATATTACACAACTAACACAAGTTCAAATGGTTCATCGTCTCAACTCCATGACTAACTTTCCATCTACTTTTTGAATAAATATTATCCAATGCCATATTTATGTTTTTATGTTCATAATCTTATTTGGGCAGTGAATTGTTAGTTTTGCTTCTATATATTCATTTCTTAATATACTACCCAAATTTGCAATTTTTAAAATTAAAAGTTACTAAAATCTATATATTCAGCCACACATTTAACATTTGACTGCCAAATATACAATTTACATTCAACTTTTGAATACAAAAAAGAAATGGTTATGTTTTTAGGGACAACTCATAAGAAATTTGGTCTTTTCTTTGCTGCTCTGAGATTTGTTATTCTGGGAAATTGGTGAACCCAAAAATTAATAGATTTACTTGTTTTTTATGTTGTATATATATAAAGTGCACAAGCATTATGAGTTATTTTTTCTCTTTAACTCTTAATCATCTTTAGTGCCATCAGTATGGATTATTTTGTTTACTTCTTTAGTAGAATAGGATTGGGTTCTGTGAAGTAGTTTTCAACCCCTTAAATATATGTTTTTGCCCTGTACTCATTGTTTTTATTTTCAATATGAACTTATTTTCCATTTGAAATCTAAGTTTTAAAAAATTTGTATTTTATAAGTTTTATATAATCTGTATATCGTTTATCCTTCAGAAAATTCTTTGTTCTTTATTGTCAGCTATATTATTTTTAACTTGACCTTATCATATGTGCATGGCTATAAGAGGATCCCATTTCAATGGCATGAGAAAATTTGGCCTTTTGTTTCTTTCACATTGGTCCTATGCTTTTGATATTTTAGTTATTTGCTCCTACAGTAAGTATTGTTATTTGTTAGCATACAGTAGGAAATATGATGGATCCTATTGACTGTAGTATGGAAAAAGTTTTTTTAGATGTATTAGCTTCACAATATAAGGAGATAACTGATAAGGATAAGGGGAAGAAATTACTTTCATGTGGTATTTGATGGAGATTGGTTATGTTCATATTCTTAATCAATAAATAACTTGACTTGGTGCTCCTATGTTGCAGAGTTCCACGGAGATGGATTTTTTCTCAGAATATGGTGATGCCAGCCGATACAAAATTCAGGAGGTTATCAGGAAGGGAAGCTACAGTGTTGTTTGCTCAGCCATTGATACCCATACCGGTGAGAAAGTAGCAATAAAGAAAATACATGATATTTTTTAACATCTCTCTGATGCTGCTAGAATTCTTCACAGCATTATTCATGCTAAGTAATTCATCTCAAAATCTCTCCTTATTTCAGTGGAAAATTAAGTACCTTTAGTTGGAATATTCAGTGGATTTTATGCCAACTTTTATTTTCTTTTTGAAGCAAACAATTGGGAGTGATACTTTTTAGTCAAACATGCAGCATACAAAAATGTGGTTTATCTGTTTCTTGCTCTGTGTATACATGTAATTGATCAATGCATGGCTCGCATAGTATATGCATGTACTATGTATATACAGTATTTGCTAATGATATTGTACTACATATATGCATGCATTACGTATATACAGTATTTGAATCTTTTTACACAAGTCCAAGTCTATTAACCAAGGGATGGGATATATGACTCATTATTCAAGTATTTAGACAAACCAAATTCTCAATCAGCATTATTTACTTTTTCAAACTAGACTGACTGACCGCAAAGGAAACTCTTTTTGGATTAAGATGCAACTTATGTCATAAACGGCCATCCTGCCCATAAACCAGACTACCTCCAAGGAAACTCATTATTCAAGTATTTATGACTGCAAAGGAAACTCTTTTTGGATTAAGAAGCACATCTGGTTCCAATATCATGTTCTAAGCACCTTTCACTCGCAGATTACCCAACTTGACCATTTGTCAATTTTATCGCATCTTGATTTTGTCAGTAAAACAAAACATTCAACAATACCATTTATCAATCATGGTGGCTTTCTTCATTCTTTTAATCAACCAAATTAGACCAAGTTCATATCATTACCAATTAATTATTGTAGGTGCCAAAAACATTGTCACATGACCCCCATGTTTCCGAATGTCATATGGTAGAGGTGGCCTTTGTTCTTTCCTTACCATAAAATATAACATATTTAATGTAACAAGTTTTACATATTGCATATGGAGTATACCCCCCACAATCTGTAGATGTCATACAGATATAAAATTATACACCAAACAGGCATATTCATGGCAGTTTTGGTGGGAGGCATAACCATGTGAAATGTAAACATTTGTCTTCTGTTTGAAATTGATGGCATCAGAGAGATGTTCAAAAGTATATTCAAACAGGTAATTGTCACTAGTCATTGGTCTTTGAATTGAAGTTGATATTGTTGATGGATCAGTAGCACTATGAGTTGTATATCTATTTGTATGTTAGAAGTTGCTGTCAAATATTTTAATATGAGCACCATGCGTAACTGTGATTCTGTTCAGTTTTACAGTTTGAAGTTATTAATCTGATGGTTAACAATTTTGATGCAGCAAATGTAACGAATGATTTGTTTTGAGTTTTGATTCTGAGGACAGAATCCTTGTAAGGAGGAAATGATGTAACATTCCAGAATTTTAAAGTGTAATATTAAATATTTATTGATTTATATAAGTATTTAATGGATTATGTTTATTATTGAATAAATAATTGTTCAATTTGAGTTGATATGATTTAGTTAATTATTTGTTGAATAAATAATTAAATATTAAATATTTATTTGCAATATTAAATATTTATTGAATTATATAAGTATTTAATGACAATTTGAGTTGATGCGATTTAGTTAATTATTTGTTGAATAAATAATTAAGGAGCTAAGAAAATTAGTTGTTATGAGTTTATATACCAATTTAATTTAATAAGTAAGCTAGAGAGCTTATAGTGATTTAAATAAATTATAATATTTTAAATGGGAAATGGTAATTTAAAATATTAGTTGGTTTAATAAAATTATAATTATAAAGAAATTATAGTTTTGTGATAATGATTTATGTGTTAAAGTAATTTAATAGATTAATATTTTAATTGATTATTTAATTAAATAGAAGTGTGACAAATAACCTTGTTATAAAGGAGTTACTAAAAATAAATTAAAAGAGTTTAATTTAGTTTTGTCAAACATGTCTTATTGCATGTTAAGTCTTTAATCTAATGATGTGTTAGCAAACAAGGTATAAGGATTTATCCATTTGTTTTAATTAAGTTTACCAAACAAGGTGTAAGGGTTAATGAGTTATTTTATTAAGCCTAGCCAAACAAGCCTTATGACTTTTGATTTTCAAAATTCTATAACTGATGTCAGTTAAAATCCTATACTTAATATCTATATTAGTATTATTATACGTTATATGATAATACGTAAACTAGAGTTGGGAGAAGAGAGAAGAAGAAAAAGAACACAAAGAAAAATTTGAGAAAATTCTAGAGAGAGTGAGTGATTCTAACAGGTTTTTGAGAAAGGAATTGGAGAAAAGAATAGCCATCATCTTCATAATCAAAGGTAGGAGCTTAATCTCTTCTTTAAAAGTTTAAACTTCTTCTTCTAAAAAATTCTCTGTAAAATTTTTTATAAAGAATTAATTGTTGTTATGTATATAGTTTTGTATGATTATTGATTATAAGGTTGTTTCATGAATTTGTATGTGATTATAGAAAATTTAAGTCATGTATGTATGTGTTTTGTGAAGAAAATCATATTACAGTGTTTACATGAAAATACATATGAATATGGCTTAATTTAAAATAGAAATTAAGGTTTAATTAGTTGTTAGATTGATAAATTGATTATAGAAATTGATAGAGTATGTATAATCATAACTATGATGTTTTAAAATTTCTATTTTGATTGAAAAACAAAATCACAGTGTTGAATTTCATTAAAAATGTTAACAATAGAGTTTTTGCCAAAAACATTGAAATTGGGTGTTGTAACTTTGAAGTTTGTGTTATTTTATGAGTATAAACATGTTAGAAGTCTTCACAATATGTTTATATGAAGTCTATATGTGTATTACATGATAATCAGTCTATTAGATTCGAGCTTGTAGGCCAAATTGGCTTTTTCTTCAGACGATTTAGAAGTTATCGACGATACCACGACGCTGCCCAGAAGATATTTAGTGGCGGCCAAGAATATCATCACCTGCCATAGTCACGACCCACATGTAAAGCGTGGTGGCTGGCATGAGTTAACAGAATGTTCTGACAGTTTTGTTTATGTATACAAAACTTGAAAATAAATGTTATGTGTTAATAATATGATGTTAAATGATGATTTGAGAGTATTAAACTATGAATGAGCATGTTATCAAGAGTTAATTAGTATTAACGTAGTTTGATTATGTGAATAGGTAATTTAACCTACATGATGTATATATTTTGGTTATATAGATATAAAATGTTGGTAATGACTAATTATGTCATGATGATGATATACGTATAGGTATTGATTCAAGTTGTAAGGTTTAGCTTGTGGCTAAAGGCAAGTTTTCTAACTCTAAAACTTCGTTGTACAAGTTTAAATTTCGTTGAGCACATTATTGCTTTTAATTCCATTTCAATTGTACAAGTTGCTAACGTTACACTTTCGTAGAGTTAGATTGTTTATTATTGATAAAACTCTTGTATCTATTGGTTCATGTGAATACAAGTATTTCAAATCTTATATTATTGAGCAAGTTCTTTAATATGTAACTTGTGATTTACCTACGAGTTGTTCTAATTTAATATTCTAGTATTGAACAACTCTATCGTTCAAATTTCTATTCAATATGCATGTTTAATACCCAAAATTCTCAATAACCTTGAATGTTATGATTATTCAATGCTTATGTTATTAGATTATTCCTAAAGCATAATGTTAATTTACAAATATCAATTCAGTTATGATTATTCCATAGCATACAGTTATTTCTTTTGTAATCAACTAATCCTTAGTTGATTTTCGTTGAATCCTAAATTACCCTGTAATGTATCCAAACCAAACTTACTTTGGTGCGGACTTGTATTCTAAATACTAAGATGAACAACTCTTTTAATAGAGGTTTACGCTTAGCGTTGAAATGATTGTGCGTAATACATTGTACGAATGGTTGATCCCCCTAAGTATGTGGAGTCCTTATAGTTTTTGAATTATACTGTATGGACTATATGAGTCATTATTAACTTTTACACTGATATTTTATAGGATTATGTTGCTACAAGATGGTATAGAGCTCCAGAATTATGTGGTTCTTTTTTCTCTAAGATGGTATAGAGCTCCAGAATTATGTGGTTCTAGTAGAATCTTTTCATTCTCTACTATTCTTATATTATTACATACTATGTCACATACAAGTTGTTCTTATGCTTTACAAATTTCATTTCTATATTAAGTGTGGACCTATTCATCGTTCAAACAATGAATACCTCATGTTCTTATGTTATTAATTAGCTCTAATTATTTGCTTTTTATTCTCCAATTAAAGTAAAATGAGAGACAGAGTTGTTGCTTTCTACTTTTTCATCCTCAATAACATTCAAGGCAAGAACAACCTAACACATAATTATATTTTGTAGAATGGATGCCCCATTCAAGGCTAGAATGCATTCCTGTTATGGTCATTGGGATGCTTTTTTAACCGCAATAGCTTTTCTTTTAACATTTCGTTCCGAATTAGTTTCCTACAACAATAAGAGCATAGCAGCAATTACTCTAGGTATGACCACCAATGCTGCTTACATAGAACCACCTCAAGAAGTTCCCAAATGGCATGGTCCATCTCCTGAATACGGAGAAATGGTCAGTGTAACACCCCAGTCCCACATCGAAAGATAGGAGAAAAATTTGTCTGCATATAAGGAAATAAGTTACTACCAATAGTACCTTCAAGTCATGACCTTTTGGGAGCCTGTGGTGGGCTAAGATGACCCAGGAAGATACTATTGGGCTAGTAGTTTGAGGCCTTATTTTAATGGATTTGATTCGATTCATACTTGGGACTTGACCCGAGATTTGTTCCGGACTCGGGATTTGACCCGGGTTGTTTCATATGGTATCAGAGCCGACTCTCGAAAGCTTGGGTCGGGTTATCCGATCGGGTTGCCGGAGGTGGGGACACGGAGGCTGGTGGTATTATCCCACAATAGAGAGATGGAGGTCCGGAGGTGGGGACACGAAGTAGCCGGTATTATCCCACAATGGCTAGAGATGCAAAGATCTTTGGGTCGTGTGTTTGATCGATTCTGACGGGGACGTCGGAAATTTAAGTAGGGGAGTTTGTCACACCCCAGTCCCACATCGAAAGATAGAGAAAAAATTTGTCTGCATTTAAGGAAATAAGTTACTACCAATAGTACCTTCAAGTCATGACCTTTTGGGAGCCTGTGGTGGGCTAAGATGACCCAAGAAGATACTATTGGACTAGTAGTTTGAGGCCTTATTTTGATGGATTTGATTCGATTCAGACTTGGGATTTGACCCGAGATTTGTTCCGGACTCGAGATTTGACCTGGGTTGTTTCAGTCATTAATTTGATAGTAATACTAATTCCTAGTTATCTCATACAAGAAATAAGATCTAATTACTAATGATTAACGACTGTTTTAACTTTCAGGTTATTAGCTTAGAATGGGGAAATTTCAAATCTCAGCAATCACAACAAAAAGGCATAGGGCAAGGTTACAACCTATAAATAATAAGTGCATATGGTGACCTATTTGCTTCATTTTTCTGACTTGCTATTATTTTTAAATATGTGCAGGAAGACTGCTTCTACGACCTGCCTTACAATACTGGGTATCAAATTTTCGTGCTACGTTTACGGAAGACAAGGGACGAATGTAACACCCCAGTCCCACATCAAAAGATAGGGAAAAAATTTGTCTGCATATTAGGAAATAAGTTACTACTAGTAGTACCTTCAAGTCATGACCTTTTGGGAGCCTGTGGTGGCTAAGATGACCCAAGAAGATACTATTGGGCCAGTAGTTTGAGTCCTTATTTTGATGGATTTGATTCGATTCGGACTTGGGATTTGACCTGAGATTTATTCCGGACTCGGGATTTGACCCGGGTTGTTTCATATGATATCAAAGCCGACTCTCAAAAGCTCGAATTGCCGGGTCATCCGATCGGAGTTCTTGGGAGGTGGGGACACTAAAGTGGTGGTATTATCCCACAATGGAGAGATGAAGGTCCGGGAGGTGGGGACACGGTTAGCTTAAGATTATCCCACAATGGCTAGAGAGGCAAAGATCTTTGGTAGTAGTGTGGATCGGTTACGACGAGGACGTCGAGAAATTTAAGTGGGGAGTTTGTAACACCCTCAAATTCCCACATCAAAAGATAGGGAAAAATTTGTGCGATATTAGGAAATAAGTTACTACTAGTAGTACCTTCAAGTCATGACCTTTTGGGAGCCTGTGGTGGGCTAAGATGACCCAAGAAGATACTATTGGGCCAGTAGTTTGAGTCCTTATTTTGATGGATTTGATTCTATTTGGACTTGGGATTTGACCTGAGATTTATTCCGGACTCGGGATTTGACCCGGGTTGTTTCAACGAAATTATGAAGTGTACTCTTTATATATGTAGATATATATTTTGATTGAAGAACTGTGGTAGTTTTAGATGGTTAATTGTAAAGATAATGAATGATTATGTAGTGGATGATTTTATTAAGTTAATAATATTTTAGTTTTTTGTATTTTTGCCATTATTGGCTATGGGGACATTGAGCCAGCTAGGTACACAAAAAGAATGTCAAATTTTGATTTGGCAACATAATAATTCGTTACCAAAGTATTGGACAAGTTTTAATATAGCAACAATTTTTTATACAATTAGCAACAAATTTTCGTTGCTAATGGCATTAAAAATATAATATTTGGCAACAAAAAATTAACCTAATAACAACGAAGAGGATATTGTTGCTAATACTAACATAAAAGGCAATATTTTTTATCGTTGCAAATCATATCAACCTTCGTTACACATATAAAGAAATGGCAACATATAATGTTGTTGCTATTCGACGACTTTCGTTGCTATTGAAAAATAACCAACAACAAATATTTTCGTTGCTAATTCAGCATAATGTCGTTGCCAAATAATATAATCATCAACGAAAATCGTTGCTAAAAAGTTTACATTCCACAACGAAAGCAAGCTTAGGCAACAATTTTCATAATTTACTACAACGTAAAAATGTCGTTGCAAAATGGTGTCAATTGCAACGAAAATGTATGGTCGTTGAAAAAAAAAGAGTTCATTTCGTTGCCAATTAGCAGGCTTTTGCAACGAAAGGGGGTTTTTAGCAACGAAAATTTAATTATTCTGCAATAATACATTTTGTTGTTAAAGGATCGATGTCTCTGTACAAAAACTAAATTTTGTTTCAAAATGTATTACTTTTGGCAACGAAAAAAAAACGTTCGTTGCAGAACAATTAGCAAGGCTCATTCTTTAAACGAAAAGACTTAACGATAGAGAAAGTCGTTGCCAAAACCCTTTTGCAACGAAATTTGACACCTTTAGCAACGAAAAGCAGTTGTTGCTGAAGCCCCATTTTTTGTAGTGTCGAGGTTTCTTTATGGCATTTAATAATCTATAATCGATGAAGATGACAAGATGAAGAACACGATGGAACGATGATGATGGAGAGGAGGCACATGCATGAGGAAGATCCAAGGAAGCTACTATTTTGAGATCTTTTACCACCTTAGATTGACCTTCAATCTTTCATTAGCTTGAAAAGATTGACAGTGGATTGGGCCATAACTGTGACACATTTAATTTTGCACTTTATTTATTCTTGTATATGATATGATAAATAATGTGCATGCTTAATAAGATTAAAATTGGTGAGATCTAAATTAATTAATAAAATCCCTCATTAAATTATTAAGTCTAAATCAGATGCCTTCCAATGAATAACACTCATCAAGACCTTGATCGATGGATGTGGATTTACCAAAATAAAGTACCCTATTTATCATGGTAAGATGCGATAGGATAATTGTGATATCAAAACTGTTAAAATCATTAGGCCCGACTTAACTAAGTTATCTCAATAGGAATGTGGACTTAGAGGCATGGAGTTTGGTAGGTGTCATTAGATGGACTAGAAATAAATATTGTTTACCAAACTATCCAAGAGTTATATATGATATAATTGACAAGGGGTTGTCTACCTAAATAATTGTGTTTTGAGAGATTAGCCAAAGCTAACTTAAGGCATAATGAAATATGGATCTTGGCTCACTGGAAAGATTTAATAGAAAATGCTTTCCGAATTAATGGTGAGGGCTATTAATTTGAATAAAATAGTGGGAGGTATATTTTGAATGTACTATTATCAATTACATAATATCAAAAACTCTGCAATTTGACTTATTATTTTTGCATTTATAAATTGTAGATATCAATAGCAAACAATAACAACACATAGTTTTTCACTACGATCAGTCCTTGAGAAGGACAAGCTGAGTGGAATTAATATCCTTGACTGGCATAGAAACTTGAGGATTGTCCTCAAACAAGAGCGCAAACTACATGTCATTGAAAAGCCCATTCCTGCCGCACCAGCTGATACTGCACGACGTGTAGAGCATGATGCTTACAAGAAGCATCAAGATGATGCTCTGGACATGAGTTATCTCATGCTAGCAACTATGAACACTGAGCTTCAAAAGCAACATGATTTAATGGATGCTTATGAGATGATCGAGCATCTCAATAAATTGTTTGAAGGGCATGCTCGACAGGAGAGGTATGATACAAGCAAAGCATTGTATCACTGCAAGATGGGTGAACGTGATCCAGTTGGTCCACATGTGCTAAAAATGATTGGGTATATTGAGTACCTTGAGAGGTTGGGTTTTCCAATTACTCCGGAAGCCCAAACTGATCTTGTTTTGCAGTCTTTGAATAGCAGCTACTCTCAATTTGTTATGAATTATCTCATTAATGAAATTGAGAAACCACTTACTGAGTTATTGAACATGTTAAGAACTGCCGAGAACAACATGAAAAAGGCAAGACCCGCTCCCATAATGATGGTGCAAAAGGGGAATGCTAAGGGAAATTGGAAAGGCAAAAAGAAGATAGGATCTAAATCTGGTGCCAAACCCAATTCCAAAACCAAACAGGCTTCAAAACCTAAAGGTGGGGTGTCTAAAGAAGGTGATTGTCACTTCTGTGGAAAACCTGGACATTGAAAGAGGAATTGTCATGCTTATTTGGAAGAAGTGAAGAAAAAGAAAGGAAGTGCGACTTCTGATTCAGGTATATATGTTATAGAAGTCAACTTGTCCACTTCTACATTATGGGTATTGGATTTTGGATGTGGTTCTCACATTTGTGTTAATGTGCAGGAACTTCAAAGGAGTGGGACTTTGGCAAAAGGAGAGGTTGACCTACGAATTGGGAAAGGAGCAAAAGTTGCTGCACTAGTCGTAGGAACTTATCATTTATCTTTGTCCACTGGGCTAGTATTAGAATTAGAGGATTGTTATTATGTGCCTGCTATAAGCAAAAACATTATTTCCGTTTCTTGTTTGGACAAAAAAGGTTTTTCATTTATAATAAAGAACAATCGTTATTCGTTTTACTTAAATGAAATATGTTATGGTGTTGCACAATTGTTTAATGGTCTTTATATTCTTGATTTAAAATGCCTATCTATAACATAAATACAAAATGATTTAAATTAAATGATTCAAATTCGACATATCTCTGGCACTGTCGTTTAGGCCATATAAATGAGAAACGCATATCTAAACTCCATAAAGATGTGTTTTTGGATTCATTTGATTTTAAATCATATGAGAGATTCGAGTCTTGTTTATTAGGCAAGATGACTAAAACCCCTTTCACTGGACACAGTGAATGGGCTAGCAATGTATTGGGACTTATACATAGTGATGTATGTGGACACATGAGTTCTTTAGCAAGAGGTAGGTTTTATTACTTCATTACATTTACTGACGACTTCAGTAGATATGGATATATGCATCTTATGAGACACAAATCTAAATCCTTTGAAAAGTTCAAGGAATTCAAGAATGAAGTTCAAAACCAATTTGGCAAAAGCATAAAAGTCCTTTGATCCGATCGAAGAGGTGAATACTTAAGCCAAGACTTTGATGACATTCTAAAGGAGTGTTGTATTATATCACAACTCACTCCACCTGGAACACCACAATGGAATGGTATATCTGCGAGGAGGAATCGCACCTTGTTGGACATGGTACGATCAATGATGAGTCATGCAGATCTTCTAATAAGCTTCTGGGGTCATTCCCTAGAGACAGCTGCATTCACACTTAATTGTGTTCCTATAAAGACGGTTCAGAAGACACCATATGAGATGTGGACTGGGAAACGTCCTAGTATGTCGTTCATGAAGATTTAGGGTTGCAAGGCGTTTGTAAAACGTCTGGATTTTGACAAGCTCGGACCCAAATCTGACAAATGTAATTTTGTGGGATACCCAAAGGAAGAAAAAGGGTATTAATTCTACAAACCTTCTAAGAATAAAGTGTTGTTGCTCGAACTGGTATTTTTCTAGAAAGAGAATTTGTCTCTAAAGGAAATAGTGGGAGGAAAGTAGAACTCAAAGAAATTCAAGAACCACAAAATATCATTGAACCTGAGTTGGAACATGAGCAGGAACCACATGATATTATGGAAAGTGAACCTGCTCAAATTACACAAGGCATTCGTAGATCTGGTAGGACACGCCAAGAGCCCGAGAGATATTATGGATATCTTGTGACTCAAAACGACGATGTGATGCTCATAGATCAGGATGAGCCTGCTTCCTACCAAGAAGCTATGAATGGACCAGATTTTGAGAAATGGCTTGAAGCCATGAAATCTAAGATGGACTCCATGTATACTAACCAAGTATGGACTTTGGTTGATCCACCCGAAGGGGTAAAACCAATCGGGTGCAAGTGGATTTTCAAGAAGAAAATTGACATGGATGGTAATGTACAAACCTACAAAGGCCGACTGGTAGAAAAAGGTTTAAAACAAGTTCAAGGTGTTGACTATAATGAAACCTTCTCTCCAATGGCAATGGTTAAATCCATCAGGATCTTACTTACTATTGCTGCCTTTTATGATTACAAAATCTGGCAGATAGATGTCAAAACTACTTTTCTTAACGAAAATCTCCTTAAGGATGTTTACATGACACAACCTGAGGGTTTTGTCACTCCAAAGGATGTTGGAAAGGTATGTAAGCTGTAGCGATCCATTTATGGATTGAACCAAGTCTCTCGGAGTTAGAATCTTCAATTTGATGAAGCAGTCAAAGAGTTTGGCTTTATAAAAAATGAAGATGAACCTTGTGTATATAAGAAGGTTAGTGGGGAGTCACATTTGTTGGATCTCCAACTTTTAGTTTTATTTTGATGATAACAATAATTAGTAAATAAATTAATTAAAAGTGTAGAATCCTCTCCATAGGATTTTTTATTATAATTTTTTAATTATCTTATTTACTTTAACCAAAAAATATTTTCTAAATGTTATTTAATTGATTTTCTTGATCTTGATGTTTTAAAGTGTTGAATCGAATGGGACACTTATATTGGGACAATGCTTGCTAATGTGCTGGAAATGAATTGGGTCATGCATTTTGGGACAAAAATCATATTTTGATCATCAAATGCTTGTTTGACCATATTTGGAAAGAAGATGGAGATTTTGATTAAATCATTTTTGACATGTGGGCATTTTCTATTTATTCTCAAATTAATTTTATTATTTAAAGATTTCAAAAATTATTTTATTTCAAAATTGGGCAAAATTATTTTATTGCATTATATATATATAAGTTATATATATATATATATATATATATATATATATATATATATATATATATATATGAAACCGTGTGTGTAAAGTACATGTGTTGTAACTTTAAAATTTTTGAGACATTTTTTGACCAAAACAGTGTATGATTTCTACATGCGGTCAAATTAAGCAACAAATGGCAAAGTGAGTAGAAAAAGTAACGGTCGAAAGTTTGAATTTTATTTGGCAATCCGCGTGATCCATTTTCTATCCTAACCATTGATTTTAAATTAAAACAATCCTAGCCATTCATTCAAAATCATATTTTAAAAATTACCATTTTACCCCCGACTTCAAAATTCTATAAATAGGAGGCCTTTCTTTCATTTTCAATTTGCCAAGTCACTTGAAAAGAAAAGCTTATTTCTCTCCCACGTACTCTCTCTCTAAAAAGCTTTCTCTCTCTTCTTATCAAAGTTCTAATCATTTGAGAAGAGGAAATTGGTCTAAGCATATTGAGATAAGTTGTTTGATTTATTTTATTTGAATTATCTCTTGCTTATTTATATTTATAGATATACGAATATAAATTATTATACACAATTCTATATATATATATTTCATCTATTTATCAAATAAAAGGATACTTGGTACTGCATGAAAAACATGAAGATACACCTCTCACGGAGAGAATTGAATCATACGATTCCTTATAGTCTTCAGTAACCTTTTATTGATAGTATTTATATAAATATCATAAAATAGATACGACACTTGATAGCTCAAAACAACACTGAGATATTCCTCCAAAAAGGGGAATCATCCTAGCCGGATTTGAGAATCGTAGTGATCTATTAAAAATATTTATATAAATATCAATTGTAAAAATATAAATTTTCAAGGCTACGGAGATACACCTCTACAAAGAGGAATTCGAACTGTACGATTCCTTATAGTACTAAGTGACTTTATTTATACAATCACATAATAGATAAAATATTGTTATATATTATCTGAGTTAAACAAATATATTTGTTATATCAAGTTTTGCTTAACTGATTTATTTATTATACTTGATATCTGTCATCACAAGTATTTGATCATAAATTCATTTATTCATAAAATACTTGATGCATAATATAAAGTTATTTAAACTTTTATTTCACAAACTTAAGTGAATATATCTGTTTAAATAGAAGCATATTTGATTCAAAGCCTAAAATAACTTATTTACTTACTCAGAAGCATTTTCACTCTAAAAGTTATTTAAACTTAAAGTGACTTTTCTTTACTCCATAAAGAGTAAATAATTCTTTATAATTTGCATTAAATTATATATCTGCTTAAACAGAAGCATTTTTGAGTAAAAGCTAAAATTGATCTATTTGCTTATTCAAGAAGCATTTTTCACACAAAATATAAAAGTTATTTAAACTTTATAACAATGCATAATTTATATATTTGCTTACACACAAGCATTATTTGATTTAAGCACAAAATTATTATCTGCTTACTAAGAAGCATATTTTCTCAAATATAAAAGTCTTTGAACTTTTATAAATACATTTTCTCTTTAATTATTATCTGCTTATTTGAGAAGCATCAATCTATACTAAATTCTTATCTGCTTATTTAAGAAGCACATTATTGTAAAATCATTTGTAAAAAGAGAAAAGGTCAGAGTTATTTTATTTTATGTACCTGTGAGAAAGATGAGTAATTCTTCGACCAAGACCAGAGTCTTAGAGAGGTCAGCGGGAAGTTGGGTCTCTAGTGTACTTGTGAGGTGAGGAAGAGACTGTTATTTCAAGACCAGATCATAGAATAGAATTGAACTCAAAAGAAGGTACAACTAAACTTGAGGAGGAAGCGGGGAGCTTGTTGTCTAAGATAGAATAGTTGGGAATAGTTGGAAGTTTGTCTATAAAACTTTGTAAAGGTTTCTCCGCCTGTTGAAGGATTATTTATTACTGATAGTAATAGGATCTCAAGTCCTGGAGAGGAGCTTGAGACTGGACGTAGCAGCATACCCGGGATGTATGTTGTGAATCAGATAAATCTTTGTGCATTGTGTGATTGAATTTTACTGTCTTGCATATTAATTTCTAACACTGCAAATTAATTATTCAAAAATTCAAAAAGGCCTTAGATAATTTTTAATCTGTAATAATCTATTAAACCCCCCTTCTAGATTATTATTGGACTTTCAACATTGTATTCCTGGTATTATATGTTTACGACATATTAATTATTGGGAATGACATTCATTCTTTACAGGCTGTAAAAACATGGTTAGGAAAATGTTTATCCATAAAAGATTTGGGCGATGCAACCTACATTTTAGGTATCAGGATCTATCGAGATAGATCGAGAGAAATGCTCATCCTAAGTCAAATTACATATATTGATAAAGTGCTGAAACGGTTCAGCATGCAAGAGGCGAAAAGACGACACTTACCCGTGACTCATGGTGTAAATATCTCTAAGGCCCAATGTCCTAAATCACAAGATGATGAGGAGCGTATGAGAAAGATCCTTTATGCTTTGGCAATTGGATCTATCATGTATGCAGTGATATGTATTCGTTCGAATGTCTCGTATGCTTTGAGCATGATGAGCAGATACCAGTCGAATCCAGGTGAAGGTCACTGAACAGCAGTCAAGAATATCCTCAAGTACCTGAAAAGGACTAAGGATTCATTATTGATATATGGAGGTGAAGAGGAACTGGTAGTAAAGGGTTACACTGATGCTAGTTTCCAGACCGACAATGATGACTATAAGTCTCAGTCAGGTTTTGTGTTTTGCTTTAATGGTGGTGCTGTTAGCTGGAAGAGTTTGAAGCAAGAGATAGTAGCCGATTCTACAACAGAGGCTGAGTATATTGTTGCTTCTAGTGCGGCCAAGGAGGCTGTATGGATTAAAATTTTTGTCACTGAACTTGGTGTTGTTCTAACCATTGTTGATCCGGTTGAGCTATACTGTGATAATAATGGAGTCATTGCACAGGCTAAGGAACCCAGATCTCACCAACGATCCAAACATATACTTAGGCGGTACCATCTCATCTGTGAAATCATTGATAGAGGAGATGTACATATAAGAAGAGTGCCAACAGATGATAATGTTGCAGATCTACTGACCAAGGCTTTGTCGCAGCAGAAGCATGAAGGTCACACTAATTCCATGGGTATTAGATACATGAGTGATTGGCTCTAGTGCAAGTGGGAGACTATTAGAGTTTATGCCCTAGAGGCCAGTTATTTGATATAATTGATTAACATTTTGATATTATATTTGATTGAATAAATGAATTATTTTATTGTGATTTTATTTACTGCGTTATATAAATGTTAGCATAATAAAAGTCCTTAGAATAATGATACAAAATATATAGCTTCAAGTATGTGATTTAAACATGAGATTATATAATTACAATTAGTATTATTGCTCTTAAATGTCCCTAGTCAAGTATCATTGTTAATGGGACAACAATGATACATTGAGACTATATGTGGATTAACTGATGATCAAATCTCATTGGTCATAAATATATGAGATATTGAGTCAATGAATAGGTACATGTTAGAGAACGATGTACTGGACAGACCCACCATAAGAATTCTACATGGAGCATTATGCAAAGTGTCATTAGCAATTCTCATAGTGACAATGACGTAATGATCCTCTGACCTGAAATCACTATATTACTACACGAGAATTTATGTACTTTGATATCATCAAAAGTCACCTTTAATAGGGTGGATAATAAAGGTGATTATTGGGTACATCATGAATCGTGTGAGGAATATGAATGATCTAGATGGAATTTAATCCTCCTATATATTAGGGGTGATATCCATAGGCCTCTTGATTGAGTAGGACTATGAAATGCATGGCCATGCTCAAATAGTGGTTTGTTTCATATAGTCTACTTATTGATCAAGAAAACTTAGATTAAATTATGAAGAGTATGACACATTCCATGACTCGAGTTTAATCTAGTCAAGGTTAAAAGGATTAAATTACATTGAAACATTGGTCACGAAAAGGTTGCATCGAATCATCGATCTTATTATTACTTGGGTAGCAAAGTGATGCATTACTAGATGTTGCTTCAACGCTTATAATTTTATAATATAATTTTAAAATTATTGCCAACGTAATAATAACATATAGAGTCTACACATGTAACGTATTTAAAAGGGAATTAATTTAAATTGTAAGGATTTAAATATATCAATATGATTGATAGTATTTAAAATTTAATTTAAATTAAAAGGATAATTTGTATATATATGTATATTAATTAAGTAAGACTTAATTAAGATATTATATATATATATATATATATATAAATTGGATTTTATTAGATTAAGTTTTTGATTAATTCCTTTTAACTGCTATATATATGATATATCACCGATTTAGGGAAATCATCATTAACCTAAGAAACCCTAGCCGCTCTTAGAGAGAGCCTAGAGATAAAAAGTTTTAAAATTCCTGATCCTTAGTGGCTAGTACCGCGGCTTTCTCTTTACTGCAGATTGTGTGATGATTCGCGGAGCGTTCGTGTGGATACCATAGAGACGTAGTTCCGTTGGATTGCGTTGAAGATTCTAAGCCGCTACAGAATTCTCTATAATTGGTATAAAATCTAAACACTGAACTAATTTGTTCTCTCATGGATCCTGTTTTAGGGTTTCGGAATTGCCTTTAAAATTTTAATTTCCGTTGCTCTTATGTGCCGAAATCCCTACAAGGCGGTGGTGAATCCCAGTGTAACGGCAAGAAGAATCCAATGATGGCAACCAAGGCAAGATATCATCGGGATAAACATTAATAATCCCCAGAGCGTCACTCGCAAAAAGAGAGGAACATCTCTGGCAGAAGAAAATTCAGAAAGCACATCTAAAGATAAAGAACGTTGGTGACAACCTCAACGTCAGAATCCAATGGTCTTAGCCATAGGAAAACCTCCACAACAGGGATCTTGTAAACATCTCTACAACATGTCGTTGAATCAGTCTTAATAGCACTGATGGACATTTCAAGTCGTTGGCAACAACCACAGCGTAGCATCGGGAAAGATCTGATGATGAAAGCTTTGTAAACTACCGTTCGAGTAGACATCAAGGTGGTTCAGTAGAGACCATCATTGAAATTTCCATCCCCAACAGAAATGGCGGGAGCAGTCAGTGATAAAATACCATTGGAAATAATTCCAACCAAAAAACATTCAACATTCATAACATCATATCATGTTGCATTGCATAACATCATTTAATCTTGTCATATTTCAAGTGTCTAATAATCTTTATCATGTCCATGCCATTACATTGCATAAAGATGATAAAGAGGGGCATTTGTAGCCACTCGAAATTTTGTGTTCTTGTTACTAACCATGCAGGATGGAAAAATCATCTTTTATCTCCCAGAGACAACCCTAGAAGTCAAAATCATCAAGTCAAGCCTCGGCGACAACCCCAGGAGATCAAATCCAAACCTTGGAGACACCCCTGGGAGATCAAATCAAGCCCTGGTGACAACCCTAGGAGATCAAATTAGGCCCCGGTGACAACCCTGGGAGATCAAATCCAACCCCAGCGACAACCCTGGGAGATCAAATCCAACCCCGGTGACAACCTCGGGAGATCAGATCAAACCCCGGTGACAACCCCGGGAGATCAAGTCAGACCCCGGAGACAACCCTGGGAGATCAAGCCAAAACATCAAACCAACCTCAGAGATAACCCTGAGGACTATCAAAATTCAACAGCAGTCCAATCTCGGAGACAACCCTGAGAAATGACGGCTACAACTACATCAAGCTCGGAACCAACCCGAGAGGGGAAAAATAGTAATTTTTCCAACTCAGCGTCAATTCAGCCCAAATCACTGCAAAAGAAGTCATGCAGAACCATAACATCAATTCTGAGTGAAAACAGCACAAGACAGCTCAACGGATGGACTACGAAGACTTGAAGATTTGGTCATAGACCCATCTTCTCGGATTCGAAAAATGTCAAATCCCGAGTGAAGAAAGGTATAGCACGCCTCTATTTTGGATTCCTGGATTGAAATTTATGAAGGTTCGAGCAGACTGCGCATTGGCCTGAGTTCATGTACTTCGAGATAATGGGACCCACGAACCCTAGGCCCACCCGAGCAGCCGCAGGTAGACCCGTGGCTGCTTTGGTCTATAAATAGACCCCCTCATCAGCCATAAAAGGAGAAAAAGAGAGAAAACACTGTCCATTTCAGCTCTTAACCCCTTATATAGTGTTCCAAACTTCAATATTCTTCTTTCTAAACATAAATACATATATACTACAACATATCAAATTTTAACTGGTGGAAATTGAGTTATCAAGCTCCAAAAGCAGTCAAAAGCCTTCTTTGCAACACATTGTAAGATTTTTTCAGATTTAAAGCTTTCGCTTGTTTTTATATATATATATATATATATATCTATGTTGCCTAATTTTTTAATAGCACTTTAACACGCAAGTATACGCGTTCAATTGTAATATTTAACAAGCAAGGATATCGTTCCCACGATGAAATAGACTAGTATTTATCAATTACTAATTCTAATGCAATTAATCCTATTTTAAATTATGAAATATTGTTTGTGATTTGAAAATTAAATTTAACAAAACTAATAATTAAAATCATAATTTCACAAGAATAACTGCAGATTTAACAGGTTAAGATTACAACTTCCCTTGGTATTTCATTTAAATCAATTTACTTCCCATTTAAAACAATTAATTAATATGAATCATTATCCAAGTATGCTTTATAAAATTCACGCACTTTTTCCAATACACGTGAACAAATCCTCCTAACTCCAATCCTTAAGACACAAAATTACAAGGAACACCCTAGTCAATTAATTCACTATATTCCTATGTGAATCAAGTTAATTAGGGTTTTACGCACAAATTCTTTCAATGGATTCAAAAGACACATAGGTATATTCCTATCCTACATGCTAATCATATTAACCCTATTCAGATTATATTTACAGATGTGTTATCATATCAAGATCTCAATTTATACTCCATCTTCCAATTTTATATAGATTATCACAGTAATTGCTGGCCAAACAATTAATCAATAAGCAAAAGATATAATAAATAATTCAATAAAAACCAATTTTCATTCAATAGGAAGATTTAATTTAAACTACATACCAAGTTCCGTTGCAATATTAATGAAAATTTAGTTCATAATAATAATAAAGAAGAACATCATCTAGATTAATAATCCAAACATCCCAGATAATTACAAAAGATAAAACTAGAGAAGAGAAAAAGAAACTCTGAATTTGCTCCAATACTCTCTCTTTGATCTTCAGCCCTTGTAATTCTCCTTCGTATTTTTCTTCGTTGTCCTCTCTGCAAATCTCTTGAAAATTGAGTGATACGTCTTTAAAGTCTTCTCCTATTTGTATTAGTCTCAACCCTCTTTTAGATTCCTTCTAGGCTTCAAAAACCCACTTAGCAGTAAAAAAATCCTTCTTTAGCCGCACATGAGCGCCTAGGCGCTCAACCCAGGCCATTTCAAAGCGCTTAGGCGCTTGACCAGGACCGCGTTGTAATGACCCGAAATCCAGTCTATCTTCACACCCAGATTCTGTACATGACAAGTACATCATTCATCCAAATACATCATTATATACTGAAATATAACAATATACACTCTCAAATCCCAGGTTCTGGAAGCCTTATAACCTCTTTCATTACAAATAATGATAATTACATTATTCATTTCATCTTACTAAAGTGACTTTTATCCGCCACCAAGGATACATATCAGTTCATTAAACTAGTCTATAATTCAATTTCATCTTTCTACATTATAAGTCTTCACTTGATCTTCTCGCTCATTCACATCTAAATGACACTTCATCTAGATACCGTCAGCTTGATCTCTACGGGAACCTTAAGTTCTTTTAACATCGATCGCTGAAAATATTTTTCATTTAAAGCAAGTGTGAGCATTCAATTGCCCAGCAAGTCATAACAGTTGAACACATAACTTCAAGTGTTTAAACGTTCCTTTATGACTTCGATAACCGAACAAAGGTTATGAAGCAGCTTGAATAATAGGAATAGTTTTGATTCCTATCATCTTAAAACATCAGTCACTTTCACATTGAAATACTTTCATTCCTCTACCTTTTTCATACACATCCTGTCTGGCTAGAATCATTAGCACAGACTTAACAATAATGGTTCATATATAAACAGAATATACTTGTATTGAACAGCTCAATCATAGAACAGTTCATATCATAAAAACACCGAAGTGTTCACATTGTGGCTAAAGGCCTCATACGTTCTACCACCTTGTACAAATATCGCACATTCGCACATAGACAAAACTTTTCAAGTTTAACATCTGAGAAGTTTAAGAAATTAGCATTCATTTAGAATATGAATGAAGTTAGGAAACTTGCCTTACGACGCTGACTATGACGAGACGTTGAATCGCTTTCATTCCAATTCCTATATAACACATAAGGAGAAAACATAAACACCAATTAGTCATATATTGAACTTACGCATTGGTTTACTTAACTTTACTTCTTAGGGTTCGCGTTCTTGCAATATAAGTTTACGCGACTAACTTCCTATACCAGTTTACGGCTTCATGACATACGGAGATGTCTTACTCAAAACGTTCATCATCTTTGATGATTTGCATTCTTATCTTCTTCTTATAACTTCTCTAGGACTCATCACACATCGTTTCTCTGCAAGTAGTCCATATGGTACTCTGAGTGGTTTCCCACAAACAACCAACAAACAAGTTCCCGTCTCATCTACACTGCCATCACAGTGAGTTAGATCGGTTGCCAGTTTTGTATATACCTTCGCTCTCTGTAGGAATTGTTTAGCCCAGCTCCCATATGTCAACCATCAAAGGTTACGATTGTACCACAACCTAAAGTTATCGTAACTTATCCGAAACATTAACTATAACGTTCATTAAGTTAATTTCTTATTCCTTACGGCTTTCTAGCAACTAAATGCCATACCTCATGATTCATTCTCATACGACTCACCCTCGGCTTTCATTAATCTTATTACCGTTCATTACGGCTTTCTTAATACCATTCATATCTTACTTAAAACTTTTGTTATCCACTACATGAACCTCATATTCATTACTCATTCTTAGTGTCGAAGCCATACTGTTCGTTGTATGTTAAGACCAATCGTTCATCGCAACAACGTTGCGTTCACAACGTCTATACGCTTTACACTTTATGACATAACATCGAAATGTTATTCATTACCCTCGTCGCTCAATGTCTAAGGAATCACAACCATAACAATCCCTCACATTCGTTCATTACAACTACGGTCCTCAGACATCGGTTACGTAACCCACGTTTATATTCTTTGTCTTTTAATCTCATTTAATCTTTCCGTTCAACCTTCATTTAAGGTTTAATTTACTTGTTCAAGTGTTACATTAGTTGGACATTATGTTCTTTATCTTCCCTTACGTTTCCTCCAAAAGCTGAGCAGTTAAAAGCTCATCTCTGGCTTTTTCCCTACATCGGCGTTGCGGCGCCACTCTCTTTTTTCTCTCTCGTACTACGGCGCGAGCCTACGTCACCCTCTTCCTTTTCCTGACACTGCGGCGCCAAACTCTTCGTTACCTCTCGCGTTGCGGCGCCACTCGTCAGTAGCTAATGGCCAAGTTTGAGCTGCGGCGCCAAGTATAAACCTAGAAAATTTGTCTAAGTCTTTTACAAGCTTGAATTGCTTACTTCGAAATTTCATAACTTATTCGTTATAACTTGGAACGAGGTCGTTCCAAAGCTATTATCTTTCTTATCTTACGTACTTCAATACCCCTCGGATAGAACTTCGTTCTGAATCTGTTAACATGCCCTTCGATTGGCTTGATCTTCACCCTTCGTTCATTTTTATGTTTTTAATGTTCTTCGTTCGCTCATCCATAATTCGGTCATCCGAACTCGGAACTCGTTCGTTCTTAAGTCCATGACTCACATTTTCTACGTTTTCTTACTTTTTTATGAAACCCTACACGTTCGGGTTCATTTACTAACTTTCTAATTCTTGTTCGTCTTTTACGAAATTTTTGCCATAACTTCGTTATAGCTAAGTTTTAATCCGTTTTTCATGAACGTTTCTACCGTTCCTAACCAAGAAATAAACATCTAACTTATACGTGATGGTTTTAAACTTGTCCATCAACAACAATTATCCTACGATGGTTTTAAATTTGTCCATCAACAACGTTCTTCGTTCGTTCTTCATTTTAATCGATATTTTGGATTACGATTTCACTTTTTATTGGAATTTGATGTTATAGAACATCATTCCTTACTTATTCCACCTACTCATTCATATAATCCACTCAGATCATTCTAATTCGTTACGAATCTTACACTTCCTTAAGAAATTTATAAAATAACTTCAAACTCGTATTTTCTTCTTTTCTCAATGATTTCAACCATATGAAATCATTCATAACCTCATCTACTTCTTAATCTCATTAAGTTATGTTTTAAACATATAGGACTTAAAGAGAAATTAAATTCGACTAGGTTTTAGGTTACCTCTCTTCTTTATTCTTCCGCTAGACAAAGTCGGCGATTCGCAAGCTTTTCTATTTCACGATCACCTTCGATTCGATTATTCATACTCATTCTCTTCCTTCTCCGTCTTCTCCAAGCTCTCAAGCTCTCTCTCTCTCTCTCTCTCTCATGTTATAGGGTTTTCAAAATCCCATTTAAATGAAAGTTAGCTTCCTATTTATATTAAATCCAAAGCTAGGGCAAAATAGTCATTTCGCCCCCCCCAAACCTCCTTACTATTCATTACTTAAGCACTAAGTTTACTTGGCCTCCAAATTTACTTAGCCCTTAAGTTTACTTAGCCATTAAGTTTACTTACTCATCACTTATAAGCACTTTACATAGCCATTAAGCATAAGCACGTTACTTAGCTATTAAGTTTACTTAGTCATTACTTAACTTATCCTTTACTTAGCCATAAAGACTAATCGTATTCTACGCATCTCATTCTCGTACTCTCTTCGTATATAGTTCGTACGATATTCGTATTATACGTCATAATAATCTTCGTACTATACTCGTATAATAACTAGTATTACACTCGTATTTCTTATGCATAATAACCCTAATTATTATATAAAATCATTAAATTCTCGGAACTCACTTTCCTATCCTTTAGGTTTTAAGTCCGCAGGCGAAATCTTCGTTTTTGCCATAACTGAAATATTATTGAATATTCCATTACGTCTTAGAATTCTATCATTACGCGTTTCTCATAAATTCAAACTCAATCTCTGAACAGAAATGGATGAATAGTGTCTATTTCATCTTTTTCATCGAAAATATTTTTGTTCCCGAAATTATTTTATTTTCGTCTTGAAAATTCTTATTCGCTAAATCTAGCTCGTAGCCAGAATCCTCCCGACTTATAATCATCCTAGGTTATAGAACGATTAATAAACACATAGCACATAATATTATTAAATAAAAATTCCTTTTATTAATAACTAATTCTTTAAACTTAAATTTTGGACAACCTAAATTTCTGGGACGTCACACGCGTAATTACAAAAATGCCACTCAGCTCTAATTTTAATGATTTTTGACCTTTTTCTTCTCTCAAATGACCAATTTGTCCCTCCAGCTCCAACCTACAAGAAATAAACACAAAACACATAAAAAGATACTAAAAAATAACTAAAGATAGCAATAATTAAGTTTAATAATATCAGATTCATAGGTATAAAATTTACTCATCAAATACCTCCAAACTTAACCAATTGCTTGTCCCCAAACAACAAAACACAATGCAATAACTAAATATGCAATGCAAATGCAAATGCAGCTATCTACATGCCTAAAATTCCAGCAGTCAAACATACAAAATCTATTCATCAAGCCTCAGAGAAATCACAATAAACATGCTAGTACATCATACCAAGACAGATCAATAATTTCCTAGTCAATCATCAAATCTTACCCTGTTATTATTGATATAGTGCGTGTGTGCTCAACAACAATGCTAACTAATATAATACTAAATACAACACATAATAGATCTCTTTAAAGGCATCATAAAGTGTAAACTCACAAAATTCACGAATAAGCTAGATCCAACTAAAGTCAAACATCCACCAAATTCAAGAGTCCAATTTGGGATACTTATGCTTTACTTATCATTACGAGGGCTTCTTGCTCTTTTTCGGTTTTATTACTCTCTTTTTATTATTATTTTTAATTTTTTTTAACCATTACTGTGCAATGTCTCATTCCATTAGGCTAACAGTGCTACCCCTTAGCGAGCTTTCGATCAACGACTCCCAGACCATATAAGACCTTAGGGCGCTAGGTGTAAAGACACTCCCTCGGGTGTACTAGCTCAAGTAACAAAAGCCTCGAAATAAGACTAGCCACGATATCTTTTTCATCATTTTTTTCTTTTTGAAGCTTATATATCCCAATTTTTTCCCCCAAACTTAAGTTTTTGTCTAAATTCTGTCATCTCCACCTATTCATGTCTTTCATTCATTCAAACTAGTATTATCCTCAAGAAGTCCATTATGTGTCAATTTAGACTCAATCAGTCAACATAGTTGTTTTTTCTTGTCTTATCCTTATTATATATCGGTTTCAAGCGGTAAAGATTCAAATCATGACAAGAAATCACATCAAAGTCTTAACAGTCAATACTATACTTGTCCACTCACTTCCAATCTCATCATTGGCCAAAACAGACTTAAACTATCTAACAGCTGGAAACATGTAAATACTTGAATTTTTCTTTTTTCTTCTTTTTTTTAATTTTTTTTCCTTTTTTAAGAAATTAGAATGAAAACTACAAAATGAATACTAAATGAATGCACTTGGAACTGGAAATGAATAAATTATACTAAATGAATGCAACTGGAACTGGAAGAATGCACCCCCAAACTTAACATATGCAATGTCCTCATTGTATATAACAAAAAATATAAGAAATTAGGCACTAAGGACTTCCCTGAAAGATTGAAGCCTTATTCCGCGTCAGTATCCTCTTCTTCTTCTTCATCTTCATCAACCTCATCCTCAGGGGATAAATCAGTCCCACGCAGACAAGGGTGGAAATTGGTAGGGAGCGCCTGCTGGATTCATGCGGTCGAACATCTCTAGGAATGTTGCACTACAGTTCTGATACATCTCCGTTTGTCGCTGATCCAGGCTATCCTGACTTTTTTCCACCCTGTCCAAACCATGCTGAACTTGAGTAGCCACCATGTCAATCCTTTTAGTTTGATTTCTTAATTCTCGACGAATATCCTCAAAAAATTCTTGGTGGGCCCATAACTCC
Organism: Panax ginseng; assembly: GCA_020205605.1. Taxonomy (NCBI): domain Eukaryota; kingdom Viridiplantae; phylum Streptophyta; class Magnoliopsida; order Apiales; family Araliaceae; genus Panax; species Panax ginseng. Next base: position 42,191,425 of record CM035146.1, read on the forward strand.
CAATTGCGATAGGATTGTCATTTGATTGTTGATTGAGCTCGTCAGCAGGCTCTGGAGGCACAATAATGAAACCTAACCCTCTTGGATGTGGTGTACCCCCAACCTATACCTTGTACTTCTTAATAATAGAATGGTCAATTACGGCTAAAGGAGCTTGTCTAGCTTCCTTGACATCCCATTTTACTCCAGCTTGTTAACATAGTCCAGTAATCAAAGATGGATGAGGCAGTCCACCTGAGGACCCTCCTTTAAATGCTCTGTCAATTGAATCATGTATAACCTGACCCACATCTATAGTTTTTCCTTGTGCAATGCAGAAAAGCAACGCTGTTCGTTGATTTATAACATCACTCATATGCCTACACGGCATTAACTTGGCATAAATAAAGGCATGACATGCTTTCCCATAACTACTTAGTGCGGATGCGGGTAACAAAACAGCTTCTTGTTGATCAGTTAATTTCCATGTTGTTCCAGGTACACACAAAGCTTGAATGACCTCACTGTAGTCTAGCTCGTGCTCTAAATATTGCCTATAGCCATTATTGGGTATTATGTTCAAGCCGTAGTAAGCATTTATTGTCCTGAAATTGACCTCCACTGATTTTTCGCGAACCCAAATCATGTTACCAACAACATCTTTTGCATTGGCGTAGAATTCCTTAACAATTTTAATGACCGATGAATCCGGTTGGGATGTAAAGTTCACCCATCTTCTACTTCCAATCATTTGTAGTAACTCCCCATCTTCTGCCTCTGGCAATAATCAGCGCTCAGGAATTAGCGTTTTACTAGAAAGCACATTGTAATATCTTTCGGATGCACTAGCACTTGTAAATCTCTTTTTGTCAAACTTTGTCGAAGTACCCGAACTCTCTCCTCTATGCTTTTTAGTAGCATAAGACTTGCGTGTTAATTTATTGCCCAACAAATGATGTTCAGTGGCTTAGTATGGGCAAATCCTCTTTGTGACAAAATATCGAACACTTAGTGTGCAAAATTTTTGAACACTATTGTTAAGCACTCCCCCAAACTTAATTTTCATCAAATTTTTCAATTACTAAGCACACTAGCCTTCCAATGCAATACAAGCAACAATTAAGAGTACCCAAACCCACTTGAGCCAACACAATTAAAGAAACTAACTTCAAATTACTGACTTAGCTACTATCCAAGCAAATTCAAACAATTTGCAATAAAATCTTGCACACTTACTTGGTTATAGCCAAATATGATGTTCCAATCAAAGTTGCAGGAGAAATTTGAGCTTTGAACACTTACTTCAGATAGATGGGGTTTAAATGTAAGTTGGTGTCCGAATTGGTGAGGAAGGATGACAAGATGGAGATTAATTGCCTTAGTTTGGGTAGGAGATTGAGTGTTTGGTTATGCTTATACAAGAAGAAGTTGATTATCGTGGCTAGATTAGAGGAGGGATGTGATTTGAGTGAGTTTGAGTTGGAGTAGGAGAGCAAAAGAATGTTTGATTTGGGTTTGGAGGAGTTATGCCCGATTAGGGCTTAATTTTTTTTTTCAAAACACAGCAGGAGCGCCTAAGCGCTTGACATTGCATGGGTTGGACCGCCTAGGCGGTTGGAAGCAGAATATGTTGGGCGTGTAGAGCACCTAGGCACTTGATTTGGCCTAGGTGGGGGCTTGGGGCATGATTTTGCTACTGTTGTTGGGTGCCTAGGCGCTTGGTTTGTGCATGGCTTGGGCGCCTAGGCGCTTGGGCCTGTCTTGGTGACTTTTTTGCTCCTTCTTGCTTTCAACCTGCATACCACAACTTAAATTCTTAGTTTGTTTTTGTTTGCAAGGATATTACGTTTATACTAAAATCCTAAACTAAGAAAAAATATATAGTTAATAAACTAACATACTAAAATAAAAAAAAACTAACCAAAATTAAAGATTCGCCTAAAGTAGTAATAAACACGATACCCTACACTTTTAAGCAATTCAATAACACTAAAAATGAAGGAAATGATTAGAAATCTGAGAATTTGATAAATGGACATTCTTCTATTGAGCTCATAAGTGCTTGGCTTCTAGGGGGCGCTGCCCCCTTGCAACACAACCCCCATAGTAATGCTTCAATCTCTGACCGTTAACTTTGAAATTACGTTTAGCATCCGAGTCTTCCACCTCCACAGCACCGTGAGGATAAACTTTTGTACTGACAAATGGCCTTGACCAACGGGATTTCAACTTTCCCAGAAACAGTTTAAGCCTTGAATTGTATAATAGCACTGTTTGCCCTGCTTCAAACTTTCTTTCTAGAATTTTCTCATCATGCCACCGCTTAACCTTTTCTTTATATAACTTCATGTTTTCATACGATTGGAGTCTGAATTCATCCATTTGGTTCAATTGTAAGAGGCGCTTCTCTCCCGCAGTAGACATATCAAAGTTTAACTTCTGGATTGCCCAATAAGCACTGTGTTCTAGTTCAACTGGAAGATGGCATGCCTTCACATATACTAACCTGTACGGAGACATCCTTATCAGAGTTTTGTAAGCTGTACGATATGCCCATAAAGCATCATCCAACTTGCTAGCCCAATCTTTTCGACTAGGGTTCACTATCTTCTCGAGGATTCGTTTTACTTCTCGGTTAGATACCTCAGCTTGACCACTTGTTTGTGATCGGTAAGCAGTAGCTATCTTATGAGTGACTCTGTACTTAGCGAGAATAGATGAGAACTGCTTATTACAAAAGTGTGTGCCTTCATCACTAATGATTGCACGAGAAGTGACGAATCTAGAGAAAATATTCTTCCGGATGAACTTAACCACAACCTTAGCATCATTTGTGGGTGATGCTATAGCTTCAACCCATTTTGAAATGTAGTCCACCGCTAGAAGTATATAGGAGTTGCTAAAAGATGATGGAGATGGTCCCATAAAGTCGATGCCCCAAACATCAAACAATTCGACTTCTAAGATCATGTTTAGTGGCATCTCTTGTCGCTTTGATATATTACCAACTCTTTGGCATCTATCACATTTCAATGAAAACACAAGGGCATCCTTAAAGAGTGTTGGCCAGAAGAATCCACATTGAAGCACCTTAGCTGCCGTTCTTTCTCCCGCAAAATGTCCACCATAGTCAGATGCATGACATTGGTATAGAATATTCTCCATTACAACTTCCGGAACACACCTTCTTATTACTTGATCTCCACACTGTTTAAATAAAAATGGCTCATGCCATAAATATTGTTTCACATCATGGACAAATTTCTTCTTCTATTGACTTGTCAAATCTGGCGGAAACACCTTATTCACAATGAAATTTACATAATCTGCATACCATGGTGTATCCATCCTTACCGCAAATAGTTGTTCATCTGGGAAAAATTCATTGATCACGGTTGTGTCATCGTTTTTTAGTTCTGCATTCTCTAATCGTGATAAATGATCAGCAACCTGATTTTCTGTTCCTTTTCGGTCCCGGATCTCCAAGTCAAACTCTTGTAGCAATATTACCCATCTAATTAATCTCGGCTTTGCATCCTTCTTTGTTATTAAGTACTTAATTTCCGATTGATCTGTAAACACGATCACTTTTGTCCCAATCAAATATGAGCGAAATTTATCAAATGCATAAACAACTGCTAATAGCTCCTTCTCGGTAGTGGTATAATTCAGTTGGGCATCCGTTAACGTCTTACTAGCATAGTATACAGCGTGAAAATTTTTATCCTTTAATTGGACAAGAACTGCGTCAATCACAAAGTCGTTAGCATCACACATTAATTCGAACGGGATACTCCAATCTGGCGCTATGATTACAAGTGCGGTAACTAGTTTCTTCTTCAACACATCAAAAGCTTCCAGGCATGCTTGATCAAAGTTGAATGGGACATCCTTCTCCAAAAGATTGCAAAGTGGTTTCGTGATTTTGGAGAAGTCTTTTATAAATCGTCTATAGAAACCAGCGTGTCCCAAAAAACTTCAAATACCATTTACTGAAATAGGTGGTGGCAGGCTCTCGATGGTTTCGATCTTAGCTCTATCAACTTCAATTCCTTTTGATGACACTCGATGACCCAAGATTATCCCCTCTTGCACCATAAAATGACATTTCTCCCAGTTTAAAACCAAATTCGTTTACATACACCGTTTGAGCACGAGAGTGAGATTTTCCAAATAATAATCAAACGAATCCCCAAAAACTAAAAAATCATCCATAAATACCTCAAGATTTTGTTTGACCATATCAGAGAAAATAGCCATCATACACCGTTGAAATGTCGCCGGTGCATTACATAATCCAAAAGACATTCTGCGAAAAGCAAAGGTACCATATGGGCATGTGAATGTCGTCTTCTCCTGATCCTCGGGTGCAATGGTGATAAGTGGATTTTATATACACTTATCCGGTATCTTTTACTTAAATTAGTTGCTTATATTTATGTGTCGTAATTACTTTTCATGTATTTTATGTTCATTTTGTAGGTTATACGTTTAGGAGCGGTGTGAGCGACTATTGGTAAGGAAAAGCAAGGAAAATGCAAAGAAAAACAATCCGGATATCATTTGGGCTATCGTGTTCATTTCATGTTCTTGGCTTGGAACTTAGACTATGTTGTAGAGCTTCTTCTAAGCTTTCCGGAATATCTTGAATCATTCCAATCGGAGTTCGGATGCAAGAGTTATGATCTTTGTACCAACGGACGTCGAACTTCATTTGTTTGGTTAGCCGGTTTCACCATGATCACTTCGGACCACTTTCACCCTTCATCCGTCCAAAATTTCTGAATTATCAAAGAATGAAAGTTGTATAGCTCGTCGATAGCTTCGATTTAATAGGTGTCATGCCCCGTAACTCTTCCCGGATCAAAAGTTATGGCCATTTTGCGAGAGCACTTTGCGGCAGAGAAAATCAACCTCATGAACGCTGATTGATTTCTTGTGACAAGCGCGATTTCTGAAGCAAAAAGCGTGATTTTTAAATATTTTGTGCGGCCTTAACTTTAGAGCCAATTCTCCCATGGTGCGAGACTTCGGGTGTTGACCAAAGCTGACTTTTTATTAAACAGTGCAATTGAAGCGTAACGGAGAGGGGGATTCAATTTGGGCTTATATATTAGACGTATTTCCATGATGTAAAGGATTCCACCCCTTGGGGGATTGTTTTCTTTTCTTCTCTTTCTTTTTAGATTAGATTAGAACCCTAGATTAGATTAGAGTTGAAGATTGAAGCAATTGAAGAGCATAGGAAATTCAGAATTGGAGCAAGAGGAGAATCTCAGATTTGCATTCCTAATTTCCTAACTTCTCTTTGCTTCTATCTTTATTTCTCAATGTATAATCAATTGTGGATTATGTATTTTGATTCTATGTTGAGTTAAACTTTATTTTGGGATTGCAATGGATTCTATTGTTTAGTTTAATCTGATATACTTCATTGTTAACCTTATTGATTGCTATGGGATTGTCTATTAAGATTCATGCTTACTTGTTTAGTTGATTGGCCATCAATTATTGTGATAACCCATATGGACTTGAGAAACGAAGTATGGGTTTAGATCTGATCTTGATAATTTATGATTGTATATTCTACATTGTGTTGGGATGTATGATTTGTGCTTAGGATAGACATATACCGAAGCACCATTCGTAGTCAATTGAGAATTTGGGATTAAACCCTAATTATTTGTAAATCACATAGACATATAGTGGTTTAGGTAATGTGGGTGTTCACGTGTATTCTATCAATTGTGGATTATACGTGATATGGGTATGGTACATTAAGAGATGGCTATACTTTACTTTCGTGTTCACGACTAACAATCCGGTACAATTAGTTTGGCTTACATGAAGTGTGTGGATTTGAATGAGTCAATAGATGAAATTGTAATCTCAGGTCTTCATTATCTAGTCTCACTCGAGAAATAGTTAGGTTTATTTAATTTAATAGTTTAAATATAAAATATAATATCATTCGTTTAAATAAGACTGAAATGGTTATGGGCTAGTGCTTGGTGAATTTTATTAGTTAATTCTCCGTGGGAACGATACTTTACTTACTCTTTATTACTTATTGACCACGTATACTTGCGTGTTGTACGTAACTAGAATTTACCCAACAAATGGCAATCTGGTTATAACCTGAGTATCCATCCAAAAGACAATAATACCCATGCCCTGCAAGCCTGTCCAACATCTGATCTATGAATGGTAGAGGAAAACGGTCCTTACGAGTGGCCTTGTTCAACTTTCTATAATCCATACACACCCGCCAACCTGTAATTGTTCGAGTCGGGATCAATTCATTATGCTCATTTGCAACTACTGTCATTCCCCCTTTCTTTGGCACACAATGAACTGGGACTTACCCATGAGCTATCTGATATAGGGTAGATAATTCCCGCATCCAACCATTTAATGATTTCCTTTTTTATAACTTCCTTCATGATGGGATTGAGTCTTCGTTGTTGTTCAATAATCGGTTTCGCTTCATCTTCCAATAGAATCTTATGCATGCAAATTGATGGGCTTATCCCCTTGATATCTGCAAGAGTCCACCCAAGAGCAGTCTTGAATTGCCAAAGTACCCTTAGTAGTTTTTCTTCTTAAACCATATCAAGTGATGCAGAAATAATAACTGGAAAGGTAGAAGAAGAACCAAGGTAGGCATACCGTAGATGGTTAGGCAATGGCTTAAGTTCCAAGGTGGGCGGTTCTTCTAAGGATGATTTCACCTTTTCATCCGGCTTTCCCCTAAAATCCAGAGGTTCAAATTTTTGCAAACATCGTGTGAACTTTGGAGCTGAATCTAACATTTGAACCCATTCTAGCACAGTTGAATCATCAGATAAATTTTCACTAACCAATGCGGTTTCAAGAGCTCCTTCAATCAGATCAACTCTAAAGCACTCTTCCTCTCCCTTCGAAAATTTCATAGCCTTGAAAACATTAAAAGTTACTTCTTCATCTCATCGTTAACTCTCCCTTTTGTACATCAATTAATGTCCTTCCAATGGCTAAAAATGGTCTTCCAAGGATAATGGGTATGTCTTTATCCTCTTCATATTCCAACACAATGAAGTCGGCTAGAAATATGAATTTGTCCATCTTTACTAATATGTCATCCACAATGCCCCTAGGGTATGTCACTGATCTATCTGCGAGCTGTAAAGAGATATTTGTTGGCTTTGGTGCTGGTAATCCCAACTGAGTGTAGATTGAAAGCGGCATCAAGTTAATACTCACACCCAAATCACACAAACATCTGTTAAAGAACTGGGGTCCAATTGTGCACGGTATGGTGAAGCTACCCAGATCCTTCAACTTCGGTGGTAACTTTCTTTGCAGAATTGCGCTACATTCTTCTGTCAACGCTACAGTTTCGAGCTCCCCTAGCTTCCTCTTTCTTGCTAAAATATCTTTCTTGAATTTCGCATAGCTAGGCATTTGTTCTAAAGCATCTGTGAATGGAATGTTGATTTGCAGCTTTTTGAACACTTCTTAAAATTTCAAAAACTGTCTATCTAATTTTTGCTTTTGCAATCTTTGAGGAAACGACACAGGTGGTACGATTGATGTTTGCTTATCTTCTTGTTGTTTTTTCACAACTTTTCCCCTAGATATACTTTCCGAATTTCCACTCTCTTTTTCACCATCCTCAGCAGAAATTATTTTCTTTTGTCCGTATAAATCTGTAGTCAACTCCCACTTCTGAGTGTAACTGCCTTACATTGTTCATTTTCATCATTCCTTGGATTTTTCTCCGTATCACTAGGTAAAGAACCTGGCGTTCTAGTATTCAAAGCACTAGCTATCTGCCCAATTTGGTTCTCAAGGATCTTTATTGCAGCTGATTGGTTTTTCGTTGTGGCTTCAAACTGAGTTGCCAATCTTGCCAACAATTCTTCCATTTGTGATAGTTTATCAAGTTGATGAGGTTGTGGGTGTTGTTGAGATTGTTGATGTGGCTGAAATCCAGGTGGATATGATTTCCTTGGAGCTTGTGCTTGAGCATGTAACCGGTTATTACTCCAAGATAAATTAGAGTGGTTTCTCACTCTTGGATTGTAACTGTTTGGATAAGCGCCCTCTTTTGTTATAACTAGAAACAAATGGGTGACTTTCGAATTTATTGCACATTGATCCTTTGGGTGGCTACCCGCATATATTTCACAAATCGTTTCCATTTTCTGAACTGGTTGTACCCCAAGTGCATCTATCTTCTTTGTAAGAGCAGAAATCTGAGCTATCACTTGAGCTGATAATGATGTCATCGCATCCACTTCATAAACCCCTACTATCCTTGGCTGAGTCGTTCTTGTTGTTGGTGCGATAATTATTAGGCGCCATGGTTTCAAGAAAGCGATACCCCTCATCACAATTCTTGGCCATAATAGCTCCTCCATTGCAAACATCTATACTCGATCTCTTTGTCTTTGAATAAACCGTTATAAAAAGTTTGCACACAAGCCATTTAAGAATCCCATGGTGTGGACATTTTCGTAATGAGTCTTTAAATCTCTCCCATGCTTCATATAGTGATTCTGAATCATGTTGAACGAAAGAGAAGATATCGTTCTGCAACTTTGCTATTTTTACAGGCGGGAAAAACTTTGCAAGAAATTTCTGAGCTAGGTCATTCCATGTAGTAATCGAGCCTGGTGGTAGTGAATGGAGCCAACTCTTAGCCTTATCTCTAAGAGTAAATGGAAGCTTGACCTTAGCCTTATTGCATCATCGACACATTATTGTACTTGAAAGTATCATGATTTCTATAAAGTCGACTATGTGATCGTTAGGATCATCATTCAAAGAACCCTCCAAATTGACATGAATTTTGAATCATCCATATTGTCCCAGTTTTATCTCAAAACTTGTAGCGATAATAATGGCGAGCCTTGTAATACTCGTGAATTTCAAAGAATTCCACAGCATGGCGTAGCATAATCCCAAGATCTTTGCTTTTTGCTCTTCTTCAGCCATAGTATCTTTGTAGCATCCCCAAATTCGGGTACTTTTTACCTCAGATCTGGTACATCATTACTACAACTATTGCGGAAGATATAAACATAAATTGTTTATACATTAAACTTTTACAGCATCATTCCCAAGGTCTACAACCTTAACTTAATACATACCTGCAATATCTTAGAAGATTTACAATACTATTTTTGTCAGAAAATTTAATAGATCTAACTACAACATAATTTAATCTTGCACTTTGACTTTGCTTCTGTCTTTATTCGAGCTTTCATCTAAATCTGAAAAAATTTATCATGATATAGCAAGGGTGAGCAACAAATTTTCCCAGCAAGTTTTAAATACAATGAAGATATATCATGATTGAAAAGAATGAATAAGCTTTCAAGTTTTCAACAATATAATAATTGTGAAATAACATGAATCAAGTTTCAATAAATGCATGATTGAATCAATAATGTTTGAAGGTCAACAATGACCATAAACAATTTAACTGAACCTTATGGTAATGAAGGTGATCAGCATTTCATACCTGATGAACATATGCAACATGCACTATGTGCGAATCAAAAATCAGTATAGAAGTGAATAATCAACAATAATTATTCACTAACATGCTTTGAACATACAACTCAAGTTTGAGTTAGGGAAACTTGCCTGATTCGTTGACTACTGCTACGCAGTTTAAGTTAACTTCTTTTGGTAAGACCTATCATTAATAATAAGATTGGTCTTTCAATTAGCATATTCTACTTTGTATCATAATACCATTACTTTATTAATAGATTATCTAACACTTAATCAAATATTAGATAACATCTTAACACATAAGTATTATTATCATTCTTTGAAATTTCTTTAATCACTATATCATACCCATTATGATTTAACACTCGCTTTTTCATTTCATAAGTTATTCTTTAACATCTAATAAGTCAAATATTTATCCAGCAACCTGGATTCTAAATCTAGCAACCCAAACGGTAATCCAGCTAACTGGATTCCAAATCTAGCAACTAGATTGCAATCCAGTAAACCTGGATTCACCAATCCATCAATCCAGCAAGCTGGATTCTTAATCCTTCAATTTCAGTAAGCTTCTTTTCAATCCAGCAAGCTGAATTCTTCATATTTTTCAATCCAACAAGCTGGATTCCATATCCTTTTCACGAAAATACTAAAACAACTCATTATTTTTTTATCCTTTGTCCAAACATATATGCATATATTTCATACACAAAAAGTATTTTTTCCATAATTTTCCAACTTCCTTAATATTTTCCAAAAATCATTTTTAGTGCGTGGCTTAAGAAATTAGCCCTATCACGCTCAACTCCAGAAATTCCCATCTCTTGACACAATCTTGTATGTGTTAACATGAGCCTCCAGTTTAAATTTCGTGGCCATCGGAATTATAGAACTCCGGTTATAGTCGTTTTCATCGAAAAATCACAGAAATTGAAATAGTCATAACTTGGTCATTTTAAGTCGGAATGAGCTCATTTTTGGACAGGATGTACTTAATACCATATATTTTGATGTTCCAAAAGGCCGGAATTTTTCTCACACATTAAGCTGCCAAAACAACCCCTAGAAAGTTCTTGGCAGTTTACTTTTGGCGTTTTACAGTTTTGGAGTCCTTTGATAAAACTTAAATAAAATGAGATCTATAACTCCAATTAACGATTCGTCAATTTTTTCGGATTCATATCTTTCCGATATACAATTTTCATTTATCACAATCCATATTTGGACATGTTAAGCTCCCGGAACTTAGCCCGGATGTGGCTGGTCAAAACTGTTGTTCTAACAGTTTTCTTAGCTTTGAGTAGTTTGGGATAAATTCCATAACTTGCTCATTTTTCAACCTAATTGAGTGATTCCAAAGGGGTTTTATCATTAATACATATATCTAGCATCCCAAGAAAATAAATCACAAATATCCATCATAGATTTCAAAAATCAAAAGCTAGATCACACTTTCAAGTTTAAGCTTTCCGAAAAATTCTATTTTTTTCTATTCCTTTTGATTCCAACCAAATCAACACCCAATATGGGTAGATCTAAACATAAAACACTCATCAACATGGAGACCCATAGTTTTTGAGTTTATAAACATAAATCCAAGCTTTGATTTACAAAATTTCAACAAATATATATATATATATATATATATATATATATTAGTTTAGGAATTTACCTTTTTCTCAAAATCTTTCTTCTTCTTCTTCTTCTTCTTCTTTCATGGATGAACTTTCTCTCCCCTCTTCTCTCTTCTTCCTTCCATGGCTGCCGAAGCCTTTCTTCTCTCACACTCTCTCTCTTTCTTTTGTTCTTGATAGAATAATAAAAGAGATGAAAGAGAAAAAAAATAAGATAGATTTTTATTAGATATGGATATACATCAATTATCTATACTCACTCTCCTTTTTCTCCTACACTAATCCGGCCAAGTGGCCTTATTCACCCACTAATCCTCTCTCTCTCATACTTACCAAGAGGTTACTACAAGAAAGAACAAATTGTTGGTCAATTAAAATGTTGACACCTAGCAAAATGATTAATATATTTTAGAAACATGTGGTGTTTAAAATGGTGATGTGCACCCCTTCTTCTCCTCTCTTATTTCTCTCCTTCAATAACAGGCCAAGTGGCCATTTCTTCTCCAAGTCTTGCTTTATTTTTATTGCTCCACTTAGTATAACAAATGTCTAAAATGCCCTCCATAATTGTGCCAACACTTGGGCCACCGTTTATAATCTTTTGGGCTTCTAGATTAATTTCTTGGGCCATGTAAAATTAACATAGTCCAATTTTTTTTATCTTATCCCACCCTAAATATTTAATTAAGGTATCCATTCCATACATTTAGAATTTAAGTCATTACTCTTGTACACTAAATTTTATAACAAAATTAAACTTACTTTAATTAAGTTATAAAATTAATAAACTTGAGATAATAAAGATATATCTCTTGACTTAATATAATATTTAATATTATTATTCTCCCACATGTTCCTTAACAATTGGGCTCACTTGGGCTTAACACTTAATTCCTTTGGCTTTCCAAATAAAATATTTGGACTTCCTAACTAAAATGTTTGGGCCATAAAAATTAATATGGTCCATTACATTAAATTATATCTTACCCTAATCATTTAATTAGGGGTTCCATGCACTCAATTTAAATACAAATTCTTACCCAAGTACATTTAATTTCTTAAACCAATTAGACTTACATTAATTAGGTTATAAAATTAATGAATTGAGATATATAAAATAAATCTCTTAGAATTAGTATATATTTTAAATACCATAATTCTCTCATCCCATAACTCTTAAGTTATTCAATCCTTCATTCCTAATATAAAATTAGGATTACATTAGTTTCTTTTATTTGTTTATATAATAAATAAATATAAATCATCACATAATATTCATATTCACTTACTCACATAATAATTAAATAAATTATGACATGCTCCACAATTCTCTTAGATTAGGACACTAGTATATATATAAATACTAGGACCACTAAATAACAATAACCATTTAGGTCATTTAATTCTCATACTTAATTTAAATAACTTATTTAAGTTATACAATTTAGATTGTATAATTAAATTAATTTCCTCCTCCTCTCCATAAATTGTTTTCAAACAATTTATTTATATATTAAATATATAATTTAATATATTCAATCAGTTATTCAAATATGAATTTAATTTACTAACTGCTTTGATACCAATATACATATTTGCATATTGGATCTCCTCTCATATTTTTACTTTACATCATTTGGTATAATATTTATACCATTAACCATATAACATAATACCATATATCCAATTATTTTCTTTACTTTCTATAAATTGTCTTCACAATTTATTTAACTGAAGTAAATATATTAATATATTCACCACATACACATATTCTTAGGAACTTATACACTAACATAAACCTCATTATCAGACTATCACTTATAGTCTATCAAATCATTCAAGTTCTTCTCCAAAAAAAATTTGAAATCCTTAAAATTTCTTCACAGAAACGTCAAATCCATACACTTATTTTATGTCTAGGTTCATCTTATAACCTTTAATCCATCATTTCAGAATTTAATAATTATCTAAATTCTCGAGTTGTCACAATCTTTCTTATCAAGTGCCTCTTTGGTTTCTTTAACCCACGTACGCAACCGCTGAAACTTTTTTTTTGATGTCGTCCTCGTAAGGCAATAAATCTGGCGTCTTCGATCGCGTTTGCATACACTAGTCAAGAACACCTGAATAGAGCAGAAAAGAAAAGGTTTAAATTAAGATTAACTCTATCAAAATCAATAATGACAAAATATTAAACTAATTTCCTCGGCAGCGGCGCCAAAAACTTGTTGCCTAATTTTTTAATATCACTTTAACACGCAAGTATACGCGTTCAATTGTAATATTTAGTAAGCAAGGATATTGTGACACCCCCAAATTCGGGTACTTCAATTCCACGGGATTTGTTGTTCACTGTACAAATATCATCTATCTATCTACCCATAATAAAAGCAAACCATGTAATAGATAGAAATAAAATCTTCCCCTTAAAGGGTTACAACATCTGAATCATAAACATAATCCCAGGTTAAACTAACCTTAAACATCTGTGAGGAAATATAAATAATTAAGTCTTAAACAACATCATTAACTCAAGTCTTAAACAAAATACATCATCATATAAACAACAAGTCTTCATCACTTGCTAACTTTGCCCTTGCCCTTACTAGTGGAAGGTTTATCAGTTCTTTCGTTCTTAACTGCAATGTTATTATTAAGAAAGAGTGAGCACTATTGCCCACAAGTATAATAATGAAATTAACAGTATAATAACATGCGAATAAATCAAAGACATCTGAATAAGAGCTCAACTTTTGAATCAAGAATGAATAACAAGAATCAAAAGAATTCTAAGGGTCATAAGACCTTGAACTATGTCCTAGGTTATCAAGGGTTATACTTGAAACCTTTAACAGTCATAAGACTATGGACCTTTCTACTCGTACTTAAGAGGATCAGCCCTTAGTACCATACTGTGCACAATATCTCAACGCTAACGCGATAAGTAAATCCTTTTGCGAGGTTGTTCATCTCGATTTGACATTCGAGTCCGCACCAAAGGAAGTTTGGTTTGGATAATTCAATAAGGGTTACGAAATTTAGAAGCGTCATCAACTAAGGACTAGTTGAATCAATAAAGTTCACTAGTCTAATAAGGTTCAACAATAATGATATTCAATTCGAATAATAATCTCAAGAAGTATACAATAGAACAATTATTGTATAACTGAATCATGCTTTGAAAAGATAATAAATCTTTAATATAACATTTGAACTTGAATAATAGTAATGATAATTTACTCGGGGTAAATAATAAACTTGAACAATAATGACAAGTAGGGTTAGGAAACTTGCCTCGTGCGTAGATTACACTTTAACTAAACACGTTCTTTGAATTTAATCCTACATACCACTCACATTCACAATACCAGTTAATTATAACTTAACTAATCATCATAAACTCATTTTCTTTGTCTACTTTGATTATTGACTATACTTAGTCAAATTACCACTTTGTCACATAATTTGTACTTCATGAATTATCAAGCTAATTATGTATTAATAATTCAATCCATATGCCATTATGTTATTTACATGTTAAACATCTATTTTAACATCACATTATACTTATAACATATTTTTATGTTCATTACATTAATTTACTAACACATTGTTAGACTTAAACATTTTAAAAAAATTACATTTCTGAACTTTCTAGAGAGGTGGTATTGTATTTCACTTTTTATCTTGATTCTCGTACTATGCCTGCCGATAGTCTTTGGTAGTCATGGTGTGTATTTATGCATGTGCGACTCTTATTTTATGCTCAGAAGTATTTATACAGTAGGCATGAGTTACTGAAATGACAGATTTAAAAAATCGCAGAACATTCCAATTTCTTCCAATTTCTTATTTCCTACTTGAAATTAGACATACCCACATGATATAATTCGTATACAAACATTACTGAACATCTAAAGACTGATTTTAACCCATTAAAGCATATAATCACAGAGTTTAAGCATGCAATTTCACTGACTTTGATGTTCTTGAAGGTTTTGAAAATAAAACATGAAAATTGTCACTACGGATTCGTTATAACACCGAATCCGTTTATTTAAACTTTGGTCTCTTCGTATCAACATGCATAACAACATACGAAGGTAAAATTTAGGGATAATTTACGATTAATACATAAAATATCACGTATAAGGCCATAAGGCCAAACCCATACTCTGTAATTTTGTAGAAATCATATACGATGTAATATTATGAAACTGATGATATGGAATCATGCAATATATATATAAATACAATTTGATACATCTTAACCCATAAATAACTCATAAATATTACTCCTTTCTCAATCATAGAGGCTTTACAGAAAACTATGAAAGCCATTTTTTTTATCAAAACTTGAATACGTGAAATATAGAATTTGGGAGGGAGAGAGTATAGATTTAGAAGAGATAAAACCCTTTTTCAAAAGCTTCTTCAACATAGAGATTCTCACAAATCCCCTGAATTCTCTCTCAAAATTTTCTAATTCTCTCTAACTAATTTTTATCAGACTTAAGAAGAATGAAATAATGAAGACGTCGCATCAATAAAGCGGACAAGATTGTGGGAATTCGGTTACCCATCATGGGTTAACTGCCCTCAACCTCTATTAGTGCCATGTTTGGCTAGCCTTAAAGGCTTAAACTCAATTAATTTAATAAACTCTTTTATCATATAGTTTAAATAATGTCACACCCTTTATAAAATAACTCAATTAATTTATTTAATTTAATATAAATAAAATATAATAATTTCTCATAAATTCACATAGTCATATAATTAATTTCTCATTAATAGATAATGTCAACTTATTAAATCTCTAATTAATAATTAAATTAATTAAAATACCAATATGCTTATTAAATATTTCTTTTAATGATAAGCTCACATAATCACATACTTTGATAATAAAAATTTCTACATTAATTTAATAAATGTAACACATATAATTAAATTAATCTACCACAATTGCATCAGTTAATTATTTAATCTAATAATTAACTCATCGAAAAATATTTATTTAATTCAATAAATATTAAAATAAATTACAAAATTCTCGTTCGTCACAGATATCGTTCCCACGAGGAAATAGACTAGTATTTATCAATTACTAATTCTAATGCAATTAATCCTATTTTAAACTACGAAATATTGATTGTGATTTGGAAATTAAACTTAACAAAACTAATAATTAAAATCAAAATTTCACATGAATAACTGCAGATTTAACAGGTTAAGATTACAACTTCCCTTGGTATTTCATTTAAATCAATTTACTTCTCATTTAAATCAATTAATTAATATGAATCATTATGTCGATCTTGAGCCGCTACTACCGATCATTACTCGGATCACTTTGACTATTCTGTAAAATCATTGTACCAATTACAGCCCTAGCAATTGTCTTTCACCAACTTCATCCCAAAGAAAGCGGAGTTCGCACTTTCTTAGTATAGATAACGCTTCATAAGGCGGCATGCCTATACTAGCGTGGTAAGCTTGTTATTGTAGTGAACTCTACTAAAGGTAGGTGATCATCCCAATTTCCTTTAAAGTCCATCACATTGTGGAGCTCTTAGCATATCTTCTAATATACGAATCGTTCTCTCACTCGTAAAATCTGTTTGAGGGTGATAAAGGCATACTCATTCGCAATTGCGTACCCATGCATTCTTGAAGACGTTTCCAGAAATTTGATGTAAAGCGCGGATCCCTATCTGAAACAATTGACACAGGCACTCTGTGCCTCAAAACAATCTCTTTTACGTATAGCCTGCTTGGTGATCTAAGTTGAATCTTATTTTGATCGGAAGGAAGTGTGCGATTTCGTCGATCGATTAACGATAACCCATCTTTGCGTCGTAGCCTTTACGAGTTGTCGGAAGGCCAACCACGAAGTCCATTGTAATATGTTCCCATTTCCATTCCGGGATCTCTAACGGTTGTAGCAATCCACTTGGTCTCACGATGTTCCGCTTTCACTTTTCGGCGAAGTGGACACTTAGCAACACATTCTGCAACATCACGTTTTAAATTCGGCCACCAAAAATGTTGTCGAAGATCTTGATACATCTTAGTACTACCAGGGTGAATCGAATATTGTGAACTATGAGCCTCACTCAAAATATCTTCCTTAATCTCTTGTACTGGCGGTACCCAAATTCTACTCTCAAATCTCAGTATTCCTTCCTTATCCATCTTAAATCTCGGTTCAGTTCCTTTAGATATCTTCTTTGTCACCTTTTACATTCTTCATCCACAAGTCGAGCCTCTTTAACTTTATCCGGTGAGGGTTTGTACAGATTGCATCCGAAATAGCTTCTCATCAATTTCCATAGGATACTTCACCTCTAACTCCAGTTTCTCCATTTCTGAAATTAGCTCCTCCTGAGCAATTAACATCATCAATTTCTCACGACCCTTTCTACTTAAGGCGCCGACAACCACATTGCTTTACCCGGATGGTATAAAATCTCACATTTGTAATCTTTAATTAATTCCAACCATCTTCTTTGGCGATATTCAAATCCTTACGTGTAAAAATATATTTTGAGACTCTTGTGGTGGTATATATTTCACACTTCTCCCCGTATAGATAGTGCCTCCAAATTTTCAAAGCAAAAACAAGCAATGACTAACTCCAAGTCGTTGGTGGGATATCCCTTCTCGTAATCTTTCAATTGTCGTGATGCATACAATAATGACTTTTGCCGTTTTGCATAAGCACACGACTAAGTCCTTTATGCGACACATCGCTAAAAACAACAAAATTTCTGTATAAATGGGAAAGAGATAACACAGGGGTAGTACTCAACCTCTTCTTCAATTCTTGAAAACTTTCCTCACACTTATCCGTCAAACAAATTTCATGACTTTAAAGAGTTAAATTCGTTAAGCGGAGTTGCGATTTTGGAAAAGTCTTGAATGAACCTTCTATAATATCCTGTCAATCCAAGAAAACTTCTTACTTTCGACGGCGTTCTCGGCTGATCCCAGTTAATCACGGCTTCGACTTTAGATGGATATACCGAGATTCCATTTTTATCGATCACGTGACCAAGAAATTGTACTTACTCGATCCAGAATTCGCATTTCAAAAATTTAGCGTACAACTTCTCCCTTCTCAATACTTCCAACGTTAACCTCAAATGTTCTTCGTGTTCTTCTTTGCTTTTGGAATATACCAAAATGTCATCTATAAATACCACCACGAATTTGTCCAAAAACGGCTTGAACACACCATTCATTAGTCCCATAAATGCTGCAGGAGCATTCGTTAGACCAAACGACATTACTAAAAATTCTTAGTGACCGTATCACGTTCTGAACACTGTCTTCGGTACATCCTCTGGCCTCACCTTCAGTTGATGATAACCGCTTCTCAAGTCTATCTTGGAAAAGTATCTTGCTCCCTTCAACTGATCAAACAGATCATCGATCCTCGGTAATGGATATCTGTTCTTAATCGTGACCTTATTCAGTTTTCTGTAGTCAATGCAGAGCCGCATCGATCCATCCTTCTTTTTCACAAACAACACCGGCGCTCCCCACGGCGATACGCTCGGTTGAATGTACTTCTTGTCCAGCAATTCTTGTAGTTGTACCATTAATTCCTTCATCTCTACTGGTGCCATTCGGTATGGTGCCTTCGATATTGGAGCAGTCCCTGGCGCCAAATCGATCACGAAATCTACCTCTCTATCTGGTGGAAGTCCTGGTAAATCGTCTGGAAATACGTCGACGAAATCCCTCACAATCGGTATCTCTTCTACCTTTGGATTCTCTTTTCATTTGTCGACTATGTAAGCTAAGTATCCCTGACCTTGTCTCAACAACTTCCTAGCTTTGCATCATCGTCAGACAACTCAAACATACAGGCGACTTCTTTACCATAAAATACAACCTGTGACAAAGTCATAAGGTTAATACGTTTCTTTTGGCAATCAATTACAACACCGTAATTGAATAACCAATCCATTCCCAAAATAACGTCAAATTCCCCAAGTCGAATAGGGATAAGATCTACGCTCATGATATTACCCTTAATATCCACTCTACAGTTTTTATGTACGAACTTAACAGGGATTATTTCTCTATTCGCAATTTCTATATTCATGGGATAATCCAATTCATTCTTAGGCAAATCTAAATTCTTGGCAAAATCATCGGATATAAAGGAACAAGTAGCACCCGAATCAAATAAAACATAAGCATTAATTTTATTGATCGGAATGATACTGACACCACATCACGGATTGAAGCGCATCTTGTCAAATCATGTTGAAAGTCCAAGGCGATCGGTCGGTTTATTTGCGGTTGGTCGGTGATGGTTAAGGTATTTCCTTTTGTTATTTCCCCGGTTTCCTCCCCGATCCCGACCCTCCGATCCCTTCTTGGGACAATCTCTTGCCAGATGGTCCTTGAACCACAAGTAAAACAAGCACCCTTCTTTGGGTTTGGGCGGTTTGGTGCTATGTGGCCTTCGACCACAATTGTAGCACACTCTCTTTCCTTTCATACAAACTCCCGGATGGGCTTTCCGCAAGTCGGGTATGCTTGATTCTTTTCTTCCGATTACCTTCTTGATTCCCAGATGATGAGTCATCGTTCCACCTTTTCTTCCGATTGAAATTTCCACCTCTCTGTGCCACTTCCAATTGGCCTTGTTGTTAATTTCACCTTCACTCTTCTTCTTCTTCTTCGATCTTGATTGTACTTGGTCACCGTGATCGCTTCCTCCTTGGCGAGGATGGCCTTTTCAATACTACGGCAAATGTGTTTATCTCGAAACATTGATACTTTCTTTGTAAACCCAAGGCTTTAGTCCTTGTTCAAATCTTCTGGCCTTTCTCTCGTCAATGTGTACTTGGTACGGAGCGAACCTTGACAACTCGTTGAATATAGCCGCGTAGTCAGGTACGCTCATGTTTCCCTGCTTCAGTTCCAGAAATTGAACTTCCATCTGATTCTGCGAACTAGTTGGGAAGTACATCTCGAAGAACATCTCTTTAAATCTTTCCCACGTAATTACACCTTCACCTCCTCGCACTTTGTTTGCTTGCCACCAGTAGCTAGCCTCAGACTTCAGTATAAACGTTGCAAAAGCGGTCTTCTGATCTTCTCTAACCCTAACAACGTCGAAAACCTTCTCCATTTCCATAACCCACGTTTGAGCCTCGATTGGATTCATGGAACCTTTGAACTCTGGCGGTCCCACCGCTTTGAAGTCTTTAAACGTTGTGTTTGGTGGAGCTTGCGATTGGTTATTCATGGCTCCGGTCGAAGAAGTTAACCAAGCTTCTTTGCGGCGGATTAGCGTTAGCATTATTGTTATTATTGGTTGACTCTTCACGAGTAGGTTGGCGTTGTTGTCTTCTCCTTGGCGGCATTTTTTACATTAAATAAACGCTTATTAGAACTTTATTTATTTCTCTAAATAGTTAAGGCATTACTCAACAATTTAACAAATCAATTAACACATTATCTCAAACAACTTGATATATATTCATTGAATCAAAGTTTTAACATCAAACTATAGCATCACCGCTATTTACATCAACTATCACGGAATAAAGAATCCACGAGATTTAAAAATTAAAATATTCTTTCGTTCATAAACACGTCGAATTTACATCTAAAACTAATTTAAGTTCTTCACATAACTAAACAAATCATATCGCTTTGTCAATTAAGAGTCTTGATTAGCCTTGCTACGCTCCTCTTCTAAGATGCGATGCATCGTCCTGCGATCCATCATGTACAATGGTAGTCCCTCGAACTGGATTGGGTACCTCAAAATTCGATCTTGGGTCTCATTCATTGCCTTGTTAAGTGTAGAGTACGTTTTCCCAATCTTCGTTTTCTTTGCACAACTATCATCCTCTGCACGATCAGCTCGACGCGATTCTCTTGACCTTCCTCTGCTTTATGTTGACCTTTCGGAGGTTTCCTTCAGTTCCTTCTTCAGTTTCTCTATCTCCTCGGTCTTATCTTCAGTTTGACCCTTCTCATGGACCAAGTCCCATTCTACATTTACCAGTCGAGAGTGAAGAGTCGAAATCTCCCTCTCCTTCTGCTCTAGAGTAATATGCTGAAAATCGCTCGCTCGGTCAAATCCTGCACCTCATCTCGTAATTCCACATTACGATCGTATAACATGTCATACATCTCAGCATCAACGGTGTACCGTGGTAACTCCTCTTCTTCCTCTTCCTCAACAAATTCCTCCTCAGGATCCTGCTCAGGATTAGTCTCGGGCTCATGCTCCTGACCAACAACGGTGATCAATGGAGATGATTCCCTCTGCACCAATGTTGCTCCCCTAACGACATGAATGTCTGGGGCTCCTCTCCTGTCGATCTTATAGGTACCAGGATTCCTCCTCAAGATGAGTACTATAGGTATTTGCAGGATTCTTCCTCCCGACTTGACTAGCTTCTCCAATAATCGACATCCCGACAACAAAATTTTAAGTTTTAGTTACTAAGTCGTATCATCTAATGCATACTTTAACACATAAACACATATGGTCTTTTATTATCTTCAATAAATTACAAAATTCATTTCTTAGAACTCGATAAGAGTTTTCCATTACTATCTTCTTTCTATAAGGCTACTACTAAGGTTGTTCCCCACCCAAGGTTCATAACCTCTGACTTTGATACCAACTTGTGACACCCCAAATCCGGGTACTTCAATTCCACGGGATTTGGTGTTCACTGTACAAATATCATATATCTATCTACCCATAATAAAAGCAAACCATGTAATAAATAGAAATAAAATCTTCCCCTTAAAGGGTTACAACATCTGAATCATAAACATAATCCCAGGTTAAACTAACCTTAAACATCTGTGCGGAAATATAAACAATTAAGTCTTAAACAACATCATTAACTCAAGTCTTAAACAAAATACATCATCATATAAACAACAAGTCTTCATCACTTGCTAACTTTGCCCTTGCCCTTACTAGTGGAAGGTTCATCAGTTCTTTCGTTCTTAACTGGAATGTTATTATTAAGCAAGAGTGAGCACTATTGCCCACAAGTATAATAATGAAATTAACAGTATAATAACATGCGAATAAATCAAAGACATCTGAATAAGAGCTCAACTTTTGAATCAAGAATGAATAACAAGAATCAAAAGAATTCTGAGGGTCATAAGACCTTGAACTATGTCCTAGGTTATCAAGGGTTATATTTGAAACCTTTAACAGTCATAAGACTATGGACCTTTCTACTCGTACTTAGGAGGATCAGCCCTTAGTACCATACTGTGCACAATATCTCAACGCTAACGCATAATTAAATCCCTTTGCAGGGTTGTTCATCTCAGTTTGACATTCGAGTCCGCACCAAAGGAAGTTTGGTTTGGATAATTCAATAAGGGTTCTGAAATTTAGAACGTCATCAACTAAGGACTAGTTGAATCAATAAAGTTCACTAGTCTAATAAGGTTCAACAATAATGATATTCAATTCGAATAATAATCTCAAGAAGTATACAATAGAACAATTATTGTATAACTGAATCATGCTTTGAAAAGATAATAATCTTTAATATAACATTTGAACTTGAATAATAGTAATGATAATTTACTCGGGGCAAATAATAAACTTGAACAATAATGACAAGTAGGGTTAGGAAACTTGCCTCGTGCGTAGATTACACTTTAACTAAGCACGTTCTTTGAATTTAATCCTACATACCATTCACATTCACAATACCGCGATTAATTATAACTTAACTAATCATCATAAACTCATTCTCTTTGTCTACTTTGATTATTGACTATACTTAGTCAAATTACCACTTTGTCACATAATTTGTACTTCATGAATTATCAAGCTAATTATGTATTAATAATTCAATCCACATGCCATTATGTTATTTACATGTTAAACATCTATTTTAACATCACATTATACTTATAACATATTTTTATGTTCATTACATTAATTTACTAACACATTGTTAGACTTAAACATTTTAAAAAAATTACATTTACGAACTTTACGGAGAGTGGTATTTGCTTATTTCACTTTTATCTTGATTCTCGGCGTTGCGGCCTGGTCAATGGTGTTTGCTTGGCGTGGCTCATGCATTATTCTTTTATGCGACTTTTATACTGTGGCGAGTGACTGGCGTGGCGTACCAGACATAGAAATGACAGTTCGCAAAAAATCACAGAACATGCCAATTTCTTCCAATTTCTTATTTCCTACTTGAAATTAGACATACCCACATGATATAATTCGTATACAAACATTACTCAACATCTAAAGACTAATTTTAACCCATTAAAACATATAATCACAGAGTTTAAGCATGCAATTTCACTGTCTTTAATGTTCTTGAAGGTTTTGAAAATAAAACATGAAAATTGTCACTACGGATTCATCATAACACCGAATCCGTTTATTTAAACTTTGGTCTCTTCGTATCAACATGCATAACAACATACGAATGTAAAATTTAGGGATAATATACGATTAATACATAAAATATCACGTATAAGGCCATAAGGCCAAACCCATACTCTGTAATTTTGTAGAAATCATATACGATGTAATATTATGAAACTGATGATATGGAATCATGCAATATATATATAAATACGATTTGATACATCTTAACCCATAAATAACTCATAAATATTACTCCTTTCTCAATCACAGAGGCTTTACAGAAAACTGTGAAAGCCATTTTTTTTTATCAAAACTTGAATACGTGAAATATAAATTTTGGGAGGGAGAGAGTATAGATTTAGAAGAGATAAAACCCTTTTTCAAAAGCTTCTTCAACACAGAGATTCTCACAAATCCTCTGAATTCTCTCTCAAAATTTTCTAATTCTCTCTAACTAGTTTTTATCAGACTTAAGAAGAATGAAATAAAGAAGACGTCGCATCAATAAACTGACGCATTGTGGAGGTCAGTTACCCATCATGGGTTAACTGCCCTCAACCTCTATTAGTGCCATGTTTGGCTAGACTTAAAGACTTAAACTCAATTAATTTAATAAACTCTTTTATCATATAGTTTAAATAATGTCACACCCTTTATAAAATAACTCAATTAATTTATTTTATTTAATATAAATAAAATATAATAATTTCTCATAAATTCACATAGTCATATAATTAATTTCTCATTAATAGATAATGTCAACTTATTAAATCTCTAATTAATAATTAAATTAATTAAAATACCAATTAATTAAAATACCAATATGCTTATTAAATATTTCTTTTAATATTAAATATTTCTTTTAATACAATAAGCTCACATAATCACATACTTTGATAATAAAAATTTCTACATTAATTTAATAAATGTAACACATATAATTAAATTAATCTACCACAATTGTATCAGTTAATTATTTAATCTAATAATTAACTCATCGAAAAGTATTTATTTAATTCAATAAATATTAAAATAAATTACAAAATTCTCGTTCGTCACAGATATCGTTCCCACGAGGAAATAGACTAGTATTTATCAATTACTAATTCCAATGCAATTAATCCTATTTTAAACTACGAAATATTGTTTGTGATTTGAAAATTAAACTTAACAAAACTAATAATTAAAATCAAAATTTCACAAGAATAACTGCAAATTTAACAGGTTAAGATTACAACTTCCCTTGATATTTCATTTAAATCAATTTACTTCTCATTTAAATCAATTAATTAATATGAATCATTATGCAAGAATGTTTTATAAAATTCACGCACTTTTTCCAAAACACGTGAACAAATCTTCCTAACTCCGATCCTTAAGACACAAAATTACAAGGAACACCCTAGTCAATTAATTCACTATATTCATATTTGAATAAAGTTAATTAGTGTTTTACACACAAATTCTTTATGTAACATTCCAGAATTTTAAATTATAATATTAAATATTTATTGATTTATATAAGTATTTAAGGGATATGTTATTATTGAATAAATAATTGTTCAATTTGAGTTGATGTGGTTTAGTTAATTATTTGTTGAATAAATAATTAAGGAGCTAAGAAAATTAATTGTTATGAGATTATATACTAATTTAATTTAATAATTAAGTTAGAGAGCTAATAATGATTAAATGAATTATAATATTTTAATTAGAATTTGTAATAAGGTGTTAGTTGGTTAAATAAATTTATAATTATAAAGGAAATTATAATTATGAGATAATGATTTATGTGTTAAAGTAATTTAATAGATTAATATTTTTAATTGATTAAATTGATTATTTAATTAAATAAAAGTGTGACAAATAACATTGCTATAAAGGAGTTATTAAAATAAATTAAAAGAGTTTAATTTAGTTTTGCCAAACATGTCTTAATGCATAATAAGTCTTTAATCTAATGATGTTTTATCAAACAAGGTATAAGGATCCATTTGTTTTAATTAGGTTTACCAAACAAGGTGTAAGGGTTAATGGGTTAATTTTTAGTTAACTAGCCAAACAAGCCTTATGGCTTTTGATTTTCAAAATTTTATAACTGATGTCAGTTAAAATCCTATACTTAATATCTATATTATTATTATTATTGTATGTTATATGATAATACGTAAGATAGAGTTAGGAGAAGAAAATATCGGAAGAAGAAAAGGGAGAAGAAGAAAACTCTAGAGAGAATTGAGAGATATCCTAACATGTTTTGATAAAGGAATTGGGAAAAGAAGGTTCTTGATCAAAAGGGAAGGGTATCATCTTCTTAATCAAAGGTATGAGCTTAATCTTTTTCCTTAAAAGTTTAGTTTTCTTCTTCCCAAAAAGTCTCTGTAAAATAATTGTAAAAGATGAATTGTTGATATGTATATAGTTTTGTATGAGAATTGTTTGTAAAAGGTTGTTTCATGAGTTTATATGTGATTATAGAGAAATTAAGTCATGTATGTATGCAATTTGTGAAGAAAACCATATTATAGTGTTTATATGAAAATATATGAGTATAGCTTAGTTTAAAATGAAATTAAGGTTTGATTAATTGTTAATATATATAAATTGACTATTGAATTTGATAGAGTATGTATAATCATAACCATGGTATTTTGAATTTACTGTTTTGATTGAAAAACAAAATCACAATGTTGATTTTCATTAAAAATGTCAAAAATGGAGTTTTTGCCAAAAGCGGTGAAATTGAGTGTTGTAAAGTTGATAATTGTGTTGTTATATGTGTATAATCATGCTAGAAGTCTTTACAATATGTTTACATGAAGTCTATGTATGAATTACATGTTAATTAGTTTGTTAGATTGGAGCTTGTAGGCCAATTTGGCTTTTTGTTCATGTTGTTGTCGAGGTTGTCATAGGGATCTCGACTTAATGGCAGTCACTTTCCAAGAATACAAGTTTCTTGTCAGTAGTGCGATGCCTGTACTTGTGCGCATGATCGTTGGCTTTGTGACTTCATGTGTGGCCAACCATGATGTAAAGCGTGTAGGCCCACATGTCATGAGTTAGCATAATGGTGCAGCGATTTTAGTTTATTACACAAATTTTGAAAATAAATGTTATGTGTTAATAATAGGAATGTTAAATGATGATTTCAGTAGTATTAAACTATGAATGAGCACAATGTTATCAAGTGTTAACTAGTATTAACATAGTTTGATTATGTGAATGGGTAATTTGACCTATATGATGTATATATTTGTTTATATATATATAAAATGTTAGTAATGACTAATTATGTCATGATGACATATATATAGGGTATTGATTCAAGTTGTAAGGTTTAACTTGTGCTAAAGGCAAGTTCTCTAACTCAGAAATTTTATTGTGCAAGTTTAATTTCGTTGAGTACATTATTGTCTTTGATTCAATTACAATTACACAAGTAGCTAACTCTACATTTTCGTAGAGCTAGATGGTTTATTTTTGAGAAAGCTTTTGTATCTAATTGTTCATAAGGATGCAAGTATTCTAAATCGTATATTTAGTATTAAGCAAGTTTCTTTAATATGTAACTTGTTATTTAGCATGCAAATCACTATATTCTAATATTCTAGTGTTGAACAACTTTATCGTTCAAATTACTATTTATTATGCATGCTTGGTATCCAATTCTCAATAAACTTTTGTTAGTTCCTAGTTGGCAAAATAGTTATCCGGAAGGGGGGTTGAATAGATATTTAATAATCTTTTCTTTTTAAACTGGTTCTTTGATCATGATTAAAAATTAGCGGAATAAATGTTTGTTTTAATCTTCTTTACCAAACAATGGAGTAATGAGGGTGAGGCAGTTATGGCAGTTATAACAGATATAGCAGTTATGATATGAATGTAAATGACACAATCGTTTTTAAGTGGTTTGAGCACTTAAAGCACCTAGTCCACTCTTCTACTCAGCAGGTAGGATATCCACTAAGGATGTCTTTTACAACACGAATCACTGATTCCTTCTAGACCGATGATCTAAGAACTTCTTAGTTCACTCTTGAACTCTTCAAGTCCAGCAGACTTGGCTTTCTTACAGTTTACTACGAACTCTTCAAGTCTAACAGACTTGGTACTCTTCTTGGTTGGTTGATAATGTTGTGTTCTTGATGGTTGCTACTCGATTCTTTGTGTAAGCACTTGTTCTAAAGAACTGAGTAGCTGAGCAAGCTTTACAATATCTCAGATCGTAGAGTTGAGCTTAAGAGAGATGTTCACAGTGTTTGTTCAATGCTTGCTTAGTTCTCTCTCATCTGTCTGATCTGCATATATATGATCTTGAAAACTATCCGTTGGATTCATCCGTTGAGGTATTAAATGCATTTGACTTTTCCGATCTTTGATGGAGACATTTACGCACATCTTCCTCAAAGCGCATTACGCCCCTTGACACGTGATTGCTTTCTCACCTAACACCTGAAAAGGTGTTTTTTCCCTCTTACCCATGGTACTATCCTTAGCTTCTTCAATACGCTTCTTTGTTGCATACTAAGGATATTTCATATACTCTGGGACTGATGAGTACTGCAGCGTCTAGAATCCATTCCTCATATGTTGAAATCTACCTTTACGTAAATCATGAGGCTCGATGTTTTCTGACATAAGACAGATGCTCTACGATTCAGATCATGATACTCTACGATTCAGATCGTAGTGACTTGTTGCTTTGGTGCTTGATCTGATGCTATCATTAGAAAGCACTACGATTTCTCTTAAACCCTTGCACACTACAATCTTTACTTGCTCGTGTTGTTGACTCTACGTTCCTGAGAGCACACTACGATCGTTGACTTGTAAACTCCATGTTTCTTTCAGCACACTACGATCGTGGAGTTGGCTCGGCAAACGTTGGGACTACTCTACGATTTCCGAAGAGTCCCTTCAAGGCAGGCACACTACGATCTTTGAAGCTCTACGTTTCTGCCTTGACTTCTGCAGTGTTGATCAGATGATACGCTATGATTTCTTCGAAGCCTATCTATTACATCTCAAGATCAACCTAACAGCTTTGATCTTTCTATCTATACATTCCATTACAGAATGATACATGTTAAGATATTAGATCAACCTAAAAAATTTGATCTATCACTAAGTCCTTGTACATATATTCATTGAAGGACTTTACAAATAATCATGAGCATATACATTAAAACATCAAATCATAATATGCATTCTCCCAACAATCTCCCCCTATTTGATGTTGACATAACCAAGGAGATTTGTTGTCGTGATTATTAGTGACTAGATGCATTTGTAGGAAATTTAAACATGACTTAGTATTTCAGTGAGCAGCTGAAATTTCTAGAGAATAAGCATGAATTTATTGATGATCAGGAGATATTTCAGTTTGGCATTACATCAATAGGAAATTAAAGTTTTAACTTATCTCTGTTTCTTTGACCTCTTTAATGGAGGTGGGTTGGCATACTCCTCAGCCCTTCTTTTTCTGCAAGCTTCCTCATTTCTGACTAACTCTTCCAGCTCGCTTGGACTTAGTCTTGGATTTTCCTCATGTCTGTACATGAATGAAGGATCTCCAGTTGGCATTCTTATGCGTACAGTAGACACATCTTGTGAGCTGGGAGTTGACTCCTAACGACTTAAAGGTATAGCCGTTAAAATTTCCTGCTGATCAGATCGTTGAGTCTGATGGTGGAATTGTCTTGCAGGAGGGCTTCGTGATGCTTGAGCATGAAATTGTCCTCTTCCCCTTTCTTGAGTTCCATGACCTCCTCTGCCTCTGCCTTGATCTCCTTGTTCTCCCTTGACTCCCTTGACTCCTTTCCCTTTATTCTCCCCCTTTATGCCAGCATCAAGGGTTCGAATATCTCCAGACAGTCGATTAACACCTTGGACAAGCTCGTTCAGTGGGCTTTGTGTCTAAACAATGTCCTCTCTACTCGCCTTGATCTGTTTGTCAGATCTTGCTTCTTTATTTTGGAGGGCTGTTAGAACCATGTCATTCTGTTTTTCTTGATTGACATAAGATTTCTGGAAGTCGTAGACAGAAGCTTTCAA
Source organism: Panax ginseng (assembly GCA_020205605.1). Lineage (NCBI taxonomy): Eukaryota > Viridiplantae > Streptophyta > Magnoliopsida > Apiales > Araliaceae > Panax > Panax ginseng. The sequence goes on from CM035146.1 coordinate 42,221,014, forward strand.
GTTGATGATATTCTCCAGCATAAGTTTATGTTGAGTATCTTGATGTTTCTGCATTTTAAGAACAGCCTCTCTTTGCTTGGCAGCTATCTGGAAGTGAATCTCATCTCTGTCCTTCATACTCTTAAGAATTTCTTGGATAATTTCCTCGACTTCTTTTGTAAGCTCGGTGTGTTCATAGTGCGGAAAATTATTTTTATACGTAATCATTTGATTCAGTCGGATATGGATGAGATCGGAGTGAGATTCCAGACTGTCTTCTATATTCTTGACCATGTTCTTGGTTGCTTCCTTCAAGTCATCCTTAGTGGGCAGGTTTGGGAGAGTATCATTGGTTTAAGGATTATTGGTTGGAGGGGTTGTATGCTGGGGTTTATCTTTCACGTTGTAAAGAGCAAGGTCAAGACTAAAGTAGTCATTTGAGGAGGAGGATGGTATGTCTGATGGAGGGGCTTGTGTTTCAATGTTTGGACTATGGGGCTCTACGATATCTATCTAGGACTCTACGACTGGTCTAGAGTCAGGGATCGTAGAGACAGTGGTTTGTGAGAGCAAAACGAAGTTGGCTGTATTTGGTTCCTCAGTTACAGAATTTTGGGATTCTGCAACTGGAAATTGACTAACTGGATTGAGAATCATTTCCAACCATCGAGGAAATTCATAAAAATAGCTAAATGAAGATGATGGTAAGTGATTAACTCAGAATTTGGTAGGGATAGACAGTACCTCAGGTTTATCTTTTGAGGAAGAGGTATTGGTAAGCAACTTCTTTGCAAAGTGAAATCTTCCGGAAACCATGAGCCAATCTTTGAGATGTGCGGATACTCTTTGAAGCTCGAACATATGATCCCAAGAGTTTAGGATTTGAGCTTGATGGTATGGCATCATGGGTAGATAAGAGAATATCTGATTGTAGAGATAGCTTCTATACCCATCTTTGCCTACACCAGTGATTAGAAGATCATCATCATCTTCTTCCTCTTCTTTGTCCTCTTCTGAAGATTTCATTATCTCAATGGGCTCTGGATGATCTGGCACTGATTCATTTTTATCTTGGGCAGGAATCTCTTCTTCTGCCATGGAGATATCATGAGGCTCCCCCTCAGCATGATTATCTTCTTGAGAGTTCAGAAACTCCCCCTCAGCTAGAACATCTTCTTGAGCTGCAGACATCTCCCCCTCAGCCAGTGTATTCTCTATCATGAGAATTTTAGGGATTTCCCCCTCAGCTGGAGCACTGTCCTCTTGATTTGCTCGGGACAGTTCTTCTTTTGCATCCACAATCTTTGTTTCCTTTTTCAGCACCTTTTCATTATCAAGAATGTATTTCTTGACTAGCTTTCTCCTTGATTTGCTGGGTTTGGTCACAACTTCAAGACTCTCTTGAATCTCAGCTTTGTCCTGTTCAACAGCCACTAGACTTGAAACAGCTACTTCCTTGCCTGCCATTCTTGGTATGGTCTCTTCAAACAGTAGAGACTCTACGATTGAGGTGACTGATGGCCTTTTGGACTTATGACCAACTTTGTTCTTCTTCAGGATCTGAGAGATGGTAGCCTGATCCTCATCTGCTTCATCTTGCTGCTGCTTTCTTCTTATCATCTTCTTAGCATCCTTAGAGTGTCAATATCAGAGGACTCTACTGGTATATTAGTGGTAGATCCTTGAGGCTCTTCTATTTGTTTAGCTCTTAGCTTCCTCTTGCCCTTGCTTTTTCTGGTAAGGACAGAGGGTTCTTCCTTGTTGATTTCTTCTTCTTATTCTTCTTCCCCGACAATGAGACATGTTTCTGGGATCGCATGCGTTCTTGGATCCCAGTTCTTCCTTTGGATTACATCATCATTTGAACATGCTCTGCTGGGTTTCTCTTCCGATTTTCAAACAAGCTCTTTGGGTCATTCTTTGATTTGGGTTTATGGCTTCTCCTCTTCATCCCCAATTTTGTCACCCGGTGCAGATTGTAGAATGATACTCAGGAAACGTCCATATAGCATCTTCTGAGGGCTTTTTGATTTCTTAGAGTTGACGATCCACTTACCGATCCATTCAAGCAATACAACTCCATAGTTGAGTTGTATACCATAAAACATGGCCGTCATGAGCTTAAGTTGAGCTTCATTCAAGAGTCATGATTTTGAGCTCTTCGAGCATATGTATTTTCCAATAATGTCAGCCAAGAACTCGTACCTTTGTGGGAACTCCTTCTTTTGTACCCTTTTACAGAGGGGTTTTTCTTGTGATGCATTTTCCTTAGTCCCTCTTGGAAGTCTATGCTATCTAAGAATGGGTGCCCTTCATTTTTGAAACCTAGGGCCAGATTGAAGTCCTCTGCCTTTAGTCTGATTTCTACTTCCCTTACTCTTGTAGTGATGGTATTGTCTTTAAACACACCATTCTTGTAGAACTCCTTCACCAGCTTGGGATATATAATAGTATCTGTGCTCAACGCCTCTTCGAGACCCACCTTCTCCAGTAAGGCCAGCGTCTTCTAAAATTTTGGTGGAGCAGTCTTGAACTCGTCAAAGCAGAGTTTGTAGCCTGAAACCATATTTGAAGCAGCCATTGATTCTGTAATTGGAAGTGAGATCGGACTGAGCTTTCTGCTGATTTAGGGTTTTGCTTTGAGAGAGAGAGAGAATGGGAGAGATAATCTTTTGAACTTTAGATTTCAAAATTGTGATTTCAACTTGTACTTGTAACTTCCCTCTCTTCTTTTTCGCTTAGTGGGGCGGTGTCGATTTTTGCTTGGCTCTTCGATTTTTTGATTGTGCGAGGAATGTCTTGATTTGCCTTGGCTTCTTGGTGAGGTGTCCTTAGGAAGACTACGATCGTTGAGGTAGTCTTATGTTCGTTGAGTCTGTCCTACGATCGTCGAGTGTGATCAACATTCGTTGAGTCTGTCCTATGATCGTCAAGTCTGTCCTACGATCGTCGAGTCTGATCAGCATTCGTTGAGTCTGTCCTACGATCGTTGAGTCTGTCTGAATCCTTGTGATGAGTTTTTGATAAAACATTCTTTTAAGGCAGCTCAGGAAGGGTCAACCTCTTGGAGAGATTCAAGGGTTAGGTTTGTTCTTGAGGCACCTCTTAGAGAGATTGCTATGTTATGAAGCTTGTCATCACAGGATATATTTTTGCTTTGTGGATGTTGCTTGTGTCATCGTTGAGTCTGCACTACGATAGTTAAGTCTTTGCTACGATCATTGAGGTAGTTTTCTTTTCAGCTCTACAATCGTGAGCTTTCCTTGATCATGTCTACGATTTTGAGTTCAGCCTTTGTATCTGTCATGGTTAGCACAATCTAGAGCATATATTTCATGGTTGTAGATTTAGCATACCTAGCTCACTTATTAACTTATTAAATCTGGATTCATCTAGTGGTTTTGTAAAAACATCAGCAAGTTGATTTTCAGTAGGAATATATTGTAAAGATATAGTTCCATTTTGCACATGATCCCTAATGAAGTGATACCTTATTTCTATATGTTTAGTCCTAGAATGCATGACAGGATAATGAGTTATTGCTATGGCATTTGTGTTAGCACAGTGTATGGGAATAGATTTGAAGTCGAACCCATAGTTAGCTAGCTGATTTCTCACCCATAGGATTTGAGCATAGCTTGTTGCAATGACAATATATTTAAACCTGCGGTTGAGGTGAACACCGAGTTTTGCTTTTTGCTAAACCAGGACACAAGTCTATTTCCTAAAAGTTGACAAGTGCCACTGGTACTCTTTCTATCTATTTTTCATCCTGCAAAATCAGCATATGTGTATCCTATTAGTTCAAATGAGGATTCCTTGGGGTACCATACCCCAAAAGGTGTACCTTGAGATACGAAGATCCTCTTCTGATGAGACAAATGTGACTCTTTAGAGTTAGCTTTGAAATCTAGCACATATGCATGTTGCAAACATTATGTCAGTTAGCTTGGTAGTTAGGTATAAAGAGAGCTATCATACCTCTGTATTGAGTGATATCAATACTTTTACCTTTCTCATCCTTGTCAAGCTTGGTTGCGAGGAGCAATTGGTGTTTTTTTTCATGGGAGAGGGTGATTCCATGCCATACTTCTTGATAAGTCTTTGATGTACTTGGCTTGGTTTATGAAAATTCCTTCTTGATGCGCTTTACTTGCGATCGAGGAAGAAGTTGATTCACCCATCATGCTCATTTCAAACTTGCTCTGCATTAGCTTAGAGAATCTCTTGCATAACTTTTAAATCGATGAGAACAAAAGATAATGTCATCAACATAGATTTGAACTAGTAAGACTTTGTCTTTATTCTTTTTAAGAAATAGTGTGGTATCTACTCTACCTCTAGTGAACCCATTTTCGATTAAGAAGTTAGTCAGTGTTTCATACCATGCTCTAGGTGCTTGTTTAAGACCATATAAGGCTTTATCTAATCTATAGACATAATTGGAAAGAGATGGATTGATGAAACACGGAGGTTCTTATTACATAGACTTCTTCTTGGAGTTCTCCATTAAGAAATGCACTCTTGACATCCATCTGGAAGACTTTGAACTTCATGTGGGCAGCAAAGGCAAGAAAGATTCTGATGGCTTCCAGTCTGGCAACAGGTGCAAATGTCTCATCGTAGTCGATACTTTCTTCTTGAGAATAGCCCTTTGCCACTAATCTTGCCTTGTTTCTGGTTATGACCCCATCTTCATCCATTTTGTTTCTGAAGACCCACTTAGTTCATATCACAGGATGATTCTTTGGTCTTGGTACCAATCTCCATACTTTTCTTCGTTCAAATTGGTTGAGTTCTTCATGCATGGCTTCTATCCAACTGGAGTCTTCCATAGCATCCTCTATCTTTTTTGGCTCTATTTGTGACAGGAAGCTTAGATAAAAACATTCATTCTGAGTAGCAGCTCTTGTTTTGACTCTAGCACTCGAATCTCCAATGATTAGATCCTGAGTGTGATCTCTTGCCCATCTGTTGCCGATTGGGACATACGTCACGATGCCTTCCTGTCTTAATTCTTCAAGGTCTATCTCTTCTTCTTGGAGTGGAGGCTCGCTGTCTTGCATTGACCTCTCTACGATCATATTCTCATGCTCTATGATTTCACTATCTGGCACTACGATCGTAGTATTGAGCTCGACGACTTCATTCGTAGTGTCTGCACTATCGGTCGTAGTGTCTTGAGGCACTGTTTTGTCTAAGTCAGTTTAATCAAAGATGATGTGTATTGAGACTTCAACATTCAGTGTCTTTTTGTTGAACACCCTGTAAGCCTGGCATGTCATGGCATATCCAAGAAAGATCCTTCCTTCGACTTCAATGGAATTTTGTCGATACTTCTTTCCATTGTTGAGAATGTAGCATGCATGACCAAAGACATGGAAGTAGCTAACACTTGGCTTTTCTTCCTTTCCATAGTTAAGTAGAGGCGTCTTCTTGATCGTAGAGTGTATGAGTGATACATTCTCGTGTAGCATGCGGTGTTGATAGCTTCGCCCGAAGTATTGAGCGGATGAATTGCTGCTAGTAGAGTTCTTCCGACCTCTATCAAGGTTCATTCTTTCTTTTTAGCTACTCCATTTTGTTGAGGAGTTCGTGGGCGAGAAGTTGTGACTGATCCCATTGTCTGTGAAGAATTGATCCATTTCTGAGAAATTGAATTCTCTGCCATGATCACTCCTTATGGCCTTGATTTTCTCTCCTTTCTCATTCATCACCAGTCTGAACATCTTGATCAATTCGGAGCTTGTTTCATCCTTTGAAGTTAGGAAGAATACCCATGTGAATCTGGTGTGAGTAAATCGACTATGACTAGAGAGTATCTTTTTCCTCCAAGATTGGTTGTTGGGATTGGCCCAAAGAGATCCAAGTGAAGCAACTGCAGTGGCTTGTCAATAGAGTTGGCAGTCTTGCTCTTAAATGAGCTTCTGGTTTGCTTTCCAAGCTGATAGGCATTGCATGGCCTTTCCTTCACAAAGTTGAACTTGGGTAGGCCACTACTAGGTCTTTGATGCCGGTTTGGACATGTTTTGAAGTTTAAGTGAGACAACCAATCATGCCATAGCTTGACTCATTTCTTGGATGCTTTTGCGAGAAAACATATTGTCTCATCGAGCTTAGTTGACCAAGATCCTTTGTGTAGACATTTCCTTCTCTTGTCCCGATTAGCTTTCTGACGGATGTCTTCAAATCTCGACTTGACATTGGTTATTGAGGAATGTCACTTGATGACCCTTGTCCTGAGTTCATTGATACTTAGAAGGTTGTGTTGAAGACCTTCCATATAGGCTACTTTTCTTTGAAAGATCTTGCACCATTGCCAAGTGAGCCATATCCTCTTGTCTTTTTGAGTAGTTATCTCCAAAGATGACCGAGGGACCCTCCTTTTATATGTAGTTAGATAGTAGAGCTTTGTTCCCTGTCATATGCCTCGAGCATCCACTGTCCAGATACCATGTTGAGGTCGTGGAGCTCTTTTCCTATCAAAACATTTCAACCTTCATTTTGGTACCCATATTTGCATGGGTCCTTCATTGTTAGTGCCTTTGGGGACCCAAATTTGTCTAATCTTGGGTCTCACATGCATGGAGTTATAATAACATTTTGTAGCCCTATGACCATATTTATTGTATATGAAACATCTATTATGATGCATGTCTGTGTGTGCATGATGATTCATCTTCCACTTCAACTCGTGTGGTTCTTTAGTTAACCTTCTGTTAAACTGATTCTCTTTCTTCCACGTGTCCTTAGGTTTCATATATAGTGATGAGTGTGCCTTACCTCTACTGTACTTTCCCAGTTGATTCGTAGAGTTGGTCTTGCTTGACTCTACGATTCTTCGAGGTTGGTGAGTAGAGGTTGGGTTACTCTTCTCCTTTATGAAGCCCGGTGGCGATGAGATCCTTTACTTCTCTGAGTATAACTAGAAACAGTAGAACAAGGTTGAACCTACTCTTCCAACTGTGAGGATTTCACAAAGGCAATGCCTCTACCAAAACTTGAGGCATTACTAGTGCTAGTTTCCATTGTCTTTTCCACACAAGGCTCTGAGATGAATTTCCCAAAGCCTAGACCTGTTCTGTCGAATGTGCTTCTCTGACTAGAGAGCAGGCAGTCCATGGACGATGAGGATTTGTTCCATGCAGAGATAGTCTTCTCTAGATCCTCAACTTTAGAGGTTAGAATAGACTCTCTTTGTGCATTGAGTGTGTTTGTCTATTTTAAGGTCTCATTCTCAGCCTCAAGCTTGGAAAGAAGATTAGTACTTAGAAGGGTTGTTTCAAGCTCTTCTTGAACTTTCTTCTTTTCCTCTTGAAGAAGTGAATGATCTTTAGACAAGACTCTGAACCACTTCATGTATTGATGTAGATCAGTGGTTATGCCACGGTCTGCAGTTCTTAAGTCATTCATGTCTACATCGGTGAGTTGAAATCAAATACCTCGTCGAGACTTACATCATGTATGTTGAGGCTTTGTTTGTCCTTTGCATGTTTGGCCATTAAGCCGCAGATTGGCCATATGTGGTTCTTCTTCATCTCCGAGTCGACATTTGAGTCATTATCTGAGTCACTCCACGATCCTCCAGCTACCAGGCCTTTGTCTCTTTTCTGAGGCCTCTTGTTTCCTTTGTATTCCTTCTTTGCATGTGTTTTCTTCTTTAGTTCTTCTTTGATAGGTTTGTTGCGAGTTTGGCGATGAAGTGGCGGAGCTTTTTGCGATTGTAGCATAGGTCATTCATTTGCTCGACACTCATTGTAATTCTTTGACCTTCTTGGGCTTGCTGATTTTGCCTTGTCGCATGAACCTTCTTAGTCTCTTTACCATCATAGCAAAGTCATCATCATCGTCTTCATCATCATCAGAGTCAATCTCAGTGTTGACCTTTGATGCACTTTCAGTTACCTTGAGAGCAACACCCTTATCCTTCCTTCTTCCTTCTGATAAGGTTTTAGCACGTTGGGTCAGCTCCAGTTTGTATGTCAGGAGATTTCCATATAGTTGTTGAACTGTCATTTCGTTGAGATTCTTTGACTCTCTTATTGCGATTGGTCTTGGCATCCCCCACACCTTGGTAGGGCTCTCATGAATTTTATGGTCGAGATCTTTGTTAGGATAGACCTTTCCATATGCTCGTAGAGAGTTGAGCAGAACATTGAATCTTTCATAGGTGGCAGTTACATTTTCTCCTTGCACATGAGCGAACATTTCGTATTGCTGTGTTAGAAGAGACCGTTTGTTCTCTCTAACTTCTTCAGTTCCTTCGTGCATGATCAGCAGAGCTTCCCAAACTTCCTTAGCTATTTTGTTGTTTACAACATTTTCAAACAGATCGTCCTCTAAGGATTGGAACAGGATGTTCTTAGCCTTCTTATCAAGTTAGATGACTTTCTTCTCGTATCCATCCATTCTTCTTTAACTTTGAGTTGGACTCTGTTTGGATCGTCATTCGTTGGTGCAAGCTTTGTTGGTATATAGGGCCCATTTTGAACGGTCTCAAATAGATCTTCATCTATTGAATCCATGTACGCTTGCATCCTGACTTTCCAGTTAGCAAATTTATCTTTGTTGCACATTGGTGGCTTGCTGCCTCCCCCGGTCCTGGATTCGCTTGGTACGAGTGCCATTGGATTTCGCAATTGTGTCCCCATGCATTCTTGTAGTCTCTTCTAGAAATTTGATGTGAATCGCGGATCTCTATCGAACACAATTGATACTGGCACTCCATGCCTCGAAACGATCTCTTTAATGTACAATCTTGCCAACTGATCAAGATTGAATCTAATCTTTATTGGTAGAAAGTATGTTGATTTCGTCGATCATCCACTATCACCCAAATCGCATTGCATCCTCTCTGAGTAGTTGGAAGACCCACCACAAAATCCATCGTGATGTGTTCCCACTTCCATTCCGGTATTTCCAATGGTTGGAGTAATCCGTTGGGTCTTTGATGTTCGGCTTGAGGGAACGGGAAGTATGGCTAATGCAGGAATTTAACTGATAAATCTTTTATTTTGCGTCGTTTAGATTAAATATCTATTTTATTTCAGTATCCTCGTTATGCAGGTTATTCATATGATATTATGTGAGCCTAGAAGCCACGGGATCTAAGATCCAGCTGACGGATCTAGATCTGGTTCCCATGATAGACCTTTTTCAGTTATACAGCTAGCTTTGCAAATCATATTTATGATGCTCGGGTCACTTCGATGGCTTTCCTGCTCATAAGGAGCCAGATACTTATATGTTTATTATTTTGTCGAAAATATTTCGCATCTCGAGAATAAAATCAAATCAAGCCGAATACGGAATAAAATGAAAGTATCAAATGCCTCAATTACTATGTGAGCATAAGGGTTTGAAAACCTATTTTTAAAACATCATTTCTGTATATATTGCTTAAAATTGAAATTTTATACAAGTCAAATCATTTGTATATAGGTGCAAACGAGGTATAGCTGTAACATTCCAGAATTTTAAAGTGTAATATTAAATATTTATTGATTTATATAAGTATTTAATGGATATGATTAATTGTTGAATAAATAATTGTTCAATTTGAGTTGATGTGGTTTAGTTAATTATTTGTTGAATAAATAATTAACTATTAAATATTAAATATTTATTTACAATATTAAATATTTATTGAATTATATAAGTATTTAATGGCAATTTGAGTTGATGTGGTTTAGTTAATTATTTGTTGAATAAATAATTAAGGAGCTAAGAAAATTAATTGCTATGAGATTATATATACTAATTTAATTTAATAAGTAAGCTAGAGAGCTTATAATGATTAAATGAATTATAGTATTTTAATTGAAATTTGTGATTTAAATAAGGTGTTAGTTGGATTAAATAAAATTATAATTATAAAGAAATTATAGTTTTGTGATAATGATTTATGTGTTAAAGTAATTTAATAGATTAGTATTTGAATTGATTAAATTGATTATTTAATTAAGTAGAAGTGTGACTAATAACCTTGCTATAAAGGAGTTATTAAAATAAATTAAAGGAGTTTAATTTAGTTTTGGCCAAACAAGTCTTAATGCATATTAAGTCTTTAATCTAATAGTGTTTTATCAAACAAGGTATAAGGATTAATCCATTTGTTTTAGTTAGAATTGTCAAACAAGGTGTAAGAGTTAATGGGTTATTTTTATTAGCTTAACCAAACAAGCCTTGTGACTTTTGATTTTCAAATAAAACATAACTGATATAATTATATCTATACTTATATTATATCATTAATATATATTATTACTATATACGTTATATTGTTAGTACGTATGTTAGAGAAGAAGACTAAATTTGAAGTTTCAGAGAGAGAAAAGAGAGAGGAAGGAAGGCTAGAGAAATTGAGAAAAGAATTGGGGGAGAAGAAGCTTGATAATCAAAGGATAATCTAACTCTAGGATATCATCTTCTTAATCAAAGGTAGGAGCTTAATCTCTTTCTTTAAAAGTTTAGTTTTCCTCTTCCCAAAAAGTCTCTGTAAAATATTTATAAAAGATGAATTGTTGATATGAATATAGTTTAGTATAATAATTATTTGTAAAAGGTTGTTTCATGAATTTGTATGTGATTATAGAGAAATTAAGTCATGTATGTATGCAATTTGTGAAGAAAACCATATTACAGTGTGTATATGAAAATATATGAGTATGACTTAGTTTAAAATGAAATTAATGTTTGATTAATTGTTAATATATATAAATTAACTATTGAATTTGATAGAGTATGTATAATCACAACCATAGTATTTTGAATTAACTGTTTTGGTTGAAAAACAAAATCACAGTGTTGATTTTCATTGAAAACATTAAAAATGGAGTTTTTGCCAAAAATATTGAAATTGGGTGTTGTAAATTCGATGTTTATGTTATTTTATGGGTAGAATCATGTTAGAAGTCTTCACAATATGTTTACATGAAGTCTCTGTATGAATTACATGTTAATTAGTCTATTAAATTGGAGCTTGTAGGCCGATTTGGCTTTTATTCATCTTTGTTCTTGTAGAGCTTGGTCGTAGGGAGTTACGGACTCTGGCGTGCATGACCACAACCAAAGATGACAAGTTTTCGCCTTGTGTACGGCGCCACACCATAACGCTTAATCGATAGCTTTGTGACTTCGCCATGGCCTTAACTCGGTATTGTGTAAAGACTAACCACTTGTATGGCTGTGGCAAGCCATGTAAAGATTAAGCGAAGGTTCTGACAGTTTTAGTTTATTACACAAATTTTGAAAATAAAGGTTATGTGTTAATAATATGAATGCTAAATGATGATTTCAGTAGTATTAAACTATGAATGAGCATGTTATCAAGTGTTAACTAGTATTAACATAGTTTGATTATGTGAATGGGTGATTTGACCTACATGATGTATATATTTGTTTATATAGATATTAAATGTTGGTAATGACTAATTATGTCATGATGACATATGTATAGGGTATTGATTCAAGTTGTAAGGTTTAGCTTGTGCTAAAGGCAAGTTCTCTAACTCAAAACTTCATTATGCGAGTTTAATTTCATTAGTACGTTATTGTTTTCAAATTCAATTACAATTGTTGTCAATTGTTACATCTACACTTTTGTAGAGCTAGATTGCCTATTATTGAATAAGCTATTGTATTTAGTTGCTCATAACGATACAAGTATCCCAAATCTTATAGTTTAATATTGAGCAAGTTTCTCTAATATGTAACTTATTATTTAGCATGCGAGTCGCTTTATATATTCTAGTGTTGAACAACTTTATCGTTCAATTACTATTCACTATGCATGCTTAGTATTCAATTCTCAATAACTTTGACCTAATATTGTTCAAAGCAAATTATGATATGATTATTCAATGTTTATGCTATTAGATTATTCCTAAAGCATGATGTTAATTACAAATATCAATTCAGTTATGATTATTCCATAGCATCTGAGTTATTTACATTTGTAATCAACTAATCCTTAGTTGATTACCGTTGAATTCTAAATTACCCTGAAAGTATCCAAACCAAACTTACTTTGGTGTGGACTTGTATTCTAAATACTGAGATGAACAACTCTTTTATTAGAGGTTTACGCTTAGCGTTAAAATGGTTGTGCACAATACATTGTACGAAGGGTTGGTCCCCCTAAGTACGTGGAGTCCTTATAGTCTTATGACTGTTAAAGTTAAAGTTGAAAGATTACTTATAACTGTGGACATGATTCGTGGTCATTAAACCCTCAGTGAATGCTATAATTTTTAGAAAGTTAATAGAACACATTGTTCAGTTCTATTGAGCCTAGTTTTGGCAATTGATGTAAAAGTTTAAAGAATTACTTGTTGTTATTCCAAGTGAGCCTTGTTTGCTCACTCTTGCTTGTAAAATTTCTTACAGCTAAAGATGAAAAGGGTGACGTACCTAGCACCAGTAAGGGAAAAGGAAAGACGACCAAATATTGAAAACTTGTAATAGTTTTGATAGTTTTATTATCAGACTTTGGTTTAAAGATTGTAATGAAGTTTATTTAATTTCCGCATTTGAATGTTTGTAACTAAAGGTTAGATAACCTGGGATATTTTTATTTAAGTTTAATCACTGTACTTATAAGAGGTTTTATTATTCAATTTTATTATGATTGGGTAGTTAGAAATGAATTTTGATTAAGTGAACACCAAATCTTGAGAAAATGAAGTACCAGGATTTGGGGGTGTCACAATAGCACTACTTCCAAATAATGCATTTAGGCCCAATTTACTGCACACACACTTCAAATAAATAGGGAATTAAAAATACGCGGTAATCGTGTTTTCACGAAAGTCGGGGGGTGCCTAACACATTCCCCCCGCTTAATCAAGCCCTCGAACTCTATGAATCTCAGTTTTCAAGGCCTGTTAAATAGAGTCCACTAATTGGGCCTTTTGCAAAACTTTCCAAATTCAATTGAGTTGATACAACCATTTTACTACTACTAACTGGCGACTCTAAATTTTCAAATCGTCGACATTTTGTGTCGTACTCTTTTCAAGCTCGCCCTTTCAAACGAAATTCAACACATAGAAAACATAAAGGGTAAGAAAGACTAAAAAAGAAATTCAAAAAAAAGAACTTTTTCCCGACGTCGACAAGTATCTTTTATTAATTAATTCCCAAACTTCTTTAGGAATTAAATAATAATAATAATAATAATAATAATAATAATATAATAATAATAAGACTCCTCTTAATAATTTATATTTAATATTTTCAAAGTATTGAATAATAAATATTAAGCTATTTAATTTATTTTATCACTTTAGATTAAATTAAATACACTTAACTTATTATTACGATTATGTCATTTACTCCTTAAATAAATATTTTTCCTTTTATGGTGTTAGCCTTTAGGGTCTCCGTATTTAACCGGTTATGAATAAATCAATTAGAAAAATTTTGATCTTATTTAAATAAATAAATTAAATTATTTAATTTATTTAAATAAATAACATTTATTCTACAATAAGGATAGGCCTCATTAGCTATCAATGACTTTCCAGATAATATAGATTTCTACATTAATCGTAAAAAAACCTTTGAGTAAATAGTTACCGTACAATTCAATCATTCCACATACAATATCCTAATTAAATATAAGACATGGAATTACTGTTAAATCTTATTTTATTTAATTTTATATATTTCGATTCTTAAATGTACAACTCCAAATAATGCAAATTAAAAACTTATTTCTAATTTCATTCTGCCTTGGCCAAGAACTATTAGATTGTCATTTATCGAATCATATAAGACACTCTATTTTTACTAGAAGCGGTAGATTTTTTGTTGATCATTCATTATCTCCATGTACAACTTATTACCCCCAAGCATACCATTTGATATCATAAGGGTCTTAAGGGATGTGTCAAAGTATAACTCATCATACACAATATACTATGATAATCTCAAATCTAAGGATCACTTGTAATAATATCACTACAAAAATTTCTATTGACGGACAAGTAAAACTCCATTAGGTATTCATTAGCAAGCTACGTCTAGTGAACTTATTCTCCAATAAGCACCTACATACTCGCTTTAGTGTCTCCACACAAATGATAATGAGATCAATCATTCTCATCCAATGAGCATGCAACGTATGTACCAATCTATCCGGATTCACTAATTCACTTTTTAGTAATCCAATAATTGGGAACAATTTTAGTTTGTGAGCTATCTAAAAATTTAGATCTTCATGATTCTAAAAGCATTACTCAAAATTATGAATTTATCACATATTATAAAATAACACCATGTAGATAAATTAAAAGTCTTTAATTAAACAATTCTCATCCAATGAGCAAGCAACGTATGTACTAATCTATCCAAATTCACTAATCTTCTTTTTAAATCCAACAATTAGAAACAATTTTAGTTTATGAGCTATCTAAGAATTTAGATATCATCGATCATCATAATTCAAAAAAAAAAATACTCAAAACTATGTTTATCACATATTATAAAACAACATTATGTAAATAAATTAAAAGTCTTTAATTAAACAATTCTTTTATTAATAAATGAATAAGATTGTTACAAAGTGCTCCCTCCATCCTTTTAATATAACACGTTTTAGAGAAATTTTTATGTCCCTTAATATATGACGTTTTAGAATTCCAAGTAAGCATTAATTGATTAATTTCCAATATTACCCTAAGTATTAAATATAAATTTGGTTATCTCACTATTTTTTCTCCAATAAATAACAATCTTTTTTTCTAATACAAGGATAATATAGACATTTAATATTATATTTAATATTATACAATCATTTTCTTAATACTTGTGCACAACTCTAAAAAGTCTTATATTAAGGGATGAATGAAGTATATATTTTATTATCAAACACAATTAACTTGTGTGCATACTAATTTCATTGCAACTTTTATGATGAACGTGCGATCCGTAAATTGGAGAGATCGTGAAAGATCAAGAATTTAAATTTTGATTCTTCATTGAAGATTACACACTTCAAAGGTATATATTTATCATCCCTCAATTAATATTATGTAGACTACATATGAGATTGCTAAAAAATTTAATTTATTATTTTACATGCTTCCACTGTTAATTCAATTTGATTGAACGCTTTGATTTGTTTTTAGCAATCATACATCAAACACCAACGCAACTTTCCAAACTAATAAGAGGAAATCATACTAGTCTAAAGAGACGCTGACAAAGTGTTACAATCACCCACCAAACTTCTACCAAGACCAAAATAGTGCAAAAGTTAATAATAGTCTATGAATTCTTAATATGGAGATTTAGGACCAGTTTGGACCTTTGTCCCCAAAATTACTTCCTAATTATTGAAACTTTTAAAAAGCAATTCAAAATAACAACAGATAAGTTGATCATGTATAAATCAGCCAATCAATTTGAATAAGTACTCCTATAATAGAGGCACGCTCACTTTCATATCAATCCTAAACTAGAACAAAATCAAAAGGATCAGAAACAGAATTCATATCAATATTCAAATCGGTCCAGATTATTCAACCATGCATAGTTTACATTATTAATCCAGCTACCTCATACCTTGGTTCTTGGGGATAAGTTCCAGCTACCTCATACCTCGGTGTAGCAACAAGTAGTTTAAGAGCATAGTACAGGCAATAAGGATAAACGATCATCAAATTTCTCAAAAGCAAACAAAGCTTAAAGCATTATAGAGGAACACATTCTAAATCAAAAATATGATGCAGGTAAATTAGTCCATCTTTTCTCAGCAATGTCGGCATCAACTGGCAAAACAAGAACAAAAAGATGCACACATACACCAGTTCCACAAACAAAATAGAATCCATCAACCAAAAATGAAAGGTAAGTTATATTTAAAAAAACAAGGTAAGCTATACTTAAAAAAACAAAAAGTTTTTCAGCAACAAAAACAGACGATCATCACAGATGGAACCAAGCCATACTTCGCAAAGTGTAGTTATAAGCAAACATGATGGCTTACGTATAATTATGTCACCACTAACATAATTCACAATATGACAACAAACACAACAAAAATAGTAACTTAGACCTGCCTCTCCTCACAACTAGACTAGAACTCGAAGCAATTGTTTATTATGCTTATTACTAAGACTCAACTAAATAGTAGACAATGAAAATTAGTAAAAATGACCACAAACATTTGTCCGTAGGTTTGCGTTTTACGCCTCACTAAGGCGAATGGCAGCAGACACTACCTTCATGTCTAACAAGCCTTGTTTGATTTTTGGAATGGAATTGCAATTAAATGTGCCCTTCAAAAAGATATCAATACCCACATTGCCAGAAATATTATATGCCAATGCTGATAAAATATTGAACAAAAAGATGATAGGAAAACCCCCCGTAACTTATAGACGAACCCACATGAGCAACATCCAAATGACACTGGAGAAAAAAAAATGTCTCAAAGACGTACAATCCTAGTACATCCTTACTTCAAGCTAGAAGGCAGGACACAGAAACGAAGGTACAGAAGGGCAGAACCCTCTTCATGCCCATCATTCCTTAAAACTAAAAGTGGGAGGACATTGAAGAAAAGGTAAAAAAGATTGATCTCCATACTCATAGAGGTCTCCTCAATCCAGGCCCAGTATTTCAATTCCTGTCAAAAGTGGGAGGGAAGAATATTTTGGAGGAAAGGATAGGAAAGGATAAGAAAGAAAGAAATATAAAAATACAATGTGCTTCAACACTTCTTTTGATATGCAACAATATATTAGGAAGGTTAAACAAACACATATAATTCCTGCTCAGCAAACAATAAAATTAAGAGAAGAAACCTCTCTTGAGAGGGAATCACTTCATTCCCTGCTGTTCTCCCTTCTACTATTCCATCCCTCGTACCGATATGTAGTAAAATAGATCCCCACAACCAAAATAGCCAACAGTGAAATACTCCAGCTGCAAAAAACTATTCTATAATCAAATATTAAAAACATAGCATGATGGTGCATTGTAAATAGGAACCACCCACTATGAATCCAGAACAAAAGCATCGCCTAGTGTATAAGAACATTTGCACTTAAGTGGTTTATCAGAACTTTAAAGTACGGGCCGCATCTTTTATCTCGGTACTCTTCAGCAAATCCCATAACATTATCAAGGTCAATTGAAGTCTCTAGTTTAGAGAGCTTCTTTAAAACTGAATTGACAAAATCTCAGAAATTCAACTTCGTGAGGAACCAACTAATGATATCATAGCTGGATGCTACTGTTCATATTGACAACTTTAGATGAGAATATCTTTTATATTAAGAAAAACAATAACATTAAATCAACTTAACTTTAGATGAGAAAATCAATCTGAAGAAAATTAATTTACCTAGCAATTAAACTATCATAGGCAGCATGTGTGTTTTGGAGAAAAAAAGGAGGGAGGGGAGTGGGCAGGGTTCAGTGCAGTAAGAAACCACTGATTAACAATAATGAGATTATGCTGGAGTAACCACTTTGTGCAACTAGTGCCAAATGTTATGCCCTCCCAGTACCATCACTTTATTGCAAGAGGTAACCAAGTGGCCATTACGCCAACCTTTCAATTGAATCTCAACATTTACTGTTGTTTCCTTACCCTAGTTTTGAGACTTAGCAAATAGCTATAGTGCTATACAAAATAAAAAATCTCACATATTAGCCACAAGCAACATAGGGCTTAATTTTAATTGCCAACTGAATTGTTATTGATTTCAAGCCAACAAATCCTAATGGATTATTATACTGCTGTTATATTATAGGAGTAATTTTAAAATAAATATTGAAGCGTTCAACTTAAAACCATTTGTTGGCTGTAAGTGGAGAGGCCTATCAAATATATATAATGGCTTTCCAGGTAAATTTTAACCGAAAAATCATATTAATTCTAATCTCTGCATCCAAACAGGAAAAACATAAAATCACATATCAAAATATCAAACCCAGCAAAACATGATCATCAATAGTTTTAAATTAAAGAAAAGGAATACTTACTTAAATTGTAATCTAAGAACAACTGCATCCCACCAAAAATTAAACATTTCCTTTTCATCTCTACACTATCCAATCCATAAATGGCAAAAACATACCTAATGTTTCATTTTTCACATGTTGTTTCAACATTTACAAAACAAACTATTACTAACCAGTACCTGAATATAAGATAATCCTTCATCATCAACATGTACATAATTCATATATCTTTGATCTGTAAAGCTGCTCAAGACCCTAAAAATCTTACCTTTACCAGAATCTGAGAAATTTCAAACACCTTTCCACCTAGGGCTCGGCACTGTCGGTGAAAGAGGAAATTGCTGGAATGTTGTCGGCGAGAACAGGGAAGGGTATGGCGACCTTGGGGACGGCAAGCATCCAAACGGCAGTGGAGACGACGGCATCGGGAAATGGAGAGGTGCCGATGATGCTGCTATCGGTGACTGGGGAACGTTTTGCGGCTGTGAGGACGGTGGCTGAGCAAAGTTATTCCACCGCGGCGAAACAAGCGGCGCTAAAGTCGAGAATCCAGCGAACCTCTTCGAATCGGAGTCTGTGTTGGAGTTCGAGCTCTGAAGGTAGCGCATGTAAGCGGAAATCGGTGATTCAGCCGCCGTGTGCACCGCCGGGAATGGCGGAAGGGGCGAGAGCGGCTGAACTTGCCTCACAAAGCTGCTGGAAGCGGTGGACGAAGAGGTGGAGATGGGGTTACTAGGGTTTAACGGCGGCACAGCGGTGGGGTCGCAGTTCAGCAACGGAGGAGGGCGGGCAATAAGCTGCGGCAGCGGCGGAGGCCGGATCTTCTGAAGGCGGGAGCTCGTGAGTTTCGGAGGCTGAATCGGCGGCGGCGTTGAGAACCTCTCATGCGCAGGAGAACCGGTGAGCTTCTGAACGACATCACGAAAATCGCTCTTGTTGATATTATACACCGGCGGTTGATGTTGCTGCGGCTGCGGCAGATTCAACGGCTGAGATTGATTTTGCTGGGTTACCGGTGGTGGATTGTTCTGCTGCTGATTATCAAAACTGGGTTGCTTTTTGATAATGGGTTTCGAGATTTTGTGAGATAATTTGTTGAGATGTTTCAAATACTGATCTCTATTACTACTACTGGTAGTATTATTATCATTATTATTACTACTGGTAGTATTATTACTAGACTCAGTAGCTGAGTTACAGCTTTTATCCATCTGAATATACAAAACCCCTTTTCTTTCTCTTGGTCTCCCTAGATCTATAACTTTTTCTCTCTATAAGTAAATGTATATGTATGTATATATAGATGTGGTAGACAATAACTATTTCTTCTTCTCTACCAGTCGGTGAATACTGGGGTTGAACACAAGATTATAAATGCTTTGCTATCAATTTTTGGATAGTAAGAAATAGACAGAGAATTAATTAAAGTGGTAAAGAAAAAGAAATGAAAAGAGAGAATCTGTCTTTGTCTATTTGTTTTTTTGCTTTTTTGATGATTAGCTTAAAAAGAAGAGAAGCAATATGAACCCTTTAGCCACACTCAAATGTATCTATCCATAATAGAATTCATATTTACCCAAATAAATTTGATATTTATTCAAATGAATTTGATAATTTTATAAATTTTTCTTTATGTAAATAATAAGTACGATCTATTTTATGTGAAAGAATCTTATAAAATTATGAAATTTACTTGGAGAAATAAATTTTTTTAATATAAATATAAGAATAACTGTATTTAT
This sequence comes from Panax ginseng, assembly GCA_020205605.1. Classification (NCBI taxonomy): domain Eukaryota; kingdom Viridiplantae; phylum Streptophyta; class Magnoliopsida; order Apiales; family Araliaceae; genus Panax; species Panax ginseng. The sequence goes on from CM035146.1 coordinate 42,240,711, forward strand.
AAATAAAAGTTATTTTTATAAGAATTTACTTTTTCATGAAAATTCACATTTCTATACGTAATATGTATAGAAAAAAAAAAGAAATATGTAACTACTCGGTCATAGTGAAGCTTAATTATATAAATACATACATCTATTAATAATATCTTTTATATTTAAAATTAGAGGCAGAACTAGGGGGTGGGGTATCTCGATCACAGTAAATCGGCCAGTTGCCTGCATGAACTAAGGGTGGGGGTAGGGGTGGGGGTAAGGGTAGGGGTAGGGGTGGGGGATGGGCGAGGCGACGGCACCGGCGCCCCACCACAATGCTTCTGCAATCTGTACCGTAGTAATCAACCGGACCTCAGATTAGGAGGATTTGTCATCTACAGTGATGTTTCGGGCAAAGGATTAGGATGTGTTCTCATGCAACATGGAAAAGTCATAACCTATGCTTCTCGACAACTCAAAGAATATGAGAGGAATTATCCTTACTCATGATCTAAAGTTGGCAGCTGTTGTCTTCGCACTTAAAATTTGGAGGCTTTACCTGTATGGGGAGAAAGTGGAGATCTATACGGATCATAAAAGCCTCAAACATTTCTTCACTCAAAAGGAAGTCAACATGCGGCAACGACGTTGGCTCGAACTGTTGAAAGATTATGATCATACTATTCAATACCATCTTGGAAAAGCGAACGTAGTAGCTGACACATTAAGTAGAAGATCATATGCAGGTACGAGTGCGTTATTGTCGGCGTAAAGGCCCATTTTGTATGACTTGCAAGGTGGTATACATCACCCATCTTGTATACATCACCCATCTTGGGTTACGGATCAAGTAATGAATACAAATACAACTTAATTATACAACGATTCGTGTAAAATACGACAAAACATAAGGTTGTGAGTTTTAATACAAATATTGTCATCTAGACAATATCCACACTCAATGGAGTCCTCATTACATTTATTATCACACTATTTCACGAGAATAGTGAGGACTACTAATGCACCATCTAGGACCATCACTCTGTTTCTGAGCTAGTCCCACTACGTTCTCATTTCTGAAGAGAAACAGTGAAAAGAAAAGGGTGAGCTCAACTAGCCCGATAAGAAATATTATGACTAAGATAATGCAGAATAAATTATCATTAGCCTTCAACAATGTTAAAGCGATAGAATATAATAGACAACAAGTTTAAGCTGCGGCGGATCAAGCAATCCATTAGAAGAGTTAAGTAAAGTATAAAATCTACTATCTTCTATGATTTAAAAAGTTTTTCATCAACTTTATCATTTGAGACTCGACAATAAATAAAATCGAATCATCCACACTCCACGGCCGAGGATATTCATGTAATCATCAATGGTCATGACTATAGAATAATCCACTGGTCATAATCATACCAACAATTTGTCCACCCGATGAACTACAGGCCCGATGAGGACTTTTACCACATCATTTCGTCACATTACGGTCATGATTATATACCGAATAATCCACAGTCATAATCATACCAAGTCCATCTATGCACGTAAGCCAAAGATGACTTTCATCACAATATAAGCATGAGGATGATGACAATGACATAATAATTCAATAAAACAAGTTCAAGAATAAATTTTAAAGATTTATAAATTAATTTATCCATGAACCGATAACGTCAAATTATCGACATGATCTTTGCTTTGTAGAGTAAAATTCAAGAATGCTCGGAAGAATATTTCCATGAAAAGATCTTTGGATGAAGCGCAAATATCAAGGATATTCCACTAATTTCATGGAGTATAGAAGCCAAAGCTTTAACCAGTTGAGTATAATAGAATATATGAAAGCGCAAATGGATTTTACGCCGCCATGCGGTAATCCGTGAAGGCGAGATCATTTCCATAATTTAATAAGGAATGAATCTGAAGGATCATTCACCATGCATGTGGTAATCCACATAGGCAGAGTTATTCAACGAATAATAAAGAATGGAATAATAGAAGGATTCACCGTGCGTGCGATAGATTTGCACATGAGACAGAGTTATTCCCAAGCGAGAATAATAAATAATGGAACCGGGTCGGCGTAAGCGCATGAGACGAGGATATTACGAGCGCGAATAATAAATAATGGAACCGAAGTGGAAATAAGCATACAGAACGGGATATTAAGCGAGAATAATATAATGGAACTAGGTCTAGCGGTAAATAGAATATTCAGACGAGGATATTAAAGCGAGAATAATAAAGAGCGGAATATTAGAAGAATTTCACCATGTATGCGGTACTTTGCATAAGCAGAGTTATTCAATGAGAATAATAAGAATGGAATAACAATAGAATTCACGGGCATGCGATGAGCCATAGCGAGGTTATTCAACAGAATAATAAAGAATGGAATAACAGAAGAATTTCACCATGTATGCGGTACTTGAATAGCGAGTTATTCAACATAATAATAAAGAATGGAATAACATGAAGTTCTCTTCATGAATCTGAAGAAAAATAATACCCCTTCTGAGTACAACAAATAATATCCCTTACCTTAGAAAAAAGCTGGATATTGGAGTAGTGAAGTAGCGAGAATACTTTTCTTCTTTCTCTCTATAGTTTCTCTCTCTAGAGTTTGAGTGAATTCGTAAGAAATAATGAAGGAATGAGCTTCTATTTATAGGAGAATGGGTGAATAGTAACTAATTCATGAGCGGTCAGATTGATTTACTTTTAAGCGGACGGTCCATATTGATTTACTATTAAAACTTAAAGCAACGGTCCATCTTGATTTACTATTAAAACTTTAAACCCGGTGATCCATATTGATTTACTATTATAACTTTCCACGGTGGTCCATATTGATTTACTATTATATCTTCAACCAACGATCCATATTGATTTACTATTATAACTTCAACCAATGATGCGAAAAATTATCACATCTCCTCATGGAATAATATTGTACCCAAAAATGATTTGGATGAGAAAAGAATATATTTTTTTGAATAATGAGAATAGTGAATAGTACCGAAAAGTGTGAATGTGAATACTAGAGTGAATAATAAGGGTGAATAGTAACAAGTGAATAGTGTGAATAGTACTCGACATGAAAAGTGTCCCAAATACTAGAGTGAACAATACTAGAGTGAATAATAACGGGTGAATAGTAACTTCGTGAATAGTAGTACTCGACACAAAAAGTGCCCCGAATACCGATTGGTCAATATAACCTCGGACATCAATTATTATCGAAATAAATATCGATTTCTACTAACACTAATAATCCCAACACAATGGAACTATCAATTTCATCTTTAATCAACACGAACTTATTCATCATTAATATTATAATTCATAATATTTAACAAACGGTCGTTTCGGAAGAGGGGCTTTCAGATAAGGATTTCTCCTTATTGGCGCGCATGATTAGGTGACCAAACCTCTCCTTGTGAACTTCTAGACATTGTCAATATTGCAAATAATAATATGAATAACTTTGTCGTCTCAATTATTGATTTAATAATATAACATATTATCTGAGATGATCTTGTGACAATAATTGAATCGATAATATGAGAGAGATATGATCGACAATTATTGTAGCGATAATTGAGTATAAGCTGAGTGACTTCTTACGTAAGCATCAATAATCAATCAGGTGTGCTCTATGCAACCACGCGTATTCTTGTACTTTTTACTAGGGTAGTTCAGCGGTTTTAACGGTAACACTTTCGTAGCGTTATTTTTAAAAAAATATTTTTGTCATTTTCTCGATCAACAATAATTAGATTTGTGGGGTCCACCGATGATTGTCTTGGTAAATACGGATATTCCCGAAACAAAAGAATATTCCCAGACCAATCGAATATTATACAACAACTTGCATACTTTGCAAAATTTATAAATATTACCCACAACTATAACATTATATCAAATCACACCATAATATTAAAAAAAATATTTGAGAAATTTAAATCTTTATTCATAAAATTTGGGGTCTCTGATCTCCCCTCCTTATGAAATTTTTGCCCTCGAAATTTACGTGCGTACTGGTATCTTAGAAGAGATGAGGATACCTTGACTTCATTTGATTCTAACTCTTGAGGTATAACCTTTGAGTGTTGAATCGATCCTTCTTATCAAGATTTTTAACACGTATCTCTTCATCGTTAAATCTTACGCTATCTCGTCTAGTTTTAATTCAATAATGTGGTTGAATTCGTCCACATATTTACGTAACATGTCGATATCGTGAAAAAAAATGTTATGAACACGCGACATACTTGGCGGTAAAAGCGAGTCTATAGGCCGCGGTTCCTACTCGATCAAAGGATTTCAAATGGGCGATAAAATCGAGGGTTGAGATTTCCTCTCTTCATCGATTCTTGCTTCTAGAATAACGCCCTCTTGAACCTTCTTCTTCACATTCATCATATTTCTGAGTATGTAGCTTGGCGACTTTAACTTTATCGATTAAAGTCTATTCTAATCGTATATTCGTTATCTTCCGTGGGTCCTAGAGTCTTTAACTCTATCTCCATCATTTGTAAGTTATCTGAAATGGGTCTTTGTGTTAACAACATCACACTCGTAAATGCATACGATCTTACTCAGCGCGTCGGCTACCACGTTCGCTTTTCCACGATGATATTGAATGAATACGATCGTAATCTTCAATGACTCGAGCCAGCGTCTTTGGCACATTACGTTCGTTTTGGGTGAAGAAAATATTTGAGGGTTTTAGAAATGGGTTTTGTCTTTGGGGTCGATACAAAATTCGATTTCACGCTCTAGGGTAGGCTAAGAAGTCTTCAAGAATCGTCGGAAATTTATTAACAATAGAAATATCATTCAAAATTGTGACTCTCATCCAAGACTTGGATATACGTCACATTGATACCTATCAACTTTTGCCGTTATTCTGGCGTCCCCTACTACGGAAAGTTCGACGGTGCATTCCACCTGAGGAAGTCACCGGTGAAAGGCTCGGGGCTCTTTACTTATGACTTGATATGACAATGATTGACTTTAGTGGTTTGGTTGCTTGAATTAGCATAACGAGGTTGGTTAGGAATATGAAAGCTAACAACCTTACGAAAAGCATGATGAGTAGTTAACCAATCGATTCCTAAAATCACATCAAAGGCAAGTATTTTCAAAGAGATAAGATCGTGAATGTAGCGTGAAAGTGTCGATTTGAATCAACAAGATCTATAAGCGAGTGGAGGTAATGAAGGTTTCTACTATCGAAGTTTCAACCAATAAGTCAAAGTCTAATTTCTCGAAGTCAAATTTAAGCGTTGGCGTAAGCAAAGAGATAAAAGAATGGGTAGAGGCGGTATCTAATAAGGTATAGACTTTGCAAGAATTTATAATTAACTAACTAACGTGCTAACCGTTCGGGTCACTCGCTTTTTTGAGAAGTCACTGAAAATGCTCTTCTGAAACCACCGACTTTGTTTTGTCGTATCGCCTTTGGTACCACATAGTCCAATTTGGACTTGACTTTGGTGCGACGACAAAATTGGGCTAGGTGACCTTCTTTTCCACAATTGTAACATGCTTTGGACTGCATCCGCAGTTTGGTGATATCCTCCTCTCCTCGCATTTGAAGCATCTGATTGGTGAGCGGTCGTTCTCCTTCCTTCCTAGCAGTCTTGGTGGTTTGTTGTCTTTCCATCATTATTGAACCTTCTCTTCTTGAAATTTCCACTTCTATTATCTTGGCCATGATTACCAAAGTGGTTACCATTCTTGGCATGATAATTTCCCCCCGATGGTTATCATTGTTAGATGGTCGTTGCCCATAGATGCGATTATTATCGTGTTGTTGGTCGTTGCCTTTTGGTTGTCTTTGAATCATTATCGGCGCTCAATAAATTGAGCCCTATTCACAACATCGAATATAAACAAAGTTTGTGAGAAATGAGGTATTGGCGTATATCGGGTTTCAAACCTCTTAGAAACATTAGCGTCATTCGCTCCTCATTATCGACCAAATGGGATCTGAAATCGGGATAACTTCGGCAAACTTAGCCTCGTCTTTGCGACACGGTCATATTGTTTTGTTTCAACTTGATAAACTCCACCTCCTTCATGTATGGCGAATACTTTCGGGAAAGTACTTGTCGTTGAGCGACTCTTGGAACTTCTCCCAAGACATCTTGAGTGCGTCGGGTTTGAGTACGTTTTCTGATTCCACCGATAATCTGCTTCTTCACGCGCAACATAAAGGTGGCAAAGGAACCTTTTGCTCCTCGGAGCATCCCAAGACATCAAATATCTTGGTGATCTGCTTTAACCACGTCTCGCCTTAAGTGGTTACGGCTTTCCCAAAAACTACGGTGGTCCCGACTCCTTGAGCTGCTTAGCGGTGGTGGTAGTGGGTTGCCATTGTTTCCACTGCATTATGAGCGAGGAGTCTCTACTTTGATGTTGCATGAATTGCATAAAGCCCTCTGAACATCCATCGTTCATCATTTCGCCGGTGTTATTGTTTACACGAGGATTATTGTCTTCTGTTGCACATTATCACTGGATATTGATTGTTGGTGACTCAGCGGTCTCATGTGCTTCATTGCTTATCCCAACATTTTTGGATGCCATTTTCAAATCTTGCCACAAAACAAGGGTTAATTAACATATCACATATTATCCTATACTACGTGAGCCAATTAAATACCAAATAAACTTAGGTAGGTCATCATACTAGCGAAGAATTCCCGTCTCTCCCCTCCTAGTTCTTGTCTCACATCTCGGCCGGGGATCATATCCTAAGCTTTGATACTGTTGTGGCGCCCCCAAAGCAGGTATACATCACCCATCTTGGGTGCATGAGATACAAAGTCTTGAATACAAATACAACTTAATTATACAACGATCGTGTGTAAAATACGACAAAACATAGGTTGTGAGTTTTAATACAAATATTGTCATCTAGACAATATCCACACTCAATGGAGTCCTCATTACATTTATTATCACACTATTTCACGAGAATAGTGAGGGACTACTAATGCACCATCTAGGACCATCACTCTGTTCCCAGACTAGTCCCATTCGTTCTCATTTCACGAAGAGAACGGTGAAAGAAAAAAGGGTGAGCTCAACTAGCCCGATAAGAAATATTATGACTAAGATAATGCGAGAATAAATTATCATTAGCCCAACAACAATATTAAGCGATAGAATATAATAGACAACAAGTTTAAGTTTAAGCTGCGTGGATCAAGCAATCCATTAGAAGAGTCAAGTAAAGTATAAAATCTACTATCTTACATGATTTAAAAGTTTTTCATCAACTTTATCATTTGAGACTTCGACAATAAATAAAATCGAATCATCTCCTGCTCCACGACCGAGGATATTCATGTAATCATCAATGGTCATGACTATCTAAAGAATAATCACTGGTCATAATCATACCAACATTTGTCCACCGATGAACTACGAGGCCGATGAGGACTTTTACCACATCATTCGTCACATTACGGTCATGATTATACCGAATAATCCCTGGTCATAATCATACCAAGTCCATCTATGCACGTAAGCCAAAGATGACTTTCATCACAATATAAGCATGAGGATGATGACAATGACATAATAATTCAATAAAACAAGTTCAAGAATAAATTTTAAAGATTTATAAATTAATTTATCGAGGAACGATAACGTCAAATTATCGACATGATCTTGCTTTGTAGAGTAAAATTCAAGAATGCTCGGAAGAATATTTCCATGAAAAGATCTTTGGATGAAGCGCAAATATCAAGGATATTCCACTAATTTCATGGAGTATAGAAGCAAAGCTTTAACCAAGCTGAGTATAATAGAATATATGAAGCGCAAATGGATTTTTTACCCGCCATGCGGTAATCACGTAAGCAGATCATTTCCACAATTTAATAAGGAATGAATCTGAAGGATCATTCACCATGCATGTGGTAATCCACATAGGCGAGTTATTCAACAGAATAATAAAGAATGGAATAATAGAAGGATTCACCGTAAATGCGATAATTGCTTGCAGACGAGTTATTCCCAACGAGAATAATAAATAATGGAACCCGGTCGGCGTAAGCGCGCAGACGCAGGATATTTCGGCGAGAATAATAAATAATGGAACCCGGTAAAGGCGTAAGCCTTACAGAGGATATTAGCGAGAAGAATAATAATATTAATAGCGCGAATAATAATAAAGAACGGAATATTAGAAGAAGAATTTCACCATGTATGCGATACTTTCCGCGCATAAGCGAGTTATTCAACGAGAATAATAAGAATGGAATAACAACGAGAATTCACCAGGCATGCGATAGACCCCGCACAGACGAGGTTATTCAACAGAATAATAAAGAATGGAATAACGAGAAGAATTTCACCATGTATGCGCTGCTTGGCATATGAGTTAGATGAGTTATTCAACATAATAATAAAGAATGGAATAATGAAGTTCTCTTCATGAATCTGAAAGAAATAATACCCCTTACGAAGTACAACAAATAATATCCCTTACCTTAGAAAAAAGCTTGGATATTGGATAGTAGTGAAAGTAGAAAGAATACTTTTCTTCTTTTCTCTCTATAGTTTCTCTCTCTAGAGTTTTGGTGAATTCGTAAGAAATAATGAAGGAATGAGCTTCTATTTATAGGAGAATGGATTTGAATAGTAACTAATTCATGAGCGGTCAGATTGATTTACTTTTTAAGCGGACGGTCCATATTGATTTACTATTAAAACTTAAAGCAACGGTCCATCTTGATTTACTATTAAAACTTTAAACCTTTGATCCATATTGATTTACTATTATAACTTTCCACCGGTGGTCCATATTGATTTACTATTATATCTTCAACCAAGCGATCCATATTGATTTACTATTATAACTTCAACCAGCGGTGCGAAAAATTATCACATCTCCTCATGGAATAATATTGTACCCAAAAATGATTTGAATGAAAAAGAAATATATTTTTGGGTGAATAGTATACCCGTGAATAGTACTTTGAATAATATAACGAAAGTGAATAGTACAATACTAGAGTGAAAAAGTGTCCTAAATAGTAACGTGAATAGTAACAATACTAGAGTGAATACCGAGTGAACAATACTAGAGTGAATAGTAACTTGGTGAATAGTAAACCGTGAATAGTACTCTAAACACGAAAAGTGCCCGAATACTGGATTGGTCGATATAACCTCAGGACATCAATTATTATCGAAATAAATGTCGATTTCTACTAACACTAATAATTCCAACACAATGGAACTATCAAATTCATCTTTAATCAACACGAACTTATTCATCATTAATATTATAATTCACAATATTTAACAACGGGTCGTTTCGAGAAAAGAGGGGCTTTCAGATAAGGATTTCTCCTTATTTAGTATGCATGATTAGGTGACCAAACCTCTCCTTGTGAACTTCTAGACATTGTCAATATTGCAAATAATAATATGAATAACTTTGCCGTCTCAATTATTGATTTAATAATATAACATATTATCTGAGATGATAATGTGACAATAATTGAATCGATAATATGAGAGATATGATGCATCAATTCTTGTAGATGATAATTGAGTATAGCTGAGTGACTTCTTACGTAAGCATCAATAATCAATCTGTAGTGTATTGCTACTATGCAACCATGCGTATTCTTTGTACTTTTACTAGAGTAGTTCAGCGGTTTTAACGGTAACACTTTCGCCGTTATTTTTATAAAAATATTTTGTTATTTTCTTAATCGACAATAATTCCGTTGTAGGGTCCACCAATGATTGTACCGTAAATGCGGATATTCCTTGACAAAAAGAATATTCCCAGACCAATCGAATATTATACAACAACTTGCATACTTTGCAAAATTTATAAATATTACCCACAACTATAACATTATATCAAATCCACACCATAATATTAAAAAAAAAATTTAAATCTTTTTCAGAAATTTAAATCTTTATTCATAAAATTTGGGGTCTCATAAATCTAAGGCTTTGCAATCATATGGTTCAAGCAAGTGTGAGCATAACACGCTTACAAAGTACAACAATTTCATTTTTAAAAGCATGCTTGAAACATAAGAATCATTATATCTTCAATAAGCTGGATGATAGATTACGAAATACTATCGATAACTTAAAATAGCGTTTCTTTTCCTTCAAAGCATTTTGCAATAACAATAATATGTAATTCATCAATTCTGGTTCAAGACGTGAACATCTTATAGTCTCTTTGAAAAGGACAACCTGGTACGAAGTCCATAAGTCCGGCATATCTTACGAGCACTTCTAGGTGATCAGCCTATAGTACTCTATGTTGATCAACACTACATCCATTAAACGTGTATACGTTTAAGTTGTGGCAACCTCATGTGCCCATCGAATACTCGATGAAAATACATTTGTTTATTCATATTCAGGCTTACCTTGAATCCGTACCAATTAGTTGGCGTAGGATAGCGTTAGCAATTCTATATTGAAAGACTTATAAACAGTTCAATCAATCTATCAAGATTAGTCTAGCCGAGTTAAAACGGGCATAGACTCTTTCTTTAAAACCATACTTGCATCTCATATCTTGAATCATTTGAAAACCTGGCTAACACGAAGGTTAGACAAGCGTTTAAGAAAAACTTGCCTTCAGCGTCTGCTACAGTATAATTACGTTTCCTTTGAGTCTTTACAATCTCTATAATACATAATCACATAACATACCACATTAGGTCATGAATAAACATACATAGTTCCTAAAGAATCTTACCCTACTTCTCAATCTAATCCCGTATTAGATTTGTTATTATTGGTTTTGGCTTTCCGTCATTCTTTACATCATTCTTACCGACTTCTGTCTCTTCCATAATTTAAGTGAAGTTATTTCATTAGTACAACTCGGTTCAAGTTAATTATCCTTCCTCACGGCTTACTAACATCCTTACGTTATCATCCGAAACTCGATCGTCATTGGTTAAGTATACTTATTGCATATTGTTCACATTCATCTTCAGTTAACTTTCTTTAACCCTAAGTAATCATACTTGAGTTTTAATTATGACTTAATAATATTTTATTAAGTCCCTTTGTTCGTTACTAAACAATTTCCTTCGTGTTCCACTTATAACCATTCTTCATTGTCTAAGTTTTAAAATTTTGGTCTTTGTACTGACTATTACACTTGATCTTGTATTGCTGCATCACCACTATTGCTCAAAATCCGGACTCGGCGCCGTGGTGCGAGTCTCTGTGTTATTTGTCGCGCTGTAGCTTGAGTTTGTAGGGTTTGAAGGCCACTTTGGTATTGCTTGGTACGGGATTATTTCCTTATCTTTGGTCTTGTGGTATTTGACTCTGTCTACCTGAACACTTTGGATGATTTTTGACTTAATGAGATTCCCGGCCTCGTAACTTCTTCGTTATAAGTCTGAATTGGCTCGTTCAAGAGCCTACGGTTCACAAATCACATACTCTCGTGTTCATGCAAGAATTTTATCTATTCAACCGTTTGCTAAAAATTCACCTATTAGTCCATTTTCAACGAAAAGCAGTAAGCGTTCGTGAGCGTTCGGCCTTTCGTTCTTTGTTCTAAGTCGGAATCCGGCCATTTTTGAGTCGCAACTCTATAATGCCAAATAAGACTTGTCTCCATTGAAAACCGATGTTTCCAAGTTCAATATCAAAATTCGACTTCCATTTCGAGAATTTCACGAATTCGACGATTGTTGTCTAATCGTGAGAATTCCGGCGAAACTTCGTTACTTGAGATTTTTAAACCGTTTCAATTGGATTCAATCCATCATACTATCATCTTGACATACATGCTTTGTTAACTTATGCATATGATAAGTTATTACTAGTTCATTGTGAGTTTATAACTTATGAAAATATAAATTACTTATATTTTCAATACTCATAACTTATGTCTTCTTTTCATATAACTTATTATGGTTAATGACTTCTATCCATTATTCATGCTTCTTATTATCATACTAACTTCATTTGTATAAACATGTTACAAGTTCTTATTAGATTTCATTATAAGTTCATAACTTATATAAGTATACATAACTTATTCATGATTTATTACGACTTATTAAGACTTAAGCCCTTTGATTCATTATTTCAACCCCTTCTTAGCATGCTTGTTCTGCAATACCCCTTCTCTAACAATAGAGAGAAAGAGAATCAAAACTTAGGAGTACTTACTCTTGATGTTCACTCTTTACACCTTAAACTTCTTCTTGCTTCTTGCTTAATAAGAACTCTAGCTTCTCTACCTTTTTTCTCTCAAGCCATTAAGCTATAAGTTGTTGTGGAAAATCTAATAATAGAAGTCTAGCTTTTATGTGCTTATTCTCTCAAGTAAATAAGCTCTCAACTTATTATGTATAAGGTGTTGGAGAAATGAACAACCAACAAAATGAATTAAGAGCTTCTATTTATAGGAAATCCTAGATGAGGGCTTAATGGTCATTAAACCATCCACCTCCTTACTATTCATTACCTAGCTCTTAAGTAAACTTGCTCCCCACAACACTTGCTCACCACTCTTATTTCTTGGTTAATACTTGACTTAGCCATTAAGCTACTTGTTTATCACTTAAGCACTTTGTGTGCTCACCACACTTACTTAGCCTCTAAGTTTACTTGTTCATCACCTTGGATCATCCATGGTTTGCTCCATGGGTTTAAACCATCTCATAACCCATTGGTTCTTACTTTGGGCTTTAGCTTAATTAACTTAACTTAATCATTTTGGGCTTTACATTACAAATCCTTAGGCTTGCTTATTAATTTTATTGGACTTAACCAATAAATCATATTGGACTTTAATACTTCCTACGCAATCCTAACAATTCATTTCTTTTGGCTTAAAGCCTTATAACATATATTATACATATAATTCTCGTACTCTAATTCGTATACTTAGTCAACATATACGACATATCATTATTCATACGTACTCGTTTAATAACTCATATAGTATTCGTATTCCTTACCTCGTATAATACCTACGTATAATACGATCATCGCTTAATTCATTACATACATTTAAATTCCTTCTCGAAAGTCACATTTCCTAAACCTTAGGTTTTAAGTCCACAGGCGAAATATTACGTTTTTCATAACTAAAATATTATTGGATATTCCATCTCACATCCATATTCCATCGTTACGTATTCTCGGAAGTTCAAAAATAATTCCCGAGCAGAAATGCGTGAATAGTGTTTTTCAGAAAATTTCTCGGAAAGCTTTTATTTTCGTCTTGAAAATTCAAACACTTTAATTCTACCACGTAGCCAAAATCCTACGATGCTCTGACATTCCTAGGTCAAAGAACGATGTTCGATTAGCTTGCTCCATAAATAATCAATTAAATTCCTTTAATAAAAATAAAAATTTAATTATCAAAAATCCGATTTTCTCGGGTGTTACAGATCTTCATCGGAAGGACGTGGAATTCAATGTTGGAGAACATGTGTTGTTACGTGTTGCTCCATGTAAGGGAGTTACGAGATTTGGAAAGAGAGGAAAGTTCAATCCTCGATTCATTGGTCCATTTGAAATCCTTGACGGAGTAGGAACTGTGGCCTATAGACTCGCCTTACCACCAAGTATGTCTTTTATTCATAACGTTTTTCACATATCCATGTTACGTAAATATGTGGAAGACCCGAACCACATTATTGAGTTTGAACCAGACGAAATAGCAGAAGATTTAACGTATGAAGAGGTTCCTGTTAAAATCTTGGATAAGAAGGAACATATTCTACGCTCCAAGGTTATACATCAAGTCAAAGTTTTGTGGAGAAACCACGATGTTGAGGAAATGATATGGGAGTTAGAATCTGAAATGAGATTAAGGTATCCTCATCTCTTCGTTATACCAGGTATGTACCCTAATTTCGAGGGTAAAATTTCATAAGAAGGGGAGGTTGTAAGACCCCAACTGTTATGAATAAAGATGAATTTTTTATAAATATCATTTTTGAATATTAAGGAGTGAATTTGATATAATTTTATAGTTGTGGGTAATATTTATAAATTTTGCAAAGTACGCAAGTTGTTATATTATATTCGATTGGTCGGGGAATATTCGTTTTAACAGAGAATATTCGTACGACGGCACAATTATTGGTGGACCCCACAACAGAATTATTGTCAGATTGAGAAAACGACAAAAATATCTTTTTATGAAAATAACGACGGAAGTTTAACCGTTAACTGTTGAAATACCCGGTATTAAAAGTACAATAATACGCGTGGTTGCATAGTAGCACACGATGTTGATTATTGATACTTACGTGAGAAGTCACTCACTTTTGTTCAATTATTGCTACAATAATTGCTGCATAGTATCTCACGTTATTTGATTCAATTATTGTCGATATTTTATGTAAGACCCCAAATTTTATGAAATGAAGGTATTCAATTTTCTTATAATTATTATGTTATTTAGTAAATGGTTAAATTGATAAAGGTTAAAGTTAAGGGTGATATTTGAAAATTTTGCAAAGTAAACAAGTTGATATAAAATATTCGTTGTGTCGGGGAATATTCGTTTTAACAAGAAATATTCGTACGACGACACAATCATTGGTGGACCCCATAACGGAGGTGTTGTCGTAGTTAGAAAATGACACAATTATCTTTTTATAAAATAACAGTGAAAGTTTTACCGTTAAACTATTGAACTACCCAGTAGTAAAAGTAAAGTAATACGCGTGGTTGCATAATAGCACACGGTATTAATTATTGATGCTTACATGAGAAGTCACTCAGTTATACTCAATTATTGATACAATAATTGTTGCATCATATCTCTCATATTATTGATTCAATTGTTGTCACAGTATCATCTGCATAATATGTTATATTATTAAATCAATAATTGAGATGACAAAGTTATTCATATTATTATTTGCAATATTGACGATGTCTAGAAAGTTCTGTCAAGGAGAGGTTTGGTCACCTAATTGAGCGCCAATAGGGAGAAATCCTTATCGGAAAGCCCCCTCTTTCCTAGGAATGATCTGGTTGTTAAATATTATGAGGTATAATATTAATGATGAATAAATTCGTGTTGATTAAAGATGAAATTGATATTTCCATGGTGTGGGAATTATTAGTGTTAGTGAAAATCAACATCTATTTCGATAATAATTGATGTCTAGAGGTTATATTGACCGATCGGGTAATTAATCGGATAAATGAGCAATTAATTACTATTAATTCACATGCTTATAACTATTTGTTCACATGTGTGTACTATTGATTCACATGTATGTACTATTAGGGGAGGTGGTGCAAGATTGATAATACTTGCATGACTAAATTAAAAATGGAGGTATAGATGAAGGTACTATACTATAATTATTTTTTTCACATGATTGTACTATTGAGTCACATGATTGTACTATTGATTCACATGATATACTATTAGGGGAGGTGATGCAAGTTTGATAATACTTGCATGACTAAATTAAAAATGAAGGAAAAGATGAAGGTATTATACTGTAATTTTTCGAGCCCCAAAACGTACAATTATCGGAATTATATTTTTCTATAAATAGAAGCTCATTCTTCCTTCATTCTTACCAATTTACTAAGACTCGCAAGAGCACTTATAGATAGAGAAGCTATAGAGAGAAGCTATAGAGAGAAAGAAGAAGAGTAGTCTGATACTTCACTATTCTAATATCCAGTCTTCTTCTGAGATAAGGGGTATTATTTATTTCATATTCAAAAGAGATATTATTTTTCGAATTTGTATGGATATTATCTTCGTTAAATATTCGTATGAAATAATATTTTCTTCCATACTCTATAGAATGTAAGTAATATTATTTCGTTTCGTATTCCTACTTCTACACTCATTTTGTTGAAGTATTGTTTCTATACTCCGTGAAATTAGTAGAATATCCTTGATATTTGTGCTTCATCCAGTATCTTTTCATGGAAATATTATCCTGAGCTTTCTTGATAATTATTGATTTTTTCATGTCAGAATTCTATTCACGAGTTGTGAGACCCCAGATTTTATGAATAAATATTTAATTTTCTCGAAATAATTTTTTTGAATATTATGGTGTTGATTTGATATAATGTTATAGTTGTGGGTAATATTTATAAATTTTGTAAATTATGAAAGTTGTCATATTATATTCGATTGGTCGGGGATATTTTATCAGGGAATATTCGTGCAATGGCACAATCATTGGTGGACCCCACAACGGAATTATTGTCTGATTGAGAAAATGACAAAAATATTTTATGAAAATAACGGCGGAAGTTTTACGAATTAATCTTTGTTGAACTACTCGGTAGTAAAAAGAAATGCTGATGTCTGGCGTGGTTGCATAGTAAACACGGTATTGATTATTGATGCTTACGTGATATGTCACTCATTTTTGTGTTATTGGTATTATTAATGTAATAAAACAGAATACTTTTATAAAGTTATTCTATAAATAGATTATATTATATTCTATTATGCATAGTGTTGCATAGTAATACGTATAGTGTTTGCATAGTCCTGCATAGTATTTGCATAGTAAAATTTTTTATATAAAACCAGAATACTTTTATAAAGTTATACATTTTATTAGACAATAATTAGAATATATTATATTTTATTATGCATAGTGTTTGCATAGTGCTCAAGATAGTATTTGCATATAGTAAAATCTTTTATAAAGTTATTCATTTTATTAGATTATAAATAGAATATATTATATTTTATTTAAAAGATTTTGCTTTAAATATGGATAGTCAGATTAAAGTAAATCAATCAGACAGTTTCATGAGTTAGTTCTTATGCGGATCCATTTTTCTATAAATAGAAGCTCATTCATTCATTATTCCTTATTTAATTCATGAAACTCTAGAAAGAGAAACTATAGAGAGAAAGAAGAAAAGTGTTCGCTACTTCACTACTTCTATATCCAGTACTCTTCTTTCTAAGGTAGGGAATATTATTTGTTGTACTCATAAGGGTATTCTTTCTTTCTTATTCATGAAGAGAACTTCTGTTATTCCATTCTTTATTATTATGTTGGAATAAACTTTGTATCTGCGGGATACCTATACTTGGTGAAATTCTTTTGTTATTTCATTCTTTATTATTACATTGGAATATCTTGTCTTATTGCTTTTTCTTGGGACACGGTTAAAATCTTTATTATTATTACATTGGAATATCCTAAGCGTGCGTTTTCTGGGACACTGGTTAAAATCTTTATTATTATTACATTGGAATATCATGTATGCATGCGTTTCTGTGGGACGATTAAAATCTTTATTAGTATACATTGGAATAACCTATCTATCGCAATCGCATGCATGGTGATTTACATTACTATTCCGTTCTTTATTATTACATTTGGAACATCACATGCGTGCTTTATGCATGACACGGTTCATTAATTATTATTACGTTGGAATAAGTACATACATGCAATACCGCATTCATGGTGATTTCTTTTGTTATTCCATTCTTTATTATACTCAGTTGGTTAAAACTTTGACTTCCATACTCCATGAAATTAGTGGAATATACTTGATATTTGTGCTTCATCCAGTATCTTTTCATGGAAATATTCTTCTGAGCATTCTTGAATTTTACTCTACAAAGCAGTATCATGTTGACAATTTGGACGTTATTAGTTCCTGGATAAATTAATTCTTGAACTTGTTTTATTCAATTCTTATATCATTGTCATCATCCTCATGCTTATATTTTGTTGAAAGTCATCTGTGGCCTGTAGTGCATAGATGGACTTGGTATGATTATGACCAGGGATTATTCGGTGTAATCATGACCGTAATGTTACAAATGATGTGGAAAAAGTCCTCATTGGCCCGTAGTGCGTTGATGGACAATTTTTGGTATGATTATGGCTATGGATTCTCTTTACCCGTAGTGCAAAGATGAATTGTTTTATGGCATGATCAGGACCGTTGATGAAAACATGATTATCTTAAGCCGTAGTGCATGGATAATTCGTGGTCGTGATACTAAAGAATATCCTTGGCCGTAGTGCAGGGGTGATTCGATGATGTTATTAAGCTGAGTCCCAGCGATAAAAGTGATGAAAAACCTTTTAAATCATATAAGATAGTAGATTTTATTCCCTACTTGACTCTTCTAATGGATTGCTTGTTCATTTGCAGTTAAACTTGATAGTTATTATATTTTATCGCTTTTAACATTGTTGAAGGCTAACGATAAATTATTACGCATTATCTTAGTCATAATATTTCTTCTTTGGGCTAGTTGAGCTCACCCTTTCTTTCACCGTTCTCTTCTTGAAATGAGAGCGTAGGCTGGGACTAGTCGGGGAACAGAGTGATGGTCCTAGATGGTGCATTAGTAGTCCTCACTATTCTGTGAAATAGCGTGATAATAATTGTAATGCGGACTCCTTTTGAGTTTGTATACTCTCTAGTAGACAATATTTGTATTCAAACTCACAGCCTATGTTTTGTCGTATTTTACACGACTGTTGTATAATTAAGTTGTATTTGAATTCTGTACCATGTATCTGGAGACTCAAGATGGGTGATGTATACCTAATTTTTGTGGCGTCACAGTTGGTATCAAAGCTTAGGGATATGATCCCTGGCTGAGATGTGAGACAAGAACTATGAGGGGAGAGACGGGGAATTCCTTCGCTAGTATTGAATTCCTTCGCTAGTATGACCTACCTAAGTTTATTTGATATTTAATTGGTCGGTCAAAGTATAGAGATAATATGTGATATGTTAATTAACCCTTATTTTGTGGCAGTATTTGAAAATGGCATCTGAAAATGTTGAGATAAGCAATGGAGCATAGGAGATTGTTAATTTTCCACAGATCAATAATCAGGACAATGTGCAACAGGATGGCGATAATCCTCCTGTAAACAACAACACTGATCAATTAACGAACGACGGTACTTTTAGGAGCTTTTTAGAATTCATGCAACATCAGGCGAAGACGGCTCCTGTTCATAATGCAGGAGGAAACAATGGCAACCCACGGTTGGTCACCGCTAAACAATTCAAGGATTTGGGACCACCGAAGTTTTTGGGAAAGCGAGAACCACTTAAAGGCGGAGGCGTGGTTAAAGCGAGATCACCAAGATATTTGATGTCTTGGGATGCTCGAGGAGCAAAAGGTTCCTTTTGCCACCTTTTATGTTGCGTGAAGAAGGCGGATCATCTTTGGTGGGAATCAGAAAGCGTACCCATCTGGACGCACTCAAGATGTCTTGGGAGAAGTTCAAGAGCTATTCAATGACAAGTACTTTCCGAAAGCATTCGTCACATGAAGGAGGTGGAATTTATCAAGTTGGAGCAAAACAACATGATCGCGGTCGCAAATCTGAAGCCAAGTTTGTCGAGTTGTCCCGATTTGCGTCCCACTTGGTTGATAATAAAAGAGAGAGAATGATGCGGATATTTTAAGAGGTTTAAAGCCGGAGATATGTCAATATCTTATCTCTCATAAAACTGTGTTTGTATTTAGATGTTGTTAATAGGGCTCAATTATTGGGGCGCGATAATGAGTCAACCAAACCCAAAAGAAGCGGTACCGACAAAATGATAATCTGGGTGATAATGATCATTAAAGCGGTGACAATAAGCATGGAGGGAATCAACATGTCAGAAATGATAACCACTTCGGTGGTAATCATGGCCAAAACAATAAGAATGGACATTTCAAGAAGAGAAGGTTCAACAATGATGTAAAGACGTCGACACCAACACCCGTTTCAAAGGAAGAAGAACGACCACCGGTCGTATGTTTCAAATCTTGAGACGGAGGGACACATCCGTTCAAAGCTGTCTGTGACAATCCAAAAGCGTGTTTTAATTGAGGAAGAGAAGGTCACCTAGCTCGATTTTGTCGTATGGTGAAGTCAATTCCAGTTGGGATAGTGATGCCAAAGGATGTCCCAGACAAGCCAAAGCCAGTAGTTTAAGAGAGAGCTTTTTTTTTTTGTGACGAGGAACCTGAATAAAATTATCACGGGTATGTTAGTTATAAAATCTTGTGAAGTCTATCGAAGTTAAAAATCTGGTTCTACTTACTCTTTTATTTCACCTAGTTGTGTTCAATGTTTGAAGTTAACTCTCAGGAGAAGTTAGACTTTGATATATCATTGGGAGAAAACCGTTACCTCCACTATTTATAAATCTTGTTCAAATTAACACTTTCACGTTACCTGTCGATCGTATTTCTTTGAAAATACTTACCTTTGATGTGATTTTAGGAATCGATTGGTTAACTACTCATCATGCTTTTTGTAAGGTTGTTAGCTTTCATACTCTTAACCAACCTGTTATGAAGCAACCAAACCACTAAAGTCAATCATTGTCATATCAAGCCATAAGTAAAGAGCCCCGATCCTTTCGTTGTTGACTTCCTTGTGTGGAATACATCGAAGCCGAACTTTCCGTAGGGGACGTTGTGAATGACGGTGACAGGTTGATAGGTATTAATGTGACGTGCTATCCAAGTCTTGGATGAGAGTCACAGTTTTGAATGATATTTCTATTGTTAATAAATTCCCTGACGTATTCTTGAAGACTTCTTAGCCTACCCCTAGAGCGTGAAATCGAATTTTGTATTGACCCTAGTACAAAACCCATTTCTTAAACCCTCAAATATTTCTTTAACTAAAATGAACGTAGCATGCGCCCAAGATGTTGACTCGAGCTGTTAAAGATTATGATCCTACCATTCAATATCATCGTGGAAGTACGAATGTGGTAGCTGACGCGTTGAGTAGAAGATCGTATGCGGTTACAAGTGTGAATATATGAACCCACGTGAAGATAACGAATATACGAGTAGAATCAACTTTAATCGATAAAAGTAAAGCCGCTCAAGCTACATACTCAGAGTTGATGAATGTGAAGAAGAAGGTTCAAGAGGGTGTTATTCTAGAAGCAAGAATCGACGAAGAGAGGAAATCTCAACTCTCGATTTAATTGGCCCATTTGAAATCCTCGATGAAGTAGGAACTGTGGCCTATAGACTCATTTTACCGCCAAGTATGTCGCGTGTTCATAACGTTTTTAACGTATCGATGTTACGTAAATATGTGGACAGCCCGAACCACATTATTAATTTAGAACCGGACGAGATAGCGGATGATTTAACGTTTGAGAAGATACGTGTTAAAATCATGGATAAGAAGAATCGTATTCAACACTTAAAGGTTATAGCTCAAGAATTAGAATCTAAAATGAAGTCAAGGTATCCTCACCTCTTCGGCATACCAGGTACGTACGTAAATTTTTAGGGCAAAATTTCATAAGGAGGGGAGATTGTGAGACCCCAAATTTTATGAATAAAGATTTAAATTTCTCAAAATATTTTTTTTTAATATTATGGCGTTTCACTGTGGGACACGGTTAAAATCTTTATTATTATACATTTGGAATATCATGTCTCATGCATTTTGCGGGACTGGTTAAAAGTCTTTATTGGTATTCTGTTGGAATAACCTATCTATCTAAGCAATCCGCATGCATGGTGATTTCTGTTATTATTAGTTCTTTATTATTACGTTGGAACATCCTATCGTAGCTTCTGGCATGACATTCGGTTCCAGTTAATTATTATTTTGTTGGAATAAGCTATCTATGCGAAGTACCGCATGCATGGTGATTTCTTTTGTTATTCCACTCTTTATTATACTTAGTTGGTTAAAACTTTGACTTCCATACTCCATGAAATTAATTGAATATCCTTGATATTTGCGCTTCATCCAGTATCTTTTCATGGAAATATTCTTCTGAGCATTCTTGAATTTTACTCTACAAAGCAGTATCATGTTGACAATTTGGACGTTATTAGTTCCTGGATAAATTAATTCTTGAACTTGTTTTATTCAATTCTTATATCATTGTCATCATCCTCATGCTTATATTTTGTTGAAAGTCATCTGTGGCCTATAGTGCATAGATGGACTTGGTATGATTATGACCGAGGATTATTGATTGTAATCATGGTAGTAATGTTACAAATGATGTGGAAAAAGTCCTCATTGGCCCGTAGTGCGTTAATGGACAGTTTTTGGTATGATTATGGCTATGGATTCTCTTTGGCCGTAGTGCAAAGATGAATTATTTTATGGCATGATCAGGATCTTTGATGAAAACATAATTATCTTAAGCCGTAGTGCATGGATAATTCGTGGTAGTGATACTAATGAATATCTTTGGCCGTAGTGCAGGGGTGATTAGATGATGTGGATTATTTATTAAGCTGAGTCCCAGCAATAAAAGTGATGAAAAACCTTTTAAATCATAGAAGATAGTATATTTTATTCCCTACTTGACTCTTCTAATGGATTGCTTTGTTCATTGCGCAGATTAAACTTGATAGTTATTATATTTTATCGGTTTAACACTTTGTTGAAGGCTAACGATAAATTATTACGCATTATCTTAGTCATAATATTTCTTCTTGGGCTAGTTGAGCTCACCCTTTCTTTCACCGTTCTCTTGTGAAATGAGAGAGCGTATTTGGGACTAGTCGAGGAGAAAGAGTGATGGTCCTAGATGGTGCATTAGTAGTCCTCACTATTCTGTGAAATAGTGTGATAATAATTGTAATGAGGACTTCTTTTGAGTTTGTATACTCTCTAGTAGACAATATTTGTATTCAAACTCACAGCCTATGTTTTGTTGTATTTGAATTCTGTACCATGTATCTGGCGACTCAAGATGAGTGATGTATACCTAATTTTGGGGGTGTCACATGAGCTACTATTCATGAGTTACTATTTACGAGTTACTATTCACTTGAATATTATTCATTCGGGTATTTGGGGCACCTTTAATGCCGTGGTACTATTTACGAGGTACTATTCACAAAGTACTATTCATAGGGTACTATTCACGGGGTACTATTCACCCGGAAGATATATTTCTTTTCTGTCCAAATTATTTTTGATACATGAATATTATTCTTGAATTTTACTCCACAAAGCAGTATCATGTTGACAATTTGATCATTATTGAATTCTGGATAAATTAAATTATAAATCTTTAAAAATTTATCATTTGCTTTCTTTTAATTGAATTCTTATATATATCATTGTCATCATCCTCATGCTTATATTGTGATAATAGTCATCTTTGGCTTACGTGCATAGATGGGCTGTTGATTGGTATGATTATGACCATGGATCATTCGGTATAATCATGACCCGTAATGTTATAAATGATGTGGTAAAAGTCCTCATTGGCCCGTAGTGCATTGATGGACAGTTATTGGTATGATTATGACTAGGAATTATTCGGTATAATCATGACAATTGACGATTATAAGAATATCCTTGGCCCGTAGTGAATGGATGATTCGATGATGTGGTTTATTTATTAAGCTGAGTCTCAGCGATAAAGTTGATAAAAAACTTTTTAAATCATAGATGGTGTGACGCCCCCAAAACAGGTATACATCACCCATCTTGAGTCGCCAGATACATGGTACAGAAACAAATACAACTTCAGTAATATAATTGCCGTGCAAAATATGACAACACATATACTGTGAGTTTGAATACAAATATTGTATACTAGAGAGTATACTGCTAAACAACTATCTTGAATCATCACTCCATACCCCGGCTAGTTCCTGCTAAATTCTCTCCTCCTGAGAAGAACAATGGAACAAAAAGGAAAAGGGTGAGCTCAACTAGCCCAGTAACGAATATTATGACTAAGATAATATACAACAAATTATCATTAGTCTTCAACATGGAAAATCTGATAAAATATAATAGACAACAAATTTTAGATCAACAACTACAGCGGAAACAACAATCCATTAGAAGAGTCAAGTAGAGAA
Organism: Panax ginseng; assembly: GCA_020205605.1. NCBI lineage: Eukaryota > Viridiplantae > Streptophyta > Magnoliopsida > Apiales > Araliaceae > Panax > Panax ginseng. The sequence continues at coordinate 42,264,529 of CM035146.1, forward strand.
AGAATTTTACTATCTTCTAAGATTTAAAAGTCCATCATCAATATTTTTTCCCTGTAACATCAATCAATTTACATCTTGAATCAAATATTCATCTTTTCACTCTGAGCCAAAGATATTCATTTGTATCACCGGTTGGTCATGTTCATCTCAACACACATTCATCTTTTGCACCACGGGCCAAAGATATTCATTAGGTAATCATTCATCTTTGCACTATAGGCCAAAGATATTCAGTAATATCATCATTTAGGATTGAGGATGATGAAAAATATTTTAAAGAAAACGAATCTAGTGAGACAGAAGGACAAATATTAGGGATTCGTATCACAGTTTATCCAAGATCAATAATACTCCATAATAACCAATTTTGAAGCATAATTCAAAAATAAAGATCAAAACATGGATATAACAAAGATTGTAACCATAATAGACATCTTGGACAAAAAGAAGAAAATTTCATTTTTTTGGTGAATAGTCAAGATTAAGTGAATAGTCTTGAGTATCGTGAATAGTCCAGATATCGTGAATAGTAACTCCACACACAAAAAGTTCCAAATTTGATAAAAAGTTCAGACCAATATTTTGGTATAATGATATTGAAGAAAGTATCATTTTAAGAAGAATATAACACCCCTTACCTCAAAATAACCGTACTTCTGACTGAATTTTGGATATAGTGCGGACATAAACTTGCACTGAATAGGAACTCTCAAAGTATCAAAATACTCACAAAAATACGTTCAATAATCTAGAGAGAAAGAAAACTTATTTCTGGTGTGATTTTCAATTCTAACCTAAGCGTCTATTTATAGGAAAATGCTAGAACGCCATAGGAGACTAAAATAATAAAATATATTATTTCTTTCTTATAATCCTACGCATGCCATCCTTGAATCCACCAATTCTAAAAATTTCAGCAGTCCATGTGCATTCAACACCAACAAAAAAGTGGGTCCCACCCATAATTTAATAAAAACCATTTTATTTTCCAAAACTTTAACAATTCATAGAAAATAGCCATTTTATCAGAAAATTCGAAACTCGCGCGTTTCCATAGGAAATTTAATTCTCTACAACTTTGTACAAGAAATTTTTTCCAAATTCCAATAAAAAAATACCCGAAATCCATAAACGGATGATTTTTAATACTTCCAATCCGACAAAATACTGATAAAACACCTCAGCATTAATTCCTCCATTTTTATCCACATAAAATAAATATATCAATCATTTATATCCACATAAAATAAATATTTCCTTATCATATAAATCAATAATTAATTATTCATAAATAATATTACAGAATCACAATTATGACAACAGGGGTTCCATGAAAGATGGGGCTTTCCAATAAGGATTTCTCCTCCTTTGGCGGCGTAATTAGGTGACCAAACCTCTCCTTGACAGAACTTTCTAGACATTGCCAATAATGCTATCTAATAATATTATTCCAAATAATATAAATTATTGATCTGATAATGGAGATGATGTGTAGTGACAATTATTGAGCAACAATAATATAAAATATCAACGCAGCAATTATTGAATCAATAAAAATAAAATATTGAGCGGTAATTATCGTAACAATTATTGAGTAGTGCCTTCTTACGTAAGAATCAATAATTCAACAATCTTTGTGCAATCTGCTGTGTGTGCTTCTTGTGCAACCACGCGTATTCATCGTATTTTAACCATAGGGTATTCCAATAGTGTTAATAGCAGTAACAACTACGCCTGTTAGTTATTCAATTTTGTCATTTTCTTCATCAGCCAGTAGTTATTATTCGTTATGGGGCCCACAAATGGGCTGCTTGTCGTCATGCGAATATTCCTCGGCAGAAAGAATATTCCACGACCAAACGAATATTCCCCGACAAATGAATATTTTACAACCACTTGCTTATTTTGAAAATTTTGCACATTTCACCAATAACCAAAGTATTCTATCAAATTAATACCTTATTATTCACAATAATAATTAGAGGAAATTTGATTTTATTCATTAATAAGTTGGGGTCTTACAACCTCCATTTCTTATGAAATTTCGTCCTCGAAATTGACGTACGTACCTGGTGTTTCGAAAAGGTGAGGATACCTCGCTTTCATTTATGATTCTAACTCCCAGGTCATTTCTTCAATAGCATGGTTTCTCCACAAAACCTTAATTTGTGGTATAACCTTCGTGCGTAGGACATGCTCTTTCCTATCCAAGATCTTAACAGGTACCTCCTCATACGTTAAATCTTCGGCTATCTCGTCTAGTTCTAACTCAATAATGTGGTTCGGGTCTTTAACATATTTACAAAGCATAGATATGTGAAAAACATTATGAACACGAGACATGCTTGGAGGTAATGCGAGTCTATATGCCACATTTCCTATTCGGTCAAGGATCTCAAATGGACCAACAAATCGTGGATTGAGCTTTCCTCTCTTCCCAAATCTTGTAACTCCCTTCCATGGTGCAACACGTAACAATACATGATCCCCAATATTAAATTCCACGTCTTTTCGATGAAGATCCGCATAACTCTTTTGTCGATCTTGTGCCGTTTGTATATGTTGTCGAATCATTTGGATCTTTTCTGTAGTCATGCGTACTAATTTTGGTCCCAACAACGTTGCTTCTCCCACCTCGTCCCAGCATACTGGAGAGCGACACTTTTGTCCATACAATGCTTCAAATGGAGCCACACCTATACTTGCTCGATAAGCTTTGTTGTTGTGGGAGAATTCCACCGGTGGTAGGTACTTATCCCAACTCCCTTTGAAATCTAGGACACATAGTCTTAATAGATCTTCAAGAGTTTGAATAGTCCTCTACGATTGTCCGATCTGTTTTGAGGATGGTATGCGAAGCCCAATAAATAAATCCGTGCCCATAGCTTTCTGCAAGCTAACCCAAAATCGTGAAGTGAATCTTGGGTCACGATCCGAAACTATGGATACTGGCATGCCATGCAATCTCACAATCTCATTCATGTACATACTAGCAAGACGTTCAAGGGAATAAGTCTCACATATAGGCAAGAAATGGGCAGACTTGGTTAATCTATCAACAATAACCCAAATCGCATTTATGCCTTGAGAAACCTTGTGAAGACCCGTAACGAAATCCATAGTAATGTGTTCCCACTTTCATTTCGGAATCTCAAGTGGTTGTAATGGACCCTTTGGCACTTGATGCTCCGCCTTTACACGTTGACAAATTAAGCACCTCGAGATAAACTCCACGATCTCTCTCTTCATATTATTCCACCAAAATGTATGTCGAATATCATGATACATTTTGGTACTCCCAGGATGGATTGCAAATGGTGTGTTGTGTGCCTCCATCATGATTCTATGCTTTAAATCAGAGTCGTTAGGAACACAAAGTCTGGAGTTGAATCTAAATATTCCTTCTTCATCGATTCTTGCTTCTGGAATAACACCTTCTTGCACTTTCTTCTTTATACGCATCAGCTCCATGTCCGTAGCTTGAGCAACTTTAACTTTATCTATTAAAGTCGGTTCTACTCGTATGTTTGATATCATCACGTGGGTACTTGGAGCCTTCATCTCTATCTCCATCCTTTGCAAGTCATACAAAATGGGCATTTGTGTTAACAACATTGCACTCGTACCCGCATATGATCTTCTACTCAATGAGTCAGCTACTACGTTCGCTTTTCCAAGATGATATTGGATGGTATGATCTTAATCTTTCAATAGCTCGAGCCAACGTCGTTGCCGCATATTGAGTTCCTTTTGGGTGAAGAAATATTTGAGGCTTTTATGATCTGTATAGATCTCCACTTTCTCCCCATACAGGTAGTGTCTCCAGATCTTCAACCCAAAAACGACTGTTGCCAACTCGAGATCATGAGTAGGATAATTCCTCTCATATTCTTTGAGTTTCCGTGAGGCATAGGCTATAACTTTCCCATGTTGCATGAGAACACATCCTAACCCTTTGCCTGAGGCATCGCTGTAGATAACAAATCCATCCGAACCAGATGGTATTGTAAGAACAGGTGCCGAAATGAGTCGTCTCTTGAGTTCTTGAAAACTCTTCTCACAATCCTCGCTCCAACCGAATTTTATATATTTACGAGTCAGCTGAGTTAACAGAGTAGCGATTCGAGAAAATCCTTCCACGAATCTCCGATAATAACCAGCTAAGCCTAAAAAGCTGCGTACTTCGGTCACCGACTTTGGTTGCTCCCAACTTTGTACTGCTTCAATCTTCGCCGGGTCAACAGATACTCCACGTTTTGACACCACGTGCCCAAGGAATGCTACTTCCTCAAGCCAGAACTCGCATTTCTTCAACTTGGCATATAGCTTGTTATTGTGAAGCCTTTGAAGTACCAACTTCAAATGGTGCTCATAATCTTCACGACTTTTGGAATAGATGAGGATGTCATCAATAAAGACAACTACGAACTGATCCAAATATTCTTTGAACACACGGTTCATCATATCCATAAAAGTAGCAGGAGCATTAGTCAATCCAAAAGACATGACTAAGAATTCATAATGCCCGTACCGAGTTTTGAAGGCAGTCTTTGGAATATCCTCAGTTTTAATCTTTAGCTGATGATATCCAGAACGAAGATCGATCTTTGAAAAGAATTGTGCTCCTTGCAACTGGTCAAATAAGTCATCAATGCAAGGTAGCGGATATCTATTCTTGATAGTGACATGGTTCAATTCTCGATAGTCAATACAAAATCGCATACTCCCGTCTTTCTTCTTTACAAATAACAGAGGAGCACCCCAAGGAGATGTACTAGGATGAATAAAACCGATGTCCAATAACTCCTGTAGTTGAACCTTTAACTCCTGAAGTTCAATAGGAGCCATTCGATATGGGGTTTTAGAAATGGGCTTTGTACCAGGTTCAAGGTCAATAAAGAATTCAACTTCGCCTCGGGGTAGAGGCAAGGAAGTTCTTCAGAAATCGTCGGAAATTCATTAACAACTGAAATTTTATTCAAATCTGACGTGTTTTTGTTCAAGTCCGTGACATGGGCTAAGAAAGCTTGACATCCATTTTTCAATAAATGAATAGCTTTATGGCTTGATATGACATGGATTGACTTTAATGGTTTAGTTGTTTGAATTCGCATAATAGGTTGGTTAGGAATATGAAAACTAACAACCTTACGAAAACAATCAATTTTAGCATGATGCGTGGTTAACCAATCAATCCCTAAAATCACATCAAATGCAAGAATTTGCAACAAAATAAGGTCGGCAGGTAATGTGATGGTACCGACTTGAATCAAGCAAGATTTATAGACAGTAGATGTAATAAAAGTTTCTCCTAACGGAGTCTCAACAGATAAGTCAAGGTCTAATTTCTCCGGAGTCAAGTTTAAACGTTGAACACAAGCGGGAGAGATAAAAGAATGGGTAGAACCCCAGATTCAATAAGGTATAAACTTTGCAAGAGTTTATGATTAGGTTACCCGTGATCACCTTCGTTTGGGTTCCTCGCATTTTGTGCGATCCACGACAAACGCCCTTCCAGGAACCACTGACTTTGACTTGTTGGGATGACCTTTGGAGTCACCATCCCTGTTGAACTTGGTTTTGCAACTAGACAATCTCTAGCTATATGACCTTCCTTTCCACAGTTATAACACACCTTGGATTGTTGTGGGCAGTTTGGGCTGATGTGTCCCTCCTTTCCGCATTTGTAACAAACGACCGGTGCTCATTCTCCTCCTCTAAAAATAGTTGATGTTTATGATGACGTCTTCACGTTATCATTGTTGTACCTTCTCCTCTTGAAATCTCCTCCCCGACTCGCTCCTTCTATTATCATTACGATTACCACCCGGAGTGGTTACCGCTTTTGTCAGAATGCTTTCCTTCCCTCCGGTTGTCGTTGCTCGATACCAATGGCCCTTACCAGAATATGACCACGGTTGTGGTCCCTTTGTTGCATATACTCATTATCTCACTCTAATAATTGAGCCACATTTTACAACATCTGAGTATAAAGAAAATTTATGAGAGATAAGATATTGCCGAATCTCGGGCTTTAGACCTCTCAGAAACATCCTTGTCATTCGTTCCTCATTTTTGACCAAATGAGGTGCAAACTTGGATAACTCTGTAAACTTCGCCTCGTACTAGGACACCGTCATATTGTTTTGTTCTAGTCTGATAAACTCCACCTCCTTCATATGACGAATACTTTCAGGAAAGTACTTGTCATTGAATAGTTCTGAAATATTTCCCAAGACATCTTGAGTGCGTGGTTGGTAGTGCGCTTTTCTGAACTCCACCGGTAGATCCGCCTCACCGCAGCGGAACATAAAGGTGGCAAATGGAACCTTACATTTCTCCGTGCATCCCAAGACATCGAATATCTTGGTAATTTGCTTGACCCACGTTTCCGCCATGATCGGATACGGCTTTCCCTTAAAATTTGGTGGTCCCAACTCTTTGAGCGCTTGGCTATGACAAATGGCGCATTCTAGCATTTCCACAGTATTCTATGCACGAGTTTCCTAAATGGTTTTGCATAAACCGCAAAAAACTTCTAAACATCCATCATTCATCATTTGTTCGGTAGTGTTGTTTACGGGAGGAATATTGCCTTCTGTTGCATGTTCCCACAGGTGGTGATCAAAGGTGTCTCCGCGGTCCGATTTACTCCATTATTAACATTCTCGGTGCCATTCTTAAATCACGCCATAAAACAAGGGTTAATAGTCATGTCATATATTATCCCTATACTGACGTTCCACCAAATAAACACCAAATAAACTTAGTCAAGTCATACCGGTGAAGGAATTCCTGTGTCTCCCTCCCAGTTCTTGTCTCACATCTCGGCCGGGGATCATATCCTAAGCTCGATATACCAACTATGGCGCCCCAAAGCGGTATACATCACCCATCTTGAGTCGCCAGATATATGGTACAGAAACAAATACAACTTCAAGATGGGTGATGTATACCTATTTTGGGGGCGTCACATTTTATATATTATTAAATTAATAATTGAGATGACAAAGTTATTCATATTATTATTTACAATATTGATGATGTCTAGAAAGTTCCATCGAGGAGAGGTTTGGTCACCTAATTACGCGCCAATAGGGAGAAATAGGTTACCTGGGAGGAAGGTTAGTATTATTATTATTATTATATTTATATTATAATAAGTTTTGTTTTATATGAAAAATAGAATATATTATATTTTATTAAATATTATATTATTAATTTGAAAAAAAGAAGAAAAGCGTCTGAAGCCCGTGATCCTGCAAATTATTCGTCTAAAAATACTGTGCGTCCGTGATTTTCTAAATTCAAATAGTATCCTTTCCATTCTCCTATAAATAGGATGCTTAGTTAGAATTGAAAATCATACCAGAATCAGAGAATTCTTCTTCTATAATATTGAACGTATTTTTTTCGAGTTTTAGAAAGCTTTGAGCGTAGAAAATAGTTCAAGTTTTCTTCAAGAATATCCCCGCTATACCAGTTGAAATACACTTCTTTTTATGGTAAGGGATATTATTTTTGTTCAGTATTCATATGAAATAATATTTTCTTCCATACTCTGTACTATGTAAGTAATATTATTTCATTTCAAATTCCGAATTCTATACTCATTTTGTTAAAGTTTTGGCTTCTATACTCCATGAAATTAGTAGAATATCCTTAATATTTGTGCTTCATCCAGTATCTTTTCATGGAAATATTATTATGAGCATTCTTGATAAGTTTTAACTTTTTCATGCCGGAGTACTATTCACGGGGATACTATTCCCGAAGTACTATTCATGGGGTACTATTCACTCGGTTACTATTCACCCGGGGTATTATTCATGAGAAAAATTGATTTCTTTTCGGTCCAAATCATTTTTAATACAATATTATTCTTAAATTTTTCTCCACAAAGCAATATCATGTTGACAATTTGGACATTATTGAATTCTGGATAAATTAAATTATAAATCTTTAAAATTTATCCTTTACTTTCATTTAATTGAATTCTTATATCATTGTCATCATCCTCATGCTTATATTGTTATGAAAGTCATCTTTGGCCCGTAGTGCATAGATGGACTTGGTATGATTATAACCAGGGATTATTCGATATAATCATGACCGTAATGTTACAAATGATGTAGTAAAAGTCCTCATTGGCCCGTAGTGCATTGATGGACAGTTGTTGGCATGACCATGACCATTGATGAAAACACAAATATCTTTGGCCCGTAGTGTATGGATAATTTGTGGTCGTGATACTAATGAATATCCTTGGCCGTAGTGCAGGGGTGATTCGATGATGTGGATTATTTATTAAGCTGAGTCTCAATGATAAAATTGATGACAAATTCTTTTAATCATAGAAGATAGTAGATATCATGCTCTACTTGACTCTTCTAATGGATTGCTTGTTCCGCTATAGCTAAACTTGATGTTTATTATATTTTATCAGTTTAACACTGTTGAAGGCTAACGATAATTTATTCTGCATTATCTTAGTCATAATATTTCTTACTGGACTAGTTGAGCTCACCCTTTGCTTTCATTGTTCTCTTCAGGAAATGAGAATATAGTTGGGACTAGTCAGGAACGGAGTGACAGTCCAGATGGTAGCATTAGTAGTCCTCACTATTCTGTGAAATAGTGTGATAATAAATGTATTGAGGACTTATTTTGATTTTGAATACTGGCTAGAAGACAATATTTGTATTAAAACTCACAGTTCATGTTTTATATTTAAGTTTGTATTTATATTCTGTACCATGTATTTGGCAACTCAGAATGAGTGATGTATACCTATTTTGGGGGCGTCACAATCATGTATCGCGTGTGTATATATTTTGCTATATTTTTTCGCCTGTGAAACCTGTTATAGATAAACTATTGCGTTGGCAAATTTGGCCGCTTGTGTTTGACTGTTTTTTAGATTAATCTTCAATTTGTAACCTAAACTTTAACCTAAAAATCGATTTACATCCTAAATTTTATCTTGAATTAAATACACTTTAAATTTTGAGATTAAAAATAATTTACACTTTCCGCACATTCTACATCAAAATAATTTGGACCCTATACTTTAGTAAAAAAGATATAAATTGTATTAAAACTCAAAATTTAGAGTGTATTTAATTCAAAATAAAATTTAGGTGGAAATCGATTTTAGAATTAAAGTTTAGTATGCATTTTGGAATTTAGTATGTTTTCTAACGTCTAAAGTTAACTTTGCCGGTTCGAGACAAATAATGTGGGACACTATTATAATATTACTACCTCCATTCATAAATAAGTGTCTTTTAAGGTTTTTGCATATGGATTAAGAAAGTCATTTAATACTATCATTTAATAGTTAAAATATGTGTAAAATTCCATCACTACCCCTTTATGGGAAGTTGAAAACTATTAATACTAAGGGTGAGAATTTCTTGGGACAATGAGAGAAGGTAAGGGTAATACAGGAAAGTAAATAATTCATTCTCCTAGAAAGTTGTAAATGACAGATAATTTGGAATAAATTTTTTCTTCCAAAACGTCACTTATTTAGGAATGGAGGGAGTAATTATTAAGCACGATTATGGTGGTCGCCCCGGTGGGGTTAATGACCTAACTAATGCATCAATTTTTTAAAAATTAATTATAATTATAAATTTAAAATTACTATAATTGTTATAAAATTATACTTAGTGTGTGAATGTTTAGATACATTCCTACCCATGTCTAGATATATTCCTTCCCCTCTTTATTGTAATGACCTTTGACCTTTGAAACTCTCATATCCTTTAAGTTTTGAAACTCCTATAACCTATGAGTCTTGAAACATCCAAGTATTTATGTACATGTGCTTATAAATAGAAGTATTGTCAAGAGGATGGATGTGATATACAAATACAATGAGAATTCTTTCTCTCTCTTTTTTTTTTTACTAATCATCATTATTCTTAATATTTAGTATTCTTTTATAACACGTTATCAACACGATTTTCTACCCAATTTTGGAAATTTTGGGAAGAAAAAAATAGTTTCTCTCAACTCACTGTAAGTATTGTTTCATTATAATTAAATTTGATATATATATATATATATATATATATATATATATATATATATATATATATATATATATATATATATATAAACATTTTTTTTTACAAAAGACGCGTGAGACAATAATGATAATGGACAACTGTAAAATTTATGAGAATACAAATTACGTGTGTACATTACTTTTGTGATGTAGTAGTATTAGTATAAACAAATAATCATCCCACCTCCCAATTCTCCCACTTTGAAAGTGACTAGAGAAGGGTAAATATTTTTATTGTCTTCATATAAATTTATACTTAGTTATTTAATTTCTTACGTATTTATATATTTATATAGATGTCAAATCTTATAATTTTGAATTTGTTGTCCTTGATATATATCGAGGAAGAATTACTTGTCATGGACTCTTGATACTGATATTCATATAAAGACAACTTTGAAGATATAATTAAGATTGACAAACATGCATCCCTGCAAGATCATGCAAAATCAATTATTTTTATTCTCCATCATCTCCATGAAAAAAATATTGATAAAGACATGTTAGAAAAAAATATTTACTATATTTCATGCCTCGAATATGCTCCTGTAGTAGCAAAATTGTGAGTGAAAGTTCATAATATATTCCCTGAAGCGATAAAGGAAATTATATTTCTAGAAGTGATATCATTTCTTCTAGTGGCTGAACAAATAATGAGTTTTTGTAGAAAAATTACCAATCTAGTCTGACCGGTTCTACTCCATTCCCTGAAGTGAATGGAACCTCATTTGATAAACATATAGGAAATTATGATTGTGGTCGTGGGCGTGAAAGGAACAATCAATATAGAAAAGAGAATGTACATATTGTACTTCTAAACATTTGGTTGTACAATGCCTCCATAAAAGAAAAAAGGAAGGTAATTGAAACAAATTTTAACGATCATAATGATCTTGAAGATCACATGAATTATCTTGACTTTCCAAATAGAGCGGATATAACTCATTTTGATGTCTCTGATATCCTTGAGGATTTTGATGGAAATGTTCATACCAATCAATTATTTTTATCATAGTAAGTATTTTTATTTTGATATGTTTTATTTATGTTTTAAGTAATAATTATTTAATTTATGTTTTACATATATGAAATTGTATGGGCCAGAAGCTCATCAAACTTAACTAAAGGCTCTCGAAGAGCGATTATAATGTTGTCAAAGGGCACAAAACTTTGTATTGATGATTCTTTATATTCTTCTGAGGCAAGTAGAAATTTGCTCAACTTTAAGGATATACGTTATAATGGTTATCATATTGAAACCAATAGCAAATGCAGTGAAAAATTTCTTTATATTACTTCAATAGTATCAGGCCAGAAGCTCATATTAGAAAAAGTGTATATTTTCTCTTCTGAGTTATAATACTAAAATGAGAATAGTTGAAACAAATATTGTAATACACCAGAAGTATGCAATACACCAGAAGTGTTCGGATTCAAATGTTTTTATATTTTGACATGACCATCTAGGATCAATAATGATGCGTTGAATTATTGAAAACTCCTATGAACATCCCCTTAAAGAACCAGAAAATTCCTTTACCTATAGAGTATATCAAAGTTAATTAATTACTAAACCATCACATTTAATTATTGTTATTTAGTGTTCATTTTTCTAAGAAAGAATTCAGAGTGATATATGTGGACCAATACACCCACATTGTGGTATATTCAAGTATTTTATATTTTTACTTGATGCATTAACCAGATAGTTATATTTATGTTAAACATCCTATTGCACATACGCATACTCAAAATGGTGTAGCCGAATCACTTATCAAGTGACTTCAATATATTACTTGACCTTTGATTATGAAATCAAAATTACCTGTTTATCCTTGAGCTCAAGCTATTTTACATGTTGCATCATAACCTTAACATGTGATTTTTTTTAAAAAGCACATTTCGAAGATTGTCCTTATTAATAAAACAATCTTCCCACCATTAGGGGGAGAAAAGTCGTTGCCTGAAGCACAACGTGAGATCGTTTCCTTAGCACGATGGGAGATTAATTGAAATGTTCAACGTTATTTAATCTTGATCCTCATACAAATTAATATGAACTAGAAGTTCAAAGGATTATTCATTTTCAATGAATTGCAAATCAATTACCAAAATTATTCACCAATAATAAGTAAATAGTGAAATATCATATTCTAGCTGCTAATACTCCAGCAAGGATTGAAGTCCCCGTAGGACAATCAGTTAATTCAACAAAAAATTGAATCAAAGTCACACCTGAAACGTGAAAGAATGATCTGTGTTAAAGATAAAATTCCCCAGAAGAAGAAAGTACAAGTAAAACAAGTTGCAGCCTATAAAGAGGCTATACCCATGAAACAGGCTAAAAAATAATTATTGAACTATCCAAAACTTATGAACAAAAATCTCATGTAATTATACTCTTGAAGAGTTATCACCTGAAGAGGAAGAGTTATCTCCTGAAGAGGATCAGGTACCTGAAAAAATGAGATCTCGATACATTATGTATATACATGAGACAAATATATTGAATAGAAATAAAATTGTTGTCGACAACATATTTTTATATAAAGTTGTTCTTGATATTACCAGAAGTAATTATCATGAATATGAACCACAAATCATTGATGAATGTAGAAATGTTTGGCCAATGTGGAAAGAGGCGATTTAAGAAGAATTAAATTCACTAAGTAAATGTGAAATTTTTGGACTTGTTGTCCGAACACCTAAATGTGTAATGCCTGTTGGATATAAATGGGTATTTGTACGTAAACGAAATGAGAAAAATGAAATTATAAGGTACAAAGCGCGACTTGTAGCACAATATTTATCGCAGAGACCTGATATAAAAATATATGCTCCTATAATGGATGCAATTACATTCAAATTTTTAATTAGCTTGGTAGCAAGAGAAATTAATGGATGTTACATCATATCTGTATGGATCATTAGATAATTATATCTATATGAAAATCTCTGAAGGATATAAAATGCCTGAAGCATAAATTATATATCTTGAAGTATGTACTTTATCAAGCTACAAAGATTCTTATATGGGTTAAAGCAATCCAGATGCATATTGTGTTATAATTAACTGAGTGGATATCTTTTGAAAGAAGGATTTGAGAATAATCCACTTTGTGCATGCATTTTTATCAAAAGATCATAATCTGGATTTTCTATTATTACTGTATTTATTGATGAAAGATCTTACTCTAGAAGAGTCGACAAAAACAACAAATTTGAGATGAATGATATTGGTAAGACACATTTTTATCTTGGCCTACAAATTTAACTATGGAATTCTTGTTCATCAATCAACATACATAGAAAAAGTCCTGAAGTAACTTTACATGGATAATGTTAATCCTTTGAGTACTCCAATGATGGGGTGGTCACTTGATATCAAGAAATATCCATTTTGACCACAAGAAAATGATGAAGAAACTTTTGGTCTTAAAGTACCATATCTTCGTGAAATTGGTGTTTTGGTCCTGAAGTACTATATCTTAATGTAATTGGTACTTTGATGTATCTTGCAAATTTGACAAGTCCTGATATAGCATTTGCAGTTAACTTACTAACAATGTATAGTTATGCATCAATTAACTCGAAGACATTGTAATGAAATTAAACATATTTTACGTTATCTTCGTGAGACTATTGATTTGGGATTATTTTATACAAATGGTGATAGAACCAATCATATTGCACCAAAATTATTTTATACACATGAGCCCCAGAAGAATGACGATATTGATATCAAGCATATATGATTATGTGACAATTTGGTTGATATATTCATTAAGTCATTACCAACTACGATTTTGAAGAAGATGGTGCACAATATTGACATGCTTCAACTTAATGATATTTTTACCATGAACAATGGAAATTCTATGTACTTATGAAGGAGAGTAAAAAGGATATGTGCTGATTGTACTCTTTTTCCTTTGCTAAGGTTTTTTCCCACTGAGTTTTCTTTTGAAATGTTTTAATGAGGCAATCCCAAGGCACTAGAAGTTATACAAGAATATTGTACTCTTTTCCTTTGCCAAAATTTTTCCCACTGGGTTTTTATTTGGTAAGGTTTTTAACGAGGCATATTCTTAGAAAATTACTACAAAAGAACTCCATCCATTCTGTATGAAGACAATGTTGCATGTATAGCTCAATTAAAGGGAGGATACATCAAAGGAGATAGAAGAAAGCACATATCACCGAAATTCTTTTTCACACATGACCTTGATAAGTGCCGTGACATTGATGTTCAACAAATTTGCTTAAAAGATAATCTAGCAGATTTGTTCACCGAAGCATTACCAACTACAACATTTGAAAGATTGCATCGCAATATTGGAATGTGATAGCTGAAAGACTTAAGGATACATTTATGAGGGGGAGCTAATATGCGCTACATTCTTTTTTTCCTTAACCAAGGTTTTTTTTCCCATTGGGTTTTTCCTGGTAATGTTTTTAATGAGACAGCTTTCAATACATATGGCTATACAATATACATCCAAGGGAGAGTGTTATAAAATTATACATAGTGTGTGGATGTCTAGATACATTCCTACCCATGTCTAGATACATTCCTAGCCCTCTTTATTGTAATGACCTTTGAGCTTTGAAACTCTCATATCCTTTAAGCTTTGAAACTCCTATGACCTATGAGTTTTGAAACTTCCAAGTATTTATGTACATTGTCGACGTTGGGATTTTTAATTGTCCCTTTCCGTTACTTGTTCTTTGGTGTTCTCATTTTAGGTGAGATTTGTTTGAAAAAACAAGTGAAAAAGGTCCGACATGTATAATGTCGACGATGGACTGTTAAGAGTCGCTAGTTGGTTTTTTAAATGGTTGTACCAACACAACCAAGAAAAAGGTTTGCACATTGACCCAGTGATGTGACACTGCTAAACGGGTCGGTGAAATCGATATTCATTAGGGTCCGAACACTTGATTATGCGGAGGGAAGGTGTTAGGCACCCCCCGACATCCGTGTTACCACGGTGACCGCCTCTTTTCAAGAACCTATTATCTAAATATGTGTGTGTGTGGGTCAATGTGCTGTTATTTGGAAGTAGTGCGAGGCCTCGTTCGCACCTATATACATAGGGTTTGAATTTATGGAAAAATTAAGTTTTTAGCAAGATATGGCAGTGATGTTTTATAAAAGAGGTTTTTTAAACCCTGATGCTCAATAGTAATTGAGACCTTTTACACTTCTATTTTATTAAGTGTTCGGCTTGATTGATTTTATTTTCGAGATGCGAAACATCTATAAAAAAATAATGTACAAAATAATGCCGATTTCCTCGTGGGTATGAAAACCATCTGAGGAAATTCAGACATCGCAGAATAATTTACAAGCTGCTTACAGCTGAAAATGTCCATCATGGGAACCGAATCTAGATCCAATAGGCTGAATCTGTGATCACATGATTCCTAAGCGCATATGATCTTTGTAATTTGTATGAAAGCGAAGCGGTATATATATAAAAGTCAGTAAATATATATTTGAGACATGATCACCAACCACGAAGCACCTCCACGGGGAATCAAAAATGTAAATAAAGTCAAAAGCTATCAACCGCCATGGAGGAAACTCAAAGTGATTTAAATATAAATAAAAGTCAAAGCTATCAACCACCACGGAGGAAACTCCAAGCGTGACAAAATGTAAATAAAAGGCATACAAAGCAATCAATCTGCCACTGAAGTGAACTCCAAGGCGGACGTAAACGTAAAGAAAGTCAGTAAAGAGATCAACCACCACTAAGTGAACTCTGTGGGATGAAATATATATATATATATATATATATATATATATATATATATATATATATATATATATATATATTCGGGGATCGAGAGCATTCTCTTAAATAGCATTCCTCCTTAAATAGCATTCTTTTATTAAAACTACGCCGTTTTGGAGGGAGGGGCGGTGACATTTTTCTAAATACGGTGGCATTTTTGCAAATATAATGCCACCGCGTATTCTAAAAAATGCCACCGCATCCCTCCAAAATGACGTAGTTTTAATAAAAGAATGCTATTTAAGGAGGAATGTTATTTAAGGAGAATGCTCTCGATCTCTTACTGTATATATATATATATAAGCAATAAATGCATTAGGATGTAAAATCTGTGCTCATCGTAATGTAGTTCTACAACGATATATATATATATATATATATATATATATATATATATATATATATATATATATATATATAAAAGCGAGTAAACATATAGGATGTAAAATCCGTGCTCATCGAACAAAGTCAAACAATGGTTTATATATATATATATATAAAAGCGAGTAAACGCACTGGATGTAAAATCGAGGCTCATCGAACAAAGTCCACACACAATATATATATATATATATATATATATATATATATATATATATATATATATATATATATAGGGATTCCATCCACAGCAACCGGTTGTTGGGAGCAACCCATTTTGGCTATGGCCAGCTACCACAACTGTAGCTATTATAAAAAAAAAAATTACATAAGGGCCAGACAGTGTAGCGGTACTGCCAAAATGGGTTGCTCCCAATAACCAGGATTCTTTGTGGATGAAATCCCATATATATATATATATTAAAGCGAAAGAACTCCCGAATCAAGTCTAGGCTCAATCGAGGCATAACTCAATAATGTTAGTCCATATATATATATATATAAATATATATGTATATACAAACTGAAATAAAACCACGGACCGAAGTTCGGGTAAACACACGCAACACGACTCTCAACGTGAAGAAGGGTGTGTGCAGAGATGAAGAGAAAGGCTTTAAAGTGTGTTAGAAGGCTTACAGTGGGCTGCCAAAGAAGACTTCTATATCTTTAAAGTGGATGAAACTTGGCTCCCGCCGGTACAAAAGTAGCTATATGTGAGCTCACACATGTTTAAAATGGGAAAGCACTCAGTATATTGCAAGTACAGAGCAAATTTGACAGGGCTTCCTCGCTCTTTCTCTTCTCAAAATGGCCACCCCAAGCCCCCTATTTATAGAGGGGGGAGCCGCAGGCCTGCGGCTCCCCAGGTTGCCTCGGGTTTCTCGGGTCGGGTCGTCTTGTAGTACATGCACTCGGGCACTGTAATGTCCGCTCGAACTTTCAGAATTACAATCCGAGCATCCGATTGAGGTATACAAGACCTATTTCGGACCACCGTTTGTCGAGAGTTGTACAATGGCATGGGATTAGAGGTTGTACGAAGTCATTGAAGATGGGATGATGCCCTTCAGTCTTTAAGCTTCAAATTCTATCCGTTACCCCGCACAATATTCACTCAGGATTAGTTTTCCTTGATTCTTGTGGGACATCGTTGTGTAGAGATGTGTGTATAACATGTTGAGACGACGTGATGTGGCATCATGTTGGCAAGATGACGAGGTTTCCCCTCACCCGTTATTATCGGGTTTGATAGATCAAAAGCGAGCGTTGCTCAAGGCTTCACCGAGATTGATCGCTGATGTGTTGAAAGTCCTCGATGATCAACCACGAGGTGTGCCATCCTCCGGATTTACGGGGTTGGTCTTTGTACCGGGTGTCTCGTTGTGAGCATCGAGATTGAAGCTGGTTGCATTTGAAACAAGCATTTCCAGGGTTATCACCGGAACTGCATTCCTTGGGCTAATCACCAACGTTGATGGCTATTCCCATGATTGGGACTAAGACTGGATACCTCGGGGTTATCTCCGAGATTAATCGGTCTTCTCCGGTGTGTGTTCCGATATTGGATCTGCACGCCTCGGGGTTATCTTCGAGGTTGGAATTGTTACTCCAGGTGTGTGTTCCGGGGTTGATGCTGAACTTCCGGTAGTATCTGGAATGGATATGAATTGTCTTCCAGGGTTCTCTCTTGAAAGACAAATCTGTCCTCCTGCAATAATAGTGACAGGTGTGCAGAAAATTTTGAGTGTCTACAGATGCCCCTCTTTATCATACTCATGTAATGCAATGCATGGGTGGGATAAAGAATCCTAGACACTTGAAAGGCCATAAGATAAACATGATACTATATGTAGCAACATGATGCAAATGTATGATGCATGTGTACAGGGTTGTTGCCCAACATGCTGGGGATGATTGTTGGCTCCCTGTTGCTTCAACTGGGGATTGGCAATGATGACCAGATTTGATGTGTAATCCAAATCTGTTAGGATGTTGATGTTGGGGTTATCACCAAATTCCTGGATCCTCGATAACGACTTTATCCTGAAGATGTACCTCTTATGTGTAAGAGATCTGTGGGGATAAAGCTTGGTCTATTTGAGGATGTGTATAACATATTCCATCATCGATCCTCCATGATGATGTTGCCTTTTCCTGGTTGGTATCGCTAGGACATGTCAAGATTCTATTGGATTTACTTCCAACATCAAATGCCGTCAGGGATGCCTGACCTTCGTTGACGTGTACTTCACCGGCATGTGAATCAACGGGTGGAAATGAACCATGTGGGGAAAATTTGTCAAGGTTGCTTGATCTTCGTTAATGTGTGAATCAACGGCAAAACACGCTGTAACCCCCGCTAGGGATCTGCTGGGGAATATGAGTAATCGAGTATGAAATCCTCGAATAGCTCTCGAGCTTCGATAGGTTTCATCGCCATCGGTTAAGATAACGTCAAGGCTGCTTGACCTTCGTTGATATGTGTGTCAAAGGCTGAATGTGCGTTGTAACCCCCTGTCGGGGCTCCACGTTGTAACCCCCGTCGGGGATCCACATTATAACCCCCATCGGGGATCCACGTTGTAACCCCCGTCGGGGATCACGTTGATCTTTTAGGTTAATAACCCGGAGTTGGCGGCATTGGACATGTACAAGGTATTTCCAGATGTGATTTGGAACAAATGAGATCATTGGCAGGGTACACCTCGTGTTTGGGTGACTAACAATGAGTGATGTACAGACTCAAAGTTCCATCTAAGAAGACCAGGATTGTAGGCTATTTTGCTCAATCGCGTAGCATTTTTATTCCCGATTTGACTTTTTCAGTCCGCAAGAACTCCTTTGCAACTCAAACTGGACCGAGCCGGAGGGGTGTGGCCTACATAGGGGTGCCGCAGGTACACCTACTTTAGCCGCAGATGGACCTGAGGCCAACCGTGGATGTTATAATCCAGCAGGCTGGTCTCACAAGTCATTTTCAACTTGTCTTGCAAAGGAAAATCCGAGAGCCTCCTTCAGATCTTCTGAGTTCGGGCTATTTTTGGCAAATTCTATCACCGTACAAGTGTTCTACACTATACTGGTAACGTATGCATGTATTTTTTCCAGTTTTTATCCGTTGGAAAATGAGTTATCGCATGAAATCCATCTAAACACATAGTAGTGATTATGTATGCACAAATGACTTGATAAAAAATATTCAACATAGTAAATGTTAGTATTAAATCTTGCTGAACATAATGATGTGAAAGAATTTGACTTTTGAGATAGTCAAATTGGCACCTTTTTTTTTTTTGCTATTTTTGTCCTATTTGAGGTCCAATGAGCAAAAGGTAGAAAGGCAAAGTACTCCTGATATTAAGGTTAACCTTATGCACTGATGATTTTGATCTTTAATGAATATATTATGTATATGACTTTGGGGCAGGTGTGCTACTGAATGGCCACCTAGTCATGCCTATGTGCATGTGGATAGTCTTATTTACAAAGGGGACTATGGAAATTTTTTTTTCAAAATGTAGGCATTTAATTAGTCATGTAATTTTAACTCCACTGTAGATGTATGTTAAAGTAATGCATGCATACATGTAGTCATAAAATGCATTTTAAAAAGCTCCAGGTAAGGAAATACCACACCGTTTCTGAGGTGATTTGGAGACTTGTTGTCCAGATATTATGAATCCGGATCGGTAGAGTAGTTCATGAGGACCACTTACGTATATCTGGCAGAGGGCTTCGAAGTGCCTCGACCCGATTACGTCCGATGACCTCGTTGATTGGTGAATGTCGTGATTCGTCCAGTCCGGGCTAACGTGCCAGACGTTGAGGATTAGGATGAGGATATTCCGATTGAGGACCCCGCTCCTGCTGTACATGTTCCCCATAGGGAGCTCCCTTGTATTCAGGTGGTAAACCCAGAGCTTTTGGGTGACTTGAGCAGATATCCCTCGATGTACTTGCATGCTAATGAGGTTTGACGTTAGATCTTGATCTTCCTTCTTTCCTATTGATGAGGATTAAAGGGTTTTGATGTTGATCTGCATTTCATGCAGGTTCCCGGCTTCATAAAGCCTCAAGGGAATTGGTTTAGTATACACTCCATGTATCAGGCTCTTCATCCTGATTACAAAGTGGTAGTGCATGATTGGGGATTCGGGGCATTCTTCTCCATCCTTCGCTGTCGTTGTCCCTGGGGTTACCTCAGGGCATTGTCTGAGTGATGGTTTCATCAGACTCAGTCACTCCATCTGTTGGACTGTGAGGTGATGATGAGACCAATGGATTGGCAGTTTATCATAGGTATGGAGTTTGGAGGGGAGCCAGTGCCTTGCATGGCGAATATTACCCCTACTACCGTCAGATCCTTGTTAGGAGTTCCGACGGAGGCGCTCAAAGGAAGGACTGGCCGTGCAGGTCCTTTGAGTGTAGATGCTATGAGCGGGCTTTTGAGTGAGCCCATGCCTGATGATGTCAGAATCAGGGATCGCATTCTTCGGCGATTGTTCCTGATGATCATTAGAGTCTGCTTCATAGCAGATAACTCTTCTACAGTGTTGTTGGCTTTGATCAGTGCCACATGTCATGTGGACCGTATTGGAGAGTATGATTGGGGTTCCTACACCTTTGCCTATTTCCTCTGGGGCATGCGTATGCGCTCACAGGGTTTGACTGAGGCTTGGCTAGGATTCTACCCATTTCTGCTGGTGAGTATTTCTCTTGTCATTTTCCATTTATAGGTTAAGAGTGTTTACTGACCGCAGATGTTTTGCCCTTGTGTTGGAAGTTTTGGGCCTACGAGAGGCTTCTATGCTTGCATCCTATGCGTGTGTTAGGTTTAGATACCTATCCACGAGGACAATGATGGCATCATTCCATTTTGACGGAGGTCCCTGTAGCTGAGGGTTTCACTCACTGCCGCATACAGCTGGAGTTGTTGACAGTTGATATCATTACATGGATTCCCTATTCCGGGGAACATTTGGCCATCGGATTTGAGGATGGGTACCCGACTGGCGTTGAGTATATGATCTCCACCCAGAGAGTTCCTCTCTTTACAGATGGAGGATGAGAGCTCTATTTAGGAGAGTGTGCTATTAGGAGCACCACATGGGAGATTCGTATGCCGATCTTGCCTCCTGCCAGGCGTTATTGGCCTGTATCGCAGTCACCCATCACTGATATCCCATTGTTGGGGTTTGACGGCTTTACATTATCAGAGGGTCCTTGCACTCAGGAGATGTTCTAGCGTTGGTGGTTCCCTCGTACCATTAGAGCCTAGTCCCGCGACACTCAGTTCATGGGGGATATGGTTCCAGGATCGGTGATGATGACGGATTGGATAGCCTGTGTCCGAGATCCGACTCATGTGACACATATTGACAGTTTGACCCGGCGACTAGACCAGACACATTTCTTTATCCGGTATTTGGGTAGAGATCCGGCAGAGGCAGATTTGTTTGATCCTTCCAGCTCAGGCGCTGGCCCCTCAGATGACCCATTCGGTTTTGTCGGCGCAGATCCTCCTCTATATAGGCCTGACATCCCTGTTGATAGAGATCCAGTGACTCAAGAGGAGTTACATTAGGTGGACAGGATTGATAATGTAGATATTAACACCATTGTCTTCTTCTGATGTGTATTCTTGTTATATCTTTTGATAAGGCTTTGTTAGCTATTGGGTGGCTGTGCCCCATTCTCGCTATATCTTTTGATAGGCCTCTGTTAGTAGTGGGGCGTTTGTGCCCCATTTCTCAGATTTGTAATATGCATAAACAAATGATGTATTAGATGTTGATATACTTAGGAATGTATGCACAGTTTTTCCATTCCCTATATCATATTTCCATCTATTATCTATAATGCATGTATCATGTTATGCATATGTATGTATGTCCAGAGATATTTAGCATTGACCCCTGGATGGTCTTATGACACGGCCCGTACAGATGTTTTCTTCGACCGTTAGCCGTATTGATCATACCCCACCATCATTGGTGGCATCGGGTATTCGATTGTGGTATAATAACATGTCACCATCAGACAGGGTGACCGTAGATCATTTGTTACAGCATACTATGACCCTGTTGATGTTTCAGGTTCCCACAGGATTTGTGGATGGCATGCTAGAGCATTGGGTATCAGATAGGTAGGTTTTCCAATTTGGGACCCATGAGTTGACTCCTACTCTGGAGGAGTATGCACGGTTAACGATGCTGCCGCTGGACAGACCTTGCGTGCATATGGCTTTGGGGGACATGAGTCGACGGTTCATGACCCTCACTGGATTGAGGCACAGAGTGGTGCAGGATGAGCTTACATCGAGCCACGTTATATCCTAGCATTTTTTGTTTGACAAATTTGGCTATGAGGATAGTTATACATGACATTCCAGGGATTTCCCCACACCGGAGGATCATTGGCGTTTAGCCAGGATTGATGTACTGCTATTATGCGTGCTGTCGTATGTCTATATGCCATGATACATGGATGAGATAGACATTGGAGTCATCATGGCAGTGAGAGCTCTCAGGGAGGGTCGTACCATTATACCTATGATTATAGAAGAGACCCTGCGGTTAGCCACCTATTGTTGCACTTATCCGACAGGAGTGTTCACGGGTAGCTCGTTCATGCTATATGTGTGGTTTATGTCACATTTGAGACCAATTGGCACTCTTAGACGGCATGGGTACTGGTTCACCCATGATATAGCCATGTCGTACTCCTTTCAGCCATCGGAGTGTATATATGCTATGTCTTGGTCCATATTCTTGGCGGATATCAGAGATCTATTTGTCATATTGCCGTGCTCGAGGCTTAGCTCACCTTACAGCTTTATTACTCATGCTCCGGGCATGGATTATCTCCCTCTGGCTGGTTTGAGGGGTGTGACTACTTATCACCCGCTGGCCGTGATATCGTAGTTCGACCTATTTTAGGACTTTCATCCTTTCGAGGGGGAGATATGTCAGCGTTCAGCTTCCCGCTATCTTTCAGCAGAGGACCGATCCCGTGTGTATGCTTATTGGGATCAGCGTGAGATAGCTGCTTTTTCTGTCAGTCATCCAGGTTGTTCTGCAGAGTATTCTGCATGGATGGAGACAGAGATTTTATCGGCTGCGGTAGTATCCACAGTACCGGATAGTGAGTCAGATGATGTAGAGCCCATGGAGGACATCAATTCCCACATCGAGGAGGGCTAGGTCTTTGGATTTCCGGCAGATCTCTTCTAGATTCTCCCAATACCAAGATTGTTGTGATTCAAAGACTCAAAGACAAGATGCTTTGAGCAAGAGTCTCTTCATCTGATGACCTTCGAGAGAGATCAGGCTCGATCCTTGATGTTGACTTCCCTTGATGGGAGAGACGCAACTCTG
The DNA here is from genome assembly GCA_020205605.1 of Panax ginseng. Taxonomy (NCBI): domain Eukaryota; kingdom Viridiplantae; phylum Streptophyta; class Magnoliopsida; order Apiales; family Araliaceae; genus Panax; species Panax ginseng. The sequence continues at coordinate 42,288,165 of CM035146.1, forward strand.
TTAGAGAGAGACGAGGCATTAGCTCACAGAGATGTCGTTGTTGTTGAGCGAGATGAGGCCAGATCAGCCAGAGATGCAGTGAAAGTTGAGCGGGATAACGCCATATCTGCCCGGGATGTAGCCATTACAGATAGTACTGCAATGAGGTCCCTTACCATTGGCATGATCGCAGAGATGAGCGCTTACATTGATGAACATATGGTCACCATACAGATGGCTGCAGATCTGTTGGGTCGTGTGGATATTCTCGTACAGGAGACCACAGCTTCACCTCCTTCTTCTGAGAGGGACGCCATGTTGGACTTGTTAGCTCACATATATCCAGACTTGTAGATGAGTTTGTATTCTCATGCACAGACTAGCTTAGCCATTTTGTCATGTACAGTTTATATTGTGTATATCAAACAACATTATATATATAGCAGGGAAATATATTTTTGATCACTTCCCTTTTAGATATGCTTTGCTGCTTGCTTGATATTTTGCATGCTGCTTCAGGGCTTGCGATCTTGATGTATTCTGAATTCCTCCTTGAGGGATGGACATTGAGATGTCTCTGGATAGTTCAGAATGGATCATGGATCTGTATATATCCCTACCATCTTTGATGTCTTGGGACTGGTTTCTGTATGGAAATGTGGAGAGGAGTGTGGCTTTCTCTCTCGAGATTGACCGCACTACGAGATGGTGCCTTGAGATCTTCTATTTAGGAGAAGCCTAGTTAATTCCATCTCTTATGGATTGGTTTTTCTCTTCAAGGTATGACCGCATCTTAGATGGTCGCCGAATCTCCTATTTGGGAGGAGTTCAGGTAATTCCATCCCTTTGGTCTGAAGCCAATGAAATGTAGTGGATTGATGTTTGATCCCAGTACCAACTAACAAGGGTTTGTGTTTTGGTAGGGGGTGATGAGACCGAACCATAAATGGCTGCCTACGTACTCCTATTGAAGAGGAGATCAGGTCTGTGTAATTCAAACCTGGTGTAAGAGGTTCAACGCTGTATGTGGCAGAAATGGTGTAGGAATTTGTTTTTTTTTTGTGAGGAGAATAGGGTAGAAATGTTTTTGTTATTTTTTGTTTTATTGCGACCGGGCCATATGAAATGGTTTCCTACGCACTCCTATTGAAGAGGAGATAAGGTCGGCGTAGTTCGCCCCTCAGGGCGAGTGGAAAAGCGTAATCCCATGTGCAGGTCAGATTGCGGGGAGGAGAAAGTTTAATCCTAGGTTGAGGATAAACTGTAGGTATGAGAAGTTTGATCCCATGTATGGGTAGCCAAACTGCAAACGCGAGAGGTTCAATCCATAGTGGGATGACCTAAGTCGTAGGAACGCAGAGAAGCCAGGCTGCTGGCTTGAAAAGTATATTTTCCCTGAGGGGTAGAGTGTGGAAAAGTTGTATGTGGTAAAGGGTTAAAGAACCGGAATTACTGGTGATATGATGATCCAACACCAGGATGTTTGCTTGATGAAAACTTCCGATATAGTATCGTTTCACGGCGTCCAATTTGATGAGTTGTGGAAATTCATCATCGTCCATTTCTTGCAATCTTAGAGCGCCTCCTGTCAATACTTCCTTGACAACAAACGGGCCTTCCCAGTTAGGAGTGAATTTTCCCTTAGATTGATCTTGGTTGTCAATGATCTTCTTCAAAACCAAGTTATGTTGTTTAAACTGCCGTAGCCGGACTTTTTTGTTGTAGGATTTGGTGATCCTTTGTTGATATAACTGACCATGGAAGATAGCCGCGGTTCGCCTTTCGTCTATTAGAGACAATTGGTGATACCTGTCTTGTACCCATTGGTCTTCCTCCAGCTGAGCGTCTATCAACACTTTGAGGGATTCCATTTCAACTTCTATGGGGAGCACTGCTTCCATCCCATAGGTTAATGCGTAGGGGGTTGCCCCAGTGGAGGTACGCATTGAGATTCTGTAGGCTAACAGAGTAAGAGGCAATAAGTCAGGCCAATCTTTGTGGTTGGCGGACATCTTTTGCATAATCTTCTTGATATTTTTGTTAGCCATTTCAATAACACCATTCATCTTCGGATGATAAATGACAGAGTTAAGATGTTTGATGTGGAATTTACTGCATAATTCCTCCATCATTTTATTATTGAGGTTCTTAGCATTGTCGGACACAATCACCTCTGGTTGTCCATATCAACAAATGACATTGTTTCTGATGAAAGCAATGATGACTTCTTTGGTAACCCTGGGGAAGGAGGCTGCCTCTACCCACTTGGTGAAGTAGTCGATCATGGTGAAGATAAATCGATGTCCATTACTAGCTTTAGGCTCAATGGGCCTGATAACGTCCATTCCACACATTGAGAAGGGCCAAGGTGAACTCATATTGTGGAGTTCCCGTGGAGGGGCGTGTATAGCACTCCCATGAATCTGGCACTAATAGCATCTCCTGAAAATGTGATCAACCAGGTGTTGACATTTTTCCTTATCAACTGATGTTGGTAGATAGGCTTCTTCCAAAACCTTCAACAAGATCTTTCGGTGATCCTCGGAAGTCAGGACCAAGTCCAAAATTGATATTTGGTGTGGAGCTTCTTTTTAAGCTTAAAACCACCTTGGCTTCGTTATGACCCATAGTGCGGAGGAATTTTTCAATCTTCTCCATGGGTATTTTCTCTTTGATTTGATGGTAGACTTAATCACCCGTTGGGGAAGATACAATGGATTTTTCTTCGACACTGTAGCAGTGGTATGTGAGGTGGATCCTTCACCTTCTCCATAATTCCATGGCACTTTATGCAAGCTAACAATAGGATATTGTGCTCTACATGGCAAGTTGATTGGCTCGGGAGCGGCCACTTTCAAAGGATTGTTGCTTCCCCTAAGTTGAGTTTTTGGTATTGTTAGTGATTTATAAGTCCCATCAGTTTCAGTGGATATGACTGCTACCAAACTATTCCACTTAGTAGGACATGTATTCTCACTTGCACGTAACACAGTATCATCATCCGCCAGGTGCAGGACACCACTGCCAATTAGATTTTTGATGAGGTGGTGGAGTGCCCAGCATTCTTCTGTGATGTGACCGCGAGAATGGGAGTGATATTGACATACTCCATCAGAATTGTACCGTCCTGAACGGGGGTTGATTGGAGATAGAAGGGAACTGATCCTTCCTTCATTGATTAACATCTGAAGGATTTCCTCTATAGGTTGGCCTAAATAGGTGAATTCCCTTTGTTGGCAAAATCCGTGACTTCAAGCTTTGGCATTTGCTCTCTTTATCACTTTGTCTTCCAGCATTTCATTTTCTGAAAGTGACGAGGGAATATTCATGACAAGAGGCAGGAAACTGGCATGCTCCTGGCTGATTAACTGGCGTGCCGCTTGATGTTGATAGGTCACCAGTTCTACCAATTGCTCAATTTTCTTTCATAGAGCTTTCATCTTTCGTTCCATTGCGAACTGGAACTTGGCATAATCCCATTTGTCAACACCATCTTTGAGGGTCTGGGAGGATGCACAGTTGAAATTGGAACTCTGTCCATTGCTCTAATTGATCATGTTAACTTCTTCTTCTTTGTGTTGAGGAAGAGGGTTGTTTTGAATGTGAGGTTGATCTGGTTTGGTGACCACGATGTCACCGTTGTCTATCAGGTCTTGGATCTTGTCTTTTAAGGCCCAACAATCCTGAGTATCATGTCCAGGTGCCCCGGCATGATAAGCACATTTCTGAGTAGCATTGAAACCCCGTCCATTAGGGCTGGCTGGTGGAAGAAGATGCATAATTTTCTTCTATGTTGTCAGAAGAGTGAGAATATTCTCGAGGGTGTCCCCTAAGGGTGTGAACACTCGAGGGCGTTTGACTTCTCCACCTTTTGGTATTAAAGGGTTCGAAGACTGTGCTTAAAAGGGAGTGTAGTTTCTCCTTTGAATAGTATCAGGATTGCCTTTTTGATTGCCTTTTTGACCCTGTAGTATCAGGAAAACATCTTCCTCTTTCTTTTTATGGACCCTCCGGGGGTTGTTTCCATAATTTTCGGATTGGATGTGATCAGTAACAACTTTGAGGGCAGCTAGGTCTGGATTTTTTCTGGACTTCAATCCCATCTCAACCATCTCCCCATGCTTGACCATTTCAGAAAATGGTTTACTGATGCCAGCTAAAACTCTTTCATAGAAAGGAGCTTCTTGTATGTCTATGAAAGTCATGACCATCTCTGATTCTATCATGGAAGGACTAACTTGGCCAGCCAGGCGTCTCCACCTTTGAGCATTCTCTCTGAAAGACTCGTTAGACTATTTCTTGATCTTGGTAATTTGATACCGATCAGGAGCCATGAGACCCTGGTCATTGATTGAGTGAGGAAGGCGTGTGCTAGCTCTTTCCAGCTATGGATATTTGAGTTGTCTAATCTTGTGTACCACGAATGGGCATCTCTTGTTAGACTCTTTTGGAACAGCTGCATTCTGAGCTTCTCGTCCTCTGCATAAGATCCAAGTTCTCCAATAAACACCTTTAAATGTGTGTAAGGATCTCCTAACCCATCATATTTTTCAAAGTCAAGAGTCTTAAAATTTTCTGGATAATGAACACCAGGGAAAATGCAAAGGTCAGCATATGAAACACTCCCGTGTGTTCCAATTCCTTTGATAGCACGAAGGGTCTCTTCCATTTGGAGGACTTTCTTTTTGATGTCGCCGGTGTCTGGATCTCCTGTGAGATGGGTGGCATCATGAGTTTTTTTGATCGTATCCAACTGCAGTCCAGGTATTGTAATGACCTGGTTTCCCCCTTGTGTAGAGGATTCAGCATGTACGGGTATTTTTGAACCTTGAGTAGACTGGTGTAGTTCTTTGAGTAGAACAACAAAATCTGTAATTTGTTTGCTTAATCCGTCGAATTCTTTGCGAGAAACTGGATTAAGTTCAGTCTGGTCAGATGACGACACGATTAACTGTAGGCTTGCAGCCTTTTTCAATTTTGACCGGGTAGTAGGTCCGATTGGTTCCCTGCAAAAGACTTGCATAGTTTAGTCTTTAGGGAATGTGTGTATAATAACATGCTATGTGATGTGTCCATTTTAGGAATTTTATCCTCGCAAAATGGATGTCAATTGTCAGTAGCATGTCAATTTTATATATGTACACATTTCTTCATATTTCTCATTACATGGAGATAGATATGGAATGAAATTACAAGTAATTGTGTTTACAAGTAATTAAAATGAGAAAGAATAAAGAGACTTTCCTCCGTTTTGGGTTTATCAAAGGCTGACCTATCTTAGGTTACTCTCGCGGCTTTTTGGCATGAAGGTTCCCAAATCATCGCAATTTACTCAACGGGAAATTAATCCGGTCTTTCAACTGGAGCGAATTTGGGTGGTGCCTTTCTTGAGCCTCGGAGAATTAGTCTTCTCACGAGTCCAGTAATCAAACACCGATGGGATAGCCTCCTAGTGGAGGGACCACACAACATACATTCACATACATCGCGTCTCACCGTATGGAAATGATGACATGTGCGAAGAACTAATATCACAAGCAGATATGGTGCGAAGCACTAAGTGCAATAAGTAAATGTATTCATACACATTCATCATAAATGTAAATACAACATCCACACACAAGCAGATAATAGTTTTGAAAAGATTGTAATAGCGGCTTAAGTCCTCTTACTGGTGTCCCCAACAGAGTCGCCACCTGTCGACGTCGGGATTTTTAATTGTCCCTTTCCATTTCTTGTTTTTGGTGTTCTCATTTTAGGTGAGATTTGTTTGAAAAAACAAGTGAAAAAGGTCCGACATGTATAATGTCGACGATGGACTATTAAGAGTCGCCAGTTGGTTTTTTAAATGGTTGTACCAACACAATTGAGAAAAAGGTTTGCACATTGACCCAGTGATGTGACACTGCTAAACGGGTCGGTGAAACCAAGATTCATTAGGGTCCAGGGACTTGATTATGCGGAGGGGCGATGTTAGGCACCCCCCGACATCCGTGTTACCACAGTGACCGCCTCTTTTCAAGAAACTATTATCTGAATGTGTGTGTGTGGGTCAATGTGCTATTATTTGGAAGTAGTGCGAGGCCTCGTTCGCACCTATATACACAGGGTTTGAATTTATGGAAAAATTCAGTTTTTAGAAAGATATGGCAGTGATTTTTTATAAAAGAGGTTTTTCAAACCCTAATGCTCAATAGTAATTGAAACCTTTTACACTTCCATTTTATTAAGTGTTCGGCTTGATTGATTTTATTTTTGAGATGCGAAACATCTATGAGAAAATAATGTACAAAATAATGTTGATTTCCTCGTGGGTATGAAAACCATCTGAGGAAATTCAGTCATCGCAAAATAATTTATAAGCTGCTTACAGCTGAAAATGTCCATCACGGGAACCGAATCTAGATCCAATAGGCTGAATCTGTGATCACATGATTCCTAGGCGCACATGATACCGCAATTTGTATGAAAGTAGTAAGCAGGTATATATATAAAAGCTATAAATATATATATACAGACATGATCACCAACCACGAAGCACCTCCACGGGGGATCAGAAAATGTAAATAAAGCTGTAAAAGCTATCAACCGCCACGGAGGAAACTCCAAAGTGATTTAAACAAATAAAGTCAGAAGCTATCAACCACCACGGAGGAAACTCAAAGCGGAACAAAATGTAAATAAAGTTGTAGAAGTTATCAACCACCACGGAGGAAACTCCAAAGGGAGAAAATGTAAATAAAGTCGCATAAAAAATCAACTGCCATGAAGTGAACTCTGTGTATGTAAACGTAAAGAAAGCTATAAAAGCGATCAACCACCACGAAGTGAACTCCAGGCGGGACAAATATATATATATATATATATATATAAGCAATAAACGCACCGGATGTAAAATCCAAGCTCATCGAATAGACTTCGACAACAGTTCATATATATAAGTATATATATATAAAAACGAGTAAACGCATCGAATGTAAAATCCAGGCTCATCAAACAAAGTCGATAACATTATATATATATATATATATATATATATATATATATATATATATATATATATATATATAAGAGAGTAAACGCACTGGATGTAAAATCCAAGCTCATCGAACAAAGTCCGACACACAGTTAATATATATAACTGTATATATATATATATATTAAAGTAGTAAACGCTCCAGACCAAAGTCTGGGCTCAATCGAGGCATAACTCGATAATGTTAGTCCATATATATAAATATATATCTATATACAAACTAAAATAAACCCATGGACTGAAGTCCGGGCAAACACACGCAACACGACTTTCAACGTGAAGAAGGGTGTGTGCAGAGATGAAGAGAAAGGCTTTAAAGTGTGTGAGAAGGCTTACATTGGGCTGCCAAAGAAGACTTCTATAGCTTTAAAGTAGATGAAACTCGGCTCCCACCGGTACAAAAGTAGCTATATGTGAGCTCACAAGTGTTTAAAATGGGAAAACACTCAGTATATTGCAAGTACGGAGCAAATTTGACAGGGCTTCCTCGCTCTTTTTCTTCTCAAAATGGCCACCCAAAGCCCTCTATTTATAGAGGGGGGATCCGCAGGTGTAGCTGCGGCCAGCTGCAACCGCATATGTACCTGAGGCTGCCCAGGTTGCCCCGGGTTTCTCGGGTCGGGTCGTCTCGTAGTGCGTGCACTCGGGCACGGTAATGTCCGCTCGAACTTTCAGAATTGCAATCCGGGCATCCGATTGAGGTATAGAAGACATATTTCAGACCGCCGTTTGTCGAGAGTTGTACAATGGCATGGGATTAGAGGTTTTACGAAGTCATTGAAGATGGGACGATGCCCTCCGGTCTTCAAGCTTCAAATTCTATCCGTTACCCCGCACAATAGTCACTCGGGATTGGTTTTCCTTGATTCTTGTGGGACATCGTTGTGTAGAGATGTGTGTATAAAATGTTGAGATGACGTGATGTGGCATCGTGTTGGCAAGATGACGAGGTTGCCCTCACCGTGTTATTATTCGGTTTCAATGAGAAGCGACGTTGCTCGTGGTTTCACCGAGATTGGATCGCCGCAAGTGTTGAAAGTCCTCAATGTCAACTCTGAGGTGTGCCTGTCCTCCCGGCTTTATCTTCGGGTTGGTACTGGGTGTCTCATTGTGAGCGCCGAGATTGAAGCTAGTTGCATTTGAAACAAGCATTTCCGGGGTTATCACCGGAACTGCATTCCTTGGGTTGATCACCAAGGTTGATGGCTATTCCCTTGATTGGGACTGAGACTGGATACCTCGGGGTTATCTCCGAGATTAATTGGTCTTCTCCGGTGTGTGTTCCGGTATTGGATCTGCACGCCTCGGGGTTATCTCTGAGGTTGGAATTGTTACCCCCGGTGTGTGTTCCGGGGTTAATGCTGAACTTCCAGTAGTATCCAAAATGGATATGAACTGTCTTCCAAGGTTCTCTCTTGAAAGACGAATCTGTCCTCCTGCAATATTAGTGACAGGTGTGCAGAAAATTTTGAGTGTCTACATACATGTGCTTATAAATAGAAGTATTGTCAAGAGGGTGGATGGGATATATGTGACGCCCCCAAAATAGGTATACATCACCCATTCTGAGTCGCCAAATACATGGTACATAAAATAACTACAACTTTATTATTACAATTGTCGTGCAAAATACGACAACACATATACTGTGAGTTTAAATACAAATATTGTCTTCTAGACAGTATTCAAACTCAAATAAGTCCTCATTACAATTATTGATACACTATTTTACAAAATAGTGAGGACTGCTAAACAAATACCTTGATCCATCATTCCATGCCCCGATTAGTTCCCGCTATATTTTCTCCTCTTGAGAAGAAAATGGAACAAAAAGGAAAAGAGTGAGTTCAACTAGCACAGTAAAGAATATTATGACTAAGATAATGAAAAACAAATTATCGTTAGCCTTCAACAAATCAGATAAAATATAATGGATAACCAGTTTTAGATCAATATTCACAGCGAAAATAACAATTCATTAGCAGAGTTAAGTAGAGAATGAAATCTACTATCATCTATGAATTTAAAACCCTATCATCAATATTTTATCCCTATTGTTAGTTCCCGGAGGCACAATAGTTATCTAGAAGGGGGGGGGGGGGGTTGAATAGATATTTAAAATTCTTTTCGAAATACTTTGTTAGCTTTGTTAACGGTTTAAACACAGCGGAATTATGATTTGTTTAATCTCCCTTTTAGATATGGTGAGGAATGAGGCAGTTATAACAGTTATAGCAGTTATAGCAAGAATGTAAGAGACACAACCGTTTTAAGTGGTTCAGAGCACTTAAAGCTCCTAGTCCACTCTTCCACTCCTCGAGTAGGAAATCCACTAAGGATATCTTTTACCCTTTCTAAATCTCATAGATTCCTTCTAGACCAGCGCTCTAGGCACTTCTTAGTTCACTCTTGAACTCTTCAAGTCCAGCAGACTTGGTTCTTCACAATTCACTTTAGAACTCTTCAAGTCCTTCTGACTTGGAACTTTCTTACTTCACTTGATTGGTAGTTGATGAGTTCTTGATTGGTGCTACTCAGTTGCCGTTAAGCTCTTCTTCGAAATAATTGAGTAGCTGAGCAAGCTTTCCCTTTTTCTTAGATCGTAGAGTTGAGCGTTGAGTGTTATTCAGCGTTTTGTTCAATGCCTGCTTAGTTGAATCATCTGCAGATGTTTTGCATATATGTGATCCTTGAAATCTATCCGTTGAAGCCATCCGTTGAAGCATTAAATGCGTTTAACATTTCTGAACTTTGATGGAGACTTTTCTACACATCTTCTAAATTGCATTCTGGCCCACTGACACAGCAGACTACTTTCTCACCTAACACCTAAAAAGGTGTTTTCCTCTGACCAATGGTCCTTTTCTTAGCTTCTTCAATACGTTTCCTTCGTTGTATACTAAGGATATCTTTTATGCCATTGGGACTGGTGAGGACTTCAATGTTTATAACCCATTCCATATTTGTTGAAATTTATCCTTAAATAAAAGGATAAGTCTCGATGCTTCTGACATAGGCAGATGATACTCTATGACTCATATCGTGGTGTCTTGCCACCTTGGTGCTTGATCTGATGCTATCAAATGAGAACACTACGATTTCTCTTAAGGACTGGCACACTACGATCTTCACTTGCTTGTTTTGCAGACTCTACATTTTTGAGAGCACACTACGATCTCTGAGTTAGCTTCGGTAAACGTCTGGACCACTCTACGATTTCTGGAGAGGCCCTTCAAGGCAGACACACTACGATCTTCGATGCTCTACAATTCTGCCTTGGCTTCTGCAGTCTCTTGATCAGCTCGATAGGCTACGATCATGTTGAAGCCTATCTATTGCATTTTAAGACATAGATCAATTTAACATCTTTGATCTCTTTATCTATACATTCATTTATAGAATGATAAAACTTAAAAGCTTAGATCATCCTAACAAATTTGATCTATCACTAAGTCCTTGTACATATATTCCTTGAAGGACTTTACAAATAATCATGAGCATTTACTTTAAACATCAAATCATAAAATGCACTCTCTTAACCATCTCCCCCTATTTGATGTTGACATAACCAAGGAGATTTGTTGTCATGATTATCAAATTCTAGATGCAATTGGTAGAAAGTATATATGACTTAATATTTCAGTGAGCAGCTGAAATTTCTAGAGAATAAGCATGAATTCATTGATGTTTGAAGATAAATATTACATTTAAGTTCAGTTACATCAATAAAAATTAAATTTCAACTTATCTTTGTTTCTTCGACCTTTTGCCTGGTGGAGGATTGGCATATTCCTCAGCTCTCCTTTTCCTGCTGGCTTTGTCTCTCCTTGCTAGATCTTCTAGCTCACTTTGACTTAGTCTTGGATTGTGATCATGCCTATTCATGAATGTAGGATCTCCAATTGGCATTCTTAGGCCTGTGGTAGTCACTTCTTGTGAGCTGGGAGTTGGCCCTAGACTCTTTAATGGTTGAGCCATGATAATTGGCTCACCACTAGATTGTTGAGTATGATGGCTAGATCATGGAGTCTGTTGGTGATACTGCCTTGGAGGAGGACTCCTTGACGATTGAGCTAAGATTGGGCCTCTATCTCTGCCTTGATCCCCTTTCCCTTTATTCTTCCCATTTATGTCAACATCAAGGGTTCAGATGTCTTCTGAGAGGAGAGTCACTCCTTGGACAAGCTCATTGAGTTGACTTTGGATTTGAGCAATGTCCTCTCGATTCTCTTTGATTAAAGCATCAGATCGAGCTTCCCTTCGTTGGAGGATGTCTAGGACATTGTCAGTCTATTTTCCTTGGCTTATAAATTCTTGGAATTCTTTTACAGTAGTTTGCAGATTGATGATGCTGTCCAACATAAGTTTTTTTTCGGCCTCTTGAGTCGTCTGTAAGACAAGAACAGCATCCCTGTGTCTTTTAGCTGCTTGAAAGTGGATCTGATCAATGTCATTTATGCTTTTAAGAATTTCTTTGATGATCTCCCTAAGCTTCTTTGTGAGCTCAGAGCTTAGGGTGCTTTGGAGACTATTGACAACATTGATCATTTTAGTCAGTCTTAGTTGAATGAGTTTAGTGTAAGCTTCAAGACTGTCATCTATGTCCTTGATCACTTTCTTCGACACTTCTAACAACTTAGTTTTGGTGGGCAGATCTGAAAGGAGTTCACTGAGTTGTGGAATGTGTGGAGGAGAAGGTGCTCTTGTGTATTGATCTTGCAAGTTATAGAGAGAAAGATCAAGGTTGAAATATTCATTTGAGGACGAGGAGGGAATATCTGATGGAGGGGCTTGTGTTTGGGCTTCTTAAGTAGGTGGCTCTACGATTTGAGCGTGTGACTCTACGATTGGGCTCGAGTCAGTAATCGTAGAGATGAGAGGAGATGGGATCAAAATGAAGTTGGGCATATTTGGTTCATTAGCTATAGAATGTTGGGATTCTGCAATTGGAAATTGATTTAGTGGATTGAGGACCACTTCCAACCAGCTTGGGAATTCATAGAATTGGCTAAAAAATGATGGTGGATAGTGATTGACTCTAAAAAAGATTGGGATAGATAGTACCTCATGCTCATTCTTTGAAGAAGGGCCATTTGTGATTAGTTGTCTGGCAAAGTTGAAGTTGCCTAGAAATCCACGAGCTAGCACTGCGATTGCAGGATATGCTTTGAAGCTCTAGAACATGTGATCCCAGGAGTTGAGAATTTGAGCTCTATGGAAAGGCATCATGGGTAGATAGGAGAAAAACTGATTGTAGTTAGCTCTCCTATACTCACTATTTTCCACAACTATAATCTCGATCTCATCTTCTTCTTCTTCTTCTCTGTCTTCTTTCAAGGATTCCACTACATCAATCACCTCCTTGTGACTTTCTTGCTCTGGACTCTCTCATTTTCTTCAGGAGCAACTTCTTCTGACATGAGGATATCATGAGGTTCCCCCTCAACATGATCATCCAACTGCATTTCAAATAGCTCCCCCTCAGTTGGAGCATTCTCTAGAGTGAGAAATTCATGTAGCTCCGCCTCAGCTTGAGCAGTGTTCTCTTGTCTTACTTCGGATAACCCCTTTTCAGTGGCTATCTTTTTGTCTTCTTCTTTAAGTACTCATTTATTTACAAGGATGTACTTTTTGACCAATTTTCTTCTAGGTTTTCTAGGCTGAGCCACAGCCTTAGGTCTTTCTTCAGCTTCAGCTTTGAACTGTTGATCAACCAGAGTATCTGTTGCAACAACTTCTTTGGAAGAGGCGTCCAATCTGGTCTCTATGATCGGTACAGACTCTACTATCGAGGAGACAGATGGCCTCTTGGACTTGTGAATATTTTTATTCTTCTTTAGCAGCTGAGAGATGGTAGCTCTGTCTTCATCTGCCTCAGCCAGCTGTTCTTTCCATCACAAGATCCTCAGAGTTTCAATGTCAGAAAGCTCTTGAGGTATATCAGTGGTTGACCCCTGGGGTTCTTCTGCCATTTGAGCCTTCAGCTTTCTTTTGCCCTTGCTTTTTCTGACTAAGGAAATGGGTTCTTCTCTATTGAATTCTTCTTCATCTTCTTCAGTCTCCTTGACAATAGACATGTTCCCCGAAATCCCAGTCTCCTTTGCATCACCAGTCCTACCACTGGACTCAGACATCATTCGTACATTCTCTGATGGATTCCTTTTCCAGTTCTCAAACAGTTGCTGGGTCATTCATCTGTTCAGATTTATGGACTCTCCTTCATCATCCCCTATGTTAATAACCCAGAGCAGATTGTAGGATGATATTTATGAATCGCCCGTAGAGCATCTTTCCAGAGCTCTTTGACTTCTTCGAGCTAAGAATCCACTTCCCAATCCATTCAAGTAGTAGGGCTCCATAGTTAAGCTGTATCCCACAACTGATGGCTGTCATGAGCTTGAGCTGCACTTTGTTTATAGAGTCATGGCCGGAGCTCTTGCAGCATATGCACTTTCCAACAATGTCTGCCAGAAATTCGTACCTCTGAGGGAACTCTTTCTTCCTGTACCCTTTGATAGTGGGGAACTTTTTGTGATGCATTCTCTTAAGTCCTTCATGGAAATCGAGGCCCTCTATGAACGAAAACCCTTTTGATTTGAAACCTAGGGCTCGATTTATATCCTCAGCCTTGAGCTTGATTTCCATATCCCTGACCCTCGTAGTGATTACGTCATTCTCGAACACACCATTCTTTTCGAATTCTTTTATTAGCTTAGGGTAGATCCATGTACTCGTACTCAGAGCCTCTTCAAGACCAACTTTCTTTATCATCGATAGAGTTTTTAGAAATTTGGGGTCAGCTGTCTTGAACTCATTGAAGCAGAGTCTGTAACCAGAGAGATGTGACGCCCCTAAATCCGGGTATCTTCCAACCCGACAGATGGTGCTACACGGTGCTACAATTCACATTAACATTTAATTGAAATACCTCAAAAGAACGGATATGTCTTATATATATATCAAAAGAATATTTACATACCCCAGGTTCTTTATAACCAATACATTGTCTTTGTCATAATATCAATATCATTTCGTACAAAACCTATACTATTACAAATGTAATCTACGGGTTCGCCTTTGCTTTCCCTTTATCCTCTTGGGATCCATCGATCCGTTTCGTCTTTTATTGCATTCATATGGTTCAAGCAAGAATGAGCCTAACTAGCTCAGCAAGTACAACAATTCTAGGAAAATAGCATGCTTGAAACATAGGAATCGTATATCTTCAATAACTAAACAATAGTTACGAAGTACTATTGATAATTCAGAATAGCACTTCTTTTCATTCAAAACGTTTTACAACAACAATATTACGTAAAACATCAATTCCGGTTCAGGACCGTAAGAATTTTATAAGTACTTTGAAAAGGACATCCCGGCACGAAGTCCGTAAGTCCGGCATAACTTACGAGCACGTCTAGGTGATCAGCCTATAGTACTCTATGTTGATCAACACTACATTCATTAAACGTGTATACGTTTAAGTTGTGGCAACCTCACGTGCCTGTCGTTTGACGACAAAACCATTTGAGCATACACAATCTACTTTTGAAAACCACAACAATATTAGTTTGGTAAATCCTTATCAACACTTGATAGAATAACATAGCATACGTCTAGCCGAAAAGATTGGCTTTGACATTCCTCAGATACTAACTCATGCGAAGAATACATGAATCACAAAGACTTGTCCAGATCGAACTGGAACAAGGGTTAGAGTACTTGCCTTTAGCGTCTGCTATAATTTATCACACGTGCACTTTACGTCTTTACGGTCTTTACATTAGATGATAGCATAACATAGAACATTAGGTCATGAATGATCACACATGGTTCCTAAGGAATCTTACCCTTGTTCTCAATCTAATTACGTATTAGATTTGTTATTATTGGTTCCAACTTTCCGTTAGATCATTCCTACATTCATTTGCAATTGATTTAAGTAAACCCTAAGTGTTCATACTTAAGGCTTAATAATGTCTTAACAATGTTTCATTATAATCTTCATCCAATTGCTTATCAATTACTATCCATGCTCTATATGTAAACATTCATTATTGTCTTGGTCTTGGTAGGCGTTAAATGGCTACCGACTATCATGCTTGGTACCGTTGTGGCGCCGCTTACCTCTTATTGCTCAAAAATCCGGGCTCGGCGCTGCGGTGCGACTCTCCAGAAGGTTATGGCCACTTTGGCGATGCGGCACGGGTTTATTTGCCTTGGTTTGGCATTACGCCACTGCGGCACCTGAACACTTTGGATGATTTTTTCAAAAGTTGAAATTCCCGGACTCGTAACTTCTTCGTTATAAGTCCGAATTGGCATGTTCAAGAGCCTACGGGTCACAAATTATGTACTCTATGCGTTCATGCAAGAATTTTATCTATTTTACTTCGTTTGCTAAAATTTCACTTATTAGTCCATTTTAACGAAAACGATAAACGTTCGTGAACGTTCAACGCTCGTTTCTTCGTTTTAAGTCGGAATTTGACCATTTTTGAGTCCGCAACTCTATAATGCCAAATATGACTTGTCTCCATCGAAAACCAACGTTCCCAATATCAACCACAAAATACGACTTCCATTCCGAGAATTTCACGAATTCGACGATTATCGTCCAATCGTGCAAATTCCGGCGAAACATTATTACTAGTGATTTGTTTATCATTCTAAACACATTCATTCCATTATCTAGACATCACAACATATGTATTACAATAACTTATATTCCAATTCGGTTATGGCTTATTTATAAGTTCATAATAACAATTTCTTAATATATGATTTTCATTTCCTTATGACTTATTCGGCTTAGGTTCATTGCTTATCAACTTCTCCTATGTTCTTAACATCTAAGTTCATTAGATTACAATTCTCTTATCAACCTACCATGATAGAGATGAAGAAGACAAGATCATTTACCTTTGATGATTACTTCACTTCACTTTGCAAAATCTAACAAAAGTTGAAATGGCTTATAAGTGCTTATGGGTTCTACCAAATAAGTTTCTTTGAGAGAGAGTTGTTGGATGAAATTAATCAACCAAATAATGAAATGAGAGCTTTCTATTTATAGGCAATCCAAGGTTAGGGTAGAATGGTGTTTATGGCATCCCACTTCCTTAACTTTCACCTCCTTACTATTCATAACCTAGAAACCAAGTAAACTTGCTAGCCACTTATATTTCTTGACCATCATAACACTTGATCACCACACAAAATGTTTGCCCAACAAGTCTACCCACTTTACACTTGGTTTGCTCCATGGATAATGTCCAATTCATTGGGCTTGCTAAGTCATCTAGCTAATTTCCTTATTAGGCTTTGTATTATAATAGTTTGGGCTTCACCTTATTAATCACTTGGGCTTAGTATTAATCCTACATAGGTTTACACCTTATAGCTTATGGACTTGTATTTTATGCAAAGTTACATTAATTCATTTCATTAGGTTTTAATACCTATATTCTCAAATTAAGTCCGCATGCGAATTATTGCATTTTCCATACTTAGATTATTATACATAATCCATCTCATATCGATATTCTAACATTACGTATTTCTCGGAAATTCAAAAATAATTCCCGAGCGATAAACGGTGAATAGTGATTTTCGTAAACTTTCTCGGAAAATATTTATTTTCGTCTTGGAAAGTCAAACACTTTAATTCTCTCATGTGGTTCGAATACTATGATATTCCGACATTTCTAGGTTATAGAACGACATACATCTTATTAACACATATAATAACAAATAATATTATTTTATTCATTATTTAATTCTTTCAAATATTTTTACAAAGGATCCGAATTTCTCGGTCGTTACAGATGACGTTTGAGGCTGCCATTTGATTTCTTTGCACTGTGTATGATTGTTTGAGCTTTTCTGAAAGTTAGGATTTCTGCTTGTAGAGAGAGATGAGCTTTTTGAACTTCTGATTTCAAAAAGGTTTTTTCAAACTGTACTTGTAACTTCCCTCTCTCTATTTGCTTAGTGGGGCATGTGTCAACTTCTGCTTGGCTCTATAAATTTGACTGAAAAGGTATATACTGTTATGCCCTTAGCTCCCTCTTAGCTAATGTATCCATTAGGGAGACTATAATTGTTGAGGTAGTCTTTATGATCGTTGAGTCTGCTCTACATTCTTCGAGTCTGAACTGCGATCGTCGTGTCTGCTCTGCCATCGTTGTGAGACCCCAAATTTTATGAATAAAGATTTAAATTTCTTGATATATTTTTTAAATATTATGGTGTGGATTTGATATAATGTTATAGTTGTGGGTAATATTTATAAATTTTGCAAAGTATGCAAATTATTGTATAATATTCGATTGGTCAGGGAATATTCTTTTTGTTGGGGGAATATCCGTATGATTGTACAATCATTGGTGGACCCCACAACGGAATTATTGTCGGATTGAGAAAACGACAAAAATATTTCTATAAAAATAACGGCGGAGGTGTTACATTTAAAAGCCGTTGAACTCGCCTTTAGTAAAAAGTACGATGTCTGGCGTGGTTGCGTAAGTAGCACACGGTATTGATTATTGATGCTTACGTGAGAAGTCACTCAGTTATACACAATTATTGCTACAGTAATTGCTGCATCATATCTATTATATTATTGATTCAATTATTGTCACAGTATCATCTGTATAATATGTTATATTATTAAATCAATAATTGAGACGACAAGTTATAATATTAAGGATTAATAATTGTTGAAAGATTAAATATGTGTTGATTAAAAATAAAATGATTTGTGGTAATATTTATTCAATCCTTGATGTATATAAAGAGTCTATTATGAGACGTTTGTGGTAAATTTGGTTATTCTATGGGGGCCCATATGTCATCATCTAAGAGTCTCTTTTGCCAATAGTAATTACCTTTACCAGACGTTAAACCACTTGCCGTTTCATATTACAGGCGTCGAACTAATTGTCGTTTCACATTACAGGCGTTGAACCAATTGTTGTTTCACATTACAGGCGTCGAACCAATTGTCGTTTCACAATATAAGCGTCAAACCACTTGGTGTTTCACATTACAGGCGTCAAACCACTTGGTGTTTCACATTACAGGCGTCAAACCACTTGGTGTTTCACATTACAGGCGTCAAACCACTTTTCTTTTCACATCACCAGTCGTCAAGTCGCTTGCCTTTTCACATTGCGAGTGCTAATCTAGAAATCTTCTATAAATAGAGGCCTAGTTCTTCATTATTTTTCACGAATTCATTCAAGCTATAGAGAGAGAAAGTATATAGAGAATAAGAGAGAAATAAGAAGAGTATTCTGTTACTACACTACTGCAGTATTCAATCTCCTACTAATGTAAGGGGTGTTATTTCTTTTGTATTCATGAAGAGAACTTATGTTATTCCATTATTTATTATTCTGTTGGAATAACCTGTATACGCGGGCTACCCTATACTTGGTGAAATTCTTCTATTATTCCAATCTTTTATTATTACATTGGAATATCCCATACATGCATTTTTACGTCGGACTGGTTCCGGTCTTTATTATTCTATTGAATATCACATCATGCGCTTTTACTTTAATCTTGGTTCCATTCTTTATTATTCATTGGAATATATCACATGCATGCGTTTTATGCCTGGGACTGGTTCCGTTATTTATTATTCCATTGGAATAACACATGCATGCGATCTATTGCATGATTGATGATTTCTTTTGTTATTCCATTCTTTATTATACTTAGTTAGTTAAAACTTTGACTTCTATACTCCATGAAATTAGTGGAATATCATTGATATTTGCACTTCATCCAGTATCTTTTCATGGAAATATTCTTCTGAGCATTCTTGAATTTTACTCTACAAAGCAGTATCATGTTGACAGTTTGGATGTTATTGCTTCCTGGATAAATTAATTCTTGAACTTGTTTTATTGAATTCTTATATCATTGTCATCATCCTCATGTTTATATTTTTTGAAAGTCATACGTAACATGGTGCATAGATGGACTTGGTATGATTATAATGAGGATTATTAGTATAATCATAACCGTAATGTTACAAATGATGTGGAAAAAGTCCTCATTGGCCCGTAGTGCATTGATGGACGATTTTTTGGTATGATTATGGCTATGGATTCTCATTGGCCGTAGTGCAAAGATGAATTGTTTTATGGCATGATCAGGACCGTTGATGAAAACATGATTATCTTTAGCCGTAGTGCATGGATAATTCGTGGTCGTGATACTAAAGAATATCCTTGGCCGTAGTGCAGGGGTGATTCGATGATGTGGATTATTTATTAAGCTGAGTCCCAACGATAAATGTGATGAAAACCCTTTTTAAATCATACAAGATAGTAGATTTTATTCTCTGCTTGACTCTTTTAATGGATTGCTTTATCCGCTACAGTTAAACTTGATGTTTGTTATAAAGTATCTGTTTAACATTGTTTAAGGCTAATGATAATTTATTCTACATTATCTTAGTCATAATATTTCTTACTGGGCTAGTTGAGCTAACCCTTTCTTTCACTGTTCTCTTCAGGAAATGAGAATATAGCTGGGACTATTCTCATTAGTGGTCCTCACTATTCTGTGAAATAGTGTGATAATAATTGTAATGAGGACTCATTTTGAGTTTGTATAATCTCTAGTAGACAATATTTGTATTCAAACTCATAGTTTATGTTTTGTCGTATTGTACATGACAGTTGTATTATTAAGTTGTATTTGAATTCTGTACCATGTATCTGGTGACTCAAGATGGGTGATGTATACCTATTTTGGGGGCGTCACAGTTGGTATCAAATCTTAGGGATATGATCCATGGCTAGGATGTGAGAATAGAACTAGGAGGGGAGAGAAGGAGAATTCCTTCTCTAGTATGACCTACCTAAGTTTATTTGGTATTTAATTGGTCGGTCAGAATATAGGGATAATATGTTACATGTCAATTAACCTTTGTTTTGTGGCGAGATCTCGAAAATAACATCCGAGAATGTTGAGAATAGCAATGGAGCACAGGAGACCGTTGATTCTCCATGGATCAATAATCGAGGACAATGTGCAACGGGATGGCGATAATCCTCCCGTAAACAACAACAACGATCAATTGATAACAGCATGTATGTTTAGGAGCTTTTAGAATTCATGCAACATCAGCGGATGGCGGCTTCATTCATCATAATGCAGAGGAAACAATGGCAACCCACGGTTGGTCACCGCTAAGCAATTCAAGGAGCTGGGACCACCGGAGTTTTTGGGAAAGCAGAACCACTTAAAAGCGGAGGCGTGGTTAAAGCGATCACCAAGATATTTGATGTCTTGGGATGCTCGGGAGAAAAGAGGTTCCCTTTGCCACCTTTACGTTCGCGTGAAGAGGCGGATCACCGGTGGGAATCTATAAACGCATTACCACGACGCGACTCAAGATGTCTTGGGAGAAGTTCCAAGAGTCGTTCAATGACAAGTACTTTCCCGAAAGCATTCGTCACATGAAAGAGGTGGAATTTATCAAGTTTGAGCAAAACAACATGATCGTGTCGCAGTACGAAGCCAAGTTTGCCGAGTTGTCCCGATTTGCGTCCCACTTGGTTGATAATGAAGAGAGAATGATGCGTATGTTTTTAAGAGGTTTGAAGCCAGAGATACGTCAATATATTATTTCTCATAAACTGTGTTTGTATTAGGATGTTGTAAATAGGGCTCGATTAGTGGAGCGCGATAACGAGTCAACTTATGAACCAAAAGAAGCGGTAAACAAAATGATAATCTTGGGTGATAATGATCATCAAAAGCGGTGACAATAAGCATATAGGGAATCAACATGTCAGAAATGGTAACCACTTCGGTGGTAATCATGGTCAAAATAATAAGAATGGACATTTAAAGAAGAGGAGA
This sequence comes from Panax ginseng, assembly GCA_020205605.1. Taxonomy (NCBI): domain Eukaryota; kingdom Viridiplantae; phylum Streptophyta; class Magnoliopsida; order Apiales; family Araliaceae; genus Panax; species Panax ginseng. The sequence continues at coordinate 42,309,064 of CM035146.1, forward strand.
TTCAACAATGATGGAAAGACGTCAGCACCAGCACCCGTTGTTAAGGAAGGAGAACGACCACTTATCATATGTTTCAAATGCGGAGGAGAGGGACACATCAGTCCAAACTGTGCGATGCCATCCAAAGCATGATATAATTGTGGAAGAGAAGGTCACTTAGCCCGATTTTGTCGTTCACCGAAGACAAGTTCAGCTAGGATGGAGGCACCAAAGGCCGTCCCAGAAAAGTCAAAGCCGGTAGTTTAAGAGAGAGCATTTTTTTTTCGTGACAAGGAACTTGAATAAAATTATCACGGGTATGTTAGTCAAAAACTCTTGAAGTCTATACCATGTTGATAATCTGGGTTCTACTCACTCTTTTATTGCACCTAGTTGTGTTCAATGTTTGAAGTTAACCGGGAGAAGTTAGACTTTGATATATACATTTAAACTTCGGTTGGGAGAAACCTTCGTTACCTCCACTATTTATAAATCTTGTTCAAATCAACACTTTCACGTTACCTGTCAATCTTATCTCTTTGAAAATACTTGCCTTTGATGCGATTTTAGGAATTGATTGGTTAACTACTCATCATGCTTTTTGTAAGGTTGTTAGCTTTCATATTCCTAACCAACCTGTTATGCGAATTCAAAGTAACCAAACCACTAAAGTCAATCATTGTCATATCAAGCCATAAATAAAGAGCCCCGATCCTTTCGTTGTTGACTTTCTTGTGTGGAATTCACCGAAGTCGAACTTTCCGTAGGGGACGTTGTGAATAACGGTGACAAGTTAATAGGTATCAATGTGACGTGTTATCCAAGTCTTGGACGAGAGTCACAGTTTTGAATGATATTTCTTTTGTTAATAAATTTCCTGACGTATTCTTGAAGACTTCTTAGCCTACCCCTAGAGTGTGAAATCGAATTTTGTATTGACCCCAGTACAAAACCCATTTCTAAAACCCTCAAATATTTCTTTACTTAAAATGAACGTAACATGCGCCCAAAAAGCGTTGACTGAAATTTGTTGAAGATTACGATCATACCATGCAATACCATCGTAGGAAAAGCGAACGTGGTAGCTGACACGTTGAGTAGAAGATCGTATGCATTTATGAGTGCGATGTTGTTAACACAAAGACCCATTTCGTATGACTTATAAATGATGAAGATAGAGTTAAAGACTCTAGGAACCCACGTGAAGATAACAAATATACGAGTGGAATCGACTTTAAATGATAAAGTTAAAGCCGCTTACATACTCAGAGCTAATGAATGTGAAGAAGAAGGTTCAAGAGGGCGTTATTCTAAAAGCAAGAATCGACGAAGAGAGGAAATCTCAACCCTCGATTTAATTGGCCCATTTGAAATTCTCGATGAAGTAGGAACTGTGGCCTATAGACTCGTTTTACCGCCAAGTATGTTGCGTGTTCAGAACATTTTTTTTGTATCGATGTTACGTAAATATATGGACGACCCGCATCACATTATTAATTTAGAACCGGACGAGATAGCAGAAGATTTAACGTATGAGGAGATACGTGTTCACATCTTGGATAAGAAGGATCATATTAGATGCTCAAAGGTTATACCTCAAGAGTTAGAATTTGAAGTGAAGTCAAGGTATTCTCACTTGTTCGGCATACCAGGTACGTATGTAAATTTCGAGGGCGAAATTTCATAAGGAGGGGAGATTGTGAGACCCCAAATTTTATGAATAAAGATTTAAATTTCTCGAAATATTTTTTAAATATTATGGTGTTGATTTGATATAATGTTATAGTTGTGGGTAATATTTATAAATTTTGCAAAGTATGCAAGTTGTTGTATAATATTCGATTGGTGGGGAATATTCTTTTGTTGGGGAATATCCAAATACGATGGTACAATCATTGGTGGACCCTACAAGCGGAATTATTGTCGATTGAGAAAGCTAAAAAAATATTTTTATAAAAATAACGGCGGAGGTGTTACTGAATTAAAACATGTTGAACTATCCCGAGTAGTAAAAGTACGATGTCTGGCGTGGTTGCATAGTAGCATTACCTGTATTGATTATTGATGCTTACGTGAGAAGTCACTCGATTATACTCAATTATTCTCTGATAATTCACGCATTCATATCTATTATATTATTGATTCAATTATTGTCATAATATCATCAGTATAATATGTTATATTATTAAATCAATAATTGAGATGACAAGTTATAATATTAAGGATTAATAATTGTTGAAAGATTAAATATGTGTTGATTAAAAATAAAATGATTTGTGGTAATATTTATTCAATCCTTGATGTATATAAAGAGTCTATTATGAGACGTTTGTGGTAAATTTAGTTATTCTATGGGGGCCCATATGTCATCATCTAAGAGTCTCTTTCGCCAATAGTAATTACCTTTACCAGACGTCAAACCACTTGCCGTTTCATATTACAGGCGTCGATCCAATTGTTGTTTCACATTACAGGCGTCGAACTAATTGTCGTTTCACATTACAGGCGTCGAACCAATTGTCGTTTCACATTACAGGCGTCAAACCACTTGATGTTTCACATTACAGGCGTCAAACCACTTGGTGTTTCACATTACAGGTGTCAAACCACTTTTCTTTTCACATCACCAGTCGTCAAGCCGCTTGCCTTTTCACATTACAAGTGCTAAGCTAGAAATCTTCTATAAATAGAGGCCTAGTTCTTCATTATTTTCACTTAATTCATTCAAGCTATAGAAAGAAAGTATAGAGAGAAAAAAGAGAAATAAGAAGAGTATTTTGTTACTACACTCTTTGCGAGATTCAATCTCCTACTAATGTAAGGGATGTTATTTCTTTTGTATTCATGAAGATAATTTCTGTTATTCCATTATTTATTATTCTTTTGGAATAACCTGTAAACGCGGGCTACCCTATACTTGGTGAAATTCTTCTGTTATTCCAGTCTTTATTATTACATTTGGAATATCACATGTTCATGCGTTTCTGCCGGACACAGTTCGATCTTTATTATTCGATGGAATATCACATGCATGCGCTTTTACGTGGACTGGTTCCATTCTTTATTATTACATTGGAATATCACATGCATGCGTTTTCTTGGGACCGGTTCTCGTAATTTATTATTCTGTTGGAATAACCTACCTGTGCGGTCTATCGCATTCATGGTGATTTCTTTTGTTATTCCATTCTTTATTATACTCGATTGGTTAAAACTTTTGACTTATATACTCCATGAAATTAGTGGAATATCCTTGATATTTTTGCGCTTCATCCAAAGATCTTTTCATGAAAATATTCTTCTCGAGCATTCTTGAATTTTACTCTACAAAGCGATATCATGTCGTGATTTGGACGTTATTGGTTCTGGATAAATTAATTCTTGAACTTGTTTTATTGAATTCTTATATCATTGTCATCATCCTCATGTTTATATTTTGTTGAAAGTCATCTCGTGGCTGTAGTGCATAGATGGACTTGGTATGATTATGACCGAGGATTATTCGGTATAATCATAACCGTAATGTTACAAATGATGTGGAAAAAGTCCTCGTTGGCCCGTAGTGCATTGATGGACGCTTTTGGTATGATTATGGCTATGGATTCTCATTGGTAGTAGTGCAAAAGATGAATTGTTTTATGGCATGATCGGGACCGTTGATGAAAACATGATTATCTTTAGTCAGTAGTGCATGGATAATTCGTGGTCGTGATACTTAAAGAATATCCTTGGCCGTAGTAGTGTAGGGGTGATTCGATGATGTGGATTATTTATTATTTGAGTCCCAAAATGATAAAAGTGATGAAAAACCTTTTAAATTATAAAAGATAGTAGATTTTATTCTCTACTTGACTCTTTTAATGGATTGCTTGTTCCGCTGCTGTTAAACTTGATGTTTGTTATATTGTATCTGTTTAACACTATTTAAGGCTAATGATAATTTATTCTGCATTATCTTAGTCATAATATGTGACAACCCCAAAATAGGTCTATTCCATCCAACCCATTCTGAGTCGCCAAATACATGGTACAGAAAATAACTACAACTTTATTACAATAATTGTCATGCAAAATACAACAATACATATGTTGAGAGTTTTGATACTAAAATATACCAACTATGACTCTGGACACCAACTTGGATAGCACGTCACCATGACACCTTACATAAAGGTACAATCAAAAACTGTTTTAGAAATTAAAACCTTTGGGAAGTGCTCAAAGAAACCTTCGTACATGGGAGGCCATGCGTCTAGGTTATTATAGATATCATATGCCCACAAAATTATCCTTGGTTGACCCAATAGACCCCAAAGAAAAACAAGAAGATTACTATCATATTCTTCCCAATGGTGTGTCTTCTCTTGACATATCATTATCTCCACCGTCTCTAATTGAGAATTATACTTCAACCAAACTCCAAGATTATATAGGTAGTGCTCATATATATACTCAGCAAGTGGATGAGCACATCCCTGTCTTATGATGATACGAGGTTGTATGTCATTAGACATCTTGTATGATAGTGGAAAAACACCCTTCCAACGTTGGGTTCGCTTCACCCTATTTGATTCAACAAATATAACTACTAAATGATGACCACCATTCTATTCCCCTGTTACCCCCGCTCGACCCAGCTACACTCGTATTACCTAAAAGGAATTGTGAAGCAAAAGGGTGAGCACAACTAGCTCAGTAAAGAATATTATGACTAAAGATAAATAAATTATCAATAGTCTTCATTAGTAATAAATCAGAGATTTAGAACATATGGTAGATGATAAAAATTTTCAACCATAGTTGCAGCGGAACGAGCAATCCATTAGAAGAGTCAAATAGACCATAAAGTCTATTATCTTCTCCATGTTAAAAATCCACCAACAATGTTTTATCCCTGTAACATTAATCAACAATTTTTGTCCACAATCACGTGTATAACTCATAATCGTAATTGTAGTTCTAAATTCCTTTCCTCATCCAGGACAAAGTTAATTTTCATCACCTAAAACATCAAAGATTATGGTTATACCAAATCACAGTTCATGTTCATAATCCTACTAATAAATTCATCTTTGCACTGCGGGCCAAAGATATTCATCAACAAGTCATCTTTGCACTACAGGCCAAAGATATTCATCAACAAGTCATTTTTGCACTACAGGCCAAAGATATTCATCAAGTCTTCTTTGCATTACATGCCAAAGATATTCAACAACAGGTCATCTTTCCATTACGAGCCAAAGATATTCAACAACAGGTCATCTTTGCATTACGAGCCAAAGATATTCATCAGAAATCATTCATCTTTGCACTACAGGCCAAAGATATTCAGTTATATCATCATTTAGGACTGAGGTTGATGAAAAATATTTTAAAGAAAACGAATCCAGTGAAACAAAATAATAAATATTAAGGATTCGTACTTCAGCTATTCCATGTCAAAAAATATCTCATAAATAATCATAGTGGAGTAAAATTCAAGAATGATCAAAACATAGATCCAATCAAAGATAGGAATCATAATGTACAATCTTGGACACGAGAGAAGAAAACTTAATTTTTCTGTGAATAATGTCGTATTTGTGAATAATGTCGTATACGTGAATAGTATCGTATACGTGAATAGTAACTCCGACACCAAAAGATAGAAATTTCACAAAAAACATCATCATGCCTCATGAATAGTACTCGTGAATAGTAACTCGTGAATAGTAACTCATGAATAGTAATCCCGACATGAAAAAGTTCCAAATTTGATAAAAATTCAAACCAATATTTCGGCATAATGATATTGAAGAAATAATATCATTTATGAAGAAAACAATCTCCCTTACAATCCCTTAAAATCACTTACCATCCTTTACCTCAAAAGAACAGTACTTCTGACTGGAATAACGCTGAACGAACTTGCACCGTATAGCAACACTCAAGATATCAAAATACTCACAAGAATACACTTGATAATATAGAGAGAGAAATAGAGAGAAAACTTCAGTTTCTTGTGTGATTTTCAATTCTAACCTAAGCACCCTATTTATAGGAAAATGCTTAGAACACCAAAGCAGAAAATTTAATAAAATATTATATTTATATAACAAATTTCCTAAGCCTCTTTGAATTCAGATTTCAACATGTTTAACAACCCACTAATCATTAAAAAAACGTTTTTCTTGAATAAAACAATTAAAACTTCCAAAAATCAATTATTCTGGAATTTCAGAACTTCAATAATTCATAATAAATAGCCCTTTTATCAGAAAATTCGAATCTTGCGACTTTTTATAGGAAATTCAATTCTCTACAACTTTACAGAAGAAAGTTTTCCTAAATTCCAAACAAATATTGACCGAAATCCATAAACGGGCGATTTTACAGGCTATAATCAAATTTCAGTCAAGAAATGGGTCCACCAACATGTTTAACATGTTTTTAGTATTTATTGCAACAAAAATACTCCTCCTCCTCATTTACTCATATATACCACATTCATTATAAAAATATCATCATTATTATATTATAATAATATAATAAAATATTATTTTATCAGAAAAGATAAAATATCGATTTTCAACAATTGTCACTTTAAAAGTTTTCTGCATCTATATCCACATAAAATGAATATTTTCCTCATCATATAAATCAATAATTAATTATTCACAAATAATATTATAGAATCACAATAATCGACAACCGTGGCGGTTCAAGGAAAGAAGGGCTTTCAATAAGAATTTTTCCTCATCTTGGCCGCAATTAGGTGACCAAACCTCTCCTTAGATGTAACTTTTTAGACATTGCCAATAATGTTATCTAATAATATTATTTAGATAATATGAATTATTGCTTCGATAATGGAAAATCTTGTGTAGTGACAATTATTAAAACAACGATAATATAAAATATCAACGCAACAATTATTGAATCAATAAAATCTCGAATAAAGTAATTCTTGTAACAATTATTGAGTAGTGCCTTCTTACGTAAGAATCAATAATTGGTACAATACCGTAATGCATCTTGTGCAACAACAACGCCAGACATCGTATTTTAACCAAGGGTATTCTAATAGTGTTAACGGTAACAACTACGCCATTATTTATAAAAACTCCATTTTGTCATTTTCTTCATCCGATAGTTATTCTGTTATGGGGCCCACAAATTGATGTGCCGTCATTTAATATTCTCCGACGTAAAAGAATATTCCACGACCAAATGAATATTCTCCGACAACAATGAATATTTTATAACCACTTGCGTATTTTGAAAAAAATTATATATCACCCTTAACTTTAAATTTTATCAATTTAACCATTTACTGAATAGTAATTATAAGAAAATTGAATAATTTTATTTCATAAAATTCGGGGTCTTACATAATATTTTTTACTGGGCTAGTTGAGCTCACCCTTTTTTCACCTTTTTCTCTTGTAAAATGAGAATATAATTTGGGGACGAGTCCTGGGGAGCAGAGTGATGGTCCTAGATGGTGCATTAGTAGTCCTCACTATTACGTGAAATTGTGTGATAATAATTGTAATGAGGACTCCTTTTGAGTTTGTATACTCTCTAGTAGACAATATTTGTATTCAAACTCACAGTTTATGTTTTGTCGTATTGTACACTGACAGATTGTATTATTAAGTTGTATTTGAATTACGTACCATGTATCTCCTGCCGACTCAAGATGGGTGATGTATACCTAATTTTGGGGGCTTCACAGTTGGTATCAAAGCTTAGGGATATGATCCCTGGCTAAGATGTGAGACTAGAACTAGGAGGGGAGAGACGGGGAATTCCTTCGCTAGTATGACCTACTTAAATTTATTTTGTATTTAAATTGGTTGGTCAGAGTTTTGAGATAATATGTTACATGTCATAGAGTAAATCAAGGGTTAGGTTTATTCCTGAGGCGCTTGACAGAGAGATTGCTTTGATTTGTTGAACTTTGTCATCATATGATGTCCTTTGTTTTGTTGATGGAGCTCTACCATCGTTGAGTCTGCACGGCGATCTTTGAGTCTGTACTGCTATCGTTGTCTTTCATGTCACTGCAGCTCTATGATCGTGGACTTCCTTTGATCATGTCTACGATTTCAAACATAGCCTTTATATCTGCATGGTTAACACAAACTAGAGCATAGATTTCATGGTTGTAAATTAAGCATGCCTAGCTCACTTATTAATTTGTTAAACCTGGATTCATCTAGAGGCTTTGTAAAGACATCAGCAAGTTGATTTTCAGTAGGGATATACTGTAAAGATATGGTTCCATTTGGCACATGATCCCTAATGAAATGATACCTTATTTCTATATGCTTAGTCCTAGAATGCATGACAGCATTATAAGTTATTGCTATGGCACTTGTGTTATCACAGTGAACAGGTATAGATTTGAATTCAAACCCATAGTCTGCTAGCTAATTTTTCATCCATAGGATCGACACAAATTTGCCAAAGCTGAGAATGTATTCAAACCTGCATTGAAGTTGATATCGAGTTTTTCTTTTGCTAAACCGGGACACAAGTCTACATTTTTCTAGCAACCGACAGTGCCAAGTGGTACTTTTACGTCTATTTTGTAACCTTGAAAGTCAAAGATCTCAGATATCCTGTTAGTTCAAATGAGGACTCCTTGGGATACCAAAGCCCTAAGTGAGGTGTGCGCTTGAGGTACCTGAAAATCCTTTTTTACATCAGTTAAGTGTGATTCCTTAGGATTAGCTTGAAATCTTGCACATATGCATGTTGCAAACATTATGTCTGGTCTACTGACAGTCAGATATAGAAGAGAGCCTATTATACCTATGTATTAAGTTATGTCAATACTTTTACCTTTTTCATCTTTGTCAAGCTTGGTTGCTGGAGCAATTGGAGTTTTCATGGGAGAGGCTGATTCCATGCCATACTTTTTCAGTAAGTCTTTAATGTACTTGGCTTGGTTTATGAAGATTCCTTCATCAGTCTGCTTCACTTGCAGTCCAAGGAAGAAGTTCAGCTCACCCATCATGCTCATCTCAAACTTCCTCTACATAAGCTTGGAAAATCTCTTGCATAACTTTTCATCAGTAGATCCAAAAATAATGTCATTAACATATATTTGAACTAATAAGACTTTGTCTTTATACTTTCTAAGAAATAAAGTGGTATCTACTCTACCTCTAGTGAACCCATTTTCAATAAGAAAGTTAGTTAGTGTTTCATACCATGCTCTAGGTGCTTGTTTAAGACTATATAAGGCTTTGTCTAATCTATAGACATAATTAAAAAGAGATGGATTGATGAAACCTGGTGGTTGCTCTACATAGATTTTTTCTTGAAGTTCACTGTGAAACCCCAGATTTTATGAATAAAGAATTAATTTTCTCGAAATAATTTTTTTTATATTATGGTGTAAATTTGAGATAATGTTATAGTTGTGGGTAATATTTATAAATTTTGCAAAGTATGCAAGTTGTCATATTATATTCAATTGGTCTGGGGAATATTCGTTTTAAGCAGAAATATATTAGATGCGGCGACACAATCATTAGTGGACCCCACAAAGCGAAATTATTGTCGAATCGAGAAAAGCGACAAAACTATTTTATTGAAAATAATAAATGGAAGTTTTACTGGTTGATCTTGTTGAACTACTCGGTAGTAAAACAAAGATGTCTGGCGTTGTTGCATAGTAGCTAGCGGTATTGATTATTGAGAAGTCACTCGCTTTTGTTCAATTATTGCTACAATAGTTCTTTGCATAGTATCTCACATTATTTGATTCAATTATTGTTGATTTAGAAGTTTTGTTTTATTCGTATTATTAACGTAATAAAATAGAAACATCTTTTTATATAAAATGAATACTTTATTAAATTTATTCTATAAATAGAATATATTATATTCTATTATGCATAGTGTTTTACATAGTAAAATCTTTTATATAAAAGCAGAATACTTTATTAAAGTTATTCTACAAATAGAATATATTATATTTTATTATGCATAGTGTTTGCATAGTAAAAATCTTTTTATATAAATAGAATATATTTTATTTTATTTAAAAGATTTTCTTTAAATATGGATTTGTCGGATTAAAGTAAATCAACTGGAACTGTTCATGGATTAGTTATTATGCATTCCATTTTCCTATAAATGAAGCTCATTCCTTCATTATTTTCTTACGAATTCAATTGAACTCCAGAGAGAAACTATAGAGAGAGAGACTATAGAGAGATAGAAGAAAAGTTTTACGCTACTTCACTACTCTTATATCAAGTATTATTTTACGGTAAGGGATTTTATAATTTTGTATTCAAGAAGAGAACTTTTGTTATTCCATTTCTTTATTATTCGTTGAATAACTTTTGTATCTGTGAGCTACCCTATACTTGGTGACATTCTTCTATTATTAATACTCTTTATTATTACGCCGGAATATCACATGCTGTCTATACGCCTGGGACTGGTTCCATTTTTTATTATTCCGTCTTTATTATTCGCCGAATATCCTATACATGCTATACACCGGACTGGTTCCATCATTTATTATTCGCATTTATTATTCTGTTGGAACATCCCGCTTGATTGTGAATTTCACCGACCGGTTCCGTTATTATTATTACATTGGAATAACCGTCTACATCAAGTACCGCATGCATGGTGATATCTTTTGTTATTCCATTCGGTATTATACTCAGTTGATTAAAATTTTGACTTCTATACTCCATGAAATTAGTGGAATATCCTTGATATTTGTGCTTCATCCAGTATTTTTCATGGAAATATTCTTCTGAGCATTCTTGAATTTTATTCTATAAAGAAGTATCATGTTGACAATTTGGACGTTATTGGTTCCTGGACAAATTAATTCTTGAACTTGTTTAATTGAATTCTTATATCATTGTCATCATCCTCATGTTTATGTTATGTTGAAAGTCATCTATGGCATGTAGTGCATAGATGGACTTGGTATGATTATGACCAGGGATTATTCAGTATAATCATGACCGTAATGTTACAAATGATGTGAAAATTAAAAGTCCTCATTGGCCCGTAGTGCATTGATGTATAGTTTTTGGTATGATTATGGCTATGGATTCTCTTCGGCCAAGGGAGCAAAGATGAATTGTTTTATGGCATGATCGGGACCAGTTGATGAAAACAGGATTATCTTTGGCTGTGAAGTGCATGGATAATTCGTGGTCGTGATACTAAAGAATATCCTTGGCTTTTGTAGTGCGTGGATGATTTAATGATGTGGATTATTTATTGAAAGTGAGTCTCGTGATAAAAGTGATGAAAAACTTTTTAAATCATAAAAGATAGTAGATTATATTCTCTACTTGACTCTTTTAATGGATTGCTTGTTTCGCTGCAGTTAAACTTGATGTCTATTGTATTTTATCAGTTTAACATTGTTGGAGGCTAATGATAATTTATTCTGCATTATCTTAGTCATAATATTTCTTCTTTGGGCTAGTTGAGCTCACCCTTTCTTCACCGTTCTCTTCTGTGAAATGAGAATATATTTGGGACTTAGTCGGGAAGCAGAGTGATGGTCTAGAGGATAGCATTAGTAGTCCTCACTATTCTGTGAAATAGTGTGATAATAATTGTAATGAGTCCTTTTGAGTTTGTATAATCTCTAGTAGATAATATTTGTATTCAAACTCAAAGTTTATGTTTTGTCGTATTATACACGACAGTGGTATTAGTAAGTTGTATTGAATTATGTACCATGTATCTGGCGACCCAAGATGGGTGATGTATACCTAATTTTGGGGGCGTCACAGTTGGTATCAAAGCTTAGGGATATGATCCCTGGCTAAGATGTGAGATAAGAACTAGGAGGGGAGAGACGGAGAATTCCTTCGCTAGTATGACCTACCTAAGTTTATTTGGTATTTAATTGGTCGGTCAAAGTATAGGGATAATATGTGATATGTTAATTAACCCTTGTTTTATGGCAGTGTTTGAAAATGGCATCCGAGAATGTTGAGATAATCAATGGAGCACAGGAGACCATTGAGTCTCCATAGATCAATAATCAGGATAATGTGCAACCAGAGGACAATACTCCTCATGAAAACAATAACACCGATGAAATGGTGAATAATGGGATGGTCGAGGCTTTATGCAATTCATGCAACAACAACGGTAAGGACTCCTGTTCATAATGCAGGTGGAAACAATGGTAACCCACGGTTGGTCACCGCTAAGCAGTTCAAGGAGCTGGGACCACCGGAGTTTTTGGGAAAGCCAGAACCACTTAAGGCGGAGACATGGATAAAGAAGATTACCAAGATATTTGATATCTTGGAATGCTCAGAGGAGCAAAAGGTTCCATTCGCCACCTTTATGTTGCGTGAAGAAGGAGATCATTGGTGGGAATCTATAAAACGTACCCAGCCTAACGCACTCAAGATGTCTTGGGAGAAGTTCCAAGAATTATTCAACGACAAGTACTTTCCTGAAAGTATTTGTCACATGAAGGAGGTAGAATTCATCAAGCTGGAGCAAAACAATATGACCGTGTCACAGTACGAGGCTAAGTTTGCGGAGTTATCCCGGTTTGCATCCCATTTGGTCGATAATGAGGAGCGAATGACGCGAATGTTTTTGCGAGGTTTGAAACATGATATACGTCAATACCTCATTTCTCACAAACTTTGTTTATATTCAGATGTTGTGAATAGGGCTCAGTTATTGGAGTGCGATAATGAGTCAGCACAACCAAAAGGCAACGACCAACAACACGATAATAATCATATCTGTGGCAACGATCATCGGAACAACGATAACCATCGTGGGGGATATTATCATGCCAAGAATGGTAACCATTTCGGTGGTAATCATGGCCAAGATAATAAGAATGGACATTTTAAGAAGAGAAGGTTCAACAATGACGTGAAGACGCTTCGGCATCAAACACCCGTTTCAAAGGAAGAAGAACGCCCATCTGGTGGTATGTTTCAAATCACGAGACAAGAGGGAAACATCCGTCCAAAGCTGCACGTAACAATCCAAAGCGTGTTTTAATTGCGGAAGAGAGGTCACCTAGTTCGATTTTGTCATATGGTGAAGTCAAGTCCAACTGGGATAGTGATGCCAAAGGATGTCCCAGACAAGCCAAAGCCGGTAGTTTAAGAGAGATCATTTTTTTTTTCTCGTGACGAGGAACCTGAATAAAATTATCACGGGTAAGTTAATCATAAGCTCTTACGAAGTCTATACCATGTTAGATACCAGTTCTACTCACTCTTTTATTTCACCTAGTTGTGTTCAATGTTTGTACTTAACTCCGGAGAAGTTAAACTTTGATTTATTTATTGAAACTCCATTGGGAGAAACCTTCGTTACCTCCATTGTTTATAAATCTTGTTTGATTCAAATCGACACTTTCACGTTACACCTTCGATCTTATCTCTTTGAAAATACTTGCCTTTGATGTGTTTTTTTTTGAAACGATTGGTTAACTACTCATCATGTTTTTCGTAAGGTTGTTAGCTTTCATATTCCTAACTAACCTATTATGCGAATTCAAGCAACCAAACCACTAAACTCAATCATTGTCATATCAAGCCATAAGTAAAGAGCCCTGATCTTTTTGTTGATGACTTCCTGGTGTGGAATGCACCGAAGCCAGACTTTCTATAGGCGACGTCGTGAATGACGATGACAAGTTGATAGGTATCATTGTGAGGTGCTATCTAGGTTAAGGGATAGAAGTCATAGTTGGTATCAATGTGACGTACTATCCAAGTCTTGGATGAGAGTAATAGTTTTGAATGATATTTCTATCGTTAATAAATTTCTTGACGTATTCATGAAGACTTCCTAGCCTACCCCTAGTGCGTGAAATCGAATTTTGTATTGACCACAGTACAAAACCCATTTCTAAAACCCTCAAATATTTCTTTACTTAAAACGAACGTAACATGCGCCAAATACGTTGGCTCAAGTTGTTGAAGATTACGATCGTACTGTTCAATACCATCATGGGAAAGTGAACGTGGTAGCTGACGCGTTGAGTAGAAGATCGTATGCATTTATGAGTGCGATGTTGTTAACACAAAGGCCCATTTCGTATGACTTACAAATGATGAAGATAGAGTTAAAGACTCTAGGAACCCAAGTGAAGATAACGAATATACGAGTAGAATCGACTTTAATCGATAAAGTTAAAGCCGCTCAAGCTACATACTCAGAGCTGATGAATGTGAAGAAGAAGGTTCAAGAGGGCATTATTCTAGAAGCAAGAATCGACGAAGAAAGAAAATCTCAACCCTCGATTTAATTGGCCCATTTGAAATCCTCGATGAAGTAGGAACTTTGGCCTATAGACTCGTTTTACCGCCAAGTATGTTGCGTGTTCAGAACTTTTTATTTCGTATCGATGTTACATAAATATGTGGATGACCCGAACCACATTATTAATTTAGAATCGGACGAGATAACGGATGATTTAACGTATGAGATCTCGTGTTAAAATCTTGGATAAGAAGAATCGTATCCAACACTCAAGGGTTATACCTCAAGAGTTAGAATCTGAAATGAAGTTAAGGTATCCTCACCTGTTCGGCATACCAGGTACGTACATAAATTTCGAGGGCGAAATTCCATAAGGAGGGGAGATTGTGAAACCCCAGATTTTATGAATAAAGAATTAATTTTCTCGAAATAATTTTTTTTATATTATGGTGTGAATTTGAGATAATGTTATAGTTGTGGGTAATATTTATAAATTTTGCAAAGTATGCAAGTTGTCATATTATATTCAATTGGTCGGCGAATATTCATTTTAAACAGGAAATATTCAGATGACCAAGACAATCATTGGTGGACCCTACAACGAAATTATTGTCGAATCGAGAAAACGACAAAACTATTTTATTGAAAAAATAAAATGGAAGTTTTACCGTTGATCTTTGTTGAACTACCTTTCGGTAGTAAAAAGTACGAAGAATACTGGCGTTGTTGCATAGTAGCACACAGTATTGATTATTGAGAAGTCACTCGCTTTTGTTCAATTATTGCTACAATAGTTAACGACAAGTATCTCACATTATTTGATTCAATTATTGTTGATTTAGAAGTTTTGTTTTATTCGTATTATTAACATAATAAAATAGAAACATCTTTTTATATAAAATGTAATACTTTATTAAATTTATTCTATAAATAGAATATATTATATTCTATTATGCATAGTGTTTTGCATAGTAAAATCTTTTATATAAAATGTAATACTTTATTAAAGTTATTCTATAAATAGAATATATTATATTTTATTATGTATAGTGTTTGCATAGTGCTTCAGATAGTAAAAATCTTTTATATAAATAGAATATATTATATTTTATTTAAAAGATTTTTCTTTAAATATGGACCGCCGATTAAAGTAAATCAATCTGGACCGTTCATGGATTAGTTACTATGCATTCCATTTTCCTATAAATAGAAGCTCATTCCTTCATTATTTTCTTTACGAATTCACCGAACTCTAGAGAGAGAAACTATAGAGATAGAAGAAAAGTTTCACACGCTACTACTATTAGCGACCACTATTAGCGCATCGATATATGTCTATCGCCATGAAGCTTAATCGAATGACAAATTCAATGCTAAGTCGAGTCGGCATGGTCCAGTAATAAAGTCGGCGTGTTCCACGTGGCAATGACCGTATTAGCGAAGGATGCGCGTCATTTGCTTCCCACAAATAGTTATCCATCGCTATTATTTATCAAATGAATCGCATGCGATTCACTGATATGGAAAAATAAAAAAACAGAATCTTGCAGTTTTGCAGAAATCCCAAAAACCTGTACCTGTTTTGTACCTGTTTTATCCCAACACACATACCCAACAACAACATACACAACAATATAAACATCCATCGTCCATCAACACATACACCAAACTAGTATATAAACCATTCAAAACCAATACGATTTTGAATAAATAAAATAACATTTCAAAACTTGTTTAAGTAACATACAAACATCCTAAGAATGAATATACAAGTACAAACTTATACTATAACTATAAAACTAATCTAAAGCAGGTACGTCAAGCATCACCACCTCCTTGATCACCCTGTAATTAACAAAATAATAAAACAAGTTACAAATATATACTAATTATGTTAATATTGGTATATTACGACAATATACAACAAATTGATTTTATACCTCGTCGCCATCCCCGTGTTGTGATGTTGTCATTGTCGCCATCGCTTCAACTAACTCCTCAAAGACTTAGAGCCCCATATGTCCGCCCAAAGATATCTTGAAGATCCCAATCTTGATATATAGCTCTCACACGGTCAAAGGAGTATGAGCAATTTGGATGACTCGATGGACTGTAGACTGGGTAGAAGAAGCGACTTGAGCCATGAAGGATGGGCGTCGTCATTGTCCTTGACCTTTAATGTAGTTCTTCTTCACAACAGATGCCCTCTCCCACAACTCTTGATCGATAGACGGACGTGGAGTGCCTTCAGGATAGCGTTCATTCAATAAATGCTTATAAGTGTCCTGTCATCATGTTAACAATTAAATAGTTAAAAATAAATTAATTTCGTAAGCATTAATTAAAGATCAAGTTGTTAAAATTTATTAACGCTATTCTGGATAGCCTCAAGCAGAACCATCACGGGTGGCCACGTACACATCCAGCAAATGGATAGGCTGACCTTGAGACTGAGACTCCTATACAAAAATAACACAATATTACTAAGTAAAAATGGGATATATTTTCTATAATTCATGATTGAAAATATATTAAAACTTGTAAATACGTACCCTGGCAGTGATATGCTGCAACTGTGAAATACTTCCACCCTTGTATGTTCCTTTAGCCTTTGTGCCATCGGATACACCCGAGGCTCTGTTGGTGGCGGCAGTCTTTCGTCTTTTCACCCAGCTCTCAGCTCTCCATTGGGCACACATCTCAGCCCATATGGACTAGGTGCACCACCAAGGGCTATACTCGTGCATATAATCCTCTCCCTGGCCTGGATGGTCGATCTCGGCATTGTGAATGACTTTTTGTCGTTCTTTATTCAAGTTGTCCTTGGTGCAGATCCATGCATACCGCGTAATAATGTCTCGAATCACCAAGCAACGCGCGTCCTCCCATCTATACCTTTTCTGCAAATAAAACAACAATAATAACATTACTAAATAATTATCCTTTGAATATTATATTAATATTATCTGTCATAATTAAAAAAAACATACCTGAAATTCTGCCCAAACAGCATCCTTGTGGGCGATAGGTGTGCTCGCCCACGTAATCACAAATTGAGGCCAATTTCGTAAACACAATTTGTGATATGCACTTGACGATTTTATTATCTGAAAAATCACTATAATATACAACATCAATTAGCATATATTAAAGCAATTTACATCTAAGTTATAATACTTATGAACATTTTTCAAACTTATACTTATATAATACTTAAAAAAAAATTCGCCAGAGTCTCCCTACAATATGGACTAGCCACATGCACGACGGCATGCATATATGGACATTTCTAGGCACCCAAGACACAAACCAATATAATATCAATCAAAACATTACCAATATACAATAAATGGAATCTTAAATGCTTATATAAAATTGATATATATGGACGACGTACGTCTATTATTGAGGAGGGCGAATCTGAATAAGAATCCGATCATCCGGATTAGTAGGGGCCTTGGGCACATGATTAGGCCCCCTACCCAAGCCGCGCTTTTTCTGCGCTGCTTCAGAAGCCATCTATATATTACAAATTTCAAGATGTTTTGCAGAGTCATATTTGATTACATGTATATATGACAATAAACATGACAGTGATATAAACATGTATATATATGAATATAAAATGACAATAAACAAAAATTGCATTTAAATAGTTTAGTACATAAACATGACAGTGATATAAACATGTATATATATATATATATGAATATAAAATGACAGTCCATTAAAAAATCTCATATGAAGTGAACTGCACCCAACTCCAAACAAATATACATTCACTTTTTCAACAAAACTAATATAAGAATAACAAGGTAGAACCTCTTCTACAAAAGTACATCAGAAGAACAATAACAATGGTAATGTTTCATAAATTGATGACGTGATTTAATTACAACAATATATGATTTAATTGATTCCCTCATTTATTTCAAGCGTTAATGTCTGATTGAGAATCATCTTGTATACGTGTTGCAGATTCATAACCATCATCTACTGCAGATTCAGTGTCAGATTCAGTCAATAACTCTTCCTCCTCAGTATCAATGTCATCTGACACAAGTATTGACTCAGGATCTAATTCATGTGGTTCATCTCCACCATCTAACTGGATTACTTCATTGTTGTCCTCCACATTTATTATAGTTTGAGTATGAAGCATCTGCTCTTGGTAAATCTCCCCCATCAACTAATTCTACACGACTACGCGCGGTAGTATGAATTACAACTTGCCAATCTGAAGGCGGTTTATCCCTTTTCCTAACAGGACTAGGAGTGTAGTATACTTGTACTGTTTGAGTTGGTAAAACAAACGGTTCGTTGGAGTATGCAGAACTATGGAGGTCAATATCGATGATTCCATGTCTGTCAACACGTATCCCTTTTTTTGAATCAAACCAACGGCACTTGAACAAGTGAATATGACCCCCGTACGTGCCCTTGTACGACAACTCTACGATTTCCTCCAACTCCCCATAAAAGACACGACCAAGCTCATTGTAACAATCTCCTTGGATACACACTCCAGAGTTCGTTGTTCTTTTACCGCGCCCATATGCCTTTGTGTGAAATTCACAACCATTTATTTTGTAACCATCATGGTGACTTGGTCCCATAGCTAGGACTTGTACATTAGCTTTAATCGTTGATCCCTCGATTAAAGCCTACAAAACTCCATCTTATTAAATGAAGTCATAGTTAACATGGAGTATATATATATATATATATATATATATATATATATATATATATATATATATATATACTACGTGCTTAAAAATTGAAATTACTTTGTCCTTTAGCCAAAGTGCAAAGTTTTTATCCCGATTGATTTGAATATCTTTATCAGTTATGCCGGGATGCTTCACTTTTAACTCATCATCGTACAATCTATACCATGTTATATACATTAACATATTGGAATAAATTTTTAACTTAAAGATAAATTATCAAGTTTACATGTGTACCTCACAAATTCGTCAATCTCCTCGCAATTGAGAAGAATGTAAGTATGTACAGAATGTAATTCTTGTTCAGAGAGGAATATGCGCTTCCCTTTTCCATAAGCGCAGCCCGATAGACCAAATACATTGAGCCGACCATTTAGTTCAACATTTCCCCCATCATCATGTCTCGATACTCGATTGGCCTATACAGAGAAACATTTCCCCCATATACAGAGAAACGACTAAGATCCGTCAAAGCATCCCATATTGGTTTATCAAGCAGATCCCGAAATGCTATAGGCATGAGTCTCTCCATGAACACATGACAGTCATGACTATTCATCCCTTGCAATTTCCCACCCGTAACACACCTTGCAATGTTTGACGCATATCCATCTGGTAGTTTCAGAGACTTAAACCATGTGCACACATCTTTAACTTGCTTTTTGGACAATGTGTACCTTGCATGCGGTTTGACAATCTTACCATTAGGAGATTCATAAAGTTCTAATCCAGGACGCTTACAAATATCTTTCATGTCCAAACGTGCCTTTATCGTTATCTTTTGTCTTCCCGTAACATTCATCATAGTGTTAAACACATTGTCAAACACATTCTTCTCAATATGCATCACATCTAGATTATGACGAATCAAATTTGTAGACCAATAAGGCAGTTCCCAAAAGATGTTTCTCCGAACCCAGTTATGAGATTCACCAAACCCATTGATTATGTTTGTGGCATCAACCTTACCAAATGGGATAACCAGCAATCTCATCACACGATCTCGCATCTCTGTTCCCGACAATCGCGGTGCAGGCATATCATTATCTACTTTCCCTTTCACGAAGTGTTCTCTATTTCTTCAAAGCGGGTGATCTAAGGTAAGAACAAGCGATAATGATCAAACCAACAAGGCTTTCGACCTTTTGATAGATTAAACGACTTTGTATGCTCCATACAATACGGACAAGCCAACTTCCCGTGTGTACTCCATCCAGTTAACATACCATAAGCTGGGAAGTCACTTATAGTCCACATAACCACTGCCCTAAGGTTGAAATTTGTTTTCGTTGAAACATCCCAAGTCATGACTCCATCCTCCCACAATACCTTCAACTCGTCTATAAGAGGTCTTAAGTAAACATCTAAGTTCTTTCCGGGACTCTTAGGACTGGGGAACCACGAAAGTGAAAGAAACAAGTATGGCATGTTTTCATACACATCCAAGGAGGCAAGTCAGATGAGTAACAATCACAGAGCCAACATGAGTATTTGAACAATTTGAGTGGCCAAACGGATTGAAACCATCGGTGGATAATCCAAGCCTCACATTTCTAGGTTCCAATGCAAATCCAGGATGTGCTAAGTTGAAATCTTTCCAAGCCTTCCCATATGCGGGATGATTTAGTTCTCCATCTTTAGCTGGAGATTTCGCATGCCAACTCATATGTTCAACTGTTCTTGAAGACATGTACAATCTTTTTAGCTGATGTGTTATTGGAAAATACCTTAGAATCTTAAACAGTATACTTGATTTTTTTGTAGTCACACCCTCTTTATTAGGCCTAAACCGATCATGACTGCAAAACGAGCACCTTGTCATCTGTTCATTTTTCTTATAAAACAACATGCAATCGTTGGGACATGCATCGATCTTTTGGTATCCAAGACCCAACTTCTTCACCATTTTCTTACAAAAGTAATAGTTACCAGGTAATTTCTCACCGTCAGGCAACATACTCTTAATGGCCTTCAAGAGCGACTCAAAACACTCATGGCTCATGTTGTGATCAGCCTTGATGTTAAGTAGTGTCGCCACTATAGACAATGTAGTGTATTTGGTGCAACCATGCCACAATGGCTCGCTACCCTCGTTTAACAACTTAAAGAAGTCTTTGGCATCAGAATTCATAGGTTGCTCTCTGCCTTGCTCCCAATCAAAATCTGGCCCTGCAAAATCATGAACCATTTCATTCATATGACGATGAGTACTCTCGCCTAATTGTGTACTTGTGTGATGCCACCATCTCTTCTCTGCCCATGTGCCCACAAGCATTCTTCGTAATTTCTCATGAACCCAGAAACAAGTAAATGATAGTTTACCATGTCTCTGTCCATATAATTTACATTCTTACACTTCAAACATGGACATCGTATCTGCGATTTACCATTCATACATTCCGGGTGACTATACGCATACTCCAAAAACACTTGGCAAGAAGCTCTAAATTCAGCTGTAGCACCTATCTGGGCACTTACCTTTTGTCATGCCATCCAACTACGGTATGAATAGAGGTCAATGATTCCACGGTACCTACTACATACAACATTATAAATGTTAATTAACATATGACTTGAGCATACTTGTAACCATATGACTTGAGCATACTTGTAAGCATGCATATGATTAACATTTCAAAGATAATGTAAGCATATGACTTGAGAGCATACTTGTAATCATATGACTTGAGAGCATACTTATAATCATATGACTTGAGACTTGTAACCATATGATTAATATTTAAGCATACTTGATGTTAACGAATGAATGCAAATTAAAGCAGTATGAGAAACTTTAAATGTTATACAACTTTTGAGTATCTTGGAGATTCATTTATATCAACTAGTGTGCTAAGGTGCCTAACATATTTTAAGATTATGCCCGTCACAGTCCCTTTCTATAATTTTCTATGTTTTGGGATAGTCACAACTTGGTTGAGCAATTTATAGCTTCTATAACATTTTGTAGCTTTAGTCTTATATACATAAGTGTTAAATACCCTTGTTAAAAAGATAAACAGTCTCTTTATTGACCATGTGTGTCTAGTTACCTTCTCTGTTGCATTAACAGTTCCCTAGCACTGCCTATTTTGGCTTAACAGCCACCCCAATAGCTTACCATGCTAACAACCAAGCTTGGTTTGGCCCCGTAAGGCTTGGCTAAGCTTGGCGTGGCCTCGTGTGGCCTCGTGGCCCCAAGCCCAGCCCATTAACTCCAATAGCCCCTTAATAGGCTCTAGTGGATCAACAATAGGCTCGTTAATAGTATAAATGTTCGCAACTACCCGACCAATAAAAAAAATTCGCCAGAGTCTCCCCTATAATATGGACTAGCCACATGCAAGACAACATGTATATAAAGTCATTTCTAGGCACCCAAGACACAAACCAAGCGAAATATACAAATTCCCAATATAATAAGACCAAAAAAATAACGATAAATCAGTATCAAGACTAGATAAACCAAATTACAGCTCTAGAAAACACACTAATAAACCAAATTACAGCTCTAGATCCAATCTAGGTTTGTGTCTATCAATGGGTAAAATAGTATCAAGACTAGATAAACCAAAGCAGTCTACGGGGTTTTAGGAATGGAATTTATAGGAAGATTAGCGGGGGAACCGCCAGGAATCAGTACACTGAAATAAAATCAAAAAATAATCTTACAAAATTTGCTATTGCAAAACAGAATAGGGAAACTAAAAGTTTAGGGATATACGTGTCATGGCATGAAACATAATTTCTACGAAATAGTCGTCAGAGATAAATGTTACTATTCCGTATATATATCAAATATACACACTATACCTAAACATGCATAAACAAACCAAAAATTGATACATTCATTTCTGTTCATACATTACATATCAAACTCAAATTTATACAAATTAAAACTTAATTGTAGAATATGTATTTGCACAAATCAAACACTAATTACGTTATACAATACAAAGAAATATCAAATCCAAATTTCCATCATATCAAACCCAAGTTGAATTCAAATTTCGATTAATATATAACAAATTAAACCCTAGATTAAATTTCAAAACTCAAATTGAACACTAATTCATTCGAGGATTCATCATTTTTATAACAAAATATATTAAAACCCTAAATTAAACACAAATTCTAGCATATTAAACAAACAAATTAAACCCAAAATTAGTTTACCGGTGTGGTGAAGTGGTGGTGTGGCGGTGGTGAAGCGGGTAGTGCAGCGGTGGTGCGGCAGTGCAAGTCCTCTCTTCCCCCTACTCCCTCTTCTCCCTCGTGTATCTCCCTCTTTTTTTTTCTACTGATATCGCGAACCTAAGTCTGAATAAGTTTTAATTGATCAGCGACCGCGTCCAGCGACCGCTTGCGGTCGCTGATTTTTTATGACGTGGCCCCTTTAGCGACTGCAATGCGGTCGCTGATATATATTGGTCGCAACAAATAAACGTGCCACCTTTTCGCACCAATTTTTGGGAGGGAAACTAATGTCAGCGATCGAGCAGCGACCGCATGCGGTCACTGATAGTAAATAGCGACCAGATTCAATTACGATCGCTGATGTTGGTCGCTATAAGTATTATCTGCGACCGGATATGCGGTCGCTGATATCCGTGGTCGCTGATAGGCCTTTTTCTTGTAGTGTGTCCAGATACCAGGTTGTGATCGTGGAGCTCTTTTCCTGTGGTAACATAAAACTTTCATTTTGGTACCCATACTTGCATGGGTCCTACTTTGTTAGTACCCATGGGAACCCAAATCTGCTTGATTTTGGGTCTCACATGCATAGAATTATAATAGCATTTTGCAGCCTTGTGACCAACCTTATTACACACAAAACATCTAATAGGATGCATGCTTGTGTGCGTATGAGGATTCTTCCTCCATTTGGACTTTTGTGGATCTTTAGTCATCCTTCTGTTAAACTGATTCTTGTTCTTCTATATGTCCTTGTGTTTCATGATTTGTGAGGAGTGTACCTTTCCTCTACTGTTCATTCCCAGTTGGTTCGTGGAGTTGATTTTACTCGAATCTACGATCCTTCGAGGTTGGTGAGTAGTGGGCTGGGTTACTCTTCTCTTTTCTAAAACCTAGGTCAGCATGAGATCATTTACTCCTTGGAATATGAATTGAATTTGTAGAGCAGGGTTAGAATGGCTCATCCTTCTGTGAGGATTTCATAAATATAATGACTCTACTAAAACTTGAAGCATTACTAGTGCTAGTTTCCTTTACCTTTTCCATACATTGCTCTGAGGTGGATTCCCCAAAACCTAGGTCTGTTCTTTCAGAGACACTTCTCTGACTAGAGATCAGGGAGTCCATGGATGAAGAGGATTTATTCCATGTAGAGATTGTCTTTTCTAGTTCCTCAATCTTAGAGGTTAGATTTGACTCTCTTTGTGCATTGAGCTCATTGGTCTGTTTTAAGAGCTTATTCTCAGCTTCAAACTTGGAGAGAGAGTTAGTACTTAGAAGGGTTGTTTCCTATTCTTCTTGAACTTTATCTTTCTCCTTTTGAAGAAGTGAATAGTCCTTAGACAGAACTGTAAACCATTTCATGTATTGATGTAGATCAGATGTTATGCCATGCAATGCAATTCTTAAATCATCAATGTCGACATTAGGAGAGTTGAAGTTAAATACCTCATCTATACTTACTTCATGTATGTTGGAGTTCTGTTTGTCCTTTGCATGATTGGCCATCAGGCAAAGATTTGCCATTTGAGGATCTTCATCATCTCCAGATTCGGGAGTTGAGTCATTGTCTGAGTCACTCCACGATCCTCCAGCTACAAGGCATTTGTCTCTCTTCTGAGGCCTTTTGTTGCCTTTGAATTCCTTCTTTGGATGTGATTTCTTCTTTAGTTCTTCTCTGAGGGGTTTGTTGCAGTTAGCAATGAAATGGCCAGGCTTCTTGCAATTGTAGCATAGATCATTTATCCCGCTCCCGGGTCTTTGTAATTCTTGACTTTCTTTGGCTTGCTGATTTTGCTTTGACGCATGAACCTTTTGAGTCTTTTACCAGCATAGCATAGTCCTCATCATCATCTTCATCATAGTCAGAGTCAATTTCAGTGTTGACTTTGGATGTGTTTTCAGTTGCTTTGAGAGAAACACCCTTATCCTTCTTTCTTACTTCAGATAGAGTTTCTGCTATTTGAGTCGGCTCCAGTTCATATGTAAGAAGGTTGCCATATAACTGTTGAATAGTCATTTCATGGAGATTCTTTGACTCTCTAATAGCAGTGGTTTTGGCATCCCACCTGCTTGGTAAGGCTCTCATGAACTTTATGATTAGATCTTTGTTTGGATAGATCTTTCCATAGGCTCGTAGAGAGTTGAGCAGAACATTGAATCTCTCGTAGGTGGCAGTGACGTTTTCTCCTTGAACGTGTACAAACATCTCATATTGCTGAGTCAGGAGAGATTGTATGTTTTCTCTGACTTCTTCTATTCCTTAATGTATGATGAGCAGTGCTTCCCAAACCTCCTTTGCTGTTTTGCTGTTGACCATATTTTCAAACAAATCATCTTCTAAGGATTGGAACAAAATATTCTTGGTCTTTTTGTCGAGTTGAACAGCTCTCTTTTCGTTGTCTGTCCATTCTCCTTTGACCTTGATTTGTATTCTGTTTGGGTCGTTTGTAGTTGGTGCAAGCTTTGTAGGAACGTAGGGCCCATTCTGAACAGTTTCAAATAGATCTTCATCTATTGAATCCATGTATTGTAATAACCCGATATTTTTATATAAATAATTAAGATATTTTGCATATAATTTTTATTTTATTTTAAAGAATATGTGCCAAGTAATGTGTATGTATATATGTGATAAATAAAATTTATTTATTACATGAATAATTTCAAATAATTTTATTTTAGGATTATTGCTCATTATCAAATATATACTTATAATAATTAATTTTATAGTAGAAATGTCTTTATTATTTAATTCATAAGAAAATATGATTTTTATATTATTTAAATAATATATGAGATGATTTTTGGAATTATTATAATTACTATTTTATTATATGAATTTTAGTTCGATTATTTAAGTTAATTATTTTTAACTTAATTAATAATGTTATGTATGAAAGATAATCAGATATGGAATCCAAACCCTAATTTTGGATTTTGAGCTATGAATGAGAATAATAATATTATATAAAATATAATATTATTTTTCAGTGTTATAAATATATATTGTATGTGTTGGGTCAATTATGGTGTTTAATGTCAAAACCTTATATCAATTTGTTAAAGCCTATTTTGAAACTCAATTACGAGTTCAACACTGTGTAGTATTGGTGTTATATGATTTATGTTGTGTATTATTAGATTTAATGTTAATTAGATAAAACCCTAATTTATATTTGAAAAACCCTAAATTAAATTAGAAACCCTAATTTGCTAATTAGGAACCCTAATTGCTAAAATTAGAAATGAAAATTATTATTTTAGTAAATTATAATGATAATTAGGAATTCCTAATTATTAATTTGGGAACCCTAATGAGATTAAGGAACCCTAATTTAAAAACCCTAAATTTTTATTAAAACCCCTAATTTTAATTAGTATGTTTTAATTAAAATTTTACTACACTTTAATTTTTAATTATCCAAACCCTAGTAATTATTTGGAAAACTTTAAGATGTAAAATCTAGTGAATAAATCCTAGATTCAAGCACCTTGGACAAGAATACCATTAAATTAATAACAAAATTATCATTATACCCTTTTTGTCCCATTCTTGAATTATTGTTAGATAAATCTTATCAAATCTTACAAATCTCAGCCATGTGATCATCCAATACATTGCATACATGTTATTTGTATAGATCAAGAGAGATAAAATGTCACATTTATGCTAATTTGTTCACAACTCTCATCCTAGAACTTCTCTTTCTAAAACCTCCTAATTTCATTGCTAATATCAGTCACAAACCAACACCCACGAAATCCACAAACAGATCAGAAGCATAGAAATCAGATTTGCTCACTTAAAGGTATGAACCCTATTTTAAAATCTGATCTTGAACCCTATGTTAGATGTTAGATTTTTATGTTAAAACATGTAGTATGTAGTGTATGTTGATGATCTGGGTTGATAGATGTTAGATCCATAACATTTATAGGCTCGGATTTGATGATTTACAAAATCTGGAAAAGGTTTAAAACTGTGGTCTGACAACGAATGTCAGAGCCTCTAGATCTTACTGTGTTAAGTGTTATGTGTGTTTTATGTTATGAACCTGTTCCTTGATATGAGTAGAGTAGACTGGAAGTGGAATCACCTCCATAACATGTCTAGATATCCAGATATAAAGGGTCAAAGTGCGTTGACCGCTCATGGAAAACTATTCTGGAAAACCCAGAAATTTTCCAAACTTTCTGACAAGCAACTTTGAAGCTTCTGATTTTGCTGATATGTTATAGTTAGTCTATGTAGTTGTTTTTATGTTGTAGTCTAACATAAGGACTACACAATCATGCCTCTAGAACCCCCAGATCACACATTGAATCGAATTTAATGACGGTCAAAGTAAGTTGACCAAACTGAGTAAAGAACAAATCTGGGTAACCCAGATTTTTCCCAGATCGTCCTGACAACATATTTATGAGCCAGATCTTACTTGTGTTTAATGATTTGATGGTGTTTGTTTTTCTATGTTGTAATATGGTATAGGGACAACATATTAGTACTTTTATTTCACTTTAACAACAAACAGGATGCATGTAGTAAACTGTCAAAGTAGGCTGCTCAGTCATAAAATCCGTTTTCTGGAAAACCCAGATTCTTCATGAGCGAGTTTTCTGACGTACTTCGACCAGCTCAGATCTGGAGTTGGTGATATTAATGGACTGAAATAATTACATGGTGTTGTACACTGACATTAAAACTATAGGATTAAACCTTCATAACACACAAACCTAGCTTTGAAAGCAAAGATTAAAGCCCGCTAAATAGGTACCTTAGCTGTTCTTCATTTCTGGGTAACCCAGAAAATGAAGAACATGCCTGACAAGATTTTTATTGCCTTATAACTCACTGATCGGATGTTGTATGGCCATGAACTTGGTATGATATTGAAGTATTACATAAGTACTATAACTGTAACACAAATTTCAACCCAGAAAGCAACAGGAACATAGAATTAAAACCGTTCAAACCTCCTACCTTGAACGTTGACATGAACATTCTGGGCAGGCTCAATAACACCTATAGTGACGGTTCTGTCGCTATAGGGCCCTTTAGCGACATTTAATTTTTGAAAATTATATTTATATTAAATAATTAGAGAAAATTAGTTTTTAATTATTAAAAATACAAATTAAATTACTAAAAATTATTTTAAAGTCTGAAAATTAGTTATTAATAATTTTTAATATATTTCATAAATAATAAATATTCTTGAAATATTAAAGGTATTTAATTTATTTAATTATTATATCAAATAAATTATTTAAAAATGATTTTAATACTTGAAAAATCATTTAAAATTATTTTATGATATAAGAAAATATTTTAAGTTATTTTTAGTGACTTTTAATATTTTGTGATAAATTTCATTAATAAATTAATATTAATGATAATTAAGTTATTAATAAATATATTAAATAAATTATGAAAAATAGAATTAATGATTTAAAAATCATCTAAAATGATTTAAAGGTTATAAAAATATTTTAAGTTATACAATATAACTTTTGATATTTTGTCATGAAAAATATTAATATTTTAATATTAATGATATTAGATTAATTTAATATTTATATTAAATAAATTAGTTTAAAAATGATTTTTAATATTATAAAAAAATCATTTAAATTAAAATAAAGTGTTTAAAGATATTTTATGTGACGCCCCCAAAATTAGGTATACATCACCCATCTTGAGTCGCAAGATACATGGTACAGAATTTAAATACAACTTAATTATACAACAGTCGTGTAAAATAAGACAAAACATAGGCTATGAGTTTGAATACAAATATTGTCTACTAGAGAGTATACAAACTCAAAAGGAGTCCTCATTACAATTATTATCACACTATTTCACTGAATAATGAGGACTACTAATGCACCATCTAGGACCATCACTCTGTTCCCCGACTAGTCCCAGCTACGTTCTCATTTCTTGAAGAGAACAATGAAAGAAAGGGTGAACTCAACTAGCCTAGTAAGAAATATTATGACTAAGATAATACAGAATAATTTATCGTTAGCCTTCAACAGTGTTAAACTGATAAAATATAATAACTATCAAGTTTAACTGCAGCGAAACAAACAATCCATTAGAAGAGTTAAGTAGAGAATAAAATCTACTATCTTTTATGATTTAAAAGGTTTTTCATCACTTTTATCGCTGGGACTCAGCTTAATAAATAATCCACATCATCGAATCACCCCTGCACTACGGCCAAGGATATTCTTTAGTATCACGACCACGAATTATCCATGCACTACGGCTAAAGATAATCATGTTTTCATCAACGGTCCTGATCATGCCATAAAACAATTCATCTTTGCACCCTTGGCCGAAGAGAATCCATAGCCATAATCATACCAAAAATTGTCCATCAATGCACTACGGGTCAATGAGGACTTTTTCCACATCATTTGTAACATTACGGTCATGATTACACCGAATAATCCCTGGTCATAATAATACCAAGTCCATCTATGCACTACAGGCCACAGATGACTTTCAACAAAATATAAGCATGAGGATGATGACAATGATATAAGAATTCAATAAAACAAGTTCAAGAATTAATTTATCCAAGAACTAATAACGTCCAAATTGTCAACATGATACTGCTTTGTAGAGTAAAATTCAAGAATGCTCAGAAGAATATTTCCATGAAAAGATACTGGATGAAGCGCAAATATCAAGGATATTCCACTAATTTCATGGAGTATGGAAGTCAAAGTTTTAACTAATCGAGTATAATAAAGAATGGAATAAAAAAGAAAAATCACCATGCATGCGGTATCAGATAGACAAAAGTTATTCCAATGTAATAATAATTAACTGGAACCGGTCATGCATAAAGCACGCACAGAATGTTCTAATGTAATAATAAAGAATGGAATAATAATGTAAATCACCATGCATGTGGTACTTCATGAGACAAAGTTATTCCAATAGAATACCAATAAAGAGGCGGAACCAGGTCTGCGTAAAATGCACATAAATGATGATACTCCAACGTAATAATAATAAAGACTTTTAACCGGTCCCAAGAAAACGCATGCATGACATGATATTCCAACAGAATAATAAAGAATGAAATAACAGAAGAATTTCACCAAGTATAGGGTATCCCGCGTATACAGGTTATTCAAATAGAATAATAAAGAATGGAATAACAGAAGTTTTCTTCATGAATAAGAAAGAAAGAATACCCCTTATAAGTACAACAAATAATATTCCCTACCTTAGAAAGAAGAGTACTTGATATAGAAGTAGTGAAGTAGCAGAACACTTTTCTTCTTTCTCTCTATAGTTTCTCTTTCTAGAGTTTCAGTGAATTTGTAAGAAATAATGAATGAATGAGCTTCTATTTATAGAAAAATGGACTGCATAGTAACTAACTCATGAACGGTCCAAATTGATTTACTTTAATCTGACGGTCCATATTTAAAGCAAAATCTTTTAAATAAAATATAATATATTCTATTTATAATCTAATAAAACGAATAACTTTATAAGAGATTTTACTATGCAAACACTATGCATGCACTATGCAAACACTATGCATAATAAAATATAATATATTCTAATTATTGTCTAAAAAAATAGATAACTTTATAAAAGTATTACATTTTATATAAAAAGATTTTACTATGCAAACACTATGCAGGCACTATACAAATACTATGCAGACACTATGCAATACTATGCATAATAGAATATAATATATTCTATTTATAGAATAACTTTATAAAAGTATTCTGTTTTATTACATTAATAATACCAATAACACAAAAATGAGTGACTTATCACGTAAGCATCAATAATCAATACCGTGTGCTACTATGTAACCACGCGTATTACTGTACTTTTACTACCGAGTAGTTCAACAGTATTAACGGTAAAACTTCCGTCATTATTTTCATAAAATATTTTTGTCGTTTTCTCAATCAGAAAATAATTCCTTTGTGGGGTCCACCAATGATTGTGCCGTTGCACGAATATTCCCTGATAAAATATTTCCCGACCAATCGAATATAATATGACAACTTGCATAATTTGTAAAATTTTTAAATATTACCCACAACAATAACATTATATAATATCCACACCATAATATTCAAAAAAATTATTTCTAGAAAATTAAATATTTATTCATAAAATCTGGGGTCTCACAATCTCCCCTCCTTATGGAATTTCACCCTCGAAATTTACGTACGTACCTGGTATGCTAAACATGTGAGGATACCTCGACTTCATTTCAAATTCTAACTCTTGAGGTATAACCTTTGAGTGTTGAATACGATTCTTCTTATCCAAGATTTTAACACGTATCTCCTCAAACGTTAAATCATCCACTATCTCGTCCGGTTCTAAATTAATAATGTGGTTCGGGCCGTCCACATATTTACGTAACATCGATACGTTAAAAACGTTATGAACACAAGACATACTTGGCGGTAAAACGAGTCTATAAGCCACAGTTCCTACTCGATCGAGGATTTTAAATGGGCCAATTAAATCGAGGGTTGAGATTTCCTCTCTTCGTCGATTCTTGCTTCTAGAATAACGCCCTCTTGAACCTTCTTAATTCTTTACATTCATCAGCTCCGGGTGTGTATCTTGAGCGACTTTAACTTTATCGATTAAAGTCGATTATAATCGTATATTCGTTATCTTCACGTGGGTTCATATATTCACACTTGTAACCGCATACGATCTTCTACTCAACGCGTCAGCTACCACGTTCGTACTTCCACGATGATATTGAATGGTACGATCGTAATCTTCAACAGGTCGAGTCAACGTCTTTGGCACATGTTATGTTCGCTTTAGTTGAAGAAATATTTAAGGGTTTTAGAAATGGGTGTTGTACTGGGGTTAATACAAAATTCGATTTCACGCTCTAGGGGTAGTCTAAGAAGTCTTCAAGAATACGTCAGGGAATTTATTAACAATAGAAATATCATTCGAAATTGAGACTCTCATCCAAGACTTGGATATCACGTCACATTGATACCTATCAACTTGTCACCGTCATTCACAACGTCCCCTACGAGAAGTTCTTCTTCGGTGCATTCCACACAAGGAAGTCAACAACGAAAGGATCGGGGCTCTTTACTTATGGCTTGATATGACAATGATTGACTTTAGTGGTTTGGTTACTTGAATTCGCATAATAGGTTGGTTAAGAGTATGAAAGCTAACAACCTTACAAAAAGCAAGATGAGTAGTTAACCAATCGATTCCTAAAATCACATCAAAAGCAAGTATTTTCAAAGAGATACGATCGACAGGTAACGTGAAAGTGTTGATTTGAACAAGATTTATAAATAGTGGAGGTAACGAAGGTTTCTCCCAACAGATATATCAAAGTATTACTTCTCCGGAGTTAACTTCAATCATTGAACACAACTAGGTGAAATAAAAGAGTAAGTAGAACTGGTATTTAACACGGTATAGACTTCGCAAGAGTTTATGACTAACATACCCATGATAATTTTATTCAGGTTCCTCATCATGAAAAAAAAAATGCTCTCTCTTAAATTACCGGCTTTGGCTTGTCTGGGACATCCTTTGGCATCACTATCCCAGCTGGAATTGACTTCACCATACGACAAAATTGAGCTAGGTGACCTTCTCTTTCGCAATTAAAACACATTTTGGATTGCTGCGTACAGTTTGGACGGATGTGTCCCTCCTGTCCGCATTTAAAACATATGACCGGTGGTCGTTCTTCATCCTTTGAAACGGGTGCTAGTGCCGACGTCTTTATGTCATTGTTGAACCTATTCTTCTTGAAATGTCCATTCCTATTATTTTGGCCATGATTACCACCGAAGTGGTTACCATTTTTGACATGTTGATTCCCTCCATGCTTACTGTCACCGCTTTGATGATCAAGTATCACCCAGATATTATTTTCACCGCTTCTTTTGGTTTGGTTAACTCATTATCGCGCTCCAATAACTGAGCCCTATTAACAACATCTGAATACAAACACAGTTTATGAGAGATAAGATATTGACGTATCTCCGGCTTCAAACCTCTTAAAAACATCCGTGTCATTCTCTCTTCATTATCAACCAAGTGGGACGCAAATCAGAACAATTCGGCAAACTTGGCTTCGTATTGAGACACGGTCATGTTGTTTAGCTCCAACTTGATAAATTCCACCTCCTTCATGTGACGAATGCTTTCGGGAAAGTATTTGTCGTTGAACAGCTCTTGGAACTTCTCCCAAGACATATTGAGTGGGTCAGGCTGGGTACGTTTTACAGATTCCCACCAGTGATTGGCTCTTCACGCAACATAAAGGTGGCAAAGGGAACCTTTTGCTCCTCGGAGCATCCCAAGACATCAAATATCTTGGTGATTTGCTTTAACCACGTCTCCGCCTTAAGTGGTTCTGGTTTTCCCAAAAACTCCGGTGGTCCCAACTCCTTGAATTGCTTAGCGGTGACCAACCGTGGGTTGCCATTGTTTTCTCTTGCATTATGAACATGAGTCATCTTCGCCTGATGTTGCATGAATTCTAAAAAGCTCCTAAACGTACCGTCGTTTGTCAATTGATCATTGTTGTTGTTTACAGGAGGATTATCGCCATCCTGTTGCACATTGTACTGATTATTGATCTGTGGAGAATCAACAGTCTCCTGTGCTCCACTGTTTATCTCAACATTTTCAGATGCCATTTTCAAATACTGCCACAAAACAAGGGTTAATTAACATATCACATATTATCTCTATACTCTGACCGACCAATTAAATATCAAATAAACTTAGGTAGGTCAAACTAGCGAAGGAATTCCCTGTCTCTCTCCTCCTAGTTCTTGTCTCGCATCTCAGCCAGGGATCATATCCCTAAGCTTTGATACCAACTGTGACGCCCCCAAAATTAGGTATACATCACCCATCTTAAGTCGCCAGATACATGGTACAGAATTCAAATACAACTTAATTATACAACAGTCGTGTAAAATAAGACAAAACATAGGCTATGAGTTTGAATACAAATATTGTCTACTAGAGAGTATACAAACTCAAAAGGAGTCCTCATTACAATTATTATCACACTATTTCACTGAATAGTGAGGACTACTAATGCACCATCTAGGACCATCACTCTGCTCCCCGACTAGTCCCGCCACGTTCTCATTTCCTCAAGAGAATAAGTGAAAGAAAGGGTGAGCTCAACTAGCCCAGTAAGAAATATTATGACTAAGATAATGCAGAATAATTTATCGTTAGCCTTCAACAGTGTTAAACTGATAAAATATAATAACTATCAAGTTTAACTGCAGCGGAACAAGCAATCCATTAAAAGAGTCAAGTAGAGAATAAAATCTACTATCTTTTATGATTTAAAAGGTTTTTCATCACTTTTATCGCTGGGACTCAGCTTAATAAATAATCCACATCATCGAATCACCCCTGCACTACGGCCAAGGATATTCTTTAGTATCACGACCACGAATTATCCATGCACTACGGCTAAAGATAATCATGTTTTCATCAACGGTCCTGATCATGCCATAAAACAATTCATCTTTGCACTCTTGGCCTAAGAGAATCCATAGCCATAATCATACCAAAAATTGTCCATCAATGCACTACGGGCCAATGAGGACTTTTTTCCACATCATTTGTAACATTACTACCATGATTACACCGAATAATCCTCGGTCATAATCATACCAAGTCCATCTATACACTACAGCCACAGATGACTTTCAACAAAATATAAAGCATAAGGATGATGACAATGATATAATAATTCAATAAAACAAGTTCAAGAATTAATTTATCCAGAACTAATAACGCCCAAAAATTGTCAACATGATAACGCTTTAGAGAGTAAAATTCAAGAATGCTCGTAAGAATATTTCCATGAAAAGATACTAGATGAAGCGCAAATATCAAGGATATTCCACTAATTTCATGGAGTATAGAAGTCAAAGTTTTAACCAACCTGAGTATAATAAAGAATGAAATAACAAAAGAAATCACCATGCATGCGATATATAGATGATAGACAAAGTTATTCAAATGTAATAATAATTAACGGAACCAGTCATGCGTAAAAGCACGCATAAGATGTTCCAAATGTAATAATAAAGAATGGAATAATAATGTAAATCACCATGCATGCGGATTTCATGATAGACAAAGTTATTCCAATGTAATACCAATAAAGACGGAACTAGGTCCCACGAAAACGCATAGATGAGGATATTCCAACGAATAATAATAAAGACGGAACTAGGTCCCACGTAAAATGCATGTATATGATATTCCAATGTAATAATAAAGAATGAAATAATGTAGAAGAATTTCACCAAGTATAGGGTATCCACATGATACAAAAGTTATTCAAATAGAATAATAAAGAATGGAATAATGTAAGTTCTCTTCATGAATAAGAAAGAAAGAATACCCTTATGAGTACAACAAATAATATTCCCTACCTTAGAAAGAAGAGTACTAGATATAGAAAGTAAAGAAGTAGCGTAACACTTTTCTTCTTTCTCTCTATAGTTTTCTCTCTCTAGAGTTTCATTGAATTCGTAAGAAATAATGAATGAATGAGCTTCTATTTATAGAAAAATGGACCCATATAGTAACTAACTTATGAACGGTCAGATTGATTTACTTTTTATCTGATTTGGTCCATATTTAAAGCAAAATCTTTTAAATAAAATATAATATATTCTATTTATAATCTAATAAAACGAATAACTTTATAAAAGATTTTACTATGCAAACACTATGCATGCACTATACAAACACTATGCATAATAAAATATAATATATTCTAATTATTGTCTAATAAAAATGATAACTTTATAAAAGTATTATGTTTTATATAAAAAGATTTTACTATGCAAAACACTACGCATGCACTATACAAATACTATATGTATAATTATGCAACACTATGCATAATAGAATATAATATATTCTATTTATAGAATAACTTTATAAAAAGTATTTGCTTTATTACATTAATAATACCAATAACACAAAAATGAGTGACTTATCACGTAAGCATCAATAATCAATACCGTGTGCTACTATGCAACCACGCGTATTACTGTACTTTTACTACCGAGTAGTTCAACAGTATTAATGGTAAATCTTCCGCCGTTATTTTCATAAAATATTTTTGTCGTTTTCTCAATCAGACAATAATTCCGTTGTGGGGTCCACCAATGATTGTGCCGTTGCACGAATATTCCCTGATAAAATATTCCCCGACTAATCGAATATAATATGACAACTTGCATAATTTGCAAAATTTTTAAATATTACCCACAACTATAAAATTATATAATATCCACACCATAATATTCAAAAAAATTATTTCTAGAAAATTAAATATTTATTCATAAAATCTGGGTCTCACAATCTCCCCTCCTTATGGAATTTCACCCTCGAAATTTACGTACGTACCTGGTATGCTAAACATGTGAGGATACCTCGACTTCATTTCAAATTCTAACTCTTGAGGTATAACCTTTGAGTGTTGAATACGATTCTTCTTATCCAAGATTTTAACACGTATCTCCTCAAACGTTAAATCATCCGCTATCTCGTCCGATTCTAAATTAATAATGTGGTTCGGGCCGTCCACATATTTACGTAACATCGATACGTTAAAAACGTTATGAACACAAGACATACTTGGCGGTAAAACGAGTCTATAAGCCACAGTTCCTACTCGATCGAGGATTTTAAATGGGCCAATTAAATCGAGGGTTGAGATTTCCTCTCTTCGTCAATTCTTGCTTCTAGAATAACGCTATCTTGAACCTTCTTAATTCTTTACATTCATCAGCTTCGGGTGTATAGCTTGAGCAACTTTAACTTTATCGATTAAAGTCGATTCTAATCGTATATTCGTTATCTTCACGTGGGTTCATATATTCACACTTGTAACCGCATACGATCTTCTACTCAACGCGTCAGCTACCACGTTCGTAC
The DNA here is from genome assembly GCA_020205605.1 of Panax ginseng. Taxonomy (NCBI): domain Eukaryota; kingdom Viridiplantae; phylum Streptophyta; class Magnoliopsida; order Apiales; family Araliaceae; genus Panax; species Panax ginseng. The sequence continues at coordinate 42,346,180 of CM035146.1, forward strand.
TTCCACGATGATATTGAATGGTACGATCGTAATCTTCAACAGCTCGAGCCAACGTCTTTGGCACATGTTATATTCGCTTTAGTTGAAGAAATATTTAAGGGTTTTAGAAATGGGTTTTGTACCGGGGTTAATACAAAATTCGATTTCACGCTCTAGGGGTAGGCTAAGAAGTCTTCAAGAATACGTCAGGGAATTTATTAACAATAGAAATATCATTCGAAATTGTGACTCAAATCCAAGACTTGGATATCACGTCACATTGATACCTATCAACTTGTCACCGTCATTCACAACGTCCCCTATGGAAAGTTCGGATTCGGTGCATTCTACACAAGGAAGTCAACAACGAAAGGATCGGGGCTCTTTACTTATGGCTTGATATGACAATGATTGACTTTAGTGGTTTGGTTACTTGAATTCGCATAATAGATTAGTTAAGAGTATGAAAGCTAACAACCTTACAAAAAGCATGATGAGTAGTTAACCAATCGATTCCTAAAATCACATCAAAGGCAAGTATTTTCAAAGAGATACGATCGACAGGTAACGTGAAAGTGTTGATTTGAACAAGATTTATAAATAGTGGACGTAACGAAGGTTTCTCCCAACAGATATATCAAAGTATAACTTCTTCGAAGTTAACTTCAAACATTGAACACAACTAGGTGAAATAAAAGAGTAAGTAGAGCTGGTATTTAACACGGTATAGACTTCGCAAGAGTTTATGACTAACATACCCGTGATAATTTTATTCAGGTTCCTCGTCACGAAAAAAAATGCTCTCTCTTAAATTACCAGCTTTGGCTTGTCTGGGACATCCTTTGGCATCACTATCCCAGCTGGAATTGACTTCACCATATGACAAAATCGAGTTAGGTGACCTTCTCTTCCGCAATTAAAACATGTTTTGGATTGCTGTGTACAGTTTGGATGGATGTGTCCCTCCTGTCCGCATTTGAAACATACGACCGGTGGTCGTTCTTCTTCCTTTGAAACGGGTGCTAGTGCCGACGTCTTTACGTCATTGTTGAACTTACTCTTCTTAAAATATTCATTCCTATTGTTTTGGCCATGATTACCACCGAAGTGGTTACCATTTCTGACATGTTGATTCCCTCCATGCTTACTGTCACCGCTTTGATGACCGTTATCACCGGTATTATCATTTTTTTGGCTGTTCTCTTTTGGTTTGGTTGACTCATTATCGCGCTCCAATAGCTGAGCCCTATTAACAACATCTTAATACAAACACAGTTTATGAGAGATAAGATATTGACGTATCTCCGGCTTCAAACCTCTTAAAAACATCCGTGTCATTCTCTCTTCATTATCAACCAAGTGGGACGCAAATCGGAACAACTCGGCAAACTTATTTACGTATTGCGACACGGTCATGTTGTTTAGCTCCAACTTGATAAATTCCACCTCCTTCATGTGACGAATGCATTCGGGAAAGTACTTGTCGTTGAACAGCTCTTGGAACTTCTCCCAAGACATCTTGAGTGAGTCAGGCTGGGTACGTTTTACAGATTCCCACCAGTGATTTGCCTCTTCACGCAACATAAAGGTGGCAAAGGGAACCTTTTGCTCCTCGGAGCATCCCAAGACATCAAATATCTTGGTGATCTGCTTTAACCACGTCTCCGCCTTAAGTGGTTCTGGCTTTCCCAAAAACTCCGGTGGTCCCAGCTCCTTGAATTGCTTAGCGGTGACCAACCGTGGGTTGCCATTGTTTCTTCCTGCATTATGAACAGGAGCCGCCTTCGCCTGATGTTGCATGAATTCTAAAAAGCTCCTAAACGTACCGTCGTTCGTCAATTGATCAGTGTTGTTGTTTACAGGAGGATTATCGCCATCCTGTTGCACATTGTCCTGATTATTGATCTGTGGAGAATCAACAGTCTCCTGTGCTCCATTGCTTATCTCAACATTTTCAGATGCCATTTTCAAATACTGCCACAAAACAAGGGTTAATTAACATATCACATATTATCTCTATACTCTGACCGACCAATTAAATATCAAATAAACTTAGGTAGGTCAAACTAGCGAAGGAATTCCTCGTCTCTCCCGTCCTAGTTCTTGTCTCACATCTCAGCCAAGGATCATATCCCTAAGCTTTGATACCAACTGTGACGCCCCCAAAATTAGGTATACATCACCCATCTTGAGTCGCCAGATACATGGTACAAAATTCAAATACAACTTAATTATACAACAGTCGTGTAAAATAAGACAAAACTTAGGTTGTGAGTTTGAATACAAATATTGTCTACTAGAGAGTATACAAACAAAAAAGGAGTCTTCATTACAATTATTATCACACTATTTCACTGAATAGTGAGGACTACTAATGCACCATCTAGGACCATCACTCTATTCCCCGACTAGTCCCAGCTACGTTCTCATTTCTCAAGAGAAAAAGTGAAAGAAAGGGTGAGCTCAATTAGCCCAGTAAGAAATATTATGACTAAGATAATGCAGAATAATTTATCGTTAGCCTTCAACCGTGTTAAACTGATAAAATATAATAACTATCAAGTTTAACTGCAGTGGAACAAGCAATCCATTAGAAGAGTCAAGTAGAGAATAAAATCTACTATCTTTTATGATTTAAAAGGTTTTTCATCACTTTTATCACCGGGACTCAAATTTTAATAAATAATCCACATCATCGAATCACCCCCGCACTACTGGCCAAGGATATTCTTTAATATCATGACCATTTAATTATCCATGCACTACTAGCTTAAAGATAATCATGTTTTCATCAACTATTCCCGATCATGCCATAAAATAATTCATCTTTTCACCCTTGGCCGAAGAGAATCCATAGCCATAATCATACCAAAAATTGTCCATCAATACACTACGGGCCAATGAGGACTTTTTTCACATCATTTGTAACATTATGGTCATGATTACACCGAATAATCCCTGGTCATAATAATACCAAGTCCATACATACCACAAAGTGCCATAGATGACTTTCAACAAATATAAGCATGAGGATGATGACAATGATATAAGAATTCAATAAAACAAGTTCAAGAATTAATTTATCCAAGAACTAATAACGTCCAAATTGTCAACATGATACTGCTTTGTAGAGTAAAATTCAAGAATGCTCAGAAGAATATTTCCATGAAAAGATACTGGATGAAGCACAAATATCAAGGATATTCCACTAATTTCATGGAGTATGGAAGTCAAAGTTTTAACCAACTGAGTATAATAAAGAATGGAATAACAAAAGAAATCACCATGCATGCGGTATTAGAGAGTATAAAAGTTATTCCAATGTAATAATAATTAACGGAACTAGGTCATGCGCGTAAAGCACGCATAAGATGATCCAATAGAATAATAATGTAAATCACCATGCATGCACGCATTGATTGCACAGACAAAGTTATTCCAATGTAATACTAATAAAGATGCGAAACTGTGTCGGCAGAAAAACGCATGCATGTGATATTCCAATGAATAATAATAAAAAGACGGAACCAGTCCCCAGAAATACATGCATGTGATATTCCAATGTAATAATAAAGAATGAAATAATGTAAGAATTTCACCAAGTATAGGGTATCCACAGATACAAAGTTATTCCAATGTAATAATAAATAATGGAATAACAGAAGTTCTCTTCCTGAATAAGAAAGAAAGAATACCCCTTATGAGTGCAACAAATAATATTCCCTTCCTTAGAAAGAAGAGTACTTGATATAGAAGTAGTGAAGTAGCAGAACACTTTTCTTCTTTCTCTCTATAGTTTCTCTTTCTAGAGTTTCAGTGAATTCGTAAGAAATAATGAATTAATGAGCTTCTATTTATAGAAAAATGGACTGCATAGTAACTAACTCATGAACGGTCCAGATTGATTTACTTTAATCTGACGGTCCATATTTAAAGCAAAATCTTTTAAATAAAATATAATATATTCTATTTATAATCTAATAAAATGAATAACTTTATAAAAGATTTTACTATGCAAACACTATGCATGCACTATACAAACACTATGCATAATAAAATATAATATATTCAAATTATTGTCTAATAAAACAGATAACTTTATAAAAGTATTATGTTTTATATAAAAAGATTTTACTATGCAAACACTATGCAGGCACTATACAAATACTATGCAGACACTATGCAACACTATGCATAATAGAATATAATATATTCTATTTATAGAATAACTTTATAAAAGTATTCTGTTTTATTACATTAATAATACCAATAACACAAAAATGAGTGACTTATCACGTAAGCATCAATAATCAATACCGTGTGCTACTATGCAACCACGCGTATTACTGTACTTTTACTACCGAGTAGTTCAACAGTATTAATGGTAAAACTTCCGCCGTTATTTTCATAAAATATTTTTGTCGTTTTTCTCAATCGCATAATAATTCCGTTGTAGGGGTCCACCAATGATTGTCTTGGTTGCACGAATATTCCCCGATAAAATATTTCCCACTAATCTAATATAATATAACACACTTGCATAATTTGCAAAATTTTAAATATTACCCACAACTATAAAATTATATAATATCCACACCATAATATTCAAAAAAAATATTTATAGAAAATTAAATATTTATTCATAAAACTGGTCTCTCAATCTCCCCCCCTTATGGAATTTCAAACTAGAAATTTACGCACGCATACACGGTATCTTTGAACATGTGAGGATACCTCGACTTCATTTCAAATTCTAACTCTTAAGGTATATCCTTTGAGTGTTGAATACGATTCTTCTTATCCAAGATTTTAACACGTATCTCCTCAAACGTTAAATCATCCGCTATCTCGTCCGGTTCTAAATTAATAATGTGGTTCGGGCCGTCCACATATTTACGTAACATCGATACGTTAAAAATATTATGAACACGCGATATACTTGGCCATAAAACAAGTCTATAAGCCACAGTTCCTACTCGATCGAGGATTTTAAATGGGCCAAGTAAATCGAGGGTTGAGATTTCCTCTCTTCGTCGATTCTTGCTTCTAGAATAACGCCCTCTTGAACCTTCTTAATTCTTTACATTCATCAGCTCCGGGTGTGTAGCTTGAGCGACTTTAACTTTATCGATTAAAGTCGATTCTAATCGTATATTCTTTATCTTCACGTGGGTTCATATATTCACACTTGTAACCGCATACGATCTTCTACTCAACGCGTCAGCTACCACGTTCGTACTTCCACGATGATATTGAATGGTACGATCGTAATCTTCAACAGGTCGAGCCAACGTCTTTGGCACATTTACGTTCGCTTTAGTTGAAGAAATATTTAAGGGTTTTAGAAATGGGTTTTGTACTGGGGTTAATACAAAATTTGATTTCACGCTCTAGGGGTAGGCTAAGAAGTCTTCAAGAATACATCAGGGAATTTATTAACAATAGAAATATCATTCGAAACTGTGACTCTCATCCAAGACTTGGATAGCACGTCACATTGATACCTATCAACTTGTCACCGTCATTCAAAACGCCCCCTACGGAAAGTTCGGCTTCGATGCATTCCACACAAGGAAGTCAACAACGAAAGGTTTGGGGATCTTTACTTATGGCTTGATATGACAAAGATTGACTTTAGTGGTTTGGTTGCTTGAATTCGCATAATAGGTTGGTTAAGAGCATGAAAGCTAACAACCTTACAAAAAGCATGATGAGTAGTTAACCAATCGATTCCTAAAATAACATCAAAGTCATGTATTTTCAAAGAGATACGATCGACAGGTAACGTGAAAGTGTTGATTTGAACAAGATTTATAAATAGTGGAGGTAACAAAGGTTTCTCCCAACAGATATATCAAAGTCTAACTTCTCCGTAGTTAACTTCAAACATTGAACACAACTAGGTGAAATAAAAGAGTAAGTAGAACCTGTATTTAACACGGTATAGACTTCGCAAGAGTTTATGACTAACATACCCGTGATAATTTTATTCAGGTTCCTCGTCATGAAAAAAAAATGCTCTCTCTTAAACTACCGGCTTTGGCTTGTCTGGGACATCCTTTGGCATCACTATCCCAGTTGGAATTGACTTCACTATACGACAAAATCGGTCTAGGTGACCTTCTCTTCCGCAATTAAAACACGTTTTGGATTGCTGCGTACAGTTTGGACAGATATGTCCCTCCTGTCCGCATTTGAAACATACGACCGGTGGTCGTTCTTCTTCCTTTGAAACGGGTGTTGGTGCCGACGTCTTTACGTCATTGTTGAACCTTCTCTTCTTGAAATGTCCATTCCTATTGTTTTGGCCATGATTACCACCGAAGTGGTTACCATTTCTGACATGTTGTTTCCCTCCATGCTTACTGTCACCGCTTTGATGACTGTTATCACCGGTATTATCATTTTGTCGGCTGCTCTCTTTTAGTTTACTTAACTCATTATCGCGCTCCAATAACGGAGCCCTATTAACAACATCTGAATACAAACACAGTTTATGAGAGATAAGATATTGACGTATCTCTGGTTTCAAACCACTTAAAAACATCCGTGTCATCCTCTCTTCATTATCAACCAAGTGGGACGCAAATCGGGACAACTCGGCAAACTTGGCTTCGTATTGCGACACGGTCTTGTTGTTTTGCTCCAACTTGATAAATTCCACCTCCTTCATGTGATGAATGCTTTCGGGAAAGTATTTATCGTTGAACAGCTCTTGGAACTTCTCCGAAGACATCTTGAAAGGCCGTCGGTTGATGCTTTTTCTGATTCCCACCAGTGATTTGCCTCTTCACGCAACATAAAGGTGGCAAAGGGAACCTTTTGCTCCTCGGAGCATCCCAAGACATCAAATATCTTGGTGATCTGCTTTAACCACGTCTCTGCCTTAAGAGGTTCTGTCTTTCCCAAAAACTCTGGTGGTCCCAGCTCCTTGAATTGCTTAGTGGTGACCAACCGTGGGTTGCCATTGTTTCCTCCTGCATTATGAACAGGAGCCGTCTTCGCCTGATGTTGCATGAATTCTAAAAAGCTCCTAAATGTACCGTCGTTCTTCAATTGATCAGTGTTATTGTTTATAGGAGGATTATCGCCATCCTGTTGCACATTGTCCCGATTATTGATCTGTGGAGAATCAACAGTCTCATGTGCTCCATTGCTTATCTCAACATTTTCAGATGCCATTTTCAAATACTGCCACAAAACAAGGGTTAATTAACATATCACATATTATCTCTATACTCTGACCGACCAATTAAATATCAAATAAACTTAGGTAGGTCAAACTAGCGAAGGAATTCCCCGTCTCTCTCCTCCTAGTTCTTGTCTCGCATCTCAGCCAGGGATCATATCCCTAAGCTTTGATACCAACTGTGACGCCCCCAAAATTAGGTATACATCACCCATCTTGCGTCGCCAGATACATGGTACAGAATTCAAATACAACTTAATTATACAACAGTCGTGTAAAATAAGACAAAACATAGGCTTGAGTTTGAATACAAATATTGTCTACTAGAGAGTATACAAACTCAAAAGGAGTCCTCATTACAATTATTATCACACTATTTCACTGAATAGTGAGGACTACTAATGCACCATCTAGGACCATCACTCTGTTCCCGACTAGTCCGACTACGTTCTCATTTCACAAGAGAATAAAGTGAAAGAAAAGGTGAGCTCAACTAGCCTAGTAAGAAATATTATGACTAAGATAATGTAGAATAATTTATCTTTAGCCTTCAACAGTGTTAAACTAATAAAATATAATAACTATCAAGTTTAACTGCAGCGGAGCAAGCAATCCATTAGAAGAGTCAAGTAGAGAATAAAATCTACTATCTGTTATGATTTAAAAGGTTTTTCATCACTTTTATCGTTGGGACTCAGCTTAATAAATAATCCACATCATCGAATCACTCCTGCACTACGACCAAGGATATTCTTTAGTATCATGATCACGAATTATCCATGCACTACGGCTAAAGATAATCATGTTTACATCAACGGTCCTGATCATGCCATAAAACAATTCATCTTTGCACCCTTGGCCGAAGATAATCCATAGCCATAATGTAAGACCCCGAATTTTATGAAATAAAAGTATTCAATTTTTCTATTTAGTAAATAGTTAAATTGATAAAAAGTTAAAGTTAAGGGTGATATATGAATTTTTTCAAAAAATCATGAAGTGGTTATAAAATATTCATTGTTTAGGGAATATTCATATGACGGTATGACCATTTGTGGGCCCCATAACGAGAATAAGCTATCGGATGAAGAAAGCGACAAATTTGAGTTTTTACAAATAATGGCGTTGTTGTTACCAATTAACCTTTGTTGGAATACACGGTGGTTAAAATCTGATGTCTGGCGTGGATGCACAATATTGATGAATTATTGATCCTTACGTAAAGAAGGAACTACTCAATTATTATTACGGTAATTCTTATTCAATATTTTATTTTATTGATTCAATAATTCTTTGCGTTGATATTTTATATTATTGTTGTTTCAATAATTGTCTTTGCTTGCGATATTTCCCATTATCGGATCAATAATTCATATTATTTGAATAATATTATTAGATAACATTATTGGCAATATCTAGAAAGTTACGTCAAGGAGAGGTTTGGTCACCTAATTGCGGCGCCAAGATGAGGAGAAATTCTTATTAGAAAGCCCCTCTTTCACGGAGCTACTGGTTGTCATAATTGTGATTACGTAATATTAATTACGAATAATTAATTATTGATTTATATGATAAGGAAATATTTATTTGATGTGGATATAAATGATGGATTTATTTATGTGGTTATAAATGAAGGAATTAATGTTGAGGTATTTTATCGATATTTTTGTCGGAATGAAGGTATTAAAAATTAAACCCCAGTGTTTTTTGAGATATATTGCGTGAGTTATAATTTTTAATACGACCGTTGGATCGTTGTAATTTTTGGATATGTTATACATATATAAGTTGAGTATATGTCCACAAATTTTGAACTGTTAAAAATGAGCGTATAATTTGTTATGAATTTTAAGAGGTGACTGATTCAGGAATTAGGTTATAAATGATTTTGGTGGAAAATTCTAGAATTGGTGGGCCCCACTTGTGGTTGGTGAAGAAATGTGCTAAATTTTATTTCAAATGTGGTGGGTGGGAATAGTAGCAGGTAAAGCCATCAGGTTGCAGGTCAAGTCTGCTAAAATTTTCCTATAAATAGAGGGCTAAGTTAGAATTGAAAATCACACCAGAAACATAAACTTTCTCTCTTTCTCTCTAGATTATTGAGTATATTTTGTGAGTATTTAGATACTTGGTGAGTTTCTATTCATCAGTGCAAGTTTCCTTCAGCGTCATATCCGATATCCAGTCAGAAGTGCTGCTCTTTTGAGGTAAGGGATTGTAAGAGATTTGAAGGGATTGTAAGGGATAGTAAGGGATAGTAAGGGATGTTATTTTCTTTCTAATGATGTTATTCTTTCAATATCATTATACTGAAATATTGGTATGGATTTTATTGTGAAATTTTTACCTTTTTGTGTCGGGGTTACTATTCACGTATATGGTACTATTCACGTATATGGCATTATTTATGTATGTGGCACTATTTATGTATATAACATTATTTACATATATGGTACTATGTACAAATACGGAGTACTATTCACGAGTTACTATTCACGAGTTACTATTCATGAGTTACTATTCACGAGTTACTATTTATTAGTTACTATTCACGAGTTACTATTCACGCGTTACTATTCATGAGTTACTATTCATGAGTTACTATTCACGAATTACTATTCACGAGTACTATTCACAATAAATTTGGTTTCTTTTTTCTAACCAAATTATCGTTGATTTATGAATCTTACTCTTGAAATTAAATCCATGTTTTGATGTTATTGTTTTTATTATCATATATAATATTTTTATAATTTTGGTAAAGAAATTTGTCTTTGACTTGAGTGTAAAGATGGGTAGATTATTGGTATAATCATGACTATGGGTTCTCTTTGGCCAGTAGTGCAAAGATGAATTGTGACTAGTATGATCATGACCATTGAATTTACAATTGAATATTTTTAGCTTAAGTGCAAAGGTGAATTGATCAACATGGTTATAATTATGGTTTATATAGATTTTGAAATGATTATATATTTATTTGAGATATGAATATCTTTGGCCCGTAGTGCAAAGATGACCTATTGTTGAATATCTTTGGCCTGTAGTGTAAAGATGAACTGTTGACGAATATCTTTGGCCCATAGTGCAAAGATGAATTTATTAGTATGATTATGAACAGGAACTATGATTTGGTATAACCATGATCTTTGATGTTTCAGGTAAAGACATGTGATGAAAATTATATTAAATCACAGATACGAAGAGGAATTTAGAATCACAATTATGATTATGAGATATTCATATAATTGTGGAAAGGCTGTTGATTGATGTTACGAGGATAAAACATTGTTGGTGGACTTTTAACATGGAGAAGATAATAGAATGTATTGTCTATTTGACTCTTCTAATGGATTGCTCGTTCATTTGCAACTATGGTTGAAATTTTATCATCTACCATATATTTCTAAATCTACGATTTGTTATTGATGAAGGATATTGATAATTTAATTATCTTTAGTCATGATATTCTTTACTGAGCTAGTTGTGCTCACCCTTTTGCTTCACAATTCCTTTCAGGTAATAAAAGTGTAGCTGGGTCAAGCGGTGGTAACAAGGGAATAGAACGGTGGTCTCTAGCTGTGGAGTTCTCCCTAAACAGTATAGACAAGTGTGTTGTATACATCTTTTAGTAGTTATATTTGGTGAATCATATAGGGAGAGGCGAACCCAACGTTGGAAGGGTGTTTTGCCACTATCATACAAGATGTCTAATGACATACAACCTTGTCTCATCATAAGACAGGATTGTGCTCATCCACTTGCTGAGTATATTTACGAGCACTACTTATATAATCTTGGTGTTTGTTTGAAGTATAATTCTCAATTTGAGACAGTGGAGATAATGATAAGTCAAGAGAAGACTCACCATTGGGAAGAATATGATAGTAATCTTCTCGTTTTTCTTTTGGGGTCTATTAGGTCAACCAGGATAATTCGTGGCCATATGATATCTATCATAACCTAGAAGCATGGCCTCCAATGTACGAAGGTTTCCTTGAGCGCTTCCCAAAGATTCTAATTTCTAAAATAGTTTTTGACTATACATTTATGTAAGGTGTCATTGTGACGTGCTATCCAAGGTTGGGATGAGAGTCACAGTTGGTATATATATTTGTATCCAAACTCACAGTATATGTGTTGTTGTATTTTGCACGACAATTATTGTAATAAAGTTGTAGTTGTTTTTGTACCATGTATTTGGCGACTCAGAATGGGTTGGATGGAATGGACCTATTTTGGGGGCGTCACACATAATCATACCAAAAACTGTCCATCAATGCACTACGGGCCAATGAGGACTTTTTCCACATCATTTGTAACATTACGGTTATGATTATACCAAATAATCCCTGGTCATAATAATACAAAGCCCATCTATGCACTACAGGCCACAGATGACTTTCAACATAATATAAGCATGGGGATGATGACAATGATATAAGAATTCAATAAAAACAAGTTTAAGAATTAATTTATCCAGGAACTAATAACGTCCAAATTGTCAACATGATAATGCTTTGTAGAGTAAAATTGAAGAATGCTCAGAAGAATATTTCCATGAAAAGATACTGGATGAAGCGCAAATATCAAGGATATTCTACTAATTTCATGGAGTATGTGTAAGACCCCAACTTATTATAAATAAAATCGAATTTCCTCTAATTATTATTGTGAATAATAAGGTATTAATTTGATATAATTCTCTGGTTATGGGTGTAATGTGCAAATTTTGCAAAATAAACAAGTGGTTATAAAATAATCATTGTTGTCGGGGAATATTCGTTTGGCCGTGGAATATTCTTGTTGTCGAGGAATATTAGATACTGACGGTAGTGATCATTTATGGGCCCCTATAATGAGAATAAGCGCCGGATGAAGAAAATGACATGTTTGAGTTTTTATAAATAACGACGTAGTTATTACAATTAACTTCTTGTTGGAATACCCCGGTGGTTAAAATACGATGTCTGGCGTGGATGCCGCAGTATTGATGAATTATTGATCCTTACGTAAGAAGGCACTACTCAATTATTATTACGGTGAATTCTTTGTTCAATATTTTATTTTATTGATTCAATAATTCTTTGCGTTAATATTTTATATTATTGTTGTTTCAATAATTGTCACTACACAAGTATTTCCATTATCGGATCAATAATTCATATTATTTGAATAATATTATTAGATAGGATTATTGGCAATGTCTAGAAAGTTCTATCAAGAGAGGTTTGGTCACCTAATTGCGGCGCTTGAAGAAGGAGAAATTCTTATTGGAAAGCCCCTCTTTCACAGGAGAACTGGTTGTCATAAATGTGATTCTGTAATATTATTTGTGAATAATTAATTATTGATTCATATGATAATGAAATATTTATTTTATGTGGATATAAATGTTGGATATATTTATTGTGGTTAAAAATGAAAGAGTTAATGTTGAGGTGTTTTATCAATTATTTTTTATGCGAATGAAGGTATTAAAAATTAAACCGGTATTTTTGAGATATATTGCGTGAGTTATAATTTTTAATCAAATGAATTTGGATCGTTGTGATTTTTGGATATGTTATATATATATATATAAGTTGAGTATATGTCCACAAATTTTGAACCGATTAAAAATGAACGTAGGATTTGTTATGAATTTTAAGAGGTGGTTGGTTGAGGAAATTGTTGAAGTATCCAGAATTTAGCATTTTGGTGGAAAATTCTAGAATTGGTGGGCCCCACTTTTGGTTGGTGAGAAATGTCTTTGGAATTTTTATTCAAATGTGGTGGGTGGGAATAGTAGCGAGTAAAAGTCATCGGGTTGCGAGGTCAAAATGCCTTTGCGTCTTAACATTTTTCTATAAATAGAGGACTAAGTTAGAATTGAAAAATACACCAGAAACATAAGCTTTCTCTCTTTCTCTCTCTAGATTATTGAGTGTATTTTGTGAGTATTTAGATACTTTGTGAGTTTCTATTCATCGATTGCAAGTTTCCTTGACCTTATCTGGATATATCCGATCGGAAATCTTGATATTTTGAGGTAAGGGATGTTATTTTCTTCATATATGATATTATTTCTTCAATATCATTATGCCGAAGTATTGATCTGAATTTTTATCAAATTTGGAACTTTCTGTATTGGGGTTACTATTCACGTATACGACACTATTCACGTATATGGCACTATTCACGAATACGGCACTATTCACCGAAAAGTGAAATTTTCTTCTTTTTGTCCAAGATGTCTATTATGGTTAGTATCTTTGATTGTATCCATGTTTTGATCTTTATTCTTGAATTTTGCTTCAAAATTGGTTATTATGGAGTATTATTGATCTTGGATAAAGCGTTATCACGAATCCTTACTATTTGTCCTTACATCTCTTTGGATTCATTTTTCTTTGAAATATTTTCATCATCCTCGGTCCTAAATGATGATATTACTGAATATCTTTGGCCTGTAGTGCAAAGATGAATATTTATTAAAGATGTATATTGATTGTTGTTATAGGGATAAAATTGATGATGGACTTTTAAATCTTAGAATATAGTAGAACTCATTCTCTACTTGACTCTTCTAATGGATTCTTTGTTTTAACTGCGATTGTTGATCTAAAACTTGTTGTCTATTATATTTTATCAAATTTTTCCCTGTTGAAAACTAATGATAATTTGTTGTATATTATCTTAGTCATAATATTCTTTACTGGGCTAGTTGAGCTCAACATTTTCGTTTTTGTTCCATTTTTCTTCTCAGGAGGTGAGAACATAACAGGATCTAGTCGGGGTATGGAGTGATAGTTCTAGAAAGATGTTTTAGCAGTCCTCACTATTTCTGTAAAATAGTATTTGAATAATTGTAACGAGGACTTATTTGAGTGTGGATATTGTCTAGAAGACAATATTTGTATTTAAACTCACGATATGTGTTGTAGATTTGCATACGATAATTGTATTATTGAAGTTGTAGTTTGCTTTATGTACCATGTATTTGGCGACTCAGAATGGGTGTTGTATACCTATTTTGGGGGCGTAACAGTTGGTATCAAAGCTTAGGGATATGGTCTCTGGCGGAGATCGGGGAATAGAACTAGGAGGGGAGAGATGAGTAAATCCTTTGTTAGTGTGTCCTATCTAAGCTTATTTGTTGGTTAGTCATAATATAGGGATATTATGTGATATATTAATTTGTTTAATTAACCCTTGTTGTATGGCAGTATTTAAGAATGGCTGCTGAGAACGTTAACAATGGAGTGTATGAGACTGTGGAACAACCTTTAGTCACAAACCAGGAGAACGTACAACAGGAAGATAATATTCCTCCTGTAAATAACACTACCGAGCAAACGATGAATGATGGAATGTTTAGGAGCTTTTTGCAGTTCATGCAAAAATCGCAGACGAGGAGACTCGTGTACAAAATACTGGTGGAAGTGATACCAGCCTTTGATGCATCCGTCATGACCAAGCGATTCAAGGAGTTGGGACCACGAATTTATTGGAAAGCGGATCCGATCAAGGCGGAAACATGGGTCAAGAAAATTACCAAGATATTCGATGTCTTGGGATGCACGGAGGAACAAAAGGTTCCATTCGCCACCTTTATGTTCCGCGGTGAGGCAGACTACTGGTGGGAGTCTGTGAAGCGTACCCAGCCTGCTGCACTCAATATGTCTTGGGAAACGTTTCAGAAATTGTTCAATAACAAGTACTTTCCTGAAAGTAATCGTCATATGAAAGAGGTAGAGTTTATCAGACTGGAACAAAACAATATGACGGTATCCCAATACCAGGCGAAGTTTGCAGAGTTATCCAGGTTTGCACCTCATTTGGTCAAAAATGAGGAACGAATGACGAAGATGTTTCTGAGAGGTCTAAAGCCCGAGATTCGGCAATATCTTATATCTCATAAATTTTCTTTATATTTAGATTTTGTAAAAAGGACTCAATTATTAGAGCAAGATAATGAATATGTGCAACCGAGGGACCACAACCAGGGTCATACCGGTGACAGCAGTCATCAGAGCGATGATAACCAACAAGGAGGGAAAATACGAACAAAGGTTGTAACCACTCGGGTGGTCATCGTGTCCATGATAATAGGAGAGGTGAGTCAAGTAGAAATTTCAGAAAGAGGAGATTCAACAATGACGGGAAGACATCAGCAGCAACATCAGCACCAACAACAAATTCTAGGGGAGGAGAACGACCACCAGTTAGATGTTACAAATACGGGAAAGAGGGACATATCAGCCCAAATTGTCCACAACAATCCAAGGTATGTTACAACTGTGGAAAGGAAGGCCACATAGCTCGGGATTGTTCTGTAGCAAAACCAAGTTCAACAGGGATGGTGACTCAAGTACATCTCGGATAAGTCAAAAATCGGTGGTTCTGGAAGAAGCGTTTATCGTGATTGGCCAAAATGTGAGGAAACTTAACGAGGTGATCACAGGTAAGCTAATCTTGAACTCTTGAAGTTTATACCTTACTAGATACAGGTTCTACCCATTCTTTTATCTCTCATGCTTGTGCTCAACGTTTAAACTTGACTCCGGAGAATTTGGACTTTGACTTATCTGTTGAAACTCCGTTAGGTGAAACCTTCGTTACATCTATAGTTTATAAATCTTGCACGATCCAAGTTGGCACTATCACATTACATGTTAATCTTATATCTTTAAAGATACTTGCTTCTAATGTGATTTTAGGAATTGATTGGCTAACCACTCATCATGCCAAAATTGATTATTTTTGTAAGGTTGTTAGTTTTCATATTCCTAACCAACCTGTCATACGAATTCAAACAACTAAACCCCTAAAATCAGTCACTATCATATCAAGCCATAAAGCTATTCGTTTATTGAAAAACGGATGTCAAGCTTTCTTAGCCTATGTTATGGATTTAAACAAAGACAAGTCAGGTTTGAATAATATTTCTCTTGTTAGAGAATTTCCTGATGTATTTCCTGAAGAACTTCCCGGTCTACCCCCAGAACGTGATGTTGAATTCTTTATTGACCTTGAGCCGGGTACAAAACCCATTTCTAAAACCCCATATCGAATGGCTCCTATTGAACTTCAGGAGTTAAAAGTCCAACTACAGGAATTGTTAGATGAAGGTTTCATTCGTCCTAGTACATCTCCTTGGGGTGCTCCTGTTTTATTCGTAAAGAAGCAAGACGGGAGTATGCGACTTTGTATTGACTACCGAGAATTAAATCATGTCACCATCAAGAATAGGTATCCGCTACCTTGCATTGATGACCTGTTCGACCAGTTGCAAGGAGCACAATTCTTTTCAAAGATCGACCTTCGTTCTGGATATCATCAGCTGAAGATTAAAACTGAGGATATTCCAAAGACTGCCTTCAGAACTCGGTACGACATTACGAATTCTTAGTCATGTCTTTTGGATTGACTAATGCTCCTGCTGCTTTCATGGATATGATGAACCGAGTATTCAAGGAATATTTGGATCAGTTCGTTGTTGTCTTTATTGATGACATCCTCATCTATTCCAAAAGCGGTGAAGATCATGAGCACCATTTAAAGCTGATACTTGAAAGGCTTCGTGAAAATAAACTTTATGCCAAGCTAAAGAAATGCGAGTTCTGGCTTGAGGAAGTAGCATTCCTTGGGCACGTGGTGTCAAAACGTGGAGTATCTGTTGACGAAAGCGAAGATTGAAGCGATACAAAGTTGGGAACAACCAAAAGTCGATCAAAACGAAACTATGCACCTTCGGGCTTATTTGGTTATTATCGGAGATTCGTGGAAGGATTTTCTCGAATCGCTATCGCTAACTTCACTCACTCGGAAAGATACAAAATTCGTATAGAGCGAGGAATGCGAGAAGAGTTTCCAAGATCTCAAGAGGAGACTCATTTCGGCACCTGTTTTGGCAATACCATCTGGTTCGAATGGATTTGTTATCTACAGCGATGCTTTAGGCAAAGGGTTAGGATGTGTTCTCATGCAACATGGGAAAGTCATAGCCTATGCCTCACGACAAATTAAAGAATATGAGAGGAATTATCCTACTTATGATCTAGAGTTGGCAGCAGTCGTTTTCGCGTTGAAAATCTGGAGACACTACCTGTATGGGGAGAAAGTGGAGATCTATACGGATCATAAAAGCCTCAAATATTTCTTCACCCAAAAGGAACTCAACATGCAGCAATGACGTTGGCTCGAGCTGTTGAAAGATTACGATCATACCATTCAATACCATCCTGGAAAAGCGAACGTAGTAGATGACGCATTGAGTAGAAGATCATATGCGAGTACGAGTGCGATATTGTCAATGCAAAGGCCCATTCTATATGACTTGCAAAGGATGGAGGTAGAATTAAAGACTCTGGGGACCCACATGATGATTGTGAATATCTGAGTAGAACAGAACTTTAATCGATAAAGTTAAAGGTGCAAGCTACGGACTGGGGGCGTCGTATGAAGAAGAAAATGCAAGAAAGAGCTATTCGAGCGAGAATTGATGAAGAAGGAATACTTAGATTCAACTCCGAATTTGTGTTCTAACGACTACGATTTGAAGCATAGAATCATGATGGAGGCACACAACACACCGCTTGCAATCCATCTCAGGAGTACAAAATGTATCATGATATTCGACACACATTTTGGTGGAATAATATGAAGAGAGAGATCGCAGAGTTTATCTCGAGGTGTTTAACCTATCAACGTGTAAAGGCGGAGCATCAAGTGCCAAAGGGTCCATTGCAACCACTTGAGATTCTGGAATGGAAGTGGGAACACATTACCATGGATTTTGTTACGGGTCTTCCCAAGGTTTCTCAAGGCATAGATGCGATTTGGGTTATTGTTGATAGATTAACCAAGTTTGCCCATTTCTTGCCTATACGGGAGACTTATTCCCTTGAGCGTCTTGCTAGTAGTATGTACGTGAATAAGATTGTGAGATTGCATGGCATGCCCGGTATCCATAGTTTGAGATCGTGACGAGATTCACTTCACGATTTTGGGTTAGCTTCTGAAAGCTATGGAGCGCGATTTACGATTTAGTTGGCATACCATCCTCAAGCAGACGAAAAAATCGAGAGGACTATTCAAACCCTTGAAGATATATTAAGACTTTGTGTCCTAGATTTTAAAGGAAGTTGGGATAAGTACTTTGCCTTTGGTGGAATTCTCCTCTGATATGGTTATCGAGGAAAGTATAGGTGTGGCTCCATTTGTAGCATTGTATGGACGAACGTGTCGATCTCTAGTATGCTGGGACGAGGTGGGAGAAGCAACATTGTTGGGACCAGAATTAGTACGCATGACTACAGAAAAGATCCAAATGATTCGACAACGTATACAAACGACACAAGATCGACAAAAGAGTTATGCAGATCTTCATCGAAAAGACGTGGAATTTAATATTGGGGATCATGTAATGTTACGTGTTGCTCCATGGAAGGGAGTTACAAGATTTGGAAAGAGAGGAAAGCTCAATCCACGATTTGTTGGTCCATTTGAGATTGTGGACCGAATAGGAAATGTGGCCTATAGACTCGCATTACCTCCAAGTATGTCTCGTGTTCATAATGTTTTTCACATATCCATGCTTCGTAAATATGTGAAAGACCCGAACCATATTATTGCGTTATAACCAGACGAGATAGCCGAAGATTTAACGTACGAAGAAGTACCTATTAAGATCTTGGATAGGAAAGAGCATGTCCTACGCACCAAGGTTATACCACAAGTTAAGGTTTTGTGGGGAAACCATGCTATTGAAGAGATGACCTGGGAGTTGGAATCAGAAACGAAAGCGAGATATCCTCACCTTTTTGAAACACCAGGTACGTATGTCAATTTCGAGGATGAAATTTCATAAGGAGGGGAGGTTGTAAGACCCCAACTTATTATAAATAAAATCAAATTTCCTCTAATTATTATTGTGAATAATAAGGTATTAATTTGATATAATTCTCTGGTTATGGGTGAAATGTGCAAATTTTGCAAAATAAGCAAGTGGTTATAAAATAATCATTGTTGTCGGGGAATATTCGTTTGGTCGTGGAATATTCTTGTTGTCGGGGAATATTAAATGCATTTGGTAGCGCGATCATTTATGGGCCCCATAATAGAATAAGCGTCGGATGAAAGAAAGCGACAATTTTGAGTTTTATAAATAACAGTAGTAGTTATTCAAGAATTAACTTTGTTGGAATACCAGGTTGGTTAAAATACGATGAATCTGGCATGATGGATGCGATGATTGATGAATTATTGATCCTTACGTGAAGGCACTACTCAATAATTGTTACGGTGAGTTCTTTGCTCAATATTTTATTTTATTGATTCAATAATTGATACGTTAATATTTTGTATTATTATTGTTTCAATAATTGTCACTGCACAGTATTTCCCATTATCAGATTAATAATTCATATTATTTGAATAATATTAATAGATAGCATTATTGGCAATGTCTAGAAAGTTACATCAAGGAGAGGTTTGGTCACCTAATTGCGTGCGATGAAGGAGGAATTCTTTTGGAAAGCCCCTCTTTCACAGGAGCGGCTGGTTGTCATAAATGTGATTCTGTAATATTATTTGTTAATAATTAATTATTGATTCATATGATAAGGAAATATTTATTTTATGTGGATATAAATGTTGGATATATTTATTGTGGTTAAAAATGAAATAGTTAATGTTGAGGTGTTTTATCAGTATTTTTGTCGGAATAAAGGTATTAAAAATTAAACCAGTATTTTTGAGATATATTGCGTGAGTTATAATTTTTAATCCGACCGTTGGATCGTTATGATTTTTGGATATGTTATACATATATAAGTTGAGTGTATGTTCACAAATTTTGAACCGTTAAAAATGAACGTATGATTTGTTATGAATTTTAAGATGTGACTGGTTCAGAAATTGTTGAGGTATCCAAATTTAGCATTTTGGTGGAAAATTCTAGAATTGGTGGGCCCCACTTTTAGTTGGTGAGAAATGTGCTGGAATTTTTATTCAAATGTGGTGGGTGGGAATAGTAGCTGGTAAAGCCATTATGTTGCAGGTCAAGTCTGCTTCGGCGTGCTAACATTTTCCTATAAATAGAGGGCTAAGTTAGAATTGAAAATCACACCAAAAGCATAAGCTTTCTCTCTTTCTCTCTCTAGATTATTGAGTGTATTTTGTGAGTAGATACTTTGTGAGTTTCTATTCATTAGTGCAAGTTTCCTTCTACCTTATACCGATATTCCGATCAGAAGTACTGATATTTTGAGGTAAGGGATGTTATTTTCTTCATATATGATATTATTTCTTCAATATCATTATCTAGGAAGTATTGATCCGAATTTTTATCAAATTTAGAACTTTTTGTGTCTGGGATACTATTCACGTATCACGGCACTATTCACGAATCACTGACACTATTCAATAGAAAAATGAAATTTTCTTCTTTTTATCCAAGATGTCTATTATGGTTACTATCTTTGATTGTATCCATGTTTTGATCTTTATTCTTGAATTTTGCTTCAAAATTGGTTATTATGGAGTATTATTGATCTTGGATAAACCGTTATATCTTAATCCTTACTATTTGTAATAATTACATCTCTTTGGATTCATTTTCTTTAAAATATTTTTCATCATCCTCGGTCCTAAATGATGATATTCTTGAATATCTTTGGCACAGTAGCAAAGATGAATGATTAATCGATGAATATCTTTGGCGTAGTGCGAAGATGAACAGGTGTTGAGATGAACATGACCAACTGGTGATACAAATGAATATCTTTGGCTTGTAGTGCAAAGATGAATATTGATTAAAGATGTATATTGATTATTGTTACAGGGATAAAATTGATGATGGATTTTTAAATCTTAGAAGATAGTAGAACTCATTCTCTACTTGACTCTTCTAATAGATTGATGTTTCCGCTGCAGTTGTTGATCTAAAACTTGTTGTCTATTTTCAAATTTTTCCCTGTTGAAAACTAATGATAATTTGTCGTATATTATCTTAGTCATAATATTCTTTACTGGGCTAGTTGAGCTCACCCTTTTCCTTTTTGTTCCATTTTTCTTCTCAGGAGGTGAGAACATAGCAGGATCTAGTCGGGGTATGGAGTGATGGTTCTAGAAAGATGTTTTAGCAGTCCTCACTATTTTTGTAAAATAGTGTTTGATTAATTGTAATGAGGACTTATTTGAGTGTGGATATTGTTTAGAAGACAATATTTGTATTTAAACTCACAGTATGTGTTGTCGTATTTTGCACGACAATTGTATTATTGAAGTTGTAGTTTGCTTTATGTACCATGTATTTGGCGACTCAGAATGAGTGTTGTATACCTATTTTGGGGGCGTCACAGTATGGAAGTCAAAGTTTTAACCAACTGAGTATAATAAAGAATGAAATAACAAAAGAAATCACCATGCATGCGATACTTCGCATAGACAGGTTATTCAAACAGAATAATAATTAATCGGAACCGGTCGTGCGTAAAGAAAGCATGGCGAGGATGTTCCAATAGAATAATAAAGAATGGAATAATAATGAAATCACCATGCATGCGATTGCCGCATAGGCGAGTTATTCCAACAGAATACCAATAAAGAGGCGGAACCCGGTCGCAGTAAAAGCGATAGAAAGGATATTCTAATGTAATAATAATAAAAGCGGAACCGGTCAGGCGTAAAATGCATGAGCGAGGATATTCCAACAGAATAATAAAGAATGAAATAACAGAAGAATTTCACTAAGTATAGGGTATCCCGTGTATATAGGTTATTCCAATAAAATAATAAAGAACGGAATAACAGAAGTTCTCTTCATGAATAAGAAAGAAAGAATACCCCTTATGAGTACAACAAATAATATTCCCTACCTTAGAAAGAAGAGTACTAGATATAGAAGTAGTGAAGTAAGCGAACACTTTTCTTCTTTTTTCTCTATAGTTTCTCTTTACAGAGTTTCAGGTGAATTCGTAAGAAATAATGAATGAATGAGCTTTATTTATAGAAAAATGGATTTGCATAGTAACTAACTTATGAACAGTCCAGATTGATTTACTTTAATCTGATTTTATCCATATTTAAAGCAAAATCTTTTAAATAAAATATAATATATTCTATTTATAATCTAATAAAGCGAATAACTTTATAAAAGATTTTACTATGCAAACACTATGCATTTACTATGCAAACACTATGCATAATAAAATATAATATATTCTAATTATTGTCTAATAAAGCAGATAACTTTATAAAAGTATTATGTTTTATATAAAAAGATTTTACTATGCAAAACACTATGCAGGGCACTATACAAATACTATCTGAGATCATTATGCAACACTATGCATAATAGAATATAATATATTCTATTTATAGAATAACTTTATAAAAGTATTCATTTTATTACATTAATAATACCAATAACACAAAAATGAGTGACTTATCACGTAAGCATCAATAATCAATACTGGTGTGCTCTTATGCAACCACGCCAGATTATCGTACTTTTACTCTTCTGAAAGTAGTTCAACAGTATTAATGGTAAAACTTCCGCCGTTATTTTCATAAAATATTTTTGTCGTTTTTTCAATCAGACAATAATTCTGTTGTGGGGTCCACCAATGATTGTGCCGTTGCACGAATATTCCCTGATAAAATATTCCCCGACCAATCGAATATAATATGACAACTTGCATAATTTGCAAAATTTGTAAATATTACCCACAACTATAACATTATATCAAATCCACACCATAATATTCAAAAAAATTATTTCGAGAAAATTAAATATTTATTCAAAAAATCTGGGCTCTCACATTTTAAGTTATAAAATACAACTTTTAATATTTAAAAGATAATGTCATTAATAATTTAATATTAATGATATTAATTTAATATTAAATGATATTTGATTTATTTAATAATTATATTAAATAAATAGTTTAAAAATGGTTTTATTGATTTAAAAATTATTTAAAAAGGAAATAAATGAATTAAAAATATTTTAAGTTATAATAAATGACTTTTAATATTTTGATAAATAATAAATTAATATTCTAATATTAATTGTAAATATTTAAAATTGATTTTAAATATTTTAAAGATCATTTAAGAGTAATATTAATATTCTAAAAATACTTTGAGTTATTATAAATATCTTTAATATTTTGGCAATGATTTCATTAATAATTTAATATTAATGATAATAGAATTAGTTAATATTTAAATCATTTAATAATAATTTTAGTGTTTGAAAATTCATGATAGATTATAATAATTATTTAAAAATTATTATAAGGCTATGAAAAATAATAATATGACTGATGTTTTTAGTTATTGAACTGCAGGATAGAGTTTTAGACTCGATAATTACCCGATAAAGCCGTCGGTACACCGAAATATTTCAGAAATTGATTTGGACTTAGAAAATTTGACTAGATAAGTGTTTGTTTATGATGTAATGACTGTTAAACATAGGTGACAATGTGATTAGGTTATTTGCTGACTGCAATTAGCAGTACTATGTGATATGATATATTATTCTAATTGAACGAATGATCTTATTAATGATAGGTTTTGATATAAAAGATAGAACTAAGTTGCGTTATTGTAAGCAGCAGCTCAGGCAAGTTTCCTAAACTTACTCCAATTATTATTGAGCAAGTATCTGAACTATCATTTATATTGTGCAAGTATCCTACCTTTGCATTTTCTTTATGCAATGGACATGAGTAAGAAAGTTTCAAAATCATATTATTGTGTCATATTATTAACTATATTATTATTGATTATTTATCCAATCTTTGTATTCATACAAGTTCTTACATTATCCGATCATTGTATTATTGTATAATTCAGATATTTATTCTGTTCGTTAATTCGTATATAGGGTTAGAAAAGTGTCCCCACTTGGATAACCATTGTATTTAATCATATGTTGATACATACTTATTGATTTCGAGTATGTATACGTTGACTTAAAAGTCATCTAAGCTATTTGATTCAGCTAGACATAAAAATATTGTTGAACAAGATAGAACGTTATTGTATCCAACCAAATTTTTTTGGTTCGGATTCCCGACTAAGTATGAACATCCCGAACATGGGAAAACTTTTGTCTACCTAAGGTGGATAGAGTGAACGATGATATCGTTCTTGTATGTAGTATTGATCAATACATGGCGCATTGGGATGATCACCCTCGTGCCCGTAAGTTATGATGGTTTGCGGATGAAGTTCTGCTAAACCTTAGCGAAAATTAAAAATAATGTTCATAGTCTGTCGAATGCTCTCCAATTATAGTAAGTACGTAGTTTTAAAAATTTGAGATAGATTTGGTATGTTGTTATTATTGGTTCAGCTTACTTCACAACTGTTGATTCGTTGTAGAAGAGTTATTCAAAGAAAACATTTAATCCTTTCAGGTTATATTTATTGTTGCTATTACTTGTTGGGCAATCAAATGCTCATCCTTGCTTTAAATTTAAATGTTTTCACTAAGCATGATCAATAGGAATGTTCGAAAAAAGAACAAGGAAAAGGAAAGCAATCAGAATAATCCTATGTTATCTTTTGTAATAGTAAGACAGTATTAAGACAATTATATTTATTATCTATCATGTAATGTATTGTAGTAAAGGTTGCATACTTGGGATTAGACTTTGGTATATGTAAATTAAGTTTGATATTTATATTATTGTTATTATTATTTGTTTTAATCTGCTCATAGAAATAGTATCGTAAAGCACCAAGTTCGGGTTTCAAGTACCCGAGTTTGGGGGCGTTACATGTATACTTGCATCCGAACTTTCCAGTTGGCGAATTTATCTTTGTTGCACATAGGTGGCTTGATGCCTCCTCCAGTCTTTGATTCGCTTGGTAAGTGTGCCATTGGGTCTACTTAAGCTTTATAGGCTATATAATAGAACATGCTCTGATACCAATTATTAGTTTTCGGATGCACAATAGTTATCTAGAAGAGGGGTTGAATAGATATTTAAAATTCTTTTCAAAATACTTTGTTAGTTTTGTTAACGATTTAAACACAGTGGAATTATGATTTGTTTAATCTCCCTTTTAGATATGGTGAGGAGTGAGGCAGTTATAACAGTTATAACAAGAATGTAAGAGACACATCAATTTTAAGTGGTTCATAGCACTTAAAGCTCATTGTCTACTCTTCTACTCCTCGAGTAGAAAATCCACTAAGGATATCTTTTACACTTTCTGAATCTCACAGATTCCTTCTAGACCAGCAGTTTAGGCACTTCATAGTTCACTCTTGAACTCTTAAAGTCCAGCAAACTTGGTTCTTCACAGTTCACTTTAGAACTCTTCAAGTCCTTCTGACTTGGAACTTTCTTACTTCACTTGATTGGTAGTTGATGAGTTCTTAATTGGTGCTACTTAGTTGCCGTTAAGCTCTTGTTCAAAAGAACTGAGTAGCTGAGCAAGCTTTCTCTTTTTCTAAGATCGTAGAGTTAAGCGTTGAGTGTTCTTCAGCGTTTTGTTCAATGTTTGCTTAGTTGAATCATCTGCAGATGTTTTGCATATATGTGATCCTTGAAATCTATTCGTTGAAGCCATCCGTTGAAGCATTAAATGCGTTTGACATTTCTAAACTTTAATGGAGACTTTTCTGCACATCTTCTGAATTACATTCTGGCCCACTGACACAGCAGACTGCTTTCTCACCTAACACCTGAAAAGGTGTTTTCCTCTGACTCATGGTCCTTTCTTTAGCTTCTTCAATACGTTTCCTTCGTTGTATACTAATAATATCTTTTGTGCCATTGGGACTGGTGAGGACTTCAACGTTTATAACCCATTCCACATTTGTTAGAATTTATCCATAAACAAAAGGATAAGGCTCGATGCTTCTAACATAGGCAGATGATACTCTAGAATATGATCCTTTTTATCCAAGATTTTAACAGGTAACTCTTCATACGTTAAATCTTCCTCTATCTCGTCTAGTTCTAATTCAATAATGTGGTTCGGGTCTTTCACATATTTACGTAACATAGATATATGAAAATGTTATGAACACGAGACATACTTAGCGGTAAGGCGAGTCTATAGGCCACAGTTCCTACTCAATCGAGGATTAAAAATGGGACAATGAATCGAGGGTTGAGCTTTCCTCTCTTTTCAAATCTCGTAACTCCCTTTCATGGAGCAACACGTAACAACACATGATCTCCAATATCGAATTCCACGTCCTTTCGATGAAGATCAGAATAACTCTTTTGTCGATCTTGTGAGGTTTTTATACGTTGTCGGATCGTTTGAATCTTTTCCGTAGTCATACATACCAACTCCGGTCCCAACAACGTTGCTTCACCCACCTCATCCCAGCATACTGGAGAACAACACTTTCTTCTATACAACACCTCAAATGGAGCCATGCCAATACTTGCTTGATAACTGTTGTTGTAGGAAAACTCCACCAATGGTAAGAACTTGTCCCAACTTCCCTTGAAGTCAAGGACACAAAGTCTTAATAGATCTTCAAGAGTTTGAATAGTCCTCTCCGACTGCCCGTCCGTTTGAGGATGATATGCCGAGCTAAATCGTAAATTTGTGCCCATAACTTTTTGCAAACTAACCCAAAATCTTGAAGTGAATCTTGGGTCTCGATCAAAAACTATGGATACTGGCATACCATGCAGTCTTACAATCTCGTTTATGTACATACGAGCAAGACGTTCAAGTGTATATGTTTCTCGTATAGGTAGGAAATGAGCAGATTTGGTCAATCTATCAACAATGACCCAAATTGAATCTATGCATTGAGAAACCTTGGGAAGACCAGTAACAAAATCCATGGTAATGTGCTCCCACTTCCATTCTGGAATTTCAAGTGGTTGCAATGTACCTTTTTGTACTTGATGCTCCGCCTTGACTCGTTGACAAGTTAAACACCTTGAGATAAACTCCGTTATCTCTCTCTTCATATTGCTCCACCAAAATGTATGTTGAAGATCATGATACATTTTGGTACTCCCAGGATGGATTGCAAACGGTGTGTTGTGCGCCTCCATCATGATTTTATACTTTAAATCAGGGTTGTTAGGAACACAAAGTCTGGAGTTGACTCGAAGTATTCATTCTTCATCAATTCTTGCTTCCGGCATAGCACCTTCTTGTATTTTCTTCCTCATACGTATCAACTCCAGGTCTGTAGCTTGAGCAGCTTTAACTTTATCGATTAAAGTCGGGTCTACTCGTATATTCACCATTATCACATGGGTCCCTGGAGTCTTTAACTCTATCTTCATCCTTTGTAAGTCATATAAAATGGGCCTTTGCGTTGATAATAATGCACTCGTACCCTCATATGATCTTCTACTTAATGCATCAGCTACTACGTTCGCTTTTCTAGGATGGTATTGAATGGTATGATCATAATCTTTCAATAGCTCAAGCCATCGTCGTTGCCGCATTTTGAGTTCCTTTTGAGTGAAGAAATATTTGAGACTTTTATGATCCATATAGATCTCCACTTTCTCTCCATACAGGTAATGCCTCCAAATCTTAAGTGCAAAAATGATAGCTGCCAACTCTAGATCATGAGTAGGATAATTCCTCTCATATTCTTTGAGTTATCGTGAGGCATAGGCTATGACTTTCCCATGTTGCATGAGAACACATCCTAACCCTTTGACTGAAGCATCATTGTATATGACAAATCCCTCCGAGCCAGATGGTATTATCAGAACAGGTGTTAAAATAAGCCTCCTCTTGAGTTCTTAAAAACTCTTCTCACATTCCTTGCTCCAATCGAATTTTGTATCTTTTCGAGTCAGCTGAGTTAATGGAGTAGTGATTCGAAAAAACCCTTCTACGAATCTCCGATAATAACCAACTAAGCCGAGAAAGCTACGTACTTCGGTCACTGACTTAGGTTGCTCCCAGCTTTGAATTGCTTCAATCTTTGTCGGGTCAACAGATATCCCATGATTTGATATCATATGCCCAAGGAATGCAGCTTTCTCAAGCCAGAACTCGCATTTCTTTAACTTGGCATATAGCTTGTTTTCACGAAGCTTTTGGAGTATCAGCCTCAAGTGTTGCTCATGGTCTTCACGGGTTTTGGAGTATATGAGGATGTCATCAATAAAGACGACCACAAAGTGATCCAAATATTCCTTAAATACTCAGTTCATCATATCCATGAAGATAGCAGGAGCATTAGTCAATCCAAAAGACATGACTAAGAATTCATAATGCCCGTACCGAGTTCTGAAAGCAGTCTTTGGAATGTCATCAGTTTTAATCTTCAACTGATGATGTCCAAAATGAAGATCAATCTTTGAAAAGAATTTGGCTCCTTGCAACTGGTCAAACATGTCATCAATGCAAGGCAACGGGTACCTATTTTTGATGGTGACATGATTCAACTCCCGATAATCAATACAAGTCGCATACTTCCATCTTTCTTCTTCACGAATAGAACAGGAGCACCTTAAGGAGACGTACTAGGATGAATGAAACCGATGTCTAACAATTCTTGTAGTTGGTTTTTTAACTCCTGAAGTTCAATAGGAGCCATTCGATATGGGGCTTTGGAAATGGGTTTTGTATCGGGTTCAAGGTCGATACCAAACTCGATTTCATGCTCTGGGGGTAGGTGTGACGCCCCCAAAAAAGGTATAGATCACCCATCTTGAGTTGCCAGATACAAGGCACTGAATACAAATACAACTTAATTATACAACAGTCGTGTAAAATACGACAAAACATAGGCTGTGAGTTTTAATACAAATATTGTCATCTAGATAATATCCACACTCAATGGAGTCCTCATTACATTTATTATCACACTATTTCACGAATAGTGAGGACTACTAATGCACCATCTAGGACCGTCACTCTGTTCCTCGACTAGTCCCAACCACGTTCTCATTTCTGAAGAGAACAATGAAAGAAAGGGTGAGCTCAACTAGCCCAAAGAAGAAATATTATGACTAAGATAATGCGAGAATAAATTATAATTAGCCTTCAACAATGTTAAAAGCGATTGAATATAATAGACAACAAGTTTAAGCTGCGTAGCCGGATCAAGCAATCCATTAGAAGAGTCAAGTAAGGTATAAAATCTACTATCTTCTATGATTTAAAAGTTTTTCATCAACTTTATCATTTGGGACTCGACTTAATAAATAAAATCGAATCATCCTCGCTCCACTACCAAGGATATTCATGTAATCATCAATGGTCATGACTATATCGAATAATCCCTAATCATAATCATACCAACAACTGTCCACCAATGAACTACAGGCTAATGAGGACTTTTACCACATCATTTGTCACATTACGGTTATGATTATACCGAATAATCCCTGGTCATAATCATACCAAGTCCATCTATGCATGTAAGCCAAAGATGAATTTTATCACAATATAAGCATGAGGATGATGACAATGACATAATAATTCAATAAAACAAGTTCAAGAATAAATTTTAAAGATTTATAAATTAATTTATCCAGGAACCAATAACGTCCAAATTGTCAACATGATACTACTTTGTAGAGTAAAATTCAAGAATGCTCAGAAGAATATTTCCATTAAAAGATACTGGATGAAGCACAAATATCAAGGATATTCCACTAATTTCATGGAGTATAGAAGCCAAAGCTTTAACCAACTGAGTATAATAAATTATATGAAACTGCAAATGGATTTTCGCCGCCATGCAGTAATCCACGTAGACAGATCATTTCCATAATTTAATAAGGAATGAATCTGAAGGATCATTCACCATGCATGTGGTAATCCACATGAGCGAGTTATTCCAACAGAATAATAAAGAATGGAATAATGAAGGATTCACCATGCATGCGATAGAATCGCATGCATAAAAGTTATTCCCAATGAATAATAAATAATGGAACTAGGTACAGCGTAAACGCACAGACAGGATATTCTGACAGAATAATAAATAATGGAACCAGGTCCGGAGTAAACACATAGACAGGATATTCTGACAGAATAATATTGAACATAATATTAGAAGAATTTCACCATTTATGCGGTACTTCGCATAAACAGGTTATTCCAACAGAATAATAAGAATGGAATAACAACAGAATTCACCAGGCATGCGATAGACCACAAAGACAGGTTATTCCAATAGAATAATAACGAATGGAATAACAAAAGAATTTCACCATGTATGCGGTACTTCGCATAAACAGGTTATTCCAACATAATAATAAAGAATGGAATAATAGAAGTTCTCTTTATGAATACGAAAGAAATAATACCTTTACGAGTACAACAAATAATATCCCCTACCTTAGAAGAAACTGGATATTAGAGTAGTGAAGTAGCAGAATACTTTTAATCTTTCTCTCTATAGTTTCTCTCTCTAGAGTTTCAGTGAATTCGTAAGAAATAATGAAGGAATGAGCTTCTATTTATAGGAGAATGGACTGAATAGTAACTAATTCATGAACGGTCCAGTTTGATTTACTTTTAAACGGACGGTCCATATTGGTTTATTATTAAAACTTAAAGCAACGGTCCATACTGATTTACTATTAAAACTTTAAACCAGCGATCCATATTGATTTACTAGTATAACTTTCCACCAACAGTCCATATTGATTTACTATTATATCTTCAACCAACGGTCTAAAAAATTAGCACATCTCCTCATGGAATAATATTGTACCCAAAAATGATTTGGACCGAAAAGAAATATATTTTACGAATGAATAGTACCCCATGAATAGTACTTCGGGAATAGTACCCCGACACGAAAAGTGCCCCCAATACCCGATTTGTCAATATAACCTCCAGACATCAATTATTATCGAAATAAATGTCGATTTCTACTAACACTAATAATCCCAACACAATGGAACTATCAATTTCATCTTTAATCAATACGAACTTATACATCATTAATATTATAATTCACAATATTTAACAACCAGGTCGTTCCCAGGAAAGAGGGGGCTTTCCGATGAGGATTTCTCCTTATTGGCGCGCAATTAGGTGACCAAACCTCTCCTTGACAGAACTTCTAGACATTGTCAATATTGCAAATAATAATATGAATAACTTTGTCGTCTCAATTATTGATTTAATAATATATCATATTATGCAGATGATACTGTAACAATAATTGAATCAATAATATAAGAGATATAATGCAGCAATTACTGTAGCAATAATTGAGTATAACTGAGTGACTTCTCACGTAAGCATCAATAATCAATACCGTGTGCTACTATGCAACCACAGCCAGACATCTTTATCGCTTACTACCGGGTAGTTCAACAGTTTTAACGGTAACACTTTCTTTGTTATTTTATAAAAAGATAATTATGTCATTTTCTAACTACGACAATACTTCCGTTGTGGGGTTCACCAATGATTGTGCCATCGTACGGATATTCCTCGACAAAAAGAATATTCCCCGACCAAACGAATATTTTATAACAACTTGCATACTTTGCAAAATTTATAAATATTACCCAAAACTATAATATTATATCAAATCCACACCATAATATTCAAAAATATATTTCGAGAAAATTATTCTTTATTCATGAAAGTTGGGGTCTTACAACCTCCCCTTCTTATGAAATATCATTCAAATCTGACGTATTTTTGTTTAAATCTGTGACATGACCTAAGAAAGCTTGACATCCGTTTTTCAATAAACGAATAGCTCTATGGCTTGAGATGACCGTGATTGATTTGAATGGTTTGGTCGCCTGAATTCGCATAATAGGTTGATAAGGAATATGAAAGCTAACAACCTTACGAAAACAATCAATTTTAGCATGATGAGTAGTTAACCAATCAATCCCTAGAATCACGTCAAATGCAAGTATTTTTAAGGAGATAAGATCGACAGTAGCGATGCTTGATTCCGATTTGAATCAAACAAGACTTATAAACAGTGGATGTAATGAAGGTTTCTCCCAACGGAGTTTCAACCAATAAGTCAAAGTCAAATTTCTCCGGAGTCAAATTTAAACGTTGAGCGCAAGTAGGAGAAATAAAAGAATGGGTAGAACCGGTATCAAATAAAGTATAAACTTCGCTAGAGTTTATGATTAGCTTACCCGTGATCACCTCGTTCGGATTCCTCGCTTTTTGGGAGGTTACGACAAACGCTCTCCCTTGAACTACTGATTTTTTCTTGTCTAGGATGGCCTTTGATGCCTCCATCCCAGCTAGACTTGACTTCGGTGCATGACAAAATCGGGGAAGGTGACATTCTCCACATTTATAACATATTTTGGACTGCATCGCGCAGTTTGGACTGATGTGTTCCTCCCCTCCGTATTTGAAGCATATGATAGGTGGTCGTTCTCCTTCCTTAACCACGGGTGCTGATGCTGACGTCTTTCCATCATTGTTGAATCTCCTCTTCTTGAAATGTCCATTCTTATTATCTTGACCATGATTACCATCGAAGTGGTTACCATTACTGGCATGTTGATTCCCTCCACGTTTTTTGCCACCGCTTTGATGACTACTACCATTGGTATTATCATTTTGTCAGCTGCTTTCTCTTGGTTGAGTTGACTCATTATCGCGCTCTAATAACTGAGCCCTATTTACAACATCTGAATACAAACATAGTTTATGAGAAATTAGATATTGACATATCTCGGGTTTCAAACCTCTTAGAAATATCCGCGCCATTCTCTCCTCATTGTCAACCAAGTGAGACGTAAACCGTTACAACTCGGTAAACTTAGCTTCGTACTGCGACACGGTCATATTGTTCTGCTCCAACTTGATGAACTCTACCTTTTTCATGTGACGAATACTTTCGGGAAAGTACTTGTCGTTGAATAGTTCTTAGAACTTCTCTTAAGACATCTTCAGTGCGACAGGTTGAGTACACTTTACCGATTCCACCAGTAATCTGCCTATCCTCGCAATATAAAGGTGGCAAAGGGAACCTTTTGCTCCTCGGAGCATCCCAAGACATCAAATATCTTGGTGATCTGCTTTATCCATGCTTCCGCCTTAAATGGTTTTGGCTCTCCAATAAACTCCGGTGGTCCCAGCTCCTTGAACTGTTTAGCGGTGGCCGTCCGAGAGTTTCCAGTGTTTCCACCTACATTTTGGACAGGAGCCGCTCTCGCCTGATGTTGCATGAACTGCATAAAGCCTCTGAACATTCCATCGTTCATCATTTGGTCAGTGTTGTTGTTTGCATGAGGATTGTTGTCTTCCTGATGCACATTATCCTGATTATTGATCTGTGGAGACTCAACGATCTCCTGTGCTCCATTGCTATTCTCAACATTCTCGGATGTCATTTTCAAATACTGCCACAAAACAAAGGTTAATTGACATGCAACATATTATCCCTATACTCTGACCGACCAATTAAATACCAAATAAACTTAGGAAGGTCATACTAGCGAAGGAATTCCCCGTCTCTCCCCTCCTAGTTCTAGTCTCACATCTTAGCCAGGGATCATATCCCTAAGCTTTGATACCAACTGTGATGCCCCCAAAACAGGTATACATCACCCATCTTAAGTCGCCAAATACATGGTGCAAAATTCAAATACAACTTAATTATACAACAGTCGTGTAAAATACGACAAAACATAATCTAAGAGTTTTAATAAGAATATTGTCATCTAGACAACTTCCACACTCAATGGAGTCCTCATTACATTTATTGTCACACTATTTTATAGAATAGTGAGAACTACTAAAACAACCATATGGACCGTCAATCCGTTCCCCGACTCATCCCAGCTATATTCTCATTTCCTAAAGAGAACAGTGAAAGAAAGGGTGAGCTTAACTAGCCCAGTAAGAAATATTATGGCTAAGATAATGCAGAATAATTTATGGTTAGCCTTCAACAGTGTTAAACTGATAAAATATAACAACCATCAAGTTTAACTGCAGCGGAACAAGTAATCCATTAGAAGAGTCAAGTAGGGAATAAAATCTATTATCTTATATGATTTAAAAGGTTTTTCATCACTTTTATCGCTGAGACTCAGCTTAATAAATAAACCACATCATTCCTGCACTACGGCCAAGGATAGTCATTAGTATCACGACCACAACTTATCCATGCACTACGGGTCAAGGATATTCGTCTATTCATCAATGATCATGATCATGCCAACAACTGTCCATCAATGCACTACGGCCAATGAGGACTTTTACCACATCATTTGTAACATTACGGTCATGATTATACTGAATAATCCCTGGTCATAATCATACCAAGTCCATCTATGCACTACAGGCCATAGATGACTTTGAACATATTATAAACATGAGGATGATGACAATGATATAAGAATTCAATAAAACAAGTTTAAGGATAAATTTTTAAAGATTTATAATTTAATTTATCCAGAAATCAATAACGTCCAAATTGTCAACATGATACTGTTTTGTGGAGTAAAATTCAAGAATGCTCAGAAGAATATTTCCATGAAAAGATACTTGTAACATTCCAGAATTTTAAATGTAATATTAAATATTTATTGATTTATATAAATATTTAATGGATGTGATTATCGTTGAATAAATATTTGTTTAATTGATTTAGTTTTATTTGGAGAATTATTTGTTAAATAAATAATTGATGAATTAAGGAAATGATTATTATATTGATATTTCAATTTAATGGTTAATTATTTGTATTATATTTTGTGATTAAAGGATTTATTTAATTAATTGTGATTTGAATTAATAAGAATAAATATGAAAGCTTGATTAAATATAGTGTGACAAATAACTATATTATAAGGAGTTATTAAAATAAATTAAAGTAGTTTAATTTAGTTTTTGCCAAACAAGGCTTAATATATTAATTCTTTAATATTTAAAGGGTTTTTGCCAAACAAGCCTTATGGCTTTTGGGATTTCTAATTTTGAATTTAAAAAAAAATAAATAGAATAGATAAAATGTAATTAAAATAGTAAATATAATATATTTATATTATATACGTTTCTTTTAACTGATGTTAGTCATTCGGATTATTTAGTTATCAGTTTTTTTCCTTTGCGCTTAAGTGCTACGTGACTTGGTATTTGACCATATTGAGAAGAGAGTTCAGAGAGTTTGATAGAGCTTGACAGTGAAAGTTGAGAGAATTGAGAGAAAATTAAGAAATTTTCAGCAACTTCAGAGTTTAGCAAGAATTGTTCGACCATTTAATGATTTCTAATTTTGAATTTTAAAAACATAAATAGAATAGATAAAATGTAATTAAAATAGTAAATATAATATATTTATATTATATACGTTTCTTTTAACTGATGTTAGTCATTATGATTATTAAGTTATCAATTTTTTTCCATTGCGCTTAAGTACTACGTGACTTGGTATTTGGCCATATTGAGAAGAGAGTTCAGAGACTTTGATATAGCTTGACAGTGAAAGTTGAGAGAATTGAGAGAAAATTAAGAAATTTTTAGCAACTTCAGAGTTTAGCAAGAATTGTTCGACCATTTAAAGGTATGTTCACAGCCTTAGTGTTATATATATGTGTATTTACATGTATATGTGTTTCACGGCAAAACTTTCATGTTCTGTGAATTTCATCTCTTCGAATTATTGTTAGATAATTGGGTACTTGTGATTATACATGTTTATGATGATTAGAGTTTATGTTTAAGCAAGAATTTGTATGCTAGTTTCGTTTGACAATAGAAATTTTGACAGTATATGAAATTTTCATATGTTCATGAAAAGTATCAATTCTACTGGCTAATTAGTATGTGAAATTGTAAATTGAAGCTTGTATATGTTAGTTCATTGAGATACGGACATAACGTAAATTAACTGAGATGATTTGGCCAACTAATGAATTAACAGTGATGATTTTTAGAATGAATATCAAAAATTGAGTTTTTGTATGAAAATATGAATTTTGAGAAATTAAAATAGTTTTAGTTGGTGTTAAATTGTTTCTAATTGGTTGTAAATGTGAGCAATCATGTTTATGGTAGTTGTATATTTATTTTACGTGTTGATATGCATCTATTGGGTGAAATTTGTGTTTGTTGGGCTAAAAGTAAACTCATTGTTCATGTCGTGTAATATGTCTCTGTTTGAACATCGGCAAATTGCTTCTTATTGCTAAGGTAGTAAGCAAGTAGCTTGTTGTGTTTGGTCCCAAGCCTTTGTATGGCGCAATTGTGCCATACCCTGATTTGATATTCTGGCTTCTGCTATTTCTGCAGATTTGGGAAAGCGTCATAACACGGTCTAAAATTATGTTAGCATGTTAAATGTGTAATGTTAAGGTTAACATAACATAGTGAATTGTGGTTAGTAAGTTCACGGTTGCAAAAATGATTAGTAAAGCGAGAACACGTTATGTGAAACTTTGTTTATACAATGAACGTTAGTTAAGTGTTGTGATTATTAACACTTGGGAATTCTGAAATGTAAATGGTAGCATAAGACTTGTGCTAAAACAACAAGTTTATCTAGTAATGCGTTTTATATTGAAAAGTGAATATTAGTATGTCTAATAGATGTTGTGGTTTTAATACTGTGTATAGGTGAACGTGAATTTTAATATTTTAGCTTACACTCGAGGCAAGTTTTCTAACTCTACACTTTCGTTGAGTTAGTTCAATTATTATATTGTATAACTTTATGCTTTTGATTGAGCAAGTTTTTTTCTTAATTGTTATTGAATAAGTCAATTGTTCCTAAAATTCAGTCGAGCAAACTCTAACTCTAATGTTATTGAAAAGTCTTATTGATTGATTCATTCTAACTTGTTTACAGTTAAACAAGTTTCTTAAGTTCTATTATTGTATAATGAACGTAGTTTTGAACTCTCGTCTCTATTATTGAACTGTTTTAATTCTTTGCATGAGTTAATATATTATTGGGCAAGTTTTTAGGTTCCAGCTTGCTATCAGTTAAATATACGTTCAGGAATATCATTTCTAATGTTATAAGAGTCGAACTTTAGCTTATTTTACTTTTCAAGCAAAGGTTAACCATTTTATTCATTTTATTGAATGCTTATGCTCTATAGTTATTTCAAGCATGAGTTTGATATGTAGAATCAGTTCATTTATGATTCTCAAATGTTCTAAGTTATGTTGTTATTAAACAACTATTGCATTATCAAGCGTTGTTGATTCAACTAGTTCCCTAGTTGATGATTATTAAACTTCAATTACCCTTGAAAGCTTATCCAAACCAAACTTTCTTTGGTGCGGACTTGTACTCTAAATACTAAGATGAACAATCCTATGTTTAGGGGTTTACGCTTAGCGTTGAAATGGTTGTGCACAATACATTGTACGAAGGATTGATCCCCCTAAGTACGTGGAGTCCTTATAGTCATATGACTGTTAAAGTTAAAGTTGAAAGATTACTTATAACTGTGGACATGGTTCGTGGTCATTTAACCCTCAGTAGTATATTTAAGAATGTTAATAGAACATATCATTCAGTTCTATTGAGCCTATGAATTGGCAAATGTTGTAATGTTAATAAAACATATCATTCAATTCTATTTAGCCTATTATTTGGCAAATGATGTAAAGATAATTATTCTTATTTCAAGTGAGCTTTGTTTGCTCACTCTTGCATATTTATACACTTATTGCAGCTATGGTTGAGAAGGTAGATAAACCTACAACTAGCAAAGGAAAGGGAAAAATGTACAAGTGACGAAGACTTATAATTTTACTTTATTGTTATAATAACAGCCTTTTAATAATGATGTGATGTAATAATTTAATTTTTGCACTTGAATGATTGTATTAAATGTTAGAGAACCTGGGAGATAATGTTTTTAATAAAGTAATCCTGTATGGGCAGGTTTTATTATTCAATTTATTATGATTGGGTACTTAGATATGAATGTTTTGATTACGTGAACACCAAATCTTGAGGTAATGAAGTACCGGGATTTGGGGGTGTCACAAGTTGGTATCAAAGCTTTAGGTTATGAACCTTAGGTGGGGAAAAGCCTTAGGAAGTAACCTTTAAAAAGATAGTGGTGATTAACTCTTATCGAGTTTTAAGGAAGAAATAATAAAACACTTATGTGATTATGTGTTTATAACTTATGTGCTCGTGAGTGTCGAGTAGTAATGATTAATAATTAAAACTTAAAATTTTGTTGTCAAGATGACTAATGTCGGAGAATCCAGTCAGGCTAGGGAGGATAGACCTTAGATGCCAATAGAGGAGGAGCCTTGCGCATTCAAGTTATTTGGTAACAACTACTGCCATGGGAGTCAGCCCCGTTGGTCAACGTGATTGAAGATGAGGATGATGATGTGTAGACAGATGAGGAGGATCCCGTTGAGTTGCCACAGGAGGATGAGGATGACGAGGATGAGGACGAGGATGAGGAGACTCCACTAACTTTGATAGCTGCTCATATATACGATGAAGTCTATGACCGTAACGTGGAACTTCAGGATACAGTCGAGGAATTACAAGAGATAGTAGCTGAACAACAGACTGCAATGACACAGAAAGACGATGAGATCCAGGATCGTGAGGAACGACTGACTAATGTCGAGGAGAAGCTAGAACAGACTGAAGGAGAGAAAGAACAACTGATCGAGGAGGTCGCTGAATTGAAGAATAAGTTAAGGGAAGAAGCTACGAAGTGGGCAAGAGCCGAAGACTCATACGAGGAAGTGTTTCAACAAGCCAGGATAGCAGTGAAAGATGCACAGGAAAAGAGAATGAAGATGGAAGAGATGAATAGAGTATTCAACACCGTGGTAATCGAGCTCAAGATCGGGTCATAGGTTATCCGATTCAGTTCGAGACGCTGCCATTGTATGTATTAGATCGCAGAACAATGTTCCGGATTATAGAAGAAGAACGTAGTAAGGCTAAGCAGTATCTTAGTAGAACATCGTAGTTGTTATGCGAGTAATAAATGTTAAATAAATTGTAAATCCCAAGTGTTATGTAACCTATGGGATATGACGATGATGTTGTCCTGAAACTTTTGTAGTTCAGGAAAGTAATGTAAATAGCAGTGATGTTATTATTTTATATTTTCAAAGAGGTTATGAATAAATAAAATTTGTTATTTTATTCAAAGTGTTACGTGATTATGTGGTTATTTCTTTTGTGGATGAAAGTTAAGTAGAAATTACTTAAAAGAGTTGAATAATAATCTAATGTGTGTATTTTTAACAGAAAATACCTCCCAGGCATCAACCACCACGACAGAGAACCACCGAAGGAACCAACAATAACGACAATGTTGATGTTAACCCCGTTCAAAAATTAGTGACATTACTGACAAGAGCATTGCAGAATTAATCACAGAACCAAGGAACAACGTTTAAGGAGTTCAAGGCGGTTGGACCACTTGAATTTCGTGGGTCCGTGAATCCAGTCGAGGCACAGACTTGGATTATGGAGATAAAAAAGGTGTTCGATGTTGCTAGGGTAGGGGATGACCAGAAGACTGCTTTTGCAACATTCATGTTGAAAGCAGAAGCTAGTTATTGGTGGCAGGCCAATAAAACTAGAGAAGGACCAGGGATGATGACCTGGGATAGGTTTAAGGAGATATTCTTCGAGACCTATTTTCCTGCGAGTTCGAAGGGTCAGCTGGAAGTGCAATTTTTGGAACTGAAGCAGGGAACAATGACGGTATCTGAGTATGCCGCTAAAGTTAACGAGTTGGCGAGATTTGCATCTTATCAAGTCAGCACAGACGAACGCAAGGCGAAGAGGTTTGAATAGGGACTGAAGCCCTGGTTGTATAGTAGGGTTTCCATGTTCCAATTAAAGACTTTCGCAGCAGTGATGGAAAAAGCAATACTCGCTGAAGGTGGGGGCGAGGCAGTGACAAAGTTCAATCAAGAACAGAAGAAGAAGAAGAATGAGGTGGAAATTAAGAATGGAGGTGGTAGTGGTGGAAACAACAACAACAACAACAACAACTTAAAGAGGAAGTGGAATAGAAACGTGGGTGCTGGAAACCAGCAGGGGTAGTCAGCAAAACAAGAAGTTTGAAGCATGTGCTACATGCGGGAAGTTTCACAAGGGTGCGTGCTTGATGGGGAAACGAGTATGCTTCAATTGTTGCCAGGAGGGTCACATCGCCCCAAATTGCACTCAACCTAAGAAGAACGTGTGCTTCACGTGTGGATCCAAGGATCACGTTGCTCATGAATGCCCTATGAAAAAGGATGGAGTGACAACC
The DNA here is from genome assembly GCA_020205605.1 of Panax ginseng. Lineage (NCBI taxonomy): Eukaryota > Viridiplantae > Streptophyta > Magnoliopsida > Apiales > Araliaceae > Panax > Panax ginseng. The sequence continues at coordinate 42,386,518 of CM035146.1, forward strand.
ATAAGCAATGGAAGTAACATTGGAGGTATAGCATCAAACAAACCCACAGCTAGAACTTTCAACATGACTGTGCAAGATGTTGTGCAATCAAAAGATGTGGTGTCAGGTATTATCCCAATCAATGATATAAATGCTTATGTATTGTTTGATTCGGGTGCTACTTGCTCGTTTATCTCTGATGAATTTGCTAAGAGGTTAGAATTGCTGAGAAAAAGCGAATTTCCTTTGAACATAGAAATTGCGAATAAGGAGGTAATCCTGTTAGATTCGTATTACAAGAACCGTAGGGGTGAACATTAAGGAGAATATCTTGATTGGTAGATTTGATTCCGATTAGACTTGGAGAGTTTGATGTTATTTTGGGAATGGATTGGCTGTTCAAATATGGAGCGGTAATAGATTGCCAAAAGAAATGTGTAAACCTTATGACCCCGTCAAAGGTAGTATTTTATGGTAGCAAGTCGCCTAGACAAATGAAATGTCTGATAATTATGCAGGCCAAGAAATTGTTAAGTCAAGGCTGTGTGGGCTATTTAGCTTACATAGTCGATACTCAGAAAAAGAATGTGAAACTGGAAGAGATACTAGTGGTGAGGGAATTTGAGGATGTGTTTCCAGAGGATTTGCCAGGACTTCTGCCTGACAGAGAAATTGAGTTCGTGATCATCTTAGTGCCGGGGACAGCACCGATATCGAAGGCCCCGTATAGAATGGCTCCAGTAGAAATGAAGGAACTGATGGTACAATTGCAAGAATTGTTAAACAAGAAGTATATTCAACCAAGCGTATCACCATGGGGAGCGCCATTGTTATTCATGAAGAAGAAGGATGGATCAATGCGTCTTTGCATTGATTATAGAGAATTAGACAAAATCACTATTAAAAACAAATATCCACTGCCAAGAATAGATGACTTGTTTGATCAGTTGAAGGGTGTTAAATACTTCTCGAAAATAGATTTGAGAAGTGGGTATCACCAGTTGAAAGTAAGGAAGGAGGATGTACCTCGAACGACATTCAGAACTCGGTATGGACATTACGAGTTTCTGGTGATGTCTTTTGGTTTAACCAATGCACCTGCTGCATTCATGGATTTGATGAATTGGGTGTTTACACCATTCTTAGACAAGTGTGTAGTGGTATTCATCGATGACATTCTGGTGTATTCCGAAACTCAAGAAGAACACGTGGAACACTTACGTTTGACATTGGAAACACTAAGAAAGGAAAAATTGTATGCGAAATTCTCTAAGTGCGAATTTTGGCTAGATCGTGTGCAATTTCTTGGGCACATGATTGACAAAGATGGGATTTCAGTGGATCCATCAAAAGTGGAAGCTGTAATCAATTGGGAACAACCAAGAACACCATCGAAAGTGAGGAGTTTCTTGGGATTTGGCCGATTATTACTGCACGATTTATTCAAGATTTTTCTAAGATAGCCACGCCATTAACAAATTTGACAAGGAAAGCTGTGAAATTTGTTTGGACGGAGAAATGTGAAGAAAGTTTCCAGGATATGAAGAAGAAATTAACCATGCACCTGTGTTGTCATTACCAGATAGTACAGGTAACTTTGTGGTGTATAGTGATGCCTCACATAAAGGGTTGGGATGTGTTCTTATGCAGAACGGCAAATTAATTCAGTATGCATCAAGACAACTGAAGGATTATGAGAAAGGTTATCCAACTCATGATTTGGAATTGGCTGCAGTAGTATTTCCTCTCAAGATATGGAGACACTATCTCTATGGAGTGAAATGTGAAATCTACACGGACCATAAAAGTCTGAAGTATATTTTCACACAGAAGGACCTGAATATGCGACAAAGAAGATGGATGGAATTGATAAAGGATTACGATTGTGAGATCTTTTATCATCCGGGCAAAACAAATGTGGTTGCAAATGCTTTGAGTAGGAAAGGTCGAGAGAAGTTGATGCTGATAACCACTCAGGAGGAGCTTATTTCAGCAATGATAAAGCTAGAGTTGGAAATCAAATTTCCAAAGGAATCCGATGAACGACTATTCCAGATAGATGCTAGTCCAACTTTGGTGGACAAAGTGAAGAGTGCTCAACTACAAGATAAAGAATGCGAAATGATCAAAGAGAAAGTGGTTGAGGGTAGCGATGTAAAATACAAGGTCGATACCGAAGGACTACTACGGTTCGAGGAAAGAATTTGGGTTCCAGCAGTACCAGAGCTTAAAGACAAAATCTTGACCGAAGCACACAACACAAGATATTGGATTCATCCAGGAAGTACAAAGATGTATCAAGATTTGCGGTGACATTTTTGGTGACTGAATATGAAAAGAGACGTTGCAAAATGCGTTGCAAAATGCTTGACGTGTCAGAAGGTGAAAGCTGAACATCAACGACCAAGCGGGTTACTTCAACCGTTGGAAATACCGGAATGGAAATGGGAGCATATCACAATGGATTTTGTGGTAGGTCTTCCAACGACTGAAAAAGGATACGATGCAATATGGGTAATAGTGGACAGATTGACAAAATCTGCACACTTTTTGCCAATAAAGATTAGATTTAATCTTGATCAGCTAGTGAAACTGTACGTTAAAGAGATCGTGTCAAGGCATGGAGTTCCAGTGTCAGTTATATCAAGTAGAGATCCAAGGTTCACATCAAACTTCTGGAAGAGACTACAAGAATGTATGGGAACACAGTTACGAATGAGTATAGCATACCATCCGTAAACCGATGGGCAAAGCGAACGAACAATCCAAACGTTGGAAGATATGCTGAGAGCATGCGTCATGGATTTCAAAGGAAGCTGGGATGAACATTTACCATTGGTAGAATTTTCCTACAATAACTTGAGTTACCACGCGAGCATCGGCATGCCACCTTACGAGGCATTATGCGGTGAAAGTGCGAGAACTCCTTTGTCTTTAGGATGAAGTCTGTGAGCATATTTGTTAGGACCAGAACTGGTACAACAAACTGCTAAAGTTGTCAAACTCATCAAGATAAGATTGGTAGCAGCCCAAGACAGACAGAACAAGTATGCCGATCAACATAGGCAGAATCGCGAATATGAAGTAGGAAATTTTGTTTTCCTAAAAGTTTCTCCTTGGAAGGGGAAAATTCGTTTTAGCAAGAAAGGAAAGCTCAGCCCAAGATTTATTGGACCGTTCAAAATTCTACGAAGAGTGGGGGAAGTGGCTTATTGTGAGACTCTAGATTTTATGAATAAATATTTAATTTTCTCAAAATAATTTTTTTTTTAATATTATGGTGTTGATTTGATGTAATGTTATAGTTATGGGTAATATTTATAAATTTTGAAAAGTAAGCAAGTGGTTGTATAATATTCGATTAGTCGGGGAATATTTTTTGTCGGGGAATATCCGTATAAGCTGGTACAATCATTGGTGGACCCCAAATGTAATTATTATCGGATAGAAAGCGACAAAAATACTTTATGAAAATAACTATGAAGTTTCTGAATTAAGCTATTTGAAACACGGTGTTAAAATCTTGTAATACTCGTGGTTGCATAGTAGTACACGGTATTGATTATTGATGCTTATGTGAGAAGTCACTCAGTATTGTTCAATCAGGTATTCGGGACACTTTTTGCGTCGGAGTACTATTCACGAGTTACTATTCACGAGTTACTATTCATAAGTTACTATTCACGAGTTACTATTCATGAGTTACTATTCATGGGGTACTATTGATCACCCGTAAAATATATTCCTTTTCGGTCCAAATTATTTTTGGATGCGATATTAGTCCATGAGGAGATGTCTTTAATTTTTCGAATAGATTGGTTGAAGATATAATAAGTAAATCAATATGGACATGGCTGGTGGATAGTTATAATAGTAAATCAATATGGATCATTTGGTTTAAAGTTTTAATAGTAAATCAAGTATGGACCGTTGCTTTAAGTTTTAATAGTAAATCAATATGGATAAAATACGTTTAAAAGTAAACCAATCTGGACCGTTCATGAATTAGTTACTATTAGGTCCATTTTCCTATAAATAGAAGCTCATTCCTTCATTATTTCTTACGAATTCAATTGAAACTCTAGAGAGAAATTATAGAGAAACTATAGAAAAGTATTCTACTACTTCCCTACTCTTATATTGGTTTCTTTTTATGGTAAGGGTATTATTTCTTTTGTATTCATGAAGAGAACTTCATTATTCCATTATTTATTATTACATTGGAATAACTTTGATATCGCGAAATGGCTACCTATACTTGGTGAAATTCTTACATTATTTCATTATTTATTATTTTGTTTGAATATCATATGTCGTGCTTTACCTTGGGACCTGGTTCCATTATTTATTATTCATTTAATATCTTATTTGTGCGTTCTGTGGGACCTAGTTCCATTCTTTATTATTACATTTGCAATATCATGTCTACGCATGCGTTTTCTGTGGGACTGATTTCGTTATTTATTATTTTGTTGGAATAACTCACGCATGCGGCCTATCGCATGCATGGTGATTTCTTTTGTTATTCCATTCTTTATTATACTCAGTTGGTTAAAACTTTGACTTCTATACTGCATGAAATTTGTGGAATATCCTTGATATTTGCGCTTCATCCAGTATCTTTTCATGAAAATATTCTTATGAGCATTCTTGAATTTTACTATACAAAGAAGTATCATGTTGACAATGTGGATGTTATTAGTTCCTGGATAAATTAATTCTTGAACTTGTTTTATTGAATTCTTATATCATTGTCATCATCCTCATGCTTATATTATGTTGAAAGTCATATGTGGCTCAGAGTGCATAGATGGACTTGGTATGATTATGACTGAGGATTATTCGGTATAATCATAACCGTAATGTTACAAGTGATGTGGAAAAAGTCCTCATTGGCCGTAGTGGATTAATGGACGCTTTTGGTATGATTATGGCTATGGATTCTCTTTGGCCGTAGTGCAAAGATGAATTATTTTATGGCATGATCAGGACCGTTGATGAAAACATGATTATCTTAAGCCGTGGTGCATGGATAATTCGTGGTCGTGATACTAAAGAATATCCTTGGCCGTAGTGCAGGGGTGATTCGATGATGTGAATTATTTATTAAGTTGAGTCCCAGCGATAAAAGTGATGAAAAACCTTTAAAATCATAGAAGATAGTAGATTTTATTCCCTACTTGACTCTTCTAATGGATCGCTTGTTCCGCTGCAGTTAAACTTGATAGTTATTATATTTTATCAGTTTAACACTGTTGAAGGCTAACGATAAATTATTCTGCATTATCTTAGTCATAATATTTCTTCTTGGGCTAGTTGAGCTCACCCTTTCTTTCCTTTGTTCTCTTGAGTGAAATGAGAGCGTCAGGCGGGACTAGTCGAGAAGAAGAGTGATGATCCTAGATGTTTGCATTAGTAGTCCTCACTATTCTGTGAAATAGTGTGATAATAATTGTAATAAGGACTCCTTTTGAGTTTTTATACTCTCTAGTAGATAATATTTGCATTCAAACTCACAGTTTATGTTTTGTCGTATTGTACACGATAGTTGTATTATTAAGTTGTATTTGAATTCTGTACGATGTATCTGGTGACTCAAGATGGGTGATGTATACCTGTTTTGGGGGCATCACAGTTGGTGTCAAAGCTTAGGGATATGATCCCTGGCTGAGATGTGAGACAAGAACTAGGAGGGGAGAGACGGGGAATTCCTTCTCTAGTATGACCTACCTAAGTTTATTTGGTATTTAATTGGTCGGTCAGAATATAGGGATAATATGTTACATGTCAATTAACCTTTTGTTTTGTGGCAGTATCTGAAAATGACATCCGAGAATGTTGAGAATAGCAATGGAGCACAGGAGACCGTTGATTTTCCACAGATCAATAATCAGGACAATGTGCAACAGGATGGCGATAATCCTCCTGTAAACAACAACACTGATCAATTGACGAACGACGGTACGTTTAAGAGATTTTTAGAATTCATACAACATCAGGCGAAGGCGGCTCCTGTGCATAATGCAGTAGGAAACAATGGCAACCCACGGTTGGTCACCGCTAAGTAATTCAAAGAGCTGGGACCACCGGAGTTTTTGGGAAAGCCAGAACCACTTAAGGCGGAGACATGGTTAAAGCAGATCACCAAGATATTTGATGTCTTGGGATGCTCCGAGGAGTAAAAGGTTCCCTTTTCCACCTTTATGTTGCGTGAAGAAGCCGATCACTGGTGGGAATCTATAAAACATACCTAACCTAACGCACTCAAGATGTCTTGGGAGAAGTTCCAAGAGCTGTTCAATGACAAGAACTTTCCCGAAAGCATTCGTCACATAAAGGAGGTGGAATTTATCAAGTTGGAGCAAAACAACATGATCGTGTCGCAGTACGAAGCCAAGTTTGTCGAGTTGTCCCGATTTGCGTCCCACTTGGTTGATAATGAAGAGAGAATGACACGGATGTTTTTAAGAGGTTTGAAGCCGGAGATACGTTAATATCTTATTTATCATAAACTATGTTTGTATTCAGATGTTGTAAATAGGGCTCAGTTAGTGGAGCGCGATAATGAGTCAACCTTAACCAAAAAAAAAGTGGAAAAAATGATAATCTGGTGATACTTGATCATCAAAGCGGTGACAATAAGCATGGAGGAATCAATATGCGAAATGGTAACCACTTGGTGGTAATCGTGGTCAAAACAATAAGAATGGACATTTCAAGAAGAGGAGATTCAACAATGATGGAAAAGACGTCAAAGACCAAAGACCCGTTGTTAAGGAAGGAGAACTACGACCTATCATATGCTTCAAATGCGGAGGGGAGGAACACATCAGTCCAAACTGCACGATGTCGTCCAAAGCATGCTATAATTGTGGAAGAGAAAGTCACTTAGCCCGATTTTGTCATTCACCGAAGACAAGTTCAGCTAGGATGGAGGCACCAAAGGATGTCTCAGACAAGCCAAAGCCAGTAGTTTAAAAGAGAGCATTTTTTTTTCGTGACGAGGAACCTGAATAAAATTATCACGGGTATGTTAGTCATAAACTCTTGCGAAGTTTATATCGTGTTAGATACCGGTTCTACTCACTCTTTTATTGCACCTAGTTGTGTTCAATGTTTGAAGTTAACTCCGAAGAAGTTAGACTTTATAACTGTGATGCCCCAAAATAGGTCCAATCCATCCAACCTATTCTGAGTCGCCAAATACATGGTACAAAAAATAACTACAACTTTATTACTACAATTGTCGTGAAAAATACAACAACACATATATTGTGAGTTTTAATACCAACTATGACTCATGTCCCAACTATGGACAGCACCTCACAGTGATACCTTACATAAAGGTACAATCTAGAATTGTTTTAGAAATTAAAATCTTTGGGAAGTGCTCAAGGAAACCTTCGTACATGGGAGGCCATGCGTCTAGGTTATGATAGATATCATATGCCCACAGAATTATTATGGGTTGACCCAATAAACCCCAAAGAAAAATGAGAAGATTACTATCATCTTTTTTCCAATGGTGAGTCTTCTCTTGACATATAACTATCTCCACCGTCTGCAATTGAACATTATGTTTCAAATAAACTCCAAGATCATATAGGTAGTGCTCGTAGATATACTCAGCGAGTGGATTTTCACAACCTTGTCTTATGATAACGCGAGGTTTTATGTCATTAGACATCTTGTATGATAATGATAAAATACCCTTCCAAAGTTGGGTTCGCCTCACCCTATTGTTGTTCACCTAAATCAATTATTAAGTGACGTATAATATACGACACACACATCTTAGGTCCTTAATACAATTATATATTGTATGTCATGCCGTTTTATAATGTGTTGAGAAACTTTGTGGACCGAACCAACATATTATTCCCGTTATTCTCATTTCAATCCCATTTACACTCTTATTACCCGAAAGGAATTGTGAAGGAAAAGGGTGAGCACAACTAGCTCAGTAAAGAATATTATGACTAAAGATAATTACATTATCAATAGACTTCATCCGTAATAAATCAGAGATTTAGAACATATGGTAGATAATAAAACTTTTCAACCATAGTTGCAGCGGAACGAGCAATCTATTAGAAGAATCAAATAGACTATAAAGTCTATTATCTTCTCCACGTTAAAAGTCTACCAACAATGTTTTATCCTTGTAACATCAATCAACAGTTCCTTTCCACAATCATATGAATAACTCATAATCCTAATTGTGATTCTAAATCCCTCTTCGCATCCAAGACGAAGATAATTTTCATCACATGTCTTTACCTGAAACATCAAAGATCATGGTTATACCAAATCACAGTTCCTGTTCATAATCATACTAATAAATTCATCTTTGCACCACGGGCCAAAGATATTCATCAACAGTTCATCTTTGCACTACATGCCAAAGATATTTAACAACAAGTCATCTTTGCACTACATGCCAAAGATATTCAACAACGGGTCATGTTTACACTACGGACCAAAGATATTCATCAATAATTGATCTTTTTTCTGAAGCCAAAGATATTCATATCTCAAAGAAATACATAATCATTTTTAATTTATATAAACAATAATTATAACCATATATGTTGATCAATTCACCTTTGCACTTAAGTTAAAGATATTCAATTATAAATTCAATGGTCATGATCATACCAGTCAACAATTCAACTTTGCACTACTGGCCAAAGAGAACCTATAGTCACAATCATACCAATAATCAACCCATCTTTACACTCAAGTCAAAGAGAAATATCATCATTAGGGTTATAAGAATGTTATATATGATAATAAAAACAATATATTCAACATATAGATTTAATCTCAAGAGTAAGATTCATAAATCAATGATTTCATAACACCTTAATCCAAATATTATAAATCACTTAATAATATCAAAATCTTAATATTATTAATATTACAATAATATTTTAATCATTTCTTAAACTTATAAACAATTAATTCCGATTGTTTACACTTTACTTATTAATGCATTTAATCATCTTAAAATGCCAAACTCATAAAATTTCATCACCAATAATCAAAATCCTCATCAAAAATCTGCATATACCTCATATATGATTCTCAAGCCATAAAATCATATTTTCCAATTTTCTTACTTAACATAACATATTTAATTCATTTACTCATAACTAGAACATTTTCATAAAAAATACCAAATGGGCCCAAAAATATTTCTTTTTCGGGATTTAGAATAATATAGTCCCATATTGAACATATATTTTTCTAAGAATTTTAAAATTCATTTACTATTTTTCATATGGCCAAAACCCAAGAATATTCGGACATTTCTCATAAATTGTACTTTTATCCAAAACTTCGAAATTCACAGGTGGTATCGATATTATATAGATGTACTTCCAATAAAATTTTTATCAATTTTGGAGTTAACCACAAGGAGTTATAAGGGTTTACTTTTAAAATAGTCTTTTCTCATAAAATCCATAACTCCTAATCTATACATCCAAAAATCGTCATTTTTTGACACAATCTACAAAAACTCATCAAATTATCATTTCAATTTTTTCCAGAATTTTTGAAGTTCAGAAAAATTTTGAAATTGAAAAACATAATAACCCTTACATACTAACAACAATATCTCTTACCTTAAAAGAGCAAAAGATGCCATTTGGAATAATGTTGAACGAACTTGCAATCAGTATAGCAACACTCAAGATATCAAAATACTCACAAGAATACACTCGATAATATAGAGAGAGAGAGAAAACTAGAGAGTTTAAGCGGTGTGATTTTCAATTCTAACCTAAGCACTATTTATAAGAAATTGCATAAAACACCAAAGCAGAAAATTTATTAAAATAATATTATTTATAATAAAATTTCCTTAGCACACCTTTGAATCTGAATTCAGCAATTTAACACATGCAAGTGGGGCCCACCAAAGTATAAAAAATGTTTTTCTTAAATAAAACAATTAAAATTTCCAAAAATCAATTATCCTGGAACTTCGGAACTTCAATAATTCATAATAAATAGCCCTTTTACAGAAAAATTCGAACCACATGTTCTTCTATAGGAAATTCCATTCTCTACAACTTTGTAGAAGAAAATTTTTCCAAATTCCAAACAGAAATTGACCGAAATCCACAAACAGACAATTTTACAGGCTATAATTAGATTTCAGTCAAAATTTGTGTACACCATTATGTTTAACATGTGTTAAACATTTTTTATAACACACAAAACATGTGTTTAACATTTAATGCAACAAAACTACTCTTCCTCCTCATTTATTCATATATCACACATTCATTGTAAAAATATCACCATTATTATATTATCAGAATATAATAATATATTTTATCGTAAAAGATAAAATATCAATTTTCAACAATTGTCACATTAAAAATTTTCTCCATCTATAACCACATAAAATGAATATTTTCCTTATCATTTAAATCAATAATTAATTATTCACAAATAATATTACAGAATCACAATATCGACAACCGTGCGCCTCCCACGAAAGAGGGGGCTTTCCAATAAGGATTTCTCCTTACTGGCGCGCAATTAGATGATCAAACCTCTCCTTGACAGAACTTTCTAGACATTACCAATAATGCTATCTAATAATATTATCCAAATAATATGAATTATTGATCCGATAATGGGAAATACTGTGCCGTGACAATTATTGAAACAACAATAATATAAAATATCAACGTAGCAATTATTGAATCAATAAAATAAAATATTGAATAGTAATTACTGTAACAATTATTGAGTAATGCCTTCTTACGAAAAAATTTATCATGCTTCATGAATAGTACTCGTGAATAGTAACTCGTGAATAGTAACTCATGAATAGTAACTCGTGAATAGTAACTCATGAATAGTAACTCATGAATAGTAACTCGTGAATAGTACTCCGACACAAAAAGTGTCCCAAATACCCGAGTGTATAATACTAGAGTGAATAGTAACCGGGTATTTTATGACAACTTGTCTACTTAAAAAAAATTCACATATCACCCTTAACTTTAACCTTTTATCAATTTAACCATTTACTAAAATAGAAAAATTGAATACTTTTATTTCATAAAATTTGGGGTCTCACAATCTCCCCTCCTTATGAAATTTCGCCCTCGAAATTTACGTCACGCACTGATATTGAAGAGATGAGAATACCTTGCTTTCTTTTCCAGATTGTACCTTCCCGGTAATTTCCTCGCTATCATGATTTTCCCATTTCTCATCTCCTGTATTTCAGATATCATTCTAGAATATAGCTTCAAAACAAAGGTTAATTAACATATCACAATTTGTTAACTTATCAAGTAAAAAATTTTAGCTTAGGTAAGTCACACACTAGCGAAGTATATAGCTCGTCTCTCCCCTCCTAGTTCTAGACTCTTATCTCCGCCAGCGACCATATCCCTAAGCTCTGATACCAATTGTGACGCCCCCAAAAATAGGTATACATCACCCATTCTGAGTCGCCAGATATCACATTATAAAAATCAAATACAAACTTCATTTATACAACTATTGAACTGTCGTATAAAATACGACCACGGTTAACTTTGAGTTTTAATATAATATTGTCTCGTAGACAGTATCCAAACTCAAATTGTTACAATGCCATATAAAATACAGCAGCAAATATTAAAAGACCCCAAAGAAGAACGAGAAGATTATTAGCATATTCATTCTAATGAGGTGCACTTTTGACGCTTTCAAAGTTGGGTTTTCATCACCCTATTGTTGTTCGCCAAAATCAATTATTATGTGACGTATAAAATACGACACACACATCTTAGGTCTTCAATACAATTATCTATTGCATGTCATGCCATTTTATAATGTATTAAGAAACTTCGACAGTCTCGAACCATCACACTACTTCCATGTTATCCCCGTTCGACCCAGCTACACTCTTATTACCTGAAAGAAATTGTGAAGCAAAAGGGTGAGCACAACTAGCCCAGTAAAGAATATCATGGCTAAGATAATTAATTTATCAACGACCTTTATCAGAATAAATCAGAGATTTAGAATATATGGTAGATAATAAAACTTTTCAACCATAATTGCAGCGGAATCAACAATCCATTAGAAGAGTCAAGTAGAACATAATGTCTACTTTCTCCTCCAAATTAAAAGTCCATCGTTAATATTTCATTCCTGTAATACTCATCAACAGTTCTTCGTTGTACCCAAGACAAAGAGAACTTTCATCACCTGTCTTCACCTGAACTACTAAAGATTTTAATTAAGTTCACAATTCATATTTATAATCATGTAAATCAAGCAGTTTCTCCTTGCCCAAAGGATTAATAGAATGTTTACTCAATATCCTTACCCCCAAAGGTGAAGATATTCAAATGTAATAACAATGATCATACCAATCGGTTTGTATATTTGCACTACGGGCCAAAGATATTCAACTATAAAACTAATGGTCATGATCATACCAATCAATTAATCTGTCGATGCAAAGATGCGGCCAAAGACATTCAACTGTTAACTAATGGTCATGATCCTGCCAATCACATCATTGAATTATCCATGCAATACGGCCAAGGATATTCGTTATTATCACTAGTGGTCATGATCATGTCATACACCACAATCCATTTTCTTTTCTGGTCAAAGCTATCAAACAACAGATCATCTTTGCACTACAGGCCAAAGATATTCAACAACATATCATCTTTGCACTACATGTCAAAGACATACAACTGTAAAACCCATAACCAACAGTATAATAAAGTATGGAATAATAAAAGAATTTCACCATGTATGCGAAGATTGCATAGAGCGAAAGTTATTCCAACATAATAATAAAGAATGGAATAATAAAAGAATTTCACCATGTATGCAGTACTTCGCATAGACAGGTTATTCCAACATAATAATAAAGAATGGAATAACTGAAGAATTTCACAATGCGTGCGTAATCCGTACAGACAGGTTATTCCAACAGAATAATAAATGCGGAATAATAAATAATAGAACAACCAGGTCCGGCGTAAAACGCATAGACAGGATATTCCGACAGAATAGTAAAGAATGAAATAATAAATAATGGAATAACAACAGACTTCACGGTATATACGGTGAATCCAGGTATATAAAAGTTATTCAACAGAATAATAAAGAATGGAATAACAACAGACTTCACCGGTATCTGGTAATCAGCGTATACGGAGTTATTCTAACGAGAATAATAAAGAATGGAATAACAACAGACTTCACCGGTATACACGGTAATCGCGATACTGAGTTATTCCAATGAGAATAATAAATAATGGAACTAGGTCGTGAAATTCACCAATGGGATATTAAACGAGAATATTAAATACGGAATAATAACTAATGGAACTAGGTCAGGTGAAATTCACACCGACAGGATATTCTGACAGAATAATAAAGAACGGAATAATAAAAGAATTTCACCAAGTATGTGGTACTTCGCATAAACAGGTTATTCTAACATAATAATAAAGAATGGAATAACAGAAGAAGATCACCAAGTATTGGATAAACCGCATATACAGGTCATTCCACCAAGTATAGGTAAGCCAAGCACAAAAGTTATTCAATGAGAATAATAAAGAATGGAATAACAAAAGAAGATCACCAAGTATTGGGTAAACCGCATATACAGGTCATTCCACCAAGTATAGGGTAAACCGCGCATACAGGTTATTCCAACAGAATAATAAAGAATGGAATAACAGAAGAAGATCACCAAGTATTGGGTAAACCGCATATACAGGTCATTCCACCAAGTATAGGGTAAAGCTAGCACACAAAGTTATTCCAATGAGAATAATAAAGAATGGAATAATGGAAGAAGATCACCAAGTATTGGGTAAGCCGCATATCTGAGGTCATTCCACCAAGTATAGGGTAAACCGCGCATACAGGTTATTCCAACAGAATAATAAAGAATGGAATAACAGAAGTTCTCTTCATGAATACGAAAGAATAACACCCCTTACGGGTACAATAAATAATATCCCTTACCATAATAATATCCCTTTACCTTTCAAATAAGAGTATTCCTACTAGTAGGGCGATGATATACTCGAAGAAAACTTGCACTACTCTCAAAGTTTTCTTAAACTCTAAAGAAATACGCTCAAGATTATAAAAGAAGAATTCTCTCTATAGTTTCTCTCTCTAGAGTTTCAGTGAATTCGTAAAAAATAATGAAAGAATGAGCTTCTATTTATAGAAGAATAGAATGAATAGTAATCAACCCATGAACGGTCCAGATTGATTTACTTTAATCGGACGGTCCATATTTAAAGTAAAATCTTTTAAATAAAATATAATATATTCTATTTTATATAAAAAGATTTTTACTATGCAAACACTATGCAGGCACTATGCATAATAAAATATAATATATTATATTTATAGAATAACTTTAATAAAGTATTCATTTTATATAAAAAGATTTTACTATGCAAAAACATTATGCATAATAGAATATAATATATTCTATTTATATAATAACTTTATAAAAAGTATTACATTTTATATATAAAAGCTTTTTGTTATAATTTCAACCAACGATTACGAAAAATTAGTACATCTCTTCATGGAATAATATTGTACCCAAAAATGATTTGGACCGAAAAGAAATATATTTTCTTCGGGTGAATAGTATCCTATGAATAGTAACTCATGAATAGTAACTCGTGAATAGTAACTCGTGAATAGTGAGTGACTCATGAATAGTAACTCATGAATAGTAATTCGTGAATAGTACTCCGACACAAAAAGTGTCCCAAATACCCGAGTGTATAATACTAGAGTGAATAGTAACTGGGTATTTTATGACAACTTGTCTACTTAAAAAAAAAATCACATATCACCCTTAACTTTAACCTTTTATCAATTTAACCATTTACTAAAATAGAAAAATTGAATACTTTTATTTCATAAAATTCGGGGTCTCACATGGAACTTCAATAATTAATAATAAATAGCCCTTTTATCAGAAAAATTCGAACCACATGTCTTTTCCATAGGAAATTCCATTCTCTACAACTTTGTAGAAGAAAGTTTTTCTAAATTCCAAACAGAAATTGACCAAAATCCACAAACGGACGATTTTATAGGCTATAATCAGATTTCAGTTAAAATTTGTGTACACCATCATGTTTAACATGTGTTAAACATTTTTTGTAACACACAAAATATGTGTTTAGCATTTAATGCAACAAACCTACTCTTCCTCCTCATTTATTCATATATCACACATTAATTGTAAAAATATCACCATTATTATATTACTGTAATATAATAATATATTTTATCAGAAAAGATAAAATATCAATTTTCAACAATTGTCACATTAAAAATTTTCTCCATCTATAACCACATAAAATGAATATTTTCCTTATCATTTAAATCAATAATTAATTATTCACAAATAATATTACAAAATCACAATACTGACAACCAGTGCGTTCAGGAAGAGGGGCTTTCAATAAGGATTTCTCCTTCTTTCGGCGCAATTAGATAACCAAACCTCTCCTTGATGTAACTTTCTAGACATTGCCAATAATGCTATCTAATAATATTATCCAAATAATATGAATTATTGATCCGATAATGGGAAATACTGTGTCGTGACAATTATTGAAAGAACAATAATATAAAATATCAACGTAGCAATTATTGAATCAATAAAATAAAATATTGAACAGTAATTACTGTAACAATTATTGAGTAATGCCTTCTTACGAAAAAATTTATCATGCTTCATGAATAGTACTCGTGAATAGTAACTCGTGAATAGTAACTCATGAATAGTAACTCATGAATAGTAACTCGTGAATAATAACTCATGAATAGTAATTATAAAAAATTGAATACTTATATTTCATAAAATTCGGGGTCTTACAATAGATCTGTTTAAACTCAGTTGGGAGAAACCTTCGTTACCTCCACTATTTATAAATCTTGTTCAAATCAACAATTTCACTTTACTTGTCGATCTTATCTCTTTGAAAATACTGGCCTTTGATGTGATTTTTGGAAACGATTGGTTAACTGTTCATCATGCTTTTTGTAAGGTTGTTAGCTTTCATACTCCTAACCAACCTGTTATGCGAATTCAAAGTAACCAAACCACTAAAGTCAATCATTGTCATATCAAGCCATAATTAAAGAGCCCCGATCCTTTCGTTGTTGATTTTCTTGTGTGGAATGCACCGCAAAAGCGAGTTTACAGAGGCAACGTCGTGAATAGCGGTGACAAGTTGATAGGTATCAATGTGACGTGCAATCCAAGTCTTGGATGAGAGTCACAGTTTTGAATGATATTTCTATTGTTAATAAATTTCCTGACGTATTCTTGAAGACTTCTTAGCCTACCCCTAGAGCGTGAAATCGAATTTTGTATTGACCCCAGTACAAAACCCATTTCTTAAACCCTCAAATATTTTCTTCACCTAAAACGAACATGTAATGTGCCAAAGACGTTGGCTCGAGCTGTTGAAGATTACGATCGTACCATTCAATATCATCGTGGGAAAAATGAACGTGGTAATGACGCGTTGAGTAGAAGATCGTATCGTTCTATTTACGAGTGTGATGTTGTTAACACAAAGACCCATTTCGTATAACTTACAAATGATGGAGATAGAGTTAAAGACTCTAGGAACCCACTTGAAGATAACGAATATACGATTAGAATAGACTTGAATCGATAAAGTTAAAGTTGCTCAAGCTACATACTCAGAGCTGATGAATGTGAAAAAGAAGGTTCAAGAGGATGTTATTCTAGAAGCAAGAATCGATGAAGAGAGGAAATCTCAACCCTCAATTTTATTGGCCCATTTGAAATCCTTGATTGAGTAGGAACTGTGGCCTATAGACTCGTTTTACCGCCAAGTATGTCGCGTGTTCATAACACTTTTTTCACATATCGATGTTACGTAAATATGTGGATGACTCGAACCACATTATTGAATTAAAACTAGACGAGATAGCAGAAGATTTAACGTATGAGGAGCTACGTGTTAAAATCTTGGATAAGAAGGATCGTATTCAACACTCAAAGGTTATACCTCAAGAGTTAGAATTTGAAGTGAAGTCAAGGTATCCTCACCTATTTGGCAAACCAGGTACGTACGTAAATTTCGAGGGCGAAATTTCATAAGGAGGGGAGATTGTGAGACCCCAGATTTTATGAATAAAGATTTAATTTTCTCGAAATATTTTTTTTTTAATATTATGGTGTTGATTTGATGTAATGTTATAGTTGTGGGTAATATTTACAAATTTTGCAAAGTAAGAAAGTGGTTGTATAATATTCGATTGGTTTGGGAATATTTTTTTTGTTTGGGAATATCCGTGACGACGGTACAATCATTGGTGGACCCACAATGAAATTATTATCGCGGAGAGAAAACGACAAAAAAATACTTTATGAAAATAACGGCGGAAGTTTTACCGTTAAGCTGTTGAAACACGGTGTTAAAAGTACGATGTCTGGCGTGGTTGTATAGTAGTAGTACGGTATTGATTATTGATGCTTATGTGAGAAGTCACTTAGTATTGTTTAATCGGGTATTCGGGACACTTTTTATGTCGGAGTACTATTCACGAGTTACTATTCATGAGTTACTATTCACGAGTTACTATTCATGTAAGACCCCAAAATTTTTTTAAATAAAAAGAAATTTCCTTTATTTATTATTTTCAAATAGTAAGGGTGGATTTGATTAATGTGGTTAGTTATGGGTAAAATGCGCAAATATTTTAAATAAGCAAGTGGTGATATAATATTCATTATTGTCGGGGAATATTCGTTTGGTCGTGGAATATTCGTCTTATCTAGAATATTAAATGCGACTGACCGTGTGACCATGTGTGGGGCCCCATAACGGAAAGCGATTAGAGGAAGAAAACGACAAGAATAAGTTGTTTATAAATAATGGTATGATTGTTACCATTTACATCGTTGGACCCATTGGTTTAAAACACAGTAATACGCGTTGTTGCACAAGAGATAGCACTGGTATTGCACCAATTATTGATTCTTACGAAGGCACTACTCAATAATGGTTACAGTAATTACTGTTTAGTATTTTATTTTATTGGTTCAATAATTGTTGTGTTGATATTTTATATTGTTGTTATTTCAATAATTGTCATTACACAGTATTTTTCTTTATCGAAGCAATAATTCATATTATCTGAATAATATTAGATAACATTATTGGCAATGTCTAGAAAGTTCATCTAAGGAGAGGTTTGGTCACTTAAATTGCGGCGCAAAGAAGGAGAAATTCTTATTGGAAAGCCCCTCTTTCCAGGAGGCGCACAGTTGTCAATATTGTGATTCTGTAATATTATTTGCGAATAATTAATTATTGATTTATATGATGAGAAAAATATTGATTTTATGTGGATATAGATGGAGAAAATTTTTAATGTGACAATTGTTGAAAATTAATATTTTATCTTTTTCGATAAAATAATTCATTTAAATATATTATTTTAATAATATATTAACGGTGATATTTTTATAGTGAATGTGGGATATATGAGTATATGAGGAGGAAGAGTATTTTTGTGGCATTAAATGTTTAACACATATTTTTTGTGTTGGTGGACACAATTATTGACCGAAATTTGATTATAGCCTATAAAATCAACCGCTTACTGATTTCGTCAATTTCATTTGGAATTTGGAAAAACTTTCTTCCAAAGTTGTAGAGAATTGAATTTCCTATAAAACTCATGTAGATTTGAATTTTTCGATAAAAGGGCTATTTATTATGAATTATTGAAGTTAGAAAGTTCAAAATAATTGATTTTTGGAAGTTTAAAATATTTTTAATTACAAAAAGCTTTTTTTTCATTTTGAAAGTCATTTAACATGTGTGGTGAAGTTTGGACCAGATTTTTAAAAGTGAGAGAATTTTGATTATATATATTATTATTATATTAAATTTTCTACTTTGGTGTTCTAAGCATTTTCCTATAAATAGGGTGCTTAGGTTAGAATTGAAAATCACACGTAAACCGAAGTTTTCTCTCTCTATATTATCGAAGCGTATTCTTGTGAGTATTTTGAGTATACTTTGAGTATTGCTATACGGTGCAAGTTCAAGTCATAGCCTATATCAGGTGTTTCAACTAGAAATCTTTTGTCTTTCGAGGTAAGTGGATGTTATTTTCTTCTCAAATGATATTATTTCTTCAATATCATTATGCTGAAATATTGGTTGGAACTTTTTATCAAATTTAGAATTTTTTTTATGTCGAGGTTACTATTCATGAGTTACTATTCATGAGTTACTATTCACGAGTTACTATTCACGAGAACTATTCACGAAGCGTGAAGATGTTTTTTTTGTGAAATTTCTATCTTTTGGTGTCGTAGTTACTATTTACGTATACGGCACTATTCACGTATACGGCACTATTCACGAATACGGCACTATTCACCGAAAAATGAAAATTTTTCTTTTTATTCAAAATATCTATTATGGATACTAGTTTTGATTGTATCCATGTTTTGATCATTCTTGAATTTTACACCACTATGATTATTTTTGAGGTATTTTTGGACATGGATAAAACAAAGTACGAATCCTTAATCCTTAATCCTTGTCATTTTGTTTCATTGGATTCGTTTCTTTAAAAATATTTTTCATCATCCTCAGTCTTAAATGATGATATTATTGAATATCTTTGGCCTGTAGTGAAAAGATGAATGATTTCTGATGAATATCTTTGGCCTGTAGTGCAAAGATGAATGATTTCTGATGAATATCTTTGGCCCATAGTGCAAAGATGAACAGGTGTTTAGATGAAAATGACCAACTGGTGAATGTCCTTGGCCTGTAGTGCAAGGATGAATATATGATTCCAGATATATATTGATTGATGTTACAGGGATAAAAATATTGATGATGGACTGTTAAATTCATAGATATTAGTAGATTTCATCATCTACGTAACTCTTCTAATGAATTGTTGTTTCCGCTGCAGTTGTTGATTTAAAACTGGTTGTCTATTGTATTCTATTAGATTTTTCCCTGTTGAAGACTAACGATAATTTGTTGTATATTATCTTAGTCATAATATTCTTTACTGGGCTAGTTGAGCTCACCCTTTTCCTTTTTGTTCCATTTTTCTTCTCAGGAGACGAGAATGTAGCGATTACTAGTCGGGGTATGGAATGAAGGTTCTAGAGAGAGTTGTTTAGTAGTCCTCACCATTTTTGTAAAATAATGTATAAATAATTATGATGGGAATTTATTTGCGTGTGGATATTATCTAGATGGCAATATCTGTATTTAAACTCACAGTTTATATGTTGTAATAATAAAGTTGTAGTTATTTCTGTACCATGTATTTGGCGACTCAGAATGGGTTGAATGGAATGGACCTATTTTGGGGACGTCACAATTCATGAGTTACTACTATTCACGAGTTATTATTCATTAGTTATTATTCACGAGTTACTATTCATAAGTTACTATTCATGAGTTATTATTCATGAGTTACTATTCACGAATTACTATTCACGAGTTACTATTCACGGGGTACTATTGATCACCCGTAAAATATATTTCTTTTCGGTCCAAATTATTTTTGGGTACAATATTAGTCCATGAGGAGATGTGCTAATTTTTCAGACCATTGGTTGAAGATATAATAGTAAATCAATATGGACCGCTGGTGGATAGTTATAATAGTAAATCAATATGGATCGTTGGTTTAAAGTTTTAATAGTAAATCGGTATGGACCGTTGCTTTAAGTTTTAATAGTAAATCAATATGGATCGTCCGTTTAAAAGTAAATCAATCTGGACCGTTCATGAATTAGTTACTATTCAGTCCATTTTCCTATAAATAGAAGCTCATTCATTCATTATTTCTTACGAATTCACTGAAACTCTAGAGAGAGAAATTATAGAGAAACTATAGAAAAGTATTCTGCTACTTCCCTACTCTTATATTCAGTTTCTTTTATGGTAAGGGGTATTATTTCTTTTGTATTCATGAAGAGAACTTCTGTTATTCCATTATTTATTATTCTGTTGGAATAACCTGTATACGCGGGCTACCCTATACTTGGTGAAATTCTTCTGTTATTTCATTATTTATTATTTTGTCGGAATATCCTGTCTGTGCGTTTACGCCGGACCTAGTTCCATTATTTATCATTCTGTTGGAACATCATGTCTGTGCGTTCTACGCCGGACCTGGTTCCGTATTTATTATTCTATTGGAATATCTTGTCTGTGCGTTTTACGCCGAGACTGATAAAATCTTTATTATTACATTGGAATATCATATGCATGCGTTTTACGCCTACCGATTCTCGTCTTTATTATTACATTGGAATATCCCGCATGCATGCTTTTTTGCCGGGACTGATTCCGATTATTTATTATTACATTTGGAATAACACACTGTGCGATCTATCGCATGCTCGATGATTTCTTTTGTTATTCCATTCCTTATTATACTCGATTGGTTAAAGTTTTGACTTCTATACTCCATGAAATTAGTGGAATATCCTTGATATTTGCGCTTCATCCGATATCTTTTCATTGAAATATTCTTCCGAGCATTCTTGAATTTTACTCCACAAAAGTATTATGTTGACAATTTGGACGTTATTGATTCTGGATAAAATAATTCTTGAACTTGTTTTATTGAATTCTTATATCATTGTCATCATCCTCATGCTTATATTTTGTTGAAAGTCATATGTGGCTGTAGTGCATAGATGGACTTGGTATGATTATGACCGAGAGATTATTCTTGTAATCATCATAAGTAATGTTACAAATGATGTGGTAAAAGTCCTCATTGGCCCGTAGTGCATTGATGGACAGTTGTTGGCATGATTATGGCTATGGATTCTCTTTGGCCGTAGTGCAAAGATGAATTGTTTTATGGCATGATCAGGACCGTTGATGAAAACATGATTATCTTAAGCCGTGGTGCATGGATAATTCGTGGTCGCGTGATACTTAAAGAATATCCTCGGTCGTAAAGTGGGGTGATTCGATGATGTGGATTATTTATTGTCGATTCCAATGATAAAAGTGATGAAAAACCTTTTAAATCATACTCCCTCCTATTTATATTAAATGTCTTTTTAGAGAGTTTCATTTTATTTTATATAAGTGTCGTTTTGGAATCCCTATGCAATATTGCACTATTTTTTCCTAATTTACCCCTCTATTTAATATGCTTAGTAAATGCAATTCCATGGACCATTGTGGAGAGAGAAATAATTAATTAGGAATACAAAAGACATTTTGTGTTATTTCTTAATAAGCGTGCTCAACTCTAAAAAGACATTTAATATGAATAGGAGGGAGTAGAAGATAGTAGATTTTATTCCCTACTTGACTCTTCTAATGGATCGCTTGTTCCGCTGCAGTTAAACTTGATAGTTATTATATTTTATCAGTTTAACATTGTTGAAGGCTAACGATAAATTATTCGACATTATCTTAGTCATAATATTTCCTACTGGGCTAGTTGAGCTCACCCTTTCTTTCACTGTTCTCTTCAGGAAATGAGAACTTAGCTGGGACTAGTCGGGGAACAGAGTGATGATCCTAGATGTTTGCATTAGTAGTCCTCACTATTCTGTGAAATAGTGTGATGATAATTGTAATGAGGACTCCTTTTGAGTTTTTATACTCTCTAGTAGACAATATTTCTATTAAAACTCACAGTTTATGTTTTGTCGTATTATACACGACAGTTGTATTTGAATTATGTACCATGTATCTAGCGACTCAAGATGGGTGATTTATATGTGTTTTGGGGGCGTCACAGTTGGTATCAAAGCTTAGGGATATGATCTCTGGCTGAGATGTGAGACAAGAACTAGGAAGGGAGAGACGGGGAATTACTTCGCTAGTATGGCCTACCTAAGTTTATTTGGTATTTAATTAGTCGGTCAGAATATAGGGATAATATGTTACATGTCAATTAACCTTTTATTTTGTGGCGGTATCTGAAAATGACATCCGAGAATGTTGAGAATAGCAATGGAGCACAGGAGACTGTTGATTCTCCACAGATCAATAATCAGGACAATGTGCAACAGGATGGCGATAATCCTCCTGTAAACAACAACACTGATCAATTGACGAACGACGGTATGTTTAGGAGCTTTTTAGAATTCATACAACATCAGGCGAAGGCGGCTCCTGTTCATAATGCAGGAGGAAACAATGGCAACCCACGGTTGGTCACCGCTAAGCAATTCAAGGAGCTGGGACCACCAGAGTTTTTGGGAAAGCCAGAACCACTTAAGGCAGAGACGTGGTTAAAGCAGATCACCAAGATATTTGATATCTTGGGATGCTCCGAGGAGCAAAATGTTCCCTTTGCCACCTTTATATTGCGTGAAGAAGCCGATCACTGGTGGGAATCTGTAAAACGTACCCACCCTGACGCACTCAAGATGTCTTGGGAGAAGTTCCAAGAGCTGTTCAATGACAAGTATTTTCCCGAAAGCATTCGTCACATGAAGGAGGTGGAATTTATCAAGTTGGAGCAAAACAACATGACCGTGTCGCAGTACGAAGCCAAGTTTGCAGAGTTGTCCCGATTTGCGTCCCACTTGGTTGATAATGAAGAGAGAATGACGCGGATGTTTTTAAGAGGTTTAAAGCCGGAGATACGTCAATATCTTATTTCTCATAAACTGTGTTTGTATTCTGATGTTGTAAATAGGGCTCAGTTAGTGGAGCGCGATAGCGAGTCAACGCAACCAAAAGAAAGCAGCCAAAAAAAAGATAATACAGGTGATAACAGTCATCAAAGTTATGACAATAAGCATGGATTGAATCAACATGCCAGAAATGGTAACCACTTCGGTGGTAATCATGGTCAAAACAATAAGAATGGACATTTCAAGAAGAGGAGATTCACTAATGATGGAAAGACGTCAGCACCAGCACCCGTTGTTAAGGAAGGAGAACTACCACCTATCATATGCTTCAAATGCGGAGGGGAGGGACACATCAGTCCAAACTGCGCGATGTCGTCCAAAGCATGCTATAATTGTGGAAGAGAAGGTCACTTAGCCCGATTTTGTCGTTCACCGAAGACAAGTTCAGCTAGGATGGAGACACCAAAGGATGTCCCAGACAAGCCAAAGCCAGTAGTTTAACAGAGAGCGTTTTTTTTGTGACGAGGAACATGAATAAAATTATCACGGGTATGTTAGTCATAAACTCTTGCGAAGTCTATACCGTGTTAGATACCGGTTCTACTCACTCTTTTATTGCACCTAGTTGTGTTCAATGTTTGAAGTTAACTCCAGAGAAGTTAGACATTGATATATCTGTTTAAACTTAGTTGGGAGAAACCTTCGTTACCTCCACTATTTATAAATCTTTTTCAAATCAACACTTTCACGTTACCTGTCGATCTTATCTCTTTGAAAATACTTGCCTTTGATGTGATTTTTGGAAACGATTGGTTAACTACTCATCATGCTTTTCGTAAGGTTGTTAGCTTTCATACTCCTAACCAACCTGTTATGCGAATTGAAAGTAACCAAACCACTAAAGTCAATCATTGTCATATCAAGCCATAATTAAAGAGTCCCAATCCTTTCGTTGTTGACTTTCTTGTGTGGAATGCACCGAAGCCAGAGTTTCTGTAGGCAACGTCGTGAATGATGGTGACAAGTTGATAGGTATCAATGTGACGTGCTATCCAAGTCTTGGATGAGAGTCACAGTTTTAAATGATATTTCTATTGTTAATAAATTTCCTGACGTATTCTTGAAGACTTCTTAGCCTACCCCTAGAGCGTGAAATCGAATTTTGTATTGACCCCAGTACAAAACCCATTTCTAAAACCCTCAAATATTTTCTTCACCTAAAACGAACGTGTAATGTGCCAAAGACGTTGGCTCGAGCTGTTGATGATTACGATCGTACCATTCAATATCATCGTAGGATAAATGAACGTGGTAGCTGACGCGTTGAGTAGAAGATCATATGCGTTTACGAGTTTAATGTTGTTAACACAAAGACCCATTTCGTATAACTTACAAATGATGGAGATAGAGTTAAAGACCCTAGGGACCCACGTGAAGATAACGAATATACGATTAGAATAGACTTGAATCGATAAAGTTAAAGCTGCTCAAGCTACATATTCAGAGCTGATGAATGTGAAAAAGAAGGTTCAAGAGGGCGTTATTCTAGAAGCAAGAATCAATGAAGAGAGGAAATCTCAACCCTCGATTTTATTGGCCCATTTGAAATCCTTGATCAAGTAGGAACTGTGGCCTATAGACTCATTTTACCGCCATGTATGTCGCGTGTTCATAACATTTTTTTCACGTATCGATGTTATGTAAATATGTGGACGACCCGAACCACATTATTGAATTAAAACTAGACGAGATAGCAGAAGATTTAACGTATGAGGAGCTACGTGTTAAAATCTTGGATAAGAAGGATCGTATTCAACACTCAAAGGTTATACCTCAAGAGTTAGAATTTGAAGTGTAGTCAAGGTATCCTCACCTATTCGGCATACCAGGTACGTACGTAAATTTCGAGGGCAAAATTTCATAAGGAGAGGAGATTGTAAGACCCCAGATTTTATGAATAAAGATTTAATTTTCTCTAAATAATTTTTTTTTTAATATTATGGTGTTGATTTGATGTAATGTTATAGTTGTGGGTAATATTTACAAATTTTGCAAAGTAAGAAAGTGGTTGTATAATATTCGATTGGTCAGGGAATATTCTTTTTGTCGCGGAATATCCAAATGCATTTACCAGTATAATAATTAGTGGACCCCATAATGTAATTATCATTCGGACAGAAAACGACAAAAATACTTTATGAAAATAACGACGGAAGTTTTACCGTTAACTGTTGAAACACCCGGTGTTAAAAGTACAGTAATACGCGTGGTTGCATAGTAGTACACGGTATTGATTTGATGCTTATGTGAGAAGTCATTCAGTATTGTTTAACCGGGTATTCGGGACACTTTTTGTGTCGGAGTACTATTCACGAGTTACTATTCATGAGTTACTACTTATGTGAGAAGTCACTCAGTGTTGAAATGGTTGTGCACAATACATTGTACAAAGGATTGATCCCCCTAAGTACGTGGAGTTCTTATAGTCATATGACTGTTAAAGTTAAAGTTGAAAGATTACTTATAACTGTTGTGACACTCCCAAATCCCGGTACTTCATTACCTCAAGATTTTGTGTTCACGTAATCAAAACATTCATTTATTACTACCCAATCATAAATAAAATTGAATAATAAACCTGCCCATACTGGAATTACATAAAATAAAATCTCCTAGGTTATTTACTCTTTACAAATAATCATTCATGCAAAAAATTTAAAATAAACTTCATTACAATCAAGGTGTTATAATAAAACTATTAAACTATTACAAGTCTTCAATACTTGTTCATCTTTCCCTTTCCTTTACTGGTGCTAGGTAAGTCACCCTTTCCATCTTTAGCTGTAAGGATTTTACAGGCAAGAGTGAGCAAACAAGGCTCACTTGAAATATCAATGAATAAAACTTTTACATTCTTTGCTCATTCAGGGGCTCAATAAAACCTGAACAATAAGTTCTATTAACTTCTTAAAATAAAGCTGGTTCGGGAATAAAGGTACTTTGTGCTAAATAACAAGTTTATTAAGAAAAACCTATTTAATATATGATTTGAATTATGATATATAATATATGATTTGATTATGATATATATGAATGAATATGCAAGTATGCTTGCATTAAGAAAAAGCTATAAAGTCCTTTGTTAGATAATAGAAATATATGTACAAGGACTTAGAATGAATTGATCAAATATGTTAGGTTGATCCTACATAAGCAAAAAAATGACTTTGTAAAGTCCTTAAAAAGAAATGATGTACAAGGACTATAAATATAGAAAGATCAAGCTTGTTAGGTTGATCTTATGATGTAATAGATAGGCTAGCTAGATCGATAAATGAACCTTTACTTGCACGAGAAAGTAAGTAGTACGCCGGTGAGTCGAGGTTAACTCGAGAGCTATCGAGGCGAGAATAGGAGTATGCAAGATAGTAGATCTCGGAGTTAAGTAGACTTACCGGGAAGCGAAGAAGGATCGTAGTGTATCGAGTAGAGCTTCCTCGGGATCGTAGTGTCTTTGAGGAAGTCGTGTTGAGAATCATAGAGGCGACACCTTCTGGTAAATGGGTCGTCTCTTGAAGCGAAAGAAGAAGCGTAGACTACACTCGAGTCGTAGAGTCTCTTGATGCCAAAGCCAAGTCAAGGATCGTAGATCACACTCACGAGTTCGTAGAGTCTATTGATTACATGCTGAGAGATCGTAGTCAAGCAAGATCGGATGAAGACAACAAGCACAAGGTAGAAATAGTAGTGTCGAGATCGATCTCGGGATCGTAGTGTATACACTGACAAGAAATTTGAATCGTGAGAGTGTGAAGAACTACGATCTAAGAAGAAGTGCTCACAATGCCAAGGATGAATCATAGAGCATATCACGGTTCTCAACAAATGAGCACTCCGAGAATATCCAAAGAGCAAAGCCCTCTAGTTCAATTGCCGCAAGCTACATCCAAGGAAACGAGAGAGCACTCAGCGAATGGGCATGAGGCTAACAGAAGATCTAAGCACCAACCCAATCGGCATTAAGATTGAGGTGTAAGGCCATTCGTGATGAAGTCTTCCACGAGGAGATCAAAGAAGACTTGAAGTGACTAAGGAAAGTCGACTTATGCGATAGCTATCAAGTGAAGTGAAGACAACGATCTTGGAAGACAACCAAGATCGTAGTGTTTGCTAAACAAAGAAGGAGGCGATGGAAGGTGAAGCGAGATCTTGGCCGACCACGAAGAGCAAGGCTAAAGTGATTAAGTGCATGAGGTCGGTTCATTGATGATAAGTGAGCGGAAGATCACAAGAGAGAAAGCAAAATTTGGGCCAGCGCCACAAATCTGAAGTGTCTTTGATATTGAGAAGGGACGGAGCAAGGAATTAGGCCATCGATATCGAGAGCGAGTCAAAGAAAAGCGAAGTATTGAAGCCTTTGCACAATACAATGAAGAGGTGTTCTACAGTGAAGATCCAAGCAACACTCTTCAGGATCGTAGTGTTAACTATACTAGTCAACGAGCAACACTCAACAAGACACTACGATCAGGTCCTTGAAGACGTGCATCAAAATCGTAGAGTCCGAATAACTAAAGACTGAAGCATTGGCAAAGGTTCAATCTGAAGGGTAATATTCGGATAAGTGCCTATTGAGAGCATCGATGCAATAGGACAACCTCTGATCGAGAAATCAAAAAGAGGTAATAAAGTCTTCGACATGCCCAAGACATTAAAGTAATACATCGGCAGGGGTAGGTGAAGCGATGAAGCTGCTGACGTCAGAAAAAGTATGACAAGTAACATCAAGCAGTCTACCTCAAGCAACTTGAGATCTGTGAAGATATTTGAATAGCCTTCAACGGTTACTTTCCAACGGAAGGATTGGGAAGAAGTATAAATGAGAAAGAGCTTTAAAGATCAAAGGTTCTTTGGAGTTGCCAAGTTTGGAGAGAAGGTGGGTGATCTAAACCATGTGATAGTGAGTCCGAAGGCTCACTCTACGATCCACCAAGAACACTCAGAAGTCAGATCAAGAAAGAAGTAGAAGTGTGAGTTCTACTATGTAGAAGTGAGAGTTCTACTACATGAAGAGTGTTATGAACTGCAGAGAGAAAGGAGAGCATCATGCCATCTGGATGTCCATCATGGGAAGACTCTAAGTACAATAGAGAAGAGCCTACAGTCATCTTAGCAAGTCCATCATGAGAAGGCATCGAGTATTAAGAAGGGAGATCACAAAAGCCATCTTGGTGTCAAGCATGAGAAAGCTTCTAAGTACCTAACAGAAGAGCTAACAGTCATCTTAGAAGCCTCTCATGTGTAGCCATCAAGTACCAAGGAGAATGATCTTCAAGGCGGTTCATCAAGGGTCATCAGGAGTAGTTGAGCAACCTAAGAAGTTGAGCATCATGCAACACTCAATTTGCTCTTCAAGGATGATCAAGCAAAAGCTGCTAAGGATAGAAGATGTTGAGCATGAAGACATCTTAGCGACTCATGCAAACTCAACAACAACAAACAAACAACTCAACAAAGCCGAGGGCTGAGGGCTCGAGGGTCAAAGCGAGGCCAAAGGACTTGTCGGAAGGACTAAACAAAGCGAGGGCAAAGGGTCCTTGTCAGGAGGACTAAATGAAGTTCAAACTGCTTTGGGCTTGAAGAGTTCTAGGGAACTAGAGAAGTTCCAAAGGCTGCGGCCTTGAAGAGTTCTTAGTGAGTTGAAGTCCCGAAAGCTCTTGGCCTTGAAGGAATCTTAGTGATTGAGGTCTTGCCCTTCCTTAGTGGAAATCCTGCTAGTTGAAAGCAGAAGAGTGGATTAGGAGCTTGAGTCTCTGAACCACTTAAAACCCTTGTGTCTTTTACATTATGTCATTTACATTATGTCTATAAGCTGCTATAAGCTGCTATGTATGTTTTAGCGCTTACAACTAAACTTACTCTCTGAACAATGTATGAATGATTATGGATATATCAATGAAGGGATCTTTTACTTATTAGTTGTGCTTGAAAAGATTCTTATGTTTGTCATATGTTAATTATGAACAAAATAATATAAACGAGAAAAGTATTTGAAATAAAAAGGATCTATTCAACCCCCCCTTCAGATCTATTGTGCCCTACGAGGAACTAACAATTGGTATCGAGCGAGGTTCTCATGCTATATTCAAAAGCTAATCGCTTTGAGTGCGATCCCAAGCACTAACATTGTTCTAAACTTAGTTTAGTAGTAAGTAACTTGTTATATCAGATGAGCTCACATGTTGGAAATATTGTGTATAGGTTAAATGTGTATATACACACAGAGTTTGCTCAGATTGGTCCATGGTCTCTATTGATACATCAACAAGACCAATCCTAGCACTGCGATCGATCTTGTAGTCCTAAGACGAGACGAGAGAAACTCGAGAGGCGTCGATGATGACAAAGAGTCAAGCACCCTCGAATCGAAAGATGAAGAAGCCATACATGCTAAGAAATGTTTATCGAGAGAGAAGAAGAAGATCTTCTCAAACTTATGTACGACCGACCAACAATTTGGGTGCAAACTCATTAGCTAAAGGATGTCAAAGATCTTAATCTTTGAGATTCTCTTGGCCTATATCTTCAAGACCACTCTTGATTGATTAAAAGGCCGCCAAAGCAAATAAGTTTGTAGGAGGAGCAAAAGTAAAGCTATGCTCATTATTACCTAAACTCAGTATATCCATGATAAATGATTGTTTAGTAACTGACAGTAAAAAGGTACGGTTCCTCACTATTATAAATGCATTCATCATAATTGCATCTCCTTATGAACTATAACAGGATTCTGTCAAGAAGTCATAATCTACCTAAAAAGGTGAAGAGAGAAAGTAACCTGAGGATGGAAACTCAAATGACTATAAACTTTCTCTCCATCCAAGTTTTAGGTTGAAGATGACATCTTGAAGGAAATCTGAAATAGGTCATAAGAACATCACAAGCCTAATAAACTTTTATGTGAAGTAATCTTCTTTGATGGGTTAGTATGTATGTACAAGCCTATGTTCTAAGTGTTTAATAACACACGAGCATGATCGATTCTGCAAAGGATCTTCTTGATTCAGTAGAAAGCGATCACCTCGATGAATCGACTAGATACTCTAAATCGTGGAGTTGATTCTCACTCTGTGAACACTTAAACATCATGAACATAACCCGGTGAATGATGAAACCATCATAGATAGAGAGAGTGTGTTATTAGATGCCAAATCCTACACACTCACTCACCATCATGCATCTCAAAATGTATGATCATAAGATAGGTGCATGCATGAATATATATCATTGGTGATAAATATGATGATTATCCAAATAAGAGAGCAGGGGTTTAGAAAACTAACCTAGCATGAGGACCCATTTAATTATGGGTACAAAAATAGAAATATATTTAAACCTGCGGGGACTTGGTCGGTCGACCACACTAAGGAATGATGAAGCGAAGACTTTGATCAAGAAGACTCGACCAATGAGAAGGCTAAGGGACAATTCGGAAATGAGTCGATAAAGTTCCTATATGTCAAGCACATCCTTGAAGATCCTCTGAGCTAACTGGAATGGAGCTCACATGGCTGCAAATCTGTATATGGGAGCATGCCACGTCACAACGAAAAGATAAAGAGGATTTTATATGCTCATATCAAGAAAGGCATGCTTTATGAAAAGGATCCTCAAGGGAAGCTCACAACAGAAGATCATTGAGCTTAAGACAAAAGGAGTTCATTAAGAAGCGAGAACTTCTCAATCTCGGAATTTATCAAAGGAGACTACGTTCGTAGTACTGTCAAATGATCGTAGAGTGATCAATCACGAAAATACTCATCTCTACGATACAAGGAAATCAGAAGCGATGATGGAGATTTCGATCGAGGAGGATATGCTCTGGGCGCCTTCAAATGAACTTTGAAGAAGAGGAATCACATCTATTTGGAAAGGCAGACGTCAACAACGGAGGAGCGGTGATCATTAAGGAACAATGACACGAGAAATACTATGAAAAGTTGTACCATTCTGAGAGTCCCAAAACTTTGTGGTGATGAACAAATGAAGATCCATAGTCGGTAGGAGCGTCTCAAAAGCGTACTCTTGATAACCCTTGACCATCGACCCATAATCGTGAAGTGTCTACGATCAAACATATGATCGTAGCGTAAGAGCAGGAGGACACCACGATTTCAGCAATGCAGATATCTAAAGCTGGTAGAAGACCTCCCCACCAGAAAAGGTCTAATGAGATGTTATTGCAAATCATTGCCATAGCACTTCATCTGGAAAGCGCCTCAGGGACAAACCTGACCCTTAGCTCACTCTAAGAGGTTGGCCCTTCCTGAGCTACCTTATCCCAGAAGGAATGCTTGATCTAGTTCATCTCAAAAGAACCAAGTCAGTCAACGATCGTAGAGTTGAGTTTGAAGAAGACTAAAGCGATCGTAGTGCGACCTCGTGATCGTGAAGATAAACTCAACGATCGTAGTCCTACCAAAGGGTACACAGTTCTGAAGGCAGGAAGAAATGAGACATCTCGCTAAGCCATTCAAGTTGAGGAGATAAGTTTGAATACATCGGTGATTGAGCTATCTTTGCATCAAAGTAAGGAGGAAAGACAAAGCCATCCCGCTGCGGCATCTCTCGAGAAGTTGATCGTTGAGTCAACAAAGGAAATCGTAGAGTCTATAGTTGCCTCATCATGCTACTTCTGAATCAAAAGGTCAGCGGTCAAAGCCGCGTCAATTAAGCGTCCACTCTTACGATAAGCTAAAAAGTTGTGGGGAATTCTGACTCATTCTTGGGCAACGTGCAATCAATGGACAGTTGACACATCACTAAGTGTGAAGAGTTAGAAGGAGCGCCATAAAGACAATTTCAAATCTGCAGAGCGAGTTACCAAAAGATATCGAACCTTTCTCCTCCCATTTTCAAAACCCTAGAAAGCTTTTCAAGAGCAAAATCGGTTAACCCTCGAGCCTTACCAAATCAGATCGACCATCTCTCATAAACCTCTCTAAATCAAACACCCACGGTCTTGAACTATTCAAATGGAGAAGCGGCAAGTTATCACCCGGCATTATTTCGGAACCAAATCGTTTTTGAAATCTGAGAAGAAGTTCAGGGACATACTTGAACTCGTGAAGAAAAGTTGGGTTTTCAGAATGCCTTGAGGCAAGTACTCGTGTGTACATTGACCTAGTTAAAGAGTTCTACTCAAGCGTCTCCATAAACTACTGGAACTCATCTACCAAGGTTAAAGGTCGGGACTCTGAAAAGTGAAATCTTCGACCTAAATCAATGCCTAGGTTTTTCCTAACCAAAGGCTAAAGAACCTTGAAGATGTCAACCTTGAACAAGTAAAGGAGTTGATGGGGTACCAAAGAAACCCTAGTTTCAAAGACATGAAGAAGAAGGTTTTTCTGAAGAATATGAGTTCTAAATTTGAAATTGTTGGAAAGTGCATCTTGTGCAAAAAAAACACGCACATGATCGATGATTGACCGACAATTGAAGATAATGTCGACAATAGTTACGAAGAAACAAATTGACTTTGGAGCTATCTTGTTGATCAAATCTCCAAGTGGGTAGAGAAGGTGAGAAGAAGAAAATTGAAAAGCCCTTGACCAAGGTGTTTCATGGAAGGCTGCTTGAGTATCATCTTGAAGAAGAAGCTAGGAGGAGGAAAATCAAGGATGATGAGGAGAAGCCTTGAATGTGCACAAAGTGATGTCTCCACAGTTATTTGAGAAGCTGGAAGAAGAACCCCTAAGGAGAAAAAAAAGTGTGACGGTGGGAGCAGCGATAGAGCCTCTGCAAAGAAGAGGAAGATAGATAGAAGAGAGAGAGCTACGAGTCGATGACTCTGTATGCGATGAGAAATCACACTGACCAGGGAAGAAATCAAAAGTTATGAAAGAAATTTGGTGAGTGAAGAAAGCCCGAGCCCCCCACGAGGAGAGTCTCCTCCACTGAACAAAGACAAAGAAGAAAAGGTCTAGCTGCTTTGAAACAACAAAGAGAAGAAGCGGCGGAGTTGCTTCAAGGGCGATTAGTAAGAAAGCTAAGGTGGAAGACAAACCAACCTTAGCTTCCCAAATCGATACATCTCTTTGAAGAAAGGGACGAAGAGTTAGCGAAGAAGAAGAAAAAAGCAGAGGCAAAGTTCGGTCCCACGATCGACATCAACAATGAAATTGAAGGCGATGGGATGGAAGAAAAATCGACAATTGCTTGACAAAGAAGAATGCTCAAGCCCATGGCCAATCCTCGAGCGATAACTCGATGATGATGAAAGAAAATCAAGATGACCAAAATGCATCCCCAGATGCAACTGCCCCAATAAGCTCAGAGAATGGGTCAGAAAATGTTATTCAAGAAGAAGAAGAAAATGTCCCCTCCAATCTAGAAAGCCCTCATGATGGCTTGAATCGAAAGTGATGAGTCAAGGAAGAAGAAGGATACCCCTGCCAAGTCTTTGAACTCAAAGAAGTATATACATTGAAGCGAGAAAGTCGAGCTGAAGAAGAAGAAGAGTCTGT
The DNA here is from genome assembly GCA_020205605.1 of Panax ginseng. Lineage (NCBI taxonomy): Eukaryota > Viridiplantae > Streptophyta > Magnoliopsida > Apiales > Araliaceae > Panax > Panax ginseng. The sequence goes on from CM035146.1 coordinate 42,420,694, forward strand.
GTCTCCAATAGTTGAACCTCCACGAAGAAGGAAAAGCTACAGGTCTGCAAGCCCAGTTTGCCTCCAAAAGGAACAGTGGCCAATCAAATGCCATCATTGAATTAAGTGATGATGAGTCTGTATCCCAGGGAGAAAATGCTGAAGAAGAAACCAACAATGAAGAAGATGAATCTGAAGAAGATATTGCTGAAGAAGGTTTTGAGAATGAAATGTAGCAAGAGGAATTCTCTGCTGAAAATGATCAAGAAAGTTCAGGCTCCGAGAGAGAAGAGATTGAAGAAGATTCTGGTTCTGCACCTCAGGAAGCAGACGAACAAGAAGATTATCCAGTTCCCTCTCCTGTAAGATTTAGCAGAAGTATCGTAGAGGAAGTGTCAAATGATCTAACAGATGCTTCATCAGAGAGATGGTTCTTCCGGTGGATGCCATGGCTAAAGGCCTTTACTGAAGGAGATGAAAGCTACCTCAGCTGGTGTTACAAGACATTTCCAAGCATGGAACTGGTAGCCCAAAACTTCCCAAGGGTGAAAAGTTATGCCACAAAGATGATAACAAACCAATCTCACTTCAAGGTCTATCGACATGCTGGAAACCTCTATATCCCCTACGATCGTAGAGTGGATTCTGAAGGAAGAAAGAACATAACCAAGGAGCTGATCGTAGAGTCTGTTCACTCTACTACTGATGATGTTCAAGTCCAAAACCAGAAGCCTCCTTATGATCAAGCACTACTATCAGACACTCCATCATCCTCCACAAGCAATTGGTATTCCATGATTGTTCAGATTATCCAAACATTTGAAAATTTGTCCAAAGATGACAATCGTAGAGTCAATCTATTATTCAACTTTGAAGAAGGCGCCAACCAAAAGGATCAAACTACTTTGGGCGAGGAACTCTTGAAGAGCTCGATGATCTAAGCAAGAAGATATCTATGCTCCTTTGAAGAATCACGAAGCGAAGGCAATGACGGAGATGATTCTTTCCGGCCTGACAAGCTTCAAGCTATCTTGGTGATGTATCTCTCAAACTCAAGAGAGAGATAACATCTATCGAAGGCCATCAAGATCAAAAGGATGAAGCTCTACAAATTCAAAAGGCAAATGCAAAGCGGATCGAAGCCCTCTCGACAAGATTGATGACTAAAGCGGTCCTTCTTAGTGCAACTTGAGCTAGGTTAGTGAGAACTAAAGTTTGAAGTTGCCAACTCCTCTACGATGGGCGACTTAATTCCAACATGGGCGAGCTCTCTCAAATGATTGATGACAAAAGGGGGAGAAAAGAGGCATAGAAAGAAGAGAGAGCAAGAGGCACTCGAAAGAAGAAGCGGAGGTTAAGAGAAGAAGTCAAAGAAGAAAGCGGTATGGCTAGATGAAAGAGTATCATCATCATCGAGGGGGCAGGAAGATGATGATAACAAGATCGCAGAGATCGAGGGGGATCCGGATCGGAAAGATGATGAGGGGAGCGGATCGAGAAAGTCATCATGAGAGGGGAGAAAGAAGAAGAAGTCAATCGGATGAGTAGGTGATCAACAAGCATCTGGAAACATACATGAAGCCGAGGAGGTACATCTCTAAAACTATTAGGTATGTTACGGATCCGAGGATGTAGAATATCTTAATATATAAATTGCCATATCAATATAAATGACATTCATGATTAAGCATTTTAGAAATCTATTTGCTCTTGTATATATAAGATTCATTCATAACATGCATATGCACTTATTATTTTTGTCATAATCAAATAGGGGGAGATTGTCAGGAATAAACATGTGAATGATATTCCTATTTAATATATGATTTGATTATATATATATATGAATGAATATGCAAGTATGCTTGCATTAAGAAAAAGTATAAAAGTCCTTTGTTAGATAATAGAAATATATGTACAAGGACTTAGAATGAATTGATCAAATATGTTAGGTTGATCCTACATAAGCAAAACAGCTTTGTAAAGTCCTTAAAAGGAAATGATGTACAAGGACTATAAATATAGAAAGATCAAGCTTATTAGGCTGATCTTATGATGTAATAGATAGGCTAGTCTGATCGTCGATCATTGCACCAGAAGTCATAGTCTGCCAGGTGAGTTAAGGTTAACTCGAGAGCTATCGGCGAGAATAGGAGTATGCAAGATAGTAGATCTCGGAGTTAAGTGAGACTACTGGGGAAGCGAAGAAGGATCGTAGTGTATCAAGTAGAAGCTTCCTCGGGATCGTAGTGTCTTGAGGAAGTCATGTTCGAGAATCGTAGAGATAGCACGCCTCTGGTAGCGATAGGTCATCTGTCGAAGCCAAGGCGAAGCGTAGACTACACTCGAGTCGTAGAGTCTCTGCGATGCCAAAGCCAAGTTAAGGATCGTAGATCACACTCACGAGTTCGTAGAGAGTCTATTGATTACATGCGAGAGATCGTAGTCAAGCAAGATCGGATGAAGACAACAAGCACAAAGGCGAAATCGTAGTGTCGAGATCGATCTCGGGATCGTAGTTATACGCACAAGCCGAAGGTGAATCGTAGAGTCTTGAACTACGATCTAAGAAGAAGTGCTCACAATGCCAAGGATGAATCATAGAGCATATACGGTTCTCAACAAATGAGCACTCGAGAATATCCAAAAGGCGAAGCCTCTGGTTCATTTTGCAAGCTACATCCAAGAAACAAGAGAGCACTTCAACGAATGGCATGCGAGGCTAATAGAAGATCTAAGCACCAACCCAATCGACATTAAGATTGAGGTGTAAGGCCATTCGTGATGAAGTCTTCCACAAGGAGATCGAAGAAGACTTGAAGGTGACTAAAGGAAAGTCGACTTAATGCGATAGCTATCAAGTGAAGCAGAAGACAACGATCTTGGAGACAACCAAGATCGTAGTGTTTGCTAAACAAAGAAGGAGGCGATGGAAGGTGAAGCAGAGATCTTTGGCGACTACGAAGAGCAAGGCTAAAGTGATTAAGTGCGAGGTCGGTTCATTGATGATAAGTGAGCGGAAGATCACAAGGAGAAAGCAAAATTTGGGCCGCCACCACAAATCTGAAGTGTCTTGATATTCAGAAGGGGACCAGAGCAAGGAATTAGGCCATCAGTATCTGAGAACAGTCGAAGCAAACAGAAGTATTGAAGCACTGCACAATACAATGAAGAGGTGTTCTACAGTGAAGATCCAAGCAACACTCTTCAGGATCGTAGTGTTAACTCTACTAGTCAACGAGCAACACTCAACAAGACACTACGATCAGGTCCTTGAAGACGTGCATCAGAATCGTAGAGTCCGAATAACTGAAGACTGAAGCATTGGCAAAGGTTCAATCTGAAGGGTAATATTCGGACAAGTGCCTATTGAGAGCATCGATGCAATAGGACAACCTCTGATCGAGAAATCAGAAAGAGGTAATAAAGTCTTCGACATGCCCAAGACATTAAAGTAATACATCGGCGGGGTAGGTGAAGCGATGAGGCTATGACGTCGAAAAAAGTATGACAAGTCACATCAAGCAGTCTACCTCAAGCAACTTGAGATCTGTGAAGATATTTGAATAGCCTTCAACGGTTACTTTCCAACGGAAGGATTGGGAAGAAGTATAAATGAGAAAGAGCTTTAAAGATCAAAGGTGGTTGGAGTTGTCGAGTTTGGAGAGAAGGTGGACTGATCTAAACCATGTGATAGTGAGTCCGAAGGCTCACTCTATGATCCACCAAGAACACTCAGAAGTCAGATCAAGAAAGAAGTAGAAGTGTGAGTTCTACTATGTAGAAGTGAGAGTTCTACTACATGAAGAGTGTTATGAACTGCCGAGAGAAAGGAGAGCATCATGCCATCTGGATGTCCATCATGGGGAGGCTCTAAGTACAATAGATAAGAGCCTACAATCATCTTAGCAAGTCCATCATGAGAAGGCATCGAGTATTAAGAAGGGAGATCACAAAAGCCATCTTGGTGTCAAGCATGAGAAAGCTTCTAAGTACCTAACAGAAGAGCTTACAGTCATCTTAGAAGCCTCTCATTTGCAGCCATCAAGTACCAAGGAGAATGATCTTCAAGGCAGTTCATCAAGGGGTCATCTGGAGTAGTTGAGCAACCTAAGAAGCTGAGCATCATGCAACACTCAACTGCTCTTCAAGGATGATCAAGCAAAGCTGCTAAGGATAGAAGATGTTCAGAGCATGAAGACATCTTAGCAGCTCAGCACCGACTCCAACAACAACAAACAAACAACTCAACAAAGCCAGGGCCTGAGGGGTCCTTGTCGAAAGGACTAAACAAAGCGAGGGCCAAAGGGTCCTTGTCGGAGGGACTAAATGAAGTTCAAGCCTCTTTGGGCTTGAAGAGTTCCTAGGGAACTAGAGAAGTTCCAAGGTCTGCGGCCTTGAAGAGTTCTTAGTGAATGAAGTCCCAAGGTCACTTTGGCCTTGAAGGAATCTTAGTGATTCGAGTCTTGCCCTTCCTTTGGTGGAAAATCTGCTAGTTGAAAGCGAAGAAGAGTGGATTAGGAGCTTGAGTCTACGAACCACTTAAAACCCTTGTGTCTTTTACATTATGTCATTTATTATTATTATACTATAAGCTGCTATTGCTATGTATGTTTTAGCGCTTACAACTAAACTCACTCTACTGAACAATGTATGAATGATTATGGATATATCAATGAAGGGGATCTTTTACTTATTCTTATGTTTGTGAACTTGAAAAAGATTCTTATGATTTGTCATATAACTTTAATTATGAACAAATCAATAAATATAAACCTTTAGGGAAAAGTATTTGAAATAAAAAGGATCTAGATTAAACCGTTATAATCCAACGATTAACATGTATAGTTCAATTCCTTAGTTAGCATACAAAATTTTGATATATCTATAAAACATATATATATATATATATGTGTGTGTGTGTGTGTGTGACGACCCCAAAATAGGTCTATTCCATCCAACCCATTCTGAGTCGCCAAATACTAGGTACAAAAACAAATACAACTTCAGTAATACAATTGTCGTGCAAAATACGACAACACATATATTTGTGAGTTTAAATACAACTATTGTCTAATATAGCAATTATAAAAACTCAAAAGGGGTCCTCATTACAATTATTGATACGCTATTTCACAGAATAGTGAGGACTACTAATGCAACCATCTGGACCGTCAATCCATTCCCCGACTAGTCCCAAATATATATTCTCATTTCTCAAGAGAACAATGAAAGAAAGGGTGAGCTCAACTAGCCCAAGAAAGAAAATATTATGACTAAGATAATATACAACAAATTATCATTAGTCTTCAACAGGGAAAAATCTGATAAAATATAATAGACAACAAGTTTTAGATCAACAACTGCAGCGGAATAAGCAACCCATTAGAAGAGTCAAGTAGAGAAAGAATTCTACTATCTTCTAAGATTTAAAAGTTCTTCATCAATATTTTATCCCTGTAACATCAATCAATATACATCTTGAATCAAATATTCATCTTTGCATTACAGCCAAAGATATTCATTTTGTATCACTAGTTGGTCATGTTCATCTCAACACTGTTCATCTTTGCTCACGAGCCAAAGATATTCATTAGGTAATCATTCATCTTTGCACTAGGTGCCAAAGATATTCAAGAATATCATCATTTAGGACCGAGGATGATGAAAATATCTTAAAGAAAGCGAATCCAATTGAGATAAAAGATCAAATATTAGGGATTAGTATTACGGTTTATCCAAGTTCAAAAATACTTCATAATAACCAATTGTGAAACAGAATTCAAAATAAAGATCAAAACATGGATACAATCAAAGATAGTAACCATAATAGACAACTTGGACAAAAAGAAGAAAATTTCATTTTTTGGTGAATAGTGCCGTATTCGTGAATAGTGTCGTATTCGTGAATAGTGTCGTATACGTGAATAGTAACTTCGACACCAAAAGATAGAAAATCCACAAGAAAAATCATCATGCTTCGTGAATAGTACTCATGAATAGTAACTCATAAATAGTAACTCGTGAATACTAACTCATGAATAGTAACCGCGACATGAAAGTTTCCAAATTTGATAAAAAGTTCCAACCAATATTTTGGCAAAATGATATTGAAGAAATAATATCACTTACGAAGAAAATAACATCCCTTACCTCAAAATATCAGTACTTTTGATCGGAATATCAGTATAAGGCTGAAGGAAACTTACACTGATGAATAGAAACTCACAAAGTATCTAACTACTCACAAAATCCACTCAATAATCTAGAGAGAGAAAGAGAGAAAGCTTATGTTTCTAGTGTGCTTTTCAATTCTAACTTAGCCCTCTATTTATAGGAAAATGTTAGCACGCAAAGCGGACTTGACACTTGCAACCCTGATGGCTTTACCTGCTATTATTCCCACCCACCACATTTGAATAAAAATTCCAGCACATTTCTCACCAACCAAAAGTGGGGCCCACCAATTCTAGAATTTTCCACTAAAATGCTAAATTCGGATACTTCAACAATTTCTGAACCAGTCACCTCTTAAAATTCATAACAAATCATACGTTCATTTTTAAAGGTTCAAAATTTGTGGACATATACTCAACTTATATATGTATAACATATCCAAAAATCACAACGATCCAACGATTGGATTAAAAATTATAACTCACATAATATATCTCAAAAATCTTGGGTTTATTTTTAATACCTTCATTCAAACAAAAAAATCTTGATAAAATACCTCAACATTAACTCTTTCATTAATAACCACATAAATAAATCCATCATTTATATCCACATAAAATAAATAATTCCTTATCATATGAATCAATAATTAATTATTCACAAATAATATTACGAATCACATTTATGACAACCAAGTCATGTTCCCGGGAAAGAGGGGCTTTTCGATAAGGATTTTCTCACTTCTTTGTGCGCAATTAGGTGACCAAACCTCTCCTTCGATGAACTTTCTAAACATTGCCAATAATGCTATCTAATAATATTATTCCAAATAATATTAATTATTGATCCGATAATGGAGATGATGTGCGTTGACAATTATTGAGCAACAATAATATAAAATATCAATGACAATTATTGAATCAATAAAATAAAATATTGAGCAAATAATTCACCGTAATAATTAATGAGTAGTGCCTTTCACGTAAGGATCAATAATTCAACAATGCATGCAATACCATGTGCGTCATCGTGCAACCACGCCAGACATCAGATATTTTAACCAACGGGTATTCCAATGATGTTAACTTGTGAATAACCACGCTGTAGTTATTTATAACAACCCAAACTTTGTCATTTTCTTCATCCCAGGTTATCCGTTATGGGGCCCTACAAATGGTCATTTGGCTTGAGGTATGCGAATATTCCAACGGAAAAGAATATTCCACTACCAAATGAATATTCTCCGACACAATGAATATTTTATTACCACTTGCTTATTTTGCAAAATTTGCACATTTCACCCATAACCAAAGTATTATATCAAATTAACACCTTATTTTTCACAATAATAATTAGAAAAAATTCGACTTTATTCATTAAAAAATTTGGGGTCTTACAACCTCCCCTCCTTATGAAATTTCATCCTCGAAATTGACGTACGTACCTGGTGTATCGAAAAGGTGAGGATACCTCGCTTTCATTTCTGATTCCAACTCCCAGTTCATTTCTTCAATAGCATGGTTCCTCCACAAAACCTTAACTTCAGGTATAACCTTTGTGCATAGTACATGTTCTTTCCTATCCAAGATCTTAACAGGTACCTCCTCGTACGTTAAATCTTTGGCTATCTCGTCTGGTTCTAACGCAATAATGTGATTTGGGTCGTCCACATATTTACGTAACATCGATACGTGAAAAACGTTATGAACACGCGGCATACTTAGCGTTAAGGTGAGTCTATAGGCCACAGTTCCTACTTGATCGAGGATTTCAAATAAATCGAAGGCATGAGTTTTCTTCTCTTCATCGACTCTTACTTCTAGAATAACGCATTCTTGCACCTTCTTCTTTATATTCATCAGCTCCAGTGTGTAGCTTGTGTAAGACCTCGAATTTTATGAAATAAAAGTATTCAATTTTTCTTATAATTACTATTCAGTAAATGGTTAAATTGATAAAAGTTAAGTTAAGGGTGATATATGAATTTTTTTCAAAATACACAAGTGGTTATAAAAATATTCATTGTTTGGGAATATTCGTTTTGGTCGTGGAATATTCTTTCTCGTTGGGAATATTCGCATTTAAATATATAAATGACCATTTCAGGGCCCTATAATGTAATAATCATTACGGATGAAGAAAATGACAAAATTAAGTTTTATAAATAACTACAGTAATCGTATCTGCTAACACTATTGGAATACGGTATTAAAATAAAGTAATACGCGTTGTTGCATACAAGAGCATTACCAGATACACAAGATTTTTGAATTATTGATTCTTACGAAGAAGGCACATGTAGTTACTTTTTAATATTTTATTTTATCGATTCAATAATTGTTGCGTTGATATTTTATATTATTGTTGTTTCAATAATTATCATCGCATAATATTTTCATTATCGATCAATAATTCAGTATTATTTGAATAATATTATTAGATAGTATTATTGGCAATGTCTAGAAAGTTCATCAAGGAGAGGTTTGGTCACTTAATTCATGGCGCCAAGAAGGAGAAATTTTATTGAAAGCCCCCCTTCTCGGGAACTACCGATTCTCATAATGTGATTCTCAGAATATTATTTGTGAATAATTAATTATTGATTTATATGATAATGAAATATTTATTTGATGTGGATATAGATGATGGATTTATTTACGTGGTTATAAATGAAAGAATTAATGTTGAGGTATTTTATCAAGATTTTGTTGGATTGGAGGTATTAAAAGATCAAATCTAAGTGTTCTTAAAGCTCTATCAGTGAGTTATAATTTTGATCCGACCATTGGATCGTTGTAATTTTTGGATATGTTATACATATATAAGTTGAGTATATATCCACAAATTTTGAACCGCTGAAAACTAACGATGATTTGTTATGAATTTTAAAAGTAGTCAGAACCAGATATTTAAAATCATCCGTTTGTGGATTTCGGGCCAATTTTCGCTTGGAATTTGGAAAAACTTCCTTCTTCAAAGTTGTAGATAATGGAATTTTCTATGGAAAGACGCGAGTTTCAAATTTTCTGATAACCGAGCTATTTTCTATGAATTGTTGAAGTTTTGAGAATAAAATAATTTTATTATATTTATGGGTGGGACCCACTTTGGTTGGTGTTAATAACATGTGGGTTGCTATTCCAAGTTAAATTTGGTCTTTGGTGGTGGTAGGTGGCGTGGGACAAATGAAATAATAATAATATATTTTATTAATTTAGTCTCCTTCAGGCGTTCTAAAGATTTTCCTATAAATAAGCTTAAGTTAGAATTGAAAATCACACCGTAAACATAAGTTTCTCTCTATATATTATCAAGCATATTTTTGTGAGTATTTAGATACTTTGAGAGTTGCTATTGAGACAAAGTTTCCTCCGACTTTTCATCCGATATTCCTATTGTAAATACCGCTCTTTTGAGTAAAGGGATTTTAAGGGTTATTATGTTTTTTCGGTTCGTATTTCTTCCCGACCTTCAGTAAAATTTTGGAAATATTTGAAATGATATTTTGATGAGTTTTATTGATTTTGTCCAAAAATGGTGATTTTTGGATGTATAGATTAAGAGTTATGAATTTTACGGAAAATACTATTTTAAAAGTAACCGCTTATAACTCCTTGTGGTTAACTCCAAAATTGATGAAATTTTTATTGGGAGTACATCTATATAATATCAAGATACTTTGTAAATTTGAAATTTTTGGATAAAAGTACAATTTATGATAAATGTCTAAATATTGGGTGGTTTTGGCCATATGAAAAAATAGTAAATGAATTTTAAAAAATCCGAGAAAAATATATGTTCAATATGGAACTATATTACGCTAAATCCCGTAAAAGAAATATTTTTGGAACTGATTTGGTATTTTCATGAAAATAGACTAGTTATGAGTAAATGAATTAAATATGTTATGTGAAGTAAGAAAATTGGAAAATAGGATTTTATGGCTTCGAGAATCCTATATGAGGTATATACGCTGATTTTTGATGGGGTTTTGGTTATTGGTGATGAAATCTTATGAGTTTGAAATTTTAGGATGATTAAATGCATTATTTAGTAAAGTGTAAACAATTAAAATAAATTGTTTATAAGTTTAAGAAATGTTATTTCAATATCATTATACCAAAATATTGGTATGGATTTTATTGTGGAATTTCTACCTTTTTGAGTCGGGTTTACTATTCATGAGTTATTATTCATGAGTTACTATTCACGAGTTACTATTCATGAGTTACTATTCACGGATACTATTCATGACAAAATTGGTTTTCTATTTCTGACCAAATTATCGTTGATTTATGAATCTTACTCTTGAAATTAATTCCATGTTTTGATGTTATTGTTTTTATTATCATATATAACATTTTTATAATCTTGGTGAAGAAATTTGTCTTTGACATGAGTGTAAAGATGGGTAGATTATTGGTATGATCACGACTATGGGGTTCTCTTTGGCCAAGAAAGGCAAAGATGAATTGTGACTAGTATGATCATGACCATTGAATTTACAATTGAATATTTTTAGCTTAAGTACAAAGGTGAATTGATCAACATGGTTATAATTATGGTTTATATAGATTTTGAAATGATTATATATTTCTTTGAGATATTAATATCTTTGGCCTGTAGTGAAAAGATGATCTGTTGTTGAATATCTTTGGCCCGTAGTGCAAAGATGACCTGTTGTTGAATATCTTTGGCCCAGTAGTGCAAAAGATGAATCTGTTGATTTAATATCTTTGGCCCGTGAGTGCAAAGATGAATTTATTAGTATGATTATGAGCAGAGGCTGTGATTTGGTATAACCATGATCTTTGATGTTTCGTAAAGACAGTGATGAAAATTATCTTCGTTTTGGATGAGAAGAGAATTTAGAATTACAATTATGATTATGAGTTATTCATATAATTGTGGAAAGGAACTATTGATTAATGTTACGTGGATAAAACATTGTTGGTGGACTTTTAATGTGAGAAGATAATAGACTTTATGGTCTATTTAACTCTTCTAATGGATTGCTCGTTCACCGCAACTATGGTTGAAAAGTTTATCATCTACCATATGTTCTAAATCTCCGATTTATTACATCGATGAAGGCTATTGATAATTTAATTATCTTTAGTCATGATATTCTTTATCGAAGTTAGTTGTGCTCACCCTTTTGCTTCACAATTCCTTTTCGTAATAAAAGTGTAAATTTGGGTCGAAATGGGGGGTAATGGGGAATAGAGCGGTGGTCTCTAGTGTGGAGTTCTCCCTAAACAAAGATAGACAAGTGTGTTGTATACATCTTTTAGTAGTTATATTTGGTGAATCATATAGGAGAGGTGAACCCAACGTTGGAAGGGTGTTTTGCCACTATCATACAAGATGTCTAATGACATACAACCTCGTGTCATCATAAGACAGGGTTGTGCTCATCCACTTGCTGAGTATATTTATGAGCACTACCTATATAACCTTGGTGTTTGTTTGAAGTATAATTATCAATTTGAGACAGTGGAGATAATGATAAGTCAAGAGAAGACTCACCATTGGGAAGAATATGATAGTAATCTTCTCATTTTCTTTAGGGGTCTATGGGTCAATCAAGGATAATTTTGTGTAATATATGATATCTATCATAACCTAGAAGCATGGCCTCCCATGTACGAAGGTTTCCTTGAGCACTTCCCAAAGATTCTAATTTCTAAAATAATTTTTAACTATACATTTATGTAAGGTGTCATTGTGACGTGCTATCCATGGTTGGGATGAGAGTCACAGTTGGTATATATATTTGTATCCAAACTCATAGTATATGTGTTGTTGTATTTTGCACGACAATTGTTGTAATAAAGTTGTAGTTGTTTTTTCTGTACCATGTATTTGGCGACTCGTAATGGGTTGGATGGAATGGACCTATTTTTGGGGTCGCCATGACTGAAAGCGATTTTAACTTTATCGATTAAAGTCGATTCTACTCGTGATATTCGTTATCTTCACGTGGGTCCCTGTAGTCTTTAACTCTATCATCATCATTTGTAAGTCATATAAAATGGATTTTTTTGTGTTAACAACATCACACTCAGAACGATATGATCTTCTACTCAACGCCGTCACCTACCACTTTCGTTTTCCCACGATGGTATTGAATGATACGATCGTAATCTTCAACAGCTCGAGCCAACGTCTTTGGCGCATTATACGTTCCTTTTGGTTGAAGAAATATTTAAGGGTTTTAGAAATGGGTTTTGTACTGAGGTCAATACAAAATTCGATTTCACACTCTAGGGGTAGGCTAAGAAGTCCTTCGAGAATACGTCAGGAGATTTATTAACAATAGAAATATCATTTAAGAACTGTGACTCTCATCCAAGACTTGGATAGCACATGAAATGAAGGTTTCTACTAACGAAGTTTCAATCGATAAGTCAAAGTCTAACTTCTCTAGAGTTAAATTTAAACATTGAACACAAGCAAGAGAGTTAAAATAATGGGTAGAACCGGTATCTAATAAGGTATAGACTTCTCAAGAATTTATAATTAACTAACTCGTGCTAACATCGTTCGGGTTACTCGCTTTTTGAGAAGTCACGAAAAACGCTCTTCCTGAAACCACCGACTTTGTTTTGTCTGTATCCACCTTTGGTTCCACCGTCCCAACTGGACTTGATTTCGCTACAAGAAAAATCGAGCTATGTGACCGTCTTTTCCACAACTAAAACATATCTTGGAAAGCTGTGAACAGTTTGGACTTATATGTCCCTCCTCTCCGTGATCAGATCATCTATCTGGCGGCGGCCGTTCTCCTCCCTAGAATTTGTTGTTGGTCTTTATTCTTCGACGTCTTCCGCTCATCGTTAAATCTTCTCTTCTTGAAATTTCCACTCGAATCATTTCTTCTATTATCTTGGCCATGATTACCACCGAAGTGGTTACCATTTCTGGCATGATAATTTCCTCCACGATGGTTATCATTGTTCTGATGACCGTTGCCACCGGTACGATTATTATTGTGTTGTTGCTCATTATCCTTCGGTTGGGCTGGCTCATTATCGCGCTCCAATAACTGAGCCATATTCACTACATCTGAATATAAACAAAGTTTGTGAGAAATGAGGCATTGACGTATCTTGGGTTTCAAACCTCGCAGAAACATTCGCGTCATTCTCTCCTCATTATCAACCAAATGGGATTCAAATCGGGACAACTCGGCAAATTTAGCCTCATATTGCGACACGGTCATATTATTTTGCTCCAACTTGATAAAATCCACCTCCTTCATGTGACGAATACTTTCGGGAAAGTACTTATCGTTGAACAATTCTTGGAACTTCTCCCAAGACATCTTCAGTGTGGCAGGTTGAGTACGCTTTACCGATTCCCACCAGTAATATGCCTCTCCTCGTAACATAAAGGTGGCAAAGGGAACCTTTTGCTCCTCGGAACATCTCAAGACATCAAATATCTTGGTGATCTGCTTTATCCACGTCTCTGCCGTAAGTGGTTCTGGCTTTCCCAAAAACTCTGGTGGTCCCAGCTCCTTGAACTGCTTAGCGGTGACCAACCATGGGTTGCCATTGTTTCCACCTACATTATGAACATGAGTCTCTCTCGTTTGGTGTTACATGAATTCTAAAAAGCTCCTAAACATACCGTCGTTCGTCATTTGGTCGGTGCCGTTATTCACCTAAGGATTATTTCCATCCTGATGCACATTATCCTGGGTATTAATCGTTGGTGACTCAACGGTCTCATATGCTTCATTGCTTATCACAATATTTTCAAATGTCATTTTTAAACACTGCCACAAAACAAGGGTTAATTGACATATCACATATTATCCCTATACTCTGACCGACCAATTAAATACCAAATAAACTTAGGTAGGTCATACTAGCGAAGGAATTCCTCGTCTCTCCCCTCCTAGTTCTTGTCTCACATCTCAGCCAGGGATCATATCCCTAAGCTTTGATACCAACTGTGACGACCCCAAAATAGTTCCATTCCATCTAACCCATTCTGAGTCACCAAATACATGGTACAAAAACAAATACAACTTTAGTAATACAATTGTCGTGCAAAATACGACAACACATATACTGTGAGTTTAAATACAACTATTGTCTAATAGACAGTATAAAAACTCAAAAGGGGTCCTCATTACAATTATTGATACGCTATTTCACAGAATAGTGAGGACTACTAATGCAATCATCTGGACCGTCAATCCATTCCTCGACTAGTCCCATCTATATTCTCATTTTCTGAAGAGAACAATGAAAGAAAGGGTGAGCTCAACTAGCCCAGTAAGAAAATATTATGACTAAGATAATATACAACAAATTATCATTAGTCTTCAACAGGGAAAAATCTGATAAAATATAATAGACAACAAGTTTTAGATCAACAACTGCAGCGGAATAACCAACCCATTAGAAGAGTCAAGTAGAGAAAGAATTCTACTATCTTCTAAGATTTAAAAGTTCATCATCAATATTTTATCCCTGTAACATCAATCAATATACATCTTGAATCAAATATTCATCTTTGCACTACAGGCCAAAGATATTCATTTGTATCACCAGTTGGTCATATTCATCTCAACACCTATTCATCTTTACACTACGGGCCAAAGATATTCATTAGGTAATCATTCATCTTTGCACTACAGGCCAAAGATATTCAGTAATATCATCATTTAGGACTGAAGATGATGAAAAATATATTAAAGAAAACGAATCCAGTGAGATAAAAGATCAAATATTAGGGATTCGTATTACAGTTTATCCAAGTTCAAAAATACTTCATAATAACCAATTATGAAACAGATTTAAAATAAAGATCAAAACATGGATACAATCAAAGATAGTAACCATAATAGACAACTTGGACAAAAAGAAGAAAAAATCATTTTTCGGTGAATAGTGTCGTATTTGTGAATAGTGTCGTATACGTGAATAGTGTCGTATACGTGAATAGTAACTTTGACACCAAAAGATAGAAAATCCACAAGAAAAATCATCATGCTTCATGAATAGTACTCATGAATAGTAACTCATAAATAGTAACTCGTGAATAGTAACTCATGAATAGTAAACCCGACATGAAAAGTTCTAAATTTGATAAAAAAGTTCCAACCAATATTTCGGCATAATGATATTGAAGAAATAATATCACTTACGAAGAAAATAACATCCCTTACCTCAAAATATTAGTACTTCTGATCGGAATATCGGTATAAGGCTGAAGGAAACTTGCACTGATGAATAGAAACTCACAAAGTATCTAAATTCTCACAAAATACACTCAATAATCTAGAGAGAGAAAGCTTATGTTTCTGGTGTGATTTTCAATTCTAACGTAGCCCTCTATTTATAGGAAAATGTCAGCACGCCGAAGCAGACTTGACCTGCAACCTGATGGCTTTACCTGCTACTATTCCCACCCACCACATTTGAATAAAAATTCCAGCACATTTCTCACCAACCAAAAGTAGGGCCCACCAATTCTAGAATTTTCCACCAAAATGCTAAATTCGGATACTTCAACAATTTCTGAACCAGTCACCTCTTAAAATTCATAACAAATCATACGTTCGCTTTAACGGCTCAAAATTTGTGGACATATACTCAACTTATATATGTATAATATATCCAAAAATCACAACGATCCAACTCATCGGATTAAAAATTATAACTCACTTAATATATCTCAAAAATCTTTGGTTTAATTTTTAATACATTCATTCCGACAAAATACTTGATAAAACACCTCAACATTAACTCTTTCATTAATAACCACATAAATAAATCCATCATTTATATCCACATAAAAATAAATAATTCCTTATCATATGAATCAATAATTAATTATTCACAAATAATATTACGTAATCACATTTATGACAAAACCGCATTGTTCCTGTGAAAGAGGGGCTTTCGATAAGGATTTCTCCTTCATTGGTAGCGTAATTAGGTGACCAAACCTCTCCTTGACAGAACATTCTAGACATTGCCAATAATGCTATCTAATAATATTATTCCAAATAATATGAATTATTGATCTGATAATGGAGATGATGTGCAGTGACAATTATTGAGCAACAATAATATAAAATATCAACGCAGCAATTATTTAATCAATAAAATAAAATATTGAACAGTAACTACTATAACAATTATTGAGTAGTGCCTTCTCACGTAAGGATCAATAATTCAATAATATCATGCAATACTGTGCATGTGCAGCAACCATGCCAGACATCAGATTTTAACCACCGGGTATTCCAACTGTGACGCCCCCAAAATAGGTATACATCACCAATTCTGAGTCGCCAAATACATGGTACAGAAACAACTACAACTTCATTAATACAATTGTCGTGGAAAATACGACAACACATAAACTGTGAGTTTAAATACAAATATTGTCTTCTAGACAATATCCACACTCAAATAAGTCCTCATTACAATTATTGATACATTATTTTACAAAATAGTGAGGACTACTAAAACAACTGTCTTGAACCATTACTCCACACCCCGACTAGTTCCCGCTATATTCTCATCTCCTGAGAAGAAAATGGAACAAAAAGGAAAATGGTGAGCTCAACTAGCCCAGTAAAGAATATTATGACTAAGATAATGTACAACAAATTATCCTTAGTCTTCAACAGGGAAAAATCTGATAGAATACAATAGACAACAAGTTTTAGATCAACAACTGCACCGGAAACAACAATTCATTAGAAGAGTTAAGTAGAGAATTAAATCTACTATCATCTATGAATTTAAAAGTCCATTATCGATATTTTATCCCTGTAACATCAATAAATATACATCATAAATCAAATATTCATCTTTGTACTACAGGCCAAAGATATTCACCACTGGGTCATGTTCATCTAAACACTGCTCATCTTTGCACTACGGGCCAAAGATATTCATCATAAAATCATTCATCTTTGCACTACACACGTGCCAAAAGATATTCAGCTATATCATCATTTAGGATCGAGGATGATGAAAATATTTTAAAGAAAACGAAGCAAACAAATATTAAATTCAAAAGAACAAATATTAAATAATCAGAGAGGAGTAAAATTCAAGAATGAAGACCAAAACATAGATCCAATCCAAGATAGGAATCATAACAGACGATCTTGGACACAGAAAAGAAAATTTAATTTTTTTGTGAATAGTGTCGTATTCGTGAATAGTATCGTATACGTGAATAGTAACTCCGACACTAAAAGATAGAAATTTCACAAAAAAAATCATTATGCTTCGTGAATAGTACTCGTGAATAGTAACTCGTGAATAGTAACCCCGACATGAAAAAGTTCCAAATTTGATAAAAAATTCCAACCAATATTTCGGCATAATGATATTGAAGAAATAATATCATTTTTTAAAAAATAATATCTCTTACCTCGCAAAAACAGTACTTCTGACTGGAATACTGAATATAGTGCTGAAAGAACTTGCACCGTATAGCAATACTCAAAGTACTAAATACTCACAAAATACGTTCGATATTATAGAGAGAGAAAACTTTAGTTTCTGGTGTGATTTTCAATTCTAACCTAAGCACCATATTTATAGGAAATTGCTTAGAACACCAAAGCAGAAAATTTAATATAATAATATTATATATAAACAAATTTCCTACACCCACTTCTTGAATCTAAATTCAGCAACTACATCACATACAAGACCCACAATTAATGACAAAAACGTTTTTCACAAAAAAAAATAATTAAAACTTCTAAAAATCAATTATTTCGGAACTTCAATTCATAATAAATAGCTCTTTTATCAAAAAATTCGAATCTCGCGTATTTCTATAGAAAATTAAATTCTCTACTACTTTATAGAAGAAAGTTTTTCCAAATTCCAAATGTAAATGACCCAAATCCATATAATGGACGATTTTACAAAGCTATAATCAAATTTCAACCAAGAAATGGGTCCACCAACATGTTTAACATATTTTTAAACAAATTTTGCAATAAAAAATACTCTTCCTCCTCATATACTCATATATCCCACATTCATTGTAAAATATCACCATTATTATATTATAATAATATAATAAAATATTATTTTATCGAGAAAAGATAAAATATCAATTTTTAACAATTGTCACTTTAAAAATTTTCTCCATCTATATCCACATAAAATAAATATTTTCTCATCATATAAATCAATAATTAATTATTCTCAAATAATATTACGTAATCACAATATCGACAACTGTGCCGCTCCTCAGAAAGAGGGGCTTTCAATAAGAATTTCTCCTCATCATGGCGCAAGCAATTAGGTGACCAAACCTCTCTTAGATGTAACTTTCTAGACATTGCCAATAATGTTATCTAATAATATTATTCAGATAATATGAATTATTGTCTGATAATGGAAAATAATCGTATAGTGACAATTATTCAAACAACAAAGAATATAAAATATCAACGTAGAAATTATTGAATCAATAAAATAAAATATCGAATAAAGAATTATCGTAATAATTATTGAGTAGTGCCTTTCACGTAAGAATCAATAATTGGTGCAATACTGCAAAGCATCGCAACAACGCCAGACATCGTGTTTTAACCACCGGTATTCCAACAAGAGATAATCGGTAATAACTACGCCGCTATTTATAAACAACTTATACTTGTCGCTTTCTTCATCCAATCGCTTTTCGTTATGGGCCCATACATTAAGGTCAAGCGTCGCCGCATTTAATATTCCCCGACACGTTAAGAATATTTCACGACCAAACGAATATTCTCCGACAACAATGAGTATTTTATAACCACTTGCTTATTTAAAATATTTGTGCATTTTACCCATAACTAACCACATTAATCAAATCAACCCTTACTATTACAAAATGATAAATAGAGGAAATTAAATTTCATTTATTAATAATTTGGGGTCTTACAACCTCCCCTCCTTATGAAATTTTGTCGTCGAAATTGACGTACGTACCTGGTGTTTCGAAAAGATGAGGATACCTCACTTTCATTTTCGTTTCCAACTCCCAGGTCATTTCCTCAATAGCATGGTTTCTCCACAAAACTTTAACTTGTGGTACGACCTTCGTGGGTAAGACATGCTCTTTCCTATCCAAGATCTTGACATGTACCTCCTCGTACGTTAAATCTTTCATTATCTCTCGTCGGTTCTAACTCAATAATGTGGTTCGGTCGTCCACATATTTACGTAACATCGATACGTGAAAAACGTTATGAACACGCCGCCATACTTGCGATAAAAGAAACGAGTCTATAGGCCACAGTTCTTATTCGATCGAGGATTTCAAATGGACTAATAAATCAAGGTTCGAGCTTTCTCACATCGCCGATTCTCGCTTTTGGAATAACGACTTCTTGCATCTTCTTCTTCATATTCATCAACTCCAAGTCTCAGAGCTTGAGCAACTTTTAAATTTATCGATTAAAGTTGATTCTAATCAGATATTCGTTATCTTCACGCAGGTTCTTGGAATCTTTAACTCTATCTCCATCTTCGTAAGTTATACTGAAATGGGTCTTTGTGTTAACAATATCGCACTCTAAACGATACGATCTTTTACTCAACGCTACGCCTACCATGTCTCGCTTTTTTTTCAGATGGTATTGAATGGTATGGTCGTTATCTTTCATCAATTTCGAGCCAACAACTCGTTGTCGCATGTTGAGTTCTTGGAAGCTCTTTTCATATTCCTCGCTCCATTCGAATTTTGTATCTCTACGAGTCAGCTGAGTTAATGGAGTAGCGATTCGAGAAAATCTTTCCACGAATCTCCGATAATAACCAACTAAGCCTAGAAAGCTACGATTTCGACATCGACTTAGGTTGCTCTCAACTATGACTCATATCCCAATCTTGGATAAGACGTCACAATGGTACCTATCAGTTTACTATCACACAAATATGGCGTCCCCTATGGAGAGTCTGGCTTCGATGCATTCCACAAAGGAAGTCACCAGATAAAGGCTCTGCACAAACTTCTACAATTGAATTTTTAACCTCAAGTTCAATAGAGCCATGAGATTTTAGAAATGGGTTTTGTACCGGGTTCAAAGTCGATACAAAATTCAATATCACACTTTGGGAGTAAGCCAAGAAATTCTTCAGGAAATACATCAGGAAATTTACTAACAATAGAAATATCATTCAAATCTGACATATTTTTGTTCAAGTCCATAATATGGGCTAAGAAAACTTGACATCCGTTTTTTAATAAATGAATGACTTTATGGCTTGATATGAAAGTGTTTGACTTCAATGGTTTGGTTGCTTGAATTGAATAACAAAGTTGCTTAGAATATGAAAACTAACAACCTTATTTAAAGCAATCAATTTTGGCATGATGAGAAGTTAATTCAATCAATCCCTAAAATCACATCAAAAGCAAGTATCTTTAAAGAAATAAGGTCAATGTGTAATGTGATGGTGCCAACTTGGATCAAACAAGATTTATAAATAGTGGATGTAACAAAAGTTTCTCATAACGGAGTTTCAACAGATAAGTCAAAGTCTAATTTTCTCCGGAGTCAAGTTTAAACGTTGAGTATAAGCAGGAAAGATAAATGAATGGGTAGAACCGGTATCTAATAAAGTATAAACTTTGTAAGAATTTATAATTAACTAACCTGTGCTAACTTCGCTCGGGTTCCTCACATTTTTCGACCAAACCACGAAAAACGCTTCTTCCAGAACCGCTGACTTTGACTTTTTCTCGGGACCTTTTGAGTCACCATCCCCATTGGATTGGGTTTCGCTACCGTGATAATCTCGAAGCGATATGACCTTCTTTTCCATAATTATAACATACCTTTGAAAGTTGTGAACAGCTTTGGACTTATGTGTCCCTCTCTCCTCCGATCTCAGTAAGATCTAACTGGCGATCTTTCTCCTCCTCTAAAATTCGTTGTCGGTGTTAGTGCCGACATCTTCCCGCCATTGTTAAATCTTCTTCTTGAAATTTCCACTTGAGTTATTTCTTCTATTACCTTGGCTATGATTACCAATCAAGTGGTTACCATTTCGCATGATAATTTCCTCCACGATGGTTATCATTGTTCGATGACCGCCGCCACCAGACGATTATCATCGAGTTGTTGGTCATTATTCTTCAGTTGAGCCAACTCATTATCGCACTCCAATAACTGAGCCCTATTCACAACATCTAAATATAAACAAAGTTTGTGAGAAATGAGGTATTGACGTATTTTGGGTTTCAAACCTCGCAGTAAATATTCGCATTATTCTCTCCTCATTATCAACCAAATGGGATGCAAATCGACAACAAGCAAACTTAGCTTCATCATCGCGACATCGCTCATATTGTTTTGCTCCAAATTTTGATGAACTCTACCTCCTTCATGTGATGAATACTTTCGGAAAGTACTTATCGTTGAACAATTCTTGAACTTCTCCCAAGACATCTTCAAGCAGTAAGTCGAGTACGCTTTACTTGATTCCCACCAATAATCGCCTATCCTCGTAACATGAAAGTGGCGAAAGGAACCTTTTGCTCCCCTAAGCATCCCAAGACATCAAATATCTTAGTGATATGCTTTATCCACGCTCTCTCGCCGTAAGTGGTTCTAGCTTTCCCAAAAACTCGGCGCCCTAACTCCTTGAATCGCTAAGCGGTAACCATCCGTGAGTTGCCGTGTTTCCACCGCATTTTGAACAAAGAGTCTTTCTCGCTTGGTTTTGCATGAATTCTAGAAAGTTCCTAAACATACCATCGCTCATCATCTTCCCGTTGGTGTTGTTCACAGGAGGAACATTGCCACTATCATTGCACGTTTCTCCTCGTTGGTGAGCAAAGGTGTTCCACTGGCCTCATTTACTCCATCGTTAACATTCTCAACGACATTCTTAAATATCGCTTATAAAACAAGGGTTAATTAAAAAAATTAACAAATCACATAATACCCCTATATTATGACCCACCAACAAATAAGCTTAGGTAGGACACACTAGCTAATGATTTACTCTGCCTCCCTCCTAGTTCTATTCCCCGATCTCCGCCAGAGATCATATCCCCAAGCTCGATATTAACCGTGACGCCCACAAAATAGGTATATACAACCCATTCTAAGTCGCCAAATACATGGTATGTAAACAACTACAACTTCATTAATACAATTGTCGTGCAAAAATACGACAACACATAAAACCGTGAGTTTAAATACAAATATTGTCTTCTAGACAATATCCACACTCAAATAAGTCCTCATTATAATTATTGATACACTATTTTACAAAATAGTGAGGACTACTAAAACAACTGCCTTGAACCATTACTCCACACCCCCGACTAGTTCGCTTATATTCTCATCTCCCCGAGAAGAAAAATGGAACAAAAAGGAAAAGGGTGAGCTCAACTAGCCCAAGAAAGAATATTATGACTAAGATAATGTACAACAAATTATCCTTAGTCTTCAACAGGAAAAACTCGATAGAATACAATAGACAACAAGTTTTAGATCAACAACTCGCAAGTAAACAACAATTCATTGTAAGAGTTAAGTAGAGAATGAAATCTACTATCATCTATGAATTTAAAAGTCCATCATAGATATTTTATCCCTCGTAACATCAATCAATATACATCATAAATCAAATATTCATCTTTGTACTATGTGCCAAAGATATTCACCACTGGTCATGTTCATCTAAACACATGTTCATCTTGCACTACCACGGCCAAAGATATTCATCATAAAATCATTCATCTTTGCACTACAGGCCAAAGATATTCAGTTATATCATCATTTAGGACTGAGGATGATGAAAAATATTTTAAAGAAAACGAATCCAGTGAAACAAAAGAACAAATATTAAGGATTCGTACTTTAAACAATCCAAGTTCAAAAATACTTCATAAATAACCAGAGTGGAGTAAAATTCAAGAATGAAGACCAAAACATAGATCCAATCCAAGATAGGAATCATAATGATTTATCTTGGACACGTAAAAGAAAATTTAATTTTTCCGTGAATAGTGTCGTATTCATGAATAAGTCAGATACGTGAATAAGGCCGTGACACGTGAATAGTAACTCCGACACTAAAAGATAGAAATTTCACAAAAAAATCATCATGCTTCGTGAATAGTACTCGTGAATAGTAACTCATGAATAGTAACTCATGAATAGTAACTCGTGAATAGTAATTCATGAATAGTAACCCCGACATGAAAAAGTTCCAAATTTGATAAAAAGTTCCAACCAATATTTTGGCATAATGATATTGAAGAAATAATATCATTTTTAAAAAAATAATATCCCTTACCTCCCAAAAATATTACTTCTGACTGGAATACTGGATATAGTGCTGAAAGAACTTGCACCGTATAGCAATACTCAAAGTACTAAAATACTCACAAAATACGCTCGAATTATAGAGAGAAAAAACTTTAGTTTCGTGTGATTTTCAATTATAAACCTAAAGACCCTATTTATAGAAATTGCTTAGAACACCAAAGCAGTAAAATTTAATATAATAATATTATATATAAAAAATTTCCTACACCCACTTCTTGAATCAATTCAAAGAACTACATCACATGCATGCAAGACCCACAATTAATGACAAAAACGTTTTTCAAAAAAAAAATAATAATTAAAACTTCCAAAAATCAATTATTTTAACTTGAACTTCAATAATTCATAATAAATAGCCTTTTATCGTAAAATTTGAATCTCGCAAATTTTTATAGGAAATTCAATTCTACAACTTTTCGTAAGAAAGTTTTTCCAAATTCCAAACAAAAATTGATCGAAATTCACATACGGACGATTTTACAAGCTATAATCAAATTTCAGCCAAGAAATGGGTCCACCAACATGTTTAACATGTTTTAAACAACTTTTGCAACAAAAATACTCTTCCTCCTCATATACTCATATATCCCACATTCATTGTAAAAATATCACCATTATTATATTATAATAATATAATAAAATATTATTTTATCAGAAAAGATAAAATATCAATTTTTAACAATTGTCACTTTAAAAAATTTCTCCATCTATATCCACATAAAATAAATATTTTTCTCATCATATAAATCAATAATTAATTATTCACAAATAATATTACGTAATCACAATATCGACAATAAACTGTGTGCCTCCTGTGAAAGAGGGGGCTTCAATAAGAATTTCTCCTCATCGCGCGCAATTAGTGACCAAACCTCTCCTTAGATGTAACTTTCTAGACATTGCCAATAATGTTATCTAATAATATTATTCAGATAATATGAATTATTGTTCGATAATAATGGAAATGTAGTGACAATTATCAAACAACAAGTAATATAAAATATCAACGTAGAAATTATTGAATCAATAAAATAAAATACTCGAAAAAGAATTATCAGAATAATTATCGAGTAAAGGCCTTTCACGTAAGAATTAATAATGGTGCAATACCTGTGCCATATCGCGGCAACAACGCCAGACATCGTGTGTTTTAACCATCACGGTATTCCAACAAGATAATCTCAGAATAACTACGCCAAGTTATTTATAAACAACTTATACTTGTCGTTTTCTTCATCCAATCGCTTTCGTTATGGGGCCCACACAAGGTTGCTTGCCATTGCGAATAATTCCCACAAAGAAGAATATTCCACCACCAAACTAATATTCTCCTCAACAACAATGAGTATTTTATAACCACTTGCTTATTTGAAATATTTCATGATTTTACCCATAACTAACCACATTAATCAAATCAACCCTTACTATTTCAAAATGATAAATAGAGGAAATTAAATTTTATTTATTAATAATTTGGAGTCTTACACCAACAGTGTTAACGGTAACAACTACGCCGTTATTTATAACAACCCAAACTTTGTCATTTTCTTCATCCGACAGCTTATCTCGTTATGGGCCCACAATGGTCGCTGCACTCATTGCATTTAATATTCCCCACGTAAATAATATTCCACGACCAAACGAATATTCCCGACACAATGAATATTTTATTACCACTTTCTTATTTTGCAAAATTTGCATATTTCACCCATAACTAAAGTATTATATCAAATTAACACCTTATTATTCACAATAATAATTAGAAAAAATTTGATTTTATTCATTAAAAATTTGGGGTCTTATAATATATATATATATATATATATATATATATATATATATATATATATATATATATGCTAACTATAACAATTACAAGCCTACTCATATTATCATAACTAATTATAAAACACAGTTTACCAAAAATTTTGTAAAACTTTATATATACAGTGAAATAGAAGAATACACAGACTTTAGGCATCACGAACTATAACACACACACACACACACACACACATATATATATATATATATATATATATATATATACGTACATCATTTTAAGTTTAGAGGAACATACCTCTTGTTTGATTAGACAATCTTTGTTAATCACTGATAACTTTCTTTTGCTACTTCTCTCTCTCAGGTTTTCTCTCAAATTCTCTGAAACCTTCTCTTTGAAAAACCTTTTTCTCTAAACTTCTTCTTAGGCTTAGGCTTAGGCCATATACAATATACGTAAAAGTAAAAACTAAACTGATAACAAAGTGTACATAAAAGAAACGCATATAGTCATAATAGACCTAATAAGTATTATCATTATCAAAGATATAACGATACTTATAAATATATAAATTATTTATTTAGTTAATAATTTAAATTCAAAAGAAATCCAAAAGCCATAAGGGGCTTTGTTTGGCAAACCATTAAAAATTACATGATTAATATGCTTAAACCTTGTTTGGCAAAAACTAAATTAAAATTACTTTAATTTATTTTAATAACTCTTATAATATAGTTATTTGTCTCACTTTATTTAATAACAATTTGTTAAATAAATTACTTAATCACATAACTCAATCCACATAACACATTAATTATTTAACAAATAGATAATTAACTAAATCAACTCAATCAAATTGAACAATTATTTATTCAATAATAAACACATCCAATAAATATTTATATAAATCAATAAATATTTATAATTTACATTTATAAAAACTGGAATGTTACATCATTCCCCTCTTATAAGGATTCATCCCCGTAATCACAACTCAAACAACACATTCGCTACATTCTTCCCTACTTACAAAGATTCATCCCCGTAATCAAGACATGATTAAACAAATAACTCAAGGTACTCTTTCATCATTTTCTCTTCGAGTTCCCACGTAGCTTCATCAGCATTTTGGTTCCTCCATATCACCTTCACAGAAGGTATCACTTTATTCCTGAGCACTTGTTCTTTCATGTCGACTACCTGGATAGGAATCTCTTCATAAGAAAAATCTTTCTCGAACTGCAACGGTTCGTACTCGATCACGTGATTGTAATCGGGTTTATATGGTCGTAACACCGAAATATAAAAAACATTGTGAATGTTTTCCAACTCTGGAAGTAGAGCTACCTTGTAAGCTACCTCTCCAACTCTTCGCAGCACTTCGAAGGGTCCAATAAACCTCGGGCTTAGTTTTCCCTTCTTTCCGAAATGAACTTTCCCCTTCCAAGGAGAAACTTTTAAGAATACGTAGCTTCCTACGTCAAATGCACGATCTTGCCTATGTTGATCAGCATACTTTTTCTGTCGGTCTTGAGCTGCTACCAATCTTGTCCTGATGAGTTTGATAATCTCAGTAGTTTGTTGCACTAGTTCTGGTCCTAGCAGATGACGTTCACCAACTTCATCCCAAAGACATGGAGTTCTCAGACTTTTCGCCAGATAACGCTTCAGAAGGCAAAGATGCCGATGCTCGCGTGATACCTATTATTAGAGAAGTAATTCCACCAACGGTAATTGTTCTTCCCAAGCTTCCTTTGAAATCCATGACGATGCTCTCAAAGATATCTTCCAATGTCTGGATCGTTCGTTCGCTTTGGCCATCTGTTTGTGGATGATAAGCCATACTCATTCGCAATTGAGTTCCCATGCATTCTTGTAGTCTCTTCCAACAGTTTGACGTGAATCGCGGGTCTCTATCGGACACAATTGACACTGGCACTCCATGTCTCGAAATAATTTCTTAATGTACAATCTTGCTAACTGATTAAGATTGAACCTAATCTTTATTGGTAAAAAGTGCGCTGATTTCGTCAGTCTATCCACTATCACCCAAATTTCATCGCATCCGCTCTGAGTAGTTGGAAGACCTAATACAAAATCCATCGTGATGTGTTCCCACTTCCATTCTGGTATTTCCAATGGTTGAAGTAATCCGCTTGGTCTTTGGTGTTCGGCTTTTACTCTTTGACATGTCAAACATTTCGCCATGCATTCTGCAATGTCCCTTTTCATATTTGGCCACCAAAAATGTCGGCGTAGATCTTGATACATCTTCGTACTTCCTGGATGAATCGAATATCTTGAGCTATGAGCTTCGGTCAAGATTTCGTCTTTCAGCTCTGGTGTTGTTGGAACCCAGATTCTTCCCTCGTACCATAGTAATCCTTCGGCATCGACCTTGTATTTCGTATCGCTACCCTAAACCATATTCTTTTTTATCTTCTCACATTCTTCATCTTGTAACTGAGCATTCTTCACCTTGTCCAGTAAAGTTGGACCTGCTTCTAACTGAAATAGTTGTTCGTCGGATTCCTGTGGAAATTTTATTCCGGCTCTAACTTTGTCATTACTAAAATGAGCTCCTCCTGAGTTGTTATCATCATCAACTTCTCCCGACCTTTCCTGTTTAAAGCATCTGCAACCACATTCATTTTGCCTGGATGATAAAAGATCTCACAATCATAATCTTTTATCAATTCCATCCACCTTCTCTGACGCATGTTCAGATCCTTCTGAGTGAAAATATACTTCAGACTTTTGTGGTTTGTGTAGATCTCACATTTCTCTCCATACAGATAATGTCTCCATATCTTGAGAGAAAATACTACTGCAGCCAATTCCAAATCATGAGTCGGATAACCTTTCTCATAATCCTTCAGTTGTCTTGATGCATAGGCAATAACTTTGCCGTTTTGCATAAGAACACAACCCAATCCTTTGAGTGAGGCATCACTATACACCACAAAATTTCCAATATTATCCGGCAGGGTTAACACGTGTGCCACACTTAGCTTCTTCTTCAAATCTTGGAAGCTCTCTTCACATTTCTTCGTCCAAACGAATTTCACAGCTTTCCGTGTCAAATTTGTTAACGGAGTGGATATCTTGGAAAAATCTTGAATGAATCTTCTATAATAACCAGCCAGTCCCAAGAAACTCCTCACCTCCGAAGGTGTCCTTGGTTGTTCCCAATTTATTAAAGCTTCCATTTTCGATGGATCCACTGAAATCCCATCTTTGTCAATCATATGACCCAAAAATTGTACACGATCGAGCCAAAATTCGCACTTAGAGAATTTCGCGTACAGCTTTTCCTTTCTTAGTGTCTCCAATGTCAAACGTAAATGTTCCACGTGTTCTTCTTGAGTTTTGGAATACACCAGAATTTCGTCGATAAATACCACTACGAACTTGTCTAAGAATGGTTTAAATACCCTATTCATCAAATCCATGAACGCGGCAGGGGAATTTGTTAAACCAAAAGACATCACCAGAAACTCGTAATGTCCATAACGAGTTTTGAATGCCGTTCTAGGTATATCCTCCTTTCTTACCTTCAATTGGTGATACCCACTTCTCAAATCTATTTTTGAGAAATATTTAGCACCCTTCAGCTGATCAAACAAGTCATCTATTCTAGGCAACGGATACCTATTCTTAATAGTGACTTTGTTTAACTCTCTATAATCAATGCAACGACGCATTGATCCATCCTTCTTCTTAACAAAAATAATTGGCGCTCCCCACGGCGATACGCTTGGTTGAATATACTTCTTGTCTCAGCGAGCTCTTGCAATTGTACCATCGCTTCTTTCATTTTTCACCGGAGCCATTCTCAGACGGGCCTTCGATATTGGTGTAGTTCCTGGCACTAAGTTGATTACGAACTCAATCTCTCCGTCAAAGTGGAAGTCTCGGCAAATCTTCCTAAATACATCTATTTAATTCTCTAACCACTAGTATCTCCTCCGGTTTCACACCCTTCTTCGAGTATCGACTATGTAAGCTAAATAACCCACACAAACTTGACTCAAAGAATCTTGGCTCAGATAATCGCTTATGACATTTCATTTGTCTAAGCGATTTGCTACCATGGAAAACTACCTTTGATGGAGTCATAAGGTTTTTACACTTCTTGTGATAATCAATTATCGCTCCATATTTGAATGTACCAATCCATTCCCAAAATTACATCAAATTCTCGAGTCTAATCGTAATTAAATCTACCATCATTATATTCCCTTTTATGTTCACCCTACGGTTTCAGATACGAACCTAACGGAATCACCTCCCTATTCGCAATTTCTATGTTCAAAGGGAAATTCAGTTCTTCTCCAGGCAATTCTAACCTCTTAGCAAATTCATCAGATATAAACGAGCAAGTAGCCCTCGAATCAAATAATACATAAGCATTAATATCGTTGATTGGGATAATACCTGACACCACATCTTTTGATTGCACAGCATCTTGCACGGTCATGTTGAAAGTTCTGGCTGTGGGTTTGTTTGATGTTGTAGGTCCAGCAATGGCCCAAGTACCTCCACTGTTGCCTCCCTTACTTCTTGTTGTTTCTTCCATCTTCCTGTGAGGGCATTCAAGAGAAAAGTGATCCTTGGATCCGCACGTGAAACATACATTCTTCTTAGGTTGGGTGCAATTTGAGGCGATGTGACCCTCCTAACCACAGTTGAAACATGCACGTTTCCCCATCAAGCACACACCCTTATGAAACCTCCCACATGTAGCACATGCTTCAAACTTCCTATACTGCTGGTTACCCTGCTGGTTTCCAGTAGTCCCATTTCTGTTCCACTTCCTCTTAAAGTTGTTGTTGTTATTGCCATTTCCATTGCCTCCGCTACCATTCTTCACTTCCACCTCATTCTTCTTCTTCTTCTTCTTCTACTCTTGATTGAATTTTGTCACTGCCTCGCCTCCACCTTCAGCGAGTACAACCTTCTCCATCATTGCTGCAAACATCTTCAATTGGAACAGGAAACCCTCATCAGATAGCCCAAGGCTTCAATTCCTATTCAACCTCTTTGCCTTTTACTCGCCTCTGTCATGCCGACTGATATGGCGCAAACCTCACCAATTCGTTGAACTTCATGGCATACTCGAGATCATCATTATCGTTCTCGCTTGGCCCAAAAACTGAACGTCTAACTAACTCTTCGAACTCTCTGGGAAATAGGTCTCGAAGAATAACTCCTTGAACCTATCCCAGGTCATCACTCCTGGTCCTTCCCGGGTTTTATTGACCTGCCACCAATAACTAGCTTCTGCTTTCAACATGAATGTTGCAAAAGCAGTCTTCTGTTCATCCCCTACCCTAGCAACTTCAAATACTTTCTCTATTTCCATAATCCATGTCTGTGCCTCGACCGGATTCATGGATCCACGGAATTCAGGTGGTCCAACCGCCTTAAATTCCTTAAACGTTGTGCCTTGATTTTGAGGTTGATTCTGTAACGCTCCTGTTAGTAATGTCACTAGTTGTTGGCTGGGATTATCTTCAACATCGTTATTGTTAGTTCTCTCATTGGTTCTCTATCAGGGTGGTTCACGTCTGGGAGGCATTTTTTGTTAAAGCAAAACATCTATTAGACTATTACTCAACTTCTTTCAGTATTTTCTAATTAACTTGCCTTCATAAAAGAAATAACCACATAACACATAACACTTTGAATAAAATAATAACTTTTATTTATTCATCATTACTTCAAAAAACATAAAACAATAGCATCACTGCTATTTACATTCCTTCCCTGAACTTCAAAAGTTACAGGACAACATCATCATTCTCATATCTCATGGTTACTTAACACTAGGGATTTACACATTATTTAACACTTATTACGTGCATTACAGGCACATTTCCTACGATGATCTATTAAGATACTTCGTAGCCTTTTGACGCTCTTCTTCCATAACTCGGAACATTGTTCGGCGATCTAACACGTATGATGGCAGAGTCTAGAACTGAATTGGATAACCCATGACCCGATCTTGAGCTCGATTGATCACGGTATTGAATACTTTATCCATCTCTTCCATCTTTATCCTCTTTGCTTGTGCATCCCTTACTGCTGTTCCAGTTCGTTGATAAGCTTCCTCGTATGCGTCTTCAGCTCTTGCCATCTTGGTAGCTTCTTCCTTCAGCTTGTTCTTCAGTTCCACGACCATCTCGATCAATTTTTTCTTCTCTCCTTCAGTCTGCATCAGCTTCTCTTCAGCATTAGTTAGACGTTCATCTCGATCCTGGATATCGTTGTCCTTCTGTGTCATTGCAGTCTATTGTTCAGCTACTATCTCCTGTAACTCCTCAATCGTGTCTCCAAGTTCCACGTTACTATTCGCCAGACTTCATCATACATACTGAAAGCAAACCATCGAGGTTAGTGGAGTCTCTTCCTCCTCGTCCTCGTCATCCTCCTCCTCCTGCGGCAACTCCACGGGATCCTCCTCATCCGTCTCCACATCTTCAACCACTGTGACCAACGGGGCTAACTCCTGTGATAGTAGTTGTTCCCAAACAACCTGAATGTCACGAGGGTCCTCCTCTATAGGCATTTGAGGTCCATCCTCCCTAGCCTGACTGGATTCTCCGACATTAATCATCCTGACAACAAAGTTTTAAAGTTTTAATTATTAATCATTCTACTCGACACTCACGAGCACATAAGTTAGAAACACATAAGCACGTAAGTGTTTTGTTACTTCTTCCTTAAAACTCGATAAGAGTTCTCTCCACTATCTTTTCAAAGGTTACTTCCTAAGGCTTTTCCCCCCACCTAAGGTTCATAACCTAAAGCTTTGATACCAACTTAGGACACCCCAAATCCTTGATTTCATTACCTCAAGATTTGGTGTTCACGTAATCAAAACATTCATTTATAACTACCCAATCATAAATAAAATTGAATAATAAACACATTTATATACTGTGAATTACATAATATAAAATCTCCCAGGTTATCTAACCTTTACAAACAATCACTCATGCGGAAAATTTAAAATAAACTTCATTACAATCAAGGTCTGATAATAAAACTATCAAACTATTACAAGTCTTCAGTACTTGTTCATCTTTCCGTTTCCTTTACTGATGCTAGGTACGTCACCCTTTCCATCTTTAGCTGTAAGGATTTTACAGGCAAGAGTGAGCAAACAAGGCTCACTTGAAATATCAATGAATAAAACTTTTATATTCTTTGCCCATTCAGGGGCTCAATAGAACTGAGCAATAAGTTCTATTAACTTCTTAAACGTTCCTTGCCTATTCAGAGGCTCAATAGAACTGAAACATTCCTTGCCCATTCAGGGGCTCAATAGAATTGAACAATAAATTCTATCAACATCTTAAACATTCAACTGAGGGTCTAATGACCACGAACCTTGTCCACAGTTATAAGTAATCTTTCAACTTTAACTTTTACAGTCATACGACTATAATGACTTCAAGGTACTTATGGGGATCAACCCTTCGTATATGTATTGTATACAGACATTTTAGCGCAAAGTACAAAACTAAGTGTAACCCCTATAAATAGGGTTGTTCATCTCAGTATTTTGAGTACAAGTCCGCTCCAAAGATAGTTTGGTTTGGATACACTTCAAGGTAATTTGGAATTCAACGGACATCAACTAAGGATTAGTTGAATAAAAGATAATAACATTATGTTATTGAATAATCCTGACTGAATAAACATTTCGTTTTAAGTTCATGCTTTAGGGATAATCTAATAGCATAACCATTGAATAACACATCGTACCTTGCTTTGAATAATATTAAGCTAAGGTTACATCTTAGAATTTAATATCAAGCATGCACAACAAATAATAACTTGAGCGATAAACTGGTTCAGCAGAATAAAGGTACTTGCATGATAATATAACAAGTTTAGAGTTAAGAAAAACTTGCATAAAAATAATAACTATCTCAACAAAAATGTGGAGATGGGAAGCTTGTATCATCATGAATTTGGATACAATTAAGTTTCTTAATGGAAATACTTTACTCAATAAAGTATAGCATATGAAATTTTCATAACGAAGCTTTAGGATTAGAAAACTTGCTCAATATAAAAAGATAGGGATTTAGAATCTTGCCTTGCGCGTAGATTAAACTGTTATAATCCAAATCACAATTATCCTATATACATATGTTAACATGACATGATTAGTCATAATCAACGCTGCATCACGTATGGTTTAAATGTCTAACCATGTAATCAAATCGCATAATCAAATTCTATCTAATAAAACTAATAACAATATTTGTTAATTAGTAATTCCATGTTCACTCATAGTATTAACATACTATAATATAATAAATACATACTCAACATTCATCATATATCATTCCTTTAAAATATCAAACTTTTGTGCAAGACAAAAGTCGTTTCAACTTTCGTGAAGTGAGTATGGCTACGCTACAGATTTGAATCGAATCAGTAATGCGTACAGATCGAGGTGGCGCTCAATGCGAGATTTATATAGGACTCTAAGATCATGGCGAGGTCAGTATTGACGATTCACATATGTGACGCGAAATCTCTCTGGTCAAGGCGCTACTTTTGGCGCTAAGGCTGCCAAACTTGATATTTGGGCGTGAATTTTGATTGGGGCGCCAAACTCATGTAAACAAAACGAAGAATAGAGCCAAAGCTACTGTCTTAATTTCTAACAACAATTAACACCAATTAACATGTATAACTTCACATAAATTACACATGAATGTTAACAATCATCTATATACCAATTACCCACCACTAATCAACAATATCATAAACTAATTCTTTGAAAACACTGTTTTTAAAACAAAAACTCCATTGTTGATATATTAAATTACAGTGAACGTAATTCCATGGTTATAACCAATTTAATACCTTTGAAATACCAGTATACCAACATATAAACCAGTTAACATGTATAGTTCAATTCCTTAGTTAGCATACAAAATTTTGATATTTCTACAAAACATATATTCAGATATCTATTTTTCACCAGAAACCAAGTTCTCTTCTAATAAATCGTAATTTAGCATACACACACACACACACACACACACACACACACACACACACACACACACACACACATATATATATATATATATATATATATATATATATATATATATATGCTAACTATAACAATTACAATTTACTCATATTATCATAACTAATTATAAAACATGTTTACCAAAAATTTTGTAAAACTTTTATATATACAAAGGAAATAGAAGAATACATGGACTTTAGGCATCATTTAACTATAATATATATATATATATATATATATATATATATATATACACATTTTTAAGTTTAGAGGAACATACCTCTTGTTTGATTAGACAATCTTTGCTAATCACTGATAACTTTCTTTTGCTACTTCTCTCTCTTAGGTTTTCTCTCAAATTCTCTGAAACCTTCTCTTTGAAAACCCTTTTTCTCTAAACTTCTTCTTAGGCTTAGGCTTAGGCCATATACAATATACGTAAAAGTAAAAATTAAACTAATAACAAAGCGTAC
Organism: Panax ginseng; assembly: GCA_020205605.1. Classification (NCBI taxonomy): domain Eukaryota; kingdom Viridiplantae; phylum Streptophyta; class Magnoliopsida; order Apiales; family Araliaceae; genus Panax; species Panax ginseng. The sequence continues at coordinate 42,455,505 of CM035146.1, forward strand.
ATAAAAGAAACGCATATAGTCATAATAGACCTAATAAGTATAATCAGTTATCAACATATAACGTATACTTATAAATATATAAATTATTTATTTAGTTAATAATTTAAATTCAAAAGAAATCCAAAAGCCATAAGGGGCTTTGTTTGGCAAACCATTAAAAATTACATTATTAATATACTCAAACCTTGTTTGGCAAAAACTAAATTAAAATTACTTTAATTTATTTTAATAACTCTTATAATATAGTTATTTGTCTCACTTTATTTAATAACAAATTATTAAATAAATTACTTAATCACATAACTCAATCCACATAACACATTAATTATTTAACAAATAGATAATTAACTAAATCAACTCAATCAAATTGAACAATTATTTATTCAATAATAAACACATCCAATAAATATTTATATAAATCAATAAATATTTATAATTTACATTTATAAAATCTGGAATGTTACATCATTCCCCTCTTATAAGGATTATGTCCCCAGAATCACAACTCAAACAACACATTCGTTACAACTGTGGACATGGTTCGTGGTCATTTGACCCTCAATAGTATATTTAAGAATGTTAATAGAACATATCATTCAGTTCTATTGAGCTTATGAATTAGCAAATGTTGTAATGTTAATAGAACATATCATTCAGTTCTATTTAGCCTATTATTTGGAAAATGATGTAAAGATATTTATTGTGACGCCCCCAAAATAGGTATACAACACCCATTCTGAGTCGCCAAATACATGGTACAGAAAGCAAACTACAACTTCAATAATACAATTGTCGTGCAAAATACGACAACACATACTGTGAGTTTAAATACAAATATTGTCTTCTAGACAATATCCACACTCAAATAAGTCCTCGTTATAATTATTCAAACACTATTTTACGTAAATAGTGAGGACCTGCTAAAACATCTTTCTAGAACCATCACTCCGCACTCGACTAGTTCTCGCTATGTTCTCACCTCCCGAGAAAAATGGAACAAAAAGGAAAAGGTGAGCTCAACTAGCCCGAAGAAGAATATTATGACTAAGATAATATACAACAAATTATCGTTAGTCTTCAACAGGGAAAAAATCTGATAAAATATAATAGCCAATAAGTTTTAGATCAACAACTGCAGCGGAAACAGCAATCCATTAGAAGAGTCAAGTAGAGAATGAGTTCTACTATCTTCTAAGATTTAAAAGTCCACCATCAATATTTTATCCCTATAACAACAATCAATATACATCTTTAATCAAATATTCATCTTTGCACTACAGGCCAAAGATATTCATTTGTATTACCAGTTGCTCATGTTCATCTCAAAACATGTTCATCTTTGCACTACGGGCTAAAGATATTCATCAGTTAATCATTTATCTTTGCACTACAGGCCAAAGATATTTAGTAATATCATCATTTAGGACTGAGGATGATGAAAAATATTTTAAAAAAAATGAATCCAGTGATACAGAAGGACAAATAGTAGGGATTCGTATAACAGTTTATCCAAGGTCAATAATACTCCATAATAACCAATTTTGAAGCAAAATTCAAGAATAAAGATCAAAACATGGATACAATCAAAGATAGTAACCATAATAGACATCTTGGACAAAAAAATAAAATTTTATTTTTTTTTGTGAATAGTGCCGTATTCGTGAATAGTGTCGTATACGTGAATAGTAACTGTTGATCGATTTCGCAATCAATGAATACGTGCAAGTATACACGGTCAACAAGTAATAAAGTGAAAGTAGAGTATCGTTCCCACGAGGAATTATTTAATAAAAATCATCAAGTACTAATTCTTAACCAAACTAATTTTATTTAAACAATCTCAAATCGTTATTTTTCTAATTAAGAAAACTAAATTAAACAATTAAAAGAGATTAGTCTAAAAGAAAGCAAATAAACAAAACTAAGATTTGATTGAATTCAGGTAAATAAGGATTAAGACTCCAATATCCCCAATTATGAACTATAAATCAATTATCCAATTATCCCAATTATTATGTCTCACCGAATTGTTAATGTGAACTCTCAAATGCCAAAAGCCCTTTTCCAAGTGATCAATTGCCTTCTATTTAATCCAGATTAATTTTGCTATATTCCTATGCAAAACAATTGAATTAAACTCGTTATAATCCCAATTCCTTATGTGTTACATGCGCATGAAAAAGATATTTTCATTCTATTCACAAACCTAATTATTCACTGTGCAAATAACTAAGTCACATGATATCATGCCCAGTTCTAACCCTAGAATTCCTCTTCCAATTCCTTCTAGAGTAACAAAGTAATTACTGATCAGATAATTAATCAATAAGCATAAGGCAAGATAAACAACTCACTTTGACACAAATAATTGGAATATAATGAATAACTAATTCATAGCCATAAAAAGTTCAATTGAAATCTTAATAAAAGAGTTAGTTCATAATTAATGAATTAAAACCAAGAATCCACAACTGAATAGACATCAAAAGATAAAAGTAAGATGAGAGAAGAGAATAAATCATTGTCAAGAACTCGATGCTCCCCTCTCGCTCTTGCTCTTGATCTTCAATGGTCTCCAAGTTGCTTCAATCTCCAAAACTAATAAGAACTAGGGTTATTTTCTAATCTAAAGGAGTGTTTCATCTAGGATAAGCTATGTAATCTCCCTTTATTTTATGCCTTATATCATGTATTTATAGGTTACAAGTACAATTTTGAGTTTTGGAACAACCCCTATCCTATTTGGAGTCAAAAAGGTGTCAAAATTAAGCCCGCAGCGTCTAGGCCGCACCAAACCCTTCCTCAAAGACCTTGGTATTTGGGCATCACATTGAGTCGCTCCCTAAGTACGCCTTTGCCATTGTAAAATACACTAAAAATCGCGCCCAGGCCGCCCAAAATCGACATTTTTCGCTTCCGACGCCCTTTGGGAAAATGGCCATAACTTCTTCGTCTCGAACTCGATTTTGATTATTCAAGATGTTCCGGAAAGAGGAGAAGTAGATATACAACTTTCATTCTTGAAGTTTGTCGAAATAATGTCAGGAGATATAGTCAAATTGGCTCGAAGTGGCTGCTGTGTGTAAATGGCAAGCCGAAAACGCGAATCTAGCCACCCCAAACATCGATCCATGTAACTTTTATCCCAATTCCTATAAAATAACATAAAACATGCATGAATAGACACAAACACATAAAAACATTTTAAAAGACTTAAGAACAACAATAAATTAAGCTTAATGTATCCAATTCATGGGTATAAAACTCACTCATCAAATACCCCCAAACTTAAATCTTTGCTTGTCCTCAAGCAAAAACACAAAAATGTTATGTAATGCAATGTAATGAAACTAATCTATATGCCTACGAATCCAACAAAGAATGATGAAACAAGTTTATTCAACCTACTTTAGAGAAATCAAGTAAACATGATAATACATCATATTAAAACAAATCAGTAATTTCCCAATCAATCATCAAATCTTAGACTGTTATCACTGATATAGTGCGTGTGTGCTCCACAACAATGTTAACTGATATAAAATCAAATTTAAGACATAATAGATATCTTTGAAGGCATCATACAGTGCAAATTCACAAAATTCACGAACAAGTTTATATCCAACTAAAGTCAAACATCCACCAAGTTCAAGAGTCCAACTGGGATACTTATGCTTTACTTTTCATTACGGGGCTTTTTGCTCTTTCCGCTTTTATTGTTTTTTTTTAACCATAAGCGTGCAATGTCTCATTCCATTAGGCTAACAAAGGTGTCACCCTTAGCGAAGCTTTCGACCAACAACTCCTGCATATATATAATACCTTAGAGGCGCTTAGGTTTTAGAGATACCCGCATGCATACTTACTCAAGTAACAAAGGCCCAGAAACAAAACTAGCTACCAGTAAAAAAATTTTTTTTTTTTTTTATAAATGGTTGGTGAGTGCGTTTTACTCTCACGCTTGTGTTTATGGGGAGTGTTTCTCCTCAACCCACCACAAGACTCAACATGTTTTTTTTTTTTTAAAGCTTATATACCCCAAAATTTTCCCCCAAACTTAAGTTTTTATCAAAATTTAGCCATCTCACTTTATTTATGTCTTTCATTCCTTCACACTAGTATTATACTTAAGAAATCCATTATGTATCAATTTAAACTTAATCGAGTTAAATATAGTCATTTTATTAACGTCTTAACCTTGATTATACCATTTCAAACAGAAAAGATTCAATTCATAACAAGAAATCACATCAAAGCTCGAATATTCAATACTATACTTATCTACTTAACTCCGGTCTCATCATTGGCCAAAATAGACTTTTACTATCTAACAGTTGGAATCATGCAAATATAACTAATCTGCAACAAACATAGTAAACTAACTACTATTTTTATGATTTTAAATTTTTTTTTTTTAAAAAAAAAAAAAACGAATGCAACAACTAAATGTAAATAACCTGAAAACATAACGAACTACAATGTAAATAACTAACTATATGCAATACGACACTAAAATGCCCCCAAACTTAAACTAGACATTGTCCTCAATGACTGAAATAGAAAAAATTAAAGTAGAGGACTTCCCTGAAAATATAGCAATCTTCCTCCTTGCCCGCTAAGTTTGGAGAATAGGCTAAGCACATGGAACAAATTGGGCACCACACTTGAATTTGACTTGAATTTGACTTGAATAACCTGTAAAACCATGATAGAAGCAATTTTATTAAATCCTAAATAAATGCAAATTCAAAACTACTAATATAAAACTTAATAAAAACTAAAAATAAAAATTAAACTTGGGTTGCCTCCCAATAAGCGCTTGTTTTATAGTCTCAGTCTGACTTCTTCAATTCTCTATCCAATTCCCCTACGAAAGTTGAGGAACCCTCCATCCATCGAAAATAATATAGCTTTTGGTAGGTTCCCATTTGTAATAGCCATTGTATTAAAGTCACCTAGAATGCTTTCTTGAGATAAGATCACATTCAAGAACGTCCAAAGATCTAGGTGGTTTCTCCATTGTGTTCGCCTTAATATATTCGCATAGAGGCTTGTCGGACACAACAATTTCTTCTTCTATCTTCTCTAGCTCATCGCACCATGGTTTCAAGGTGTACTTGCTTTTTACATCACAGAGAGTATTGTATTTACGACGACATGACTACCAATCGGACAAGGTTTTGCAAATCTACTTGGGACTCTTGAAGCTGTGGAGGAGAAGGCACTTGAGGCATAAATAACATTGGCTCATCATCATTGGTTCTCACAATTAGTTCTTCACCTAACCTTGTTGTCATTATCCCCACTTGTCTCCTCTTTTTCATCTCGTGGCTCATCCGGTTGTAGATTTGGCTCGGGCTCACCATCGGGCTCGGAATCCATGTCATAGGGTCGGTGTATTGAGGACGGTTGTTCAACGCATGTGCTATCTCATTCCACTTGATTTTCCAAATTCTTGATCAACGCCCTTGGCTTTGCAAATTCAAATCTACTTGATTCATTTTCTTGTCTTGTTCCTCATTCCTTTTTCGTAAGCTTTAATAAATTTTTCCAAGGCTTCCTCCCAATTTGAATGTTCTTCTGTTGTAGTGGAGGTGGACACAAGAAATCTTGTGGGTATGTTGGACTTGGAGCATAAAATTGATCTTGATTGTTACTCCATGAAAATCCGGGTGATACCCCCAATCTCGATGATAGTTGTTGGGATAGACATAATTATTGGGGTAATCACCACTATCTTGCATCTTAGGCCAAAAAGCGATGGTGCATTGATGACTCATATGATTTTCAAAGACAATAATCACAAGTAACCACCATACTTTGACGACTATTTGAGCTTCAAAAGCTTCAAACATCCTCGAAAGTGTCTCAATATGTGCCGACAATGCAGAAAGTTTCTAGTCTTTCAATCTTCACTCCCCTTGGTTGAGTCATGTTCGTGTATGGCCATTGATACACAAAGTCATCCATGGTACTGAAAAGAGAGAAATATAGAAAGAGAATTAAAATAAAAATAAAATGTTTAAATTAAGACTAATTTGATTGAAATTAATATTGGTAAATAATTATTAAATTAATTCCTAAGAAGCGGCGCCAAAAAATTGTTGATCGATTTCTTAATCAATGAATACGTGCAAGTATACTTACGGTCAACAAGTAATAAAGTGAAAGTAGAGTATCGTTCCCACGAGGAATTATTTAATAAAAATCATCAAGTGCTAATTCTTAACTAAACTAATTTTATTTAAACAATCTCAAATCGTGTTTTTTCTAATTAAGAAAACTAAATTAACTAATTAAAACTAAGATTTTAACGAATGAATTCAAATAAATAAAGATTAAGACTTCAATATCCCCAATTATGAATTATAAATCAATTATCCAATTATCCCAATTATTATGCCTACTGAATTGTTAACAGGAATTCTCAAATGCCAAAAGTCCTTTCCAAGTGATCAATTGCCTTCTATTTAATCCAGATTAATCTTGCTATATTCTATGCAAAACAATTGAATTAAACTCTTTCCAATCCCAATTCCTAACGTGTTACATGCGTACGTAACAGATATTTCCATTCAATTCACAAACCTAATTTTTCTTCGTGCAAATAACTAAGTCACATGATATCATGCCCAGTTCTAACCCTAGAATTCCTCTTCCAATTCCTTCTAGAGTAACAAAGTAATTCCTGATCAAATAATTAAGCAATAAGCACAAGACAAGATAAACAACTCACTTTAACATAAATAATTAGAATATAATGAATAACTAATTCATAGCCATAAAAAGTTCAATTGAAATCTTAATAAAAGAGTTAGTTCATAATTAATGAATTAAAACCAAGAATCCACAACTGAATAGACATCAAAAGATAAAAGTAAGATGAGAGAAGAGAATAGAATCTGTTGTCAGCAAATCTGATGCTCCCCTCTTGCTCTTGCTCTTGCTCTTGATCTTCAATGGTCTCCAAGTTGCTTCAATCTCCAAAACTAATAAGAACTAGGGTTATTTTCTAATCTAAAGGAGTGTTTAATCTAGGCTAAGCTATGTAATCTCTCCTTATTTTATGTCTTACATCATGTATTTATAGGTTACAAGTCTAATTTTGAGTTTAGGAACAAACCCAATCCTATTTGGAGTCAAAAAGGTGTCAAAATTCGCCCAAAACGCAGCGTCAGCCGCACCAAACCCCTTCCCCAAAGACACTCAAAGATCTGGGCAACGGGCACCTGAGTTTGCCCCTAAGCGCCCTTTGTTTTGTAAAATACACTAAAAATCGCGCCTTGCCATGGCCCAAAATCGACATTTTCTGCTCCAACGTCCTTTGGGAAAATGGGCATAACGTCTTTGTCCGAACTCCGATTTTGATGATTCAAGATGTTCCGGAAAGAGAAGAAGTAGATCTACAACTTTTATTCTTGATATTTGTCGAAATAATGTCAGGAGATATAGTCAAATTGGCTACGAAGTGGCTGTTTGTGTAAATGGTGTCAAAACGCGAATCTAGCCATCCCAAACATCGATCCATGTAACTTTTGTCCCAATTCCTATAAAATAACATAAAACATGCATGAATAGACACAAACACATAAAAACATCCTAAAAGACTTAAGAACAACAATAAATTAAGCCCGAATGTATCCAATTCATGGGTATAAAACTCACTCATCAAATACCCCCAAACTTAAATCTTTGCTTGTCCTCAAGCAAAACAATTGAATTAAACTCTTTCCAATCCCAATTCCTTACGTGTTACATGCGGCGAACAGATATTTCCATTCAATTCACAAACCTAATTTTTCACTGTGCAAATAACTAAGTCACATGATATCATGCCCAGTTCTAACCCTAGAATTCCTCTTCCAATTCCTTCTAGAGTAACAAAGTAATTACTGATCAAATAATTAAGCAATAAGCACAAGACAAGATAAACAACTCACTTTAACATAAATAATTAGAATATAATGAATAACTAATTCATAGCCATAAAAAGTTCAATTGAAATCTTAATAAAAGAGTTAGTTCATAATTAATGAATTAAAACCAAGAATCCACAACCGAATAGACATCAAAAGATAAAAGTAAGATGAGAGAAGAGAATAGAATCATTTGTCAAAGAAATCGATGCTCCCTCTCGCTCTTGCTCTTGCTCTTGATCTTCAATGGTCTCCAAGTTGCTTCAATCTCCAAAACTAATAAGAACTAGGGTTATTTTCTAATCTAAAGGAGTGTTTAATCTAGGCTAAGCTATGTAATCTCTCCTTATTTTATGTCTTACATCATGTATTTATTGGTTACAAGTCTAATTTTGAGTTTAGGAACAAACCCAATCCTATTTGGAGTCAAAAAGGTGTCAAAATTACCAAAAGCGGCGTCAGGCCGCACTCAAACCCTTCCCCAAGACTCCCAAAGATCGGGCAACGGCACAATGAGTTTGCCCCTAAGCGCCCCTTTGCCAACGTAAAATACACTAAAAATCGCGCCCCGGCGCTGGCCCAAAATCTGACATTTTCTGCTCCAACGTCCTTTGGAAAAATGGGCATAACGTCTTTGTCCGAACTCCGATTTTGATGATTCAAGATGTTCCGGAAAGAGAAGAAGTAGATCTACAACTTTCATTCTTGATATTTGTCGAAATAATGTCAGGAGATATAGTCAAATTGGCTCTGAAGTGGTCTTTGTGTAAATGGCAAGCCAAAACGCGAATCTAGCCACCCCAAACATCGATCCATGTAACTTTTGTCCCAATTCCTATAAAATAACATAAAACATGCATGAATAGACACAAACACATAAAAACATCCTAAAAGACTTAAGAACAACAATAAATTAAGCCCGAATGTATCCAATTCATGGGTATAAAACTCACTCATCAAATACCCCCAAACTTAAATCTTTGCTTGTCCTCAAGCAAAACAATTGAATTAAACTATTTCCAATCTCAATTCCTTACGTGTTACATGCGGCGAACAGATATTTCCATTCAATTCACAAACTTAATTTTTCACCATGCAAATAACTAAGTCACATGATATCATGACCAGTTCTAACCCTAGAATTCCTCTTCCAATTCCTTCTAGAGTAACAAAGTAATTACTGATCAGATAATTAATCAATAAGCATAAGGCAAGATAAACAACTCACTTTGACACAAATAATTGGAATATAATGAATAACTAATTCATAGCCATAAAAAGTTCAATTGAAATCTTAATAAAAGAGTTAGTTCATAATTAATGAATTAAAACCAAGAATCCACAACTGAATAGACATCAAAAAATAAAAGTAAGATGAGAGAAGAGAATAGAATCTGTTGTCGACCAAATCGATGCTCCCTCTCGCTTCTTGCTCTTGATCTTCAATGGTCTCTAAGTTGCTTCAATCTCCAAAACTAATAAGAACTAGGGTTATTTTCTAATCTAAAGGAGTGTTTAATCTAGGCTAAGCTATGTAATCTCCCTTTATTTTATGCCTTATATCATGTATTTATAGGTTACAAGTACAATTTTTAGTTTTGGAACAACCCCTATCCTATTTGGAGTCAAAAAGGTGTCAAAATTCGCCCAAAACCCGCGTCTAGGCAGCACCAAACCCTTCCCTCAGCGCTTTCAAATAACGGGCAACTGTGGTTGGAGTTTGCCCCCTAGCTCCCTTGTTGTAAAATACACTAAAATCGCGCCCTTGCCGCCCAAAATCCGACATTTTCTGCTCCGACGTCCTTTGGGAAAATGGCCATAACTTCTTCGTCCGAACTCCGATTTTGATTATTCAAGATGTTCCGGAAAGAGGAGAAGTAGATATACAACTTTTATTCTTGAAGTTTGTCGAAATAATGCCAGGAGCTATAGTCAAATTGGCTCAAGAAGCTGCTCTTTGTAAATGGCAAGTGGCAAAAACGCGAATCTAGCCACCCCAAACATCGATCCATGTAACTTTTGTCCCAATTCCTATAAAATAACATAAAACATTCATGAATAGACACAAACACATAAAAACATTTTAAAAGACTTAAGAACAACAATAAATTAAGCCCGAATTTATCCAATTCATGAGTATAAAACTCACTCATCAGTAATCCCGACACAAAAAGTTCCAAATTTGATAAAAAGTTCATACCAACATTTCGGTATAATGATATTGAAGAAAATATCATTTTAAAAAGAATATAACACCCCTTACCTCAAAATATCAGTACTTCTGATCGGAATATCGGTATAAGGCTGAAAGAAACTTGCACTGATGAATAGAAACTCACAAAGTATCTAAATACTCATAAAATATACTCAATAATCTAGAGAGAGAAAGAGAGAAAACTTGTTTCTGGTGTGATTTTCAATTCTAACTTAGCCCTCTATTTATAGGAAAATATTAGCAGACTTGACCTGCAACCTGATGGCTTTACCTGCTACTATTTCCACCCACCACATTTGAAATAAATTCAGCACATTTTTTTACCAACCACAAGTGGTGCCCACTCAATTCTAGAATTTTCCACCAAAATCAATTATAAACCTAATTTCTGAATCAGTCACCTCTTAAAATTCATAACAAATCATACGTTCATTTTTAACGGTTCAAAATTTGCGGACATATACTCAACTTATATATGTATAACATATCCAAAAATTACAACGATCCAACGGTCGGATTAAAAATTATAACTCACACAATATATCTCAAAAACACCTTTGGTTTAATTTTTAATACCTTCATTCCACAAAAATCTTGATAAAACACCTCAACATTAACTCCTTCATTTTAACCACAATAAATATATCCAACATTTATATCCACATAAAATAAATATTTCCTTATCATATGAATCAATAATTAATTATTCACAAATAATATTATAGAATCACATTTATGACAACCAAAGCCGTTCCCGAAAAGAGGGGGCTTTCAATAAGAATTTTTCCTTATTGGTAGCAGCAATTAGGTGACCAAACCTCTCCTTGATGTAACTTTCTAGACATTGTCAATAATGCTATCTAATAATATTATTCAAATAATATGAATTATTGATCCGATAATGGGAAATATCAGTGTGCGATGACAATTATTGAAACAACAATAATATAAAATATTAACACAAAGAATTATTGAATCAATAAAATAAAATATTGAGCAAGAATTCACCGTAACAATTATTGAGTAGTGCCTTCTTACGTAAGGATCAATAATTCATCAATACCGCATGTATCCACACGTATTCGTATATTTTAACCACGAGGTATTCCAACAAGTTGTTAAGCAGTAACAACTACGCAAATTATTTATAAAAACTCAAACTTGTCGTTTTCTTCATCCGAGAGTTATTCATTATGGGGCCCATAAATGATCTGCAGTAAATGCGAATATTCTCCGACAACAAGAATATTCCCTGACAACAAGAATATTCCACGACCAAATGAATATTCCCCGACAACAATGATTATTTTATAACCACTTGCATATTTTACAAAATTTGCACATTTCACCCATAACTAGAGAATTATATCAAATTAATACCTTATTATTCACAAAGATAATTAGAGGAAATTTGATTTTATTTATAATAAGTTGGGGTCTTACAACCTCCCCTCCTTATGAAATTTCGTCCTCGAAATTGACATACGTACCTGGTGTTTCAAAAAGGTGAGGATACCTCACTTTCATTTCTGATTCCAACTCCCAGGCCATTTCTTCAATATCATGGTTTCTCCATAAAACCTTAACTTGTGGTATAACCTTAGTGCATAGGACATGCTCTTTCTTATCCAAGATCTTAACGGGTACTTCTTCGTACGTTAAATCTTGACTATCTAAATCAGTTCTAACTTAATAATATGGTTCGGGTCTTTCACATATTTACTTAAGCATGGATATGTGAAAACATTATGAACACGAGACATACTTGGAGGTAATGCGAGTCTATAGGCCATATTTCCTATTCGATCAAGAATCTCAAATGGACCAACAAATCGTGGATTGAGCTTTCCTCTCTTCCCAAATCTTGTAACTCCCTTCCATGGTGCAACACGTAACAATACGTGATCCCCAATATTAAATTCCACATCTTTTCAATGAAAATCCGCATAACTCTTTTGTCGATCTTTTGCCGTTTGTATACGTTGTCGAATCATTTGGATCTTTTCTGTAGTCACGCGTACTAATTCTGGTCCCAACAACGTTGCTTCTCCCACCTCGTCCCCAAAGATATCGAGAACGACACTTTCGTCCATACAACGCCTCAAATGGAGCCATGCCTATACTTGCTTGATAACTGTTATTGTAGGAGAATTCCACCAATGCAAGTACTTATCCCAACTTCCTTTAAAATCTAGGACACAAAGTCTTAATAGATCTTCAAGGGTTTGAATAGTCCTCTCGATTGTCCGTCCGTTTGAGGATGGTACGCGAATCAATCAGAATCTGCGCCCATAGCTTTACGCAAGCTAACCCAAAATTGTGAAGTGAATCTTGGGTCACGATCCGAAACTATGGATACTGGCATGCCATGCAATCTCACAATCTCATTCATGTACATGCGAGCAAGACGTTCAAGGGAATAAGTCTCACGTATCGATAAGAAATGGGCAAACTTGGTTAATCTATCAACAATAACCCAAATCGCATTTATGCCTTTTGAAACTTTGGGAAGACCTGTAACGAAATCCATAGTAATGTGTTCCCACTTCCATTTCGGAATCTCAAGTGGTTGTAATGGACCCTTTGGCACTTGATGCTCCGCCTTTACACGTTGACAAGTTAAACACCTCGAGATAAACTCCGCGATCTCTCTCTTCATATTGTTCCACCAAAATGTATGTCGAATATCATGATACATTTTGGTACTCCCAGGATGGATTGCAAACGGGGTATTGTGTGCCTCCATCATGATTCTATGCTTCAAGTCAGAATCGTTAGGAACACAAAGTCTGGAGTTGAATCTAAGTATTCCTTCTTCATCGATTCTCGCTTCTGGAATAGCTCCTTCTTTCACTTTCTTCTTCATACGTATCAGCTCCAGGTCCGTAGCTTGAGCAGCTTTAACTTTATTGATTAAAGTCGGTTTTACTCGTATATTCGCCATCATCATGTGGGTCCCTAGAGTCTTTAATTCTACCTCCATCCTTTGCAAGTCATACAGAATGGGCCTTTGCATTAACAATATCGGACTCGTACTCGCATATGATCTTCTACTCAATAAATCATTACTACGCTCGCTTTTCGGAGGATGATATTGAATAGTGTGATCGTAATCTTTCAATAGTTCAATCCAACGTCGTTCTTGCATGTTGAGTTTCTTTTGGGTGAAGAAATATTTGAGGCTTTTATGGTCCGTATAAATCTCCACTTTCTCCCCATAAAAGTAGTGTCTCCAAATTTTCAACCTTGAATACGACTGCTACCAACTCTAGATCATGAGTAGGATAATTCCTCTCATATTCTTTTGAGTTGTCGTGAGGCATAGGCTATGACTTTCCCATGTTGCATGAGAACGCATCCTAACCCTTTGCCTGAAGCATCGTCAGATATAACAAATCCATCCGTACCAGATGGTATTGCCAGAAGAAATGAGTCTCCTCTTGAGCTCTTGGAAACTCTTCTCGCATTCCTCGTTCCATACAAATTTTATATCTTTCCGAGTCAACTGAGTTAACAGAGTAGCGATTCGAGAAAATCCTTCCACGAATCTCCGATAATAAGCAGCTAAGCCCAAAAAGCTACGCACTTCGGTCACCGACTTTGGTTGCTCCCAACTTTGTACTACTTCAATCTTCGCCGGGTAGACAGATACTCCATGTTTTGACACCACGTGCCCAAGGAATGCTACTTCATCAAGCCAGAACTCGCATTTCTTCAGCTTGGCATAAAGTTTGTTTTCACAAAGCCTTTCAAGTATCAGCTTCAAATGGTGCTCATGATCTTCACGGCTTTTGGAATAGATGAAGATGTCATCAATAAAGACAACAACAAATCGATCCAAATATTCCTTGAATACACGGTTCATCATATCCATGAAAGCGGCGAGAGCATTAGTCAATCCAAAAGACATAACTAAGAATTCATAATGCCGTCGCATCCAAAGTTCTCGAAGGCGGTCTTTGGAATATCCTCGCTTTTAATCTTGGTGATGATATCCGAGCGAAGATCGATCTTTGAAAAGAATTGTGCTCCTTGCAATCGGGGTCGAACAGGTCATCAATGCGAGGTAGCGGATACCTATTCTTGATGGTGACATGGTTTAATTCTCGATAGTCAATAAAGTCGCATACTCCCGTCTTTCTTCTTTACTGAATAAAACAGAGCACCCCAAGGAGATGTACTAGGGACGAATGAAACCTATGTCTAACAATTCTCGTAGTTGGACTTTTAACTCCTAAAGTTCAATAGGAGCCATTCGATATGGGGTTTTAGAAATGGGTTTTGTACTGGCTCAAGGTCAATAAAGAATTCAACATCACATTCAGGGGTAGACCAGGAAGTTCTTCAGAAATACATCGAGAAAATTCTCTAACAATGTAAATATTATTCAATTTCGACTTGTCTTTGTTCAAATCCATAACATGGGCTAAGAAAGCTTGACATCCGTTTTTCAATAAACGAATAGCTTTATGGCTTGATATGATAGTGACTGATTTTAGTGGTTTAGTTGTTTGAATTCGTATGACGGGTTGGTTAGGAATATGAAAACTAACAACCTTACGAAAACAATCAATTTTGGCATGATGAGTGGTTAACCAATCAATTCCTAAAATCACATCAAAAGCAAGTATCTTTAAAGATATAAGATCAACAGGTAATGTGATAGTGCCAACTTGGATCATGCAAGATTTATAAACTGTAGATGTAACGAAGGTTTCACCCAACGGAGTTTCAACAGATAAGTCAAAGTCCAATTTCTCCGAAGTCAAGTTTAAACGTTGAGCACAAGCAGGAGAGATAAAAGAATGGGTAGAACCGGTATCTAGTAAGGTATAAACTTCACAAGAGTTCAAGATTAGCTTACCCGTAATCACCTCATTCGGGTTCCTCGCGTTTTGGCCAGTCACGACAAACGCTCTTCCAGGAACCGTTGATTTCGACTTATCCGGGACAGCCCTTGGAGTCACCATCCCCGTTGAACTTGGTTTTGCTACAGAACAATCCCGAGCTATGTGGCCTTCCTTTCCACAGTTGTAACATACCTTGGATTGTTGTGGGACGGTTTAATGATATGTCCCTCTTTACCGCATTTGTAACATCTAACTGGCGGTCGTTCTCCTCCCCTATAATTTGTTGTTGGTGCTGGTGCTGCTGTTGATGTCTTCCCGTCATTGTTGAATCTCCTCTTTCTAAAATTTCCACTCGACTCACCTCTCCTATTATCATGGCCACGATGACCACCCGATTGGTTACCGCCTTTGTTCGTATTTTCCCTCCTCGTTGGTTATCATCGCTCTGATGACTGCTGTCACCGGTATGACCCTGGTTGTGGTCCCTCGGTTGAACATACTCATTATCTCGCTCTAATAATTGAGCCATGTTTACAACATCTGAATATAAAGAAAATTTATGAGATATAAGATATTGCCGAATCTCGGGCTTTAGACCTCTCATAAACATCCTCGTCATTCGTTCCTCATTTTCGACCAAATGAGGTGCAAACCTGGATAACTCTGTAAACTTCGCTTTAATCTATTGGGACACCGTCATGTTGTTTTGTTCGATCGATAAACTCCACCTCCTCCTTCATATAGACGAATACTTTGGGAAAGTACTTGTCATTGAATAGTTTTCAAACGTTTCCCAAGACATATTTGAGTGCGGTGCATTTGGTAGTACGCTTCTGAACTCCACCAAGTGGTCTGCCTCACCGCGGAACATAAAGGTGGCGAATGGAATCTTTTGTTCCTCCGTGCATCCCAAGACATCGAATATCTTGGTAATTTGCTTGACCCACGTTTCCGTCATGATCGGATCCGGCTTTCCCTTAAATTCTGGTGGTCCCAACTCCTTGAACTGCTTGGATGTGACAGACTGCGCGTTGGTATCACTTCCACCCGTATTTTGTACACGTGTCTCCCTCGTCTGATTTTGCATGAACTGCAAAAAGCTCCTAAAGAATATTATGACTAAGATAATATACAACAAATTATCGTTAGTCTTCAACAGGGAAAAAATCGATAAAATATAATAGCCAACAAGTTTTAGATCAACAACTGCAATGAAATGAAACAATCCATTAGAAGAGTCAAGTAGAGAATGAGTTCTACTATCTTCTAAGATTTAAAAGTCCATCATCAATATTTTATCCCTATAACAACAATCAATATACATCTTTAATCAAATATTCATCTTTGCACTACAGGCCAAAGATATTCATTTGTATCACCAGTTGGTCATGTTCATCTCAACACCTGTTCATCATTGCACTATGGGCCAAAGATATTCATCAGTTAATCATTTATCTTTGCACTACAGGCCAAAGATATTTAGTAATATCATCATTTAGGGCTGAGGATGATGAAAAATATTTTTAAAAAAATGAATCCAGTGATACAGAAGGAGAAATAGTAGGGATTCGTATAACAGTTTATCCAAGGTCAATAATACTCCATAATAACCAATTTTGAAGCAAAATTCAAGAATAAAGATCAAAACATGGATATAATCAAAGATAGTAACCATAATAGACATCTTGGACAAAAAGAAGAAAATTTCATTTTTTTGGTGAATAGTGCCGTATTCATGAATAGTGTCGTATACGTGAATAGTGCCGTATACGTGAATAGTAACCCCGACACAAAAAGTTCTAAATTTGATAAAAAGTTCATACCAACATTTCGGTATAATGATATTGAAGAAAATATCATTTTAAGAAGAATATAACACCCCTTACCTCAAAATATCAGTACTTCTGATCGGAATATCGGTATAAGGCTGAAGGAAACTTGTACTGATGAATAGAAACTCACAAAATATCTAAATACTCATAAAATACACTTAATAATCTAGAGAGAGAAAGAGAGAAAACTTGTTTCTTGTGTGATTTTCAATTCTAACTTAGCCCTCTATTTATAGGAAAATGTTAGCAGACTTGACTTGCAACCTGATGGCTTTACCTGCTACTATTCCCACCCACCACATTTGAAATAAATTCAGCACATTTCTTCACCAACCACAAGTGGGGCCCACTCAATTCTAGAATTTTCCACCAAAATCAATTATAAACCTAATTTAGAATCGGTCACCTCTTAAAATTCATAACAAATCATACGTTCATTTTTACGGTTCAAAATTTGTGGACATATACTCAACTTATATATGTATAACATATCCTAAAATTACAACGATCAACGGTCGGATTAAAATTATAACTCACACAATATATCTCAAAAACCTTTGGTTTAATTTTTAATACATTCATTCCGAAAAAAAATCTCGATAAAACACCTCAACATTAACTCCTTCATTTTTAACCACAATAAATATATCCAACAGTTATATCCATATAAAATAAATATTTCCTTATCATATGAATCAATAATTAATTATTCACAAATAATATCACAGAATCACATTTATGACAACCAGGTCGTTCCCAGGAAAGAGGGGGCTTCCCAATAAGAATTTCTCCTTATTGACGCACAATTAGGTGACCAAACCTCTCCTTGACAGAACTTTCTAGACATTGTCAATAATTCTATCTAATAATATTATTCAAATAATATGAATTATTGATCTGATAATGGGAAATACTGTGCAGTGACAATTATTGAAACAACAATAATATAAAATATCAACACATCAATTATTGAATCAATAAAATAAAATATTGAACAGTAACTACTGTAACAATTATTGAGTAGTGCCTTCTTACGTAAGGATCAATAATTCATCAATACTGTGCATCCATGCGTATTACTGTATTTTAACCACCGGGTATTCCAATAGTGTTAACGGTAACAACTACGCCGTTATTTATAAAAAATCAAACTTGTCGTTTTCTTCATCCGACAGTTATTCTGTTATGGGGCCCATAAATGACTGCGCCGTCGTACGAATATTCCCCGACAACAAGAATATTCCACAACCAAACGAATATTCCCCGACAACAATGATTATTTTATAACCACTTGCATATTTTGCAAAATGTGCACATTTCACCCATAACCAGAGAATTATATTAAATTAATACCTTATTATTCACAAAGATAATTATAGGAAATTCAATTTTATTTATAATAAGTTGGGGTCTTACATTTATTCTTATTTCAAGTGAGATTTGTTTGCTCACTCTTGCATATTTATACACTTATTGCGGCTATGGTTGAGAAGGTAGATAAACCTAGAAGGGAAATGTACAAGTGATGAAGACTTGTAATTTTACTTTATTGTTATAATAACAGACTTTTAATAATGATGTGATGTAATAATTTAATTTCCGCACTTGAATGATTGTATTAAAGGTTAGAGAACCTAGAAGATAATGTTTTTATTAAAGTAATCCTGTATGGGCAGGTTTTATTATTCAATTTATTATGATTGGGTAGTTAGATATGAATGTTTTGATTACGTGAACATCAAATCTTGAGGTAATGAAGTACCGGAATTTGGGGGTGTCACACTACTGGATGAAGCGCAAATATCCAGGATATTCTACTAATTTCATGGAGTATAGAATCCAAAACTTTAACCAACTGAGTATAATACAATATATGAAACTACAAATGGATTATTGCCCGTCATGCGGTAATCCACGTAGACAGATCATTTTGATAATTTAATAAGGAATGAATACGAAGGATCATTCACCATGCATGTGGTAATCCACATGACGAAAAGTTATTTCAATGTAGAATAATAAAGAATGGAATAATGTAGAAGAATTCACCGGCGATGCGTAATCCGCATGCACGAGTGTTATTCAACAGAATAATAAAAATGGAACGTGTCATGCGTAACCGCGTAGGCGAGGATATTCCAATAGAATAATAAAGAATGGAACCGGTCATGCGTAATTACATACAGACGGGATATTCCAATGAATAATAAAAATGGAATATCAACGAAATTCACCGTGCATGCGATAGGCCGCTATGACAAGTTATTCCAACAGAATAATAAAGAATGGAATAACA
Organism: Panax ginseng; assembly: GCA_020205605.1. Classification (NCBI taxonomy): domain Eukaryota; kingdom Viridiplantae; phylum Streptophyta; class Magnoliopsida; order Apiales; family Araliaceae; genus Panax; species Panax ginseng. Next base: position 42,474,614 of record CM035146.1, read on the forward strand.
ACCCTTATGAGTATTGAAAGAAAATAACTCTCTTCATGAATACGAAAGAAATAATATCCCTTACCTTAGAAGAAATTGGATACTGGAATAGTGAGGTAGCAGACTTCTCTTCTTCTTTCTCTCTATAATAATTGCTCTTGTGAGACTCAGTGAATTAGTGAGAATGAAAGATGAATGAGCTTCTATTTATAGAAAAATATAGTTTCGATAATTGCACATTTTGGGGCTCAAAATATTACAGTATAATACCTTCCTCTTTTTCTTCATTTTTAATTTAGTCCTGCAAGTATTATCAAACTTGCACCACCTCCTCTAATAGTAAATAATATGAATCAATAGTTCATTCATGTGACTTAATAGTATAATCATGTGAAAAAAGTAATTACAGTATAGTACATTCATCTATACCTCTATTTTTAATTTAGTCATGCAAGTATTATCAATCTTGCACCACCTCCCCTAATAGTACATGAATGTGAATCAATAGTACACACATGTGAACAAATAGTTATAAGTATGTGAAATAATAACAATTAATTACTCATTTATCCGATTAATTACCCGATTAGTCAATATAACCTCCAGACATCAATTATTATCGAAATAAATGTCGATTTTCACTAACACTAATAATCCCAACACAATGGAACTATCAATTTTATCTTTAATCAACACGAACTTATTCATCATTAATATTATAACTCACAATATTTAACTGAAAGTAGTATGCACACAAGCCAATCATGTTTGATGATAAAGCATATACTTTGTAACAATCTTATTCATTTATTAATAAAAAGTATTAATTTATTAAAGGCTTTTAATTATCTACATGATGCTGTTTTATAATATGTGATAAACCCATAGTTTTAAGCAATGCTTTTAGAATAATGATGATGATCATTCTAATAAGATCTAAATTCTTAGAAAGCTTAAAACTAAAATAGTTCCCAATCGTTGGATTACTAAATTGGAGATTAGTGAATCCGGATAGATTGGTACATACATTGCTTGCTCATTGGATGAGGATGATTGATCTCATGATCATTTGTGTGGAGACACTAAAGCAAGTATGTAGGTGCTTATTAGAGAATAAGTTCACTGAACGTGGCTCGCTAAGGAATACCTAAAGGAGTTTTAATTGCCTGTCAATAGGAATTCCTGTAGTGATAGTAGTACAAGTGATCCTTGGACTTGAGATCATCATAGTATCTTGTGTATGATGAGTTATACTTTGACGTATTCCTTAAGACCCTTAGGGTATATCAAAGGGTATGCTTGGGTATAATAAGTTGTACATGGAGATAATGTATGATCAATAAAGAATCTACCACTTCTAGTAAAAGAAGAGAAATGTCCTATGTGATTCGATAAATGACAACTCAGTAGTCCTTAGCCAAGGCAGAATGAAATAAGAAAGGAGTTTCTAATTTGCATTATTTGGGGTTGTGCATTTAAGAGTCGAAATACATATAATTAAATAAAATAAGACTTGACAGTAATTCCATGTCTTATATTTAATTGGGACATTGTATGGTGGAAGGATTGAATTGTACGGTAACTATTTACTCAAAGGTTCTTTTATGATTAATGTTGAAATCTATATTATCTGGAAAGTCGTTGATCACTAGGGAGGCTTATCCCTATTGTAGAATAAATATTATTTATTTAAATAAATTAATAGTTTAATTTATTTATTTAAATAAGATTAGAATTGTTCTAATTGATTTATTCACAATCGGTTTAATATGGAGAACCTAAAGGGTCACACCATAAAAGGAAGAATAATTATTTAAAAAGTTAATGGCATAATCGTAATAATAAATTAAGTATATTTAATTTAATCTATGGTGATAGAATAAATTAAATAGCTTAATATTTATTATTTAATATTTTGGAAATATTAAATATAAATTAATAAGAGGAGTCTTATTATTATTATTACTATTATTATTATTTAATTCCTAAAGGAGTTTGGGAATTAATAAAAGTACTCTCGTATATCCTAATAAGATTAGGAGGCCAATTAATTAAAAGAGTTTAATTAATTATTCCTAATAAGATTGGGAGCCTAATTAATTAAAGGAATTTAATTAATAAAATAAAACCCAATTTCTTAATTGTTAAAGAGGGTTGCCCACATCTATAAATAAGAGGAGTCTTATTATGGGTGGAGGGGTGGTTGACTTTAACAATAGACGTAATTTCAATAGTTGGGAGAGTACGCTCTTTTCTATGAGAGATAGAAAAACTAGGATTTTGCCAAATACCCATCTTCTTGAATTCTTCTTCTTCCTTGGTGGATCACCTCTAGAGGCCAAACACTTGGGTGGCTAACGTTGATCAAAGGAAGGAACCAAACCCGGTGGATTCAAGTTGAACGCGAAAAGGATTGGAGGTGAACTTGTACCTGAGGAAGCTCGGATCTTCAAGGGTATGATTCTTGTTCTTTCTTTTTCGACTAATTAATAATTGCGCATAAATGATGATCTGGGTATATGGTTTGTAAAATTTTAAAACTCTGATTTTCCACGTTTTTGCTTTATTTGTGCAATTTGATTGCGTTGATGAATATTACAAACCTAACATTAACAACCAGGTCGTTCCCAGGAAAGAGGGGGCTTTCCGATAAGGATTTCTCCTTATTGGCGTGCAATTAGGTGACCAAACCTCTCCTTGACAGAACTTCTAGACATTGTCAATATTGTAAATAATAATATGAATAACTTTGTTGTCTCAATTGAAAGTCCAATAATAATCTAGATGGGGGGTTGAATAGATTATTACCGATTAAAAATTATCTTAGGCCTTTTTGAATTTTTGGATAATTAATTTGCAGTGTAAGAAATTAATATGCAAAATAGTAAAAATTCAATCACACAATGCACAGAGATTTATCTGGTTCACAACATACATCCCGAGTATGCTGCTACGTCCAGTCTCAAGCACCTCTCCAGGACTTGAGATCCTATTACTATCAATAATAAACACTCCTTCAACAGGCAGAGAAGCCTTTACAAAGTTTTATAGACAAACTTCCAACTATTCCCAACTAATCTATCTTGGACAGCAAGCTCCCCGCTCCCTCCTCAAGCTTAGTTGTACTTCCTTTGAGTTCAGTTCTATTCTATGATCCGGTCTTGAAACAATGACCTCTTCCTCACCTCACAAGTACACTAGAGACCCAACTTCCTTGACCTCTCTAAGACTACGGTCTTGGGTCGAAGAATTACTCCTCTTCTCTCACGGTACATAAAATAAACTAACTCTAACCTTTTCTCTTTTTACAAATGATATTACAACAATTTGCTTCTCAAATAAGCAGATAAGAATTTAGTACATATTGATGCTTCTCAATTAAGCAGATAATAATTTAGTACAGATTGATGCTTCTCAAATAAGCAAATAATAATTAAAGAGCAAATGTATTTATAAAAGTTTAACGACTTTTATACTTGAGACAATATGCTTCTTAGTAAGCAGATAGTAATTTTGTGCTTTGATCAATAGTGCTTCTGTGTAAGCAAATATGTAAATTATGCACTGTTATAAAAGTTTAAATAACTTTTATATTTTGTGTGAAAAGATTCTTCTTGAATAAGCAAATAAGTCAATTTTAGCTTTTACTCAAAAATGCTTATGTTTAAGCAGATATATAATTTAATGCAAATTTATAAAGAAATATTTATTCTTTATGGAGTGAAGAAAAGTCACTTTAAGTTTAAACAACTTTTTAGAGTGAAAGTGCTTCTGAGTAAGCAAATAAGTTGGTTTAAGCTTTGAATCAAATATGCTTCTATTTAAGCAGATATATTCACTTAAGTTTATGAAATAAAAGTTTAAATAACTTTTCTATAATGCAACAAGTATTTTATGAATAAATAAATTTATGATCAAATACTTATGATGGCAGATATCAAGTATAATATATAAATCAATTAAGCAATACTTGAAATAACAAATATTATTGTTTAACTCAAATAATATATAAGAATATTTTATCTATTATGTGAACTTTTATAAATAATGTCACTTAGTACTATAAGGAATCGACGGTTCAATTCCTCTTGGTAGAGGTGTATCTCCGTAGCCTTGCGGCGTGTCTAAGTACGACAAAATTTATATTTTCACAATTGATATTTATATAAATATTTTCAATAGATCACTACGATTCTCAAATCCAGTTTGGATGACTACTTTTTTTGGAGAAGTATCTTAGTGTCGTATCTATTTTACGATATTTATATAAATAATATCAATAAAAGGATTCTTCAAGACTATAAGGAATAAAGACTATTGGATTCCTCTCCGTAGAGGTTTATCTCAAGTAGCTCTTGCGGCTACCAAGTATCCTTTTATTTGATAAATAGATGAAATATAGATATATAGAATTGTGTAGAACAATTTATATTCAGATATATGTATAAATATAAATAAGCAAGAGATAATTCAAATAAATAAATCAAATAACTTATCTCAATATGCTTAGACCAATTTCCTCTTCTCAAATAATCGAACTTTTGTAAGAAGAGATATAAAGCTTTTAGTAAAGAGAGTATGTGGAGAGAAAATAAGCTTTTTCTTTGTAAGTGAATTGGCAAACCTAAAAGGAAAGAAATGCCTCCTATTTATAGATTTTTGAAGTCGGGGGTAAAATGGTAATTTTGAAATCGATTTTAAATGAATGGCTAGGATTGCTTTAATTTAAAATCAATGGTTTGGATGAAAAGAAGAAGCACACGGATTGCCAAACAAATTTTTACTTAGGACCATTCTTTTGACAACAAAGCAATAAATGTTCACTCTCATTTATGACTCACTTAGCATGTATTTTTCTTTGACCAACTCATGCCTTAATGCTAGCACATGCTTCACGCGGTTTCTAAAAATTGCCAAAGATACAAAATATAAACATCCCTTCTCATTTGTGACATTTATATATATATATATATATATATATATATATATAATATATTAAAATACAAGATTTGCTAGCATACACTTGATATATTATTATATTATAAGGAATGCATGCATTAATCTTGTGTATATATATATATAGGAACATGGTACATCCGTGATATATATATATATATATATATATATATATATATATATATATATATATAATTTTAGTACTTATAAATTAACAATAAATAAAATATAGTTAGTATATATATATATACTAGGTTTTTATATATATAGATATATATAATATGGTGTTATATATATAGTTATATAAATCTTATATATTATGTAAGAGAATAATAAAATATATATATTATATTAATGTTTTGGCTAAGTAAATGCCAACAAGTCTTACATTATGTAACAAAATAATGAGAATGATACATGACACATATATATATAATATTAAATTGCTATAAATAAATATAATATATACAACACAATTGATTTATATTTAAAAATATATACACGTTTTTTTACACAGATATAATAATATATATATATTTGGTTTTTATAATAAAATAATTTTTGAGATATTTAAATAATAAAATTAATTCGAAACTAAATAGAAAATGCCCACAATTAAAAATGATTTAATCAATATTTCTATCTTCTTTTCAAATTCGGTCAAACAAATATTTGATAATCAACATATGACTTTTGTCCCACAATGCATGACCCAATTGATTTAATATTTTAAACATCAAGATCAAGATAATCAATTAAATAAGATTTAGAAAATATTTTTAGTCAAAGTAAATAAGATAAATAAAATAATTATAATAAAAATTCTATGGAGAGGATTCTACCCTTTTAATTCAATTATTTACTAATTATTGTTATCATCAAAATAAAACTAAAAGTTGGAGACCCAACAATCTCCCCCTTTTTGATGATGACAATCAACTAAAAATATTTTCCATAAAAGCTCCCCCTCAAGTTATGCAACCATCAAAAAATTTTAAATTTTTGAGAAACTAACATGCAACAATATATAACAGTTATTTTTCTTCTCCCCAATTATATTTTTCTTCTCCCCCTTTGTCATCATAAAAAATGGGTGGAAAGAGTAGTATAAATTACTTTTCAGAACCTGATTTAATTTGTACTCCTAGGAAGATGTTTAATTCTCCCTTCATGCTTATTTTAAAAAAACCTTACTCATGCTTTCAGAGAAATTATTTCACAAAGTAATATCAATAGACCCAACAATGATGTCGTCAGTTATTTTTACTAGAGTCAGCTTCAAGACATACCTGCAACAATTATCAATTTCAAGAACTGGTACCCTTTAATAAGGAGGGTCCTTTGGGTGAGTTTTTCATTTTGTATAAGGAACATTTGTGTTTTCCTTTACAAAAATAGGTACAGGATAATCAATCTTTGTAAACACGAGCATTTTATGAGTACCAGGTCTATAATGTAAGACCCCAACTTATTATTAATGAAATTTAAATTTCTCTATTTATTATTTTGAAATAGTAAGGGTTGATTTGATTAATAGGGATAGTTATGGGTAAAATACGCAAATATTTTAAAATAAGCAAGTGGTTATAAAATATTCATTGTTGTCGAGGAATATTCGTTTGGTCGTGGAATATTAAATGCTTGTGGGGAATATTAAATGCGCACTAGCATGACCATGTATGGGCCCCATGAAAGCGATTGGATGAAGAAAAGCGACAAATATAAGTTGTTTAAAAATAACGGCATAGTTATTTACTGCTAATATCTTGTTAAAATACTAAATTGGTTAACGCACACGGTAGATTTACAGTATTGCACCAATTATTGATTCTTACGTAAGAAAGGCACTACTCAATAATGGTTACGATAATTCTTATTCGATTATTTTATTTTATTAATTTAATAATTATTGTGTTGATATTTTATATCTTTGTTGTTTCAATAATTGTCATTACACGATATTTTTCATTATCGAAGCAATAATTCATATTATCCGAATAATATTATTAGATAACATTATTGGCAATGTCTAGAAAGTTCGTCTAAGGAGAGGTTTGGTCACCTAATTGCGGCGCGAGAAGGAGAAATTCTTATTGGAAAGCCCCTCTTTCTGAGGAGCGCCTAGTTGTCAATATTGTGATTCTGTAATATTATTTGTGAATAATTAATTATTGATTCATATGATGAGGAAAATATTGATTTTATGTGGATATAGATGGAAAAAAAAATTAATGTGACAATTATTGAAAATTGAAATTTTACCTTTTTCTGATAAAATAATTCATTTAAATATATTATTATATTTTAATAATATAATAATGATGATATTTTTACGATGAATGTGAGATATATGAGTATATGTGGAGGAGGAGTATTTTTGTTACCAAAAATATTTAAAGCATGTTTTATGTGTCGGTGGACCCCATTTCTTGACTGAAATTTGATTATAGCTTGTAAAATCGACCGTTTATGGATTTTGGTCAATTTTTATTTGGAATTTGGAAAAACTTTCTTCTATAAAGTTGTAGAGAATTGAATTTCCTATAAAAATTTGCGAGTTTTGAATTTTCTGACAAAAAGGCTATTTATTGTGAATTATTGAAGTTCCGAAACTCCGAAATAATTGATTTTTGGAAGTTTAAATTATTTTAAATTAGAAAAACGTTTTTTCTTACTTTTTCTAGAAGGTGGCATGTACTTATTGAGCTGAAATCAGATTTCAAGAGTGGCGTAGGAATTTTGATATATATATATTTATATTTTATTAAATTTTCTACTTTGGTGTTCTAAGCATTTTCCTATAAATAGGGTGCTTAGGTTAGAATTGAAAATCACACCAGAAACTGAAGTTTTGTCTCTCTATATTATCGAGCGTATTCTTGTGAGTATTTTAAGTATACTTTGAGTACTGTTGCTATACGGTGCAAGTTCAAGTCATAGCTTATATCCGGTGTTTCAACTAGAAGTACTGTCTTTCGAGGTAAGAGATATTATTTTAAAATGATATTATTTCTTCTAATATCATTATGCCGAAGTATTGATCTGAACTTTTTAATCAAATTTGGAAGTTTTAGTGTCGGGATTACTATTCACGTGATACGGCCTTTATTCACGATATCTGATTATTCACTTAATACTAAGACTATTCATCGAAAAATGAAAATTTTCCTTTTCGTCCAAAATATCTATTCTGGATACTAGCTTTGATTGTATCCATGTTTTGATCATTCTTGAATTTACACCACTATGATTATTTATGAGATATTTTTGGACATGAAATATTTGAAATACTGAATCCTTAATATTTATTCTTTTGTTTCTTTGGATTCGTTTTCTTTGAAATATTTTCATCATCCTCGGTCCTAAATGATGATATTACTGAATATCTTTGGCCTGTAGTGCAAAGATGAATGATTTCTTGATGAATATCTTTGGCTCGTAGTGCAAAGATGAACAGGTGTTTAGATGAACATGACCAACTGATGAATATCTTTGGCTTGTAGTGCAAAGATGAATATTTGATTCAAGATGAATATTGATTGATGTTACAGGGATAAAATAATGATGATGGACTGTTAAATTCATAGATATTAGTAGATTTCACCCTCTACGTAACTTTTCTATGAATTAATATTTCCCGCTGCAAATATTGATCTAAAACTTGTTGTTTAATGTATTCTCTCAGATTTTTCCCTGTTGAAGACTAACGATAATTTGTTATATATTATCTTAGTCATAATATTCTTTACTGGGCTAGTTGAGCTCACCTTTTTCCTTTTTGTTTCATTTTTCTTCTCAGGAGGCGAGAATATAGCGAGTACGAGTCGGGGTATGGAATGAAGGTTCTAGAGAGAGTTGTTTAGTAGTCCTCACCATTTTTGTAAAATAATGTATCAATAAATGTGATGGGAATTTATTTGAGTATAGATATTTTCTAGAAGATAATATTTGTATTCAAACTCATAGTTTTACTGTTGTAATAATAAAGTTGTAGTTATTTCTGTACCATGTATTGACAACTCAGAATGGGTGATGTATACCTATTTTGGGGGCGTCACATATAAGATGCATGATTTACTCTATTATTATATCCTGAAAAACTTTGTTGAAACTTTATATGAGATTTTTGACTTTTATTATAAAACTCTTTCCTTGTATTAATAATTGGTGCAATGTATGTTCCTTTAGGCACCCAAATCATTTTTTCTTTATAATTTCTATTTCAAGCTTTACACGTGTGAAAAGAATGACCATTTCTATTACAGTAAGAACATTTAGTAAATGGAGATGCGTAATTTTCTTTTTCTTTACTTTTAACATGATAAAGTCCTTTATTTTTAAATTCTCCAATATATCCTAATCCTTCTTTGTTAAAACCACATCTTTGTTGATTAAGCATGACATCAAGGTTTTCTTTCCCTTTTGTGAACTTAAGAACTATAAAATTTAAATCGTCACGTTCTTTAGTTAAAATATTAATTTGATCTATTAAAGAAGAATCTTCATTTTGTTTTTCTAATTTTATCTTTAGAGATGCATTTTCAAAATTGAGATTTTTAATATCTTAACTTAACACTTGATTTTTTATTTGAGTATTTTCATTAATTACAGCAAGTGTTGAATTTTCAATTTCAAGATTTTTATTTATTCTTTCAAATTGTTCTAATTCTTCTTTTAAGGAATTATTTTCCAATTTTACTTCATTTAAACTTTCATTAGTTATAATCAAGTTTGCATTTTCCATTTCCAGATTTTTGTTAATTTTAATTAATTTTTCTACTAAAACTTTTAACTCAATAAAATCTTCTTTAATAATTTTATTATCTTCATGTAAAGAATTATATGCTTCTTGTAGTTTATGGTATTTTTCATTTATATTATCTAAGGTATGCATGACAAATGAAGTACTAGATAATTGATATTCAAAATGTACCTCAGATCTTGGTGATGACTCATTGTTTGCCATTAAGCACAGATTTGCAATTTCCTCGGTTTGTTCATCAACTTCTTCTTGATTTATAAGTAAATCTTTGAAAGCAATTCCTTTCTTTTTGATATCTGTATCCGATCCTGCTTTTTCGACTAACATGTCGACTTCGTGGGCACGCAGATTTCCAATAAGGCTATCAAGAGGATAAGTAATTAGGTCTTGCCTTTCCTTAATAGCAATAACCTTCATTCTCTAGATGGATGGAAGGGCTTTGAGAATCCTTCTATTTTTCTCATTGGTTATATATGCCTTCCCCAGATGTTCCAGCTCATCAATGATTCTGAAAAAACGTGTTTCCATATCAATGATCTTTTCACCTTCTTCCAGCTTGAAATTTTCATATTCCTGGATTACAGCATCTTTTCTTGTTTCTTTAATATGTCTGGTTCCTTCATAGGTTAGAATCAAGTTTTCCCAGATTTCTTTTGCATTCTTGCAATTGCTGAGTCTTTTGTATTCTTTTTCAATGAGAAACCTTTGGTCAAAGACTTGTTCATTAGGGATGCAATGTTCATAGCCTTTTCATCATCAGTATTGAATTCATCAACATCTTTCTCAACGATCTTTTCTCCCACGATTTTTGTTGGAACTTTTACACCTTGTTCTATTGCAAGCTAAACTTTGATTCCTTGTGATTTGGCATAGATTCTGAATCTACTCTTCCAGGTGGCAAAGTTTGTACCATCAAATAGTGGAGGTCTGGACATAGATAATCCTTCTCCACAACTAGTAGCATTGTAGGCCATAGATGGATCTACTCTTAGGTATGCCTGTATTTACTCAACAAACAAATTAAAGAGCACCGCTCTGATACCAATTGAAAGTCCAATAATAATCTATAAGGGGGGTTGAATAGATTATTACCGATTAAAAATTATCTTAGGCCTTTTTGAATTTTTGGATAATTAATTTGCAGTGTTAGAAATTAATATGCAAGACAGTAAAAATTCAATCACACAATGCACAGAGATTTATCTGGTTCACAACATACATCCCGGGTATGCTGCTACGTCCAGTCTCAAGCTCCTCTCCAGGACTTGAGATCCTATTACTATCAATAATAAACACTCCTTCAACAGGCGGAGAAGCCTTTACAAAGTTTTATAGACAAACTTCCAACTATTCCCAACTAATCTATCTTGGACAGCAAGCTCCCCGCTCCCTCTTCAAGCTTAGTTGTACTTCCTTTGAGTTCAGTTCTATTCTATGATCTGGTCTTGAAACAACAGCCTCTTCCTCACCTCACAAGTACACTAGAGACCCAACTTCCCGCTGACCTATCTAAGACTCTGGTCTTGGTCGAAGAATTACTCGTCTTTCTCACAGGTACATAAAATAAACTAACTCTAACATTTTCTCTTTTTACAAATGATATTACAATAATTTGCTTCTCAAATAAGCAGATAAGAATTTAGTACATATTGATGCTTCTCAATTAAGCAGATAATAATTTAGTACGGATTGATGCTTCTCAAATAAGCAGATAATAATTAAAGAGCAAATGATTTATAAAAGTTTAACGACTTTTATACTTGAGACAATATGCTTCTTAGTAAGCAGATAGTAATTTTGTGCTTTGATCAATAGTGCTTCTGTGTAAGCAAATATGTAAATTATGCACTGTTATAAAAGTTTAAATAACTTTTATATTTTGTGTGAAAAGATTCTTCTTGAATAAGCAAATAAGTCAATTTTAGCTTTTACTCAAAAATGCTTATGTTTAAGCAGATATATAATTTAATGCAAATTTATAAAGAAATATTTATTCTTTATGGAGTGAAGAAAAGTCACTTTAAGTTTAAACAACTTTTTAGAGTGAAAGTGCTTCTGAGTAAGCAAATAAGTTGTTTTAAGCTTTGAATCAAATATGCTTCTATTTAAGCAGATATATTCACTTAAGTTTATAAAATAAAAGTTTAAATAACTTTTCTATAATGCAACAAGTATTTTATGAATAAATAAATTTATGATCAAATACTTGTGATGGCAGATATCAAGTATAATATATAAATCAATTAAGCAATACTTGATATAACAAATATTATTGTTTAACTCAAACAATATATAAGAATATTTTATCTATTATGTGAACTTTTATAAATAATGTCACTTCGTACTATAAGGAATCGTACGGTTCGAATTCTTCTTGGTAGAGGTGTATATCCGTAGCCTTGCGGCGTCTAAGTACGACAAAATTTATATTTTCACAATTGATATTTATATAAATATTTTCAATAGATCACTACTGTGACGCCCCCAAAATAGGTATACATCACCCATTCTGAGTTGTCAATACATGGTACAGAAACAACTACAACTTTATTATTACAACAGTAAAACTATGAGTTTGAATACAAATATTATCTTCTAGACAATATCTATACTCAAATAAATCCTCATCACATTTATTGATACATTATTTTACAAAAAATGGTGAGGACTACTAAACAACTCTCTGTAGAACCTTCATTCCATACCCCGACTCATACTCGCTATATTCTCGCCTCCTGAGAAGAAAAATGGAACAAAAAGGAAAAGGGTGAGCTTAACTAGCCCAGTAAAGAATATTATGACTAAGATAATATACAACAAATTATCATTAGTCTTCAACAGGGAAAAATCTGAGAGAATACATTACACAACAAGTTTTAGATCAATATTTGCAGCGGAAAATATTAATTCATAGAAAAGTTACGTAGAGGGTGAAATCTACTAATATCTATGAATTTAACAGTCCATCATCATTATTTTATCCTGTAACATCAATCAATATTCATCTTGAATCAAATATTCATCTTTGTACTACAGGCCAAAGATATTCATCAGTTGGTCATGTTCATCTAAACACATTCATCTTTGCTTACGAGCCAAAGATATTCATCAAGAAATCATTCATCTTTGCACTACTGGGCCAAAGATATTCAATAATATCATCATTTAGGGTGAAGATGATGAAAAATATTTCAAAGAAAAGCGAATCCAAAGTGAAACAAAAGAATAAATATTAAGGATTCGTATTTGACTATTTCATGTCCAAAAATATCTCATAAATAATCATAGTGGTGTAAATTCAAGAATGATCAAAACATGGATACAATCAAAGCTAGTATCCAATAGATATTTTGGACTTAAAAGGAAAATTTTCATTTTTCGATGAATAGTCTGAAGTATTCGTGTGAATAATCAGATATCGTGAATAGTCCAGTATCGTGAATAGTAATCCCGACACTAAAAGTTCCAAATTTGATTAAAAAGTTCAGATCAATACTTCGGCATAATGATATTAGAAGAAATAATATCATTTTAAAATAATATCCCTTACCTCGAAAGACAGTACTTCTAGTTGAAACACCGGATATAAGCTATGACTTGAACTTGCAAATAGATAGCAACATGAGACTCAAAAGTATACTTAAAATACTCACAAGAATAAGCTCGATAATATAGAGAGAGAAAACTTCAGTTTCTGGTGTGATTTTCAATTCTAACCTAAGCACCCTATTTATAGGAAAATGCTTAGAACACCAAAGTAGAAAATTTAATAAAATATAAATATATATATCAAAATTCCTACGCCACTCTTGAAATCTGATTTCAAATTTCAATAAGTACATGCCACCTTCTAGAAAAGTAAGAAAAAACGTTTTTCTAATTTAAAATAATTTAAACTTCCAAAAATCAATTATTTCGGAGTTTCGGAACTTCAATAATTCACAATAAATAGCCCTTTTGTCAGAAAATTCAAAACTCGCAACTTTTTATAGGAAATTCAATTCTCTACAACTTTACAAAAGAAAGGTTTTCAAAATTCCAAACAGAAATTGACTGAAATCCACAAACGGTCGATTTTACAAGCTATAATCAAATTTCAGTCAAGAAATGGGGTCCACCGACACATAAAACATGCTTTAAATATTTTTGGTAACAAAAATACTCCTCCTCCACATATACTCATAGATCCCACATTCATCGTAAAAATATCATCATTATTATATTATTAAAATATAATAATATATTTAAATAAATTATTTTATTAGAAAAAGATAAAATTTCAATTTTCAACAATTGTCACATTAAAAAAATTTTCCATCTATATCCATATAAAATCAATATTTTTCTCATCATATGAATCAATAATTAATTATTCACAAATAATATTACAGAATCACAATATTGACAACTAGGCAGTTCCCAGGAAAGAGGGGGCTTTCCAATAAGAATTTCTCCTTACTGGCGCGCAATTAGGTGACCAAACCTCTCCTTAGACAGAACTTTCTAGACATTGCCAATAATGTTATCTAATAATATTATTCAGATAATATGAATTATTGCTTCGATAATGAAAATACTATGTAATGACAATTATTGAAACAACAGCAATATAAAATATCAACGCAGCAATTATTAAATCAATAAAATAAAATATCGAACAATAATTCACGTAACCATTATTGATTAGTGCCTTCTTCACGTAAGAATCAATAATTGGTGCAATATCGTGTGCTCTTGTGTGTTAACCAATTTAGTATTTTTAATAAAAGATTAACTAGAATAACTACGCAGTTATTTTTAAACAACTTATATTTGTCGTTTTCTTCATCCAATTAAGCTTTTCAGTTATGGGGCCCATACATGGTTACTTGTCAGCATTTAATATTCCCCCACAAGCATTTAATATTCCACGACCAAACGAATATTCCCCGACAACAATGAATATTTTATAAACACTTGTTTATTTTGAAATATTTGCGTATTTTACCCATAACTATCCATATTAATCAAATCAACCCTTACTATTTCAAAATAATAAATAAAGAAAATTAAATTTCATTAATAATAAGTTGAGGTCTTACAACCTCCCCTCCTTATGAAATTTCGTCCTCAAAATTGACGTACGTACCTGGTGTTTCGAAAATGTGAGGATACCTCGCTTTCATTTCCGTTTCCAATTCCCAGGTCATTTCCTCTATAGCATGATTCCTCCACAAAACTTTAACTTGTGGTATGACCTTTGTCGTAGGACATGCTCCTTCCTATCCAAGATCTTGTGGTACCTCCTCACACGTTATGTCTTGGCTATCTCATCCTGGTTCTAACTCTATAACGTGGTTGGGTCTTTCACATATTTACTTAAGTACGGATATGTGAAACACATTATGAACACGAGACATACTTGGAGGTAACGCGAGTCTATAGGCTACATTTCCTACTCGGTCAAGAATTTGAAATGGACCAATAAATCGTGGATCGAGCTTTCTCTCTTCCCAAATCTTGTAACTCCCTTCCATGGAGCTACACGCAACAACACGTGATCCCCAATACTAAATTCCACGTCTTTTTCGATGAAGATCCGCATAACTCTTTTGTTGATCTTGTGCCGTTTTGTATACGTTGTCGAATCATTTGGATCTTTTCCAGAGCTTATACGTACTCAACTCGGGTCCCAACAATGTTGCTTCACCCACCTCGTTCCAACATACTGGAGAGAGACATTTTCGTCCATATAATGCTTCGAATGGAGCCACACCTATACTTGCCTGATAACTGTTGTTGTAGGAGAATTTCACCAATGGTAAATACTTATCCCAACCGCCCTTGAAGTCTAGGACACGAGTCTTAATAGATCTTCAAGAGTTTGAATAGTCTCTCTCGATTGTCCGGTCCATTTGAGGATGGTATGCCGAACTAAATCATAAATCATGCCCATAGCTTTTTGCAAGCTAACCCAAAATCTTGAAGTGAATCTTGGGTCACGATCCGAAACTATGGATCTTGGCATGCCATGCAACCTCACAATCTCATTTACATATATACTAGCAAGACGCGTTCAAGGGAATAAGTCTCCGATGTCGGCAAGAAATGAGCAGACTTGGTTAATCTATCGACAATAACCCAAATGGCATTGATGCCTTGAGAAACCGTAGGAAGACCCGTAACGAAATCCATGGTAATGTGTTCCCACTTCAATTTTGGAATCTCAAGTGGTTGCAACGGACCCTTAGGTACTAGATGCTCCGCCTTTACACGTTGACAAGTTAAACACGTTGAGATAAACTTTGCAATCTCTCTCTTCATATTGTTCCACCAAAATGTATGTCAAAGATCACGATACATTTTGGTACTTCCAAGATGGATTGCAAATGGTGTATTGTGTGCCTCCATCATAATCTTGTACTTCAAATCAGAGTCATTATGAACACAAAGTCTGGAGTGGACTCAAAGTATTCCTTCTTCATCAATTCTCGCTTCCAGAATAGCACCTTCTTGTACTTTCTTCTTCATACGCATCAGCTCCGGGTCGGTGGCTTGAACAACCTTAACTTTTTCTATTAAAGTTGGCTCTATGCATATACTTGACATCATCGCACTCATTCCTGCATATGATCTTCTACTCAACGCGTCAGCTACCACGTTCGCTTTTCGAGGATGGTATTGAATAGTGTGGTCGTAGTCTTTCAATAGCTCGAGCCAACGTCGTTGCCGCATGTTGAGTTCTTTTTGAGTGAATAAATATTTAAGGCTTTTATGGTCTGAATATATCTCCACTTTCTCCCCATATAGATAGTGCCTCCATATCTTTAGCGTGAAAACGCATTTGCCGCTAACTCTAGATCATGAGTAGGATAATTCCTCTCATATTCTTTAAGTTGTCGCGAGGCATAGGCTATGACTTTCCCACGTTACATGAGAACACATCCTAACCCTTTGCCCGAAGCATCGCTGTAGATAACAAATCCATCCAAACCAGATGGTATTGTTAGAACAGGTACCGAAATAAGTCTCCTCTTAAGCTCTTGGAAACCCTTCTCACATTCTTCTCTCCAAACGAATTTTGTATCCTTCCGAGTTAGCTGGGTTAATGGAGTAGCGATTCGAGAAAACCCTTCCATGAATCTCCGATAATAACCAAATTTAAGCCCAAAAAAACTACGTACTTGATCCACAGGACTTGGTTGCTCCCAACTTTGTATTGCTTCAATCTTGGCGGATCAACAGATACTCCATGTTTTCGACACCACGTGCCCAAGGAATGCTACTTCCTCAAGCCAGAACTCGCATTTCTTCAACTTGGCATAAAGCTTGTTTTCACGAAGCCTTTGGAGTACCAGCTTCAAATGGTGCTCATGATCTTCACGGCTTTTGGAATATATGAGGATGTCATCAATAAAGACAACAACGAATTGATCCAAATATTCCTTGAATACTCAATTCATCATATCCATGAAAGCCGCAGGAGCATTAGTCAATCCGAAAGACATGACTAAGAATTCATAATGCCCGCATCGAAGTTCTAAAAAGCGTCTTTGGAATATCCTCGATTCTAATCTTCACCGATGATATCCGTAAGCTAAGATCGATCTTTGAAAAAATTGTGCCCCTTGCAACTGTCAAACAAGTCATCAATACGAGGTAGAGGATACCTATTCTTGATGGTGACATGGTTCAATTCCCGATAGTCAATACAAAGTCGCATACTCTCGTCTTTCTTCTTTCTGAATAAAACAGAGCACCCCAAGGAGATGTACTGGGATGAATGAAATCGATGTCCAACAATTTACAGCCATTTGGACCTTTAATTCACGAAGTTCAATAGGAGCCATTCGATATGGGGTTTTAGAAATGGGCTTTGTACCAGGTTCAAGATCAATAAAGAATTCAACTTCACGTTCTGGGGGTAGACCGGGAAGTTCTTCAGGAAATACATCAGGAAAGTCAATAACAATAGGAATATTATTCAAATTTGACGTGTCTTTATTCAAATCCATAACATGGGCTAAGAAAGCTTGACATCCATTTTTCAATAAACGAATAGCTTTATGATTAGATATGACAATGATTGATTTTAATGGTTTAGTTGCTTGAACTCGTACAACAGGTTAGTTAGGAATATGAAAACTAACAACCTTACGAAAATAATCAATTTTGGCATGATGAGTAGTTAACCAATCAATCCCTAAAATCACATCAAAAGCAAGTATCTTTAAAAAGATAAGGTCAACAGGTAAGATGATGGTGCCAACTTGAATCAAACAAGATTTATAAGCGATTGGATGTGATGAAAGTTTCTCCTAACAGAATTTCCACAGATAGGTCAAAGTCTAATTTCTCCGAGTCAAGTTTAAGCGTTGAGCACAAGTAGGAGAGATAAATGAATGGGTAGCACCCCAGATCAAGTAAGGTATAAACATCGCAAGAATTTATAAATAGCTTACCGTGATCACCTCGTTTGGGTTCCTCGTGATTTTGACCGATCACAAACAAACGCTCTTCCAGAACAGATTGACTTTAACTTTTCCGGGACGGTCTTTTGAGTCACCATCCCTCTTGAACTAGGTTTTTCACCGTACAATCTCGAAGCGATATGTCCTTCCTTTCCACAATTATAGCATACCTTGAACTGTTGTGGGCGCGTTTGACCGATATGTCCCTCTTTTCGCATTTATAGCATACTGATAGGTGGTCATTCCTCCTTGGAACCCGATTCTTTGCCAAGACCGTCGTCTTCACATGGTCGTTATTAAATCTCCTCTTTTTAAAATCTCCTCCTGACTCGCTTCTTCTATTTTCATGGCCATGATTACCACCAGAGTGGTTACCATTTTTGTCCGTCTTTTTCTTTCTCCATTTGGTTATCGTTGTTTTGTTGATCGCTATCTCCTAGATTATCCTGGTTGTGGTCCCTAGGTTGACCGTACTTCGTTATCTCGCTCTAATAATTGAGCCTACATTTACAACATCCTGAATAGAGAGAAATTTTATGAGAAATGAGATCTTCGACGTATCTTTGGGTTTCAAACCTCTAAGAAACATCCGCGTCATCGTTCCTCAATCTCCACCAAATGAGGTGCAAACTGGATAACTCTGCAAACTTTACCTCGTCTTTGGGACACCGCCATGTTGTTATTCGCTCCGTCTAATAAACTCCACTTCCTTCATATGACCGAACACTTTCGAGGAAAGTATTTGTCATTAAATAGTTCTGAAATGTCTCCCAAGACATCTTTGAGTGCGGTTGGATGGGTACGCTTACATAGACTCCCACCGAAGTGAGTCCTCTCGCCACGGAACATAAAGGTGGCGAATGGAACCTTCGTTCCTCCGTGCATCCCAAGACATCGAATATCTTGGTAATTTTTTTGACCCATGTTTCCGCCATGATCGGATCTGGCTTTCCCTTAAATTCTAGTGGTCCCAACTCTTTAAACTGCTTGGCTGTGACAACCGTGAATTGTTATCATTTCCTCCTCAGATTTTGAACACGAGTCTCCTCATTCGATTTTACATGAATCGCAAAAAGCTTCTAAACATCCCTCGTTCATCATCTCGCTTTCAGGTGGTGTTGTTCACGGGAGGAACATTGCCACTGCTGCACGTTCTCCTCGTTGGTGAGTCTGACGTCTCCACGGTCTCATTTCCACTGTTAATATTCTCAGTCGACATTTTCAAATACTGTGATAAAATAAGGGTTAATTAAGGAAATCAATATATCACATAATATCCCTATATACTGACCAACTAACAAATAAGCTTAGCTAGGACACACTAGCGAAGAATTTACTCGTCTCTCCTCCTAGTTCTATTCCCGATCTCCGCCAGAGATCATATCCCTAAGCTCGATACCAACCGTGGCGCCCCCAAAATAGGTATACATCACCCATTCTGAGTTGTCAATACATGGTACAAAAATAACTACAACTTTATTATTACAACAGTAAAACTATGAGTTTGAATACAAATATTATCTTCTAGACAATATCTATACTCAAATAAATCCTCATCACATTTATTGATACATTATTTTACAAAAATGGTGAGGACTACTAAACAACTCTCTCTAGAACCTTCATTCCATACCTTGAGGCTCAAGTACTCGCTATATTCTCGCCTCCTGAGAAGAAAAATGGAACAAAAAGGAAAAGGGTGAGCTCAACTAGCCCAGTAAAGAATATTATGACTAAGATAATATACAACAAATTATCGGTCTTCAACAGGGAAAAATCTGAGAGAATACATTAAACAACAAGTTTTAGATCAATATTTGCAGCGAAAAATATTAATTCATAGAAAAGTTACGTAGAGGGTGAAATCTACTAATATCTATGAATTTAACAGTCCATCATCATTATTTTATCCCTATAACATCAATCAATATTCATCTTGAATCAAATATTCATCTTTGCACTACAGGCCAAAGATATTCATCAGTTGGTCATGTTCATCTAAACACTTGTTCATCTTTGCACTACTGAGCCAAAGATATTCATCAAGAAATCATTCATCTTTTGACCTCTGAGCCAAAGATATTCGAGTAATATCATCATTTAGGGTGAGGATGATGAAAAATATTTCAAAGAAAGCGAATCCGGTGAAACAAAAGAATAAATATTAAGGATTCAGTATTTACTATTTCATGTCCAAAAATATCTCATAAATAATCATAGTGGTGTAAAATTCAAGAATGATCAAAACATGGATACAATCAAAGCTAGTATCCGAATATAGATATTTTAGATGAAAAGAAAATTTTTCATTTTTCGATGAATAGTCCGTATTCGTGAATGAATAATCAGTATACGTGAATAATTGTCGTACACATGAATAGTAACCCCAAACACTAAAAGTTCCAAATTTGATTAAAAAGTTCAGATCAATACTTCGGCATAATGATATTAGAAGAAATAATATCATTTCAAAATAATATCCCTTACCTCGAAAGACAGTACTTCTAGTTGAAACACCAGATATAAGCTATGACTTGAACTTGCACCGTATAGCAACAATACTCAAAGTATACTCAAAATACTCACAAGAATATGCTCGATAATATAGAGAGACAAAACTTCAGTTTCTGGTGTGATTTTCAATTCTAACCTAAGCACCCTATTTATAGGAAAATGCTTAGAACACCAAAGTAGAAAATTTAATAAAATATAAATATATATATAGCAAAATTCCTACGCCACTCTTGAAATCTGATTTCAGCTCAATAAGCACATGCCACCTTCTAGAAAAAGTAAGAAAAAACGTTTTTCTAATTTAAAATAATTTAAACTTCCAAAAATCAATTATTTCGGAGCTTTGGAACTTCAATAATTCACAATAAATAGCTCTTTTGTCAGAAAATTCAAAACACGCAACTTTTGATAGGAAATTCAATCCTCTACAACTTTACAGAAGAAAGTTTTTCCAAATTCCAAACAGAAATTGATCGAAATCCACAAACGGACGATTTTACAAGCTATAATCAAATTTCATTCCAAGAAATGGGGTCCACCAAACACATAAAACATGCTTTAAATATTTTGGTAACAAAAATACTCCTCCACATATACTCATATATCCCACATTCATCGTAAAAATATCATCATTATTATATTATTAAAATATAATAATATATTTAAATGAATTATTTTATCAGAAAAAGATAAAATTTTAATTTTCAACAATTGTCACATTAAAAATTTTCTCCATCTATATCCACATAAAATTAATATTTTCCTCATCATATGAATCAATAATTAATTATTCACAAATAATATTACAGAATCACAATATTGACAACCGTACGGTTCCAGGAAAGAGGGGCTTTCAATAAGAATTTCTCCTCATCTTTGGCAAGCAATTAGGTGACCAAACCTCTCCTTGAGATGTAACTTTCTAGACATTGCCAATAATGTTATCTAATAATATTATTCGAGATAATATGAATTATTGCTTCGATAATGAAAAATCTACGTGTAATGACAATTATTGAAACAACAAAGAATATAAAATATCAACGCAAAGAATTATTAAATTAATAAAATAAAATATTGAGCAAGTAATTATCGTAACCATTATTGAGTAGTGCCTTTTACGTAAGAATCAATAATTGGTGCAATCAAAGTGCTTCTTGTGTGTTAACCACCCAAGTATTTTAACAAAGATTAACTACCAGAATAACTACGCCTGTTATTTTTAAACAACTTATATTTGTCGTTTTCTTCATCCAATCGCTTTTTTCGTTATGGGGCCATATACATGGGTCGCCGTCGTCGTATTTAATATTCACGAAAAAGATCTGAATATTCCACGACCAAACGAATATTCCCAAAACAATAATGAATATTTTATAACCACTTGCTTATTTTGAAATATTTGCGTATTTTACCCATAACTATCCACATTAATCAAATTAACCCTTACTATTTCAAAATAATAAATAGAGAAAATTAAATTTCATTAATAATAAGTTGGGGTCTTACAACTACGATTCTCAAATCCAGTTCGGATGACTACTCTTTTTGGAGCAGTATCTTAGTGTCGTTTTGAGCTATCAAGTGTCGTATCTATTTTACAATATTTATATAAATAATATCAATAAAAGGTTACTGAAGACTATAAGGAATCATACGGTCGGATTCCTCTCCGTAGAGGTTTATCTCTGTAGCCTTGCGGTGCCCAAGTATCCTTTTATTTGATAAATAGATGAAATATAGATATATAGAATTGTGTAGAACAATTTATATTCGTATATCCATAAAGATAAATAAGCAAGAGATAATTCAAATAAATAAATCAAATAACTTATCTCAATATGCTTAGACCAATTTCCTCTTCTCAAATAATCAGAACTTTTATAAGAAGAGATATAGAAAGCTTTTTCAGAGAGAGAGTATGTGGGAGAGAAAATAAGCATTTCTTTGTAAGTGAATTGGCAAACTGAAAAGGAAAGAAATGCCTCCTATTTATAGATTTTTGAAGTCAGGGGTAAAATGGTAATTTTTGAAATCTGATTTTAAATGAATGGCTAGGATTGCTTTAATTTAAAATCAATGGTTTGGATGAAAGAAGAAGCACACGGATTGCCAAACAAATTTTTCGGCCGGACCATTCTTTGACAACAAAGCAATAAATGTTCACTCTCATTTATGACTCACTTAGCATGTATTTTTCTTTGACCAACTCATGCCTTAATGCTAGCACATGCTTCACGCGGTTTCTAAAAAATTGCCATCATACAAAATATAAACATCCCTTCTCATTTGTGACATTTAATATATATATATATATATATATATATATATATATATATATATAATATTAAAATACAAGATTTGCTAGCATACACTTGATATATTATTATATTATAAGGAATGCATGCATTAATCTTTAGTATATATATATATATAGGAACATAGTACATCCATATATATATATATATATATATATATATATATATATATATATATATATATATATATATATATATAATTTTAGTACTTATAAATTAACAATAAATAAAATATAGTTAGTATATATATATATATACTCGGTTTTTATATATATAGATATATATAATATCTTTCATTATATATATAGTTATATAAATCTTATATATTATGTAAGAGAATAATAAAATATATATATTATATTAATGCTTGGCTAAGTAAATGCCAACAAGTCTTACATTATGTAACAAAATAAATGTAATGATACATGACACATATATATAATATTAAATTGCTATAAATAAATATAATATATACAACACAAATGATTTATATATAAAATATATATACTTCAATTTTTTTACACAAATATAATAATATATATATATATATATATTTGGTTTTTATAATAAAATAATTTTTGAGATATTTAAATAATAAAATTAATTCGAAACTAAATAGAAAATGCCCACAATTAAAAATGATTTAATCAATATTTCTATCTTCTTTTCAAATTCGGTCAAACAAGTATTTGATAATCAACATATGACTTTTGTCCCACAATGCATGACCCAATTGATTTAACATTTTAAACATCAAGATCAAGATAATCAATTAAATAAGATTTAGAAAATATTTTTGGTCAAAGTAAATAAGATAAATAAAACAATTATAATAAAAATCCTATGGAGAGGATTCTACCCTTTTAATTCAATTATTTACTAATTATTGTTATCGTCAAAATAAAACTAAAAGTTAGAGACCCAACATCAATTATTGATTTAATAATAATAAATATTATGCAGATGATACTGTGACAATAATTGAATCAATAATATGAGAGATATGATGCAGCAATTACTGTAGCAATAATTGAGTATAATTGAGTGACTTCTCACGTAAGCATCAATAATCAATATTGTGTGCTACTATGCAACCACGCCTATTACTGTACTTTTACTACCGGATAGTTCAACAGTTTAATGGTAACACTTTCGCCGTTATTTTTGTAAAAAGATAATTATGTCGTTTTCTAATTACGACAATACTTAGTTAATGGGGTCCATTAATGATTGTGCGATCATCTAATATTCCTGTTAAAATGAATATTCCCGACCAATCGAATATTATATAACCACTTGCTTACTTTGCAAAATTTGTAACTATTACCCACAACTATAACATTATATTAAATCCACACCATAATATTCAAAAATATATTTCGAGAAAATTATTATTTATTCATAAAAGTTATGGTCTTACAATATATATAAGTATTTATATATATATAAGCAATAAACGCTCAGGATATAAATCTAGGCTCAATCAAATAGAAAGTCGATGAAGATATATATATATATATATATATATATATATATATATATATATAAGCACTAAACGCATTCCGAATATTATATTTGGGTTCAATTGAAGCATAGTTCGATAATATATATATATATATAAGTATATATATATATAATTAATAAAAGCCACGGATCGACGATCCGGGCATATACACACACAACATGACTCTCAATGTGAATAAGTATGTGTGGATGGAAGTGAGGAAAAGCTTAAAGAAATTTGAGATGTCGTACAATGGGCTGCTAAGAAGACTTCAGATAGGTTTACATGAATGAATAGTCGATTTCCACAGTAAAATATAGCAAAACTCAAGCTCACAGGTGTTTGGAAAAAGAAAGCACTCAGTTTAAAGTGTGTACAAAGCAAAATGGACATGGCTTCCTCGCCTTTTCCCCCCTTAAAATGGCCATTCTAAGGCCATTATTCATAGACTTCTATTTGTGGCGGGTCTACTACATGTTGCAGTGTGGACGCCCCAAAATTAGGTATACATCACCCATCTTGAGTCGCCAGATACATGGTACAGAATTCAAATACAACTTAATAATACAACTGTCGTGTACAATACGATAAAACATGAGCTGTGAGTTTTAATTCAAACATTGTCTACTAGAGAGTATAAAAACTCAAAAGGAGTCCTCATTACAATTATTGTCATACTATATAACAGAATAGTGAGGACTACTAATGCAAACATCTAGGACCATCACTCTGTTCCCCGACTAGTCCCAACTACGTTCTCATTTCGTGAGGAGAACAGTGAAAGAAAGGGTGAGCTCAACTAGCCCAGTAAAAAATATTATGACTAAGATAATACAGAATAATTTATCGTTAGCCTTCAACAGTGTTAAACTGATAAAATATAATAACTATCAAGTTTAACTGCAGCGGAACAAGCAATCAATTAGAAGAGTCAAGTAGGGAATAAAATCTACTATCTTCTATGATTTAAAAAGGATTTTCATCACTTTTATCATTTGGGACTCGATTTTAATAAATAATCCACATCATCGAATCACCCCTGCACTATGGCCGAGGATATTCTTTAGTATCACGACCACGAATTATCCATACACTACTACTAAAGATAATCATATTTTTTATCAACGGTCCGATCATGCCATAAAATAATTCATCTTTGCACCACTGACCAAAGAGAATCCATAGCCATAATCATACCAAAAGTCATGTCCATCAATGCACTACTACGGGCCAATGAGGACTTTTTCCACATCATTTGTAACATTACGGTTATGATTATACCGAATAATCCTCGGTCATAATCATACCAAGTCCATCTATACACTACTGTGCCATGATGACTTTCAACATAATATAAGCATGAGGATGATGATAATGACATAATAATTCAATAAAACAAGTTCAAGAATTAATTTATCCGAGGAACTAATAACGTCCAAATTGTCAACATGATACTTCTTTCAGAGTAAAATTCAAGAATTCTCGGAAGAATATTTCCATGAAAAGATCTTTGGATGAAGCGCAAATATCAAGGATATTCCACTAATTTCATGGAGTATAGAAGTCAAAGTTTTAACTAAATGAGTATAATAAAGAATGGAATAACAAAAGAAATCACCATGTATGTGATAGACCAAGACAAAGGCGAGTTATTCCAAATGTAATAATAAATAACGGAACCGGTCCCGGTAAAAGCACACATCTGAGGATATTCAACTAATAATAAGAATGGAACCGGTCCCGTGTAAACGCATGCAGACGAGGATATTCCAATGTAATAATAAAGATCGGTACCGTGTCCCATAAAAGCGACAGACAGAGTCCGGCGTAAAAACGCATGCATGAGGATATTCAACGTAATAATAAAGAATGGAACCAGTGCAGGCGTGAGCGCATGACGAGGATATTCCGACATAATAATAAAGAACGGAATATTAGAAGAATTTCACCAAGTATAGGGTATCCCGCGTATACAGCTTATTCCAACAGAATAATAAAAAATAGAATAACAGAAGAATTTCACCCAAGTATAAGGTAGCCTGCGTATACAGGTTATTCCAACAGAATAATAAATAATGGAATAACAGAAGTTCTCTTCATGAATATAAAAGAAATAATACCCTTACGGGTACAACAAATAATATCCCCTACGAGTACAACAAATAATATCCCCTACGAGTACAACAAATAATATCCCCTACCTTAGATGAAACTGGATATTGGAAAAGTGAAGTAACAAAATACTTTTCTTCTTTTTCTCTATAATTTCTCTCTCTAGAGTTTCAGTGAATTCGTAAGAAATAATGAATGAATGAGCTTCTATTTATATAAAAATGGACTGCATAGTAACTAACTCATGAACGGTCAGATTGATTTACTTTAATCGACGGTCCATATTTAAAAAAAATCTTTTAAATAAAATATAATATATTCTATTTATAATCTAATAAAACGAATAATTTTATAAAAGATTTTACTATGAGATACTATGCATAATAAAATATAATATATTCTATTTATATAATAACTTTATAAAAGTATTACATTTTATATAAAAAGATTTTACTATGCAAAATACTACGCAGACATTATCACGCATAATAGAATATAATATATTCTATTTATAAAATAACTTTATAAAAGTATTACATTTTATATAAAAAGTTTTTACATTTTATTACATTAATAATACCAATAAAACAAAAGCTGAGCGACTTATCACGTAAACATCAATAATCAATACCGGTGTGCTACTTATCCAACCACGCGTATTATGATTTTTTACTACTAAGAGTAGTTCAACAGTTTTAACGGTAAAACTTCCGTCGTTATTATCATAAAAATATTTTTGTCGTTTTCTCCATCCGATAATAATTCCGTTGCGGTGTGAGACCCCAAATTTTATGACATAATTTTGGTAAATAGTTAAATTGATAAAAGTTTAAAGTTAAGGGTAATATGTGAATTTTTTTGCAAAGTAAGCAAGTTGATATAAAATATTCATTTTGTCGGGGAATATTCGATTGGTCGAAGAATATTCTTTTTGTCGGGAAATATCCGTACGACGGTACAATCATTGGTGGACCCCGCAACGGAATTATTATCGAATTGAGAAAATGACAAAATTATCTTTCTATAAAAATAACGACGGAGGTGTTACCATTAAAACTGTTGAACTACCTGGTAGTAAAAGTACAGTAATATGCGTGGTTGCATAGTAGCACACGGTATTGATTATTGATGCTTACGTGAGAAGTCACTCAGTTATACTCAATTATTGCTACAGTAATTGCTGCATCATATCTCTTATATTATTAATTCAATTATTGTCACTGTATCATCTGTATAATATGTTATATTATTAAATCAATAATTGAGACGACAAGTTATAATATTAATGATTAATAATTGTTGAAAGATTAAATATGTATTGATTAAAAATAAAATGATTTGTGGTAATATTTATTCAATTCTTGATGTATATAAAGAGTCTATTAT
Source organism: Panax ginseng (assembly GCA_020205605.1). Taxonomy (NCBI): domain Eukaryota; kingdom Viridiplantae; phylum Streptophyta; class Magnoliopsida; order Apiales; family Araliaceae; genus Panax; species Panax ginseng. The sequence goes on from CM035146.1 coordinate 42,502,595, forward strand.
GAGACATTTGTGGTAAATTTGGTTATTCTATGGGGGCCCATATGTCATCATCTAAGAGTCTCTTTCGCCAATAGTAATTACATTTACCAGACGTCAAACCACTTGTCGTTTCATATTACAAAAGCGCCGAACCAATTGTCGTTTCATATTACAGCGCCGAACCAATTGTCGTTTCACATTACAAAGGCCGAACCAATTGTCGTTCACATTCTGAGCGCCGAACCAATTGTCGTTTCACATTATAGGCGTCGAACCAATTGTCATTTCACATTACAGGCGTCAAACCACTTGGTGTTTCACATTACAGGCGTCAAACCACTTTTCTTTTCACATCACCAGTCGTCAAGCCGCTTACCTTTTCACATTGCAAGTGCTAAGCTAGAAATCTTCTATAAATAGAGGCCTAGTTCTTCATTATTTTTCACGAATTAATTCAAGCTATAGAGAGAGAAAGTATAGAGAGAATAAGAGAGAAATAAGAAGAGTATTCTATTACTACACTACTGTAGTATTCAATGTCCTACTAAATAAGGGGTGTTATTTCTTTTGTATTCATGAAGAGAACTTTTGTTATTCCATTATTTATTATTACATTGGAATAACTCAGATATCATGAGCTACCCTATACTTGGTGAAATTCTTCTGTTATTCCATTCTTTATTATTTTGTCGGAATATCCTGTCTGTGCGTTTACGCCAGACCTGATTCCATTATTTGTTATTATGTTGGAATAACCTGTTTATGCGAAGTACCGCATACATGGTGAAATTTTTCTGTTATTCCATTCTTTATTATTACGTTGGAACATCCATACATGCTTTACGCATGACTGGTTCCATTATTTATTATTCATTGGAATAACACGTCTGCATGCGGTCTATCATGCACAGTGAATTCTTCTATTATTTCATTATTTATTAATCTGTTGGAATATCATGTCTGTGCGTTTACGAATGACCTGGTTTCATTCTTTATTATTCTGTTGAAATAACCTCTCTTTGTGGATTACCGCATGCATTGTAAATGATCCTTCATATTCATACGAATAGTATTTTCATTAAAAAGGGGTTTCTGCCAGGGGTTTATTATGGCTATGGATTCTCTTCGGCCAAGGGTGCAAAGATGAATTGTTTTATGGCAAGATCATGATCTTTGTTTTATGGCTATGGATTCTTATGCTCAGAAGAATATTTCCATGAAAAGATCTTTGGATGAAGCGCAAATATCAAGGATATTCCACTAATTTCATGGAGTATAGAAGTCAAAGTTTTAACTTGTTGAGTATAATAAAGAATGGAATAACAAAAGAAATCACCATGCATGCGATAAGCCTTTGCAAAGCAAGTTATTCCAATGGAATAATAAATAACGGAACCAGTCCAAAACGCATGCAGACAGGATATTCCAAATGAATAATAAAGAATGGAACTAGGTCCGGCGTAAAAACGCATGCACGGGATATTCTAACGCAGTAATAATAAAGATGGAACGAGTCCGGTAGTAAAACGCATGCATGAGGATATTCCAAATGTAATAATAAAGATCGGAACTGAAGTCAAAGCGTAAGCGTTATGAACGAGGATATTCAAGCGAGAATAATAAAGAACGGAATATTAGAAGAATTTCACCAAGTATAGGGTATCCAGCGTATCTGAGTTATTCCAATGAATAATAAAAATAGAATAATGTAAGAATTTCACCAAGTATAGGGTAGCACACAGATATATCTGAGTTATTCCAATGAATAATAAATAATGGAATAACTGAAGTTCTCTTCATGAATATAAAAGAAATAATACCCTTACGGGTACAACAAATAATATTCCATACGAGTACAACAAATAATATCCCCTACGAGTACAACAAATAATATCCCCTACCTTAGAAGAAACTGGATATTGGAAAAGTGAAGTAACAAAATACTTTTCTTCTTTCTCTCTATAGTTTCTCTCTTTAGAGTTTCAAATGAATTAAAAGAAATAATGAATGAATGAGCTTTATTTATAGCAAAATGGATTTGCATAGTAACTAACTCATGAAGCGGTCCAGATTGATTTACTTTTATTTTTGTGATCCATATTTAAAGCAAAATCTTTTAAATAAAATATAATATATTCTATTTATAATCTAATAAAACGAATAACTTTAAAAAGATTTTACTATGCAAACACTATGCAGACATTATGCAAACACTATGCATAATAAAATATAATATATTCTATTTATAGAATAACTTTATAAAAGTATTTTGTTTTATATATAAAGATTTTACTATGCAAAACACTATGCAGAGACACTTATGCATAATAGAATATAATATATTCTATTTATAGAATAACTTTATAAAAGTATTTTGTTTTATATAAAAAGTTTTTCTGTTTTATTACATTAATAATACCAATAAAACAAAACTGAGTGACTTATCACGTAAACATCAATAATCAATACTGGTAAAGCTACTATCCAACCACGCGTAGACATTGTACTTTTTACTACCAAGAGTAGTTCAGCATTTTTTAACAGTAAAACTTCCGCCGTTATTCTAATAAAAATATTTTTGTCATTTTCTCCATCCGATAATAATTCTGTTGCGGGTCCACCAATGATTGTACCATCGTACGGATATTCCCTGACAAAAAGAATATTCTCCGACCAATCGAATATTATACAACAACTTGCATACTTTTCAAAATTTATAAATACTACCCACAACTATAACATTATATCAAATCTACACCATAATATTCAAAAAATTATTTCGAGAAAATTAAATATTTATTCATAAAATCTGGGGTCTCACAGCCCGGGTTGCCCCAGGCCATGCGGGTCCCGCTGTCTCGAAGTACGTGCACTCGGACGACGCGTTGTCCGTTCGAACCTTCATAACTTTTAATCCGGGAATCCGATGGAAGCGTGCCATACCATTCTGGAAAGCTCTTTTCGAGAGCTATGCAATGACATAGGATTGCCCTTTTTTCTCTGAAAAGATGGGTCCATGACCAATATGGCATTTTCGGGTCTCTGTCAACTAGTCCGTTGAGCTATTTTGCGTAGTATGCGTTCAGAAGTTAAGATATGGTTCTTATGGGACTTCTTTTGAAGAAGTTTGATTCGAAATGAATTGATTTGATTTGAGTTGAGATTGAGTTGGCAAAATGACCATTTTGCCCCTCCCGGGGTTATCTCCGGCTTTGATGCAATTGTAGCAGTCTTTTCCGATGGTTATCTCTGAGATTGGCCTGCTGTTGACTCTGAATGTCCTCAGGGTTATCTCTGAGGTTGGCTTGACCTCCCGGGGTTGACTTCGGGCATTGAACTTAATCTCTCAGAGTTATCTTCGAGGTTAGAACTGACTTTTCCGGGGTTATCTCCAGGGTTGGAACTAATGTTATGGTCCTCCAGGGTTATCTCTGGAGTGTAAAAAAGACGTTTTTGTCCTCCTGCACAGTTAGTAACAGAAAAACAAAATTTTGAGTGTCTACATTCTCAATGTAAACCTTTTATCATTTCTTGAGTTTTCAACAAAAGTTTACTAAAAGATTATGAGGGTATAAGTAGAAAAATAAGATAAAAATAGTTACTAATATAGAAATAATACATTTATTGTGGAATATCCTAAAAAGGAAATTAGGATGTTTAATACAAGATGGAGGGAGTAATAAATTATTAAAATAAAAATAATTTTATTTAACATAAATATTTCATTAATAGTAATATTTTAATGGCATATCATGATTCTAATAATTCTTGTGTATACATTATCGGTGTATCAAATTTAAACTCTAAGAAATGGTTTCATACAAGGAGCTTCATTTTTAAGTGGATATAGTGAATATTGTTCTCAATTTTGTCATTATAATTTTATTAAAACAATAAACTAATAACATGATTAGTAGTCACGAAATTTTATTGGCACCAAATATAATGTTTGTTTTGTTTCAATATACAACATTTCTTTTTTAATGTATAGGTTGTCACGCCCCCAAAATTAGGTATACATCATCCATCTTGGGTCGTCAGATACATGGTACAAAATTCAAATATAACTTACTAATACAACTTAGGTGTGCAATACGATAAAACATAAGCGTGAGTTTGAATACAATTATTGTCTACTAGATTATACAAACTCAAAAGGAGTCCTCATTACAATTATTAACACACTATTTCACGAATAGTGAGGACTACTAATCTTATCCTCTCGGACCCAGTCACTCCGCGCTCCCGACTAGTCCTCGCTATATTCTCATTTCCTAAAGAGAACAATGAAAGAAAGGGTGAGCTCAACTAGCCCGAGAAGAAATATTATGACTAAGATAATGTAGAATAAATTATCGTTAGCCTTCAACAGTGTTAAAGCGATAAAATATAACAACATCAAGTTTAAGCTGTGAACAAGCAATCCATTAAAAGAGTCAAGTAGAAAATAAAATCTACTATTTTTATGATTTAAAAGGTTTTCATGACTTTTATCATTTGGGACTCGATTTTTAATAAATAATCCACATCATCGAATCACCCTTACGCACTACTGACCAAGGATATTCTTTAGTATCACGACCACAAATTCTCCATGCACTACTGAGCCAAGGACATTCGTGTATTCATTAATGGTCATGATCATGCCAACAACTATCCATCAATGCACTACGGGTCAATGATAACTTTTACCACATCATTTGTAACATTACGGTCATGATTACCTTTGAATAATCCTGGTCATAATCATACCAAGTCCATCATGCACCACAGAGCCACAGATGACTTTCAACATAATATAAACATGAAGATGATGACAATGATATAAGAATTCAATAAAACAAGTTCAAGAATTAATTTATCCAGAAATAATAATGTCCAAATTGTCAACATGATCTCGCTTTGTAGAGTAAAATTCAAGAATGATCGAGAAGAATATTTCCATGAAAGATATCTTTGGATGAAGCGTAAATATCAAGGATATTCTACTAATTTCATGGAGTATAGAAGTCAAAACTTTAACCATTTGAGTATAATAAAGAATGGAATAACAAAAGAAATCACCATGTATGCGGTGCCGCGATAGGCGAGTTATTCAACAGAATAATAATAACGGAACCGAGTCGGGCAAAATTTGCAAGCAAGCGGGATGTTCCAATGAGAATAATAAAGAGGCGGAACGGGTTGATTGTAAAACACATGAGACAGGATGTTCCAAATGAATAATAATAAAGAAGCGGAACCAGTCAGATGTAAAACACACAGATAGGATGTTCCAGCGAGAATAATAATAAAGATGGAACCAGTTGGGTGTAAAACACACGCATGAGGATGTTCCAAATGTAATAATAGAAGAATGTCACCATGTATAGGGTAAACCCGGCAGTATACAAAGTTATTCCAAGCAGAATAATAAGCAATGGAATAACAACAGTTCTCTTCATGAATAAGAAAGAATAACACCCTTACATTAGTAGTAGATTGAATCTGCGCAGAAGTGTAGTAACATAATACTCTTCTTCTTTCTCTCTTATTCTCTCTATACTTTCTCTCTATAACTTGAATGAATTCGTGAAAAATAATGAAGCACTAGGCCTCTATTTATAGAAGATTTCTAGCTTAGCACTTGAAATGTGAAAAGGCAAGTGGCAGCGACGGTGGTGATGTAAAAAGAAAAGTGGTTTGGCCTTTTGTAATGTGAAACGACAATTGGTTCAGCCTTTGTAATATGAAACGGCAAGTGGTTTGACGTCTGGTAAAGGTAGTTACTATCGATGAAGGTAATTACTATTAGCGAAGGTAATTACTATTGATTGAAGAGACTCTTAGATGATGACATATGGGCCCCCCATAAAATAACCAAACTTACAAGCGTCTCATAATAGACTCTTTATATACATCAAGGATTGAATAAATATTACCACAAATCATTTTATTTTTAATCAACACATATTTAATCTTTCAACAATTATTAATCATTTATAACTTGTCATCTCAATTATTGATTTAATAATATAACATATTATCTGAGATGATCTTTGTGACAATAATTGAATCAATAATATAAGAGATATGATGCAAAGAATTATTGTAGCAATAATTGAGTATAACCGAGTGACTTCTCACGTAAGCATCAATAATCAATCTGTAGTACTACTCTACTAACCACGCAGACATCGTACTTTTACTACCAAGTAGTTCAACGGTTTTAAGCGATAACACCTCCGTAGTTATTTTCATAAAGTATTTTGTCGTTTTCTCAATCCGGATAATAATTGGTTAATGGGGTCCACTAATGATTGTCCAATTGCATTCGAATATTCTAAAACAAAAAGAATATTCCAAACCAAACGAATATTTTATAACAACTTGCTTACTTTTGCAAAATTTATAAATATTATCCACAACTATAATATTATATCAAATTTACTCCATAATATTCAAAAATAATATTTATAGAAAATTCATCTTTATTTATAAAAATTGGGGTCTTATATAGGTTGTTAAATAATAAATATCTATTACATAATTTATTTTATAATTATTAATATAAATTATAATGGTGGCATTTAACATTATGAATTTATTAGTATCCCATTTAAAACTCTAATACCACTCTTGATTTATTGGGAATTATAAATGGTAACTTGATTAAAAGATTAGAAATGAAGACCACCATTTCATTGGTGGCCTGGCCCGGTGGGCGTTGAGTTTTAGTATTTATTACTACTATTACTACTAATACGTAGTACTGATGCGTTTGGTTTTTTCAATTAAATACTCCCTCTGTGACTCCGTCCCAAGATAAAAAATTTTATTACTATTTTGAGTTATTCTATATTAAATGTTCTTTTTTTTTTAATAATTAAATTTTTACATATTTTTCTATTATACCCGTAGCATTAAATATCTCATATTTTTCTTATTTTAATTCTCTTTCCATATTTAATGACATTATTATGGATAATTTTATTATTTTATTCCTTTTCTTAATATGCATGAAAAATCTACCAAAATTTTTATCTCGAGACAGAGGGAGTAATAATTTGTAAAGTATTTAATGGGCTTAGAGAATTATAATATGGTCAAATGATATTTACTGTATAATTTAAAAGACCAGTCAAATAATAAATACAATTGACATGTGCGTCCAAAGATTCCAAACCATGTGTAACATCCAGTACCATCTGCGGTCACAATATTTTTTTTGAGTGTTCTACACAAATCGGTAATTTGGACAGAAAAATGGGATATTTTCAATTTTTTTTTATTGTGATTTTCAAAAAATATATAGTATTTATTAATTATGTTTTTGTATATGTATCCAAATTATACCTAAAATACCATATTTTATAAAAATTTCTGTTGAAATAAATATTATACATTTTTTAAGAGTCATAATAAAAAAAACTGAAAATGTCCCATTTTCCTGTCTAAAATACCGATCTGTCTAGACTTATTGTATTTTTTTTGTTGATAAATACTCCATTTATTATATTTTTTAATGTAGTTTAAAACTTTTACAACAATGTAGGAATAATATATTTTCATAATTATTAAAAACACTTAAAAGTAATACATGAATAATTTTTTTGACGAATTTTAAATACATACTAAAAATATATATAAATTCTCATGTGCGCATAATTTATTTATTTATTCTTTCGTTTTTTAAATTGCACATGTTTGTGTGCCAGTGAACTTGAATGGTTTACCGCCCATGACATTTTGTGACAGATTGATAGACTAAATTAAAAAAAAATTAATATTTTTATAAAAAAATATGCCGATTCTGTAATGTGTCACGTAATAATATGATACCTCCCCTTATTTTTATTACAAACAGATTTAAGCTGCAAATTGCTTATACTTTGATGTTGTATAAAAGGGTAGTTAACAAAAGAGTTTTTTTGTGGCAAATATAAGATTTTTTTTCTTTTGTTTGTAGTATAAAAAGATAATATTAAGAGTTTTAAATTATCATTTTTCTTATGAATTCTAGGTTTATCTGACTCCTACTTTAATATATAAGTAAAAAATTAATAATTTCAATTTGCTATTTGTTTTCTCCCGCCCCTATCCATTGTTCCTAATTTCTCTCACCCATTATTTATTTTTCGTTTTTAGAATTGCACATGAATGCATGTGCCACTGAACTAGTACTAGTTAACATAATTCATAATCTTGAAAGTGTCTTTAATTATTATTTTAGATCAATATTAATACTTTAAAACTTAAAAATTAATTAAAAAAATTTAAGAAATCTTAAATCCCCAATATGACAAATTATTCTTAAAATGTCAATCTACTATTCTGATCTTATCCCATTAACTAAAATTTATTTGTCAAATTAATTAATTTTATCAAAAACTAGATTTCAAATACTCCAATTTAGTCTCAAGAATCACCCAACTAGGATTTAAAATCATTTAAGTTATACATTTTTAAATATTAGAACTCACTGTTAAAAATTTGCTTAAAAAATCCCAGATCAATTAATTTTTAAAATTCATAACAAATCGTACATTAATCTTTAACGATTCAAAATTGGTAAATATATTCTCAACTTATATATGTATAACATATCCAAAAATTATAACGATCCAACGACCGAATTAAGAGATATAACACACAGAATATACCTTAAGATATAGAAATTGATTTTCAGATTTTAATGTTTTACATTCAATTAAATTATATTTCTTTATATAAATTTATCTCCTCTTTCTGATTATCGTGACTTTTAATTTCATGTCTCTATTTTATTTAAAAATAATATCTAATTTAAAAACCCTCATAACTAAACTTAAAATCAAAATATAAAATAATATGTACCTTTCTTGTTCGCATTTCTTCAATACGCATGTGACGCCCTCAAAATAGGTTCACACAACCCATCTTGGGTCGCCAGATACATGGTACAGAAATTAAATACAAACTTAATTTATCATTTGTTAAGTGTATAGTGTCGCAAGTGATTTATAAACATAAGCTAAGAGTTTTAATATAGATATTGTCTCCTAGACAATATTCAAACTCAAAATAAGTCCTCATTACAATTATTATCGTACTATTCTTATATAATAGTGAGGACTACTATAGCAATTATCTTGGACAATCACTCCATTTCTTGACTAGTCCCAGATATATTCTCATTTCCTGAAGAGAACAATGAAAGAAAAGGGTGAGCTTAACTAGCCTAGTAAAGAATATTATGACTAAGATAATGCAGAATAAATTATCGTTAGCCTTCAATAGTATAACCACTAATAGAATACAATAGGCAACAAATTTTAGATCAACAACTGCAGCGAAAATAACAATCCATTAGAAGAGTCAAGTAGAGCATGATATCTACTATCTTCTATTATTTAAAAAGTTTATTATCAATTTTATCGCTGAGACTCAGCTCAACAAATAATCAACATCACTGAATTATCCATGCACTACAGGCCAATGATATTCATTAGTATCATATTCACGAATTATCCATGCACTACGGGCCAAGAATATTCGTGTTATCACCAATTGTGACGCCCCCAAAATAGGTATACATCATCCATTCTGAGTCGCCAAATACATGGTACAGAATACAACTACAACTTAATTATACAACTGCTAAGTGTCGTTTAGAATACGACAAAACATAAACTGTGAGTTTTAATACAAATATTATCTCCTAGACAATATCCAAACTCAAATTCAATCTCATTACATTTATTATCACACTATTTCACAGAATAGTGAGAACTACTAAAGCAACCATCTGGACCGTCACTCCATTCCCCGACTAGTCCCAACTATGTTCTCAATTCCTGAAGAGAACTGTGAAATAAAAAGGCGAGCTCAACTAGCCCAGTAAGAAATATTATGACTAAGATAATGCAGAATAAATTATCATTAGCCTTCAACAATATTAAACTGATAAAATATAATAAACATCAAGTTTAATTGCAGCGGAACAAGTAATCCATTAGAAGAGTCAAGTAGAGCATGATATCTACTATCTTCTATGATTTAAGAGTTTATCATCAATTTTATTGCTGAGACTCAGCTCAATAAATAATCCACATCACTGAATTATCCATGCACTACGGGCCAAAGATATTCATAAGTATCACGACCACGAATTATCCATGCACTACGAGCCAAGGATATTCGTGTTTTCATCAATGGTCATGATTGTAATAACCCGAAAAATAAATAAATAAATAACATTTAAAGTTGCATTTTAAATATATATATATATATATATATATATATATATATTGGACTTTGTCTTTTTTTTGGTCAAACAAGTCATTTAATTTATGTGGGCTAATAAGTAATAATAAGTGATGAATAGATTAAATTAATAAAATTTGGGCCTTAATATTAATTGAACCCAATTAGAAGTTTATTAGAACAAGACCTCTTTATTAATAAGTACTAGACCTAATTTTCATACATTTGAATAAAGTATCTGAAAGAAAAGAGATAGCAGCCGCTGATACAGAAAATAAAAAGAGGAAGAGATCTAGGCGGTAGTGGTAAAGAGCAGAAAACAAAAAGAGTAGACTCTCTCTATTAAGGTAATGTCAGTATGTGATCTCATTGCTTTCTTTTTCTCTAATAAACGAATTATGATGAATGGATTATTTTAATATTGATATCTATCACATCAGATGGAGATGGTCATTTACTGAATAAAATATATAATAAATTGATTTTGTTGGTGTACTTGCGTGAGCAGTGCTTTGGTTGTATAACCCATGTAATATGTACAACAATTATGGTGACCAAGTAAATTTTTGGAGTGCAGGAATGTTCCTATGTTATCTTAGAATAGAAAGCTAATTCTTTATATTTGGTCAAATCATGTATATATGGAATCATGTATAAAATAAGTTGAATATATATATATATATATATTACTTTTTGAAAGCGGAAGGAGGTGGTATTCATGTTTGGTATTTAGGTTGATTATATATATTATATCAATTAAAAAAATTAATTCGTTAAAAAAATGAAATGATGATTAAAAGATTATTTATAATTTAATTTGGATTTATTTTGTAAAATTGATGTAATTGGAGAAATTAATTTCATATTAATATAATTTATAATTAGTAGGTAACTATAATTGTATTATTATTACTTTTAATTAGATTGAACGGAAAGAATTTAAAGAGTTATACTTAGTATATAAATTTTGGAGTATTAATAATTGATTTAAGGCGTTGATTAAATGTACCTTGAATGAATTGCGAATTATTTTAGAGTTTATGAGTTGGATTATATTTAATTTGAGGTGAATATGTTTAGGTGGTGAATAACGTTTCGTATTTGATATCGTTGGCATTTGAGGGTAACATTTTGTGGAGTGTGCTATAAATGGTTTAGAAGTATCAGGTACGGATTCCGTACTCTTTCAGCGATACTCTTGTTAAATTTGATTTGTTCGTTTGTTTCCTTATTTCGAATTATGATTTCACATAATTATTTCCTGTGAAATAAATATATTAGTTTCATTTTGGAGTTGATACACATGACTCGTATTTGTACTCTTTGAATTATGATATCATGTTTAGTATTTATTTTTGATAATTGTCGAGCGGTACATGTTGTTACCTTCTTTTTGAGACCTTGTGACTATAATTTGATTTTGTTCAACATGTACATATAGAACCCTTTTGTTGGTATTATGTCGCATGTGTTGTGACATAGTATTTTTGTTAAAATATACTGTAGGGTATACCTGAGCTATAACCACCTATGGGGATACCACATGCATGTCGTCTTGGCACGATAGACATGACACTTTTAAATGGCGGTGTGATTAGTCCACGGCGTCTCGTTTGGGCTCAGGAGGAAGTGGGCCATTTGGTGTTTTTTGTGGGAGGCGTATGGGTTAACCCTAGTTTTTACGCTACTGCGGATTGGTGATGTTGTGCAAACACACCTATCCGATTTGCATACATTTGGATTCGCGGTCCAATGTGTGATTTGCCTGTGTGGCATTATTTTGGTTGCCTATGTGGCATCATTTTGACTTGCTTGTGTGGCATTGTTTTGACTTGTCTGTGTGACAATGTATATTTCTGAGCTCACTCGGTATGAAATTAAACTCAACCATTTGATTCAGCCTATTATTTTATTGTATTAGTTTTGTTTGTTTCTGTTCAGTTCAATTCATTGAGTTAGTTACTTCAGTTCGTTATTTCTTTACTCTTCTATTGGTTTCGTCAATTCTATTGATTCAGAAATATTCCATTCAAATCTTTGGAGATTATATTTTGTCAATATATACACTTGAGGTTTTGTTCAGTATTTTGTCTCAGTTGATTTCGTATATCACTTGTATATCTTTTGTATATCTGTATCCGTACTGGGCAATTGGCTCATGCTGTGTTTTTCTTTCAGCAGGTTTGCAGGGGTGATACAGAGCTAGTGTGATGAGAGTGTTACCTTTGACCATCTAGGTTGTTTCGATTTTTTGTTTTTATTATTTTGACTCTAGTTGGAGAATTATAATTAGTACTTCATTGATGGATATCATTATTAATATTTTGAAGTTATCAGTGCTCTGTTTACTCATTTTGAGGTTTGTTGTGCTTTGCACGTGACCTCCCTTTCCTTTTCGGGAAGGGGGTGTTACAGAGATGGTATCAAAGTCAGGTTCTTTCTTGTAGAAAAACCTATTTAGGTTTGACCTGTGAGTTGTGGGTAAATCAATGGGTAGACATAGGAGTTTGATTTGATTTTGTTCTCTGTTTGGTTGGTTTGATTTTGACCAAGTGTTTTTAGCTCCTTGAGTTGTAGTTGATTTGAGAAAGGCGAGATAATTTGTTAAGATTATTATTGTTATGCGTTGAAGCAATAATATTAGTTAAGGATTGTGATTTGATCATTAGGAAGAAGAATGTCATATTTTGTTCAATTAAGAAATGATTATACGATTATGATATGAACATTTGTATCAGTGAGTTTTGATATTGGAGAATTATTTGTTAGAGTTATTTCATGTAATTACAAATTATTATGATTTTGGAATTGAGGATTTGATTTGGGTTATATTCTGATTTTTGTTAAGTTGTGAATAATTTGAGGTATGTAAATCGGTGGGATAATATGATAAAGTGAAAACTATTAAGTACAGAGGATCTCTTGTAATTTTGAGTTGTTATAGAGATTCGAGGTAATTAGATTAATCTTTTGGAGTAAATGAATTTTGCGATTATTTCCTAGTAGACTATTGGAGTTATCTTATATGAAATTTTGAGTGATAGTATGAGGAGATCTTGGAATTTGTTGGGTTAAGATTTGCATTAAGAGAATGATTGATTCATTGAATGATTATATATATACAATAAGTGATGAATCTTTAAGAGATTTTGAAAGTTATAGTTTGCTTATTCAGATAGTAGGATATATGATTTGGAGTTTGGTATGGAGATAAAGAGATCTTAGTAGTAATATATTTTTGGTGTAATATTATTTGAGAACTAATTTGATTCTAGGTTATGATATTTTGAAACTCTTGAGTTCTTAGGGTGAGTTGGAGATATAATTTGTACAATTGTTTTGTTTTTCCGATGTCATTGAAGTTTTGCATGTATTTATGTAAAATAAATAAATAAAATAAAAATAATTTATTAAATCTTTGTCATGTGTGGAACATAAACATTTTACGAGTTAAAAATAATTTTAAATATTTTGGGTATTCGAATCGTATTTAGACGAAGAATTTTTTTTTTTGTGATTTTGAGTTATGTTCCGAAGAGTACGTACGTTTGTAAGAATGAAACTCAAAGATATTAGCGACGGCCCGCACTAACGGTGGATCATGTGATCTAATTTGATGCAACGTGAAGAACCTTATCAAGGCTTGGCACGGTTGTGACGCCCCCAAAACAGGTATACATCACCCATCTTGAGTCGCCAGATACAAGGTACTGAATACAAATACAACTTAATTATACAACAGTCGTGTAAAATATGACAAAACATAGTTGTGAGTTTTAATACAAATATTATCATCTAGACAATATCCACACTCAATGGAGTCCTCATTATATTTATTATCACACTATTTTATAGAATCGTGAGGACTACTAATGCACCATCTAGGATCATCACTCTGTTCCCCGACTAATCCCAGCTACGTTCTCATTTCCTAAAGAGAACAGTGAAAGAAAGGGTGAGCTCAACTAGCCCAGTAAGAAATATATGACTAAAGAAAATGAGAATAAATTATCATTAGCCTTCAACGGTGTTAAACTGATAAAATATAATAAACATCAAGTTTAAGCTGCAATGAACAAGCAATCCATTAGAAGAGTCAAGTAGAGAATAAAATCTACTATCTTCTATGATTTAAAAAGTTTTTCATCAACTTTATCGGCGAGTCTCGACTTAATAAATAAAATCGAATCATCCTCGCTCCACGGCCAAGGATATTCATGTAATCATCAATGGTGGTCATGACTATCCGAATAATCTCTGGTCATAATCATACCAACAACTGCCCACCAATGAACTACAGGCCAATGAGAACTTTTACCACATCATTCGTCACATTACGATCATAATTATACCGAATAATTCTTGGTCATAATCATACCAAGTCCATCTATGCACGTAAGCCAAAGATGACTTTTAACATAATATAAGCATGAGGATAATGACAATTCAATAAAATAAGTTCAAGAATAAATTTTAAAGATTTATAAGTTAATTTATCCTGAACTCAATAACGTCCAAATTGTCAACATGATACCGCCATGCAAGAAAATTCAAGAATGTTCGAGAAGAATATTTCCAAGAAAAAGATTTGGATGAAGCGCAAATATCAAGGATATTCCACTAATTTCATCAGTATAGAAGCCAAAGCTTTAACCAATTGAGTATAATATAATATATGAAAGCGCAAATGGATTTTCACACCGCCATACGGTAATCCACGATATCTGATCATTTCCATAATTTAATAAGGAATGAATACGGGATCATTCACCATGCATGTGGTAATCCACATAGGCAAAGTTATTCCAATCGAATAATAAAGAATGGAATAATGAAGGATTCACCATGCGATGCGATAGACTACAGATAGGTTATTCCCAATGAATAATAAATAATAGAACCGGTCCGGCATAAACGCATACGCATGATAGGATATTCCGAAGCGTAATAATAAATAATGAAACCAGTCCAAGATAAACACACAGTATGTGATATATTAAATGAATAATAAATAATGGAACAAGATCCAAGGTAAACGCATTGCGATGTGGGATATTCCAACAGAATAATAAAGAACGGAATATTAGAAGAATTTCACCATGTATGAGGTACTTCGCATAAACAAGTTATTCCAACAGAATAATAAGAATGGAATAACAGAAGAATTTCACCATGTATGCGGTACTTCGCATATACAGGTTATTCCAAAATAATAATAAAGAATGGAATAACAGAAGTTCTCTTCACGAATAAGAAAGAAAGAATACCCCTTACGAGTACAACAAATAATATCTCCTACCTTAGAAGAAACTAGATATTGAAGTAGTGAAGTAGCAGAATACTTTTCTTCTTTCTCTATATAGTTTTCTCTCTAGAGTTTTGATTGAATTAAGTAAGAAATAATGAAGGAATGAGCTTTATTTATAGGAGAATGGGTGAATAGTAACTAATTCATGAGCGGTCCATATTGATTTACTTTTTAAAGCGGACGATCCATATTGGTTTACTATTAAAACTTAAAGCAAATCCATCATACCGATTTACTATTAAAACTTTAAACCAAATGATCCATATTGATTTCTTATTATAACTTTCCACCCAATGATCCATATTGATTTACTATTATATCTTCAACTAACGGTCTGAAAAATTTGCACATCTCCTCATAGAATAATATTGTACCCAAAACTGATTTGGACTGAAAAGAAATATATCTTACGGGTGAATAGTACCCCGTGAATAGTAACTCGTTAATAGTAACTCGTGAATAGTAACTCGTGAATAGTAAGTAATTCATGAATAGTAACTCGTGAATAGTAATTCGTGAATAGTAACTCGTGAATAATAATTCGTTAATAGTAATTCGTGAATAGTAATTCGTGAATAATAATTTGTGAATAGTACTCTGACACGAAAAGTGCCCCGAATACCCGATTGAACAATATAACCTCCAGACATCAATTATTATCGAAACAAATATCGATTTTCACTAACACAAATAATTTCAACACAATGGAACTATAAAATTCATCTTTAATCAACACGAACTTATTCATCATTAATATTATAATTTATAATATTTAACAACCAGGTCGTTCCCAGGAAAGAGGGGGCTTTCCGATAAGGATTTCTTCTTATTGGCAGCTTGATTAGGTGACCAAACCTCTCTTTGTGTAACTTCTAGACATTGTCAATATTGCAAATAATAATATGAAAAACTTTGCCGTCTCAATTATTGATTTAATAATATAACATATTATGCAGATGATACTATAACAATAATTGAATCAATAATATGAGAGATATGATGCAGTAATTACTGTAGCAATAATTGAGTATAACTGAGTGACTTCCACTACTATAAAATACCAAATAAATAATACTTAAACTACAACGTTTTTAAAAAACGTTGTGGTATTTTTTTTATAACGTTTTTTAAAAAAATATTGTAAATATATATGCAAAAATGTTATCTATTTAAAAGTTCATTTTTTTGGTGTTAACTAGATAACTTTTTTTTAAAACGTTGTGTATAAAGAATAACACGGAGCTTTAAAAAATCCCGCTAAAGTGAAAACTTAAATAATAAGTATCACTCTTATCAGTATTTTACCCTAGCCCGCTCCCAGTCTCCAAGCCAGATCTGAAATTTCTTAGCCTTAACTAGAGGATTCTCCCTCGCGATTGCCTTTCTCCCTGCCGTCTTGAAATAGAAGGCGCAGCCGTGCTGTTCCGGGTACCTGTGAGTCCCACAAAACTTCGTCCCACACCTGCACGTGAAACCCATCAGCTCGACCCTCTTCCGGCACGCTGAGCACCGGTTCGGTCGGACCACCTGCTCTGCAACCTCTATCGTACAAACCAACCGATCGAGAGAAGTTTCTGACAAGGACACCGCCGATGAAGATGACAAAACCACCGCCGGAGCTGGAGACAATTAGGTCAGCTCTTTGTTAATCAGATCATTTCTTTGTACGTGTCAATTCTGTTCAATTTCAAATGGCTGAGGTTTGTGATTGATAATATTAATTCTTCTGTTTACTGATATTCTAGTTAGTTCTTTCTGGATTTTGTGCTTTCGTTCTAAGAAGAGCTGATGCTGCTAGATAAACTGGAATTTTGGAAATTTTAGGTCATTGATGATTGGGGAAAGGCAGCATTTCATTTTGCTTTCAATTCATTGCAACTTTTGATGTGTGATTTTATTTTCTTAAACTATTAATTCAGTATTCATTTTATTATTTGCTATAAATTTCCTCTAATACTTAGCTGTGTGCTTGGAATTCTGCTTCTCAGGTTATTTTGATGTCACTTGATTAAGTACATGAATTTCTCTGAAAAGATGAGATACACAATGGGTTCATGTCAATATTGCAGATATCAAGGTTGTGAGCCTCTGGTTTTGTCATGTCCCAGTTGTTCCGGTACTTTTGACTGCCCAACTGTGTTCAGTTCCAACTATAATATGTGAATATATTGATTATTAATTTGAATAGATGTTTTGATACTGATGCCACTTCCACATGAATCTCATAATAATATATATTCTCTGATAACATAGGGCCAGGATTTATACAAGTCTAAACAAGTGAGAGATAAGCAAATAATGCGCATACTTGGGAAGGTACGGTTATCTTCTTTGTCATTCTTTGTATTTTTTATTCATTTGTATGCTGAAACAATATAAGCCACATACAACTGATCTTAGTTCATGAATTTGATTAATTGACAGGCTCCAACCATTGCAGCAACAGCTTATTTGAGGATGGCAGGAAGACCTCATGTTCTTCCTTCTAGTAGTCTGTCTTATTCAGAGAACTTCTTATCCATGCTAGATTCGTTGTATGTTCTTATGTCACCGAGGCAAATGAAGATGTTACTGAGTTCTCTGGTATGTCTACTACTTTTGAAGGAGTTTACATATTTAAGCTAACAGAAGTTACCTTAATTCTATATATATGTATATCCTCCCCTGTTATAAAATACTGTAAACATATAAGCAGTTGTGGCATGTATATCAGTTTTGTTACTCTTGTAATGTGTTGAAACTGCATTGCTTTCATTCAGGGTGTAGAGATATGTTTGGAAAGACCTTGGAGGAGGGAAACTATGCACAATCTTGTGAAAGAAGCCACTGGAATTGATTTCACCGAGTTGGGCAGTGATCTTAAAGTGGCTAAAGAAGTTACTCTTAGGCCACTGGAACCTGTATTTTTGTTCTTGTAGTTTATTTTTGATCAGATAAATGGTTTGCTATTCTGCCTTGTAACTTTTTCATGTGGTTTCTCCTTTTATTTTAGTCATCCTCTACATGGTTTGCTATCCTATTATTTGTAACTTCTGCACGAAAGGTAAATTCTGACAGTGGTTTCTCATTTTATTCTAGTTACTCATTGGAGTTGATCTAATTTTTCATTACATCAGTTTTAAGATGCCCCCCACTTTTTCCCTGTGGCAGTTTGTTTCACCTAAGCAATTCTCTCATATATACTCAGAGACACTTGTCCATCTCCCTCACTGCTACTTCGTAAATGATTATAAGCAGGTTAGTATCAGTTAACTTGTCCCAGTGATGGTTCTGTTTTTTGATGCATCTTTCATTCACATCTCCAGTGAAATTGTACTTCTGGACTTGCAGAAGTGTTGAATATGATTTACTTTAACAATTTACATGTGTAGCCATCTTTGATATTCTACCTGCTATTGCTTTGATATTCTACCTGCTATTGCTTGGCCTGAAATTATCTCTTCTACTCTGTTATATTTGACACTTTGAATACAGCCTGTCCATTTGAGAATGGAATCTCTAATTGAAAACAGCAAAACTTGATGGGTGAAGGTTTTGGGGTGGTGACATTTTTTTTAACATGTATATCATGTTTATGGGTTAGTGTTGTTATATAATGAGGACAAAGGGCGGTGCATGTCAGCTGAAATTTTACTCGATTATTTTTTACCTTATTATTGTGTATTTGGAAGTGTATAACCATTTGGTATTTTCTTTGGTTGTCTGTCTTCGGTGTCCATTTGGGAAGTTGAGCTATACATTTAGTTATATTGATGTTACTCTTGACATATAGAAGGGCCAAGAATAGTTTTTGCAAGTGATATTTAATGGATTAATTTGGTAAAGAGTGTCCTTGAAATGAAATGAAGGATATTAACAACCAATCAGCATCCCTTTAATGCTCATGGTTGTTTTATTCTACTGGTTTCTTAGTGATTCATCATTTGGATTTCCTTAACTAGGTGTTTTTTTGGGGGGAGGGAGTGAATGATGTTCTCTTTCTATGGTCCTTGGGGTTCCAGTTTACCCTGTTTTTGATTTGGAATGGTACTGTATAAATTGAATAAGCGTAGCTAGAAAGTTTGCACTTCTGATGAATACGCATTGCTACCTCCCCCCCCCCCCCCCAAAAACCATTTTATTCATTCTGTAAAAGGTGTTGAAATGCGTCTTTGATGGTAGTCATTTAGTCATTTTTTTTCTTAGATATGTGCCAAGGAACTTGTTTTTGTCAGTTCTTATTGCTGTGTTGTTTTTCTAATGACATAATTATCTTCTATATTTTGTAAATTTGAGGGCAGCTCTTCTGTATTTCATTCCCTTTTAAAATTCATATATTTTACCATTTACTTAAACATGTACCAAGTAATGTAGTAAGATAAGTATTTCATTTTCTAATAAGTTACGAAATAATGTTCTTTAGATGCCGTGAAAAGTAAAGGAAGGAGTCATCTCATCTCCAGACTGTAAACAGGAAGCTAACTGCCATGAACAAACTGTTGATGGGAGAAAATGACCGCTTACAGAAGCAGGTGTCTCATTTAGTTTATGATAATGGATACATGCGCACCAAACTGAATACTGTAAGCTCACTTTTTTCACCTGCTTGGTCTTTCTTGTTCATAATTTTTTTTCTTTCACCTCTCTGGATACCATGATGGAATGGAACACAGAGTTCCACTCTCATGTTTCTTTATTATCAGTCTTTGGGTTGTCTCCAAATATCTTGACCAAGATTACATATACTGATTTTATTTTGATCTAGTGTTGACTTGTTAATTAGTTTTTAATTCCTTGATTTTGTTCCTTTTGTATTTTAAATTGACCATCTTTATGGGCGTAAAGGCAAATAAAAATATGACATAACTGTGACAAATATTTTGGATTTAGCGTAGTTATCAGTTATGAACCTTAAAGCCTCTTTCTCATTATAATAGTTTCATGTTCTATTATCTTTACGCATAATTTAACCAAGTGAATGTTTTATGTATCAACGACGACCACAGACACTAGCTGCGAGCCCGTGGTCGTGAGTGGTCAGCAACAACAGCAAAACCCAACACCTCAGCATCCTCAAAGGGATGCTAACAACCCAGCTGGGTAATTAAAATTCATCTGCTTAAAGCAATTTAGCATTTTTGAGATTCCTGATTTTGTTTAGTAGCTGATGACTTGCTTTGTAACTTAGTCTTCTCGCAATAGCTGAGGAGACCCTGGCAGAGTTCCTCTCCAAGGCTACTAGAACTGCTGTTGACTGGGTACAGATGATTGGGATGAAGGTACGTCACTTGTATTACACATACACAGTCATGTATATAGTTCACAACTCAATTATTACTCGGATTAAGTCGAACATTTCTCTACACGTATTTTTTTGTAGCCTGGTCCGGATTCTATTGGCATCGTTGCAGTTTCCCGCAACTGTAGTGGGATTGCAGCTCGAGCCTGCGGTCTAGTGAGTCTAGAGCCCCACGAAGGTAGATTTTTAGAACCACTTCTAGCTGCTATTCATGTCTTTTTTTATTTATTTGGTTAGATTGGCTTTGCAAAATGTTATGACTTTTGCATGTTATCTTTCTGAATTATGTTTCTTGTAATTGTTTCAGGTCGCTGAAATCCTTAAAGATCGTCCATCTTGGTTCCGTGATTGTCGTTGCCTAGATGTAGTGAGTGTAATTCCTACTGTGAATGGAGGAACAATAGAGCTCATATATATGCAGGTTTGCTTACATGTTTTGTGAGGGCTAACATGTTACCTAGTGGTTATCTAATAAGACCTTGTGATGGTGGTGGCTCTATTATTAACATAGTTGATCACATCAACTTGGATGTAAGTAGTAAATCCATTTTTTTATTTTGGTTTAATTTCTACATATGCCTTGATTTCTCATTAAGTGGCATGTCATGTGTTTTAGCCTTGTAGTGTTCCTGAAGTTCTGAGGCCTTTGTATGAATCATCCAGAATTCTTGCTCAGAAAATGACTGGTAGTAAGAATTCACACCTGACGGTTACACTATCTTATATAATTTGGCTTCTTCGCATTCATGTTTATCCTTGTAAATATTGTTTGCAGTCCTTGCGACACATATGTCAGATTGCACAGGAAACCAGTGGAGAAATTCAGTATACTGGCGGCCGCCAACCTGCTGTTTTAAGGACATTTAGCCAAAGATTGTGCAGGTAAAGAATTAGACCTTGTAGTTTGTGAAATCTGAGCAACGGAGTCTTATTTTAAGACTTATGTCATCTTACTCTATTAGCATCTTGATGGTCTACTATTATTTGTTTGTATTGTGATTTTGTCCCTCTCTTATCCTCGTATTTTATTTCCTTCCAGGATACCTGCAATAGAAAGAGCAACCAACAAAATCTGGGAACTATTTGCAAGTTCGGTCTCATTGTCTTTGAAAGAAATTTAGTTTCACTTGTATTTTTTAATCCATGTTGTTTCATAATCAATGCTTGAGATATTTGAAACTGTAAACGAATGATATTGGGATGTATTTTGAATGGTTGATACATTTTGGTTTTAAATTTAAATGAGAATTTAGACCTTTTAGCTATATATCATGGCATTAGCATATTGCAGGTGCATTGGTAATATAGGTGAATCATAATTTTTTTTTATTTTTTTTCTTTATCTACAACATTTTAAAAATGTTGTATAAATGGGTTAAAAACGTTGTCTGGTATACTAAACAATAATGTTTTTATCCAAAAAACGTTGTGGAATCATATCTTCTACAACGTTTTTAAGCATCTATTAATTTTTGAAAAATAAATTTACAACGTTTTTTTTAATAATTGTGTCTTGTTTATAACATCTGAATATAAAAAAAATTTATGAGAAATAAGATATTGCTTAATCTCGGGCTTTAGACCTCTCAGAAATATCCTTGTCATTCGTTCCTCATTTTCGACCAAATGAGGTGCAAACCTGGATAACTCTGCAAACTTCGCCTCGTATTGGGACACCGTCATGTTGTTTTGTTCCATTTTGATAAACTCCACCTCCTTCATATGACGAATACTTTCAGAAAAGTACTTGTTATTGAATAGTTTCGAAATGTTTCCCAAGACATCTTAAGTGCGGTTTGGCTAGATCGCCTACGCAGACTCCCACCGGTGATCGCCTCCACCGCGGAACATAAAGGTGGCGAATGGAACCTTCTGTTACTCAAAGTGCATCCCAAGATATCGAATATCTTGGTAATTTTTTGACCCACGTTCCGCCGTGATCGGATCCGGCTTTCCTTAAATTCGGTGGTCCCAACTTCGAAAGCGCTTGCATTTGTGACAAGCCGCGCATTACTAGCATTTTCACCAGTATTACGTGTACGCGAGTTTCCTAAATCGATTTTGCATAAACCGCAAAAAACTTACGAACATCCCATCATTCATCATTTGTTCGGTAGTGTTGTTTATAGGAGGAATATTGCCTTCTGTTGACGTTCCACGGGTGGTGATCAAAGGTGTCTCCGCTTGGCCCGATTTACTCCATTATTAACGTTCTCAATTGCCATTCTTAAATACTACCATAAAACAAGGGTTAATAGTCATGTCATATATTATCCTATACTACGATCGACGATTAAGCGACAAACAACCCCAAAATAGGTCCATTCCATTCCAACCCATTACGAGTGCCAAATACATGAGTACGAGAAAATAACTACAACTTTATTACAACAATTGTCGTGCAAAATACAACAACACATATCTTTGTGAGTTTGGATACAAATATATACCAAGCTGTGACTCTCATCCCAACCTTGGATATGCGTCACAATGACACCTTACATAAAGGTATAGTCAAAAACTATTTTAGAAATTAGAATCTTTGGGAAGTGCTCGAGAAAACAACCGTACATGGGAGGCCATGCGTACAGGTTATGATAGATATCATATGGCCACGAAATTATCCTTGGTTGACCAATAGACCCCAAAGAAAAATGAGAAGATTACTATCATATTCTTCCCAATGGTGAGTCTTCTCTTGACATATCATTATCTCCATTATCTCTAATTGAGAATTATACTTCAAACAAACACCAAGATTATATAGGTAGTGCTCGTAAATATACTCGACAAGTGGATGAGCACAACCACCTGTCTTATGATGACACGAGGTTGTATGTATATTAGACATCTTGTATGATAGTGGCAAAACACCCTTTCAACGTTGGGTTCGCCTCACCTAGTTGATTCACCAAATATAACTACTAAATGATGACCATAGATTCTATTCCCCTGTTACCCCGCATTTCGACCCGATTTACACTCTTATTACACGAAAGGAATTGTGAAAGCAGAAGGGTGAGCACAACTAGCCCGATAAAGAATATCATGACTAAAGATAATTAAATTATCAATAGCCTTCATCGATAATAAATAAGAGATTTAGAACATATGGTAGATGATAAAAAATTTCAACCATAGTTGCGTGAGCAAGCGATCCATTAGAAGAGTCGAATAGACCATAAAGTCTATTATCTTCTCTATGTTAAAAATCCACCAACAATGTTTTATCCTGTAACATCAATCAGCGAGTTACGGTCCACAATCATATGAATAAACTCATAATCATAATTGTGATTCTAAATTTCTCTTCGCATCCGGGGCGAAGATAATTTTCATCACATGTCTTTACTGAAACATCAAAGATCATGGTTATACCAAATCACAGTTCATTTTATAATCATACTAACAATTTCATTTTTTGCACTACGGGCCAAAGATATTCATCAACAGACCATCTTTGCACTCTGGGCCAAAGATATTCAACAACAGTCATCTTTTGCACTCTGGGCCAAAGATATTCATCAACAATTCTTCTTTTACTCTGGGCCAAAGATATTCCTCAACAGATTCATATTTGCTCTTCTGGGCCAAATATATTCATCAAGCAGATTCATATTTTACTTCTACAGGTCAAATATATTAATATCTCAAAGAAATATATAATCATTTGAGAATTTATATAAACAATAATTATAACCATGTTGATCATTTCACCTTTGCACTTAAGCTAAAGATATTCAATTATAAATTCAATGGTCATGATCATACCAGTCAACAATTCAACTTTGCACTACTGGCCAAAGAGAACCCATAGTCATGATCATACCAAAAATCTACCCATCTTTACACTCAAGTCGAAGAGAAATATCATCATTAGGGTTATAAAATGTTATATATGATAATAAAAATAATATGATCAACATATAGTTTTAATCTCGAGAGTAATATTCATAAATCAACTATAATTTGGTTAGAAAAAAAAACCAATTTTGTCATGAATAGTAACTCATGAATTTAAATCGTGAATAATAACTCGTGAATAGTAACTCATGAATAGTAACTTGTGAATAGTAACTCATGAATAGTAAACCCGACACAAAAAGGTAGAAATTTCACAATAAAATCCATACCAATATTTCGGTATAATGATATTGAAATAACATTTCTTAAACTTATAAACAATTTATTTTAATTGTTTACACTTTACTAAATAATGCATTTAATCATCCTAAAATTCCAAAGTCATAAGATTTCATCACCAATAACCAAAACCCTCATCAAAAATCTGCATATAACTCATGTATGATTCTCAAGCCATAAAATCATATTTTTCAATTTTCTTACTTCACATAACATATTTAATTCTTTTACTCATAACTAGACCATTTTCATGAAAAATACCAAATCAGTTCCAAAAATATTTCTTTTCTGGGATTTAGCAGAATATAGTCCCATATTGAACATATATTTTTCTCAGAATTTTTAAAATTCATTTACTATTTTCATATATGGCCAAAAACGCTTGAATATTTAGACATTTATCATAAATTGTACTTTTATCCAAAAATTCGAAATTTCAGAGTACACTTGATATTATATAGATGTACTCCCAATAAAAATTTCATCAATTTTGGAGTTAACCACAAGGAGTTATAAGCGGTTACTTTTAAAATAGTCTTTTTCATAAAATTCATAACTCTTAATCTATACATCCAAAAATCGCCATTTTGGACACAATCAATAAAACTCATCAAAATATCATTTCAAATTTTTCGAGAATTTTTTGAAGGTGCGAAAAAGTTCTGAAACATGAAAAACATAACAACCCTTAAAATCCACTTACCTCGAAAAAAAGCGGTATTTACGACTTGAATATCGGATATAACTTATTTGAGCGAACTTGCGTCGTATAGCAACACTCAAGATATCTAAATACTAACAAAAATATGCTTGATAATATAGAGAGAGAAAACTTATGTTTACGGTGTGATTTTCAATTCTAACATAAGCACTATTTATAGGAAAATCTTTAGAAAGCATGAAAGGAGACTAAAATAATTAATAAAATATTAATATATCTTCTTCCTCATTCTCGCTACTCTTCTTTGAAAAATCTGAAATGACCGACCAACATTGAAATCAATTTAACACATGGTTTTAAAAAGTAAAAAGTGGGTCCCACCCATAAATTAATAAAAATTATTTTATTTTCCGAAACTTCAACAATTCATAGAAAATAGGTAGTTTTATAGGAAAAAATCTGAATTTTATGTCCATTACTTTTGAAATCGAATTCTCTACAACTTTGTAGCTTTGAGGTTTTCAAATTCCAAACCAAAATATCAAAATCCACAAGCGGATGATTTTAATACCTCCCTGCCAAACAAAATCTTGATAAAACACCTCAACATTAATTCCTTCATTTTATCCACATAAAATAAATATATCCATCATTTATATCACATAAAATAAATATTTCCTTATCATATAAATCAATAATTAATTATTCACAAATAATATTACTGAGAATCCACAATAATGATGATCGAGGCGGTTTCGAGGAAGAGGGGCTTTAGATAAAGGATTTCTCCTTCTTGTAGCATGATTAGGTGACCAAACCTCTCCTTGTGAGAACTTTCTAGACATTGCCAATAAATTTATCTAATAATATTATTCAAATAATATGAATTATTGATCGATAATGGAATCTTTGTGCGGTGACAATTATTGAAAACAATAATAATATAAAATATCAATATGACAATTATTGAATCAATAAAATAAAATATTGAGCGATAATTCTTGTAACAATTATTGAGTAGTGCCTTCTTACGTAAGAATCGATAATTCAAAAAAAATCATGTAAAAAGTAGTGTCTTCTTTTGCACACGATAGCAGCGTATTCTTGTATTTTAACCACTAGGTATTCCAGCGAGTGTTAGCAGTAACAATTCTGTGAATTATTTATAAAAACTCAATTTTTTGTTTTTTTCTTCATCAAAGCGGTTATTACGTTATGGGGCCCCTAAATGCATTTGCGCTGTAGTCGTCGAATATTCCCGACAGAAAGAATATTCCACGACCAAGCGAATATTCCCAAACAACATTGAATATTTTATAACCACTTGCGTATTTTGAAAAAAGTTTCATATATCACCCTTAACTTTAAACTTTTATCAATTTAACCATTTCTTGAATAGTTATTATAAGAAAAATTGAATACTTTTATTTCATAAAATTGGGGTCTTACAATCTCCCTCCTTATGAAATTTCAGTCCCCGAAATTTACGTACACAGTATTTGAAAAGTTGAGAATACCTTGCTTTCATTTGATTTTTCTCCGGGTCATCATGATTTCTCCGTTGCTCATCTCTCGTGATAACTTCATTTGGGTTCCTCATTTGTTGGGAAGTCATGACAACCGCCATCCTCGAACTACCCGGCTTTGACTTATGCAGGGGTAGCATTTGGCGTCATCACTCTGGTTGGAATATACTTTTCTATAGGACATATTCCTCCCTCTTTGCCTCGTCGTACTCTGATTCATGATCCGAATCATCAATCTTGATCCATATCGAATTCGGGTTGATTAGCTATATGCGGGGTAATTCAAAACTTCGATGTTGGGTTCTCCCGATTGCTTTCAAAAAAGAAATTCATATCATCTATTTTAGCCTTCTTAGATCGGACATCTCTTTCCACAATATCCACGTGTGATGCGGCTTTTGCCCATGCATCACTTATTCTCACTCGTTCGGTTTTTTCTTCTTTCATTTCGATTCCATCTTTATCATCTTATACTCTGCCAAAGAATGCTTACATTCAAGCATCACATATCGGGTAACCTGAAGCTTGAATTGTTGCATCCTTTTTGCTCCACGACCTTTGTTAGTTCTTGACTGCTCTCTTTAACTCATGAATACGATTTTGAAATTCTACATTTTGATCATATAATACCTCTAATAAATTCTCCTCAAGTACCTCTTCTTCCTCTTCTTCCTCACTCTCAGCTGTTACCTCTGCAACCATCTCGGGTGCAACTATCAATTCTTCATTCACCACATGGATTTCTCTAATTCCTTCTTCGCCTGACATCACATTATCCTGGTTGGTGATTAGAGATATCCCCACGGTCTCATTCACTCCATTGTTAACATTCTTAGCAGCCATTCTCAAATACTACCATAAAATAAGGGTTAATTAAACAAATTAACATATCACATAATATCCCGATATTATTATGGTGACCAACAAATAAGCTTAGGTAGGACACTTTAGCGAAGGATTTACTCATCTCTCCCTCCTAGTTATATTCCCGATCTCATGAGGAGACCATATCCCTAAGCTCTGATACCAAATGTGACAACCCCAAAATAGGTCCATTCCATCCAACCCATTCTGAGTCGCCAAATACATGGTACAGAAAACAACTACAACTTTATTACAACAATTGTCGTGCAAAATACAACAACACATATGCTGTGAGTTTGGATACAAATATATACCAACTGTGACTCTCATCCCAACCTTGGATAGCACGTCACAATGACACCTTACATAAAGGTATAGTCAAAAAGCATTTTAGAAATTAGAATCTTTGGGAAGTGCTCGAGAAAAACCATTACATGGGAGGCCATGCGTACAGGTTATGATAGATATCATATGGCCCACATAATTATCCTTGGTTGACCAATAGACCCCAAAGAAAAGCAGAGAAGATTACTATCATATTCTTCCCAATGGTGAGTCTTCTCTTGACATATCATTATCTCCACTGTCTCTAATTGAGAATTATACTTCAAACAAACACCAAGATTATATAGGTAGTGCTCGTAAATATACTCAGCAAGTGGATGAGCACAACCCTGTCTTATGATGACACGAGGTTGTATGTCATTAGACATCTTGTATGATAGTGGCAAAACACCCTTCCAACGTTGGGTTCGCCTCACCCTAGTTGATTCACCAAATATAACTACTAAATGATGACCATGAGTTCTATTCCCTGTTACCCCAGCTCGACCCATTACACTCTTATTACACGAAAGGAATTGTGAAAGCGAAGGGTGAAGCACAACTAGCCCGATAAAGAATATCATGACTAAAGATAATTAAATTATCAATAGCCTTCATCAATAATAAATCAGAGATTTAGAACATATGGTAGATGATAAAAATTTCAACCATAGTTGCGGTGAACGAGCGATCCATTAGAAGAGTCAAATAGACCATAAAGTCTATTATCTTCTCTATGTTAAAAATCCACCAACAATGTTTTATCCTGTAACATCAATCATGAGTTACGGTCCACAATCATATGAATAACTTCATAATCATAATTGTGATTCTAAATTTTCTCTTAGCATCCGGGGCGAAGATAATTTTTCATCACATGTCTTTTCTGAAACATCAAAGATCATGGTTATACCAAATCACAGTTCATTTATAATCATACTAACAATTTCATCTTTGCACTACGGGCGAAGAAAGATATTCATCAACAGACCATCTTTTGCACTTCACGGGCAAAGATATTTAACAACAGTCATCTTTGCACTACGGGCCAAAGATATTCATCAACAATTCATCTTTTTTACTCTGGGCCAAAGATATTCCTCAACAATTCATATTTGCTTCTGGGGCCAAATATATTCATCAACAGATTCATATTTACTACTACAGGTCAAATATATTAATATCTCGAAAGAAATATATAATCATTTGAATTTATATAAACAATTATAACCATGTTGATCATTTCACCTTTTGCACTTAAGCTAAAGATATTCAATTATAAATTCAATGGTCATGATTATACCGGTCAACAATTGACTTTGCTTTCTTGGCCAAAGAGAACCCATAGTCATGATCATACCAAAAATCTACCCATCTTTACACTCGAGTCAAAAGAAATATCATCATTAGGGTTATAAAAATGTTATATATGATAATAAAAATAATATGATCAACATATAGTTTTAATCTCAAGAGTAATATTCATAAATCAACTATAATTTGGTTAGAAAAAGAAACCAATTTTGTCATGAATTGAATAGTAACCATGAATAGTAACTTTCGTGAATAGTAACTCGTGAATAGTAATGAATAGTAACTCGTGAATAGTAACTATGAATAGTAAACCCGACAAAAAAGGTAGAAATTCCACAATAAAATCCATACCATATATTTCGGTATAATGATATTGAAATAACATTTCTTAAACTTATAAACAATTTATTTTAATTGTTTACACTTTACTAAATAATGCATTTAATCATCCTAAAATTCCAAACTCATAAGATTTCATCACCAATAACCAAAACCCTCATCAAAAATCTGCATATAACTCATATATGATTCTCAAAGCCATAAAATCATATTTTCCAATTTTCTTACTTCACATAACATATTTAATTCTTTTTACTCATAACTAGACCATTTTCATGAAAAATACCAAATCAGTTCAAAAATATTTCTTTTCGGGATTTAGAGAATATAGTCCCATATTGAACATATATTTTTCTCAGAATTTTTAAAATTCATTTACTATTTTTCATATGGCCAAAACAGCCGAATATTTAGACATTTATCATAAATTGTACTTTTATCCAAAAATTTCGAAATTCACAGAGTACACTGATATTATATAGATGTACTCCCAATAAAAATTTCATCAATTTTGGAGTTAACCACAAGGAGTTATAAGCGGTTACTTTTAAAATAGTCTTTTCTCATAAAATTCATAACTCTTAATCTATACATCCAAAATCGCCATTTTGGACACAATCAATAAAACTCATCAAAATATCATTTCAAATTTTTCCAGAAATTTTTTTGAAGGTCTGAAAAATTCTGAAACATGAAAAACATAACAACCCTTAAAATCCCTTACCTCGAAAAAGCGGTATTTACGACTTGAATATCGGATATATATTTGAGCGAACTTGCGTCGTATATAGCAACACTCAAGATATCTAAATACTAACAAAAATATGCTTGATAATATAGAGAGAGAAAACTTATGTTTACGGTGTGATTTTCAATTCTAACTTAAGCTTTTATTTATAGGAAAATCTTTAGAAGCATGAAAGGAGACTAAAATAATAATAAAATATTAATATATCTTCTTCCATTCATTCTACGCCCACTCTTCTTTGAAAAATGAAAAGCGACCAACATCATTGAAATCAATTTTAGCACATGGTTTAAAAACCAAAAAGTGGGTCCCACCCATAAATTAATAAAAATTATTTTATTTTCCGAAACTTCAACAATTCATAGAAAATAGCCGTTTATTAGAAAAATACGAATTTTATGTCCATTCTGCTTGAAATCGAATTCTCTACAACTTTGTAGCTTTGAGGTTTTCCAAATTCCAAACCAAAAATATCCGAAATCCACAAACGGATGATTTTAATACCTCTCCACACAAACAAAATCTTGATAAAACACCTCAACATTAATTCCTTCATTTTATCCACATAAAAATAAATATATCCATCATTTATATTCACATAAAATAAATATTTTCTTATCATATAAATCAATAATTAATTATTCACAAATAATATTACGAATCACAATAATGACAACGAGGGCGGTTCGGGAAGAGGGGCTTTCAGATAAGGATTTCTCTTCTTGGCGTGCAATTAGGTGACAAACCTCTCCTTGTGAGAACTTTCTAGACATTGCCAATAATCTTTATCTAATAATATTATTCAAATAATATGAATTATTGATCGATAATGGGAATCTGTGTGCGGTGACAATTATTGAAACAATAATAATATAAAATATCAACGCATGACAATTATTGAATCAATAAAATAAAATATTGAGCGATTAATTTGTAACAATTATTGAGTAGTGTCTTCTTACGTAAGAATCGATAATTCAAAAAAATCATGTAATAATGGCCTTATTTATAAAAATGTATTTTCTTGTCTTATACTGGCGTATTCTTGTATTTTAACCAACGGAAAGTATTCAACGAATGTTACTTGGTAACAATTCTGTGATTATTTATAAAAATTTTTCATTTTCTTCTTCATTTCAAGCGGTTATTACTGTTATGGGGGCCCAAAATGGTCTTACGCGCAGTCGTAAATACGAATATTTCCAAGTCACGAAAAGAATATTCCACGATAAAAGCGAATATTCCCAAAAACAATGAATATTTTATAACCACTTGCGTATTTTGAAAAAGTTTCATATATCACCCTTAACTTTAAACTTTTATCAATTTAACCATTTCTTGAATAGTTATTATAAGAAAAATTGAATACTTTTATTTCATAAAAAGGTTTACATATAGTCTTTGATAGAAATTTGAATAGCAACTCTCAATCTAAATAGTCAAAAAAGCGCTCAATAATCTAGAGAGAAATAAAACTTGTTTACGGTGTGATTTTCAATTCTAACCTAAAGCGTCATTTATAGGAAAAATCTTTAGACGCATTACAGGAGACTAAATAATAAAATAATATTCTTTAAAACAACAATTCTCGTATGCTATCAATGACCGAAGACCGACCACCACCTTTGAACAATTTCAACAAAATTACATGTTTTCAAACAAGAGTGGGACCCACCCATAATTTAATAAAAATTATTTTATTTTAGAAACTTGGTAATTCATAATAAATAGCCCTTTTATCGGAAAAATTCGAAACTGCGTGTTTCATAGGAAATTTAATCTCACAACAAAGTTTTCCAAATTCAATCGGAAAATATAGAAATAAACGGATGATTTTAATACTTACAATCCGGCAAAATAATCGATAAAATATCGGCATTAATTCCTCCATTTTATCCACATAAAATAAATATATCCATCATTTATATCCACATAAAATAAATATTTCCTTATCATATAAATCAATAATTAATTATTCATAAATAATATTACAGAATAACAATTATGACAACCGTGCGATTCCCGGAAAGGGGGCTTTCTAATAAGGATTTCTCTTCTCTTGGCGCAATTAGGTGACCAAACATCTCATTAGCGAGAACTTTCTAGACATTCAATAATGCTATCTAATAATATTATTCCAAATTATATGAATTATTGATCGATAATGAAGATGATGTGCAGTGACAATTATTGAAAGCAACAATAATATAAAATATCAACGCGGCAATTATTGAATCAATAAAATAAAATATTGAGCGATAACTACTATAACAATTATTGAGTAGTGCCTTTTACGTAAGAATCAATAATTCAACAATCTTGTAATATCGGTAATGCTACCATGCGAACCACGCGTAATCGTATTTTAACCACCGGGTATTCCAACAATTGTTAAGCGGTAACAACTACTGTAGTTATTCAATTTTGTCATTATCTTCATCCTAATTTATCCATTATGGGGCCCACAAATGGTTGCTTTCAAAAGTAAATACGGATATTCTCAAACCAGAAAGAATATTCCACGACCAAACGAATATTCCTTAATAAATGAATATTTTATAACCACTTGCTTATTTTGAAAATTTTGCACATTTCACCCATAACCAAAGTATTATATCAAATTAATACCTTATTATTCACAATAAGAATTAGAGGAAATTTGATTTTATTTATTAATAAGTTGGGGTCTTACTGTGATGCCCCCAAATTCGGGTCTCTTTCAACCCGATAGATGGTGCTCCACGGTGCTACAGTTCACACAAACATTCAATTGAAAAGCCTCAAAAGAACGAATCTGTCTTATATATATATATATATATATATATATATATTCCAAAACAATACTACCATTCCCAAGGTTCGTTATAACCGTTACATTTGCTTTTGTTATAATATCAAATATTATCATTACAAACCTATACTATTACATAGGTAAGCTACAAACTTGCTTTAGCCTTCGCTTTATCCTTGTCGAATCTCTTGGTCATATCGTCTAAGCTGCATTTATATGGTTCAAGCAAGAATGAGCATAACAAGATCAAAAAGTACAACAATTTCATTTTAAAAGCATTCTTGAAACATAAGAATCGTATATCTTCAATAACTAGATGATAGTTACGAAGTACTATCAATAATTCAAAATATCTTTCCTTTTCCTTCAAAACGTTTTTCAATAACAATATTCCATGAATCATCAATTCTAGTTCAAGACGTGAACGTCTTATAGTTTCTTTGAAAAGGACAACCCGACACGAAGTCCCTAAGTCCGGCATAGCTTACGAGTACATCTAGGTGATCAGCCTATAGTACCCTATGTAGATCAACACTACATCCATTAAACGTGTGTACGTTTAAGTTGTGGCAACCTCATGTGCCCATCGAATACTCGATGAAAATACATTTGTTTATTCATAATCAGGCTTACCTTGAATCCGTACCAATTAGTTGGCATAGGATAGCGTTAGCAATTCTATATTGAAAGACTTGTAAACAGTTCAATCAATCTATCAAGATTAGTCAGCTGAGAGCTAAAAGCGGCATCGACTCTTTCTTCAAAACCATACATGCATCTCATAATTTGAATCATTTGAAAACCTGGCTAACACGAATGTTAGACAAGCGTTTAAGAAAACTTGCCTTCAGCGTCTGCTACAGTACAATTACGTTTCCTTTGAGCCTTTACAATTTCTACAACACATAAGCACATAACATACCACATTAGGTCATGAATGAACATACTTAGTTCCTAAATAATCTTACCTTTCTTCTCAATCTAATCCCGTATTAGATTTGTTATTTATTGGTTCCGGCTTTCCGTCGTTCTTTTACATCATTCTTACTAACTTCGTTCTATTATACTTAAGTGAAATTATTTCATTAATACAACTCGGTTCGAGTTAATTATCCTTCCTAACGACATACTAACGTCCGTACGTTATTAATCGAAACTCGATCGTCATTGGTGAAGTATTAACATTGAATATCATTTGCGTTCATCTTCAATTGACTTTCTTTTTAGTGACATGATTCAATTCTCGGTAGTCGATACAAAGTCGCATACTCTCGTCTTTCTTCTTTACGAATAACACAGGAGCACCCCAAAGAGATGTACTAGGACGAATAAAACCGATGTCCAACAACTCCTGTAGTTGAACCTTTAACTTCTGAAGTTCAATAGGAGCCATTCGATATGGGGTTTTAGAAATGGGCTTTGTACCAGGTTCAAGGTCAATAAAGAATTCAACTTCACGTTCGGGGTAGGTAGGAAGTTCTTGAAATCGTCGGAAATTCACTAACAGCGGAAATAGTATTCAAATCGGCGTGTTTTTGTTCAAGTCTGTGACATGGGCTAAGAAAGCTTGACATCCATTTTTTAATAAACGAATAGCTTTATGGCTTGATATGACAATGATTGACTTTAATGGTTTGGTTGTTTGAATTCGCATAATAGGTTGGTTAGGAATATGAAAACTAACAACCTTATGAAAACAATCAATTTTAGCATGATGCGTGGTTAACCAATCAATCCCTAAAATCACATCAAATGAAAGAATTTTCAACGAAATAAGGTCGGCAGGTAATGTGATGGTACCGACTTGAATCAAGCAAGATTTATAGACAGTAGATGTAATAAAAGTTTCTCCTAACGGGGTCTCAACAGATAAGTCAAGGTCTAATTTCTCCGGAGTCAAGTTTAAACGTTGAACACAAGTAGGAGAGATAAAAGAATGGGTAGAATCGGTATCTAATAAGGTATAAACTTCGCAAGAGTTTATGATTAGCTTACCCGTGATCACCTCGTTTGGGTTCCTTGCGTTTTGTGCAGTCACGACAAACGCCCTTCCAGGAACCACCGACTTTAACTTGTCCGGGACATCCTTTGGAGTCACCATCCCTGTTGAACTTGGTTTCGCAACTAGACAATCTCTAGCTATATGACCTTCCTTTCCACAGTTATAACACACCTTGGATTGTTGTGGGCAGTTTGGGCTGATGTGTCCCTCCTTCGCATTTTGTAACAAACGACCAGGTGCTCGTTCTCCTCCCCAAAAATAGTTGATGTTTGTCTTTGGCGTCTTCACGTTATCATTGTTGTACCTTCTCTTCTTGAAATCTCCTCCCAACTCGCTCCTTCTATTATCACGGCCACGATTACCACAGAGTGGTTACCGCTTTTGTCCAAATGTTTTCTTCCTGCTTTGGTTTTCATTGCTTCGCACGATCGCCGCCACCGGTATGACCACAGTTGTGGTCCTTGGTTGAACATACTAATTATCTCGTTCTAATAATTGAGCCCATTTTACAACATCTCGAATATAAAGAAAATTTATGAGAGATAAGATATTCGGCTTAGAATCTAAGACTTTAAACCTCTCGAAACATCCTTGTCATTCGTTCCTCATTTTGACCAAATGAGTTGAAAACTGGATAACTCGCAAACTTCACCTAATCTTTGGGACACCGTCATGTTGTTTTGTTCGGTCGATAAACTCCACCTCCTTCATATAGCGAATACTTTCGTGAAAGTACTTGTCATTGAATAGTTTCTGAAATCTTTCCCAAGACATGCTAAGTGCGGTTGGCTGAGTATGCTTCATAGATTCCCACCAGTAGTCTGCCTCATCGCGGGATATAAAGGTGGCGAATGGAACCTTCTGTTCCTCCGTGAATCCCAAGACATCGAATATCTTGGTAATTTGCTTGACCCACGTTTCCGCCATGATCAGATCTGGCTTTCCCTTAAATTTTGGTGGTCCCAACTCTTTGAACTGCCATTTGTGACAAAGTAAGCGCATTCTTAGCATTTCCACCAGATTACGTACGTACGAGTTTTCCTAAATGCGGTTTTGTATAAACTGTAAAAAACTTCTGAACATCCAATCATTCATTATTTGTTCGGTAGTGTTGTTTACAAGAGGAATATTGCCTTCCTGTTGTACGTTCCCCTGGGTAGTAATCAAAGGTGTCTCCACGGTCTGATTTACTCCATTATTAACGTTCTCAATTGCCATTCTTAAATACTGCCATAAAACAAGGGTTAATAGTCATGTCATATATTATCCCTATACTCGGTGACCAAATAAACACCAAATAAACTTAGTCAAGGTCATACTAACAAGGAATTCCCGTCTTTCCCTCCTAGTTCTTGTCTCACATCTCGGCCGGGGATCATATCCTAAGCTCGATACCTGTTGTGGCGCCCCAAAAGCGGTATACATCACCCATCTTGAGTCACCGGATACATGGTACGAAACAAATACAACTTGGTAATATAATTGTGAGTGCAAAATATGACAACACATATACTGTGAGTTTGAATACAAATATTATATACTAGAGAGTATACAAACTCAAAAGGAGTCGTCATTACAATTA
Organism: Panax ginseng; assembly: GCA_020205605.1. NCBI lineage: Eukaryota > Viridiplantae > Streptophyta > Magnoliopsida > Apiales > Araliaceae > Panax > Panax ginseng. The sequence continues at coordinate 42,539,678 of CM035146.1, forward strand.
TTGATACACTATTTTACAAAAATAGTGAGGACTGCTAAAAATCTGTTTTGAATCATCACTCCATTCCCCATTAGTTCTGTTAAATTCTCTCCTCCCAGGAAGAACAATGGAACAAAAAGGAAAAGGGTGAGCTCAACTAGCCCAAGAAGAAGAATATTATGACTAAGATAATATACAACAAATTATCATTAGTCTTCATTGAGGAAAATCGATAAAATATAATAGACAACAAGTTTTAGATCAACAATCTGCGATTGGAAACAACAATCCATTAGAAGAGTCAGTAGAGAAAGAATTCTACTATCTTCTAAGATTTAAAAGTCCATCATCAATATTTTATCCATGTAACATCAATCAATATACATCTTGAATCAAATATTCATCTTTGTACTCTGAAGGCCAAAGATATTCATTTGTATCACCAGGTTAGTCATGTTCATCTCGACACTGTTCATTTTGCCTACTACGGCCAAAGATATTCATTAGGTAATCATTCATCTTTGTACTACATGCCAAAGATATTCATTAATATCATCATTTAGGGTAGAGGATGATGAGAAATATTTTAAAGAAAAGCGAATCCGGTGAGCGAGAAGGACAAATATTAGGGATTAAAGTATCACGGTTTATCAAGATCAATAATACTCCATAATAACCAATTTTGAAGCATAATTCAAAAATAAAATCAAAACATGGATACAATCAAAGATAGTAACCATAATAGACATCTTGGACAAAAAGAAGAAAATTTCATTTTTTCGGTGAATAGTGCCGTATTAAGTGAATAGTCAGTATCACGTGAATAGTCAGAGTATCGTGAATAGTCCGATATCGTGAATAGTAACCCCGACACAAAAAGTTCTAAATTTGATAAAAAGTTCAGACTAATATTTTGGTATAATGATATTGAAGAAAATAATATCATTTCAGAAGAAAACAACATCCTTTACCTCAAAATAATTGTACTTCTGACTGAATTTCGGATATAGTGCTGACAGAAACTTGCACTGAATAGCAACTCTCAAAGTATCTAAATACTCACAAAAATACGATCAATAATCTAGAGAGAAAGAAAATTTATTTTTGGTGTGATTTTCAATTCTAACCTAAGCGTCTATTTATAGGAAAAATGCTAGAACGCCATAGGAGACTAAATAATAAAATAATATTCTTTAAAACAACAATTCTACGTATGCTATCAATGACCAAGACCAGCCACCACCTTTGAATAATTTCCAGCAGCCCACATGTTTTCAAACAAGAGTGGGCCCCACCCATAATTTAATAAAAATCATTTTATTTTCCAAAACTTCAGTAATTCATAATAAATAGCCCTTTTATCAGAAAAATTCGAAACTCATGTATTTCCATAGGAAATTTAATTCTCTACAACTTTGTAGAAGAAAGTTTTCCAAATTCAATCGAGAAAATACCCAAAATCCACAAACGGATGATTTTAATACTTGATCAGACAAAATATTGATAAAACACCTCAAAGCATTAATTCCTCCATTTTATCCACATAAAATAAATATATCCATCATTTATATCCACATAAAATAAATATTTCCGTATTATATAAATCAATAATTAATTATTCATAAATAATATTACGAATCACAATTATGACAACCAGACGGTTTCAGAAAGAGGGGCTTTCAATAAGGATTTCTCCTTCTTGGGCGCATAATTAGGTGACCAAACCTCTCCTTGATTGAACTTTCTAGACATTTCCAATAATGCTATCTAATAATATTATTCCAAATAATATGAATTATTGATCACGATAATGGAGATGATGTGCAGTGACAATTATTGAAAGCAACAATAATATAAATATCAACGCAGCAATTATTGAATCAATAAAATAAAATTTTGAACAATAACTACTGTAATAATTATTGAGTAGTGCCTTCTTTACGTAAGAATCAATAATTCAACAATCATGCAATACTGGTATTCTTCTTTGTGCGACCCCGCGTATTATTATATTTTAACCACGGGTATTCCAAAAGATGTTACTTGGTAATAACTTCTGTAGTTATTCAATTTTGTCATTTTTTTCATCGGAGATTTATCCAGTTATGGGGCCCACAAATGGGCTGCATACATCGATACGAATATTCCACGACGAAAGAATATTCCATAACCAGACGAATATTCCCCGACAAAAGAATATTTTATAATCACTTGCTTATTTTGAAAATTTTCCACATTTCACCCATAACCAAAGTATTATATCAAATTAATACCTTATTATTCACAATAATAATTAGAGGAAATTTGATTTTATTCATTAATAAGTTGGGGTCTTACAACTATCCACAATTATAACATTATATCAAATCCACACCATAATATTCAAAAATTATTTCGAGAAAATTAAATATTTATTCATAAAATCTGGGGTCTCACAATCTCCCCTCCTTATGGAATTTCGCCCTCGAAATTTACGTACGTACCTGGTATGCTGAAGAGGTGAGGGTATCTTGACTTCATTTCAGATTCTAACTCTTGAGGCATAACCTTTGAGTGTCGAATATAATCCTCCTTATCCAAGATTTTAACACGTATCTCCTCATACGTTAAATCATCCGCTATCTCGTCCGGTTCTAAATTAATAATATGGTTCGGGTCATCCACATATTTACGTAACATCGATACGTGAAAAACGTTATGAACACGCGACACACTTGGCGGTAAAATGAGTCTATAGGCCACAGTTCCTACTCGATCAAGGATTTCAAATGAGCCAATTAAATCGAGGGTTGAGATTTCCTCTCTTCATCGATTTTTGCTTCTAGAATAATGCCCTCTTGAACCTTCTTCTTCACATTCATCAGCTCTGAGTATGTAACTTGGACGGCTTTAACTTTATCGATTAAAGTCGATTCTACTCGTATATTCGTTATCTTTACGTGGGTTCGTATATTCACACTTGTAAACGCATACGATCTTCTACTCAACGCGTCAGCTACCACATTCGTTTTTCCTACGATGGTATTGAATGGTATGATCGTAATCTTCAACAGCCCGAGTCAACGTCTTTGGCGCATGTTACATTCATTTTAGTTGAAGAAATATTTGAGGGTTTAAGAAATGGGTTAAGAAATGGGTTTTATATTGGGGTCAATACAAAATTCGATTTCACGCTCTAGGGGTAGGCTAAGAAGTCTTCATGAATACGTCAGGAAATTTATTAACAATAGAAATATCATTCAAAACTGTGACTCTCATCCAAGACTTGGATAACACGTCACATTGATACCTATCAACTTGCCACCGTTATTCACAACTTCCCCTATGGAAAGTTCGGCTTCGGTGCATTCCACACAAGGATGTCACCAGCGAAAGGCTTAGGGCTCTTTACTTATGACTTGATATGACAATGATTGGTTTGGTTGCTTGAATTCGCATAACAGGTTGGTTAGGAATATAAAAGCTAACCACCTTACGAAAAATAATAAATTTTAGCACGATGAGTAGTTAACCAGTCGATTTCTAAAATCACATCAAAGGCAAGTATTTTCAAAGAGATAAGATCGACAGGTAACGTGAAAGTGTCGATTTGAATCAACAAAATTTATAAACAGTGGAGGTAACGAAGGTTTCTACTATCAAAGTTTAAACCAAAAAGTCAAAGTCTAATTTCTCCGAAGTCAAATTTAAACATTGAGCGCAAGCAAGAGAGATAAAAGAATGGGTAGAATCCTAGATATCTAATAAGATATGACTTCGCAAGAATTTATAATTAACTAACTTGCATAACTAACCGTTCGGGTTACTCGCTTTTGAGAAGTCATGAAAAACGCTCTTCCTGAAACCATGAACTTTTGTTTTGTCCAGTATCGCTTTTGGTACCACCGTCTCCATTGGACTTGACTTTGGTGCACGACAAAATTAGGCTAGGTGATCTTCTCTTCTTGAAATTTCCACTTCTATTATCTTGACCATGATTACCAATAAAGTGGTTACCATTCTTGGCATGATAATTTCCTCCACGATGGTTATCATTCTTAGATGGTAGTTGCCACAGTATGATTATTATCGTATTGTTGGTCATTACCTTTTGGTTGGTGACTCAAAGCGGTCTCATGTGCTTCATTGCTTATCTCGGCATTTTCATATGCCATTTTCAAACAACATCACAAAACAAGGGTTAATTAACATATCACATATTATCCTATACTATGGCCGACCAATTAAATACCAAATAAACTTAGGTAGGTCATACTAGCTAGCGAAAGAATTCCCGAATCTCTCCCTCCTAGTTCTTGTCTCACATCTCGGCCAGGATCATATCCTAAACTTTGATACCAGTTGTGACGCCCCCAAAACAGGTATACATCACCCATCTTGAGTCGCCAGATACAAGGTACTGAATACAAATACAACTTAATTATACAACAGTAGTGTAAAATACGACAAAACATAGGCTGTGAGTTTTAATACAAATATTATCATCTAGACAATATCCACACTCAATGGAGTCCTCATTATATTTATTATCACACTATTTTATAGAATCGTGAGGACTACTAATGCACCATCTAGGATCATCACCTGTTCTCAGGATTAGTCCAAATTTACGTTCTCATTTCCTGAAGAGAACAATGAAAGAAAGGGTGAGCTCAACTAGCCCAGTAAGAAATATTATGACTAAGATAATGCAAAATAAATTATCATTAGCCTTCAACGGTGTTAAACTGATAAAATATAATAAACATCAAGTTTAAGCTATGATGAACAAGCAATCCATTAGAAGAGTCAAGTAGAGAATAAAATCTACTATCTTTTATGATTTAAAAAGTTTTTCATCAACTTTATCGCTGAGACTCAGATTAATAAATAAAATCAAATCATCCCTGCTCCACGACCAAGGATATTCATGTAATCATCAATGGTCATGACTATACCGAATAATCCCTGGTCATAATTATAACTGTCCACCAATGAAGTACAGGCCAATGAGGACTTTTACCACATCATTCATCACAATCTACCATGATTATACTTAGAATAATTTCGGTCATAATCATACCAAGTCCATCTATGCACGTAAGCAAAGATGACTTTCAACATAATATAAGCATGAGGATATGACAATTCAATAAAACAAGTTCAAGAATAAATTTTAAAGATTTATAAGTTAATTTGTCCAGAACTCAATAACGTCCAAATTGTCAACATGATCGCTTTGTGCAAAGAAAAATACAAGAATGCTCGAAGAATATTTCCATGAAAAGATCTTTGGATGAAGCTTAAATATCAAGGATATTCCACTAATTTCATGGAGTAAAAGAAGCCAAAGCTTTAACCAACCGAGTATAATATAATATATGAAATCGCAATGGATTTTCACACGCCATGCGGTAATCCACGATATGAGATCATTTCAATAATTTAATAAGGAATGAATACACATGATCATTCACCATGCATGTGGTAATCCACATAGGCAAAGTTATTCAATGTAATAATAAAGAATGGAATAATAGAAGGATTCACCGTGCGTGCAATAGATCGCATGTATAGGTTATTCCCAACATAATAATAAATAATGGAACCGGTCTGCATAAACGTCTGCATGGATATTCGGCGTAATAATAAATAATGGAACCAGTCCGGCGTAAACGCATGCATGAGGATATTCCGCGTAATAATAAATAATGGAACGTGTCCGGCAGAACGCTTACGTACGGGATATTACGATAGAATAATAAAAGAATGAATATTAGAAGAATTTCACCATGTATGCGAAGATTGCGCATAAAAAGGTTTTTCCAATGAGAATAATAAGAATGGAATAATGAAGAATTTAAATCATGTATGCGGTACTTCACATATACAGGTTATTCCAACATAATAATAAGGAATGGAATAACAGAAGTTCTCTTCACGAATAAGAAAGAAAGAATACCCCTTACGAGTACAACAAATAATATCCCCTACCTTAGAAGAAACTAGATATTGGAGTAGTGAAGTAACAGAATACTTTTCTTCTTTCTCTCTATAGTTTCTCTCTCTAGAGTTTCAGTGAATTCGTAAGAAATAATGAAGGAATAAGCTTCTATTTATAGGAGAATAGACTGAATAGTAACTAATTCATGAACGGTCCAGATTAATTTACTTTTAAACATACGGTCCATATTGGTTTACTATTAAAACTTAAAGCAATCTATTTGTCCATACTTGATTTACTTATTAAAACTTTAAACCAATGACCCATATTGATTTACTATTATAACTTTCACCTAATGATCCATATTGATTTACTATTATATCTTCAACCAACTATTCAAAAATTTGCACATCTCCTCATGGAATAATATTGTACCAATAAATGATTTGGACCGAAAAGAAATATATCTTACGGGTGAGTAGTACCCTGTGAATAGTAACTCATGAATAGTAATTTGTGAATAGTAACTCACGAATAGTAATTCGTGAATAGTAATTCATGAATAGTAACTCGTGAATAGTAATTTATGAATAGTAATTCGTGAATAGTACTCCGAAACACGAAAAGTGCCCCATAATAATTCGATTGAACAATATAACCTCCAGACATCAATTATTATCGAAACAAATATCGATTTCCACTAACACAAATAATTCCAAACACAATGGAACTATAAAATTCATCTTTAATCAACACGAACTTATTTATCATTAATATTATAATTCACAATATTTAACAACCAGTGTCGTTCGAGGAAAGAGGGCTTTCCAAAAGGATTTCTCCTTATTAGCGCCATGATTAGGTGACCAAACCTCTCATCGACAGTAACTTCAGACATTGTCAATATTGAAAATAATAATATGAATAACTTTTGCCGTCTCAATTATTGATTTAATAATATAACATATTATGCAGATGATAACGTAATAATAATTGAATCAATAATATGAGAGATATGATGCAAAGAATTATCGTAGCAATAATTGAGTATAACCGAGTGACTTCTCACGTAAGCATCAATAATCAATACCAGGTAATGCTACTATGCAACCATGCGCCAGATTGCATTTTTTTACTTAGGATAGTTCAAAAGTTTTAATTCAGTAACACCTCCAAGTTATTTTTATAGAAAGATAATTTTGTTGTTTTCTAACTACGACAATACTTCCGTTGTGGGGTCCAACAATGATTGTGCCGTCGTACAATATTCCCTGTCAAAACGAATATTCCCCGACCAATCGAATATTATATAACCACATGCTTACTTTGCAAAATTTATAAATACTATCCACAACTATAACATTATATCAAATCCATACCATAATATTCAAAAATTATTTCAAGAAAATTAAATATTTATTCATAAAATCTGGGGTCTCACAACGGTAGCTGACGAATCTTTTATAAATACATTGATAATTACGTGGACCGATGACTTATCCGCGTTGATCGTAACAAATGGTGGCGCAACGTCGTAACTAATTTTTTTTTTAGCTTATTTGAATTCCGAGGAAGGAATAATTTTTAAGGGGTAAAAAATGTAATAATCCATTTTTTAATAATTAAATATTAATTGATTTTTATTTTATACAATTGTATTTAAATTGGAAAAGGTAAGTGACTATTTTTTTTCTTTTCTTCCTTATTTTGTTTGGAAAGTTAAATTATTTTAGTAGATAATTAAGTAATGTTTTAAAATTAAAAATGAGGAGTCCATTAGAGTTTTGGTAGCTCCTATATTGACTTATTTGTATATTTAAAGGGTGAAGTTGTCAAGACCGGGTTAAGAGCAGGAAGACAATCCCATTTGTTAAAATTTTGAGGAAGACATTCCTATATTGTGAGGAGTCTATTCGAGCGGAGTATCCTCATCTCTTTGAAAATTAGATACGTTCCATTCTTTTGAATTCCGAGGACGAATTTTTTTTTAAGGGGTAGGTAATGTAATAACTTAGAAAAATAAATAAATAAATAACATTTAAAGTTACATTTTAAATATATATATATATATATATATATATATATATATATATATATATATATATATATATATATTGGACTTTGTTTTATTTTGGTCAAACAAGTCATTTAATTTATGTGGGCTAATAAGTAGTAATTGTTGGTTTAAATCTTTTGTGATTTTAATAATGACAATATATTTGGGAATCTATTTTGTTGAGATTTCAATTCAAATTCGAATCAGAGGTTTTTAAGGAATTGATTTTATTAAGGAGTTATAAGGAATTATTTTGAAATGCTCAAACTCTATCAGGTTTAGTTTTCTTTCCTTTATTTTAGCTATCTGATATATGATTTGGATATTATATCTTTATTAATTGATATCTTATATCTTTTGGACTCTTTAATTGCAAAAATCTTGTGTTATACCCTCTGATTGAGTTTTTCATGCTAACTTATTCATATTATATCCGTTAATTATTTGCATGGGGCTAAAGAGATTTATCAGCTATGTATTCTTTCCTAACAAATTTTATAGCCGTTAGTTCCTTCTCTATATATATATTCTTCTTATTGGCTATATCAGGGACAAAGACTTGGATACATCAGTTCAGTAAAATCAAAGCAAGCATCTGTCTTATACAAAGATATATATTTCAATAGAGAGCTATCAAAGTTTATTTCCAGCAAGTCTTGTTATTTAATTAATTCTTTGTTGGTTGGAAATAAGAGTTCTTTGTAATCATATATTTCTTGTAACAAAATCTGAGTTCAAGTCTTGTTAGGCTTGGTCTATCTAGTCGTAGATAGGGTCTTTTCATAGAGAGCTTTCAAGGTTGCAGAGGTGCAAAGGGCTCAATGGTGAGAAAGGTTGCAGTGGTGCAAAGGGGGCAGAGGTGTTCATCGTAATGGAAAGCTTTATTTGAACAGGGAGTTCTTTTTATTGTATTTAATTATGTATTAAAGTTTAATAAAAAGAGTCTCCAATACTAGTTGGTATTGGACGTGGATTAGGCTACTAGACTAGAGGATAGGGGCTGAACCACATAAAAATCTTGGTGTGATTTACTGTTCTTTTGTTTTTGTTTTAAGCTTCAATATTCTGCAGATTTTGTTTACGTCGAAAATTTTTTATACTAATACGGACAGGTATTAGCTGTCCAATTATAACAGACAAAGAACATAACTAATACGGACATGGTTAGACCATCCGATTATAGCATGCTATAGAAAACTTTGAAAATTGGCCACTGTAGATCACTTCTAAGTATTTACACATACTCACCCCCCCTCTAGGTGGGTTTAATTACAGAATTACATTTGGTATCAAAGCAAGGCTCTACTAATATTGATCTTTACAGGTCGTAGGGAAAGATCCTATGGCACACCACAATTTTCAAGAAGGTCAATCTACAAGCAAACCACCTCTGTTGATAGGAAGTGAAAACTTTAACTTTTGGAAGTTCAGAATGAAGATTTTTCTTAAAAGAGACCCATGGGAATGGTGGGTTGTTGAAAATGGACCTGTCATTCCTAGACATGACGATGGCAAACCAAAGGCTCTCATGGAGATGGATGCAAATGAAAGTTATATGTTTTCCTACAACTCAAGAGCCATGAACACCTTGCTAAGCGGAATGGTCCAAGTTGAAATTGATAAAGTATCATCGTGCAACACAGCAAAAGAAATGTGGGATACTATCTTGACAAGCCACGAAGGTACTTCCAAAGTCAAGGAGGTTAAGTTGAGTATGCTTATGCAAGCCTATGAGCTATTCAAGTTAGAAAAGGATGAAACAATTAATGAAGCTCAAGGGAGATTTCTCACTCTTATGAATTCTATAAGTATGCTCGACCGAAAAATTGATCAAAGGGAGATAAATAGAAAGATACTTAGAGTCATGCCCAAACGGTTTGCATCGAAAGTCACAACTCTCCAAGACTCACTAACAATTAGTACGATGGAAACTCTCACTTTATTTGGAGAGCTTGAAGAATTTGAAAATCAACTCAACAGGTATGATGAAGAGGATGAAACACCAATAAAGAAAACATTGGCACTTCAAGTCGAGGGCAATAATAAAAGTAATTACGAAGATTTTGATGAAGAAATTAAAATGCTCTCAAGAAAACTCAAGAGACTACTTCAAAGGAAGAAACAAAGGAAAAATAAAAAAGGTAGCTCAAATCCAGTGAGTAAGTCCGAAATGAAACAAGAAGAAGCAACTGTCCAACTCTGTTTCATGAGACTAGAAGATGATGATCAACTTGAGGTAACAAATTTTCATAAAGCTTTTGAAATATCTATGCCTGATTATATTGCTTTACAAAATGAAAATCAATAGCTCAAAAAGAAAATTGATTATTTTAAGAATTGTGTAAATGAGCTAATGAATGAAGTTAAGTCGCTTATTAAAGAGAGAAAAGAAAATGAATATTTTAAAAATGAAAATGAAGTGTTAAAAGAAAATTTGAAAATGAGAGATGCATGCATAGATGCTTTTAATGATGGAAAAATGATGTATATGCAACGTGATGATAATGTAACAAATGCAAAAATAGCATCTTTAAAAAATGATCTTGCTAAATTTAAAAAGGAGAAGAGAATTTAAATATAATGTTAGGTGCTCAAAGGTCAAGTCTAGATAAATAAGGAATTGGGTACAATCCTGTTAAGAACATTACAAGCATTACTAATAAAATTGGAGTAATAAATAATAAACCAAGGAACAAGCCTCTTTATTGCTCACCTTTTGTTACTTGCAAAAAATGTGGTTTTAAAGGTCATTTTGATTCTAATTGTAATAAAATTAGAATAAAATAAATTTGGGTAAAAAAATGTTATTTATATGCTACTAACCCAAAAGGACCCAAGAAGATTTGGGTACCAAAAATGTAGAGGCTATTTGTTCATTTTGTAGATGTCTCAAGGTCAAAAAAGGAGACGAATAGTAGTTATCTATAAAATATTTGGCGGAATCTGTAAGTACCTCATATTGTTTTTTAAATAATGTTTTAATTAGATATATGGATTTTCTAACACAAGGGTTCATAATATTATTTATTCTAAAGTTTTTATTGTGCTAAATGTTCCATATTTAATACACATGACAATCATGATGAGGAATCTGTACTTGTATTTTTTTTTATGAACTTAACCATGATCTGTCAAAGGAAAAGAATGAGGATTCTGCAGGAAATAATAATTTGAGTCGTAGAAGCCAAACTACTAAATCCGGACAGCATAAGCCGTCCAAATTAGAAGGAAAAATAACTGAAATCAGATAGCCTAAGCCGTCCGAATTAGAAGGAAAAATATCTAAAATTTGTAAACTGACTCTCGCCCATTTCAAAGAGAAAACTTGGACATACGCATAAACCCATTTTAGAAGAAAAATCAGATGAACACTCTAATGCAGAATTTGACGTACCACGGTTTGAATCAACGAACAGATGACCACTGCCAAGCTTCCTAAATCATCTCAAACTGTGAGAAATCATCCTCCAAACTTGATCATAGGAGATCCCGACACATTGGATAAACAAAAGAAGTGGTTTTGAAGAGATTTGATTATGAAAATTCAAAATCGAAAACTTCAAAGCACATCTAGCGAGCTTACTATTGGTAACAACAATGTTGATATATAGGTAACAAATCACAAAGGTATGATCGTATTGTTTACTTGCTATATGTGATTTTGTTATAAACTTGCTCCAATGATATTCTTTATCTTTGAACTTATTCTTTTAATATTGATAAATGGGGCAAGATAACTATTTAGCTAAATTGATATAAATTATTTTTTGTTAATAACAAAAGGGGAGAGTATTTGGGTAATGATGATTATGTTTTAATCAACTTGTGCTTAATGATTTATTTTTGATAATGACAAAGGGGGAGAGATATTGTAACGGGTCGAATTTATTGAGTCGTGATTCTGGGGACAATCCTTTTAAGGGGGGAAAGATGTGACGAACAAGATTTTTGTAATTTAATTTTAATATTTATTGAAGTAAATAAATATTTTCGATGATTTAATTATTAGATTAAATAATTAATTGATGCAATTGTGGTAGATTAATTTAATTATATGTGTTATATTTATTAAATTAATGTAGAAATTTTTTATTATCGAAGTATGTGATTATGTAAGCTTATTGTATTAAAAGAAATATTTAATAAGCTTTATTGGTATTTTAATTAATTTAATTATTAATTAGAGAGTTAATAATTTGACATTATTTATTAATGAGAAATTTAATTATGCTTACTTTGTGAATTTATAAGAAATTATTATATTTTATTTAAAGTAAATTAAATAAAATATTGGATTTATTTTATAAGAAGTGTGACATTAATTAAACTATATGATAAAGCTTTATTAAATTATATGGTTTTGAAATCTATTAAGCCTAGCCAAACATGGCCTTAGTGGGAGTTGGAGGAAGTTACCCATGATCAAGTTAATGACCACTCAACGCTGGGTCTTGTCCTTATTTAGTTTACGTCTTCTTTCTTCTTCCTTCTTCTTCATTATTTGCCTAAGTCTAGAAAGCATAATAGAGAGAGATGAGAGAAAAAGTTGAGAATTCAGAGATTGTTAAGAGGATTGTGAGAGTCATCTGAGAAAGAATCCATCTTCTATTAATTCTACGCTTGGGTAATTCCTTTAACCCAATTCTTTTCTACGTCATTTAGTGTTATAAAATATGGCTCTCAAATTTCTGTAAAATTCTCTGTGGTTGGAAAGTGTATTGACTATGTGGTCATATACGTGATTTTATGTCATAGTAGCATGTTTAATATATATTGTATATGATTCCATATCATAAGTTTCATAATACGATGACTTATTATTTCAAAAAAATTACAGAGTATGGGTTATGGCCATATGGCCCTTATACGTGATTTTAATATGTCAAACATAAAATTTTTATAAAATTCCCACTCTCATTTGATTATGCATGTTGATACGAAGAGACCAAGCCTTAAACGTACGGAGTCGGTGTTATAACGAATCCGTAGTGTTAAATTTTATGTTTTGTTCAAAATCTTCAAGAACACAAAGAATAGTGAAAATTTGCATGTTTTAATTATGTAATTATGTATTTTAATGGGTTAAAATCATTATGTAAATGATGGGTAATGATTATGTATGAATTATATCATGTGGGTATGTCTAAATTCGTGTAGAAATTAAGAAATTGATAGAAATTGACATGTTCTGCGATTTTTATGAACCGCCATTTCTCAAGAATCGGTACGCAATACGTAGCACCGGTCATTTTTTTTTTCTCTCGCATGTAGTACACCACCGCCATGGCCAGGTCTCAAGTCTCAAGATCGTACTTACATTGCAATAAGCCTTAAGTTCTAAAATTAAAAGTGAAAGCCAAATACCACTCTCTGTAAAAGTTCGTAAACAAAAATTTTAAAGTGTTTAAGTCCATGAATGGGATGTTAACTTAATGTAATGAACATATAATTATGTTATAAGTATAATGAGATGTTAAAATAGATACTTAACATGTAAATAACATAATTACATGTGGATTGAATTATTGATTACATAATTAGCTTGTTAATTGTGAGGTGTAAATTATGTGACAATGACTGTGATAAATTGACTAAGTATAGTCATAATCAAAGTTAGACAAAGAGAATGAACTTATGATGATTAGTTAAATTATAATTAACTTGTTTTGTGAATGTAAATGGTATGTAGGATTATATTCAAGGAACGTGTTTAATTAAAGTGTAATCTACGCATGAGGCAAGTTTCCTAACCCTATTTGTTATCATTGTTTAAGATTATTAATTACCTCGAGTAAATTCTCATTACTATTATTCAAGTTTGAATTGTTATATTAAAGATATATTATCTTTTCAAGTATGATTCTGTTATACAATATTTGTTCTATTGTATACTTCTTGAGATTATTATTCAATATTAATATCATTATTATTGAACCTTATTAGACTAGTGAACCTTATTGATTCAACTAGTCCATAGTTGATGAACGTTCTAAATTTCAGAACCCTTATTGAATTATCCAAACCAAACTTCCTTTGGTGCAGACTTGAATGTCAAACTGAGATGAACAACCCTATATAGGGATTTCTTATGTGTTAGCGTTAAGATATTGTGCACAGTATGGTACTAAGGGCTGATCCCCCTAAGTACGAGTAGAAAGGTCCATAGTCATATGACTGTTAAAGGTTTCAAGTATAACCCTTGTTAACCTAGGACATAGTTCAAGGTCTTATGACCCTCAGAAATATTTTGATTCTTGTTATTCATTCTTGATTTAAAAGTTGAGCTTTTATTTCAGAAGTTATTATTTCTCTCGCATGTTATTATTCATTGTTATATTGTTATACTTGTGGGCAATCGTGCTCACTCTTGCGTAATAATAACATTGCGATTAAGAACGAAAGGCGTAGATTTAACCTTCCACTAGTAAAGGCAAGGGCAAGCTTAGCAAGTAATGAAGATTGATTACTTATGTGGTTATGTAATGATAATTAGAATTGATGTTACTTAAAGACTTATTTGTTTATGTTTCCGCACAGATGATTTAAGGTTAGAGTAACCTAGGATTGTATTTATTATGTAGTTGATGTAACCCCATAAGGGGAGATTTATTATTATTTCTATCTATTGCATGGTTTGCATTTATTATGGGTAGAAAGATAGATGATATTTGTACAGTGAACACCAAATCCCGTGGAATTGAAGTACCCAGATTTGGGGGTGTCACAGATATTGGTATTTGAATTGGTATTCATGTTATCGGTATTTGAATTGGTATTCATGTTATATGCAATGATGGTTATTGTCTTTTTTTTTGCTCCTTAATATGCATAAATTTAGGGGGAGCCTTATAGATAGGGGGAAGATATAAATTCAAAAGATAATATATTGTCATCATCAAAAAGGGGGAAAATATTGGTTTAAATCTTTTGTGATTTTAATAATGACAATATATTTGGGAATCTATTTTGCTGAGATTTCAATTCAAATTCGAATCAAAGCTTTTTAAGGAATTGATTTTACTAAGGAATTCTATTTACAAAGGAGTTATAAGGAATTATTTTAAAATGCTTAAACTCTATCAGGTTTAGTTTTCTTTCCTTTATTTTAGCTATCTGATATATGATTTGGATATTATATCTTTATTAATTGATATCTTATATCTTTTGGACTCTTTAATTGCAAAAATCTTGTGTTATACCCTCTGATTGAGTTTTTCATGCTAACTTATTCATATTATATCCGTTGGTCAACTGCATGGGGCTAAAGAGATTTATCAGCTATGTATTCTTTCCTAACAAATTTTATAGCCGTTAGTTCCTCCTTCTCTCTCTATATATATTCTTCTTATTGGCTATATCAGGGACAGAGACTTGGATACATCAGTTCAGTAAAATCAAAGCAAGCATCTGTCTTATACAAAGATATATATTTCAATAGAGAGCTATCAAAGTTTATTTCCAGCAAGTCTTGTTATTTAATTAATTCTTTGTTGGCTGGAAATAAGAGTTCTTTGTAATCATATATTTCTTGTAACGAAATCTGAGTTCAAGTCTTGTTAGGCTTGGTCTATCTAGTCGTAGATAGGGTCTGTTCATAGAGAGCTTTCAAGGTTGCAGAGGTGCAAAGGTCTCAGTGGTGAGAAAGGGGGCAGTGGTGCAAAGGGGGCAGAGGTGTCCATCGTAGTGGAAAGCTTTATTTGAACAGGGAGTTCTTTTTATTATATATAATTGTGTATTAAAGTTTAATAAAAAGAGTCTCCAATACTATTTGGTATTGGACGTGGATTAGGCTACTAGACTAGAGGATAAATTTGGACCAATAAAAATCTTGGTGTGATTCAACGTTCTTTTTGTTTCGCATTTTAAGCTTTAATATTTCGCAGATTTTGTTTACGTCGGGAAAAATTTTATACTAATATTTAACAGTATTAGTCGTCGCTTATAACAAACAAAGAATATATAACTAATACTTTTATTGTGGTTAGACTGTCCGATTATAGCATGCTATAGAAAACTTTGAAAATTGGCCACTGTAGATCACTTCTAAGTATTTACACCTATTCACCCCCCTAGGTGTGTTTAATTACAGAATTACAGTAATAAGTGATGAATAGATTAAATTAATAAAATTTGGGCCTTAATATTAATTGAACCCAATTAGAAGTTTATTAGAACAAGACCTCTTTATTAATAAGTACTAGACCTAATTTTCATACATCTGGATAAAGTAACTAAAAGAAAAGATATAGCAGCCGCTGATACAGAAAAATAAAAAGAGGAAGAGATCTAGGCGGTAGTGGTAAAGAGCAGAAAACAAAAGGGTAGACTCTCTCTATTAAGGTAATGTCAGTATGTGATCTCATTGCTTTCTTTTTCTTTGATAAACGAATTATGATGAATGAATTATTTTAATATTGATATCTATCACATCAGATGGAGATGGTTATTTACTGAATAAAATATGTAATAAATTGATTTTGTTGGTGTACTTGCGTGAGCAGTGCTTTGGTTGTATAACCCATGTAATATGTACAACAATTATGGCGACCAAGTAAATTTTTGAAGTGCAGGATCACATGTTCCTATGTTATCTTAGAATAGAAAGCTAATTCTTTATATTTGGTCAAATCATGTATATATGGAATCATGTATAAAATAAGTTGAATATATATATATATATATATATATATATATATATATATATATATTACTTTTGAAACGGAAGGAGGTGGTATTCATGTTTGGTATTTAGGTTGATTATATATATTATATCCATTAAGAAAATTAATTAGTTAAAAAAATGAAATGATGATTAAAAGATTATTTATAATTTAATTGATTTATTTTGTAAAATTGATGTAATTGAAGAAATTAATTTCATATTAATATAATTTATAATTAGTAGTAACTATAATTGTATTATTATTACTTTTAATTAGATTGAATGGAAAGAATTTAAAGAGTTATATTTAGTATATAAATTTTGGAGTATTAATAATTGATTTAAGGCGATGATTAAATGTACCTTGAATGAATTGTGAATTATTTTGGAGTTTATGAGTTGGATTATATTTAATTTGAGGTGAATATGTTTAGGTGGTGAATAACGTTTCGTATTTGATATCGTTGGCATTTGAGGGTAACATTTTGTGGAGTGTCTTTATAAATGGTTTGGAAGTATCGTGCACGGATTAAAAGTACTCTTTTCAAATGACACTCTTGTTAAATTTGATTTGTTCGTTTGTTTCCTTAATTCGAATTATGATTTCACATAATTGTTTCCTGTGAAATAAATATATTAGTTTCATTTTGGAGTTGATACACATGACTCGTATTTGTACTCTTTGAATTAGGATATCATGTTTAGTATTTATTTTTGATAATTTTCGAGCGGTACATGTTGTTACCTTCTTTTTGAGACCTTGTGACTATAATTTGATTTGGTTCAACATGTACATATAGAGCCCTTTTGTTGGTATTATGCCGCATGTGTTGTGACATAGTATTTTTGTTAGAATATACCGTAGAGTATACCTGAGCTATAACCACCTGTGCGGGTACCACAGGCATGTCGTCTTGGCACGAGAGGCATGCCACTTTCCGTGGCGGTGTGATTAGTCCACGGCGTCTCCATTTTGGGCTCCGGAGGAAGTGGGCCATTTGCTGTTTTGTTGTGGGAGGCGTATGGGTTAACCCTAGTTTTCTGTTCTGCGGATTGGTGATGTTGTGCCAAACACACCTATCCGATTTTCATACATTTGGATTCGCGGTCCAATGTGTGATTTGCCTGTGTGGCATCATTTTGACTTGCCTGTGTGGCATTGTTTTGACTTGCCTGTGTGGCAATGTATATTTTTGAGCTCCCTCGGTATGAAATTAAACTCAACCATTTGATTCAGCCTATTATTTCATTGTATTAGTTTTGTTTATTTCTGTTCAGTTCAATTCATTGAGTTAGTTACTTCAGTTCATTATTTCTTTACTCTTTTATTGGTTTCGTCAATTCTGTTGATTCAGAAATATTCCATTCAGATCTTTGGAGATTATATTTTTTCAGTATATACACTTGAGGTTTTGTTCAGTATTTTGTCTCAGTTGATTTCGTATATCACTTGTATATCTTTTGTATATCTCAGATCCGTCATTGGGCAATTGGCTTATCTTTGTGTTTTTTTCTCCGGCAGGTTTGCAGGGGTGATACAGAGCTAGTGTGATGAGAGTGTTACCTTTGACCATCTAGGCTGTAAACTTTTCAATCATTAGATTGATTCTTATTCCATACTATAACCTTATCCGATCACGGGGTGATCCAATCATATATATTACGATTCATTTCTATATCTTGATCGTTTTATTTTACGATCTCCTATCACTGTATTTTTTAGTCTTTTAGACTCTATCTATTCACCACTCTTTATGCTCAACTTTATTAGCGAGTTAGGGAACTCAGATCTTATAACTTCATGGATATTCGTCTTTGAATCTTACAGACCAACTAACTCTATTTGAGTTAGTACTTATCCTAATCACTGCGGTTATTAGTCTCAGGTATTCCTACCTAAGCTTCATAACCAACAACTTTGATACCAACTGTGAGGGCCCCGAATCTGAGGTCCCGAATCACCGCGGATCCGGTTCGATCATTCTATACAACTATTACTATTTGCGGAAGATATAAACATAAAGTGTTTATACAATACATTACACACTATTCTCCAAGGTCGAGTAACCTTAACTTATACATAATTCATAAATATCTAACACATAACTTTATTATCAAACTACACTATTACATTCTTAATCACATACATAAACTAAAGCTGGAACTTTCTTTAATCTTTTCCTGTATCCACGCGTTCGTCTTAATCTGCAATGTTTTATCATGATATAGCAAGGGTGAGCATGAAAGTTGCCCAACAAGTTTAAATTCAACAATATAACGATATATCATGATTGAAATGATTTGAATAATTGGCTGGCTATAATTCAACAATATAATTGTGAACTAGCAGGAACAAAATTTTGACTGAACAAGTATTTTACATGAACAATTATATCTGAATCGACTGGTAATGAAGGTGATCAACCTTTCATACCTGACTTATACATGAAATATGTACAGAGTACAATTCATGGCAACCAGCAATGATTAACCATAAGCTTATCCAAATGAAACACTCTTAGTAGAGTTAAGTAAAACAAACTTGCCTGAACCGTTGATTACCGCTACGCAATTTATATCGCCTTATCCAAAGACCTTTCTAGTGCTTGATCTTGACATCTGACCTTTGATCTTGTTATTGAAAGGTTATGAACTGATCTTAGCTTGGATTCTCTCTCTATCACTCTAGATTTCGAAATTGAAGAGAGAGAATGGTCTTGGCAAAAATGAAAAGTAAAGTAAGTATTTTCTTACTTTTAAATCTCTTATGTTTTGATTCATTGAATCTAATGTTGCTAGGTGGCACACATATATGATCTTTTAAGAAAATAAGCACATGGGATAAACATAGAGTGATGACTTACCAAGATTGCAAAATCTTTTGCTTAGGTTTTAAGAAAAGGGCATTTTAGGCTTTTTTCCTTTTAATTTAATGGCATATTAGTAATTGGCCAAACCCTTAGGGTTTAGGGTTTGGGTTAGGGTTTAGGATTTGAAAACCTTAGGGTTTAGGATTTGAAACCCTTAGGGTTTGCAATTTAATTTTCTAAATTTTCTAATTTAGGTTTTAAAAATAGAAAATTAACTTTTCTAAATTATAATTAGGATTTTCTAATTATATTAAAATTTCTTAATTATAATTTTAATCTTGCTAATTAGGATAACATTTCCTAATTAAAATGATAATTTAGCAATTATGATCAAAATTGTTCATTAGGGTTTACAACCCAAAAATTAAGGTTTCTAATAGAAAAATAACTTCCTAATTTAGAAATTAGATTTCGTAATTAGATTAGGGTTTGCTAATTACTTAAGCTTTACCCAAATTAATCTTATAATTATTTACACTTACGCCATTAAGTTCCCAATTTAGGGTTTTATATACTGAATTAGTTTTTCGAATTCTCGGAACTGAAATTAGGGTTTCCAGAACCGGTTTCTAGGATTTCTGATTAATCACTAGGGTTTTCTAACCGAACGTTGACATTCTTAATATATAACTAGGGTTTGTTATAAATATCGTTTATCTGGTCAACCCTTGACCCTTAACCACATCATGCACACATATACACAAAACATAAACGCTTATTCCCTAATCCTGAATAATTAACTTAAATCCTTTACAAAATTTTGAAATCCTCAAAATTCCTTCTGAAAAATAGCAAATGCATACACTTATTTTCTGTCTAGGTTCTAATTTTGAACCTTAAATCAATTAATAAAAATTTTAAAAATTCAAAATTCTCGGGTTGTCACAATTCCCTCTCGCACCAACCGCTCCCTAACGACATGTATGTCTCTGGGGCTCCTCCTCCTGCTTCGATACTTATAGGTACACGGGTTCCTCCTCAATAGGTACTATAAGTACTGGGGTTCTTCCTCTCCACTTGACTAGCTTCTCCAACATTCGACATCCTGACAACAAAATTTTTAAGTTTTAGTTACTAAGTCAGATCATCTAACATACTTTAACACATAAACACATAAGGTCTTTTATTATCTTTAATGAATTACATTAATTCATTTCTTATAACTTCGATAAGAGTTTTCCATCACTATCTTCTTTCTATAAGGCTACTACCTAAGGTTGTTCCCCACCCAAGGTTCATAACCTCTGACTTTGATATTAACTTCATGACACCCCCAATCAGGATCCTTCAATTCCACGGGATTTGGTGTTCATCAGACAAAATATCATCTATCTATCTACCCATAATAAATTCAAGCCATGCAATAGATAGAATAAAAATCTTCCCCTTAAGGGTTACAACAACCGAATAATAATAAAAAAATCCCAGGTTAAACTAACCTTAAATATCTGTGCGGAATCATAAACAAATAAGTCTTAAACAACATCATTAACTCAAGTCTTAAACATAATTACATCATCTAATAAAAATAACAAGTCTTCATCACTTGTTAACCTTGCCCTTGCCTTTACTAGTGGAAGGTTCATCAGTTCTTTCGTTCTTAACTGCAATGTTATTATTAAGCAAGAGTGAGCACTATTGCCCACAAGTATAATAATGAAATAACAGTATAATAACATGCGAATAAATCAAAGACATCTGAATAAAAGCTCAACTTTTGAATCAAGAATGAATAGCAAGAATCAAAAGAATTCTGAGGGTTATAAGACCTTGAACTATGTCCTAGGTTATCAAGGGTTATACTTGAAACCTTTAACAATCATAAGACTATGGACCTTTCTACTCGTACTTAGGGGATCACCCTTAGTACCATCACATGTGCACATATAATATCTTAACGCTAACGCATAAGTAAATCCCTTTGCAGGGTTGTTCATCTCAGTTTGACATTCGAGTCTGCACCAAAGGAAGTTTGGTTTGGATAATTCATCAAGGGTTCTGAAATTTAGAACGCTCATCAACTATGGACTAGTCGAATCAATACGGGTTCGCTAGTCTAATAAGGTTCAATAATAATGATATTAAAATTTAATAATAATCTCAGGAAGTATACAATAGGACAATTATTGTATAACTGAATCATGCTTTGAAAAGATAATTAATCTTTAATATAACATTTGAACTTGAATAATAGTAATGATAATTTACTCGAGGTAAATAATAAACTTGAACAATAATGACAAGTAGGGTTAGGAAACTTGCCTCGTGCGTAGATTACACTTTAACTAAGCACGTTCTTTGAATTTAATCCTACATACCATTCACATTCATAATACCAGTTAATTATAACTTAACTAATCATCATAAACTCATTCTCTCTGTCTACTTTTTGATTATTAACTATACTTAGTTAATTTACTACTTTTTCACATAATTTACACATCATGAATAACAAGCTAATTATGTATTCAATAATTTAATCCACATGTAATTATGTTATTTACATGTTAAACATCTATTTTACATCTCATTATATTTCTAACATGTTTACATGTTCATTACATTAAGTTAACAATACATTGCTAGACTTAACACTTTAAAATTATATTTACGGACCATTCGCAGAGAGGTAGCATATGACTACCACGTTTATACTAGGTCTTGGCGATGCGGCTGCGTGACGTTCTTTATTGGGACACTACACTGACAATAAGTGTGGGACTTAAGAGTCTTTGATCAGCATGCACATGCATGCGAGCAGAAACTATTCTCGCAATTCGCGAAAATTGCAAAAACACACATTAAAAACTCAATTAAATTACTACTACGAAATTAATCATACCCACATGTTATAATTCATGCATAAACAATACCCAACATTTATAGAATGGTTTTAACCCATTAAAACACATAATCACAGAGTTAAAAATCTATAATTTCACTGACTTTGATGTTCTTGAAGGTTTGAAAATAAAACATGAAAATTGATACTACGGATTCGTTATAACACCGAATCCGTTCGTTTAAAGTTTGGTCTCTTCGTATCAACATGTATAATAATACACGAGTGTCAAATTTAGGGATAATATACGATCAATACATAAAATATCACGTATAAGGCCATAAGGCCAAAACCCATACTCTATAATTTTGTAGAAATCATATACGATGTAATATTATGAAACTGATGATATGTAATCATGTAATATATATATAAATACAATTTGATACATCTTAACCCATAAATAACTCATAATTATTACTCCTTTCTCAATCACAGAGGCTTTACAGAAAACTGTGAAAGCCATTTTTATCAAAACTTGAATACGTGAAATATAGAATTTGGGAGGGAGAGATTACCCTGAGAATAAAGTATATATCTGTAGGCTTAGATTCTTTCTTCAATCACTGAGTTCTCACAAATTCCTCTGAACTCTCTCTTGAATTTCTCAATCTCTCTCTCTGTATCTCGAGACTTAGGCAATTAATGAATAAAAGAAAAAGACGTCTGATAATTAAAGGAGAAGAACTGACGCAGAAGTGGTCAGTTGGCCCAATCATGGGTTAACTGCTGATAACTCCCCCTAGGGCCTTGTTTGGCTTAGCAAGAATAGATTACAAAACCAATTAATTTTATAAAGTTTTATCACATAGTTTAATAAATGTCACACTCCTTCATAAAATAAATCAATATCTTATTTAATTTATTTTAAATAAAATATAATAATTTCTCATAAATTCACATAGTCACATAAATAATTTTCTCATTAATAAATAATGTCAAATTATTAACTCTCTAATTAATAATTAAATTAATTAAAATAACATCATGCTTAATTAAATATTTCATTTAATACAATAAGCTCACATAATGACATACTTCGATAATAAAATTCTCCACATTAATTTAATAAATGTAACACATATAATTAAATTAATCTATCACAATTACATCAAATAATTATTTAATCCAATAATTAAATCATCGAAAAATATTTATTTAATTCAATAAATATTAAAATTAATTACAAAATTCTCGTTTGTCACAGGGTAGGTAATGTAATAACCCAATAAATAAATAAATAAATAACAATTAAAGTTGCATTTTAAATATATATATATATTTAATGGACTTTGTCTTTTGTTTTGGTCAAACAAGTCATTTAATTTATGTGGGCTAATAAGTAGTAATTGTTGGTTTAAATCTTTTGTGATTTAATAATGACAATATATTTGGGAATCTATTTTGCTGAGATTTCAATTCAAATTCGAATCAGAGCTTTTTAAGGAATTGATTTTACTAAGGAGTTATATTTAAAAAGGAGTTATAAGGAATTATTTTGAAATGCTCAAACTCTATCAGGTTTAGTTTTTTTTCCTTTATTTTAGCTATCTGATATATGATTTGGATATTATATCTTTATTAATTGATATCTTATATCTTTTGGACTCTTTAATTGCAAAAATCTTGTGTTATACCAACTGATTGAGTTTTTTATGCTAACTTATTCATATTATATCCGTTGGTCAACTGCATGGGGCTAAAGAGATTTAT
This sequence comes from Panax ginseng, assembly GCA_020205605.1. Taxonomy (NCBI): domain Eukaryota; kingdom Viridiplantae; phylum Streptophyta; class Magnoliopsida; order Apiales; family Araliaceae; genus Panax; species Panax ginseng. Next base: position 42,563,723 of record CM035146.1, read on the forward strand.
CAGCTATGTATTCTTTCCTAACAAATTTTATAGCCGTTAGTTCCTTCTCTCTCTATATATTCTTCTTATTGGCTATATCAGGGACAGAGACTTGGATACATCAGTTCAGTAAAATCAAAGAAAGCATCTGTCTTATACAAAGATATATATTTCAATAGGGAGCTATCAAAGTTTATTTCCAGCAAGTCTTGTTATTTAATTAATTCTTTGTTGGCTGGAAATAAGAGTTCTTTGTAATCATATATTTCTTGTAACGAAATCTGAGTTCAAGTCTTGTTAGGCTTGGTCTATCTAGTCGTAGATAGGGTCTGTTCATAGAGAGCTTTCAAGGTTGCAGAGGTACAAAGGTCTCAGTGGTGAGAAAGGTTGCATTGGTGCAAAGGGGGCAGAGGTGTCCATCGTAGTGGAAAGATTTATTTGAACAGGGAGTTGTTTTTATTATATTTAATTGTGTATTAAAGTTTAATAAAAAGAGTCTCCAATACTAGTTGGTATTGGACGTGGATTAGGCTACTAGACTAGAGGATAGGGGCGGAACCACGTAAAAATCTTGGTGTGATTTACTATTCTTTTGTTTCTGTTTTAAGCTTCAATATTCTGCAGATTTTGTTTACGTTGGAAAAATTTTATACTAATACGGACAGGTATTAGCTGTCCGTTTATAACAGACAAAGAACATAACTAATACGGATTGTGGTTAGGACTGTCTCGATTATAGCATGCTTATAGAAAACTTTGAAAATTGGCCATCAGAGATCACTTTTAAGTATTTACACCTATTCAGCCCCCCTCTAGGTGTGTTTAATTACAGAATTACATTTGGTATCAAAGCAAGGCTCTACTAATATTGATCTTTATAGGTCGTAGGGAAAGATCCTATGGCGCACCTCAATTTTCAAGAAGGTCAATCTACAAGCAGACGTACCTCTGTTGATAGGAAGCGAAAACTTTAACCTTTGGAAGTTCAGAATGAAGATTTTTCTTAAACGAGACCCATGGGAATGGTGGGTTGTTGAAAATGGACCTGTCATTCCTAGACATGACGATGGCAAACCAAAGGCTCTCATGGAGATGGATGTAAACGAAAGTTATATGTTTTCCTACAACTCAAGAGCCATGAACACCTTGCTAAGCGGAATGGTCCAAGTTGAAATTGATAAAGTATCATCGTGCAACACAACAAAAGAAATGTGGGATACTATCTTGACAAGCCACGAAGGTACTTCCAAAGTCAAGGAGGTTAAGTTGAGTATGCTTATGCAAGACTATGAGCTATTCAAGTTAGAAAAGGATGAAACAATTAATGAAGCTCAATGGAGATTTCTCATTCTTATGAACTCTCTAAGTATGCTCGACCGGAAAATTGATCAAAGGGAGATAAATAGAAAGATACTTAGAGTCATGCCCAAACGGTTTGCATCGAAAGTCACAACTCTCCAAGACTCACCAACAATTAGTACGATGGAAACTCTCACTTTATTTGGAGAGCTTGAAGAGTTTGAAAATCAACTCAACAGGTTTAATGAAGAGGATGAAGCACCAATAAAGAAAACATTGGCACTTCAAGTCGAGAGCAACAATAAAAGTGATTACGAAGATTTTGATGAAGAAATTGAAATGCTCTCAAGAAAACTCGAGAGACTACTTCAAAGGAAGAAACAAAGGAAAAATAAAAAAGGTAGCTCAACTCCATTGAGTAAGTCCGAAACGAAACAAGAAGAAGAAAGCGCCCAACTCATTTCATGGGACTAGAAGATGATGATCAACTTGAGGTAACAAATTTTCATAAAGCTTTTGAAATATCTATGCCTGATTATATTGCTTTACAAAATGAAAATCAACAGCTCAAAAAGAAAACTGATTATTTTAAGAATTGTGTAAATGAGCTAATGAATGAAGTTAAGTCGATTATTAAAGAGAGAAAAGAAAATGAATATTTTAAAAATGAAAATGAAGTGTTAAAAGAAAATTTGAAAATGAGAGATGCATGCATAGATGCTTTTAATGATGGAAAAATGATGTATATGCAACATGATGATAATGTAACAAATGCAAAAATAGCATCTTTAAAAAATGATCTTGCTAAATTTGTGCAAGGAGAAGAGAATTTAAATATAATGTTAGGTGCTCAAAGGTCAAGTCTAGATAAATAAGGAATTGGGTACAATCCTGTTAAGAACATTACAAGCACTACTAATAAAATTGGAGTAATAAATAATAAACCAAGGAACAAGCCTCATTATTGCTCACCTTTTGTTACTTGCAAAAATTGTGGTTTTAAAGGTCATTTTGATTCTAATTGTAATAAAATTAGAATAAAACAAATTTGGATAAAGAAATGTGATTTATATGCTACTAACCCAAAAGGACCCAAGAAGATTTGGGTACCAAAAAGGTAGAGACTATTTGTTCATTTTGTAGACGTCTCAAGGTCAAAAAAGGAGACGAATAGTAGTTATCTATAAATTATTTGGCGGAATCTGTAAGTACCTCATATTGTTTTTTAAATAATATTTTAATTAGATATATGGATTTTCTAACACAAGGGTTCATAATATTATTTATTCTAAAGTTTTTATTGTGCTAAATGTTCCATATTTAATACACATGACAATCATGATGAGGAATCTGTACTTGTATTTTTTTTATGAACTTAACCATGATCTGTCAAAGGAAGAGAATGAGGATTCTGCAGGAAATAATAATTTGAGTCGTAGAACTAAATCGCTAAATTGGATGAAAGATAAGTCGTCCAATTAGAAGAAAAAATAATCGAAATCGACTGACCTAAGTCCGTCCGAATTAGAAGGAAAAATATCTAAAATCAGACAGCCTGACCCGTAATGTGACGAATGATGTGGTGAAAGTCCTCATTGGCCTGTAGTTCATTGATGGACCATTGTTGGTACGATTATGACTAGGGATTATTCGGTATAATCATGACCATTGATGATTATATGAATATCCTTGGCTGTGATGCAGGGATGATTCGATTTTATTTATTAAGTTGAGTTTCAGCGATAAAGTTGATGAAAAACTTTTTAAATCATAGAACATAGTAGATTTTATGCTCTACTTGACTTTTCTAATGGATTGCTTATTCCGCTACAGTTGTTGATATAAAACTTTTTGTCTATTATATTCTATCAGTTGTTATACCGTTGAAGGTTAAGGATAATTTATTCTGCATTATCTTAGTCATAATATTTCTTACTGGGCTAGTTGAGCTCACCCTTTCTTTCACTTTTTCTCTCGTGAAATCGAGAATATATTTGGGATGAGTCGGGGAACGAATTGGCCGGTCCGGATGGTTGTTTTAGTAGTCCTCACTATTCTATAAAATAGTGTGACAATAAATGTAATGAGGACTCCATTGAGTGTGGATATTGTCAGATGACAATATTCTTATTAAAACTCTTAGATTATGTTTTGTCGTATTTTACACGACTGTTGTATAATTAAGTTGTATTTGAATTTTGTACCATGTATTTGGCGACTTAAGATGGGTGATGTTTACCTTTTTTGGGGGCGTCACAGTTACGAATTCCTAGTCATGTCTTTTGGATTGACTAATGCTCCTGCTGCCTTCATGGATATGATGAACCAAGTATGCAATGAATATTTGGATCACTTTGTGGGCGTCTTTATTGATGACATCCTCATTTACTCCAAAAGCCGTGAGGATCATGAGCAACACTTGAGGCTGATACTCTAAAAGCTTCGTGAAAACAAGTTATATGCCTAGTTGAAGAAATGCAAGTTCTGGCTTGAGAAAGTAGCATTCTTTGGGCACATAATATCAAATCACAGAATATCTGTTGACCCGACAAAGATTGAAGCAATTCAAAGTTGGGAGCAACCTAAGTTAGTGACTGAAGTACGTAGCTTTCTCAGCTTAGCTGGTTATTATCGGAGATTCGTAGAAGGGTTTTCTCGAATCACTACTCCATTAACTCAGCTAACTCAAAAAGATATAAAATTCGGTTGGAGCGAGAAATGTGAGAAGAGTTTTCAAGAACTCAAGAGGAGACTCATTTCAGCACCTGTTCTGACAATACCATCTGGCTTGGAGGAATTTGTCATCTACAGTGATGCTTCAGGTAAAAGGTTAGGATGTGTTCTCATGTAACATGGGAAAGTCATAGCTTATGCCTCACGACAACTCAAATAATATGAGGGAAATTATCCTACTCATGATCTAGAATTCGCAGATGTCGTTTTTGTGATTAAGATTTGGAGGCATTACCTGTATGGAGAGAAGGTGGAGATCTATACGGATCATAAAAGCCTCAAATATTTCTTCACTCAAAAGGAACTCAACATGCAGCAACGACGTTGGCTTGAGTTGTTGAAAGATTACGATCATACCATTCAATACCATCCCGGAAAAGAAAACGTAGTAGCTGACACATTGAGTAGAAGATCATATGCGGGTATGAGTGCGATATTGTCAATGCAAAGGCCCATTTTGTATGACTTACAAAGGATGGAGATAGAGTTAAAGACTCCAGAGACCCATGTGATGATGGCGAATATACGAGTAGAACCGACTTTAATCGATAAAGTTAAAGTTGCTGAAGCCACAGACCTGGAACTGATGCGTATGAGGAAGAAAGTGCAAGAAGGAGCTATTCCGGAAGCAAGAATCGATGAAGAAGGAATATCTCGAGTCAACTCCAGACTTTGTGTTCTTAACGATTCTGAATTGAAGTATAAAATCATAATGGAGGCGCATAACGCAACGTTTGCAATCCATCCTGGGAGTACCAAAATGTATCGTGATCTTCGACATACATTTTGGTGGAGCAATATGAAGAGAGAGATAGCGGGATTTATCTCAAGGTGTCTAACTTGTCAACGAATCAAGGCAGAGCATCAAGTGCCAAAAGGTCCGTTGCAATCACTTGAAATTCCAGAATGGAAGTGGGAGCACATTACCATGGATTTTGTTACTGGTCTTTCCAAGGTTTCTTAAGGCATAGATGCGATTTGGGTCATTGTTGATAGATTGACCAAAATCCGCTCATTTCTTCGAAATCGAGAAACTTATACACTTGAACGTCTTACTCGTATGTACATAAACGAGATTGTAAGATTGCATGGTATGCTAGTATCCATAGTTTCTGATCGAGACCCAAGATATACTTCACGATTTTGGGTTAGTTTACCAAAAGCTATGGGCACAGATTTACGATTTAGTTCGGCATATCATCCTCAAACGGACGGATAGTCGGAGAGGACTATTCAAACTCTTGAAAATTTATTAAGTCTATGTGTCCTTGACTTCAAAGGAAGTTGGGACAAGTTCTTACCATTGGTGGAGTTTTCCTACAACAACAATTATCAAGCAAGTATTGGCATGACTCCATTTGAGGCGTTGTATGGAAGAAAGTGTCGTTCTCCAGTATGCTGGGATGAGGTGGGTGAAGCAATGTTGTTGGGACCGGAGTTAGTACGTATGACTACGGAAGAGATTTAAATGATCCGACAATGTATAAAAATCTTGCAAGATCGACAAAAGAGTTATGCTGATCTTCATCGAAAGGACGTGGAATTCAATATTGGAGATCATGTGTTGTTACGTGTTGCTCCATGGAAAGGAGCTACGAGATTTGGAAAGAGAGGAAAGCTCAATCCTCGATTCATTGGCCCATTTTTAATCCTCGATTGAGTAGGAACTGTGGCCTATAGACTCGCCTTACCGCCAAGTATGTCTCGTGTTCATAACATTTTTTACATATCTATGTTACGTAAATATGTGAAAGACCCGAACCACATTATTGAATTAGAACCGGATGAGATAACGAAAGATTTAACGTATGAGGAAGTACCTGTTAAAATCTTGGATAAGAAGGATCATATTCTACGCTCCAAGATTATACCTAAAGTCAAAGTTTTGTGGAGAAACCACGATATTGAGGAAATGACCTGAGAGTTAGAATCTGAAATGAAGTCAAGGTATCCTCACCTCTTCGACATACCAGGTACTCACCCTAATTTAGAGGACGAAATTTCATAAGAAGGGGAGGTTATAAGACCCCAACTTTTATGAATAAAGATTAATTTTTTTCGAAATATATTTTTGAATATTATGGTGTGGATTTGATATAATGTTATAGTTATGGGTATTATTTACAAATTTTGCAAAGTAAGCAAGTGGTTATATAATATTAGATCGGGTTGGGAATATTCGTTTTAATAGGAATATTCAACGACGACACAATCATTGGTGGACCCCAACGGAAGTATTGTCGTAGTTAAAAAATGATGTAATTATCTTTTTATAAAAATAACAATGAAAGTTTTACCGTTAAACTCATTGAACTACCCGGTGGTAAAAATACAAGAATGTCTGGCGTGGTTGCATAGTAGTACACTATTGATTGATTATTGATGTTTACGTGAGAAGTCACTCGCTTTATACTCAATTATTGCTACGATAATTGCTACATAATATCTCTCATATTATTGATTCAATTATTATCACAGTATCATATGCATAATATTTATTATTATTAAATCAATAATTGAGACGACAAAGTTATTCATATTAATATTTGCAATATTAACAATGTCTAGAAAGTTCTGTCAAGGAGAGGTTTGGTCACCTAATTGCGCGGCCAATAATAGAGAGAAATCTTTATCGAAAGCCCTCTTTCACAGGAATGATCTGGTTATTAAATATTGTGAATTATAATATTAATGATGAATAAGTTCGTATTGATTAAAGATGAAAATTGATATTTTCATTGTGTTGGGATTATTAGTGTTAATGAAAATGGACATCTATTTCGATAATAAACATGTGAATGATATTCCTATTTAATATATGATTTGATTATGATATATATATGAATGAATATGCAAGTATGCTTGCATGAAGAAAAGCTGTAAAGTCCTTTGATAGATAATAGAAATATATGTACAAGGACTTAGAATGAATTGATCAAATATGTTAGGTTGATCCTATATAAGCAAAACAGCTTTGTGAAGTCCTTAAAAAGAAATGATGTACAAGGAATATAAATATAGAAAGATCAAGCATGTTAGGTTGATCTTATGTTGTAATAGATAGGCATGTCGATCGCCGAAAGCACCGCACCAAAAGTCGAGTCTGCCAGGAGAGTCAGAGTCAACTCGGGAGCTATCGAGGCAGAATAGGAGTATGCAAGATAGTGAGATCTCGGAGTTCATAGACTTCCAGGGGAAATGAAGAAGGACCATAGTGTGTCGAGAAGAGCTTCCTCGGGATCGTAGTGTGCTGAGGAAGTCATGTTCAGAATCGTAGAGACAGCCTGTCTACAAGCTGAACGACCATCTGCCGAAGCTAAGTATGAAACGTAGACTACACTCAGAGTCGTAGAGTCTAGCGATGCCAAAGCCAAGACAAGGATCGTAGGCTACACTCTGAGATCGTAGAGTCCACTGAATGAATGCAGAGATCGTAGTCAGGCAAAATCAGATGAAGACAACAAGCACAAGACAGAAATCGTAGAGTGTCAAGATCTGATCTCGGGATCGTAGTGTCTTCACAGCCGAAGCTAAATCGTAGAGTGCAGAACTACGACTCCAAAAGAAGTGCTCACAATGCTAAGTTAGGATCGTAGAGCAGATACGGTTCTCAACGAATGAGCACTCCCAGAATATCCAAAGGTACGAAGCCTCTGGTTGGCACTGCAAAGATGCAATCCACAGTAAGGGAACCAGAGAGCACTCAACGAATGACATGAAGGATAGCAGGAGAACTAAGCAACAATCCAATCAGCATCAAGATTGAATTGAAAGGCCATTCGTGATGAAGTCTTCCACAAGATGATTCAAAGAAGACTTCAGCAGCTGACTAAGGAAAAGTCAGCTAATGCAGTTGCTGACAAGAGAACAGAAGACAACGACCTTAGAAGTAACCAAGATCGTAGTGTTTGCCAAACAAAGAAGGGACTGATGGAAAGTGAACCGAGATACTGGTCAGCCTCTGAAAAGCAAGGCTAAAGTGATTAAGTGCCGTGTCAGATCATTGATGATAAGTGAACGGGAGATCACAAGGAGAAAGTAAGCTGGACGCACCACAAATCTGAAGTGTCTTAATATTCAGAAGGGGACCAGGACAATGAATCAGGCCATCAGTATCTGAGAACTGTCAAAGCAAACAGAAGTATTGAAGCACTGCATAATATAAGGAAGGGATGTTCTACATTGAAGATCCAATCAACACTCTTCCAGATCGTAGTGTTAACTCTACCAACCAATGAGCAACACTCAACAAGACACTACGATCAGGTCCTTGAAGACATGCATCGAGAATCGTGAGAGTTCGAATACCAAGATGAAGCATTGGCAGCGGTTCAATCAAGAGTAATATTCAACAAGTGCTTATTGAGAGCATCAATGCAAAAGGACAACCTCTGATCTAGAAATCAGAAGAGATAAAGTCTTCAACCTGCCCAAGACAGTAAAGTGATACATCCGACAGAGGTGAAAGCGAGAGCTGCAAATGTCGGAAAAAAGTATGACATGTCACATCAAGCAGTCTACCTCAAGCAACTCGAGATCTGCGAAGACATTTGAATAGCTTCCAACGGCTACTTTCCAATAGAAGAATTGGGAAGATGTATAAATGTAGAAGAGTTTCAAAGATCAAAGGTTGCTGGAGTTGTGAGTTTTGGAGAGAAGGTGGACTGATCGAATCAAGTGATAGTGAGTCCAGAGGCTCACTCTACGATCCACCAAGAACACTCAAAAATCAGATCAAGTAAGAAGTAGAAGTGTGATTCTATTATGTAGAAGTGAGAGCTCTACTACATGAAGAGTGTTCTGAACTGCCGAGAGAAAGAAGAGCATCATGCCATCTGGATGTCCATCATGGGAAGACTCTAAGTATAACAGAGAAGAGCTTACGGTCAACTTAGCAAGTCCATCATGGGAAGGCATCGAGTAGCAAGAAGGAAGATCACAAAAGCCATCTTGGTGTCAAGCATGAGAAAGCTTTTAAGTACCTTGCAGAAGAGCTTACAGTCATCTTAGAAGTCTCTCATGTGCAGCCATCAAATACCAAGGAGAATGATCTTCAAGGGAGTTCATCAAGGGGTCATCCGGAGTAGTTGAGCAACCTAAGAAGCTGAGCATCATGCAACACTCAACTGCTCTTCAAGGATGATCAAGCCAAGCTACTAGGGATAGAAGATGTTCAGAGCATGAAGACATCTTAGCAGCTCAGCACCGACTCCAACAACAACAAACAAACAACTCAATGAAGACAGGGCCTAAGGGGTCCTTGTCCAGAGGGACTAAATGAAGCAGGGCCAAAGGGTCCTTGTCCGGAGGGACTAAACAAAGCAGGGCCAAAGGGTCCTTGTCCAGAAGGACTAAACGAAGTTCCAAGCCTGCTGGGCTTGAAGAGTTCCTAGGGAATTAGAAGAGTCCCAAGGCTGCTGGCCTTCAAGAGTTCTTAGTGAACTGAAGTCCCAAGGCTGCTGGCCTTGAAGGAATCGTAGAGATTCAGGGTGTTGCCCTTCCTTAGTGGAAATCCTGCTAGTTGAAAGCAGAAGAGTGGATTAGGAGCTTGAGTCTCTGAACCATTTAAAACCTCTTGTGTCTTTTATATTATGTCATTTACATTATGTCTATAACTGCTATAACTGCTATGTATGTTTTAGCTGCAAGCGCCACAACTAAACTAACCCAATGAACATCAGACGTATGATTATGAATATATCAATGAAGGGAATCTTTTACTTATTCACTGCGGCTTGAAAAGATTCTTATGTTTGTCATATACTCTAATATGAACAATACATCATAAACCAGAAAAGTATTTGAAATAAAAAGGATCTATTCAACCCCCCCTTCTAGATCTATTGTGCCCTCTGGGAACTAACATAGTACTCCGACACGAAAAGCTTAAAATTTAACAAGAATGTTCAAAAAAATATCCTTGTGAAACGATACTAGATGAAGCGTAAATTTCAAGGATATTCTACTAATTTCAAGGAGTATAGAAGCAATACTTAAAAAAATGAGTGTAGAATTCTGAATGTGAAACGAAATAATATTACTTACATACTACAGAGTAAAGAAGAAAATATTATTTCTTATGAATATTGAACAAAAATAATATCCCGTACAACTATTGAACGAAAATAATATTTCTTACGAATATTGAACGAAGATAATATTCCTTACGAATATTGAACAAAAAATAATATTCCTTACGAATATTGAACGAAACTAAAATTCTTTACGAATACGAAAAAATAATATCGTAAGCAAATATGAAATAAATAATACCCCTTATCTCATAAAGAGAGCAATTCTGACTGGTATATCGGATATAATCTTGAAGAAAATTTTCACTATTTTCTACACTCAAAGCTTCCTTTACTCAAAAGAAATACGCTCTATATTATAGAAGAAGAATTCTTTGATTCTGGTGTGATTTTTATTTCTAAACTGAACATCCTATTTATAGGAGAATGACATGATACTATTTGGATGCACAGTAAAAGAAAAATCACGGACTGCACAGTAGGAATCACGGATTTTCTGACGAATTTTCTGATTTTACTATGCAAATCCTATGCAGACACTATGCAAACCCTATGCATAATAAAATATAATATATTCTATTTTTCATAAAAAACATAACTTATTATAATATATATATATATATATATATATATATAACAAAATTGAGATAACTTTCTCTCGATAATTTTGAAAAATGAGTAAGTGGGGGTCCATATAATAAGTAAAATTTACAACAAATACTTCATAAAAATCCCCTCTATTTATCTCAATTCACTTGACTTCACAAAACACATTTTTAAACAACAATTATTCATCAATAATATAACTTGCAATATAAACAACCAGATCATTCCCAGGAAAGAGGGGGCTTTCCGATAAAGATTTCTCCATATTGGCGCGCAATTAGGTGACCCAACCCTTTTCTCGACAGAACTTTCAAGACATTGTCACTAATGCAAATAATAATATGAATAACTTTTTCGTCTCAATTATTGATTTAATAATATAACATATTGTGACAATAATTGAATCAATAACATGAGATACTATGCAACAATTACTATGACAATAATTGAAATAAACTGAGTGACTTCTCATGTAAGCACTTATAATCAAAGATAATGTACAATACCGTGTGCTACTATGCAACCACGCGTATTACTGTACTTTTATCATCGGGTATTTCAATAGTTAACGGTAAAACTTTTGCCGTTATTTTTATAAAAAGTTATTTCTGTCGTTTTCTAACTCCGACAGTAATTTCGTTGTGGGGTCTACCAATGATTGTGTTGTCGTACGAATATTCCATGATAAAACGAATATTCCCCGACCAAACGAATATTTTATAACAACTTACTTACTTTGTAAAATTGGTAAATATTACCCACAACTATAACATTATATTAAATCCATAACTTAATATTAAAAAGAATATTTCGAAAAAATTAAATCTTTATTCATAAAAGTTGGGGTCTTACAACCTCTCCTTCTTATGAAATTTTGTCCTCGAAATTGGTGTACGTACATGGTATGCCGAAGAGGTGAGGATACCTTATTTTCATTTCAGATTCTAACTTTTGAGGTATAACCTTTGAGCGTAGAATATGTTTCTTATTGTCCAAGATTTTAACAGGTATCTTGTGAGGCCCCCAAAATAGGTATACATCACCCATTCTGAGTCGCCAAATACATGGTACATAAATCAAATACAAACTTCTTTTATACAATACGACAACATCGTAGCTTAGAGTTTTTACACGAATATTGTCTCATAGACAGTATTCAAACTCAAATGAAGTCCTCATTACATTTATTATCACACTATTTCATAAAATAGTGAGGACTATTATAGCCACCATCTCAGACCATCACTCTGTTCCCCGACTAGTCCCTGCAATATTCTCATTTCCTGAAGAGAATAGTGAAAGAAAATGGTGAGTTCAACTAACCCAGTAAGAAATATTATGACTAAGATAATGCAGAATAAATTATCCTTAGCCTTCAACAGTATAACAACTGATAGAATACAATAGACAACAAGTTTTAGATTAACAACTGCAGCGGAATAAGGAATCCATTAGAAGAGTCAAGTAGAGCATAATGTCTACTATCTCCTCTAGATTAAAAGTCCATCTTTAATATTTCATTCCTGTAATGCTCATCAATAGTTCTTTGTTATACCCAAGACAAAAAGAACTCTCATCACCTGTCTTCACCTGAACCACCAAAGATTATAGTTAAATCCATAATTCATATTTATAATCATGTAAATCAACAGTTTTTCGTTGCCACAAAGGCTTAATAGAACGTTTACTCAATATCCTTACCCCAAAGTCTAAAGATATTCAAATGTAATAACAATGGTCATACCAATCAGTTGTGTACCTTTGCACTATGGGCCAAAGATATTCAACTATAAAACCAATGGTCATGATCATACCAATAAATTATCTATTAGTGCACTACGACCAAAGACATTCAACTGTTAACTAATGGTCATGATCCTGCCAATCACATCATCGAATTATCAATGCACTACGGGTTAAGGATATTTGTTATTATCACCAGTGGTTATGATCATGTCATACACCTGTCCATTTTTGCACGTAAGCCAAAAATATACAACTGTAAAACCAATAATCAACAGTCCATCTATGCACGTAAGCCAAAAATGACTTTCATCACAATATAAGCATGATGATGTTGACAATGATATAAGAATTAATCAAATGAAATCAAGGATAAATATTAAAGACTTTAAATTTATCCAGAATTTAAAAATATCCAAATTGTCAACATGATACTGCTTTGTGGAGTAAAATTCAAGAATAATATTCATGTACCAAAAATAATTTGGACAGAAAAGAAATATATTTTCCTGATAAATAGTACCCCGAGAATAGTACTCTGTGAATAGTACTTCAGGAATAGTATCTCGTGAATAGTACCCCGGCATAAAAAGTACCCCAAATACCTGAGTGAATAATATTCGGGTGAATAGTAATTGGGTGAATAGTAACCTATGAATAGTAACTCGTAAATAGTACTCCGGCATGAAAAGTTGCTGTAACGAATGAGTGGTTTGAGTTGTGATTCTGAGGATAGAATCCTTGTAAGGAGGGAATGATGTAACAATTCATATTTTTAATTAAATATTTAAATATTTATTGAATTATATAAATATTTAATGGATGTGTTTATCGTTGAATAAGTATTTGTTTAATTGATTTGATTTGATGTGATTTGATTATTTATTTGTTTAATAAATAATTAATGAGTTAAGGAAAGTAATTATTTTGAAATAGTAATCTAATTTAATTTATAATTAAGTTAGAGAGTTTATAATGATTAAATAAATTATTGTATTATGCAATGAATTGTTATTAGAATTAATTAAATTAAGTATGAAAACATAATTAATTAGAAGTGTGACAAATAACTATATTATAGGTGGTTATTAAAATAAATTAAAGTAGTTTTAATTTAGTTTTGCCAAACAAGGCTTAAGTATATTAAGTCTTTAAGTTTTAAATAATTTTGCCAAACAAAGCCCTATGACTTTTGGATTTTTAAATTTGATTTATTAGTAATATATATTAAATTAAACAAAATATAAATAATATATAATATTTGGTAACTGATAAATTGAATAGGGGCAATTAGTAGAGGACGGTTTTAAAACGTTTGAAAAAAAAGACGTGCGTTTGTTTTAGTTACGTATAATGCAATTAACTTAAGCCTAAGAAAGAAAAGATTGCCAGAGGTTTGAGAGAGAGTCTGAGAAAGAAAAGAAAGAGAAAGTTCTGAGTTCTTCAAGATATTCTCAGTGATTAAAAAAGGATTGTCTTAGCAAATTAAAGGTATGTTACATAATCTTAACATATATGATTTATAGTATAATTCCTTAGTCTCTATGTTCTTAAGGTTTACTGTGTTTTATAGTATAGTCTCTGTAATTCATATTTTTATAATGGATGATGGAATCATGTGCATATGTGGTTGTAGTAGGACAACTATCATATATAAGTAGTTGTAATGCTAGAATTTTGTGTTTAGACAAAGAATTGTACGTTAATTTTGTTAAAAGAAAGGAAACTATTTTCAAAGTGTATGTTCAGTATACATGGCTATTAACATCAAAAATATTCAATGAGTTTGGTTGTTAAGAAAATCAAAATCGAAGAAATTGTTGGTAGCTAATTGGGAAATTAAAATCGTGAACATGTTAATTACATGTTAAGAAACGAGAGAATCGTAGTTAAAGTAATCAAATTGGTGGTTAGTAGGATTTACAAGATATAATCGTGTTTAACAAATGTCAAACATGGAGTTTTAATTTTAAAACATTATTTTTACGGATTTCGTCTTTCTAAATTTGTTGTTCAGTAGTTTTAAGTTAATATATGTATGCTTGGTGAGGTTATGTGTAAATTACATCAGTTATATGTATGTAATTAGTTGCTAGAATTTCTTAAATAGACCGAAAATGGTCTTCGTGCTCGGTTCTGTTAGTTTTCGGCCTCCCAGTGCCAAAAATGGAGCCCCAACGCCGAAATTCACGCCCCAGCGCCAAAAATGGAGCCCCAGCGCTGAAATTCACTCCTCGACGCTGAAATTCGTGCCCCAGAGCCAATGTCATGCGCATGGCTTTCTTATCAGATGACTTAGTTCTCATATTGCTGGCTTACGGAGCAATGCTGGTGAGACGATTTTGACCTCCACGTAGTAAAAACGACCATAACTTTCTCATACGAACTCCGATTGAGGTGATTCAAGATGATACGGAACAAGGACGAGTAGACCTACAACTTTTGTTCTTTAAGTTTTTCAATTTGAGGTTTGTAACAGTGGTCAAAATGGTCATCGTTAGGACTGTTGTGTTTTTGGGGGCAATCAGAGGGCGTCGGGCATGCACATATGCATGTGTAGTGCTCCTGACGATAAAAGATGTTATTCTAAGTTATAAAACTTGAATGTTAGTAAATATAATGATGCTTAAAATTAATAAATAATGTATTACATAAGTTATAGAAGCATAGTAAGCATACACAAGAGAGGCAAATCGGGCGTGTGACGATTGAACATCGAAAAGTCGTGCCAAGTGTTAATAAACTTAAAAAGTGTTTCAATTCAATTGAAATGAATATTATAAGATACGAAATGGGTTTAATATAAAACCAATAAGTAGTCTTAGCAAGACTTAAGTACTTAAATGAACTTCGAGTTTGACTAAGAAGAAATATAGTGAGATATAAGTTGAAAGTTAACACAATCTAATTGAACATTGTGTGCTAATTTATTGAAAAGATTATGAGATGTGGAGTAGAGTTTACATTACAATTACTATGTGCTGTTATGTGACTAATATTTGGTGTGTATGATTATATAATTGTGTAGGGCACGTAAAGTGCATATAACTGTAAGCTGTTAAACTGTTATTGGTAAACAACGATTAAGGCAAGTCGTTCGGTTCCTATTTTCTACGTGGACTTGATGAACTGTTTTAAATTGCATGATATGTTATGCATGTTGAAATCATGAAATGTTAAAGTCAATATATGACTGCATTGTTTTGGCTAAGTAATGATGATTGAGTAAGGAACTCAATCTTTATATTTGTTATGTGAATTAAAAGCATGTATGCCATGTTACTTTAATGAGATGTATATCAAGCATGTTATTATGTATATGTGATGTGATGCATGAAACTGTTAGACTTTCTTTGCCGGGTTTGTCGAGCTCACTCTTGCAAATAACCACTTTGCGCAGTCAAGATTTTAAGGTAAAGATATGTGCTAAGTGAGTTATAGAGATCTATATTCACGAAGATTACTTATGTTTTATGAGAAATGTATTTCATATTTTGAACGTAACATGTTGTTGAATTGTAAGTTGAGCTATCCAATGTATATGGATATTTAGTTATGATGTAAGACTTTGTATAGTCATTTTGTTGTAACGATTCATGATATAAGATTGAATCAAAGATATGTAATGTAAAGGTTGCGATTTAGGGCAATAAAGAAGGAAATGTATAAAAGTTTTAAATATTCCGCGTTTTTAGTGATTTTTAATATCAAATAAAGATGTAAAATTAGAGGTTTAATGTATGGTTAACGACCGAAGTCGAGATTTAAATGGTATGAATTTTGAGGTCGTTACAGTTAGTATCAAAGCCGTAGGTTATAAACCTTAGGTAGGAGAACCGTTGACTATAACCTTAGAGAAGAAAGGTGAAGATAATGAACGAATAAGATCAAATAGAGTTTGAACTGTGACAACCCGAATTTTCATAAGTTATTAAAATAAGAATTTAATAATTGAAATTCTTATTATGAGGTGTATATATTTTGAATTATATGATTTGGTGTGAAGAGAATTATATATTCACATGTTGGAGAATGTGAGATTTAATAGTTAATTAAACTATTAAAGAAATTAAATAATATAAGTTAATTTAATTAAGTTGAAATTATGTTTTGAGATAATATAATTTTAATTATTATGCCTTGTGGGCAATGGAAATTATTATGAGTTAAGTTTCATAAATAGTGTGAATAATTCACTTAATTAAAATAGTGAATTAATACAAGTATAATTAATTTAATAAAATGAGAAGGTAATATATTGCATGAAAATGTAAATATTAGTATAATGTGAGTAAAATATTAATTAAGTACATTAAATATTTTAGTTGGAAACTTTATGGAATAAAATGAATATTTATGATATTAAATAAATATTTGATGAAAATTGCTATGGGATAGTTTATTTAAGTGTGATAAAATAGATGAGATTTATATGTATTTTATTATGCGAGTATAATTGTGATATTCTAATTTAATTAAATAATTAAATTAGAGAGAGGAGAAATTGTTAAATAATGTTATGATTATAATGGTTGAATAGAAATTATAATTTTTACATATAAGGTTAATTTTATTTCTTAAGGAATTAAAGGTACATAATTTAGTTTATATTTCTAGTTTATGTGTTCTTGAGTTTCTTTTAAAATTGGAGTTTGGTTAATGAATTTGTGGGTTACGATGTTATATATGTTATTAGATATTTATAATTTGATAGTGGTCATCTAGAAACAAATTTTCAGAAATCAAATTCATGTATTTATACTAAAGAAGAGGAATTTGGGTTTTGATTGTAATGTGTGTTTTGTTGTACTTTGGGACTAAAGTTGATAATGAATTCATGATAAAAATTTTAAATTGATGGATGATTGTTGTTCTCCTCTATAAAATGAAAACAACACAACTTGAACTGATCGAATTGGTTAAAAAACGAATTCGTGATGAATGAATACACTCAGCATATTGAAAATAGGAAAAAAATAGTATAAACAAATTAGAATTAGTATAAACCAAGTCCCACATCAACTAAATTGAGAACTTTACCCTTTGCTAAACCTATAAATAGAATGGCTTGATCCTTTGTTTCATTCACCAACAATAAGGCCTCCAATTTTGAGAAAGACATTGTTGTGGGAGGACTTTTTATAAAGATATTCTTAGTTAAATTTTGGGTAGTAATCATTATTAGGTTTATGGAATTTATATATTTTTGGGTATGTTTCTTATTTAATTTTTGGTAATGATATTATTTTAAATATTGTATTTAGTTTGTTAGTTAAAGTTTGTATTTTGGAAGTTTAGTTATTTTTTATTAGTAAACTAGTTAGTTTACTATGTTTATTTTGGCTTGTAATTGATTATGTAAATGAGTTCTAATGATTGTAATTAGAGATATGAAGCCTTAACATCATCCAAGTGTAACTAAAACTCACAAAATAAAAGATTTACAAAGAACCTTGTTGGGCAGTTTTTGGGACCGAGCTTGAGGACCATTTGTGCTTTTGATTTATGTCTAAAAGCTTAATTTGATGATTGTATGTTATATCCTTCTAAGTTCTGAAGATTTCCTAACTTGAATGAACCAAAACGGAGTTAAAATGAATCCGTTGTGAAGAGTTTAGTAAACCATGTCTAGAAATGAAAACTGAATGAACAGTGACTATAGTGTCAAATTCTAGAATAGCTATGTTGCTTGAAAAATTCTGAGTTTCTGGGTAGTTGAGTGCACTGAGTTAGGAAGCCATAGGCTTTGGAATGATCTCATTCCGACCTCAGATGAGGGAGTTATGGTGATTAGAAAGAAATGTGTCGAATTTGTCAAACTGAAAGTCGTGAATGGATGGGATATTTGGGACCTTTGTTTCGATTAGTTAATGTTTCCAAAAACTTCGGGCTTTTGGTATGTTATAATACACTGAATTAGCTTTTCATAGACTCGAAGCGGACTAATTCGACTTCGGAGCAAAAAGTTATGACCATTCAAAGTAGTCGCGTCAAAACTGTCTAACCAACTCGGGGCAGTCACCTTGAACGAATTTTCCGGAATTATGTGTTTTGAATTTGGAAATGGTCACAGAATGAAAGTTGTAGCATCAGAAGTTAGCTTTGGGTGGGCTCAAGAATCGCTCAAAAATGTTTTGAAATGAATTAGTTATGACTGTTTTAGCGAGAGAGGATAAAGCTGGAAAAAACTTGAAAACTGTTATGAACGTCAATTTTTGGCAAGCTGTTTAGACTACTTAATAAACCCGAAATGAGAGGTTAGTATTTCTTAAAAATAGTCTTGTATGCCATGAAAAAACATAATAAAAATACTTTACGATTGGATAAGTAGATTGCAAGTTATTAAGCTGCGAAGTGGGTGTCAAAGGTGAGGGTTCTTTGACTTGTGGCACAGATAGATAAGACGACCATGGGTCATTCAACGTCGCGATTTTCCATAACGCTTTTGGGTGGTTTTGTGGCTGTTTAACATGTAACAAAACACCGAGAGAGATGTATAGATATTATATAATGTTTATATATCGCGAAAACTCAATTTAAATGTAAAGAAAGCGATAGAAATATAATGTAAACGTAAGTTTTCATAACTATGTGAGCGTAATTCGAGAAATGATATGTAGAACGTATATGTAGCATAATGAAATGTGCAAACCCGTTTGAAATTATATTGAACCTAGGAATGGTTTTAAGACAAGAACAAAATATTATAGTTAATGTAAATAAAATTAGTTTACATTGAGTATGTGAATTTAGTATGTGAAACTAATATGGACATGTATGTATCCTCAATTTGTGTAGGATCATCACAGAGCAGATAAGTTATAAACATTAAACAACATCCAAGGCAAGTTTTTCAGTTCTATTATGTTTGTGGATTAAATGTGATTATGTGGTGAGTTACATACCATGCTTTATGAATTGTTAAAGTCAAAATATGACTAAGTTAATTTGGTTATGGAGCTCAATTTATATGTGATATATGATAGCACATGTTGTATGATGTAACTCTATAAATTAGAAATGTATAATGCATGAATTGTGTGCTATGTGAAACATGATAGATTGTTAAATTTGTTGGGCTGTTGAGCTCAACCTTGCAAATAACCACTTTTGCAGGTTCAAGATTCAAGGTAAAGTTATGTGTTTCTTGAAAGACATGAATCAGATGTGATACTTGAATATTTATATAATTTGGTTGTGTTATTATTATTTGAACCATGTTTAAGGTTTCGAAAAATGTATTAATGTTGAATTGTAATATTGTTTTGCGAATGTAAACTATTGTAGTATTAAAATGATTACGAGATATTTAGATGTAAAGGTTGAAGGTTTTGAGGAGCGAGGATAGTTTGTAATAGAAAATTTTAATTATTTCGCAAATTTCAATGGTTGTATTATCGTTTAATGATGTAAAATTAGAGGTTGAATGTATTATTAACTAATCAAAGTCGAAAATTAAATTGTATGAATTTTGGGGTCGTTACAGTTGGTATCAAAGCTGATAGGTTAGAAACCTTAGGTAAGAGTACCTTAGGCTATAACCTTTGAGATGAGAGGTGAAGATAATGAACGAATAAGCTCAAATAGAGTTTGATCAATAAGAAGTAATTTAAGAAATTTATAAAGAAGGGATTAAAATATGCGAAAAAGGATTCAAAGAAGAATCTCGTCAGAGTTATAAGGAATATGAATGTGGGGTTACCCAACTCCAATAATAAGGATGTAAGGTGATAATAAATAGACAATGTCTATAAAAAGAGAATGATAAAGAAGTTAAGAATAAAGAGTTATATCTAAGTATGGTGCAATTGTACTCTTTAGTAGTTGATGTATGATATCTGGGCTAAACGATTCCTTCATAGAGCGGAGGTATATATGAACTAGTAACTCGAAACCTAATTTGTTTATTGTTTGTGGGAAACCACTCAGTGTACCATATTGAAACTGTTAGAGACTCGATGTGTACCAAGTGTAGAAAATGGATACATATGATGAAAATGTGGAACTCGAATGAAATGTGGAGCAATATAAATGAAGTTGGAAATTCTTAAAAGAAGAATTGTTATATAAACAAGAAAATTCAAAGAAGAATCTTGAAGAGATATAAAGATAAAAATGGGAGTTGCCTAACTCCAATAGCCAAAACAACGAATAATGATGAATAGACAAAGTCTGTTAGATTAAAAGCATAAATCAAATCATAAATGATGAAAAAGGAAAGAAAGAGGATCGCCAAACAAAACGATCACGAGTTATGAAAAGAATTTTAAGCGAGATGATTATAGAATAAGATCACGATGTGATCTATTTAAGTTATAAAAGAAAGTTGGTCTGCAATGTTTGAATAATTATAGCTTGATGCTATGAAGTTAATGTACTATGATATAGTACGAGATAACTCACGAGGAGTTATAGATGATGAGGTACAAAAAAAAATTCGTATCGAGCAAAGAGCAAGTTAAAAGTAATAGTTAGGTGGGATTTCAATTGAGGACTCATGTGATGGTTGAGTTGTACAAACCTTTGTATGGGCGAGGGTTTTGTGCTTGTTCTTAGTTTATCACAATGATAATTATTGGAATGTTGGTGTCGCTACTATCAATGTGTATGTGGCGAAAAGGTGATTCTTTTCTCATGTGTATATTTGATAGTTAGAAAAACTATTAAGATTAGTCGGATATTATTAGGATTAGGTGCGATTCTTAAAACTAATACATATGGTAAGTTCGTGACTCATAATAATATGGTATATTTTGAACCCCTCAGCGAATGGACGCCTATGGTCTGACTAAGACAAGTTCTAAACTCATATTATTTTGGCAAGTTCCTGGATTTCCAAAGTGTGGTAAGTTTGATGAACTATTTTGGGTAGAAAACGGTTATAGTATAGAGAGAATTGATGAATTTGAAGATTGGTAAAATGGTTAAGTAATGAAGTAATGGAGTAAAGATTGAAGTTGATGGATACCTAGATATTCTAAATCTACTAGCTATGCTAGACTTTCGAAATTTATTGACTTCGTGTTGATGTTTGCACTTTTATTTTCTTAAAAAAAACATTGGATCAAATGATGAAACCAATGAGATTTAAAAACAATACCGTTATTCGTATGTCTATGCTAATTGTTTCGGCTAGACAAAAATGATTTGAAATATATCAAAATGTATTTTTTTTATATCATCAATGCATCATGGAACACAGTGCGAGAGATGATAAAAGCGATGGAGTCATCGATGAAATATTACGTAGTGTTGGATGTGATCTAAGGATCGTCGACCACTATGGTATGATGTAGTATGATAAAATCTAGTATGATAAAATCATCAAATGACGAAATCCTCAAACGGACTATAAATACAGTGCGGTATCATGACATCATAAAAAGATTTTTGAGATTTCTTTAAGATATGAGAATATATATATATATATATATATATGTATATGTATATTTCGATTAATGTCCGAATTGTTATAGAAGTCTATGCTATTTGATTCAACTAGACGAATATTGAAAGATGTTCATGGAATTCAAGCATTCTTTGTCAAACTATGCCAAACCAAATTGTTTTGGTGCGGATTCAGATGTTGAAAAGCTGAGATGAACAACCCTTTTATAGGGGATTACGCGGAGGCGTTTAGATATTTTTGCACAATACATTGTACGAAGGGCTGATCCCCCTAAGTACGAGGAGTCCCTATAGTCTTATGACTGTTAAAGTTTAAGTTGAAAGATTACTTATAACTATGGACATACGCATAGCGTTTAAATGTTTGTGCACAATACATCGTACGAAAGGCTTAACACCCTAAGTACGGGAGTCCCTATAGTCTAATGACTGTTAAGGTTTAAGTTGAAATAGTACTTATAACCATGGACGTAGTTCAAGGTCTTATGACCCTCAGCATGATTTGGAATCTTTTAAATTCTTGAGTTATTCATACTGCTTCCTAGTTATTGAGCAATTGTGGAAGATTCTTTCTATTCTAAAAGGCGAATGTGGTAAGGATGATATTCCTTAGAAAGAAGTAAGTCGTAAAATGCGACACTGAATGATGGATATGTTGAATAAGTGAGAAAAGAAATTTTGAAATGAGAAGGAGATGAGTTATCAAAGAATAATGTAAAATTTTTAATAGAAAAGTTAATAATTGTAGAAAGATCTTTGTGGAAAGAAAGTGGTTATAGAACCCAATGACTGAATAAAGTATTAACGTAAAATCTATTTTGATAGATTGAATGAATAAAGATTAATAGATAAAATTTCGATGACGAAATTCTTAGAAGAAAGGGTGAATGTAATATTCCGAGTAAAATTTGAAAAGAGATTTGGTGAAAATCGAGTAAGGGAGATTTCTTTGATTCCAAGGACGGAATCCTTATAAGGAGGGAAGGATGTGACAACCCGAATTTTTATAAGTTATTAAAATAAGAATTTAATAATTAAAATTCTTATTATGAGGTGTATATATTTTGAATTATATGATTTGGTGTGAAGAGAATTATATATTCAAATGTTGGAGAATGTGAGATTTAATAGTTAATTAAACTATTAAAGAAATTAAATAATATTAGTTAATTTAATTAAGTTGAAATTATGTTATGAGATAATATAATTTTAATTATTATGCCTTATGGGCAATGAAAATTATTATGAGTTAAGTTTCATAAATAGTGTGAATAATTCACTTAATTAAAATAGTGAATTAATACAAGTATAATTAATTTAATAAAGTGAGAAGGTAATATATTGCATGAAAATGTAAATATTAGTATAATGTGAGTAAAATATTTATTAAGTACATTAAATATTTTAGTTGGAAACTTTATGGAATAAAATGAATATTTATGATATTAAATAAATATTTGATGAAAATTGTTATGGGATAGTTTATTTAAGTGTGATAAAATAGATGAGATTTATACGTATTTTATTATTACGAGTATAATTATGATATTCTAATTTAATTAAATAATTAAATTAGAGGAGTGAAATTGTTAAATAATGTTATGATTATAATGGTTGAATAGAAATTATAATTTTCTTGATAAGGTTAATTTTATTTCTTAAGGAATTAAAAGTACATAATCTAGTTTATATTTCTAGTTTATGTGTTCTTGAGTTTCTTTTAAAATTGGAGTTTGGTTAATGAATTTGTGGGTTACGATGTTATATATGTTATTAGATATTTATAATTTGATAGTGGTCATCTAGAAACAAATTTTCAGAAATCAAATTCATGTATTTATACTAAAGAAGAGGAATTTGGGTTTTGATTGTAATGTGTGTTTTGTTGTACTTTGGGACTAAAGTTGATGATGAATTCATGATGAAAACTTTAAATTGATGGATGATTGTTGTTCTCCTCTATAAAACGAAAACAACACAACTTGAAGCGGATCGAATTGGTTAAGAAAGCGAATTCGTGATGAATGAATACACTTTCATGTTGAAAATAGGAAAAATTAGTATAAACAAATTAGAATTAGTATAAACCAAGTCCCACATCAACTAAATTGAGAACTTTACCCTTGCTAAACCTATAAATAGAAGGGCTTGATCCTTTGTTTCATTCACCAACAATAAGGCCTCCAATTTTGAGAAAGACTTTGTTGTGGGAGGACTTTTTATAAAGATCTTCTTAGTTAAATTTTGGTTAGAAATACATTATTAGGTTTGTGGAATTCATATTTTTGGGTATGTTTCTTATTTAATTTTTGGTAATATTATTATTTTAAATATTGTATTTAGTTTGTTAGTTAAAGTTTGTATTTTGGAAGTTTAGTTATTTTTTATTAGTAAACTAGTTAGTTTACTATGTTTATTTTGGCTTGTAATTGATTATGTAAATGAGTTCTAATGATTGTAATTAGAGATATGAAGCCTTAACATCATCCAAGTGTAACTAAAACTCACAAAATAAAAGATTTACAAAGAACCTTGTTGGGCATTTTTGGGGGTGAGCTTGAGGACCATTTGTGCTTTTGATTTATGTCTAAAAGCTTAATTTGATGATTGTATGTTATATCCCTCTAAGTTCTGAAGATTTTCTAACTTGAATGAACCAAAAGCGGAGTTAAAATGAATCGTGGTGAAGATTTTAGTAAACCATGTCTAGAAATGAAAAGCCCGAATGAACAAAGTGACTATAGTGTCAAATTCTAGAATAGCTATGTTGCTTGAAAAATTCTAAGTTTACGGGTAGTTGTAGTGCCTTTGAGTTAGGAAGCCATAGGCTTTGGAATGACCTCATTCCGAGCCTCGGATGAGGGAGTTACGGTGATTGGAAAGAAATGTGTCGAATTTGTCAAAGCTGAAAGTCAGTGAGCGGGACGTGCTATTCGGGGACTTTGTTTTGATCGGTTAATGTTTCCACAAACTTGGGCTTTTGGTATGTTATAGTACACTGAATTAGCTTTCCATAGACTCAGTGCGGACTAATTTCGACTTGAACAAAAAGTTATGACCATTCAAAGTAGTCGCGTCAAAAGCTGCTCTAACCAACTCGAGGCGATCACCTTGAACGAATTTTCCGGAATTATGTGTTTTGAATATTGAAATGGTCAAAGAATGAAAGTTGTAGCCTCGGAAGTTAGCTTTGCGTGGGCTCAAGAATCGCTCAAAAATGTTTTGAAACGAATTAGTTATGACTATTTTAGCGAGAGAGGATAAAGCTGGAAAAAAATTGAAAAGCTATTATGAGCGTCAATTTTTGGTACATTTATTTAGACTACTTAATAAACCCGAAATGAGAGGTTAGTATTTCTTAAAAATAGTCTTGTATGCCATGAAAAAAATATAATAAAATGCTTTACGATTGGATAAGTAGATTGCAAGTTATTAAGTAGTGAAGTGGGTGTCGAAAGGTGAGAAATTTCTTTGCCTTGTTGTGGCGTGACAGAATAGCAAAACGACCATGGGGAACATTCGAACGTTCGATTTTCCATAGCGCTTTTGGGTGGTTTTGTGGGTCATTTAACATGTAACAAAACACCGAGAGAGAGATGTATAGATATTATATAATGTTTATATATCGCGAAAACTCAATTTAAATGTAAAGAAAGCGATAGAAAATGTAATGTAAGCGTAAGTTTTCATAACTATGCGCGTAATTAGGAAATGATATGTAGAACGTATATGTAGCATAATGAAATGTGCAAACCCGTTTGAAATTATATTGAACCTAGGAATGGTTTTATGACAAGAACAAAATATTATAGTTAATGTAAATAAAATTAGTTTACATTGAGTATGTGAATTTAGTATGTGAAACTAATATGGACATGTATGTATCCTCAATTTGTGTAGGATCATCACAGAAGCGAGATAAGTTATAAACATTAAACAACATCAAGGCAAGTTTTTCAGTTCTATTATGTTTGTGGATTAAATGTGATTATGTGGTGAGTTACATACTATGCTTTATGAATTGTTAAAGTCAAAATATGACCAAGTTAATTGGGTTATGGAACTCAATTTATATGTGATATGTGATAGCACATGTTGTATGACGTAACTCTATAAATTAGAAATGTATAATGCATGAATTGTGTGCTATGTGAAACATGATAGATTGTTAAATTTGTTGGGTTGTTGAGCTCAACCTTGCAAATAACCACTTTTGCAGGTTCAAGATTCAAGGTAAAGTTATGTGTTACTTGAAAGGCATTATTGAATGTTTAAGGATGTGATACTTGAAGATTTATATACTTTGGTTGTGTTATTATTATTTGAACCATGTTTAAGGTTTTGAATAATGTATTAATGTTGAATTGTTAATATTGTTTTGCGAATATAAACTATTGTAGTATTAAAATGATTTAATGATTATGAAGATATTTAGATGTAAAGGTTGAAGGTTTTGGGAGCGAGGATAGTTTGTAATAGAAAATTTTAATTATTCTGGGCCAAATTTCAATGGTTGTATTATCGTTTTAATGATGTAAAATTAGAGGTTGAATGTATTATTAAAGATTATAAAAGAAAGATGGTATGTAATGTTTGAATGATTATAGCTTAATGCTATGAAGATGGTGTACTATGAAATAGTACGAGATAACTTATGAGGAGTTATAGATGATGTGATGCGAGGAATTCGTATCGAGCAAAGAGCAAGTTATAAGCAAGATAGAGTTAGGTGGGATTTCAATTGAGGACTTATGTGATGGCTGAGTTGTACAAACCTTTGTATGGGCGAGGGTTTTGTGCTTGCACTTACTTTATCACATTGATAATCATTGGAATGTTTGTGTCGCGCTATTTGCTATATACCTGTTGAGAATGTGATTCGTTTCTCATGTGTATAACAGATAGGTAGAGTATAGTTAGAGAATATTATAAGGTTAAGTGCGAGTTCTTAAAACTCATACTTATGGTAGGTTCGTGACTCATAATTATATGGTATGTTTTTGAACCCCTCAGCGAATGGACGCCTATGGTCTGACTAGGATAAGTTCTTAAACTCATATGATTGTGGCAAGTTCACGAACTCATAACGTGTGGTAAGTTTGTTGGCTGGGTATAGATAAATGTAAATGGAGTATTGAGGATGATAGGAATAGATAGACCTATTAAGCAATGGATCATTATAGAAAGTTGAGTTGATGGTGGAAGCATAGGTATTCTAAATCTACTAGCTATGCTAGACTTTCGAAATTTATTGACTTCATCTTTGATGTTTACACTTTTATTTTCTTGAAAACATTGGATCAAATGATGGAACCAATGAGTTTTAACAACAATACTGTTATTCGTATGTCTATGCTAATTGCTTGGCTAGACAAAAATGATTTGCAATATATCAAAATGTATTTTATATCATTAATGCATCATGTAACTTTGGTGCAAAGATGATAAAACGATGGAGTCATCAATGCAGTATTACTAGTGTTGGATGTGATCTAAGGATCGTTAACCCACTATGGTATGATGTAGTATGATAAAATCACCAAATAGCGGAATCCTCAACTGATTGTGTAAATAAATGCGGTATCATGACGTCATAAAAAGATTTTTGAGATTTCTTTAAGATATGAGAATACATATGTATATGTATATTTCGGTTGATATCCAAATTGTTGTAGAGGTCAATGCTATTTGATTCAGCTAGACAAATATTGAAAAATATGCATGAAATTCAAGACTTTCTTGAGAAGTTATGCCAAACCAAATTGTTTTGGTGCAGATTCAGATGTTGAAAAGCTGAGATGAACAACCCTATTATTTAGGGGTTGCACTTAGTTTATACTTTGTGCTGAAATGTTTGAGCACAATACATGTACGAAGGATTGATCCCCTAAGTACCTTGGAGTCCTTATAGTCATATGACTATTAAAGTTAAAGTTGAAAGATTACTTATAACTGTGGACATGGTTCGTGGTCATTAGACCCCCAGTTGAATGCTTGCACTCTAAATTCTGATATGAACAACTCTTTTATTAGAGGTTGCGCTTAACTTATACTTTGCACTGAAATGTTTGTGCACAATACATTGTACGAAGGGCTTAACACCCTAAGTACCGAGCGTAACGCATATAGTCGTTACAAAACACTACATTGCGGCCCAACGTAGTGGTACAATAGGCTGGCCACCTAGTGTACGAGTGGAGGGTGTTTCCAGTCTTTGTGATTGATAAACATTTTGCCAAAGAGGGTTTAAAGTGTGAAGAACCGGGGATGAAGCACTATTAAACCTAGAGAAGAGTTCACGGTCTTATGACCCCTCAGCATGATTTGGAATCTTTTAAATTCCTGAGTTATTCATACTACTTCCCAATTATTAAACAATTGTGGAAGATTCTTGTTATTCTGCAAGAAGGAAGTTGTGACAACCCGGAAATCCGGATTATCCAGAAATTAAGATTTAAAGAATTAGTTATTAATAAAAGGAATTTTTATTAATACTATTATGTGCTATGTGTTTATTAATCGTTCTATAACCTAGGATGATTATAAGTCGGGAGGATTCTGGCTACGAGCTAGATTTAACGAGTAAGAATTTTCAAGACAAAAATAAAAATTTTCCTGGAACAAAATATTTCGGGGGAAAAAGATGAAATAGGCACTATTCACCCGTTTATGCTCGGAGATTTATTTTGAAATTCCGAGAAGTTATTGACTACGTAAAATGTTGAGACGTGATGGAATATTCAATAATATTTCAGTTATGGCAAAAATTAAGTTTTCGCCTGCGGACTCAAAACTTAAGGGTTAGGAAAAGTGAGTTCTGCGAATGTAATGAGTACATATAATAACTAGGGTTATTATGTGTGAGAAATACGAGTATGATACGAGTTATTATACGAGTATAGAAAGAAGAATAGTTCGACGTATAATACAAATATCATACGAGTTAAATACGAAGAGATTATGAGAATACGAGAAAAGAATGTGTAGAATACGATTAGTCTTAATGGACGTTGTGTTTATGGACTTTGTAGAATCCAATTGGACTTGGATTATGTCAAGCCCAATGATTTGTGAAATCAAGCCCAAGTTAGGCCCAATAAGAATTAGGGTTAAGGCCCAAACCAAGAAAAGAAACCGCGGTTCGAACCGATGGGTAAGAACCATTGGGGCAACCCATGGGTTGAAAACATAGATGTTATGTTAAAAACATAGCTTAATGAGAATAAGGAGTAATAGATGTTAGAAATGATTTCATATGGTTGAAATCATGAGAAAAGAAGAAATAAGAAATAAGAAATTTAGTTTATAAATTTCTTAACGAAGTATAAGATTCGTAAGGATTTTGAACGATCCGAATGAATCTTATGAATGAGTAGGTCAAATAAGTAAGGAATGGTGTTCTATAACATCAAATTCCTAGAAAAAAGTGAAATCGTAATCCAAAATATCGATTAAAATGAAGAACGAACGAAGAACACGAAGAACGAACGAAGAACACGAAGAACACACGAAGAACACGAAGAATGTTGTTGATGGACAAATTTAAAACCATCATAGTATAAATGTTGTTGATGGACAAGTTTAAAACCATCGCGTATAAGTTAGTTGCTTATTGCTTGGTTAGGAACGGTAGAAATGTTCATGAAGAACGAATTAAAACTAAGCTATAACGAAGTTATGACGAAAATTTCGTAAAAGAAGAACGAAAATTTGAAAGTTAGTAAATGAACCCGAACGTGTAGGGTTTCATAAGAATGTAAGAAAACGTATAAAACGTGAGTCGTGGACTCAAGAACGAACGAATTCTGAGTTCGGATGATCGAATTACGGACGAACGAACGAAGAACGTTAAAAACGTTAAACTGAACGAAGAGTCAAGATTAAGCCAATTGAATGGCATGTTAACAGATTCAGAACAAATTTTTGTCTGTGGGTAATTGAAGTACGTAAGATAAGGAAGAGAATAGCTTTGGAACGACCTCGTTCCGAGTTATAACGAAGAAGTTATGAGATCGTAATGTACGCGTCTCAAACTTAATGAAAGACTTAGAAATTTTTCTAGGGTTTAGGCTCGGCGTCGCAGCGCCGGCTGAGCTTTGAGAAGTGGCACCGTTGTACGATCTCAGGCCTCAATTCACCGTTAATTAATTACGCATGTATGATAGATAACAAAGGACTGAGCGCGCAAATTGCTATTGAGAAGAAGAGGAGAGAGAGAAATAGGTCGTGCATGTTATGAGAGGAAAAAGAAGGGCATGGCGACCTTGTGCACGGTCTTTGAGCAATGCCCAGAAATGGGAATTTTAGTTCTCAGTTACTGGAAGATGTGCAAAAAAGAAGTATGAACATGTAGTTCACTAATGTAACACTTAATCAAGTGTATTAAACCTTTAATGAAGGTTGAACAGAAAGATTAAACGAGATTAAAAGAAGGTGAACGCGAGTTACGTAACCGATGTCCGGGGACCGTAGTTGCGATAAACGAATGTGAGGGATTGATATGATTGTGATTCCTTAGACGTTGAGTAACGAGGGTAATGGATAACATTTCGATGTTATGTTATGGTAAGGAAAGATGAATGTAAAGCGTATAGACGCTGTGAACGCAACGTTGTTGCGAAGAACGATCGGTCTTAGCATACAATGATCTGTATGGCTTCAACATTAAGAAAGAACCAAGAACATGGGGTTCAGGGGATGGATAATAATTAAAAGTAATTAAAACCTTGAGTAAAGGTTGAATGAGAGGTTAAGAGACGAGCAACGTGAACGTTGAATACGTAAACGATCCTCGTAAATCGTATTCACGTCAGACGAACGTGTTAAGTATACCCTAGTTATATGACATAGACGTTGATGAAGGTAGTAATATCGAGAAAACTGTATCGAACGATAATAAGATTATTGAAAGCCGAATGTGTGTCGGATAAGAATGAGCTCTGAGGTAAGGAAATTACTTGCCAGAAAGCCATAAGGAATAAGAAATTAACTTAACGAACATTATAATTTAATAGTTCGTATAAGTTAAGAGAAAGTTAGGTTGTGGTACAATCGTAACCTTTGATGGTTGACATATGGGAGCTGGGCTAAACAATTCCTTTAGAGAGCGAAGGTATATACAAAACTGGCAACCGATCTAACTCACTGTGTGGGCAGTGTGGATGAGACGGGAACTTGTTTGTTTGTTGTTTGTGGGAAACCACTCAGAGTACCATATGGACTACCAGCAGAGAAGCGATGTGTACTGAGTCCTAAAGAAGTTAGAAGAAGAAGATAAGAATGTTAATCATCAAAGATGATGAATGTATTGAGTAAGACATCTCCGTATGTCATGAAACCGTAAACCGGTAATGAAAGTTAGTCGTGTAAAATTATATTGTAAGAACGCGAACCTTAAGAAGTAAAGTTAAGTAAACCAATGCGTAAGTCAAGTATATGACTAATTGGTGTATTTGTTATTTCCTTATGTGTTATAGGGATTGGAATGAGCAGTTCAGCGTAAGCTGTAGTTGTGCGTAAGGCAAGTTTCCTAACTTCATTCATATTTTAAATGAATGCTAGTTTCTTAAACTTCTCAGATGTTGTACTTGAGAAGTTCTGTCTATGTGCAAATGTGCGATATTTATACAAAGTGGTAGAACGTTTGAGGCCTTGTGCCACAATGTGAACACTTCGGTGTTTCTATGAGATGAATTGTTCTATGTTTGAACTGTTCAATAAAAGAATGTTCTATTTATACATGAACCGTTATTGTTAAGTCTGTGTTATTAATTCTAGCCAGACAAAATGTGCATGAAAGAAAGTAGAGAATGAAAGTATTTCAAAGTGCATGTAACTAATGTTTTAAGATGATAGGAATCAAGACTATTCCTACTATTCAAGCTGCTTTGTAACCGTTGTTCGGTTATTGAAGTCTGAAAAGAATGTGTAAATTCTTGAAGTTGTTTGCTTAACTGTTATGACTTGCTGGGCAATTGAATGCTCACACTTGCTTTAAATGAAAAACATTTTCAGCGAACGATGTTAGAAGAACTTAAAGATCCCGTATAGATCTAGCTGACGATATCCAGATGAAGTGCCATTCAGAATGTGAATGAGTGAGAAGATCAAGTGAAGACTTGTAATGTAGAAAGATGAAAATTAAAATATAGACTAGTTTAATGAACTGTATGTATCCTTGGTGGCGGATAAAAGTCACTCTTGTAAGATGAAAGGAATAATGTAATTATCATTATTGGTAATGAGGAAGGTTATAAGGTTTTAAAACCTGGAAATTCAGAATGTATGTTATTATATTTCAGTATATAATGATGTATATTGGATGAATGATGTACTCGTGACGTACGAAATTCGGGTGTGAAGATAGACCGAATTTCGGGAAGTTACAAGTTGGTATCAGAGCTGATAGGTTATAAACCTTAGGTATGAGTACCTAAGACTATAATCGTAAAGAGAAGGATATGAAGATCACCACGTGATCATAGTAAATCATAGTAAAAGATGAACTGTTAAACGATGAATAATTTATAGCTAATGCTATGAATGAATGATACTACGAAGTAGTACGGGAAGAAGAACTTAAATTGAGTTGCAAAGGATAGTATACGAATTAAAGAAAATTCGTATTAAGTAAAGATAAAGTTAGAAGTTGTAAGATTTCAATTGAGGACTCATGTGATGGCTGAGTTATATGAATCTTTGTATGGGCAGAGGTTTGTGCTTGGTGTAACAACCACTCAGTTTATTACAGTGATAATCATTGAAATTGGTCGCGCTATCAAGATGTATATGACGAGAAGGTGAATCTTTTCTCATGTATATACTTGATAGGTAGAAAATGATAAGATAGGTGCGGGTTCTTGAAACTCATACTTATGAAAAGTTTGTGACTCATAGTTATATGTTATGTTTCTGAGCCCTAAGCATATGGATAGTCCTTGATTTGTTCTTGGATTACATATTGCGAAGATAAGTTCTTAAACACATATAGTTGTGGAAAGTTCCTAAACACATAAAGTGTGGTAAGTTGATGAACTATACTAAGGTATAGGAATGTTTAGACTGAAAGTAAGTATTTTTAGTAGACTTAGCATTGAAGGTGCTAGAGAAGATTAAGTATTGTCGCAAGTAAGACAATGAAGGAAGATGAAGAATAGGATATTCCAAGTCATCTAGCTATGCTAGATTTTGAAATTTCTTGAAATTGTGCTGATGTGCGCATTTTGAAAATGAAAGAATTGGTTCAGGTTTTGGAACCAATGGATTTTAAAAGAACTATTCTTGGTATATCTATGCTAATTGTTTCAGCTAGACAGAAATTGGTTTAAAATATCAAAATGAATTTTATATCATCAGTGCATTTGATGCAAAGATGGTAAAAGGATGGAGTTATTAATGCAATTAAACCTGGTGTTGGATTTGATCTTAGGATCAACAACCTGCTATGGTATGATGTATAATGACGAAGTCATAAACTGACGAAGTCCTCCACGTACTGTGAAAAGTGCGGTATCATGACGTCATAAAATGTTTTGATGTATTGCAAAAGAATTTAAAGAAGTAGTCGATGCCAATTGATTTGACTAGACGAATATTTTAAGAAATATCCAAAATTTTTGGTATTAAGTCTGAGGTGAACATACCCCGAAATGGGGATATACGATAGGTTGATCACCTACGTATGGAAAGAGGTGGTTTACTTTCTTTGTGATTGTAAACTTACCGTGGAAAGAAGTGTTTACGGCGAAATGTTGTTTAACCTAGTAAGAGTTCATGATCAATTTGACCCCTCAACAAAAGTATGAAATGTTTTAATGGAATCTTTATATTCCTCGTTATTCCTTTCACTCCATGATTCTTGATAAGTTATGAAGGGTAGGGAATGTTTGAAAGATAATAACTTCTTTGAAGAGAAGTTGAGAAGAAGAGTAAGTTAAAATTTCGAGGACGAAATTCTGTGAAGAAGGGGTGAATGTGATGACCCGGGTATGGGTATGGTTTGAAGAAATTCCGAGGACGGAATTTTTATAAGGGGAGAAGGATGTGACAACCCGGAAATCCGGATTGTCCAGAAATTAAGATTTAAACAATTAATTATTAATAAAAGGAATTTTTATTAACACTATTATGTGCTATGTGTTTATTAATCGTTCTATAACCTAGGATGATTATAAGTCGGGAGGATTCTGGCTACGAGTTAGATTTAACGAGTAAGAATTTTCAAGACGAAAATAAAAAATTTCCGGGAAAAAAATATTTCTGGGGAAAAAGACGAAATAGGCACTATTCACCCGTTTCTGATCGGAGATTTATTTTGAAATTCCGAGAAGTTATTGATTACGTAAAATGTTGAGACGTGATGGAATATTCAATAATATTTCAGTTATGGCAAAAACGAAGTTTTCGTCTGCGGACTCAAAACCTAAGGGCTAGGAAAAGTGAGTTCATGAATGTAATGAGTACGATATAATAACTAGGGTTATTATGCGTGAGAAATATGAGAGTATGATACGAGTTATTATACGAGTATAGAAAGAAGAATAGTCTGACGTATAATACAAATATAAATGCAGAGTTAAATACTGAAGAGATTACGAGAATACGAGAAAAGAATGCGTAGAATACGATTAGTCTTAATGGACGTTGTGTTCATGGACTTTGTAGAATCCAATTGGACTTGGATTATGTCAAGCCCAATGATTTGTGAAATCAAGCCCAAGTTAGGCCCAATAAGAATTAGGGTTAAGGCCCAAACCAAGAAAAGAAACCGCGGATCGAACCGATGGATAAACGGATGGGTAAGAACCATTGGGGCAACCCATGGGGTGACCCATGGGCATGTGGGCCAGCTACTTGGCCACCAAGTAAGGGTGGTGGTCAAGTTAACTTGGTGGCTAAGATGTGGAGGAGGTGGGAATAGTAACTTTAGGGGCGAAATGACCATTTTGACCCTAACTTTGAAAATCTATAAATAGAAAGCTAAATTTTCATTTTCTAGGATTTTGAAAATCCTTTATAACTTGAGAGAGAGAGAGAAAGAGAGATTTCAGATGAAGAAGAAGAGGAAAAGAAAGAGGAAAAGCTTGCTCGTGAGCAAACTTTGTCTGACGGAATGAAATTAAAGAAGAAAGGTAATCCGAAAACCTAACTTCTAGATAATTTTTCTTTTAGTTTTTATGTTAAAAACATAGCTTAATGAGAATAAGGAGTAAAAGATGTTAGAAATGATTTCATATGGTTGAAATCATGAGAAAAGAAGAAATAAGAAATAAGAAATTTAGTTTATAAATTTCTTAACGATAAATATAAGATTAAAGGATTTTGAGCGATCCGAATGAATCTTATGAATGAGTAGGTCAAATAAGTAAGGAATGGTGTTCTATAACATCAAATTCTAAGAAAAAGTGAAATTGAAATCCAAAATACCGATTAAAATGAAGAACGAACGAAGAACACGAAGAACGAACGAAGAACACGAAGAACACACGAAGAACACGAAGAATGTTGTTGATGGACAAATTTAAAACCATTATAGTATAAATGTTGTTGATGGACAAGTTTAAAACCATCGCGTATAAGTTAGTTGCTTATTGCTTGGTTAGGAACGGTAGAAACGTTCATGAAGAACGGATTAAAACTAAGCTATAACGAAGTTATGACAAAAATTTCGTAAAAAAAGAATGAAAATTTGAAAGTTAGTAAATGAACCCGAATGTGTAGGGTTTCATAAGAATGTAAGAGAACGTATAAAACGTGAGTCGTGAACTCAAGAACGAACGAACGAAGAACGTTAAAAACGTTAAACTGAATGAAGAGAGAAGATTAAGCCAATTGAATGGCATGTTAACAGATTCAGAATGAATTTCTGTCTATGGTAATCGAAGTACATAAGATAAGGAAGAGAATGGCTTTGGAACAACCTCGTTCTGAGTTATAACGAAGAAGTTATGAGATCGTAATGTACGCGTCTCAAACTTAATGAAAGACTTAGAAATTTTTCTAGGGTTTAGGCTCGGTGCATGACAGTCAATTTGAGCTTTTTGAAGTGGTGGTGCCACAGCAATACGATCTCGAAGCCTCATTGTTTGTTAATTGGCACCACAGTGCGTGAGAGATAACAAAGGACTTGGCAGCATGGGCCAAAGATAGGAAGAGAGGAGAGAGAGAAGTAGGTTCTGTGCACGAGAGGAAAGGAAAGGAAGAGACGCGGCACGGGCAAGTGCGAGCAATGCCCAAAAATGGGAATTTTAGTTTTCAGTTACTGGAAGATGTGCAAGAAAGAAGTATGAACATGTAGTTCACTAATGTAACACTTAATCAAGTTTATTAAACCTTTAATGAAGGTTGAAACAAAGATTAAACGAGATTAAAAGAAGGTGAACGTGAGTTACATAACCGATGTCTGGGGACCGTAGTCGCGATAAACGAACGTGAGGGATTGATATGATTGTGATTCCTTAGACGTTGAGCAACGAGGGTAATGAATAATATTTCGATGTTATGTTATGGTAAGGTAAGATGAATATAAAGCGTATAGACGCTGTGAACGCAACGTTGTTTCGAAGAACGATCGGTCTTAGCATGGAATGATCTGTATGGCTTCGACATTAAGAAAGAACCAAGAACATGGGGTTCATGGGATGGATAATAATTGAAAGTAATTAAAACCTTGAGTAAATGTTGAATGAGAGGTTAAGAGACGAGCAACATGAACGTTGAATACGTAAACGATCCTCGTAAATCGTATTCACGTCGGACGAACGTGCTAAGTATACCCTAGTTGTATGACATAGACGTTGATGAAGGTAGTAAGTAAGATATGAATGGTATCGAGAAAGTCGTATCGAACGATAATAAGATTATTGAAAGCCGAATGTGTGTCAGATAAGAATGAGCTCTGAGGTATGGCAATTATTTTCCAGAAAGCCATAAGGAATAAGAAATTAACTTAACGAACATTATAATTTAATAGTACGTATAAGTTAAGAGAAAGTTAGGTTGTGGTACAATCGTAACCTTTGATGGTTGACAAATGGGAGCTGGGCTAAACAATTACTTCAGAGAGCGAAGGTATATACAAAACTAGCAACCGATCTAACTCACTGTGTGGGCAGTGCAGATGAGACGGGAACTTGTTTGTTGGTTGTTTATGGGAAACCACTCAGAGTACAATATGGACTATTAGCAGAGAAGCGATGTGTACTGAGTCCTAAAGAAGTTAGAAGAAGAAGATAAGAATGTTAATCATCAAAGATGATGAATGTATTGAGTAAGACATCTCCGTATGTCATGAAACCGTAAACCGGTAATGAAAGTTAGTCGTGTAAAATTATATTGTAAGAACGCGAACCTTAAGAAGTAAAGTTAAGTAAACCAATGCGTAAGTCAAGTATATGACTAATTGGTGCATTTGTTATTTCCTTATGTGTTATAGGGATTGGAATGAGCAGTTCAGCGTAAGTTGTAGCTGTGCGTAAGGAAAGTTTCCTAACTTCATTCATATTTTAAATGAATGCTAGTTTCTTAAACTTCTCAGATGTTGAACTTGAGAAGTTCTGTCTATTTGCCAATGTGCGATATTTGTACAAAGTGCTAGTTTCTTCTTTTTCTCTATAGCTTCAATCTCTATAATTTCTCTTGTGAGACTTAGTGAATTGGTGAGAATGAAATAAGAATGAGCTTCTATTTATAGGAAAATATAGTTTCGATAATTGCACTTTTTGGGGCTCGAAATATTACAGTATAATACCTTCCTCTTTTTCTTCATTTTTAATTTAGTCTTGCAAGTATTATCAAACTTGCACCACCTCTCCGAATAGTAAATCATGTGAATTAATAGTTCATTCATGTGACTCAATAGTATAATCATGTGAAAATACTAATTATAGTATAGTAACTTCATCTATACCTCCATTTTTAATTTAGTTATGCAAGTATTATCAATCTTGCACTAACTCCCCTAATAGTACATGCATTGAATCAATAGTATACACATGTGAATAAATAGTTATAAGCATGTGAATTAATAGCAATTAATTCCTCATTTATCCGATTAATTACCCGATTGGTCAATATAACCACCAGACATCAATTATTATCGAAATAAATGTCGATTTCCACTAACACTAATAATTCCCACACAATGGAACTATCAATTTCATCTTTAATCAACACGAACTTATTCATCATTAATATTATAACTCACAATATTTAACAACCAGGTCGTTCCCAGGAAAGAGAGGACTTTCCGATAAGGATTTCTCCTTATTGGCGCGGAATTAGGTGACCAAACCTCTCATTGACAGAACTTCTAGACATTGTCAATATTGCAAATAATAATATGAATAACTTTATCGTCTTAATTATTGATTTAATAATAATAAATATTATGAAGATGATACTGTGACAATAATTGAATCAATAATATAAGAGATATGCAGCAATTACTGTAGCAATAATTGAGTATAACTGAGTGACTTCTTACGTAAGCATCAATAATCGATCTTTGTCTACTATGCAACAACCACGCCAGACATCGTACTTTTTTACTACCGGGTAGTTCAACAGTTTAACGGTAAAACTTCCGCTGTTATTTATAAAAAGATAATACTGTCGTTTTCTAAATACGACAATACATCCGTTGTGGGGTTCACCAATGATTGTGCCGTTGTACGAATATTCCCTGTTAAAACGAATATTCCCCACCAATCGAATATTCCCCGACACAACGAATATTTTATATCAACTTGCTTACTTTGTAAAATTTTCACATATCACCCTTAACTTTAACCCTTTATCAATTTAACCATTTACTAAAAATAATAATTATAAGAAAATTGAATACTTTCATTTCATAAAATTCGGGGTCTTACAATCTCCCCTCCTTATGAAATTTTGCCCTCGAAATTTACGTACGTACCTGGTAAGCCGAAAAGATGAGAATACCTTGATTTCTTTCCGGATTATACCTTTCCGGTTATTTCCTCTGTATCATGATTTTTCCATTGCTCATCTCCTATATTTCAGATATTATTCTAGAATACATCTTCAAAACAGTGGTTAATTGACATGCCACATATTATCCCTATACTCTGACTGTGACACCCCCAAATCCGGGTACTTCATTTCCACCGAATTTGGTGCTCACTAACAAAATAATTACATCTAACTACCCATAATAAAGGATAAAACATTAAATAACTTAAACAATAATCTTTC
Organism: Panax ginseng; assembly: GCA_020205605.1. NCBI lineage: Eukaryota > Viridiplantae > Streptophyta > Magnoliopsida > Apiales > Araliaceae > Panax > Panax ginseng. The sequence continues at coordinate 42,602,740 of CM035146.1, forward strand.
CCATTAAAGGGTTACATCATCTCATAAAACAATCCCAGGTAATCTAACCTTAAATTATTACATCAGTTTGCGGAATACATTATAAAATAAAACAAGTCTTATAACTTCATGCATTTAAATAAACTGTAACTAATTCTTCAATACTTGGACATCTTGCCCTTTCCCTTGCTAGTAGATGGCTCATCACCTCTTTCGACTTTAGCTGCATTGTTTAATTGCAAGAGTGAGCAAACAATTGCTCACTCACATAAAGAATAGTAACAAAAATCATATGAGAATGAACAACGAATCGCATAATAATGAACTTGTTTCTAATAGAAAGCGAAACAAGTTCGAACTTTTAATATCCGAGGGTCTTATGACCACGAACTATATCCACAGTGTTTAGGTATTATTACCTTAACCTTAATGATCATTAGATCATGCAGACTCTTCTTAATGTACTCAGGGGGATCAGCCCTTTGTACCATGTATTGTGCACAAACATCTAAACGTTACACGTACAAAATCCCCTATGTTAGGGTTGTTCGTCTCAGTTTGAATTTAGAATTTCCGCACTAAAGAAAGTTTAGTTGGAACTAGCTTATCAGTGTTTCTAGAATTTTAGAACACTTATTCAATTTCCATCAATAAAGGTTTAATACAAGAATGTATAACTGAACAAGGCTATTGTAATACCCGAGAATTTCCACGTATTATTAAATAAATATATTAATGGAAATACTATTTATATGAAAATAAGTGTTATTGTTTTATGAGTTGGATAATATAATTGATTAGTATTAAATCAATGCATATTAAGAAGTATGAAGTGACAAAGAGATTTGTGAAATGCCTTGTGTGGCCTAATGTGAAACGAGAAAATTCATTAAGTGAATTAAAACGAAAATTAGAAAGATTAATCGTGTCGATCATGTGATTTCGTATAAATAATTAATACGCTCGTGGACTTGTAGTAACACTTTTGTGGAGATCAATTCACGTCATGTTTAACGAGTTAGTGTCAAAAAATGGCACGCGTAAACGCACCGATCTTAGCCTCGTTGTCGAGACGACGCAGCAATTACTGTCTCAAAGAAGATATAAAATGGCAAGCAATTGCAAGGCTGTAAGTCGATTGGAGAAAATAAAATTTTCCACTTTGGAAATTAAATGGAATAATTATGTGAGATGTGTAACATTGATGAAACCATATGATAGGAGTATATTACAATATATTATGTCCAACAACGGAATTGTTAATCCATTAATTAATGTTAATTAATTATGGTGAAATATGTATTACTTGATAATTAAATCATAATATACGATTATTATTAATTTCAATATACCTATAAATGTAATGAGAATATTATCCATGAATAATGAATATGGAAATCCATAACTACATTAATCAATTGTTGGAGTAATTAATATTGGTATTAATTAATTATGGAAGTGCATGATTTATTTACTTAACATAAATAAGTAAGTTATTAATATAATAATATTATATTCAATCATTATGTGTATATGAGTGCTAATACAACTATCTTGTGACACCCCAAATCCGCACTTCTTGATTCCACGGGATTTGGTGTTCACTGTGATAAATATCATCTATCTATCTACCCATAATAAATGCAAACCATGCAATAGATAGAAATAAAATCTTCCCTTTAAAGGGTTACAACATCGAATCATAAACATAATCCCAGGTTAAACTAACCTTAAACATCTGTGCGGAAATATAAATAATAAGTCTTAAACAACATCATTAACTCAAGTCTAACATAAATACATCATCAAACAAAATAACAAGTCTTCATCATTTGCTAACTTTGCCCTTGCCTTTACTAGTGGAAGGTTCATCGGTTCTTTCATTCTTAACTGCAATGTTATTATTAAGCAAGAGTGAGCACTATTGCCCAAAAGTATAACAATGAAATAACAATATAATAACATGCGAGTAAATCAAAGACATCTAAATAAAAGCTCAACTTTTGAATCAAGAATGAATAACAAGAATCAAAAGAATTCTTAGGGTCATAAGACCTTGAACTATGTCCTAGGTTATCAAGGGTTATATTTGAAACCTTTAACAGTCATAAGACTATGGACCTTTCTACTCGTACTTAGGGGATCACCCTTAGTACCATCATCATGCACAATATCTTAACTCTAACGCATAAGTAAATCCCTTTGCAGGGTTGTTCATCTCAGTTTGACATTCGAGTCCGCACCAAAGGAAGTTTGGTTTGGATAGTTCATCAAGGGTTCTGAAATTTAGAATGCTCATCAACTATGGACTAGTCGAATCAATAAGGGTTCGCTAGTCTAATAAGGTTCAATAATAATGATATTCAAATTGAATAATAATCTCAAGAAGTATACAATAGGATAATTATTGTATAACTGAATCATGCTTTCAAAAGATAATCAATCTTTAATATAACCTTTGAACTTGAATAATAACAATGATAATTTACTCGAGGTAAATAATAAACTTGAACAATAATGATAAGTAGGGTTAGAAACACGCCTCGCATGCATGTAGATTACACTTTAACTAAGCACGTTCTTTGAATTTAATCCTACATACCATTCACATTCACAATACCGATTAATTATAACTTAACTAATCATCATAAACTCATTCTCTTTGTCTACTTTGATTTTGACTATACTTAGTCAATTTATCACATTCATTAACACATAATTTATTCTTTACAAATAACAGTTAATTATGCATTCCATAATTCAATCCACATGTAATTATGTTATTTACATGTTAAACATTTATTTTACATCTCATTATACTTCTAACATGTTGACATGTTCATTACATTAATTTACTAACACATTGTTAGACTTAATCAATTTAAAAATCTCATTTAGAACATACGGAGAGTAGTCATGCTACCACTATTACACTTAGTCTTCGTCTTTCATGACGGTGGTGACATGCATGGAAATAAATAGGTAGTAGTGGATCACCTTGCCAAGATACTAGACATGAGAAATGGCGATTCATGAAAAATCACAGTAACATGCCAATTTCTTCCAATTTCTTATTTTCTACTCAAATTAGACATACCTATATGGTGTAATTCATGCATAAACATAACCCAACATTTATATAACGACTTTAACCATTTAAACACATAATAATCAGTAATTAAATTATGCAATTTGTACTGTTTCTTGATGTTCTTGAAGATTTTGAACAAAAACATAAAATTTTTAACTACGGATTCGTTATAACACCGAATCCGTTCGTTTAAGGCTTGGTCTCTTCGTATCAACATGCATAATAATATACGAGTATAAAATTTAGGGATAATATATGATCAATACATAAAATATCACGTATAAGGCCATAAGGCCAAAACGCATACTCTGTAAATTTTTGAAATAGCAATTCATAGTATTATGAAACTGATGACATGATAATTCACATAATATATATATAATCAAATACGATTTGATATATCTTAACCCATATATAAACTCATAATCAAACCCTTTTTTAATTACAGAGATTTTACAAAATATATGAAAGTCATTTTTATAAAAACTAATGACGTGAATTAGAAATTGGGTTTGGAGAAATTACCCAGAGCGTAGAGTGTAATGTTAAACAATGAATTGAAACTCTTCTCAAACTCTTCTTCAATTACACACTCAAAATATTTATTTAATTCAATAAATATTAAAAATTGATTTACAAAATCTCGTTCGTCACATCTTTCCCCCCTTAAAAGGATTCTGTCCCCAGAATCACGACTCAGTAATTTCGACCTGTTACATTATCCCCCCCATACAAAGATTCTGTCCCCAGAATCGCCTACATATAATTAAGTAAATAAATGAGGGTAATTCTTCATCATATTCTCTTCGATTTCCCACGTAGCTTCTTCAGCGTTGTGGTTCCTCCAAATTACCTTAACCGAAGGTATAACTTTATTTCTAAGAACTTGTTCTTTTCGGTCGACAATTTAGACAGGAATTTCTTCGTAAGATAAGTCTTTCTCAAAATGCAGGGGTTCGTATTCAATTACATGCTTGTAATCGGCCTTGTATGGTCGTAATACAGAAACATGGAAGACGTTGTGGACATTCTCGAGTGCTGGAGGTAAGGCTACCTCGTACGCTACTTCTCCGATTCTTCTCAGTACTTCAAATGGTCCAATAAATCTTGGGCTCCATTTTCCTTTCTTTCCGAACCTGATCTTCCCCTTCCAGAGAGAGACCTTCAAGAAAACATAACTACCTGATTAAAACTCGATATTTTTACGATGTGGATGGTCAGATTTCTTCGGTCGATCTTGAGCCGCTACCAACCGTGCTCGGATCACTTTGACTATTATCGCCGCCCCTCATTGCATTCAATTCGCCCTAGCAATTGTCTTTCACCAACTTCATCCCAAAGAAGTGGAGTTCGCGACTTTCTGGCCAGATAACGCTTCAGAAGGCAAAGCATGCCAATACTAAGCGTGGTAAGCTGTTGTTGTTGTAGTCGAACTCTACTAACGGTGAGGTGATCATCCCAATTTCCTTTAAAGTCCATCACATGTGCTCTTAGCATATCTTCTAATGTTTGAATCGCTCTCTCACTCTGCTCAATCATTTGAGGGTGGTATGTCAGACTCATTCGTAATTGCGTACCCATGCATTCCTGAAGACGTTTCCAAAAATTTGATGTGAAGCGCGGATCCCTATCGAAAACAATTGACACCGGCACTCCATGCCTCGAAACAATCTCTTTCACGTATAATCTTGCCAACTGGTCTAAATTGAATCTGATTTTGATCGAAAGGAAGTGTGCGGATTTCGTCAGTCGATCAACGATAACCCATACTACGTCGTAGCCTTTCTGAGTCGTCGGAAGGCCAACCACGAAATCCATTGTAATATGTTCCCATTTCCATTCTAGGATTTCTAACGGTTGTAGCAGTCCACTTGGTCTTTGATGTTCTGCTTTCACTTTTTGACAGGTCAGACACTTGGCAACACATTCTGCAACATCACATTTCAAATTCGGCCACCAGAAATATTGTCTAAGATCTTGATACATCTTGGTACTACCAGGGTGAATCGAATATCGTGAACTATGAGCCTCGTTCAAAATGTCTTCTTTAATTTCTTGTACTGGCGGTACCCAAATTCTACTCTCAAATCTCAGTATTCCTTCATTATTCATCTTAAATCTCGGTTCAGTTCCTTCAGATATCTTCTTTGTCACCTTTTTACATTCTTCGTCCTGAAGCTGAGCCTCTTTAACTTTGTCCAGTAGGGTTGTACCAAATTGCATCTGAAATAGCTTCTCATCAATTTCCATAGGATACTTCACCTCTAACTCCAGTTTCTCCATTTCTGAAATTAGCTCCTCCTAAGCAGTTAACATCATCAATTTCTCACGACCGTTTCTACTTACGACGTCGGAAACTACATTTTCTTTACCCAGATGGTATAAAATCTCACAGTCGTAATCTTTAATTAATTCCAACCATCTTCTTTGACGCATATTCAAATCCTTCTGCGTGAAAATATATTTCAGACTCTTGTGGTCCGTATATATTTCACACTTCTCCCCGTAGAGGTAGTGCCTCCAAATTTTCAAAGCAAAAACAATTGCAGCTAACTCCAAGTCATGGGTTTGGTATCCCTTCTCGTAATCCTTCAACTGTCGTGATGCATACGCAATGACTTTACCGTTTTGCATAAGCACACATCCAAGTCCTTTATGCGACGCATCGTTAAAAACAACAAAATTTCTTGTATCATCCGGAAGGGATAACACAGGTGCCGTACTCAATCTCTTCTTCAATTCTTGAAAGCTCTCCTCACACTTCTCCGTCCAAACAAATTTCACAACTTTACGAGTTAAATTTGTTAATGGAGTTGCGATCTTGGAAAAGTCTTGTATGAACCTTCTATAATATCCTGCTAATCCAAGAAAACTTCTTACTTCCGACGGCGTTCTCGGCTGATCCCAGTTAATCACGGCTTCTACTTTTGATGGATCTACCGAAATTCCATTTTTATCGATCACGTGACCAAGAAATTGTACTCGCTCGATCCAGAATTCGCATTTCAAAAATTTAGCGTACAACTTCTCCCTTCTCAATATTCTAATGTTAACCTCAAATGTTCTTCGTGTTCTTCTTTGGTTTTGAAATATACCAAAATGTCATCTATAAATACCACTACGAACTTGTCCAAAAATGGCTTGAATACACCATTCATTAGTCCCATAAATGCTGCAGGAGCATTCGTAAGACCAAACGACATTACTAAAAATTCAGAGTGACCATATCGCGTTCGACGCGCTGTCTTGATGACATCCTCGGTCTCACCTTCAATTGATGATAACCGCTTCTCAAGTCTATCTTGGAAAAGTATCTTGCTCCCTTCAATTGATCAAACAGTCATCGATCCTCGGTAATGGATATCTCATTCTTAATCGTGACCTTATTATTCTTCTGTAGTCAATGCAGAGCCAAGATCGATCCATCCTTCTTTTTCACAAACAACACCGCGCTTCCCGGCGATATGCTCGGTTGAATGTACTTCTTGTCCAACAATTCTTGTAGTTGTACCATTAATTCTTTCATCTTTACGGGTGCCATTCGGTATGGTGCCTTCAATATTAGAGAAGCGATTCCAAGCGCCAAATCGATCATGAAATCTACTTCTCTATCTAGTGGAAGTCACCGCAAATCGTCTCGCAAATACATCGATTTAAATCCTCACACCCAGATTCTTCTACCTTAGAATTCTCTTTTCGATCGTCGACTATGTAAGCTAAGTATCCTACGGCCTTGTCTTAACAACTTCGGCACGGCTCAGATCATCGCTTAGACAACTCGCTTGTCTAGCGACTTGCACAACCATAAAACACAACCTTCGATTTGAGTCATAAGGTTAATACACTTCTTTTGGCAATCAATTATGACTCGTAATTGAATAACCGATCCATTCCCAAAATAAAGTCAAATTCCCCAAGTCGAATAGGATAAGATCTACGCTCATGATATTACCCTTAATATCCACTCTCTACCGATTCTTATGTATATACTTAACATGGATTATTTCTCTATTCGCAATTTCTATGTTCATGGGGTAATCCAATTCATCCTTACGAAAATCTAAATTCTTGGCAAAGTCATCGGATATAAAGGAACAAGTAGCACCCGAATCAAATAAAACATAAGCATTAACTTTATTGATCGGAATGATACCTGACACCACATCACGGGATTGAACTGCATCTTGCACTGTCATGTTGAAAGTCTGGGCGGTTGGTCGGTTTGTTGCGGTAGGTCCGGTGATGGTTAAGGCATTTTCGCTGTTATTTCCCCGGTTTCCTCCTGATCCTGACCCTCCCGATCCCTTCTTGGGTCAATCTCTTGCTAGATGGTCCTTTGAACCACAAGTAAAACAAGCACACTTCTTTGGGTTTGGACAGTTTGGTGCTATGTGGCCTTCCTGACCACAATTATAGCACACTCTTTTTCCTTTCATACAAACTCCCAGATGGGCTTTCCTGCAAGTCGGGCATGCTTCAATTCTTTTCTTCTGATTACCTTGCTGATTTCGCGATAATGAGCTGTCGTTCCACCTTTTCTTCTGATTGAAATTTCCACCTCCTGTGCCACTTCCACTGGCCTTGTTATTAATTCCACCTTCATTCTTCATCTTCTTTTGGTCTTGATTGTACTTGGTCACCACATCGCTTCCTCCTTCAGCGAGGATGGCCTTTTCCAGTACTCCTGCAAATGTGTTTATCTGAAACATTGAAACCTTGCTGTACACCCAAGGCTTTAGTCCTTGTTCGAATCTTCTGGCTTTTATTTTGTCCGTGTGTACTTGGTACGGGGCAAACCTTGCTAACTCATTGAATTTAGCCGCGTAGTCAGGTATGCTCATGTTTCCCTGCTTCAGTTCCAAAAATTGAACTTCCATCTGATTCTGTGAACTAGTTGGGAAATACATTTCGAAAAACATCTCTTTAAATCTTTCCCACGTAATTACACCTTCACCTCCTCGCACTTTGTTTGCTTGCCACCAGTAGCTAGCCTCAGACTTCAGCATAAACGTTGCAAAAGCGGTCTTTTGGTCTTCTCTAACCCTAGCAACGTAAAAAACCTTTGAATTCTGGCGGTCCCAAGTTTGAGCCTCGATTGGGTTCATGGAACCTTTGAATTCTGGCGGTCCCACCGCCTTGAAGTCTTTAAACGTTGTGTTTGGTGGAGCTTGCGGTTGATTATTCATGGCTCCAGTCAGTAAGTTAACCAACTGCTGCACGGGATTAGCGTTGGCATTATTGTTATTATTTGACTCTTCCTGAGCCGGTTGACGTTGTTGTCTTCTCCTTGGCGGCATTTTTCTATAAACGATTATTAGAACTTTATTTATTTCTCTAAATATTTAAGGAATTATTCAACAATATTACATACTCATTTAACACATCATCTCAAACAACTTGATATATTTTCATTCAAATCAAAAGTTTTAACATTAAACGATAGCATAACTGCTATTTACATCAACTATCCTAGAATAAAGAATCCACATGATTTAAAACATTCAAATATTCTTTCGTTCATAAACACGTCAGAATTTACATCTAAAAACTAATTAAGTTCTTCACATAACTAAACAAATCATATCACCGCTTCATCAAGGTAACCGATTAATTTTGCTATACTCCTCTTCTAAGATGCGATGCATCGTCCTGCGATCCATCATGTACAATGGTAATCCTTCGAACTGGATTGGGTACCTCAAAACTCGATCTTGGGTCTCATTCATTCCCTTGTTAAGTGTAGAGTACGTTTCCCCAATCTTCGCTTTCTTTACACGACTATCATCCTTTATACGATCAGCTCGACGTGATTCTCTTACCCAGCCTTCCTCTGCTATGTTCAGCCTTTTGGAGGATTCCTTCAGTTCCTTCTTCAGTTTCTCTATCTCCTCGGTCTTATCTTCAGTTTGACCCTTCTCATGGACCAAGTCCCATTCTACATTTCCCAGTCGTGAGTGAAGAGTCGAAATCTCCCTCTCCTTCTCCTCTAGAGTAATCTGCTGAATAATAGCTCGCTCGTCACAGATCCTCAAGACCTTATCTCGTAACTCCACGCTTACGGTCAGATAATGTGTCATACATCTCAAAGATCAATCTGGTGTACCGTGGTAACTCCTCTTCTTCCTCTTCCTCTTCCTCAACAAATTCCTCCTCAGGATCCTTCTCAGGATCAGTCCCGGGCTCATGCTCCTGACCAACAACGGTGATCAATGGAGATGACTCCCTCTGTACTAGATGCTCCCTAACGACATGAATATCTTGGGGCTCTTCCTCTGTCGGTACTACAGGTACTGGAGGTTCCTCCTCAGTAGGTACTATAGGTACCCGGGGTTCCTCCTCAGTAGGTACTATAGGTACCCGGGGTTCTTCCTTCCCAACCTGACTAGCTTCTCCAACATTCGACATCCTGACAACAAAATTTTAAGTTTTAGTTACTAAGTCGTATCATCTAACGCATACTTAAACACATAAACACATAAGGTCTTTTATTATCTTCAATGAATTACATAAATTCATTTCTTATAACTCGATAAGAGTTTTCCATCACTATCTTCTTTCTATAAGGCTACTACCTAAAGTTGTTCCCCACCTAAGGTTCATAACCTACTGACTCCGATATTAACTTGGACACCCCCAAATCCCGTACTTCGATTCCACTGGATTTGGTGTTCATCAGACAAATATCATCTATCTATCAACCCATAATAAATGCAAACCATGCAATAGATAGAAATAAAATCTTCCCTTTAAAGGGTTACAACATCTGAATCATAAACATAATCCCAGGTTAAACTAACCTTAAACATCTGTGCGGAAATATAAATAATAAGTCTTAAACAACATCATTAACTCAAGTCTAACATAAATACATCATCAAACAAAATAACAAGTCTTCATCATTTGCTAACTTTGCCCTTGCCTTTACTAGTGGAAGGTTCATCGGTTCTTTCATTCTTAACTGCAATGTTATTATTAAACAAGAGTGAGCACTATTGCCCAAAAGTATAACAATGAAATAACAATATAATAACATGCGAGTAAATCAAAGACATCTAAATAAAAGCTCAACTTTTGAATCAAGAATGAATAACAAGAATCAAAAGAATTCTTAGGGTCATAAGACCTTGAACTATGTCCTAGGTTATCAAGGGTTATACTTGAAACCTTTAACAGTTATAAGACTATGGACCTTTCTACTGCATACTTAGGGGATCAAATTTTAGTACCACATCGCGTGCACAATATCTTAACTCTAACGTATAAGTAAATCCCTTTGCAGGGTTGTTCATCTCAGTTTGACATTCGAGTCCACACCAAAGGAAGTTTGGTTTGGATAGTTCATCAAGGGTTCTGAAATTTAGAACGCTCATCAACTATGGACTAGTCGAATCAATAAGGGTTCGCTAGTCTAATAAGGTTCAATAATAATGATATTCAAATTGAATAATAATCTCAAGAAGTATACAATAGGATAATTATTGTATAACTGAATCATGCTTTCAAAAGATAATCAATCTTTAATATAACTTTTGAACTTGAATAATAACAATGATAATTTACTCGAGGTAAATAATAAGCTTGAACAATAATGATAAGTAGGGTTAGGAAACTTGCCTCGTGCGTAGATTACACTTTAACTAAGCATGTTCTTTGAATTTAATCCTACATACCATTCACATTCACAATACCAGTTAATTATAACTTAACTAATCATCATAAACTCATTCTCTTTGTCTACTTTGATTTTGACTATACTTAGTCAATTTATCACATTCATTAACACATAATTTATTCTTTACAAATAACAGTTAATTATGCATTCCATAATTCAATCCACATGTAATTATGTTATTTACATGTTAAACATTTATTTAACATCTCATTATACTTCTAACATGTTGACATGTTCATTACATTAATTTACTAACACATTGTTAGACTTAATCAATTTAAAAATCTCATTTCTGAACCTTTCGGAGAGAGTGGTATACATGACGCCACTATTACATTCTAGTCTGCAATTACTGCTGACGCATGTAGGCCAAGCACACAGGAAATAGGAAATAGAGTAATGCATCATACATGGCTTATGCACGTATTACATATGTAAATGGCGTCATGAAAAATCACAAAACATGCCCATTTCTTATTTTCTACTCGAAATTAGACATACCCATATGGTGTAATTCATGCATAAACATACCCAACATTTATATAACGACTTTAACCATTTAAAACATATAATCACATAATTAAATTATGCAATTTGTACTGTTCTTGATGTTCTTGAAGATTTTGAACAAAAACATAAAATTTAACACTACGGATTCGTTATAACACCGAATCCGTTCGTTTAAGGCTTGGTCTCTTCGTATCAACATGCATAATAATATACGAGTATAAAATTTAGGGATAATATACGATCAATACATAAAATATCACGTATAAGGCCATAAGGGTAAAACCCATACTCTGTAAATTTTTGAAATAGCAATTCATAGTATTATGAAACTGATGACATGATAATTCACATAATATATATAATCAAATACGATTTGATATATCTTAACCCATATATAAACTCATAATCAAACCCTTTTTCAATTACGTAGATTTTACAAAATATATGAAAGCCATTTTATAAAAACTAATGACGTGAATTAGAAATTGGGTTTGGAGAAATTACCTGCAGCGTAGAGTGTAATGTTAAACAATGAATTGAAACTCTTCTCAAACTCTTCTTCAATTACACACTCAAAATTCTTAATTTTTTCTCTCGAATTCTCTCTCGTTATGTTTTCTAGACTTAGCAATATAATAAAAGGAGAATACGTAGAATATCAATCGAGTTTTATATGCAGAGTTGAGGTCAGTTGCTCCATACGTGGTTTAACTGCCCTCAACTCCCCTTAAGGCCTCCTTTGGCTTGCCTTAAAGGCTTATACCTAATTAATTCAATAAACTAATTTATCATATAGTTTAAATCATGTCACACCCACTTCATATTAATAAATCAAATATCTTATTTAATTAACTTTAAATAAAATATAATAATTTCTCATAAATTCACATAATTAAACTTCTCATTAATAAATAGTGTCAAATTATTAAATCTCTAATTAATAATTAAATTAATTAAATAACAACATGCTTAATTAAATATTTCATTTAATTCAATAAGCTCACATAATTACATATTTGAATAATAATTATTCTCTACATTAATTTAATAAAATTAATACATACAATTAAATTAATCTACCACAATTGCATCAATTAATTATTTAATCTAATAATTAAATCATCAAAAATATTTATTTAATTCAATAAATATTAAAATTGATTTACAAAATCTCGTTCGTCACATATACTATATAGTATAGTGTGATATTGTGTGACTATATATTAAACTATAGTATTTTAAGTAGTAATTAATCAAGGAAGGAATAATTTATTTATTTAACATAAATAAATAAGTTATTATTATAATAAGGTTATAATATGGTTATACGAGTAGTAGGGTGAATTATGGAACTACCCGGACAATAATACCGAACGCCTTTATTGTATTACGTGTATTTAAGGTACATGGATTATATGGTGTGAGTATATATTTGGTCCATAAATTCCTAATATGGTAACACTTGGACATTAAAACCATTTTTATAATAAAGTGACTAAATGTGTACAAGTGTGTGGGCTAAGTATTTCTAGTATGATGAGTTAACTTGTTTGTCCCAAAATGAGTGGCACAAGGACATGAATAGTGACTACAAACTATCATACGTAAACGTTTTAGCTGCTAAATCATAGGAGATCATGGCTAGCTAGGTGGTTGGTATGGAGTGGTTGACCCACCCTTCTTGAACCATTGTTTCATTGCATTGCACCATGGGCTCCAAAATTGTGTAAAGCCAGTGTCTAGTCCATGCCTTCTCTATAAATTAAGCTTGAGTTCAGATTTTCTATGTTGCCTGAATTATCTGATAAAATTGCTAAGTAGTAAAGTGAGAGCATTCTAGGAGCTTAAGAGTTTAATTAGTAGCAAATTCCTTCGAATTGCAGAGGTATACTTCCATTTCTGGTTTTCCATTTCCAGTTTCTGTAAATAGAGTTTTGAGTTCTTAAAATCCAAATTCTCAATTTTGTGGAATTGAATGCTAGTATGGTTGAATAATGTTCATATAGTTGTTATGTGACCTTACAAGCATGTTTGAAATAATAAATAAGTGTTTAGGACTGATTTCGTGAGTAAATTTTGTGTTTGGGCTAAACGATTCTTACGAGGTTATCTTGTTTTCGTTCGAATCGAAGATTTCAGCAAGCAATGCTACTTTACACTTTTTGATTGAGGTAGTAGAAATACAATCGCTAGTTGTCAATTCAGTTGTAGTTTCTGTTTTGCAAATCTGTTATAGTACCATGACATGTGATAGCATAAAAGCATGTGTAATGTGTATATACAAGTATATGAATCTAATGTGAGCATATTAGACTAGCATTAGCATGATTAAAGAAAGTATATAGCTTAAAATGGATTTAAGGACTTTAGAAGCAAACTTATTGTGTATGTATGCCATGTATGTATTCTGACCTTGCAAACCTGCTAGCATGATTTAGAAATGCATGATTAAACCTTTAGATTGTGTCTATTTGATTGGTAGAGGAACATGAGCATGTTGAACCTATTAGCAAGCTTTGAATGTGATTATTGTCATGATACCTTGAAAACTAAAATCTGATATTAGTGAGCATGTTTGATGACACTCTTAGACTCGCTCATGTAGTATAAACATATATATACCATGCTTAGTTAGCACGTTTCAAGAAAAGCATGAACAAGGCCTATTTTCAACTAAAGCGGTGTTAGTTTCACATATGCATTATGAATACACACAAGCATGCCTAATATGAGTTTTATAACGCTCATGTGTGTTTAGAAAGAAAGCATGTTAGACTTTGTGGTTTCACGACCTTGAATGGCCTTAAATGAGTTAAGTGTTTAAATTAGAAATATATTAGAAAAGAGAACCTAGATTGACTTGAGGAGCATGAAAAGACCCTAAACATGACCAATGTGATATGTGTGATTGTTTTGGTCGAGCCGAATAGAAACCACAAGGCAAAGAATTACATCTTGGCTTTTGGTCAGTAGAGGACTGCAGGCAATGCTACCAATCCTAAAGTAAGCTTAGCCATGGCGCAAATGCAAGGCCTAACCGAATCATAGTTAGTGAATTCTGACTTTTGGACAACAACTTGCATGATGCCTATAATGCTAAATGTGATCTAAAACCTACTGATATCATATATATGAGTGATGCTTAGTTGTTAAGTTGGAGTTGTATTGAAATTAAAAGTCCATGAGTAGGGGAGGTCTTAACCTTGAGCATTCTTGATTTATTTGTAAAGTAACTAAGTATTTGATTCATGATGACTTATAAACTGATTGTGTACCATATGTGCGTACTTGTATCGTGTCAAGCTTGATTAAAGACTGTGTTAGATAATGAACCTTGTATACATATAATACGCTATAAATAGGATTCGAAAGGTTGAGTTATTAACGTGGATAAACTACGCTTAAGGCAAGTTTTTCTAAACCTATCTTATTACTATTATTGTGCAATATCATTGCATTATTTTATTCGACAAATACCGTAAGCTTATCTCTTTGAATACAAGTTATATTACTTTCTCGCTCAAATGAGCTAATATGTTAAACCCCTTGTGAAAAACTATTATTCATGTTGAAACTTGGTATTAATCTTGAATATTGTGAAAGAGTCGATGCCATTTTATTCGGCTAGACTATATGCATGTCTATAAAATTGTCCAAACCACTTGATCGGTGCGGAAATCTTAAAAACTAAGTTGAATAACCCTTATGGTAAAGGGAAGGTATGTTGTTGGAAACCCCGACACATGAGTATATTATTACTGTGGTGTTATGCATAACGTGGAGTATTGTAGACTGATCCTCTATAATACTTGTCCTTTTGGGTTATCAGTTTAATATTAATGATTCTAGTAGATGTTCAATAGTCCTTAGTGACTACTCAAGATAAATTGTTTATCCAATTGACACCTTGATAGTCGTTGAATTCATATATATTTCATTGATTTATATTGAATTGTTTCTTATTCCAAGAATTGTTGATATTTCTCATCCATGATATTAATTCTAACACTTTGAACTATCCTAGAAATGACACTTCGATATTTCAAACCTTGTGATATATATATCCTATACCCTTGTCAGATATTACTTGTCGGGCAAATTGTGCTCATCCTTGCTTATTTAAAACCTTTCAGCTTAAGGCGAACAGGAGGTGTATTCGAAAGATAAGGGCAAGGGCAAGGCTACCGACTAGC
Organism: Panax ginseng; assembly: GCA_020205605.1. Classification (NCBI taxonomy): domain Eukaryota; kingdom Viridiplantae; phylum Streptophyta; class Magnoliopsida; order Apiales; family Araliaceae; genus Panax; species Panax ginseng. The sequence goes on from CM035146.1 coordinate 42,618,185, forward strand.
TTGTCCCTTTATGTTTAAATTAATCATGTTGTATTAAGACTATTTGAGACTATGTTTAAACTTAAGTAGGATTATGTAATAAGTCTTTATTCGATATTATTATGTAATCTATTAAGCAATCGAGGTTATGAGACTTGGGGGAATAATTATAATAAATCATTGTATATTATTCTAAAGTAGATCTTCCGTTGTGTATGTATTATTTTAGTTATTATGGTAATACTTTGAGAAAGTGATGAACCAAATTTGGGTGACCAAGTGGAGGTCTAATTTGGGGGCGCCACAAAGTTGGTATCAAAGCTATAGTTATAAACCTTAGGAACGAGAATCCTTAGACTATAACTTAAGAAAACTTAGAAGTTAGAAAGGATACAACTCATGTAGAGTTCTCCCGAAAGACTTAGCATGTTATGAAATGTAACTTCATTCTATACAATGAACTTATGTTTATTTAACATTCTGATGGAGTTGTTGCTTGTTTTGTCTTATGTTGGTGATTGTAGGATGACTGACATGGGAGGACCTAGTCGAGTAGTTGAGGAGGAACCGCGTGATATCCACGTAGTTTATGAGGCACCCGTGATAGCGGAGCCTATATTAGTAGTTGTCCCTATTAGTGATGATGAGGAGGAGGAGGAGATGATGCCTCTACCTGAGGAGTCTGATCCGGAGGAGGAGCCTATGGAGGAGGAACTCGTGGGGGAGGAACCCGAGCCCATGGAGGACTCCGACGAGACTACTTTTGAGGATCGGATGCTAGGAGAGTATGAGGAGCAGATTTTAGAGTTAGGGAGTAGAGTCGAGGAGCTAGAGACTAAGACTCTTGAGAGACAGCTAGTGATGCAGGAGATGGAGGTGAAAATTGCTTACCGCAAGGAGGCAGGGATCCAGATGGGTACCTTGTTTCACCGATTGGTGGCAAGGAATGTTGAGTTGGTAGGAAAATTAGAAGAATTGGAATAGAGGGTGTTGAGTGAGAAGACAGAGAAGGAGGCTCTCCGAACACAGTTAGAGATGGAAGTGATGGATAGGATCCACTTTGAGGAGAAGTGGGAGGATTCTAATGACAGAGTGGGTGATCTTGAAGATGAAGTGCGATGCAAGAGGAGGAAGATGAACAAGATGGGCTATGCTCTACGCATGGCCATGGAGAGATTGATTGATGGGGTAAATCACTACCCCGCCGAAAGAAGGATGTAATCTTGACATACCATAAGTCGGGATATGGTGGCACACATCACACAGAAGCAGTATCAGATCGCCATGGAGCGTGGAATGTTAGATTGAGTCTAGAGGGGAAGGCTCGATAGTATAGTGGTTTTATGTATTTTTGGTTAATATATTATTGTAATCTCAGTCTTTTGTGTAAGATGTGAGATAGAGGTAGCACCCCAAACTTTTGAAAAATATTAGAGGGGTAGTAAGCTAGTGTTGTCCCCGCCTTTTGTGATATTAGGGGATATGTGTTTTCATTTATAGCAATATGCTAGAAAAGAACGTGTATTGTAACCATTTGGCATATGAATATAAATGATCTTATTTCAAAAACGTGTTATAAACTTTTTGTTCTTTTCATTTGAGAAATGTCTAATATGATAGTTGGATAATAAGATGAAAATTTTGTGATGCGTAAAATGCCGCCAGACGTAGAATACCCGCCCCGTAAGAGTCGCTAACGATGAGAGAGGTCCAAGAGATCCGATACAATAACGATCGGTAGATTTATTGGGAGAAGCTTTGAGGGAAGAAATGAACCTGTATCACCTGCTCCTCGAAATGTCCCCAAGAATAACCTTCAAAGACTTTAAGAGTGTAGGACCCCTGTAATTCATCGAACCATCAATTCGATAGTTGCGCAAACCTGGATCAAGGAGATCGAGAAGGCCTTCACTATAGCACGCATGGGTGAAGACCAGAAGACTGTATTTGCCACATACATGGTGAGGGACGAAGCAAACTATTGGTGGGAAACAAATCAGCAGAGAGCGGGGGAAGGAATGATAACATGGGAAAGGTTTACGACGTTGTTTTTTCGAGAATTATTTTCCGAAGAGTATGAAGAGTAGGATGGAAGTGAAGTTCCTAGAATTGAAACAAAGAGATATGATGATGGATGCAATACGCTAAGTTTAATGAACTAGCGCGATTTATGTGAGCACCAAGTTGGGGATGAAGAAAGGAAGGTGAGACGCTTTGAGCAAGGGTTGAAGTCGTGGTTGTATAATAAGGTATCGCCTTTTCAGATTGATTCCTTTACGACTTTGTTGGAGAAGGCAATCATCAAGGAAGGTGGCAAGGAGGCCTTAAGTCTATATCATAAGGAGAAGAAGAATAAGAACACCGTAGTGAGCATCGTGGAGGGAAGAAGAAGAATGGAGGAAGTAATTCGGGAAAAAGGAAATGGGAAAACAACAACAACAACAACAACAACAACAAAACCAAAACAATAACCAAGGTGGGAGTCACCAGGAAATTTCAAGAAGAGGACCAAACTTGTAACAAGTGTGGAAGGAGCCATCGTGGGGAATGCCGAAAAGGAAGACAACTTGCTATAATTCATGGCCAAGAGGGGCACATATCGCCAAATTGCCCAAAGCCAAAGAAGATCGGGGATGTTTTGCTTGTGGATCAACAGAGCACCGATAAAGGATCGCCTCAAGAAAGGAAAAAAGTGGAGTCAAGTGAGGCTGTGGAGGAGGGAGAAAATTAATGATTGGTGGACCGCACAACCCAACCGATCGATCGCTCAAACCTTTAACATGACCATCCATGACGCAAAGGGTCATGAAGGACGTGGTGTCGTATAATCCCAATCAATAATATAAATGCTTATGTATTATTTGATTCGGGTGCCACCTTCTTTTTGTATCTCAAGAATTTGCTAGTAAATTTAGTACACCCGAGAACGTTTAGAAGATTCCTTGAACATAGAGGTCATGTAATAAGGAAATAATCCTCAGAGAATACGCTTATCAAAATTGTCGCGCAAACATTAGAGAACATGAATCGAAGCGTAGACTTGATTCCTATTAGATCGGGAGAATTTGACGTAATATTGGGAATGGATTGGTTATATAACCATGCAAACGATAATTGACTATCGTAATAAGTGTGTGAACCTTCGCATCGAGTAAGTCTAAGGTAGTGTTTCATGGTAGCTCATCGCTAAGCAATCGTGGTTGCACATACGATGATGCAAAGCCAAGAAAGTTGTTAAGGAAAGGATGTGTAGGTTATTTAGCTTACATCGTAGATACTAAAAAGGGAGTAGAGATTAAAGATATACCCGTAGTAAATGAATTTCAAGACGTGTTTTTAGACGATCCGCCACCGGTCTTCCGCTGCAGTAGAAATCAAATTCGTAATAGACTTAGCACCGGGAACGACACCGATTTCGAAGGCTCCATATCGTATGGCGCCAAAGAGAAATGAAGGAATTGATGATACAACTTCAAGAGCTATTAGATAAGGGTTACATTCGACCGAGTGTGTCTCCTTGGGGAGCACCAAAGGTTATTCGTGAAGAAAAAAAGGATGGATCGATGAGGCTCAGATCGATTATCGAGAATTGAACAGAGTAACGATCAAGAATCGATATCCATTACCGAGGATAGACGATTTGTTTGATCAACTAAAAGGAGCAAAATGTTTCTCAAGATCGACTTATGGACATGATATCATCAATCGAAAGTGCGGATGAGGACATACCAAAGATCGTGTTTTCAACCCGTTATGGACATTACGAAGTTTTTGGTAATGTCATTCGGTTTAACTAATGCTCCTAAGAAGATTCATGGACTTGATGAATCGAAGTTTTCAAGCCATACTTGGATAAATTGTAGTAGTTTTCATCGATTTACATTTTGATCTACTCAAAGATAGAGGAAGAACACGTCGAACATCCCAAGATTGTTTTGGAGGCACTAAGAAAGGAGGAGATGTATGCAAAGTTTTCAAAATGCTAATTTTGGATGAAGAAGGTTCAATTTTAGGCCATGGTGGATGAGAATGGAATCTCAAAGAGACCCCTAAAAGGTTGAAGCAAGTAAGTAGTTGGGAACAACCGAGAACACCGACGGAGGTGAGGAGTTTCTAGGGTTAGCAGGGTACTATCAAGATTCATCCAAGATTTTTCTAAGATAGCGTACCCCTGGCTGACTAATCGGACGAGGAAGACGGTGAAATTTGTATGGACCGATAAATGCGAGGAAAGTTTTCAAGAGTTGAAGAAGAGGTTAAGCGAGGCACCTCAGATTATCCTTACCAGATGATACGGGAGGATTTGTAGTGTATAGTGATGCATCGCATAGAGGATCGGGTCATGTGTGTCGATGCAAAGATGGCAAGGTCATCACAGATGCATGGCCACGATAATTGAAGGATTACGAAAAACGATACCCTACTCATGACTTAGAGTTAGCGGAGTAGTTTTTATGTTAAAGATCCTGGAGACATTATTTTCAGACGGAGAGAAATGTGAGATATACATGGACCACAAAAGTCTCAAATATATCTTCACACGTAAGGAGTTGAATATGCTACGAGGAGGTGGTTAGAACTAATCAAAGATTATGACCGTGAGATTCTTTATCACCCGGGAAGGCAAACGAAGTTGCCGACGCCCGAAAGGTGAAAGGAAGGAGAAATTGTTTCAACTGACAACTCAGAGGAATTAATAAGAGATATGGAGAAGTTGGAAATAGAAGTGAAGGGACCCGAGAAGCCTGACGAGAAATTATTTGTAATGGAAGCTTGTCCGACATTGTTGGATAGAGTAAAGGAAGCACAGGAGAAAGATGAAGAATGCGAGAAAATCAGGAAAAGAATTACTAAAAATGAGGAAGAAAAATTTTGAATAGATAAAGACTAAGATTCTAAGATTCAGAGAGAGTGTGGGTACCAATGCAGAATCGAAGTCGAGAGAGAGGAGATTTTACAAGAGGCACATAATACGACATATTCCGTTTCATCCGGAGGCACTAAGATGTATCGAGACTTGAAGCAACATTTTGGTGGCCCAATTTGAAACGGAAGTCGCAGAAGTGTGTTAGTAGATGTTTCGACTTGTCAACGCTGTAAAAAGCAAGAGAGCATCAACGGCCAAGTGGGTTGCTACAACCGCTGGAAATACCAGAGTGGAAATGGGAGCATATTACGATGGATTTCGTGGTAGGACTTCCGGCCACGCAAAAGGATTCGATGCCATTTGGGTTATCGTGGATCGATTTTACAAAGACCGCACATTTTCTACCAATCAAGATCCGCTATAGTTTGAATCGCTTAGCAAGTCTCAGACGTAGAAGGAGATTGTTTCTACCACATGGAGTGCCAGATCGATTGTTTCGATCGAGACCCGCTTTCACGCCAAAATTTCGAAAAGTTTACAAGAGAGGATGGGAACACAGCTTAAGGTTAAGTATCGCTTATCATCCTCGCATGGATGGACAAAGTGAGAGAACCATACAAATGCTAGAGGACATGCTTAGGACTTCATGTGATGGACTTCAAGGGAATTGGGATGACCACCTACCCTTAGTCGAATTCACAGATAATAATAGTTACCATGCGAAAGTATTTCAAGATGCCACCGCATTTAAGCTCTTTACTAAGGAAGTGCGTAACGCCATTATGTTGGGATGAAGTTGAGAACGATTTAATACTCTGACCAGAAAGTTAGTACAACAAACCGCCGACATGGTGAAAGTGATAAGGGCTAGACTAGTAGCAATTTCAAGAGATAAAAAAAAAAGTATGCATATTTGCATCGACAAGGCCGAGACTTTGAAGTCGGCAGTTTTTTATTCTTGAAGGTATCTCCGTGGAAAGGAAAAATCCGTTTCGGCAAGAAAGGAAAACTGAGTCCAAGATTCATAGGACCGTTCGAGATACTCAAGCGAGTGGGGGAAGTAGCATACAAAGTTGCACTACCACCTGAGTTGGAGCACATCCATAACGTGTTTCACATATCCGTGTTACGTCCGTACAAGCCTGACTACAAGCACGTGATTTCTTATGAACCCATTCAAGTGGAGAAGAACTTAGCGTACGAAGAAATTCATGTCCAAATTCTTGATAGGAAAGAGCAAACCGTGAGAAATAAAATTATTTCTTCTGTAAAAGTACTTTGGCGTAACCACGATGTCGAGGAGGCTACGTGGGAGTTAGAAGATAGGATGATGAGGGATTATCCTCATCTATTTGTGTAATCTTGTAGCAATTCCGGGATGGAATTTTTATAAGGGGCGAGGATGTAATACTCGAAAATTTCCACGTATTATTAAATGAATATATTAATGGAAATACTATTTATGTGAAAATAAGTGTTATTATTTTATGAGTTGGATAATATAATTGATTAGTATTAAATCAATGTGTATTAAGAAGTGTGAAGTGACAAAGAGATTTGTGAAATGCCTTGTGTGGCCTAATGCGAAACGAGAAAATTCACTAAGTGAATTAAAACGGAAATTAGAAAGATTAATTGTGTCGATCATGTGATTTCGTATAAGTAATTAATACGCTCGTGGACTTGTAGTAACACTTTTGTGGAGATCAATTCACATCATGTTTAACGAAAGTTAGCCGTAAAATCGGCACGAACAAAAATCGCACTACCGATCTTGGCACTTTGTGGCATGTACAAATAGCAAATGCTGCTATCCCAAAGAAGAGACAAATCAGCGAACAAGGCCAGACTCAGTTGGAGAAAAATAAAATTTTCCACTTTGGAAATTAAATGGAATAATTATGTGAGATGTGTAACATGGATGAAACCATATGATAGGAGTATATTACAATATGTTATGTCCAACAACGGAATTATTAATCCATTAATTAATGTTAATTAATTGTGGTGGAATATGGATTACTTGATAATTAAATCATAATATACGATTATTATTAATTTCAATATACCTATAAATGTAACGAGAATATTATCCATGAATAATGAATATGGAAATCCATAACTACATTAATCAATTGTTAGATTAATTAATATTGGTGTTAATTAATTATGGAAATGCATGATTTATTTATTTAACATAAATAAGTAAGTTATTAATATAATAATATTGTATTCACTGTTATGTGTATATGAGTGCTAATACAACTATACTATATAGTATAGTGTGACATTGTGTGACTATATATTAAACTATAGTATTTTAAGTAGTAATTAATCAAAGAAGGAATAATTTATTTATTTAACATAAATAAATAAGTTATTATTATAATAAGGTTATAATATGGTTATATGAGTAGTAGGGTGAATTATGGAACTACCCGGACAATAATACCTGACTGCCTTATTGTATTACGTGTATTTAAGGTACATGGATTATATGGTGTGAGTATATATTTGGTCCATAAATTCCTAATATGGTAACACTTGGACATTAAAACCATTTTTATAATAAAGTGACTAAATGTGTACAAGTGTGTGGGCTAAGTATTTCTAGTATGATGAGTTAACTTGTTTGTCCCAAAATGAGTGGCACAAGGACATGAATAGTGACTACAAACTATCATACGTGAAACGCTTTTAGTCGCTAAATCATAGGAGATCATGGCTAGCTAGGTGGTTGGTATGGAGTGGTCGACCCACCCTTCTTGAACCATTGTTTCATCTCATTGCACCATGGGCTCCAAAATTGTGTAAAGCCGGTGTCAGTCCATGCCTTCTCTATAAATTAAGCTTCGAGTTCAGATTTTCTATGTTGCTTTCAATTATCCGATAAAATTGCTAAGTAGTAAAGTGAGAGCATTCTAGAGCTTAAGAGTTTAATTAGTAGCAAATTCCTTCGAATTGCAGAGGTATACTTCCATTTCTGGTTTTCCATTTCCAGTTTCTGTAAATAGAGTTTTGAGTTTTTAAAATCCAAATTCTCAATTTTGTGGAATTGAATGCTAGTATGGTTGAATAATGTTCATATGGTTGTTATGTGACCTTACAAGCATGTTTGAAATGATAAATAAGTGTTTAGGACTGATTTCGTGAGTAAATTTTGTGTTTTGGCTAAACAGTTGCCGAGGTTACTTTTTTTGCGTCTCCCCCCCCCTAAAAGGATTCTGTCCCCAGAATCGCTTACACGTAATTAAGTAAATAAATGAGGGTAGTTCTTCATCATATTCTCTTCGAGTTCCCACGTAGCTTCTTCAGCGTTGTGGTTCCTCCAAATTACCTTTATAGAAGGTATAACTTTATTTCTGAGAACTTGTTCTTTTCTATCGACAATTTGAACAGGAATTTCTTCGTAAGATAAGTCTTTCTCAAAATGTAGGGGTTCATATTCAATTACATGCTTGTAATCGGCTTTGTAGGGTTGTAACACATAAACATGGAAGACATTGTGGACATTCTCGAGTGCTGGAGGTAAGGCTACCTCGTACGCGACTTCTCCGATTCTTCTCAGTACTTCAAAGGGTCCAATAAATCTTGGGCTCAATTTTCCTTTCTTTCTGAACCTGATCTTCTCCTTCCAGGGAGAGACCTTCAAGAAAACATAATTACCTGATTCAAACTCGATATTTTTACGATGTGGATCAGCGTATTTCTTCTGTTGATCTTGAGCCGCTACCGGTTGTGCTCGGATCACTTTGACTATTTCATTGTCTCATTGTACTCAATTTCGCCCTAGCAATTGTCTTTCACCAACTTCATCCCAAAGAAAGCGGAGTTCGCACTTTTCGCCAGATAACGCTCGTAAGGCAAGATACCAATACTAGCGTGGTAATGTTGTTTGAGTTTAACTCTACTAATGGTAGGTGATCATTCCAATTTCCTTTAAAGTCCATCACACAGGCTCTTAGCATATCTTCTAATGTTTGAATCGTTCTTTTGCTCTGTCCGTCGATTTAAGGGTGGTATGTTGTACTCATTCGTAATTGCGTACCCATGCATTCCTAAAGACGTTTCCAGAAATTCGATGTAAAGCGCGGATCTCTATCAGAAATAATTGATCCCGGCACTCCGTGCCTCAAAACAATCTCTTTTACATATAACCTCGCCAACTGATCTAAGTTGAATCTGATTTTGATCGAAAGGAAGTGTGCGGATTTCATCAGTCGGTCGATGATAACCCATATTGCGTTGTAGCCTTTCTGAGTCGTCGGAAGGCCAACCACGAAGTCTATTATAATATGTTCCCATTTCCATTCTAGGATCTCTAACGGTTGTAGCAATCCACTCGGTCTTTGATATTCTGCTTTCACTTTCTGACAGGTCAGACACTTGACAACACATTCTGCAAAATCACGTTTCAAATTCGGCCACCAGAAATGTTGTCTAAGATCTTGGTACATCTTGGTACTACCAGGGTGAATCGAATATCGTGAACTATGAGCCTCGCTTAAAATATCTTCCTTAATCTCTCAGATCAAGCGGCACCTAAATTCTACTCTCAAATCTCAGTATTCCTTCCTTATCCATCTTAAATCTTGGTTCGGTTCCTTCAGATATCTTCTTTGTCACCTTTTTGCATTCATCATCCTGAAGCTTAGCCTCCTTTACTTTTTCTAGTAGAGTTGTACCAGATTGTATCTGAAATATTTTCTCATCAATCTCCATAGGATACTTCACTTCTAACTCCAATTTTTCCATTTCTGCAATTAGCTCCTCCTAAGCAGTCAACATCATCAATTTCTCATGACCCTTTCTACTTAAGGCGTCAGCAACCACATTTGCTTTACCCGGATGGTACAAAATCTCACAGTCGTAATCCTTAATTAATTCCAACCATCTTCTTTGACGTATATTCAAATCCTTCTGCGTGAAAATATATTTCAGACTCTTGTGGTCCGTATATATTTCACACTTCTCCCCGTAGAGGTAGTGCCTCCAAATTTTCAAAGCAAAAACAACTGCAGCTAACTCCAAGTCATGGGTTTGGTATCCCTTCTCGTAATCCTTCAACTGTCGTGATGCATACGCAATGACTTTACCGTTTTGCATAATCACACATCCAAGTCCTTTATGCGACGCATCGCTAAAAACAACAAAATATCATGTATCATCCGGAAGGGATAACACAGGTGCCGTACTCAATCTCTTCTTCAATTCTTGGAAGCTCTCCTCACACTTCTCCGTCCAAACAAATTCCACATCTTTACGAGTTAAATTTGTTAGCGGAGTTGTGATCTTAGAAAATTCTTGAATGAATCTTCTATAATATCCCGCCAATCTAAGGAAACTTCTTACTTCCGTCGGCATTCTCGGCTGATCCCAATTAATCACGGCTTCGAATTTAGATGGATCTACCGAAATTCCATTTTTATCGATCACGTGACCAAGAAATTGTACTCGTTCAATCCAAAATTCACATTTCGAAAACTTGGCATACAACTTTTCCCTTCTCAATATTTCCAATGTTAATCTCAAATGCTCTTCATGTTCTTCCTTGGTTTTCGAATAAACCAAAATGTCATCAATAAATACCACTACGAACTTCTCCAAAAACAGCTTAAACACAACATTCATTAGTCCCATAAATGTTGCAGGAGCATTCGTAAAACCAAACGACATTACTAAAAATTCGTAGTGACCAAATCGCGTTCTGAATGCTGTCTTTGGTACATCCTCTGGCCTCACCTTCAGTTGATGATAACCACTCCTCAAGTCAATCTTAGAAAAGTATCTCGCTCCCTTTAATTGGTCAAACAGATCATCGATTCTCGGTAATGGATATCTATTTTTAATCGTGACCTTATTCGATTCTCTGTTGTCAATGCAGAGCTGCATCGATCCGTCCTTCTTTTTCACAAATAAAACCGGCGCTCCCCACGGCGATACGCTCGGTTGAATGTACTTCTTGTCCAGAATTCTTGTAATTGTACCATTAATTTTTTTATCTCTCATCGGTGCCATACGGTATGGTGCCTTCGATATTGGAGCGATTCCAAGGCGCCAAATCGATCACGAAATCTACTTCTCTATCTGGTGGAAGTCCTTGAAAATCGTCTGGAAATACATCGATGAAGTTCCTCACAATCGGTATCTCTTCTACCTTTGGATTCTCTTTTCGACTTTCGACTATGTAAGCTAAGTATCCTACACAGCCTTGTCTCAATAATTTTCTGTCCTGCATCATCGTTAGATAACTCGCTTGTCTAGGAGACTTGCTACCATAAAACACAACCTTTGACGGAGTCATAAGGTTAATACGCTTCTTTTGGCAATCAATTACAGCTCCATAATTGAATAACTAGTCCATTCCCAATATAACATCGAATTCCCCAAGTCGAATAAGGATAAGATCTACATTCATGATATTACCCTTAATATCCACTCTACAGTTCTTATACACGTACTTAACAGGGATTATCTCTCTATTCGCAATTTCTATGTTCATGGGATATTCCAACTCATTCTTAAGTAAATCTAAACTATTAGCAAAGTCATCGAATATAAAGGAACAAGTAGCTTTTAATCAAATAAAACATAAGCATTAATTTCATTGATCGGAATGATACCGCCACCACATCACGAGACTAAATTACATCCCCGCACCATCATATTGAAAGTCCCAAGGCTTATTTCGGTTTGTTGCGGTTGGTCGGTGATGGTTAAGGCATTTCCACCGTTGTTTCCACTTGTTACCTCCTCGGTCCCGCCCTCCCGATCCCTTCTTAGGGCGCTCTCTTGCTAGATGATCCTTGAACCACGGTTGAAACAAGCACCCTTCTTCGTTAGATAAGTTAGGTGCTATGTGGCCTTCCGACCACAATTGTAGCATACTCTTTTTCCTTTCATACATACTCCCAGATGAGCTTTCCTTGTGGTCCGCATGCTTCGATTCTTTTCTTCCGATTACCTTGCCGATTTCCGATGATGAGTTGTCGCTCCACCTTTTTTCTTCGATTGAAATTTCAACCTCCTGTGCCACTTCCACTGGCCTTGTTATTAATTTTACCTTCACTCTTCTTCTTCTTCTGATCTTGATTGTACTTGGTCACCGCATCGCTTCCTCCTTCAGCGAGGATGGCCTTTTCGAGTACTCCGGTAAATGTGTTTATCTCGAAACATTGAAACTTTATCAGATACCCAAGGCTTTAGTCCTTGTTCGAATCTTTCCGCTTTTCTCTCGTCGGTGTGTGTATTTGGTACGGCTAACCTTGCCAACTCATTAAATTTAGCCGCCAGTACGCCATGTTTCGCTTCTGGCCTGTAAATTGAACCTCCATCTGATTCTGCGAACTAGTTGGGAAATACATTTCGAAAAACATCTCTTTAAATCTCTCCCACGTAATTACACCTTCACCTCCTCGCACTTTGTTTGCTTACCACCAGTAGCTAGCCTCAGACTTCAGTATAAACGTTCCAAAAGCGGTCTTCTCTAACCCTAGCAACGTCGAAAGCCTTCTCCATTTCCATAACCCATGTTTGAGCCTCGATTGGGTTCATGGAACCTTTGAACTCTGGAGGTCCCACCGCCTTGAAGTCTTAAACGTTGTGTTTGGTGGAGCTTGAGGTTGATTATTCATGGCTCCAGTCAGTAAGTTCACCAACTGCTGAATGGGATTAGCATTGGTGTTATTATTATTATTGGTAGACTCTTCCTGAGCTGGTTGACGTTGATGTCTTCTCCTTGGCGGGATATTTCTGTTAAATATACGCTTATGAGAACTTTATTTATTTCTCTAAATAGTTAAGGCATTTCTTAACAATTTAACATTCTCATTTAACACATCATCTCAAACAACTTGATATATTTTCATTCAAATCAAAAGTTTTAACATTAAACGATAGCATAACTGCTATTTACATCAACTATCCTAGAATAAAGAATCCATAGGATTTAAAACATTCAAATATTCTTTCGTTCATAAACACGTCAGAATTTACATCTAAAAACTAATTAAGTTCTTCACATAATTAAGCAAATCATATCACTGCCGGTTAAGGTACTGATTAGCCTTGCTACGCTCCTCTTCTAAGATGCGATACATCGTTCTGCAATCCATCATGTACAATGGTAATCCTTCAAACTGAATTAGGTGCCTCAAAACTCGATCTTGGGTCTCATTCATTGCCTTGTTAAGTGTAGAATATGTCTCCCCAATCTTCGCCTTCTTTTTATGACCATCATCTTCTGCACGATCAGCTCGACGTGATTCTCTTACCCAGCCTTCCTCTACTATTTTTAGTCTTTCGGAGGTTTCCTGTAGTTCCTTCTTCAGTTTCTCTATCTCCTCGGTCTTATCTTCGGTTTGACCCTTCTCATGGACCAAATCCCATTCTACATTTCCCAGTCGTGAGTGAAGGGTCGAAATCTCCCTCTCCTTCTGCTCTAGAGTAATATGTTGAATAACCGTTCGCTCAGTCAAATCCTTGACCTCGTCTCGTAACTCTACGTTACGGTTGTATAACGTGTCATACATCTCAACATCAACGGTGTACCGTGGTAACTCCTCTTCTTCCTCTTCCTCAACAAATTCCTCCTCAGGATCAGTCTCAGGTTCATGCTCCTGACCAACAACGGTGATCAATGGAGATGATTCCCTCTACACCAGCTGCTCCCTAACGACATGAATGTCTCAGGGCTCCTCCTCTATCGGTACTATAGGTACACGGGGTTCTTCCTCCCCAGCTTGACAAGCTTCTCCAACATTCGACATCCTGACAACAAAAAGTTTGAGTTTTAGTTACTAAGTCATACTAGTGAGCACATAATTTTAACACATAAGCATATAAAGTCTTTTATTATCTTCAATGAATTATAGAAATTCATTTCCTAGAACTCGATAAGAGTTTTCCATCACTATGTTCTTTATATAAGGCTACTACCTAAGGTTGTTCCCCCACCTAAGGTTCATAACCTACAGCTTTGATACCAACTTGTGACATCCCCAAATCCGGGTACTTCGATTCCATGGGATTTGGTGTTCATTGTACAAATATCATCTATTTATCTACCCATAATAAATGCAAACCATGCAATAGATAGAAATAAAATCTTCCCTTTATAGGGTTACAACTTCTGAATCATAAACATAATCCCAGGTTAAACTAACCTTAAACATCTATGTGTGGAAATATAAACAATAAGTCTTAAACAACATCATTAACTCAAGTCTAACATAAATACATCATCAAATAAAATAACAAGACTTCATCACTTGCTAATTTTGCCCTTGCCCTTACTAGTGGAAGGTTCATCGGTTCTTTCGTTCTGAACTGCAATGTTATTAATAAGCAAGAGTGATCACTATTGCCCACAAGTATAACAATGAAATAATAGTAGAATAACATGCAGGTGAATCAAAGATATCTGAGTAAAAGCTCAACTTTTGAATCAAGAATGAATAACAAGAATCAAAAGAATTCTGAGGGTCATAAGACCTTGAACTATGTCCTAGGTTATCAAGGGTTATACTTGAAACCTTTAACAGTCATAAGACTATGGACCTTTCTTCTCGTACTTAGGAGAATCAGCCCTTAGTACCATACTGTGCACAATATCTTAACGCTAACGCATAAGTAAATCCATTTACAGGGTTGTTCATCTTAGTTTGACATTCAAGTCCACACCAAAAGAAGTTTGGTTTGGATAATTCAATAAGGGTTCTAAAATTTAGAACGTTCATCAACTAAGGACTAGTTGAATCAATAAAGTTCACTAGTCTAATAAGGTTCAACAATAATGATATTCAATTTAAATAATAATCTCAAGAAGTATACAATAGGACAATTATTGTATAACTGAATCATGCTTTGAAAAGATAATCAATCTTTAATATAACATTTGAACTTGAATAATAGTAATGATAATTTACTCGAGGTAAATAATAAACTTGAACAATAATGACAAGTAGGGTTAGGAACTTGCCTCGTGCGTAGAGTACACATTAACTAAGCACGTTCTTTGAATGTAGTCCTACATACCATTCACATTCACAATACCAGTTAATTATAACTTAACTATTCATCAATGATCATTCTTTTGTCTAAACTTTGTTTATGACTATACTTAGTCAATTTATCAAATTTACGGTCACATAAAATCACTTCATGAATAATAATTTAATTATGTATTTCATAACTCAATCTACATGTAATTATGTTATTTATATGTTAAACATCTATTTTATCATCACATTATACTTCTAACATGTTTACATGTTCATTACATTAAGTTACTAACACATTGCTAGACTTAATCATTTTTAAAAATTCCATTTCTGAACTTTCTGGAGAGTGGTGGCCATGTGCGCCACTATTATTCTGGTCTTCACATGGCATGATGGTCATGGCTACTGGCCCAGATTTCATGGCTGCCTGCTTTCGAAGTTTTCATCATGGCGGCGTGGGAAATAATAAGACGAGTCTGGTGGTGCGTGATGCGAATTAGAAACTGCTACGTAATTCGCAAAAATTACGTAACATGCCCAAAAAACTCAAATTAAATTACTACTACACGAAATTAATCATACCCACATGTTATAATTCATATATAATCAATACCCAACACTTATAGAGTGATTTTAACCCATTAAAACACATAATCACAGAACTAATATATGTGAATTTCACTGACTTTGATGTTCTTGAAGGTTTTGAAAATAAAACATGAAAATTATCACTACGGATTTGTTATAACACCGAATCCGTTTATTTAAACTTTGGTCTCTTCGTATCAACATGTATAACAACATACGAGTGTAAAATTTAGGGATAATATACGATCAACGCATTAAATACCACGTATAAGGCCATATGGCCAAAACCCAAACTCTGTAATTTATGAAAAACATATACGACGTGTGTTTTCATGAAACTGATGATATGGTTTACATAATATATATAATAAAATACAATTTGATAACATTTAACACATATATAAACTTATAATCATATCATTTCCCAAATACAGAGATTTACAGAAAACTTGAAAGCCATTTTTCTATGAAAACTCAATGACGTAAAAACAGAATTTGGTTTGGAGAAATTACCTGAGTATAGATTTAGAAGAGATGATCGGTGGTGATCCTTTCACAAGTATTTGTTTGATTATACACTCACAATTTTCTTCACAATACTTTAATTATCTCGACAAACTCTCTCCGAGTATTTCTAGACTTAGTAAAATAATAAGAGAAAAGAAGACGTCAGTAATAAATAAAAAGCAGATTGTGTGGTGGATTACCCATCATGGGTTAACCGCCTCAACCTCTACTAGTGCCATGTTTGGCTAGCCTTAAAAGGCTTATTCTCATTTAATTTAATAACTCTTTTATCATATAGTTTAAATCATGTCACACCTTACACAATAATTCAATTATCTTATTTAATTTAATTAAATAACATATAATAATTTGTCATAAATTCACATAGTCACATAATTAATTTTCTCATTAATTAATTATATCAAATTGTTAAATCTCTAATTAATAATTAAATTAAAATACCAATAGGCTTATTAAATATTTCTTTTAATACAATAAGCTCACATAATCACATACTTCGATAATAAAAATTCTCTACATTAATTTAATAAATGTAACACATATAATTAAATTAATCTACCACAATTGCATCAATTAATTATTTAATCTAATAATTAAATCATCGAAAATATTTATTTACTTCAATAAATATTAAAAATTAAATTACAAAAATCTCATTCGTCACAGTCATGATACCTTGAAAACTAAAATCTGATATTAGTGAGCATGTTTGATGACACTCTTAGACTCGCTCATATAGTATAAACATATATATACCATGCTTAGGTAGCATGTTTCAAGAAAAGCATGAACAAGGCCTATTTTCAACTAAAGCGGTGTTAGTTTCACATATGCATTATGAATACAAACAAGCATGCCAAATATGAGTTTTATAACGCTTATGTGTGTTTAGAAAGCAATCATGTTAGACTTTGTGGTTTCACGACCTTGAATGGCCTTAAATGAGTTAAGTGTTTAAATTAGAAATATATTAGAAAAGAGAACCTAGATTGACTTGAGGAGCATGAAAAGACCCTAAACATGACCAATGTGATATATGTGATTGTTTTGGAGTTGTATTGAAATAAAAAGTCCATGAGTAGAGGAGGTCTTAACCTTGATCATTCTTAATTTGTTTGTAAAGTGACTAAGTATTTGATTCATGATGACTTATAAACTGATTTTGTACCATATGTGCGTACTTGTATCGTGTCAAGCTTGATTAAAGACCGTGTTAGCTAATGAACCTTGTATACATATAATACGCTATAAATAGGATTCGAAAGGTTGATTTATTAACGTGGATAAACTAAGCTTAAGGTAAGTTTTTCTAAACCTATCTTATTACCTTGTGCAAGTATCTTTGCATTCTATATTCAACAAATACCATAAGCTTATCTCTTTGAATACAAGTTATATTACTTTCTCGTTCAAATGAGCTAATATGCTTAAACCCTTTTGAGAACTATTATTCATGATGACCTTGGTATTGATCTTGAATATTGTGAAAGAGTCGATGCCATTTGATTCAGCTAGACTATATGCATGTTTATAAAACTGTCCAAACCACTTGATTGGTGCGGAAATCTTAAAAACTAAGTTGAACAACCCTTATGATAAGGGGAAGGTATGTTGTTGGAAACCCCGACACATGAGTATATTATTATTGTGGTGTTATGCATAACGTAAAGTATTGTAGACTGATCCTTTATAATACTTGTTCTTTTGGGTTATCAGTTTAATATTGATGATTCTAGTAGATGTTCAATAATCCTTAGTGACTACTTAGTATAAATTGATTATCCAGTTGGACACCTTGATAGTCGTTGAATTCATATATATTTCAGTTGATTTATATTGAATTGTCGTTCTTATTCCAAGAATTGTTGATATTTTTCATCCATGATATTAATTCTAACACTTGAACTATCCTAGAAATGACACTTCGATATTTCAAACCTTGTGATATATATATATATCCTATACCCTTGTTGTATATTACTTGCTGGGAAAGTTGTGCTCATCCTTGCTTATTTAAAACCTTTCAGTTAAGGCAGAACAGGGAGGTGTTTCTGGGAAGGACAAGGGCAAGGGCAAGGGCAAGGCTACCGACTAGTTTGTCCCTTTATGTTTAAATTACTCATGTTGTATTAAGACTATTTGGAAACTGTGTTTAAACTTAAGTAGGATTATGTAATAAGTCTTTATTCAATATTATTATGTAATCTATTAAGTACTGTAGGTTGCGAGACTTGGGAGAATAATTATAATAAAACATTGTATATTATTCTAAAGTATACTTTCCGTTGTGTATGCGTTATTTTAGTTATTATGGTAAATACTTTAAGAACGTGATGAACCGAATTCGGGTGACCAAGTGGAGGTCAGAATTTCGGGGCGTCACATCTATCAAAGTCAAAGATCGGATATTAACAATATATAACTGAATAAACATTATACACATGCAAAGTACTATGTTCAAAAGAGTTAGAACAATCTCATTTGAATCGACATTTTAGAACAATATATGCTTTGTACAATAATTAGAAAAGTTAAACTTGCTCGATGTAACGAATTAGGTTACAAGAGCTTAATCAATCGTATATAAGAATAGAATAAGTAATATTGCTCAATAGAATTTAGGAACTTGCATTCATTAATAACAGAATGAAGTTAGAAAGCTTGCTCAATGTAAAAAGTTAAAGTTTAGAAACTTGCACAATTATGAAAGTAGAGTTAGAGAACTTGCCTTGTTTGTAAGCTACACAAATGTACTATAATCTTCAATTACCCTACATACATCATTAAAATCGCAACAACAATTACTTGTATGAATATTAGTTTTAGGGGTTTAAACCATCATTTAGGTCAGAACCCTAACCTAGAACCTAACCACGTTGGTTAACACCTTAAAGATTCTGAAGTCACACTATAAACCTTATCATTTATATTTAACTTTTGAAAACATCACATTTGGTTCATTACATAACTTATTCAAGTAATCACTTAAATTCTTTTACACTGTATATAATAACGCATGAAAATCTGTTATTGTAGTTTATATTGTGCCCTAACATTATTAACATGAATGCTAAACTAATATAAGTCCATTACACATGACCTGCAATTAAGTAGAGTTCACTGTCTCGAGATCGATAATGGCGCCAACCGCCAAGAATGAATATAAACGGGTTACCGCTACTGTGGCGATGACAATGGGCAGGCCGCTTAAATGTCAGCAAGACCCGATGACAATGCAAGCGTTCGCCATGATGCCTCGATTCAGTTTTGCATAAACTTGAAATCAGACTCTACTTTGGCCAAAAATCCCAATTCTACAGAAAATTACACAACTTCAACATCTGAAACTTTGTAATATTATAGTTACACATGCTAAACACCATTCTATATACAAAACATTACATATACATCATTTTGAGGAACCTAAACCATAGTTTTTCCAAATTTCTTTATTTTTTAAACCTTTAATGAATTTGATCACCACAAATTCATTTTCTAAACAATTGATATAATTTAAACTATGTTATTTTCGTTTCTTAACATATTATCACAATCCAACTTCAATTCGTAGATTACAACACATATACGGCATGAAATTTGTACTTTCTAAAGCAATTTTCAAATATGAACACTGTTAGTTATATTTCCTTCTTATAGTTCAATTTCACGTGTTTGATTGCTACCCCTTTTATATATACACGCCAATAACAGACTCTACAATACTATCACACACCCATAACACATATCTTACAATCAACACTTAACAAAAACCCAATTCCAGAAAATGAAAATTACAAAACTGAGAGTTAGAATTAGAGGTAGATTCTACCTTAAATACTTGATCGAATGCTAGCACAAGATAACGAATCTCTCCTTCTCTTGGCAACTCACATAGATAACTCTCTCAATTTCTCACTCTCAATATTCTGTAATTCTTTCTTCTCTGAACTTAGCCTTAGAGAAAAATAAGACGCGTAACCCACATATATTGACTCCTACGTTCGTCCGGTAAAAACACAAAAATGCTCGCGTCAGTTACACAAGACCAAAGGCCACAAGGCCATGTTTGGCTAACCAAAACTCCCAAACTAGATTTTTATTGTATTATTTATATTATATAGTTCCACTTGTCACACATGCAACACATTAAATAGATTATAACAATAATAATAAAAATCTTATTATCATTATACTTAAATTTAATAAATAATTATATATCCAATTTAATTAATAAATTAGACACATCACTTTATTTAATTTATTTATTTCCTTTAAATTAAACAATTCATTTAATTTAATTATTTTCTTAAATATTAAGCAATTGATTTAATTTAATTAAACCCATTAGATAAAATTGTCATTAATTAATTTAGTTACCAAATTAATTCACCACAATTCATCAATTATTTATTTTCCCCAATAAATAAATTATTTAAAATATTTATTTAACTTAATAAATATTTAAATAAAATTACAAATTTCTCGATCGTTACATCCTTCCCTCCTTAAAAGGATTATGTCCCCAGAATCACAACTCGAAAAATTTATTTGTTACATTCTTCCTTCCTTAACAAGATTCTGTCCCCAAAACAACTGAGGATAATTCTTCATCATAACGTTTTCAAGTTCCCACGTAGCTTCCTCAACATTGTGGTTCCTCCAGATTACCTTAACAGAAGGTATCACCTTATTCCTCAGTACTTGCTCTTTTCTATCAACAATTTGAACATGGACTTCTTTATATGTTAAGTCTTTCTCAAACTGTAAGGGCTCATATTCTATAACATGTTTATAATCAGGTTTATACGGTCTCAATATCGAGATATGAAAAATATTATGAATATGCTCCAACTCTGGAGGTAAAGCTACCTCATATGCTACTTCACCAACCCGTCGAAGTACTTTGAAAGGTCCTATAATCTAGGGCTCAATTTCCCCTTCTTGCCAAATCGAATTTTCCCCTTCCAGGGAGAAACTTTCAAGAAAACATAGCTACCGACATCAAATTCTCTATTTTGTCGATCTTTGAAGGCATTTCTTCCGGCTTATCTTGTGCGGCCATCAACCTTGCTCGAATAACCTTGATGATCTCGACAGTCTGTTGTACTAATTCTGGACCCAATAGCTGTTGTTCACCTACCTCATCCCAGCATAACGGAGTTCTGCATTTTCTGCTGTATAACGCTTCGTAAGGCGGCATGCCAATACTCGCGTGATAACTACTATTATAAGCAAATTCCACTAATAGCAGATGGTCATCCCAATTTCCTTTGAAATCCATTATACATGCTCTGAGCATATCTTCTAGTGTTTGGATAGTTCTCTCACTTTGTCTGTCGGTTTGAGGATGGTACGCTGTGCTCATTCTCAGTTGTGTTCCCAAACATTCTTGTAATCGTTTCCAGAAATTAGATGTGAAACGTGGATCTGTCTGACACAATGGACATAGGTACACTGTGTCTTAACATAATTTCCTTCACGTATAATTTTGCTAACCGATCTAGGGTAAATCTAATCTTGATTGATAAGAAGTGTGTCGACTTCGTTAATCGATCAACAATCACCAAAACGGCGTCATAACCTTGCTGAGTTGTTGGAAGACCTACCACAAAATCCATTGTGATATGCTCCTATTTCCATTCCGGTATCTCCAACGGTTGTAATAATCCGCTTGGCCTTTGATGTTCAGCTTTAACCTTCTGACACATTAAACACTTCGTCACACACTCAGCCACATCCTTCTTCATATTTGGCCACCAAAAATGATGTCTAAGATCCTGGTACATTTTCGTACTTCCAGGGTGAATCAAATATCTTGAGTTGTGAGCTTCACTCAGAACTTCCTCTTTAACTTCCGGTACTGGCGGAACCCAAATTCTCCATTCGAATCGAAGTAACCCTTCCGAATCGATTTTGAATTTGATTTCCCCCCCTTCAGATATTTTCTGTCTTATCTTTTTGCAGACTTCATCCTGAAGTTGTGCATTTTTCACCTTATCTACCAATGTTGAATTGTTTACCATCTTGAACAACTTTTCATCGGATTATGTCGGATATTTAATTTTCAACTCCATCTTAGCCATTTCCGACACTAGCTTCTCCTGAGCAGTCAACCTCATTAACTTTTCTCATCCCTTCCTACTTAAAGCATAAGCAACAACATTCTCCTTTCCGGGATGGTAGAAAATCTAGCAATCATAGTCTTTGATCAATTCCAACCATTTTCTTTGTCGCATATTCAAATATTTTTGTGTAAAGATATACTTCAGACTTTTATGGTCAGTATATATCTCACACCTCTCCCCATAAAGATAATGTCTCCAAATCTTCAGGGCAAACACCACCGCAGTCAACTCTAAGTCATGAGTCGGATACCCCTTTTTCGTACTCTTTTAATTGACGTGATGCATACGCAATAACTCTGCCGTTCTGCATAAGCACACAACCTAGTCCTTTATGTGATGCGTCACTATACAACACAAAATTCCCTGTATTATCAGGCAATGACAATACAGGTGCTGAGCTCAACCACTTCTTCAACTCGTGAAAACTTTCCTCACACTTCTCCGTCCAAACAAAATTAACTGCCTTCCTGGTTAAATTCGTCAACGGGGTCGCGATCTTAGAAAAGTCCTGAATAAAATGCCTATAGTAACCTGCCAACCCTAGGAAACTCCTTATCTCTGACGGTGTCTTCGGCTGATCCCAGTTTACTGCAGCTTTAACTTTTGATGGATCTACCCAAATTTCGTCTTTATCAATAACATGCCCGAGAAACTGTACACGTTCCAACCAAAACTCACATTTTAAAAATTTTGCGTACAACTTCTCTTTTCTCAATGTCTCCAACGTCACTAGTGTTCAACATGTTCTTCCTTGGTCTTAGAATACACCAGGATATCATCAATAAACACTACCACAAATTTATCTAAGAATGGTTTAAACACCCTGTTCATCAAATCCATGAACACTGCAGGTGCATTGGTTAAACCAAATGACATAACCAGAAACTCGTAATGACCATACCGAGTTCTGAATGTCGTCTTCGGTACATCTTCTGGCCTCACCTTCAGTTGATGATAACCACTCCTCAAATCTATCTTTGAAAAATAACTTGCACCCTTCAGTTGATCAAACAGGTCATCGATTCTTGGTAACAGTTACTTATTTTTAATCGTAAACTTATTCAATTCTCTGTAATCAATGCAGAGCCGCATCGATCCATCCTTCTTCTTAACAAATAACACTGGCGCTCCCCATTGTGATACACTCGGCTGGATATACTTCTTGTCGAGCAATTCCTGCAATTACACCATCAACTCTTTCATCTCTACTGGGGCCATTCTGTATGGTGTCTTAGATATCGAACCTGTTCCTGGTACTAAATCAATCACGAACTCGATTTTTTGATCTGGCGGAAGACCCGGCAAATCATCTAGAAATACGTCTGCAAAATATCTTATGATTGGTATCTCTTCTAACTTCACACTTTTCTTTTGTGTATCAACAACGTAGGCTAAGTATCCTACACATCCTTGTCTTAACAACTTCTTGGCTTGAATCACCGTTAGACAACTTGCTTGTCGCGGTGATTTTCTGCCATAGAACACAACCTTTGACGGAGTCATAAGGTTAACACACTTTCTTTGGCAATCAATTACTACTCCGTGATTGAATAACCAATCCATTCCCAGTATAACATCAAACTCACCAAGTCTAATTGGTATCAAGTCTACCCTCATCTCTTGGCCCTTTATAACCACTCTACAATTCTTATATATGAATCTAACATGAATCATTTCCCTATTTTCAATCTCTATGCTCAAAGGATAATCTAATTCTTCTTGAGGCAAATCTAAGTTTTGAGAAAATTCATCGGATATAAATGAACAAGTAGCACCCGAATCAAATAGTACATAAGCATTAATACCATTAATCGGAATGATACTTGACACCACATCCTTAGACTGAAAAGCATCCTGCATGGTCATATTGAAAGTTCTTGCAGTAGGTCGGCTTGACTGAGCTGGTCCAGTGATCGTCAATGCACCACCACCGTTGTTGTTTCCTTTTCCACCACTTGCACTTCCCACTGGATTTTTAGGACAATCACGAGCTATGTGATCCTTCGAACCGCAGGTAAAGCATGCTCCTTTCTTTGGACTAAAATAGTTCGGTGCAATGTGTCCCTGCTGACCACAGTTGAAACACACTCGCTTTCCCTTCAAACATACCCCAGTATGGTTCTTTCCACACGTCGCACAAGCTTCAAACTTTTTCTTCTGTTGATTTCCTTGCTGTCCTCCCGTAGCCGAATTCTCGTTCCACTTCCTCTTCTGATTGTTACTTCCAACATTACTCCCACCAGCCGTATTCTCGTTATCATTCTTCTTCTTCTTCTGTTCTTGGTTGTACTTGGTCAAGGCATCGCTTCCACCTTCTGTGATAATTGCCTTTTCCAGTACGGCCGCAAATGTATTTAACTGGAACATTGAAACCTTTCTATATAGCCAGGTTTTCAATCCTTGTTCGAACCTTCTCGCTTTACGTTCATCTGTATTGACTTGATAAGTGGCAAACCTTGCCAACTCGTTAAACTTCGCAACATATTCTGGCACCGTCATAGTTCCTTGCTTAAGCTCCAGAAATTGCACTTCTAACTGATTCCACGAACTCGCTGGAAAGTACATTTCAAAGAACATCTCCTTAAATCTCTCCCACGCTATCACTCCTTGTCCTCCTCGAACCTTATTTGCTTGCCACCAGTAGCTAGCTTCAAACTTCAGCATGAACGTTGTGAACACAGTCTTTTGATCTTCATTAACTCTAGCAACGTCAAACACCTTCTCCATTTCCATGACCCAGGTTTGGGCTTCCACTGGATTTATAGACCCTTGAAACTCTGGCGGTCCAACCGCTTTGAATTCTTTGAAGGTCGTAACTTGAGCTTGCGGTTGATTCGCAAGTGCTCCCGTCAACAAAGTTACCAACTACTGAACCGGATTAGCGTTGGCCTCATTGTTATTGTTAGTAGACCCCTCAGGAGGTGGTTGTTGACGTGGTTGTCTTCTTCTAGGAGGCATTTTCTGTTAGAATATTCGCTTATTAGTTCCTCACTCAACTTCTTGAGTAATTGAAGTTTAACTTAAACATTCCAAGACTAAAGCTATATCACATAATATTTCAAATAAACTCCAATATTTTATTTATTCATAATGTTTTAAAACATACTAAAGAAAGCATAACCGCTAAAAACATCCACTTTCCTGAACTAGACAAGTTTCAGGATTACATACTCATACTATCCCTTTATTTATCTCAAAATAAGGGATTCACAATTTATTTATTCACATAATTAACCACATATTATTATCACCCTTATTCTATCTAGGCATATTAAGACGTCGTAAGGCTTCTCGACGTTCCTCCTCCATGATACGATAAGCCATTCTACGATCCATCACGAACCACGGCGAGTCTTCAAACTGAGGTGGGTAATAATGGACTCGATCCTGGGCCCTATCAATCACAAAATTAAAAGCATAATCCATCTCCTTCATCTTGGCTTTCTTCACTTGGACTTTAGCCTCAACACGATCTGCACGTTGAGTCGCCTTCATCCAAGCGTCCTCTGCTCTTGTATGCTTAGTTGATTCCTCTTTGAAGTCATCCTTCAACTTCTCCATGTCAGTCTTCATCTTCTCGTTCACTGCCAACAGATCTTCATGCTCACCTTTAGTATGAACCAAATCCCATTCTGTGTTTTCGAGTTTTGAATCAAGTTCCTGAATCTCTATATCCTTCTGTTCCAACGCAACGTGATGCATATCAACAATCTCCTTCAGTTCCTCTACATTATCCTGTAACTCTATGTTACGATCATACAAAACATCATACATCTCAGCCGATACGGAGTTTGGTGGAAACTCCTCAGGATCCTCTTCCTCATCATCCTCCTCTATCTCCTTAGGACTATCCTCCTCGGGATCGGTCACAGGCTCATCCTCCTGGATCAACTGTTCCTGCACTACGTGAATATCCCGGGGTTCATCGTCTATAGGTACCTGAGGTATCACCTCTCTAGCTGGACTGGATCCTCCTTCGTTAGAAATCCTGACAACAAAATATTTGAAGTTTTACTTAACGTTATCAATACTCGCGAGCACATAAGTTATTAACACATAGCACATAATATCTTTTATTGTTTAGTTTCAATGGATGCCTTAATCCATTTCTTAAAACCCGATAAGAGTTAAACACCTCTATGTTTTCTGACTTCTTAAAGGCTACTTCCTAAGGTTTTCCCCACCTAAGGTTCATAACCTAAAGCTTTGATACCAACCTATGACACCCCCAAATCCGGGTACTTCATTTCCACCGAATTTGGTGCTCACTAACAAAATAATTACATCTAACTACCCATAATAAATGATAAAACATTAAATAACTTAAACAATAATCTTTCCCATTAAAAGGTTACATCATCTCATAAAACAATCCCATGTAATCTAAGCTTAAATTATTACATCAATTTGCGGAATACATTATAAAATAAAACAAGTCTTATAACTTCATGCATTTAAATAAACTGTAACTAATTCTTCAACACTTGGACATCTTGCCCTTTCCCTTGCTAGTAGATGGCTCATCACCTCTTTCGACTATAGCTGCATTGTTTAATTGCAAGAATGAGCAAACAATTGCTCACTCACATAAAGAATAGTAACAATAATCATATAAGAATGAACAACGAATGCTGTACAATAATGAACTTGTTCTACGAATAGAAACAGAAATAAGTTCAAACTTTTAATATCTGAGGGTCTTATGATCACGAACTATGTCCATGGTGTTTAGGTATTATTACCTTAACCTTAACAGTCATTAGACTGTACAGACTCTTCTTAATGTACTCAGGGGGATCAGCCCTTTGTACCATGTATTGTGCACAAACATCTAAACGTTACACGTACAAAATCCCCTATGTTAGGGTTGTTCATCTCAGTTTGAATTTAGAATTTCCGCACTAAAGAAAGTTTAGTTTGGAACTAGCTTATCAATGTTTCTAGAATTTTAGAACACTTATTCAATTTCCATCAATAAAGGTTTAATACAAGAATGTATAATTGAACAAGGCTACCAAAGTCAAAGATCAGATATTAACAATATATAACTGAATAAACATTATACACATGCAAAGTACTATGTTCAAAAGAGTTAGAACAATCTCATTTGAATCGACGTATTAGAACAATATATGCTTTGTACAATAATTAGAAAAGTGAAACTTGCTCGATGTAACGAATTAGGTTACAAGAGCTTAATCAACCGTATATAAGAATAGAATTAGTAATATTGCTCAATAGAATTTAGGAACTTGTATTCATTAATAAAAGAATGAAGTTAGAAAGCTTGCTCAATGTAAAGAGTTAAAGTTTAGAAACTTGCACAAATATGAAAGTAGAGTTAGAGAACTTGCCTTGTTTGTAATCTACACAAATGTACTATAATCTTCAATTACCCTATATACATCATTAAAATCGCAACAACAATTAGTTGTATGAACATTAGCTTTAGGGGTTTAAAACATCAAATAGGTCATAACCCTAACCTAGAACCTAACCACGTTGGTTAACACCTTAAAGATTCTGAAATCACACTATAAACCTTATCATTTATATTTAACTTTTGAAAACATCACATTTGGTTCATTACATAACTTATTCAAGTAATCACTTAAATTCTTTTACACTGTATATAACAATGCATGACAATCTGTTATTGTAGTTTATATTGTGCCTTAACATTATTAACATGCATGCTAAACTAATATAAGTCCATTACATGACACCACTGCAATTAAGCGAGACTTCCTTTATCGAGATCGGCTAATGGGCGCGACCGCGCGCCCGAGAATACTAATGGGTTCTGCATGGCGCGTGTGCGAGCCTTGCCTCTCATTAAATCTCGCACCAGACGACAACATGACCGCATGCCGTAGCGATGCCTCGATTCCGGTTTTGCATAAACTTGAAATCATACTCTACTTTGGCCAAAAATCCCAATTCTACAGAAAATTACACAACTTCAACATCTGAAACTTTGTAATATTATAGTTACACATGCTAAACACCATTCTATATACAAAACATTACATATACATCATTTTGAGGAACCAAAACCATAGTTTTTCCAAATTTCTTTATTTTTTAAACCTTTAATGAATTTGATCACCACAAATTCGTTTTCTAACCAATTGATATAATTTAAACTATGTTATTTTCGTTTCTTAACATATTATCACAATCCAACTTCAATTCGTAGATTACAACACATATACGGCATGAAATTTGTACTTTCTAAAGCAATTTTCAAATATGAACACTGTTAGTTATATTTCCTTCTTATAGTTCAATTTCACGTGTTTGATTGCTACCCCTTTTATATATACACGCCAATAACAGACTCTACAATACTATCACACACCCATAACACATATCTTACAATCAACACTTAACAAAAACCCAATTCCAGAAAATGAAAATTACAAAATTGAGAGTTAGAATTAGAGGTAGATTATACCTTAAATACTTGATCGAATGCTAGCACAAGATAACGAATCTCTCCTTCTCTTGGCAACACACAGAGATAACTCTCTCAATTTCTCACTCTCAATATTCTGTAATTCCTTCTTCTCTAAACTTAGCCTTAGAGAAAAATAAGACGCGTAACCCACATATACTGACTCTCATGTTCGTCCGGTAAAAATACAAAAAGGCTCGCGTCAGTTACATAAGACCAAAGGCCACAGGCCATGTTTGGCTAACCAAAACTCCCAAACTAGATTATTATTATTATTATATTATTTATATTATATAGTTCCACTTGTCACACATGCAACACATTAAATAGCTTATAATAATAATAATAATAATCTTATTATCATTATACTTATAATTTAATAAATAATTATATATCCAATTTAATTAATAAATTAGACACATCACTTTATTTAATTTATTTATTTCCTTTAAATTAAACAATTCATTTAATTTAATTATTTTCTTAAATATTATGCAATTGATTTAATTTAATTAAATCCATTAGATAAAATTGTCATTAATTAATTTAGTTACCAAATTAATTCACCACAATTCATCAATTATTTATTTTCCCCAATATATAAATTATTTAAAATATTTATTTAAATTAATAAATATTTAAATTAACAAATAAACTTAGGTAGGTCATACTAGCGAAGGAATTACCCGTCTCTCCCCTCCTAGTTCTAGTCTCACACCTCAGTCAGTGATCATATCCCTAAGCTTTGATACCAACTGTGACACCCCCAAAATAGGTATACATCACCCATTCTGAGTCGTCAAATACATGGTACATAAATCAAATACAAACTTCTTTTATACAATACGACATTAGCGTAGCTTAGAGTTTTTACACGAATATTGTCTCATAGACAGTATTCAAACTCAAATGAAGTCCTCAGTACATTTATTGTGAGACCCCGAATTTTATGAATAATGATTTAATTTTCTCGAATTTTTTTTTTAATATTGAGGAGTAAATTTGATATAATGTTATAGTTGTGGGTAATATTTATAAATTTTGCAAAATAAGCAAGTGTGTATAAAATATTCATGTTGTCGTGGAATATTCGTTTGGTCGTGGAATATTCTTACCGCTTGGGAATATTAAATGACAAGCAGTATGACCTTGTATGGGCCCCATAACGGAAAGCGATTGGATGAAGAAAACGACAAGTATAAGTTTTTTATAAATAACGGCATAATTATTACCGTTAACACTGTTGGAATACTTGGTGGTTAAAATACGATAATGGCGTTGTCAAGACAAGAAGTACATGGTATTGCACAATATTTTTGAATTATTGATTCTTACGTAAGAAGGCACTACTCAATAATTATTATAGTAATTACTGTTCAATATTTTATTTTATTAGTTCAATAATTACTGCGTTGATATTTTATATTATTGTTGTTTAAATAATTGTCACTTCATAATATTTTCCATTATCAGATCAATAATTCATATTATTTGAATAATATTATTAGATAGCATTATTGGCAATGTCTAGAAAGTTCTGTCTAATGAGAGGTTTTGGTCACCTAATTGCGCACCAGTAAGGAGAAATCCTTATTGGAAAGCCTCCTCTTTCTGAGGAGCAGTGCGGTTTGTCGATTATTGTGATTCTGTAATATTATTTGTGAATAATTAATTATTTATTTATATGATAAGGAAAATATTTATTTTATGTGGATATAAATGGAGGAATTTTTAGAAAAGTGACAATTGTTGAAAATTGATATTTTATCTTTTCTGATAAAATAATTCATTTAAATATAATATTATATTATAATGGTGATATTTTTACAATGAATGTGTGATATATGAGTAAATGAGGAGGAAGAGTATTTTTGTTACAAAATATGTTTAACACGTGTTTTGTGTGTTGGTGGACCCTATTTTTGATTGAAATTTAATTATAGCCTGCAAAATCGTCCGTATGTGGATTTCGGTCAATTTCTGTTTGAAATTTGAAAAAACTTAAAACTACAAAGTTGTAGAGAATTGAATTTCCTATGAAAAGACATAAGATTCAAATTTTTCTGATAAAGGGCTATTTATTATGAATTATTGAAGTTCCAAAACAATTGATTTTTGAAGTTTTAATTATTTTTTTTTATGAAAAATGTTTTGTTATGTTTAGGGGGCCCCACTGGTTGTTGAAATGGCTGGATTCAGTTATTCAAAGTGGGCGTAGGAAATTTATATAAATATATTAATATTTTATTAAATTTTCTACTTTAGTGTTCTAAGCAATTTCCTATAAATAGGGTGCTTAGATTAGAATTGAAAATCACACCAGAAACTGAAATTTTCTCTTTCTATATTATCGAGCTTATTCTTCTGAGTATTTTGATACTTTGAGTGTTGCTATACGGTGCAAGTTTCTTTCAGCGTTATATCTGATATTCCAGCCAGAGTACTATTCTTTCGAGGTAAAGGATATTATTTATTTCATATTCTGAAGAGATGTTATTTTTCGTATTCGTATGAATATTATTTTGTTCAATTATCGCAAGAAATATTATTTTCATTTAATATTCGTAAGGAATATTATTTCGTTCAATATTCGCAAGAATTATTAATTTCATTTAATATTCGTAAGGAATATTATATTTGTTCAATATTCGAAAGGAATATTATTTTCGTTTAATATTCGTAAGGGATATTATTTTGTTCAGTATTCGTATAAAATAATATTTTTTTTCATACTCTGTAGTATGTAAGTAATATTATTTCGTTTCAGATTTCGAATTCTATACTCATTTTGTTAAAATTTTGGCTTCTATACTCCATGAAATTAGTAGAATATCCTTGATATTTGTGCTTCATCCAGTATCTTTTCATGAAAATATTATTCTGAGCATTCTTGATAAGTTTTAACTTTTTCATGCCGGGGTACTATTCACAGGGTTACTATTCCTGAAGTTACTATTCACTGGGTACTATTCACTCAGTTACTATTCACCCGGGGTACTATTCATGACAAAAATTGATTACTTTTCAGTCCAAATCATTTTTGATACAATATTATTCTTGAATTTTACTCCACAAAGAAGTATCATGTTGACAGTTTGGACGTTATTGATTTCTGGATAAATTAAATTATAAATCTTTAAAAAGTTATCCTTGAACTTGTTTTATTGAATTCTTATATCACTATCATCATCCTCATGATTATATTATGTTGAAAGTCATATGTGGCCTGTAGTGCATAGATGGACTTGCACTACAAAAAAATGGGGGTTTAACAACAACCGATTTTTATTGCTAAAGGTGCCAAATTTCGTTGCTAAAGGTTTTGTAGCGACTTTCTGATCGTTAACGTCTTTTCGTTATGCCATAAGCGTTGCTAATTGTTCCGCAACGAACGTATTTTTTTCGTTGCTAAAAGTAATACATTTTGCAATGAAATTTGGCTTTCGTACAGAGACATCGATCCTTTAGCAACAAAATGTATTGTCGCTGAATAATTAAAATGTCGTTGCTAAAAATCCCATTTCGTTGCAAAAGCATGCTAATTGGCAACGAAATGAACTCTCTTTTTTTTTGCAACGACCATGCATTTTCGTTGCAATTGAAACCATTTTGCAACAACATTTTTGTTGCAGTAAATTATGAAAATTGTTGCCTAAGCTTGTTTTCGTTACGGAATGTAAATTTTTTAGCAACGATTTTCGTTGTTGATTATAATATTTGGCAATGACATTATGCTGAATCAGCAACGAAAATGTTTGTTGCTGGTTATTTTTCAATAGCAACGAAAGTCATTAATTAGCAACGACATTATATGTTGCCGTTTTTTTATATGTGCAACGAAAGTTGATATGATTTGCAACGATAAAAAATATTGCCTTTTATTTTAGTATTAGCAACAATATTCTCTCCATTGTTATTAGGTTAATTTTTCGTTGCCAAATATTATATTTTTAATGTCATTAACAACAAAAAATTGTTGCTAAATGTATAAAAAATTGTTGCTATATTAAAACTTGCTCAATGCTTTGTTAACGAATTATATTGTTGCCAAATCATAATTTGACATTATTTTTGTGTACCTGGCTGGCTCAATGTCCCCATGGCAAATAATGGCAAAAATACAAAAAACTAAAATATTATTAACTTAATAAAATCATCCACTACATAATCATTCATTATCTTTATAATTAACAATCTAAAGCTACCACAGTTCTTCAATCAAAGTATATATACATATATAGAGAGAGTACACTTCATAATTTCGTCCCTTGTCTTCCGTAAATATATCACAAAAATTTAATACCCAGTATTGTAAGACAGGTCATAGAAGCAGTCTTCCTGCACATTTAAAAATAATAACAAGTCAGGAAAATAAAGTAAATAGGTCACCAGAGGCACTTAGTGCCAAAATCAATACACAAAGACAATAGAGTTGCTACGTGGTATTAATGTACACCGTATTTCTCATAAGCAGAAAAAGATAAATGGGCAATCACAATATCATTTGCTAAAAATCCAAATAGAAAAAGAACCTTCAATGTGACTATATGATAAATATGTTTACAAGAAAAAATTAGAATCTTAATCGGCCATTTCATGAATTAATTTCAGTAAACATAGTGGTAAATATATTTTCTGTTACAAGACTTGTAGATTATTATTATATGTTGACCTCAAGTCAGAATTTAGTCACATTCAACAACCACAAGCATCACACAATCTTAAATAACAATGTTTAGATTTCTATATAGAAATGACAACAATTATGGAAAAGTTGAGGCTATTAGTCAATGTGGAAAAACTTTTCTTGAGATGGCAAATTTCCATATAGTATATGCCCCAAAGATGCTAGCTATAATCACAGACATCATAGATTTGTTTACCAAGAAATCAACATGTTGCAGTAGACATTGGAAAGACACATTTATTGATTACTTGGGAATTTTTAAGTGGTAAGGGCAGAACATACCCAGGTCAGCGAGATAAGTTCCTCCCCTTCATAATTGGGTCCTACAAGAATAGTCCCTGATGAAGAATAGTCCCTGAGGGTTGGTATGGTCACATCTTAAATGTCGACCATATCTCATTTTGATCATGAAACCATCAGAACTGCTTTTCACCTCAACTATATTGAAAAACAGATGAAATGCATAAATAGATTATAAGCAATGGAATGGAGGCACATACACAGAGATTATGGTTAGGGTTTAAATACATGCTGAATAATTTGTAAGGCCTACTTCAAGTCCATATTGAGGCAGCTCATGCGAATATGTTGTTGCAAGTACCATATCTCCAATAATGCTAGCAGATACAATTTGAGCAGTAATATCCTTGTTTGTCTATAACAGATTTAAGGTTAAACTTGTACAATAAAGAGTTAATTGTTCTCACAACCTCAAAAGAATAAAATTTCAATGCGCAAAGCAATTTACATATAAAAATTTCAAATTAAAATATCTAAGAATGAAATTTCTCATGCCTAGAAATCAACAGATTCCCGAGAAAGACGAAAGCAAACAATTTTTTTTTTTTTTTATAAAAACGTTGTTGTTTAAGTGTCATCTTTTTACTTTTTTGTAGTAGTAAACCTTTTAAGATTTTAACAATGGCTCACAAGGATATTCTTAGCTTCTACCTAGACAAAATTTTACACTTAAGCCACATAAGCTTTTGTACCGGTCTAAACATACAACATTGAATGTCAGAACAGCTTTCCCAAAATTCTCAAGCATACATAGTTGAATTTGACAAGTAACCACATTAGTCATATCAACAAACTATTAGCTATATGTGAGCATTTTATATATCAATGTCAACTCAGTTAAGTTATCAAAGTTCACAAGACATCAGTTTCGATTCATCTTCATTAGCATCACAAAATAAAATAATGAGTTCAAAGCTAAATGAATCACATATTAATCACACATATCTTATAAGGCTAATTTTCATTATATGAAGCTCAACAGGCACATTGATTCAAGTAGCAAATCAGAATGTAGGACGAAGAGAGTGTCACACAGAGACATTTTATCGACAATCTAAAACAGAATCTGCAATGTTTTGATTTGTATCATGTTTCAATTTAACCAAGTGATTATCAGAACATCATGTTTCAATGTATATGACAAGTCTCATGTTAATTGTTCG
The DNA here is from genome assembly GCA_020205605.1 of Panax ginseng. Classification (NCBI taxonomy): domain Eukaryota; kingdom Viridiplantae; phylum Streptophyta; class Magnoliopsida; order Apiales; family Araliaceae; genus Panax; species Panax ginseng. The sequence continues at coordinate 42,652,880 of CM035146.1, forward strand.
CACCCAATTGAATATGGATCTGAAATTGCAATTTACCAAAGCAAGTATGATGTAAAATTATTTATTCCAAACCCATAACGGGAACATTGTGGCTATTATGTTAGAGAACCATGAAATGAAAAATCTTTTAGAAGCACAGAAAAGTAAGCGACTTACAAGATTTTGATTTTTGAAATGTTAAGAAGGCATTATGCACACACAATCAATAAAGTAAAAGTAGCTGTCACACCTAATTACCAATGCCCGCTCAACTTCTCAAGCAATCTTCATCAGTTCACACTTATCAAACAATTCTGTCTACATACTCTTTTAAGTCTCAAACTCAATTCCAATACATCATATACTTTGCCATTCTCCTTCTTCATTTTTTCTTCACAAAATAAAGGAAAGTCATACTTAAAAATAATTCCATAATGTTTTAGTAAATAAAGGTTAATTTATAACTACTCATATTTTTATGTTTTAAACACCATTAATTATTTTTATTTTGTACGTTGTTAATTATTTTAAAGCTTGGAAAAGTGAAACTAAATAAAACCAAAGCTCTTAGAATATTTATTCAAATCAAAGACGTCATACCTAAAATTCCAAAGAAATTAAAATTAAATCTAAGACATAATATAATATACCTAACAAACTCAACGGAAGTACATTTTGTCAAACCATTAGATATATTTAAAATACGAGATCAGCGCAACAAAAAACCAATAGACCATAAACACAAAACAAAAATCATACTAAATCAGAAAAGATCTTGCCAAATGTCCCCACCCCCACCCCCACCCCCACCCCACCCCCCACCCCACCCCACCCCTTTTACCTAATGAACGATTTGCCATTGAGGGGTTTATCTTCATCAGTTTTAGGGAAGCAGTAGTATCGAGGAGCTTGGACGCATAACAATAAAAGAGAATAAAAAATTGTTATAAAGAAAGGATAGACAAATATTTTACTATTATTTTACCCTTTGTGTATCTTTAAACTGAGTCTCGGATCCAGTCCGGGATCCCGGACTCTATTAAAATCTGACTTTTTTTTTTTTTTTTTTTTTTTTTGAAACAACTAAAAAAAATTTATGGAATTGGAATTTTACATAATCTGATGTTTTAGGCGTGATTTGGATGCTTATACTAAAACATTTACATCTGATCTGGTAATTGTATACATACATTGGTTGGTATAGGTATTAAAACACACCCAAAAGATCTGACGCGAAAAAATTTCAGTTCCATAATTTTATTTTTTTATTTTTTTTTAGTTGTTTCAAAAAAAAAAAAAAAAAAAAAATTGGGTCCGGATTTTAGGACCAGTCCGGGATCCCGGACTGGATCCTCATTCTCTTTAAACTTATAATTTATCTTTATACAGTGAGAACGTCTTAGTAGGTCTAATCTAAGGCATTGTTACTGTACTAGGCTACGTGGTCCAGTCTGAGTTGTTGGATGCCCCATTAGAAAGGAGCGTGTGCCTAAGCAAACCAATCACGTGCATGCAATGAGTTACACTAAATAAGAGAGGGGTCCAGAGTTTCAGACAAGTCAGATCTTGATATTCTACCAACAAAATAGAAATTACTTTGTCTATCTTTTGGCAAAAGAAGAAAATGATAGCTTCATCGCAATGTCTAAAGGGATAGTTTTTTTGCAGTGGATGCGATGGATTTACCATTTTTAAATGCCTATTTAGACGCGATAGGGGCGCCAAGTTTCAAAAAAGGATGCAACTTTGCAGCTGCAGGCTCTACCATACTTCCAGCAACTGCATCATCTGCTAGTCCATTTTCATTTGGGATTCAGCTGGCTCAATTTCTTAGATTCAAAGCTCGTGTTCTCGAAATTCAAGCCAAATGTAAGTAATTAAATTAGATCATCTTTGATTTAGCTACTTTCTATCTTCTATAAATGAAGAAGATGACATTACAATAATGCTTTTTTAACGTAAGTTTTGGTGTATGTAATTTGTTGCAGCTAAAAGGCTCGATAAGTACCTTCCTTCTGCAGAATATTTTGGGAAGGGCCTTTTTATGTTTGACATAGGGCAGAATGATCTTGCTGGAGCTTTCTACTCGAAATCTTTGGAATTCAATACCAACAATTTTATTAGAATTTGAAACTGGAATCAAGGTTGAATTAACTTATAATAGAATCTCCTTCAAATTTCACACTATATTCTATATTGCAACATAATTTCATCATGTTTTTGATAAAACAATGTGTTTTACTAAAGAAGAATAACTTACATTGGTCGGACTCCCTGTGTTCTAATACTTCTGCACTTTTCTTTTCTTCAGAAATTATACGATGAAGGGGCAAGAAATTTTTGGATTCATAACACAGGTCCTCTCAGTTGCTTACCACAAAATATCGCCAAATTTGGAACAGATCCATCAAAGTTGGACGAGCTAGGATGCGTGAGCACACATAACCAAGCTTCTAAACTTCTCAACCTGCAGCTTCACGCGTTATGCACAAAACTAAAGGGGCAATATTTGGATGCAAATATCACTTATGTCGACATTTTTACAATAAAATCTAACCTCTTCGCTAACTACTCAAGATATGGTAAGTATTCCTTTGTATACTCTGTATGATTATAGGGAAATCTGTAGTCATTTACATAAAGATTACATTTAAACACATTCGGTAAAATGCATGCAAAGTTGGTAACAAAAATTCGTTCTTTTCCCCAATAAAGAGAGAAAGTAGACTTAACTAAACAGAAGAAACTGAACTGACAGAAAAGAAAAAAAACTACAAAGAAAGTGAAACAGAAAGACTTATCTTATGCCTTCATCAAGCACATCTATTCGCAACAACTTGAGAAGAGATCCAGGGCCATATTTACGATTAGACTCGCACTTTTCTACCTCATGTCAGTTATGAAAATGAATTATTCAGGGCCATATTTGGAAGAATTATGAGAGATTATACTTTCAAGTTTGTGTAGTCATTGATAACATACTCAAAGCATGGTGTCAAGTCCTTAGAATTTACTTCTACATTTTTTGTTATATATTCAGACCAATATACATGGAATGTTGATTTTATAAGTCTAATATACACAGGATTTATCTGAAGATGTCAGCTTTTAAGATCTCGGGAAAACAGGATTACCTCTTATCAGATTTACAATGTCAGTCCCTCTTGCTCTATATCCTATACCTTCAGTGACATTTACACCATCTGCAAATGGTATAGTACTGTACTGTGAACTTTTTTTTTGTCCTGAAAAAATGAAGAATGCTCACCAGTTGAGTTGCTAGAAAAATAAAAGATAAATTACAAGATGTAGAGATAGTATATATAAAACATCTCAAATGTTTAATTCTTTCAATTTTTAACAACCAAACAAGGTTTAATCATACACATAATTAGAAACAGGAGAACCAGAGGATGATCTTGTTAGCTCTTCACATCACAGAAGCCACGAGACAACTTTAACATAATCACATACATAAGAACCAAATCCACTTCCCATTTTTGCACTTTAAATATCAAGAAATTTCAAGTCGCAGTAAATGCTAAAAGAAACTAGCACTTCACTTTATCTTCCTCTCTAAACACCAAAATATTCTCCTATGCTTCAAAATACTTATTTTCAATTAATGTGCTACAAATTTGGCACCTGAACAGGCACTGAAATGGCTCAGTTGGTCTGTGGAGGCTGCCACACATTACTCATGTATATTTTCGCGGGGCAACAAGTGTACAATGTTCTTGTTGTCACACTGTCAACTTAGCCTTGGAAGGTATAAAATTCCCATTAGCTTCAAATTCTCTAGTGAGGGTTGATTATAAACGTCGCTCAGTGAGCTCTTTTGTTGTGCAATTTCTAGGATTTATATACCAAATGCAAGAGACTACCCTCTAATTCACCAGCAAATCTTGAGGGGTTTTAAAACCCTGTACTCCAATCATCTCTCTCAACACTCTTATTTACTGTGGTCATGTGATTAATTCATGACTGCATATTCAATTTATCAGACATATCCATCAATTCTCATGCTTAAGCTAAAATAGCCTCATTTAGACATTTTAACAAACACCACAAAGGCATAGCTTAAATTTCCAGATTTCATAGAGGTTTAGGCATGGTTCTTGTAAGACCCCAACTTTTATGAATAAAGAATAATTTTCTCGAAATATATTTTTGAATATTATGGTGTGGATTTGATATAATGTTATAGTTGTAGGTAATATTTTTAAATTTTGCAAAGTAAGCAACTGGTTATATAATATTTGATTGGTCGGGGAATATTTGTTTTAACAGGGAATATTCGTACGACGGCACAATCATTGGTGGACTCCACAACGGAAGTATTGTCGTAGTTAAAAAACGACAGAATTATCTTTTTACAAAAATAATGGCGAAAGTTTTACCGTTAAACTGTTGAACTACCCGGTAGTAAAAGTACAATAATACGCATGGTTGCATAGTAGCACACGGTATTAATTATTGATGCTTATGTGAGAAGTCACTCAGTAATACACAATTATTGCTACAGTAATTGTTGCAGCATATCTCTCATATTATTGATTCAATTATTGTCACAGTATCATCTGTATAATATTTATCATTATTAAATCAATAATTAAGACGACAAAGTTATTCATATTATTATTTACAATATTGGCAATTTCTAGAAGTTCTGTTAAGGAGAGGTTTGGTCACCTAATTGCGTGCCAATAAGGAGAAATCTTTATCAGAAAGCCCCCTCTTTCCTGGGAACGACCTGATTGTTAAATATTGTGAGTTATAATATTAATGATGAATAAGTTGTGTTGATTAAAGATGAAATTGATAGTTCCACTGTGTTGGGATTATTAGTGTTAGTGGAAATCGACATTTATTTCGATAATAATTGATGTCTGGAGGTTATATTGACCAATTGGGTAATTAATCGGATAAATGAGCAATTAATTGCTATTGTTTCACATGCTTATAACTATTTGTTCACATGTGTGTACTATTGATTCACATTCATGTACTATTAGGGGAGGTGGTGCAAGATTGATAATACTTGCATGACTAAATTAAAAATGGAGGTATAGATGAATGTATTATACTGTAATTAGTTTTTTTCACATGATTATACTATTAAGTCACATGAATGAACTATTAATTCACATTATTTATTATTAGGGGAGGTGGTGAAAGTTTGATAATACTTGCAGGACTAAATTAAAAATGAAGAAAAAGAGGAAGATATTATACTGTAATATTTTGAGCCCCAAAACGTGCAATTATCGAAACTATATTTTTCTATAAATAGAAGCTCATTCTTCCTTCATTTCTCACCATTTCAGTAAAGCTATAGAGCAATTATTATAGAGAGAAATTATAGAGAGAAAGAAGAAGAGAAGTCTGCTACCTCACTATTCCAATATCCAGTCTTCTTCTAAGGTAAAGGGCATTATTCTTTCGTATTCATGAAGAGGGTTAATTTATTTTAATACTCGTAAGGGTTGTTATTCCATTCTTTATTATTATGTTGGAATAACCTGTCTATGCGAAGTACCGCATACATGGTGAAGTTCTTCGGTTATTCCATTCTTTATTATTCTATTGGAATAACCTGTCTGTGCGGTCTATCGCATGCCTAGTGAATTATGTTGTTATTCCATTCCTTATTATTTCTGTTGAATATCCTCATGCGTGCGTGATTACGCGATGACCGGTTCAATTCTTTATTATTCTGTTAGAATATCCTGTCTTTGCGGGTTATGCGTGACCTAGTTCCATTCTTTATCATTCTGTTGGAATAACCTGTCTGTGCGGATTACGCATGCCTGGTGAATTCTTCTGTTATTCCATTCTTTATTATTGTGTTGGAATAACATGTCTATGTGGATTACCGCATGCATGATGAATGACCCTTCGTATTCATTCCTTATTAAATTGTGGAAATGATCTGTCTACATGGATTACCGCATGGCGGGCAAAAATCCATTTGCAGTTTCATATATTCTATTATACTCAATTGGTTAAAGTTTTTGCTTCTATATTCCATGAAATTAGTAGAATATCCTGGATATTTGGACTTCATCCAGTATCTTTTCATGGAAATATTCTTCTGAGCATTCTTGAATTTTACTCAACAAAACAGTATCATGTTGACAATTTGGACATTATTGATTTCTGGATAAATTAAATTATAAATCTTTAAAAATTTATCTTTGAACTTGTTTTATTGAAGTCTTATATCATTGTCATCATCCTCATGTTTATAATATGTTGAAAGTCATCTGTGGCCTATAGTTCATAAATGGACTTGGTGTGATTATGACTAGGGATTATTCGGTATAATCATGACCGTAATGTTACAAATGATGTGGTAGAATTCCTCATTGGCTATAGTGCATTGATGGACAGTTGTTGGCATGATCATGACCATTGATGAATACACGAATATCCTTGGCCCGTAGTGCATGGATAATTTGTGGTCGTGATACTAATGAATATCCTCGTCAGAAAAGGTGGATGATGTGGTTTATTTATTGTCGAGTCTCAAGCGATAAAAGTGATGAAAAACCTTTTAAATCATAGAAGATAGTAGATTTTATTCTCTACTTGACTCTTCTAATGGATCGCTTGTTCGTCATGCAGCTTAAACTTGATGTTTGTTATATTTTATCAATTTAACATCGCTGAAGGCTAACGATAAATTATTCTCGCATTATCTTAGTCATAATATTTCTTACTGGGCTAGTTGAGCTCACCCTTTCTTTCACTGTTCTCTTCAGGAAATGAGAATATAGTTGGGACGAGTCGGGGAATGGATTGACGGTCCAGATGGTTGTTTTAGTAGTCCTCACTATTCTATAAAATAGTGTGACAATAAATGTAATGAGGACTCCATTGAGTGTGGATATTGTCTAGATGACAATATTCTTATTAAAACTCTTAGATTATGTTTTGTCGTATTTTACACGACAGTTGTATAATTAAGTTGTATTTGAATTTTTTACCATGTATTTGGCGACTCAAGATGGGTGATGTATACCTATTTTTGGGGCGTCACAATTGGTATCAAAGCTTAGGGATATGATCCCTGGCTGAGATGTGAGACAAGAACTAGGAGAGAAGAGACGGAGAATTCCTTCGCTAGTATGACCTACCTAAGTTTATTTGGTATTTAATTGGTCGGTCAGAGTATAAGAATAATATGTGACATGTCAATTAACCCTTGTTTTGTGGCAGTATTTGAAAATGACATCCGAGAATGTTGAGAATAGCAATAGAGCACAGGAGACCGTTGAGTCACCACAGATCAACACCCAGGATAATGTGAGTCAGGAAGGCAATAATCCTCAGGTGAACAACAACATCGACCAAATGGCGAACGACAAAATATTTAGGAGCTTTCTGTAATTCGTATAACATCAGGCAAAAGAGACTTCTATCCAAAATGCAGGTGGAAACACTGGCAACTCTCGGACGATCACCGCTAAACAGTTCAAGGAGCTGGGACCACCGGAGTTTATTGGAGAGCCAAAACCACTTAAGGCGGAGATGTGGATAAAGCAGATCACCAAGATATTTGATGTATTGGGATGCTCCGAGGAGAAAAAGGTTCCCTTTGCCACCTTTATGTTGCGAGGAGAGGCAGATTACTAGTGGGAATCGGTAAAGCGTACTCAACCTGCCGCACTGAAGATGTCTTGGGAGAAGTTCTAAGAACTATTCAACGACAAGTACTTTTTTGAAAGTATTCGTCACACGAAAGAGGTAGAGTTCATCAAGTTAGAGCAAAACAATATGACCGTGTCGCAGTACGAAGCTAAGTTTGCCGAGTTGTCTCGGTTTACGTCTCACTTGGTTGACAATGAGGAGAGAATGACGCAGATGTTTCTAAGAGGTTTGAAACCCGAGATACGTTAATATATAATTTCTTATAAACTGTGTTTGTATTCAGATGTTGTAAATAGGGCTTAGTTATTGTAGCGCGATAACGAGTCAACTCAACCAAGAGAAAGAAGCTGGCAAAATGATAATACCAGTGGTAGCAGTCATCGAAGCGGTGACAACAAACGTGGAGGGAATCAACATGCCAGAAATGGTAACCACATCGGTGGTAATCATGGCCAAGACAATAAGAATGGACATTTCAAGAAGAGGAGATTCAACAATGATGGAAAGACGTCAAAGATCAACAGACCGTGGTTAAGGAAGGAGAACGACCACCTATCATATGCTTCAAATGCGAAGGGGAGGGACATATCAGTCCAAACTGTGCGCAGCAGTCCAAAACATGTTACAATTATGGAAAAGAAGGTCACCTAGCTAGATTTTGTCGTATAGGGAAGCCAAGTCCAGTTGGAACGGTGACACCAAATGTCATCCCCAAACAAGTCAAAACCAAAAGAGTTCAAAGGAGAGCGTTTGTTGTGACCTCCCGTAAATCAAAGAACCCGAACAAGGTCATCACGGGTAAGCTAATCATCAACTCTAATAAGTATATACCTTATTTGATACCGGTTCTACCCATTCTTTTATTTCTCCTACTTGCGCCAACGCTTAAATTTGACTCCGAGAAATTAGACTTTGACTTATCTCGTTGAAACTCCGCTGGGAGAAACCTTCATTACATCCACTATTTATAAGTCTTGTTTGGTTCAAATCGGCACCTCACATTACCTGTCGATCTTATTTTCTTAAAAAATACTTGCATTTGACGTGATTCTAGGGATTGATTAGTTAACTACTCATCAGACTAAAATTGATTGTTTTCGAAGGTTGTTAGTTTTCATATTCCTAATCAACCTATTATGCGAATTCAAGCGACCAAACCATTAAAATCAATCACGGTCATCTCAAGCCATAAAGCTATTCGTTTATTGAAAAACTGATGTCAAGCTTTCTTAGCTCATGTCACTGATTTAAACAAAAATACGCCAAATTTGAATGATATTTCTATTGTTAATAAATTCCCGACGATTCCTCAAGAATTTCCCCGCTTACCCCCGAGAGCGTGAAATCGAAGTTTGTATCGACCTTGAACCCTAAGACAAAACCCATTTCCAAAGCCCCATATCGAATGGCTCCTATTGAACTTCGTGGAGTTAAAAACCCAACTACGTGAATTGTTAGACATCGATTTCATTCATCCTAAGACGCCTCCTCGGGGTGCTCCTATTCTATTCGTGAAGAAGAAAGATGGAAGTATGCGACTTCGTATTGATTATCGGGAGTTGAATCATGTCACCATCAAAAATAGGTACCCGTTGCCTCGCATTGATGACCTGTTTGACTAGTTTCAAGGAGCCAAATTCTTTTCAAAGATTGATCTTCATTCCGGATATCACCAGTTGAAGATTAAAACTGATGACATTCCAAAGACCGCTTCGTAATCCCAGATGAGCATTACTTAATTCCTAGTCATGTCTTTTGGATTGACTAATGCTCCTGCTGCCTTCATGAATATGATGAACCTAGTATTCAAGGAATATTTGGATCACTTAGTGGTCGTCTTTATTGATGACATCCTCATTTACTCCAAAAGCCGTGAAGATCATGAGCAACACTTGAGGCTGATACTCCAAAAGCTTTGTGAAAACAAGTTATATGCCAAAATGAAGAAATACGAGTTCTGGCTTGAAGAAGTAGCATTCCTTGGGCACGTGATATCAAATCATGGAATATCTGTTGACCCGACAAAGATTGAAGCAATTTAAAGATGGGAGCAACCTAAGTCAGTGACTAAAGTACGTAGATTTCTCAGCTTAGCTGGTTATTATCGGAGATTCATAGAAAGGTTTTCTTGAATCACTATTCCATTAACTCAGTTGACTCGAAAAGATACAAAATTCTATTGGAGCGAGGAATGTGAGAAGAGTTTTTAAGAACTCAAGATGAGGCTTATTTCAAAGACTGCTCGACAATACCATCCTGCCTTGAGGGATTTGTCATCTACAGTGATGCTTCAGGTAAAGGGTTAGGATGTGTTCTCAATGCAACATGGGAAAGTCATAGCCTATGCCTCACGACAACTCAAAGAATATGAGAGGAATTATCCTATTCATGATCTAGAGTTGGCAGCTGTTGTTTTTGCGCTTAAGATTTGGAGGCATTACCTGTATGGAGAGAAGGTGGAGATCTATACATATCATAAAAGCCTCAAATATTTCTTCACTCAAAAAGAACTCAACATGCGGCAACGACGATGGCTTGAGCTATTGAAAGATTACGATCATACCATTCAATACCATCTTGGAAAAACGAACGTAGTAGCTGATGCATTGAGTAGAAGATCATATACGGGTACGAGTGCATTATTATCAACGCAAAGGCCATTTTATATGACTTAGAAAGGATGGAGATAGAGTTAAAGACTCCAGGGACCCATGTGATGATGGAGAATATACGAGTAGAACCGACTTTAATCGATAAAGTTAAAGCTGCTCAAGCTACAGACCTGGAGCTGACGCGTATGAGGAAGAAAGTGCAAGAAGGTGCTATTTTAGAAGCAAGAATCGATGAAGAAGGAATACTTTGAGTCAACTCTAAACTTTGTGTTCCTAACGATTCTGACTTAAAGTATAAAATCATGATGGAGGCGCACAACACACATTTTACAATCCATCCTGGGAGCACCAAAATGTATCATGATCTTCGACATACATTTTTGTGGAGCAATATTAAGAGAGAGATAGTGGGGTTTATCTCAAGGTGTCTAACTTGTCAACGAGTCAATGCGGAGCATCAAGTACCAAAAGGTCCATTGCAACCACTTGAAATTCCAAAATGGAAGTGGGGGCACATTACCATGGATTTCGTTACCGATCTTCCCAAGGTTTCTCAAGGCATAGATGCGATTTGGGTCATTGTTGATAGATTGACCATGTCAGCTCATTTCTTACCTATACGAGAAACTTATACACTTGAACGTCTTGCTCGTATGTACATAAATGAGATTATAAGACTGCATGGTATGCCAATATCCATAGTTTATTATCGAGACCCAAGATTCACTTCACAATTTTGGGTTAGTTTGCAGAAAGCTATGGGCACGGATTTACGATTTAGCTCGGCATTTCATCCTCAAACGAACGGGCAGTCAGAGAGGACTATTTAAACTCTTGAAGATCTATCAAGACTATGTGTCCTTGACTTCAAGGGAAGTTGGGACAAGTTCTTACCATTGGTGGAGTTTTCTTACAACAACAATTATCAAGCAAGTATTGGCATGGCTCCATTCGAGGCGCCAGATGGAAGAAAGTGTCATTCTCAAAGATCTTTGGGATGAGATGGGTGAAGCAACATTGTTGGGACCGATTTGGTACGTATGACTACTTTAAAAGATTCAAACGATCCGATAACGATAAAAACCTCACAAGATCGACGAAAGAGTTATGCTGATCTTCATCGAAAGGACGTGGAATTCAATATTGGAGATCATGTGTTGTTACGTGTTGCTCCATGGAAAGGAGTTACGAGATTTGGAAAAAGAGGAAAGCTCAATCCTCGATTCATTGGCCCATTTATAATCCTCGATCGAGTAGGAACTGTGGCCTATAGACTCGCCTTACCGCCAAGTATGTCTCGTGTTCATAAAATTTTTCACATATCTGTGTTACGTAAATATATGAAAGACCCGAACCACATTATTGAATTAGAACCAGACGAGATAGAGGAAGATTTAATGTATGAAGAGTTACCTGTTAAAATCTTGGATAAGAAGGATCATATTGTACGCTCTAAAGTTATACCTCAAGTCAAAGTTTTGTGGAGAAACCACGATGTGGAGGAAATGACCTGAGAGTTAGAATCTGAAATAAAATCAAGGTATACTCACCTCTTCGATATACCAGGTACGCACCCTAATTTCGAGGACAAAATTTCATAAGAAGGGGAGGTTGTAAGACCCCAACTTTTATGAATAAAGAATAATTTTCTCGAAATATATTTTTGAATATTATGGTGTGGATTTGATATAATGTTATAGTTGTGGGTAATATTTTCAAATTTTGCAAAGTAAGCAAGTGGTTATATAATATTCGATTGGTCGGGGAATATTCGTTTTAATAGGGAATATTCGTACGACTGCACAATCATTGGTGGACCCCACAACAGAAGTATTGTCGTAGTTAGAAAACAACAGAATAATCTTTTTATAAAAATAACTATGTAAAGTTTTACCGTTAAACCGTTGAACTACCCTTAGAGTAAAAAAGTATAAGAATACACGTGGTTAAATAGTAGCACACATATTGATTATTGATGCTTACGTGAGAAGTCACTCATTATACTCAATTATTGCTACAAGAATTCTTTGATCACATCTCTCATATTATTGATTCAATTATTGTCACAAGATCATCTCGCATAATATTTATTATTATTAAATCAATAATTGAGACGACAAAGTTATTCATATTATTATTTGTAATATTGACAATGTCTAGAAGTTTCACAATCGAGGAGAGGTTTGGTCACCTAATCATGCGCCAATAAAGAGAAATCCTTATCGGAAAGCCCCCTCTTTCTTGGGAACGACCTGGTTGTTAAATATTGCGAGTTATAATATTAATGATGAATAAGTTGTGTTGATTAAAGATGAAATTGATAGTTCCATTGTGTTGAGATTATTAGTGTTAGTGGAAATCGACATTTATTTCGATAATAATTGATGTCTGGAGGTTATATTGACCAATCGGGTAATTAATCGGATAAATGAGCAATTAATTGCTATTATTTCACATTCTTATAACTATTTGTTCATATGTGTGTACTATTGATTCACATTCATGTACTATTAGGGGAGGTGGTGAAGATTGATAATACTTGCATGACTAAATTAAAAATGGAGGTATAGATGAAGGTATTATACTATAATTAGTTTTTTTCACATGATTATATTATTAAGTCACATGAATGAACTATTGATTCACATTATTTACTATTAGGGGAGGTGGTAAAAGTTTGATAATACTTGCAGGACTAAATTAAAAATGAAGAAAAAGAGGAAGGTATTATATTGTAATATTTTGAGCCCCAAAACGTGCAATTATCGAAACTATATTTTTCTATAAATAGAAGCTCATTCTTCCTTCATTTCTCACCAGTTCACTAAAGCTATAGAGAAATTATTATATAGAGAAATTATAGAGAGAAAGAAGAAGAGAAATCTGCTACCTCACTATTCCAATATCCAATCTTCTTCTAAGGTAAGGGGTATTATTCTTTCGTATTCATGAAGATGGTTATTTTCTTTCAATACTCGTAAGGGTTGTTATTCCATTCTTTATTATTATGTTGAAATAACCTGTCTATGCGAAGTACCGCATACATGGTGAAATTCTTCGGTTATTCCATTCTTTATTATTCTGTTGGAATAACCTGTCTGTGCGGTCTATCGCATTCCTGGTGAATTCTGTTGTTATTCTATTGTTTATTATTCTGTTGGAATATCCTGTTTGTGCGGATTACGCATGACCCAGTTCCATTCTTTATTATTCTGTTGGAATATCCTGTCTGTGCGGGTTACGCATGACATGGTTCCATTCTTTATCACTCTGTTGGAATAACCTGTCTGTGCGGATTACGCACGCCTGGTGAATTTTTTTGTTATTCCATTCTTTATTATTGTGTTGGAATAACATGTCTATGTGGATTACCGCATGCATGATGAATGACCCTTCGTATTCATTCCTTATTAAATTGTGGAAATGATCTGTCTACGTGGATTATCGCATGGCGGGCAAATATCCATTTGCAGTTTCATATATTCTATTATACTCAGTTGGTTAAAGTTTTTGCTTCTATATTCCATGAAATTAGTAGAATATCCTGGATATTTGGACTTCATCCAGTATCTTTTCATGGAAATATTCTTCTGAGCATTCTTGAATTTTACTCAACAAAAACAAAGATCATGTCGACAATTTGGACGTTATTGATTTCGGATAAATTAAATTATAAATCTTTAAAAATTTATCTTTGAACTTGTTTTATTGAATTCTTATATCATTGTCATCATCCTCATGTTTATAATATGTTGAAAGTCATCTATGGCCTATAGTTTATAAATGGACTTGGTGTGATTATGACCATGGATTATTCGGTATAATCATGACCGTAATGTTACAAATGATGCGGTAAAAGTCCTCATTAGCTATAGTGCATTGATGGACAGTTGTTGGCATGATCATGACTAATGATGAATACGCGAATATCCTTGGCCCGTACTGCATGGATAATTTGTGGTCGTGATACTAATGAATATCCTTGGCCATAGTGCAGGGATGATGTGGTTTATTTATTAAGCTGAGTCTCAGCGATAAAAATGATGAAAAACCTTTTAACTCATAGAAGATAGTAGATTTTATTCTTTACTTGACTCTTCTAATGGATTGCTTGTTCCGATTCAGTTAAACTTGATGTTTGTTATATTTTATCAGTTTAACACTGTTGAAGGCTAACGATAAATTATTCTGCATTATCTTAGTCATAATATTTTTACTTCGGGCTAGTTGAGCTCACCCTTTCTTTCTGTTTCTCTTGAAATGAGAATATAGTCGGGACTTAGTCGGGTAATAGATTGACGGTCCAGATGGTTGTTTTAGTAGTCCTCACTATTCTATAAAATAGTGTGACAATAAATGTACTGAGGACTCCATTGAGTGTGGATATTGTCTAGATGACAATATTCTTATTAAAACTCTTAGATTATGTTTTGTCGTATTTTACACGACAGTTGTATAATTAAGTTGTATTTGAATTTTGTACCATGTATTTGGCGACTCAAGATGGGTGATGTATACCTATTTTGGGGGCGTCACAGTTCTAGTAAAAACATTTCATAGAAATCCTTCCTTATTACTCCATATAACATATATTCCCATCACAAAACACAGTTCCATAACCAACCAGAGCAATATATAGCAATACAAAACACCATTTACTTTGAATTTCAAGAATGTAATAAGAACATATGGTTTACCTCTTGCTTGATGAAATTTTTAAGCTTGATATTGAGTAAATATCACTTCTTTTTTTGCTCTCATTAGCTTTAATTTTCCCTCCCAATCACCTCGTGACTTCATCTCCTTAATGAATTTAATAACTTCTAGCCGAAATCGGGAAATTTTTGGTGTTGATAACTTTGGCAAATTCGCGAGAGAGGAAATGGAACGGATGGGCTAAGAAATAGTGTACTGAGAATGGTTTAGGGAAAATTCAAAAGGAATGAAATGTGTACCTTCAATTGGGTAATAATGGAATAGGCTGAAGGAGGAGAGAACGACATTAAGAAGAAGAGGAAGAAGAAGATCTCGATCTCAATCTACATATCTTTCTGGTTATAGACTTTTACAATTACACAACTTTTATCTTTTGCTATAAAAGATAAAAGTTGTGTAATTGTAATTATAAGTCTATAACCAGAATTAAAAAAATAATGAATTTTAAAGTAAAGTTTATTAATAAATGAATGTTAATTTTTATTATTTTTAATAAATATAATGATTAATATTTTAAATTATAATTGAGTAAATTTTTATCATTTTAGAAATATTAAATTTAAAAATAAATACTTTAATTACAACTATAGCTAGAATAAGAAAAAAAAATAATGGGTTTTAAAGTATAGTATTAATGAATGAATATTAATTTATTTATTTTAATAAATACAATAATCAATAATCTAAATTACAATTCAAATAACTTTTCATCATTTTTGAAATTCTAAATTTTAATTTTAAAATGAATGCTCTAATTACAATTATAAATAGAATAAAAAAAAATAATAAATTTTAAAGTATAGTTCATTAATTCTAAATTAATTCAAACCTAACACATTTTAATAATAAAATTATATTATCTATTGTTTGTAAGTAAAAAATTTGTAACAAGCTAATACCTATATATATAACTAATTTATATATATGTGACTTATTAATTATTGAATACAAGTTATTAATATATATATATATATATATATATATATATATGGGTTCCAATTCATTGCAACCTAGGAGTACTATTCCAGCAACCATCATCTCCATCGTATATATTGTGCAAGTTTTAAACGTAAATGAAAAAAAAAAATTCATATATTAAAATATAAAATGAGAATAATAAAATAAGGGGGGAAAGGGAGAGGGAGGGCGAAGGTGGGGGGGGGGGGGGGGATGGGTTCAGGTATTTTCACATCTATTTTAAATATTTTTACATGAGTATACAATGAATTTCATCTTTATGTGAAGAAAAATCATGTGAAAATATCAAAACACATATAAAAATAGTACTCTCTTTTAATCAAATATATAGTCCATATATAAAATAATTATTAAATTTTTAAGTCAATTTATAAGTGTATTAAATTTTCCTTAAAATATTTATTTTTTTTTGTAAAGAAAGAAATACATTTCACATAAAATAAAAAAATAAACTCACTTAACACCTTGTTGGGTTTTTAAAATTAAGTAAATGAGAAAAAAAAACTTAGAAAATTAATAAAAAAAACTAATTCTAACATAAATATTATTTTTATTTTATTAAAATAATTCCAACATAAACATTTTAGGAAAAAAAAACTAAAAAATATTACTAACATTTTATCGGTCCATAAAATTAAAACAAAAGATTATAACAACTTTCATTAAATTGGTTACTAATTTATTAAAGAAAAATCAAATGTAATCTATACATAACAAAATTTAATGAGAAAATGCAAGTAAAAACATCATTTAGCACTACTTCTTACTAATTTAATAGCTTAATACTTGTATACACTTCCCAACGTAAGTTTTTATTTCATCAATTATGATAAATCAAGTAATATTCTCTTCATTATAGTTTATTTATTTAAACTTTATTTTTAATAATAAGGTGTTAAATTTAAATATTTTTAGATAAATTTTAAATTATGGGTGAAATTATAAATAAAATTTTCTCAAAATATTGTGAATAATAAGGTGTTAAATTGATATAATGTTGGTTATATGGGTGAAATATTCAAATTTTGCAAAATAAGAAAGTGGTTATAATAATATTCATATGGGAATATTCATTTGGTCGTGGAATATTCTTTCTTGCTTTGGGAATATTCGCATTCACTACCATTTGTGGGCCCCATAACGGAAAAAATGGTCGGATGAAGAAAATGATAAGTTTGAGTTTTTATAAATAACGACGTAGTTGTTACCAAGTAACATCGTTGGAATACCTTGGTTAAAATACAAAAGAATACGCTGCGTGATCGCACAAAGAATATAGCACCAGATTGCATACAGTATTTTGAATTATCGATTCTTACGTAAGAAGGCACTACTCAATAATTGTTACAAGTAATTATCGCTCAATATTTTATTTTATTGATTCAATAATTGCTACGTTGATATTTTATATTATTGTTGTTTCAATAATTGTCATCGCACAAAGATTTCCATTATCGATCAATAATTCATATTATTTGAATAATATTATTAGATAGCATTATTGGCAATGTCTAAGGAAGTTCGTCTAGAAAGGGTTTGGTCACCTAATTGCGGCGCCAATAAGGAGAAATCCTTATCGGAAAGCCCCTCTTTCCTAGGAACGACCTGGTTATCATAATTGTGATTCTGTAATATTATTTGTGAATAATTAATTATTGATTTATATGATAAGGAAATATTTATTTTATGTGGATATAAATGATGGATATATTTATTGTGGTTATAAATGAAGGAATTAATGTTGAGGTGTTTTATCAAGATTTTGTCGAATGGAGGTTTTGAAAATCGTCAGATGTGGATTTTTGATCATTTTTCGCTTGGAATTTGGAAAAACTTAAACTTACAAAGTTGTAGAGAATTTAATTTCCTATGGAATGGACATAAGATTCTAATTTTTCCGATAAAAGGGCTATTTATTATGAATTATTGAAGTTTCAAAATAAATGTTTTTATTAAAAATATGGTGGGCCCCACTTTTGGTTGGTGAGAAATGAAATAAAATCGAATTTATTTTCAAAAGTGGTGGGTTTGAATAGTAGTAGAGTAAAGCCATCAGTAAAAAAGTTAGTCTCGCTATGGCATTCTAAGCATTTTCCTATAAATAGGTGCTTAGTTAGAATTGAAAATCACACCGTAAACAAGTTTTCTCTCTTCTCTATATTATCGAGCGTATTTTGTGAGTATTTAGATACTTTGTGAGTTGCTATTCATCATTGCAAGTTTTCTTCAACCTTATATCCTATATATTCAAATCGTAAGTATCGTTATTTTGAGGTAAGGATGTTATTTTCTTCATAATGATGTTATTCTTTCAATATCATTATACCGAAATATTGGTATGGATTTTATTGTGGAATTTCTACCTTTTTGTGTGGGGTTACTATTCACGATATTACACTATTCACGATATACGACATTATTCATTATTTTAATACGACACTATTCACAAAAAAATGAAATTTTCTTTCTTTTTTGTCCAAGTTGTCTATTATGGTTACTATCTTTGATTGTATCCATGTTTTGATCTTTATTCTTGAATTTTGCTCCACAATTGATTATTATAAGGTATTTTTGAACTTGATAAACTAAAGTATGAATCCCTAATCTTTGATCTTTATCTCATCGGATTCGCTTTTCTTTTAAGATATTTTTCATCATCCTCAGTCCTAAATGATGATATTAATGAATATCTTTGGCCCATGAGTAAAAGATGAATGATTAATCGATGAATATCTTCATTCGTAGAAGCAAAGATGAATGATTACCTAATGAATATCTTTGGCCCAGTAGTGCAAAAGATGAACAGTGTTGAGATGAACATGACCAATTGGTGATACAAATGAATATCTTTGGGCTCGTAGTACAAAGATGAATATTTGATTCAAGATGTATATTGATTGATGTTACAGGATAAAATATTGATGATGGACTTTTAAATCTTAGAAGATAGTAGTAGAATTCTTTCTCTACTTGACTCTTCTAATGGATTGTTGTTTCACAGTAGTTGTCGATCTAAAACTTGTTGTCTATTATATTTTATCGATTTTTTCCCTCGTTGAAGACTAATGATAAATTGTTGTATATTATCTTAGTCATAATATTCTTTATCGGGCTAGTTGAGCTCACCCTTTTCCTTTTTGTTCCATTTTTCTTCTCGTGGAGGTGAGAACATAACAGAACTAGCCGTGGGTATGGAGTGATGGTTCAGATAGTTGTTTTAGTAGTCCTCACTATTTTGTAAAATAGTGTATCAATAATTGTAATGAGGACTCCTTTTTGAGTTTGTATACCGCCTATTAGACAATATTTGTATTCAAACTCACAAGATATGTGTTGTCGATTTTGCACGACAATTGTAGACATGAAGTTGTATTTGTTTTTGTACCATGTATTTGGCGACTCAAAATGGGTGATGTATACCTATTTTGGGGCGCCACAATTGGTATCAAAGCTTAGGATATGGTCTCGGCCGAGATGTGAGACAAGAACTAGAGGGAGAGACGAGGAATTCCTTCGCTAAGGTGTCATACCTAAGTTTATTTAGTATTTATTTGGTTTGGTCATATAGTATAGGGATAATATGTGACATGTTAATTAACCCTTGTTTTATGTAAGATTTGAGAATGGCAAATGGAAATATTAACAATGGAGTGAATGAGACCATGGAGACACCTTTAATCACCACCCAGGGAACGTGCAAACAGAAGGCAATATTCCTCCCGTAAACAACACTACCGAACAAATGATGAATGATGGATGTTTAGAAGCTTTTTATAGCTCATGCAAAATCGCACGAGGAGACTCGTGCACAAAATACGGGTGGAAATGATAGCAATGCTTGGCTTGTCACAACCAAGAAGTTCAAAGAGTTGGGACCACCGTAATTTAGGGAAAGCCGGATCCGATTAAGGCGTAAAAACGTGGGTCAAGCAAATTACCAAGATATTCGATGTCTTGGGATGCACGGAGGAATGTAAGGTTCCATTCGCCACCTTTATGTTCCGTGGTGAGATAGACATCGGTGGGAATCTGTGAAGTTGCACTCCAACCTACCGCCAGACTCAACATGTCTTGGGAAACATTTTTAAACTATTTAATGACAAGTACTTTCCGAAAGTATTCATATATGAAGGAGGTAGAGTTTATTAGATCGAACAAAAACAATATGACGGTGTCCCAAAGACGAGGCTAAGTTCGCAGAGTTATCCAAGTTTGCATCTCATTTGGTAGAGAATGAGGAACGAATGATGCGGATGTTTCTGAGAGGTCTAAAACCCGAGATTCGATAATATTTTATCTCTCATAAATTTTTTTTATATTCAGATGCTGTAAACATGGCTCAATTATTAGAGCGAGATAATGAGTATGTTCAACCGAGGGACCACAACTGTGGTCATATACCAAGGCAAGAAATCATCTGAGCAATGACAACCAAATGGGGGGAGGAAAACATTCGGATAAAAAGCAGAACCACTCCGTGGTAATCGTGGCCATGAAAATAGAAGAAGCGAGTCGGGAGGAGATTTCAAAAAGAGAAGGTACAACAATGATAACGTGAAGACGTCAGTACAAACATCAACTGTTTCTAGGGGAGGAGAACGAGCACCGGTCGTTTGTTATAAATGCGGGAAAGAGGGACACATCAGCCCAAACTACCCACAACAATCCAAGGTTTGTTATAACTATGGAAAGGAATGTCATATAGCTAGAGATTGTCTAGTTGCAAAACCAAGTTCAATGGGGATGGTGACTCCAAAGGCTATCCCAGACAAGTCAAAGTCTGTGGTTCCTGGAAGGGCGTTTGTCGAGACTGCCCAAAATGCGAGGAACCCAAACGAGGTGATCACGGGTAAGCTAATCATAAACTCTTGCGAAGTTTATACCTTATTAGATACCGGTTCTACCCATTCTTTTATCTCTCCGCTTGTGCTCAACGCTTGAACTTGACCGGAGAAATTAGACCTTGACTTATCTCGCTGAGACTCTGCTAGAGAAACTTTCATTACATCTACTATTTATAAATCTTGCTTGATTCAAGTTGGAACCATCACAGTACCTGCCGATCTTATTTCATTGAAAATACTTGCATTTGATGTGATTTTAGGGATTGATTGGTTAACCACTCATCATGCTAAAATTGATTATTTTCGTAAGGTTGTTAGTTTTCATATTCCTAACCAACCTATTATGCTAATTCAAACAACCAAACCACTAAAGTCAATCACCATCATATCAAGCCATAAAGCTATTCGCTTATTGAAAAATGGATGTCAAGCTTTTTAGCCCATGTCACGGACTTGAAAAAAAACACACGCCGATTTGAATAATATTTCTATTGTTAGTGAATTTCCGACGATTTCCTCAAGAACTTCCTGGCCTACCCCCGTAACGTGAAGTTGAATTCTTTATCGACCTTGAACCCGTACAAAGCCCATTTCTAAAACCCCATATCGAATGGCTCCTATTGAACTTCGTGGAGTTAAAGGTCCAACTACAGGAGTTGTTGGACATCGGTTTTATTCATTCCCTAGTACACATCCCTGGGGTGCTCCTGTGTTATTCAGAAGAAGAAGAAAGACGGAGTATGCGATTTTGTATCGACTACCGAGAATTGAACCATGTCACCATCAAGAATAGGTATCCGCTACCTCGCATTGATGACTTGTTCGACCAAGTTGCAAGGAGCACAATTCTTTTCAAAGATCGATCTTCGCTCGATATCATCAAACCAAGATTAAAACCGAGGATATTCCAAAGACCGCCTTCGTAACTCCCCAGACGGCATTATGAATTCTTAGTCATGTCTTTTGGATCGACTAATGCTCCCGCCGCTTTATGGATATGATGAACCGTGGTGTTCAAAGAATATTTGGATCATTCGTTGTTGTCTTTATTGATGACATCCTCATCTATTCCAAAAGTCGTGAAGATCATGAGCACCATTTGAAGTCGGTACTCGCAAAGGCTTCGTGATAACAAGTTATATGCCAAGTCAAGAAATGCGAAGTTTCGCTTGAGGAAGTAGCATTCCTTGGGCACGTGGTGTCAAAACATGGAGTATCCGTCTGACCCGGCCAAGATTGAAGCAATACAAAGTTGGGAGCAACCGAAGTCGGTGACCGAAGTACGTAGCTTTCTGGGCTTAGCTGGTTATTATCGGAGATTCGTGGAAGGATTTTCTCGAATCGCTACTCCGTTAACTCAAATTGACTCAGAAAGATACAAAATTCGGTTGGAGCGAGGATTGTGAGAAGAGTTTTCAAGAGCTCAAGAGGAGACTCATTTCGGCACCTGTTCTGACAATACCATCTGGTTCGGATGGATTTGTTATCTACAGCGATGCTTCAGGCAAAGGGTTAGGATGTGTTCTCATGCAACATGGGAAAGTCATAGCTTATGCCTCGCGATAACTCAAAGAATATGAGAGGAATTATCCTACTCATGATTTGGAGTTGGCAGCAGTCATTTTTGCATTGAATATCTAGAGACACTACCTGTATGGGGAGAAAGTGGAGATCTATACGAGATCATAAAAAGCCTCAAATATTTCTTCACCCAAAAGGAACTCAACATGCTAAGAACGACGCTGGCTCGAGTTGTTGAAAGATTACGACCATACCATCCAATATCATCCTCGAAAAGCAAACGTGGTAGCCGACGCATCGAGTAGAAGATCATACGCGGTACGAAAGTGCAATGTTGTTAACACAAAGGTCCATTTTGTATGACTTGCAAAGGATGGAGATAGAGGTAAAGGCTCCAAGTACCCACGTGATGATATCAAACATATGAGTAGAACCGACTTTAATCGATAAAGTTAAAGTCGCTCAAGCTACTACTTGATATGGAGTCGATGCGTATGAAGAAGAAAGTGCAAGAAGGTGTTATTCTAGAAGCAAGAATCGATGAAGAAGGAATACTTCGAGTCAACTCCAGACTTTGTGTTCCTAACGATTCTGACTTGAAGCATAGAATCATGATGGGGACAAACAACACACCTTTTGCAATCCATCCGGGAGTACCAAAATGTATCATGATCTTCGACATACATTTTGGTGGAACAATATGAAGAGAGAGATCATGAGTTTATCTCGAGGTGTTTAACTTGTCAACGGTAAAGGCGAGCATCAAGTGCCAAAGGGTCCATTGCAACCACTTGAGATTCTAAAATGGAAGTGGGAACACATTACTATGGATTTCAAGTATGGGTCTTCCCAAGGTTTCTCAAGGCATAGATGCGATTTGGGTTATTGTTGATAGATTAACCAAGTTCCGCCCATTTTTGCCTATATACGGAGACTTATTCCTTGAACGCCTTTGCTCAGATATACGTGAATGAGATTGTGAGATTGCATGGCATGCCAAGATCCATAGTTTTGGATCGTGACCCAAGATTCACTTCATGATTTTGGGTTAGCTTGCAGTAAAGCTATGGGCACGGATTTATTGATTTAGTAAGCATACCATCCTCAAACGGACGGACAATCGAGAGAGGACTATTCAAACTCTTAAAGATCTATTAAGACTTTGTGTCCTAGATTTCAAAGGAGTTGGGATAAGTACCTACCATTGGTGGAATTCTCCTACAACAATAGTTATCAAGCAAGTATAGGTATGGCTCCATTTGAAGCATTGTATGGATGAAAGTGTCGCTCCAAAGATGTTGGGATGAGGTGGGAGAAGCAACATTGTTGGGACCAGAATTGGTACGCGATAACTACACAAGAGAAGATCCAAACGATTCGACAACGATATACAAATGGCACAAGATCGACAAAAGAGTTATGCGGATCTTCATCGAAAAGGACGTGGAATTTAATATTGGGGATCATGTATTGTTACGTATTGCTCCATGGAAGGAGTTACAAGATTTGGGAAGAGAGGAAAGCTCAATCCAAGATTTGTTGGTCCATTTGAGATTCTTGACCTAATAGGAAATGTGGCCTATAGACTCAAGATTACCTCCAAGCATGTCTCGTGTTCATAATGTTTTTCACATATCTATGCTTCAGAATATGTGAAAGACCCGAACCACATTATCGAGTTAGAACCAGATGAGATAGTCAAGATTTAACGACGAGGAGGTACTGTTAAGATCTTGGATAGAAAGAGCATGTCCTACGCATTCAAGGTTATACCACAAGTTAAGGTTTTGTGGAGGAACCATGCTATTGAAGAAATGACCGGGAGTTGGAATCGTAAATGAAAAGGAGGTATCCTCACCTTTTGAAAAACACTGTGCACGTACGCCAATTTCGAGGACAAAATTTCATAAGGAGGGAGGGTTGTAAGACCCCAACTTATTATAAATAAAATTAAATTTCCTCTATTTATTACTGTGAATAATAAGGTGTTAAATTGATATAATGTTTTGGTTATGGGTGAAATGTGCAAATTTTGCAAAATAAGAAAGTGGTTATAAAATATTCATTGTTATTTCGGAATATTCGTTTGGTCGTGGAATATTCTTCTCTGTCTGGGAATATTCACGACGACGGCTCAACCATTTATGGGCCATATATGGAAAAAATGGTCGGATGAAGAAAATGACAAGTTTGAGTTTTTATAAATAATGAACAGAAGTTGTTACAATTAACATCGTTGAATACCCGGTGGTTAAAATATGAAGAATACGCATGGTTGCATAAAGAAATATTACCATATTGCACAAGATTTTTGAATTATTGATTCTTACGTAAGAAGGCACTACTCAATAATTGTTACAAAGAATTATCGCTCAATATTTTATTTTATTGATTCAATAATTGCTACGTTGATATTTTATATTATTGTTGTTTCAATAATTATCATCGCACAAGATTTCCATTATCGATCAATAATTCATATTATTTGAATAATATTATTAGATAGCATTATTGGCAATGTCTAAGGAAGTTTCATCAGAAAGGGGTTTGGTCACCTAATTGCGCGCCAATAAGGAGAAATCCTTATCGGAAAGCCCCCTATTTCTTGGGAACGACCTGGTTGTCATAATTGTGATTCTGTAATATTATTTGTGAATAATTAATTATTGATTTATATGAAAAAGAAATATTTATTTTATGTGGATATAAATGATGGATATATTTATTGTGGTTATAAATGAATGAATTAATGCTGAGGTATTTTATCAGTATTTTGTCGGAATGGAAGTTTTGAAAATCGTCCATATGTGGATTTCGGTCATTTTTCGTTTGGAATTTGGAAAAACTTAAACTTACAAAGTTGTAGAGAATTTAATTTCCTATGGAATAGACATGAGATTCAATTTTTCCGATAAAAGGGTATTTTTATGAATTATTGAAGTTTGAAAATAAATGTTTTTATTAAAAATATGGTGGGCCCCACTTTTGGTTGGAGAGTAATGAAATGTCTGGAATTTATTTTCAAAAGTGGTGGGCTTGAATAGTAAAGAGTAAAGCCATCAAAAGAGTTGGTCTCATTATGGCTCTCAAGCATTTTCCTTTAAATATAAGTGCTTAGTTAGAATTGAAAATCACACATAAACAAGTTTTCTCTCTTTCTCTCTCTATATTATCGAGCGTATTTTCTGAGTATTTAGATACTTTGTGAGTTGCTATTCATCATTGCATGTTTCCTCGCGACAACTCAAAGAATATGAGAGGAATTGTCCTACTCATGATTTGGAGTTGGCAGCAGTCGTTTTTGCATTGTAGATTTGGAGACACTACATGTATGGGGAGAAAGTGGAGATCTATACAGATCATAAAAGCCTCAAATATTTCTTCACCCAAAAGGAACTCAACATGCGGCAACAACGTTGGCTTGAGTTGTTGAAAGATTATGACCATACCATCCAATCATCCTGGAAAAGCAAACGTGGTAGCTGACGAATTGAGTAGAAGATCATATGCGGGTACGAGTGCAATGTTGTTAACACAAAGGTCCATTTTGTATGACTTGCAAAGGATGGAGATAGAGGTAAAGGCTCCAAGTACCACGTAATGATATCTAGCATATGAAAGTAGAACCGACTTTTAATAGATAAAGTTAAAGCTGCTCAAGCTACAGACATGGAGCTGATGCGTATGAAGAAGAAAGTGCAAGAAGGTGCTATTCTAGAAGCAAGAATCGATGACGAAGGAATACTTCGAGTCAACTCCAGACTTTGTGTTCCTAACGATTCTGACTTGAAGCATAGAATCATGATGGAGACACACAACACACCGTTTGCAATCCATCCTGGGAGTACCAAAATGTATCATGATCTTCGACATACATTTTGGTGGAGTAATATGAAGAGAGAGATCACGGAGTTTATCTCGAGGTGTTTAACTTGTCAACGTGTAAAGGCGGAGCAACAAGTGCCAAAGGGTCCATTGCAACCACTTGAGATTCTAAAATGGAAGTGGGAACACATTACTATGGATTTCAGTATGGGTCTTCCCAAGGTTTCTCAAGGCATAGATGCGATTTGGGTAATTGTTGATAGATTAACCAAGTCTGCCCATTTTTTGCCTATACGGGAGACTTATTCCCTTGAACGTTTTGCTCGTATGTACGTGAATGAGATTATGAGATTGCATGGCATGCCAGTATCCATTGTTTCGGATCGTGACCCAAGATTCACTTCATGATTTTGGGTTAGCTTGCAGAAAGCTATGGGCACGGATTTACGATTTAGTTCGGCATACCATCCTTAAACGGACGGACAATCAGAGAGGACTATTCAAACTCTTAAAGATCTATTAAGACTTTGTGTCCTAGATTTCAAAGGGAGTTGGGATAAGTACCTACCATTGGTGGAATTCTCCTACAATAGTTATCAAGCAAGTATAGGCATGGCTCCATTTGAAGCATTGTATAGATGAAAGTGTCGCTCTCCAGTATGCTGGGATGAGGTGGGAGAAGCAACATTGTTGGGACCAGATTTGGTACGCATAACTACAGAGAAGATCCAAACGATTCGACAACATATACAAATGGCACAGGATCGACAAAGGGGTTATGCGGATCTTCATCGAAATGACGTGGAATTTAATATTGGGGATCATGTATTGTTACGTATTGCTCCATGGAAGGGAGTTACAAGATTTGGGAAGAGGGGAAAGCTCAATCCAAGATTTGTTGGTCCATTTGAGATTCTTGACTGAATAGGAAATGTGGCATATAGACTCGCATTACCTCCAAGCATGTCTCGTGTTCATAATGTTTTTCACATATCTATGCTTCGTAAATATGTGAAAGACCCGAACCACATTATTGAGTTAGAACCAGATGAGATAGTCGAAGATTTAACGTACGAGGAGGTACCTGTTAAGATCTTGGATAGGAAAGAGCATGTCCTACGCACCAAGGTTATACCACAAGTTAAGGTTTTGTGGAGGAACCATACTATTGAGGAAATGACCTGGGAGTTGGAATCAGAAATGAAAGGGAGGTATCCTCACCTTTTCGAAACACCAGGTACGTACGTCAATTTCGAGGACGAAATTTCATAAGGAGGGAGGGTTGTAAGACCCCAACTTATTATAAATAAAATTAAATTTCCTCTATTTATTACTGTGAATAATAAGGTGTTAAATTGATATAATGTTTTGGTTATGGGTGAAATGTGCAAATTTTGCAAAATAAGAAAGTGGTTATAAAATATTCATTGTTATCGGGAAATATTCGTTTGGTCGTGGAATATTCTTACTGTCAGGGAATATTCATACGACGGCTCAACCATTTATGGGCCCCATAACGGAAAATGGTCAGATGAAGAAAATGACAAGTTTGAGTTTTTATAAATAACAGCGTAGTTGTTACCGTTAACACTGTTGGAATACCCGGTGGTTAAAATCTGATGTCTGGCGTGGTTGCATAAAGATGTTGTTTACGATATTGCACAGTATTTTGAATTATTAATTCTTACGTAAGAAGGCACTACTCAATAATTGTTACAAAGTAATTCTTGTTCAATATTTTATTTTATTGATTCAATAATTGCTACGTTGATATTTTATATTATTGTTGTTTCAATAATTATCAATGCATGATATTTCCCATTATCGGATCAATAATTCATATTATTTGAATAATATTATTAGATAGCATTCTCGGCAATGTCTAAGGAAGTTACATCTCAGAAAGGGGTTTGGTCACCTAATTGCGGCATAATAAGGAGAAATCCTTATCGAAAAGCCCCTATTTCTTGGGAACGACCTGGTTGTCATAATTGTGATTCTGTAATATTATTTGTGAATAATTAATTATTGATT
This sequence comes from Panax ginseng, assembly GCA_020205605.1. Lineage (NCBI taxonomy): Eukaryota > Viridiplantae > Streptophyta > Magnoliopsida > Apiales > Araliaceae > Panax > Panax ginseng. Next base: position 42,681,042 of record CM035146.1, read on the forward strand.
TATATGAAAAAGAAATATTTATTTTATGTGGATATAAATGATGGATATATTTATTGTGGTTATAAATGAATGAATTAATGCTGAGGTATTTTATCAGTATTTTGTCGGAATGGAAGTTTTGAAAATCGTCCATATGTGGATTTCGGTCATTTTTCGTTTGGAATTTGGAAAAACTTAAACTTACAAAGTTGTAGAGAATTTAATTTCCTATGGAATAGACATGAGATTCGAATTTTTCTGATAAAAGAGGTATTTTTTATGAATTATTGAAGTTTCGAAAATAAATGTTTTTATTAAAATATGGTGGGCCCCACTTTTGGTTGGTGAGTAATGAAATGTGCTGGAATTTATTTTCAAAAGTGGTGGGCTTGAATAGTAGCAGGTAAAGCCATCAGGCAGCAGGTTGGTCTGTTATGGCTCTCTAAGCATTTTCCTTTAAATATAGTGCTTAGTTAGAATTGAAAATCACACCAGAAACAAGTTTTCTCTCTTTCTCTCTCTATATTATCGAGCGTATTTTCTGAGTATTTAGATACTTTGTGAGTTGCTATTCATCATTGCAAGTTTCCTCGCGACAACTCAAAGAATATGAGAGGAATTGTCCTACTCATGATTTGGAGTTGGCAGCAGTCGTTTTTGCATTGTAGATTTGGAGACACTACATGTATGGGGAGAAAGTGGAGATCTATACAGATCATAAAAGCCTCAAATATTTCTTCACCCAAAAGGAACTCAACATGCGGCAACAACGTTGGCTTGAGTTGTTGAAAGATTATGACCATACCATCCAATATCATCCTGGAAAAGCAAACGTGGTAGCTGACGAATTGAGTAGAAGATCATATGCGGGTACGAGTGCAATGTTGTTAACACAAAGGTCCATTTTGTATGACTTGCAAAGGATGGAGATAGAGGTAAAGGCTCCAAGTACCCACGTAATGATATCTAGCATACGAGTAGAACCGACTTTAATAGATAAAGTTAAAGCTGCTCAAGCTACAGACATGGAGCTGATGCGTATGAAGAAGAAAGTGCAAGAAGGTGCTATTCTAGAAACAAGAATCGATGACGAAGGAATACTTCGAGTCAACTCCAGACTTTGTGTTCCTAACGATTCTGACTTGAAGCATAGAATCATGATGTAGACACACAACACACCGTTTGCAATCCATCCTGGGAGTACCAAAATGTATCATGATCTTCGACATACATTTTGGTGGAGTAATATGAAGAGAGAGATCACGGAGTTTATCTCGAGGTGTTTAACTTGTCAACGTGTAAAGGCGGAGCAACAAGTGCCAAAGGGTCCATTGCAACCACTTGAGATTCTAAAATGGAAGTGGGAACACATTACTATGGATTTCAGTATGGGTCTTCCCAAGGTTTCTCAAGGCATAGATGCGATTTGGGTAATTGTTGATAGATTAACCAAGTCTGCCCATTTTTTGCCTATACGGGAGACTTATTCCTTGAACGCTTTTGCTCAGATGCATGCGTGAATGAGATTATGAGATTGCATGGCATGCCAGTATCCATTGTTTCGGATCGTGACCCAAGATTCACTTCATGATTTTGGGTTAGCTTGCAGAAAGCTATGCGCACGGATTTACGATTTAGTTCGGCATACCATCCTTAAACGGATGGACAATCAGAGAGGACTATTCAAACTCTTAAAGATCTATTAAGACTTTGTGTCCTAGATTTCAAAGGGAGTTGGGATAAGTACCTACCATTGGTGGAATTCTCCTACAATAGTTATCAAGCAAGTATAGGCATGGCTCCATTTGAAGCATTGTATGGATGAAAGTGTCGCTCTCCAGTATGCTGGGATGAGGTGGGAGAAGCAACATTGTTGGGACCAAATTTGGTACGCATAACTACAGAGAAGATCCAAACGATTCGACAACATATACAAATGGCACAGGATCGACAAAGGAGTTATGCGGATCTTCATCGAAAGGACGTGGAATTTAATATTGGGGATCATGTATTGTTACGTATTGCTCCATGGAAGGGAGTTACAAGATTTGGGAAGAGGGGAAAGCTCAATCCAAGATTTGTTGGTCCATTTGAGATTCTTGACTGAATAGGAAATGTGGCATATAGACTCGCATTACCTCCAAGCATGTCTCGTGTTCATAATGTTTTTCACATATCTATGCTTCGTAAATATGTGAAAGACCCGAACCACATTATTGAGTTAGAACCAGATGAGATAGTCGAAGATTTAACGTACGAGGAGGTACCTGTTAAGATCTTGGATAGGAAAGAGCATGTCCTACGCACCAAGGTTATACCACAAGTTAAGGTTTTGTGGAGGAACCATACTATTGAGGAAATGACCTGGGAGTTGGAATCAGAAATGAAAGGGAGGTATCCTCACCTTTTCGAAACACCAGGTACGTACGTCAATTTCGAGGACGAAATTTCATAAGGAGGGAAGGTTGTAAGACCCCAACTTATTATAAATAAAATCGAATTTCCTCTATTTATTACTGTGAATAATAAGGTGTTAAATTGATATAATGTTTTGGTTATGGGTGAAATGTGCAAATTTTGCAAAATAAGAAAGTGGTTATAAAATATTCATTGTTATCGGGAAATATTCGTTTGGTCGTGGAATATTCTTACTGTCAGGGAATATTCATACGACGGCGCAACCATTTATGGGCCCCATAACGGAAAATGGTCAGATGAAGAAAATGACAAGTTTGAGATTTTATAAATAAATAGTAGTTATTCTGAATTAACAATTGTTGGAATACCGTTGGTTAAAATATGAATGTCTGGCGTGATTGCTGCAGTAAGATACCTGGTATTATAAAGATTTTTGAATTATTAATTCTTACGTAAGAAGGCTTTACTCAATAATTGTTACAGAATTATTCTTTGTTCAATATTTTATTTTATTGATTCAATAATTGCTACGTTGATATTTTATATTATTGTTGTTTCAATAATTGTCACTGCACAGTATTTCCCATTATCAGATCAATAATTCATATTATTTGAATAATATTATTAGATAGCGTTATTGACAATGTCTAAGGAAATTCTGTCTAGGAAAGGGGTTTGGTCACCTAATTGCGCGCCAATAAGGAGAAATCCTTATCGGAAAGCCCCCTCTTTCTTAGGAACGACCTGGTTGTCATAATTGTAATTGTGTAATATTATTTGTGAATAATTAATTATTGATTTATATGATAAGGAAATATTTATTTTATGTGGATATAAATGATGGATATATTTATTGTGGTTACAAATGAAGGAATTAATGCTGAGGTGTTTTATCAGTATTTTGTCAGAATTGGAAGTTTTGAAAATCGTCCGTATGTGGATTTCGGTCATTTTTCGTTTGAAATTTGGAAAAACTTAAACTTACAAAGTTGTAGAGAATTTAATTTCCTGTGGAATAGACATGAGATTCGAATTTTTCTGATAAAAGAGGTATTTTTTATGAATTATTGAAGTTTCGAAAATAAATGTTTTTATTAAAATATGGTGGGCCCCACTTTTGGTTGGTGAGTAATGAAATGTGCTGGAATTTATTTTCAAAAGTGGTGGGCTTGAATAGTAGTGAGAGTAAAGCCATTGAAGAAAAGTTGGTCGATTATGGCTCTCTAAGCATTTTCCTTTAAATATAGTGCTTAGTTAGAATTGAAAATCACACCAGAAACAAGTTTTCTCTCTTTCTCTCTCTATATTATCGAGCGCATTTTGTGAGTATTTAGATACTTTGTGAGTTGCTATTCATCATTGCAAGTTTCCTTCAGCCTTATACCGATATTCCGATCAGAAGTATTGTTATTTTGAGGTAAGGGATGTTATTTTCTTCATAATGATGTTATTCTTTCAATATCATTATACCGAAATATCGGTATGTATTTTATTGTGAAATTTCTATCTTTTTGTGTCGGGGTTACTATTCACGTATACGACACTATTTACGTATACGGCACTATTCACAAATACGACATTATTCATAGAAAAAATGAAATTTTCTTTTCTTTGTCCAAGTTGTCTATTATGGTTACTATCTTTGATTGTATCCATGTTTTGATCTTTATTCTTGAATTTGCTCCACAATTGATTTTTATAAGGTATTTTTGAACTTGGATAAACTAAAGTACGAATCCCTAATCTTTGATCTTTTATCTCACTGGATTCATTTTCTTTAAGATATTTTTCATCATCCTCAGTCCTAAATGATGATATTACTGAATATCTTTGGCATGTAGTGCAAAGATGAATGATTAACTGATAAAAATCTTTGGCCTGTAGTACAAAGATGAATGATTACCTAATGAATATCTTTGGCCCGTAGTGCAAAGATGAACAGGTGTTGAGATGAACATGACCAACTGGTGATACAAATGAATATCTTTGGCCTGTAGTGCAAAGATGAATATTTGATTCAAGATGTATATTGATTGATGTTACATGGATAAAATATTGATGATGGACTTTTAAATCTTAGAAGATAGTAGAATTCTTTTTCTAATTGACTCTTCTAATCGATTGCTGTTCCGCTGTAGTTGTTGATCCAAAACTTGTTGTTTATTATATTTTATCAGATTTTTCCCTGTTGAAGACTAATGATAAATTGTTGTATATTATCTTAGTCATAATATTCTTTACTGGGCTAGTTGAGCTCACCCTTTTCCTTTTTATTCCATTTTTCTTCTCAGGAGGTGAGAACATAACAGGAACTAGCCGGGGTATGGAGTAATGGTTCAGGATAGTTGTATTAGTAGTCCTCACTATTTTGTAAAATAGTGTATCAATAATTGTAACGAGGACTCCTTTTGAGTTTGTATACTCTCTATTAGACAATAGTTATATTCAAACTCATAGTATATGTGTTGTCGTATTTTGCACGATAATTGTATTACTTAAGTTGTATTTGTTTCTGTACCATGTATTTGGCGACTCAGAATGGGTGATGTATACCTATTTTGGGGGCGTCACAACATATTTTAATGACAATATTTATAATAATAATTTGATTAATTTTAAGTGATATCATTATAATGTATCACTTTAATTGGAATAAGAATTTGAAAAAAGGGACACCATATATGCATTTGGTTTGCGAATTTGAGAAGTTATTGTAAGTTTATGAAGTTGTGGTCCTATGTTTTGGGCACTATTATTGGGTTTAGTCTGCAGGTTATGATGTTTTGGTTTCACCAGCTGGTTTCTTGTTATATTGTGGGGTTAAATGCAAAGTCGACCACTGAACTTTTTTGATATTTGGGTATTGAGCCCCTTTCTTCTTGTCAACACAAACTGAGCCCCTTTCTATTAAAAAATTTGGACTTTGAGCCCCCAAGCGCCACATATACGTTGACCTGGTGACATGGCACACGTGGAGCCTACGTGGCACACGTGGCAGGTCTGATGTGGTACTTAATATTCTAAATTGACACGTGTCCGCTGCTGACGTGGCAGGAGATTCGAACCTATGACCTATCATTTGGAACTTTGGTCATTTGACCGCTGGAGCAACACAAGTTATCTGTTAATATCTTGCAAGGATTAATATTTATATCAAAACATGAGATTTCCCCCATATATTCCTTTCTTCTCCTTCACTACATACCATTAATATAATCTTAGGAAGATATATAATAATAATAATAATAATAACAATAATAATAATAATAATAATACTAATAACAATAATAATAAAAATAATAATAATAACAATAACAACAACAACAACAACAATAATAATAAATAAAAATAAAATAGGACCGTTGCTATTTACAATGTTACTATAAAAATAAAAGTTCATTGATTTTCAATGTATACATAAAAGTTACTTCATGCATACATAACATATGATCCATATATATGGTTATACGTTTTATAATTTGTACAACAATTTATGCATGAAATACAAATATATTATCTTATAATAATAACACACTAATTTTATCGTTTTATTCTATGATATATAAGATCGTTAGTATGGAAAGACCTGTTTGATTTCTTTTTTTTTCTTTTTTTTCCACAAGCGCTAATTATTATATCAATTCTTTTTTTTACAAAATAAAAAAGAAGTAGATTTTCGGGAAATAATAGCATTAATTATTCCTTATTTTAAAATGTCCACTATTAAAAAACTAATTAATTAACTTGGCTATTAATTTACGTTATAATCTTCTATATATTGATCATATATGATCATCGATATGTTATTTAATTATTTCATTACCAATTTCTATCAAAAAAGTGTTCGATCACCCATTAATTATTTGCTGCAAAAGAAGAAGATAATTGAAAAGAATAACTTATACTATATTCCAAGGCAAAACAAATAAATTAAAGAACATGTAAGATAAATATCATAATTTTGTAAGTATTTGACATATATAAGTAGAAATTATTGTGTTATTAATTATTTTTATTTATTTATTTATTATTATTATTATTATTATTATAATAATTATTTTTTTTATTGTTATTGTTATTGTTATTGTTATTATTATTATTATTTTTATTATTATTGTTATTAGTACTATTATTATTATTATTATTATTATTATTATTATTATTATTATTATTATTATTATTATTATTGTAGTATATAACTTCTTGAGATTATATTAATGGTATGTAGTGAATGAGAAGAAAGAAATATATGGGAGAAATCTCATGTTTTGATATAAATATTAATCATTGCAAGATATTAACAAATAACGTGTGTTGCTCCAGCGATCAAATGACCAAAGTTCCAAATGATAGGTCACAGGTTTGAATATGTTCCGCATTTGGACATAATTTTTAAATACTAAATACGAATATTTTTTGACAATTGTCTGAATACCGAATATGGTCTTACAAAAACATGCTTATTGGGATTATCTTAATTTAAGGCAACATTTTAATAGTCGTTGCAAAAAGTTGTATAAAATATGCAACGAAAATAAAAATTGTTGCCAATGAATGTGGTCCATATTAGGCAACGAAAATATAGCAACAAAATTTTTTTTGTTGCCTACGATGAGGAGAAATCAAGTGGTTAGAAATTTTGCAACGAATTTTGTTTCCAAATTTTGTAACTACTTATGAATTTCGTTGCAAAAAGTGAAAGCCTGACACAATCTGCAATGAAGGACAAGTTTCGTTGCTAAACATACACTTTTAGCAACGACTTATAAAGTTGTTGCCTGAAAAACATTGCTAAAGCCCCATTTTTAGCAATAAAAAACTTTCGTTGCCCACGATGACGGAAAATCAAGTGGCCAAAAATTTTGTAACGAATTTCTAATGAACATTTTTCCGGCCAATGAATTTGCAACAAAATTTTGCAACGACTTATGAATTTCATTGCAAAAAGTGAAAGCCTGACACAATCTGCAACGAAGGACAAATTTTGTTGCTAAACATATACTTTTAGCAACGACTTATAAAGTCGTTGCCCGAAAAATCGTTGCTACAGGCCTATTTTTTTTGTAGTGTTGGTATGATTATGACCAGGGATTATTCGGTATAATGATGACCGTAATGTTACAAATGATGTGGTAAAAGTCCTCATTGGCCCATAGTGCATTGATGGACAGTTTTTGGTATGATTATGGCCATGGATTCTCTTCGGCCAAGGGTGCAAAGATGAATTATTTTATGGCATGATCATGACTATTGATGAATACACGAATATTCTTGGCCCGTACTGCATGGATAATTTGTGGTCGTGATACTAAAAAATATCCTTGGCCTTAGTGCAGGGGTGATTCGATGATGTGGATTATTTATTAAGCCGAGTCTCAGCGATAAAAGTGATGAAAAACCTTTTAAATCATAGAAGATAGTAGATTTTATGCTCTACTTGACTCTTCTAATGGATTGCTTATTCCGCTGTAGTTAAACTTGATGTTTGTTATATTTTATCAGTTTAACACTGTTAAAGGCTAACGATATATTAGTCTGCATTATCTTAGTCATAATATTTCTTATTGGGATACTTGAGCTCATCCTTTTTCTTTCATTGTCCTCTTCAGGAAATGAGAACGTAGCTGGGACTAGTCAGAGAACGGAGTGACGGTCCAGATGATAACATTAGTAGTCATCACTATTTTGTAAAATAGTGTATCAATAATTGTATTGAGGACTTCATTTGAGTTGAATACTATCTAGAAGACAATATTCGTATTAAAACTCTCAATTTATGTTTTGTCGTATTTTAGACGACAGTTGTATTATTAAGTTGTATTTGAATTTTGTACCATGTATTTGGCGACTCAAGATGGGTGATGTATACCTATTTTGGGGACGTCACTGTTGGTATCAAAGCTTAGGGATATGATCCATGGTTAAGATGTGAGACTAGAACTAGGAGAGGAGAGACGGGGAATTCCTTCGCTAGTATGACCTACCTAAGTTTAATTGGTATTTAATTGGTCGGTCATAGTATATGGATAATATGTGGCATGTCAATTAACCCTTGTTTTCTGGCAGTATTTGAAAATGACATCCGAGAATGTTGAGAATAGCTGTGACGACCCCAAAATAGGTCCATTCTATCCAACCCATTCTGAGTCGCCAAATACATGGTACAGAAAATAACTACAACTTTATTACAACAATTGTCGTGCAAAATACAACAACACATATGCTGTGAGTTTGGATACAAATATATACCAACTGTGACTCTCATCCCAACCTTGGATAGCATGTCACAATGACACCTTACATAAAGGTATAGTCAAAAACTGTTTTAGAAATTAAAATCTTTGGGAAGTGCTCAAGGAAACCTTCGTACATGGGAGGCCATGTGTCTAGGTTATGATAGATATCATATGGCCACAGAATTATCCTTGGTTGACCCAATAGACCCCAAAGAAAAATGAGAAGATTACTATCATATTCTTTCCAATGGTGAGTCTTCTCTTGACATATCATTATCTCCACTGTCTCTAATTGAGAGTTATACTTCAACCAAACTCCAAGATTATATAGGTAGTGCTCGTATATATACTCAGCAAGTGGATGAGCACATCTCTGTGTTATGATGATACGAGGTTGTATGTCCTTAGACATCTTGTATGATAGTGGCAAAACACCCTTCCAACGTTGGGTTCGCCTCACCCTAGTTGATTCACCAAATATAACTACTAAATGATGACCACCATTCTATTCTCCTGTTACCCCCGCTCGACCCAGCTACACTCTTATTACCTAAAAGGAATTGTGAAATAAAAGGGTGAGCACAACTAGCCCAGTAAAGAACATTATGACTAAAGATAAATAAATTATCAATAGTCTTCATCAGTAATAAATCAGAGATTTAGAACATATGGTAGATGATAAAACTTTTCAACCATAGTTGCAGAGGAACGAGCAATCCATTAGAAGAGTCAAATAGACTATAAAGTCTATTATCTTCTTCATGTTAAAAGTCCACCAACAATGTTTTATCCCTGTAACATCAATCAACAATTCCTGTCCACAATCACATGTATAACTCATAATCGTAATTGTTGTTCTAAATTCTTTTTGTTCATCCAGGACAAAGATAATTTTCATCACCTAAAACATCAAAGATCATGGTTATACCAAATCACAATTCATGTTTATAATTATACTAATAAATTCATCTTTGCACTACGGGCCAAAGATATTCATCAACAGACCATCTTTGCACTACATGCCAAAGATATTCATCAATAATTCATCTTTGCACTACAGACCAAAGATATTCATCAATAAGTCATCTTTGTACTATGGGCCAAAGTTATTCATATCTCAAAGAAGTATATAATCATTTCAGAATTTATATAAACAATAATTATAACCATGTTGATCAATTCACCTTTGCACTTAAGCTAAAGATATTCAATTATAAATTCAATGGTCATGATCATACCGGTCCACAATTCAACTTTTCACTCATCGGCCAAAGAGAACCCTAGTCATGATCATACCAATGATCTACCTATCTTTACACTCGGTGAAAGAGAATTTCAACATCGAGGGTTATAAAATGTTATATATGATAATAAAATCAATTTAATCAATACATAGTTTTAATCTCCGAGTAATATTCATAAATCAACTATAATTTGGTTAGAAAAAGAAACCAATTTTATAGTGAATAGTACCTGTGAATAGTAACTCGTGAATAGTAACTCATGAATAGTAACTCGTGAATAGTAATCCCGACATGAAAAAGTTCCAAATTTGATAAAAAGTTCAAACCAATATTTCGGCATAATGATATTGAAGAAATAATATCATTTATGAAAAAAATAATCTCCCTTACAATCCCTTAAAATCACTTACCATCCCTTACCTCAAAAGAGCAGTACTGCAATGTCGGATATAACGCTGAACGAATTTGCACCGTATAGCAATACTCAAAGTACTAAAATACTTACAAAAATACGCTCGATATTATAGAAAGAGAAAACTTCAGTTTCTGGTGTGATTTTCAATTCTAACCTAAGCACCCTATTTATAGAAAAATGCTTAGAACACCAAAGCAGAAAATTTAATAAATTAATAATATATATTAAATTTTCACGCCAACCTTTGAATAATCCAATTCAGCATGTTTGACAACCCACCAACAATACAAAAAACGTCTTTTATATTTAAAATATTTTAAACTCTAAAAATCAATTATTCCAGAACTTCGGAACTTCAATAATTCATAATAAATAGCCCTTTTATCAGAAAATTCGAATATCGCTTATTTGTATAGTAAATTCAATTCTCTACAACTTTGCAGAAGAAAGTTTTTCCAAATTCCAAACAGAAATTGACCGAAATCCATAAACGGGCGATTTTACAGGCTATATTCAAATTTCAGTCAAGAAATGGGGTCCACCGACACACAAAATATGTGTTAATCATTTAATGCAATAAAAATACTCTTCCTCCTCATATACTCATATATCCTACATTCATTGTAAAAATATCACCATTATTATATTATCATAATATAATAAAATATTATTTTATCAGAAAAGATAAAATATCGATTTTCAACAATTGTCACTTTAAAAATTTTCTCCATCTATATCCACATAAAATGAATATTTTCCTTATCATATAAATCAATAATTAATTATTCACAAATAATATTACGAGAATCACAATAATGACAACCCAAGGCGGTTCTAGGAAAGAGGGGCTTTCCATAAGAATTTCTCTCTTCTTGGTAGCAATTAGGTGACCAAACCTCTCCTTGTGAGAACTTTCTAGACATTGCCAATAATGCTATCTAATAATATTATTCAAATAATATGAATTATTAATCGATAATGGGAAATATTTGTGCGTTGACAATTATTGAGCAACAATAATATAAAATATCAACGCAGCAATTATTGAATCAATAAAATACTGAACAGTAATTATAAGAAAAAAATTGAATACTTTTATTTCATAAAATTCGGGGTCTTACAATCTCCCCTCCTTATGAAATTTCGTCCCCGAAATTTACATACTTGGTATTTCAAAGAGTTGAGAATACCTTGCTTTCATTTCAGATTCCATCTTTCCTGTCATCATGATTTCTCCATTGCTCGTCTCCTGTATTTCAGATATAATTCTAGAATACAGCTTCAAAAACAAAGGTTAATTTAACAAATTAACATATCACATAATATCCTGATATTATGACTAACCAACAAATAAGGTTAGGTAGGACACACTAGCGAAAGAGTTACTCGTCTCTCCCCTCCTAGATCTATTCCCCGATCTCCGCCAGAGATCATATCCCTAAGCTCTGATACCAACTGTGACGACCCCAAAATAGGTCCATTCCATCCAACCCATTCTGAGTCGCCAAATACATGGTACATAAAACAACTACAACTTTATTACAACAATTGTAAATGCAAAATACAACAACACATATCTTTGTGAGTTTGGATACAAATATATACCAACTATGACTCTCATCCCAAACCTTGGATAAGACGTCACAATGACACCTTACATAAAGGTATAGTCAAAAACTGTTTTAGAAATTAAAATCTTTGGGAAGTGCTCAAGGAAACCTTCGTACATGGGAGGCCATGTGTCTAGGTTATGATAGATATCATATGGCCACAGAATTATCCTTGGTTGACCCAATAGACCCCAAAGAAAAATGAGAAGATTACTATCATATTCTTTCCAATGGTGAGTCTTCTCTTGACATATCATTATCTCCACTGTCTCTAATTGAGAGTTATACTTCAACCAAACTCCAAGATTATATAGGTAGTGCTCGTATATATACTCAGCAAGTGGATGAACACATCCCTGTGTTATGATGATACGAGGTTGTATGTCCTTAGACATCTTGTATGATAGTGGCAAAACACCCTTCCAACGTTGGGTTCGCCTCACCCTAGTTGATTCACCAAATATAACTACTAAATGATGACCACCATTCTATTCTCCTGTTACCCCCCGCTCGACCCAGCTACACTCTTATTACCTGAAAGGAATTGTGAAACAGAAGGGTGAGCACAACTAGCCCAGTAAAGAATATTATGACTAAAGATAAATAAATTATCAATAGTCTTCATCAGTAATAAATCAGAGATTTAGAACATATGGTAGATGATTAAACTTTTCAACCATAGATGCAGCGGAACGAGCAATCCATTAGAAGAGTCAAATAGACTATAAAGTCTATTATCTTCTCCATGTTAAAAGTCCACCAACAATGTTTTATCCCTGTAACATCAATCAACAATTCCTGTCCACAATCACATGTATAACTCATAATCGTAATTGTTGTTCTAAATTCTTTTTGTTCATCCAGGACAAAGATAATTTTCATCACCTGAAACATCAACGAGCATGGTTATACCAAATCACAGTTCATGTTCATAATCATACTAATAAATTCATCTTTGTACTACGGGCCAAAGATATTCATCAACAGACCATCTTTGCACTACATGCCAAAGATATTCATCAATAATTCATCTTTGCACTACGGGCCAAAGATATTCATCAATAAGTCATCTTTGTACTATGGGCCAAAGATATTCATATCTCAAAGAAGTATATAATCATTTTAGAATTTATATAAACAATAATTATAACCATGTTGATCAATTCACCTTTGCACTTAAGCTAAAGATATTCAATTATAAATTCAATGGTCATGATCATACCAGTGACAATTCAACTTTTCACTACTGGCCAAAAAGAACCCTAGTCATGATCATACCAACAATCTACCCATCTTTACACTCCAGTGAAAGAGAATTTCAACATCAGGGTTATAAAAATGTTATATATGATAATAAAATCAATTTAATCAATACATAGTTTTAATCTCCAGAGTAATATTCATAAATCAACTATAATTTGGTTAGAAAAAGAAACCAATTTTGTAGTGAATAGTACCCGTGAATAGTAACTCATGAATAATAACTCGTGAATAGTAACTCGTGAATAATAACTCATGAATAGTAAATCGGGAATAGTAACTCGTGAATAGTAACTCATGAATAGTAACTCGTGAATAATAATTCCGACATGAAAAAGTTCCAAATTTGATAAAAAGTTCAAACCAATATTTTGGCATAATGATATTGAAGAAATAATATCATTTATGAAAAAAATAATCTCCCTTACAATCCCTTAAAATCACTTACCATCCCTTACCTCAAAAGAGCAGTACTGCAATGTCGGATATAACGCTGAACGAATTTGCACCGTATAGCAATACTCAAAGTACTAAAATACTTACAAAAATACGCTCGATATTATAGAGAGAGAAAACTTGATTTACGGTGTGATTTTCAATTCTAACCTAAGCACCTATTTATGAAAAATGCTTAGAACACCAAAGCGTAAAATTTAATAAATCAATAATATATATATTAAATTTTCACGCCAACCTTTGAATCATCCAATTCAAAGCATGTTTGACAACCCACAAAAAATACAAAAAACATTTTTTATATTTAAAATATTTTAAACTCAAAATTAATTATTTTGAACTTGAACTTCAATAATTCATAATAAATAGCTTGCAATTTACCATAAAATTGAATCTCGCTTGTTTTTTAGTAAATTCAATTCTCTACAACTTTGCGTAAGAAAGTTTTCCAAATTCCAAGCGAAATTGGCCAAGAAATCCATAAGCAGGCGATTTTATTGTGCTATATTCAAATTTCAGTCAAGAAATGGGGTCCACCGACACACAAAATATGTGTTAATCATTTAATGCAACAAAAATACTCTTCCTCCTCATATACTTATATATCCCACATTTATTGTAAAAATATCACCATTATTATATTATCATAATATAATAAAATATTATTTTATCAGAAAAGATAAAATATCAATTTTCAACAATTATCACTTTAAAAATTTTCTCCATCTATATCCACATAAAATGAATATTTTCCTTATCATATAAATCAATAATTAATTATTCACAAATAATATTACAGAATCACAATAATATTATTCAAATAATATGAATTATTAATCTGATAATGGGAAATACTGTGCAGTGACAATTATTGAGCAACAATAATATAAAATATCAACGCAGCAATTATTGAATCAATAAAATACTGAACAGTAATTATAAGAAAAAAATTGAATACTTTTATTTCATAAAATTAGGGGTCTTACAATAGCAATGGATCACATGAGACCGTTGAGTCACCGCTGATCAATAGCCAGGATAATGTGCATCAAGAATGTAATAATCCTCTTGTAAACAACGACACTGACCAAATGACGAACGACGGTATGTTTAGGAGCTTTTTAGAATTTATGCAACACCAAACGAGAGAGACTCCCTGTTCATAATGTAGGTGAAAACAATGGCAACCCACGGTTGGTCACCGCTAAGCAGTTCAAGGAGCTGGAACCACCAGAGTTTATTGGAGAGCCAAAACCACTTAAGGCAGAGACGTGGATAAAACAAATCAACAAGATATTTGATGTCTTAGGATGCTCCGATGAGCAAAAGGTTCCCTTTTCTACCTTCATATTGCGAGGAGAGGCAGATTACTGGTGGGAATCTGTAAAGCGTACTCAACCTGCCGCACTAAAAATGTCTTGGGAGAAGTTCTAAGAACTGTTCAACGACAAGTACTTTCTCGAAAGTATTTGTCACATGAAGGAGGTAGAGTTCATCAAGGTGGAGCAAAACAATCTGAACGTGTCGCAGTACGAAGCTATGTTTGTTGAGTTGTCACGATTTGCATCCCATTTGGTTGATAATGAGGAGAGAATGACACGAATGTTTCTACGAGGTTTGAAATCTGAAATACGTCAATACCTCATTTCTCACAAACTTTTTTTATATTCAAATGTTGTGAATAGGGCTCAGTTATTAGAGCGCGATAATGAGTTAGCTCAACATAAGAATAATGACCAACAACTCGATGATAATCGTACCGGTGACAACGGTCATCGGAACAATGATAACCATCGTGGGGGAAGTTATCATGCCAAAAATGGTAACCACTTCGGTGGTAATCATGGCCAATATAATAGAAGTGGAAATTTCAAGAAGAGAAGGTTCAATAATGATGGAAAGACAGCAACACCAGCACCTGTTTCCAAGGAAGAAGAATGACCACCGGTCGTATGTTTCAAATGCGGACATGAGGGACACATCCGTCCAAACTGTACGCAGCAACCCAAAGCGTGTTTTAATTGCAGAAGAGAAGGTCACTTAGCTCGATTTTATCGTTTAGTGAAGTCAAGTCTAACTAGGATGGTGACGCCAAAGGATGTCTCAGACAAGTTAAAGTCAGTAGTTTAAGTGAGAGCGTTTATCGAGGAACTCGAACTAAGCTATCACGAGTAAGTTAATCATAAACTCTTGCGAAGTTTATACCTTATTCGAGATCGGTTCTACCCATTCTTTTATTTCTCCTACTTGCGCTCAACGTTTAAATTTGACCCCAGTACAAAACTCATTTCTAAAACCCTCAAATATTTCTTCACCCAAAACGAACGTAACATGCACCAAAGACGTTGGCTCGAGCTGTTGAAGATTACGACTATACCATTCAATATCATCGTAGAAGAGAGAACGTGGTAGCTGACGCGTTGAGTAGAAGATCGTATGCAGTTATGAGTGCGATGTTGTTAACACAAAGACCCATTTCGTACGACTTACTCTAGAGACCTACGTGATGATGTTAAATATACGATTAGAACCAAATTTAATCGATAAAGTTAAAGAAAGCCGCTTAGGCTACAGACTCAGAGCTGATGAATATGAAGAAGAAGGTTCAAGAGAGTGTTATTTTAGAAGCAAGAGCTGCTGAATAGAGGAAATCTCAACCCTCAATTTAATTGGACCATTTGAAATCCTCGATCGAGTAGGAAATGTGGTTTATAGACTTGCTTTACCGACAAGGATGTCGCGTGTTCATAACGTTTTTCACGTATCGATGTTACGTAAATATATGGATGACCCGAACCATAATATTGATTTAAAACCAGACGAGATAGCGGAAGATTTAACGTATGAAGATGTACCTGTTAAAATCTTGGATACGAAGAAACATATTCTACGCTCAGAGGTTATACCTCAAGAGTTAGAATCTGACGAGGTATCCTCACCTCTTCGACATACCAGGTACGTACGTAAATTTCGAGGGCGAAATTTTATAAGGAGGGGAGATTGTGAGACCCTGAATTTTATGAATAAAGATTTAATTTTGTCGAAATTATTTTTTGAATATTAAGGAGTAAATTTGATATAATGTTATAGTTGTGGGTAATATTTATAAATTTTGCAAAATAAGCAAGTGGGTATAAAATATTTATGTTGTCGAGGAATATTTGTTTGGTCGTGGAATATTTTTACTGTCGGGGAATATTCGCACGAAGCGCAACCTTGTGTGGGCCCCATAACAAAAAATGATTGGATGAAGAAAACAACAAGTATAAGTTGTTTATAAATAACGACGTAATTATTAAGTTAATTATCTTTGTTGGAATACACGGTGGTTAAAATCTGATGTCTGGGTTGTTGCCTGAAAGTACATGGTATTGCACAATATTTTTGAATTATTGATTCTTACGTAAGAAGGCTCTACTCAATAATTGTTACAGAAATTACTGTTTAATTTTTTATTTTATTGGTTCAATAATTTTTGAGTTGATATTTTATATTATTATTGTTTCAATAATTGTCACTGCACAGTATTTTCCATTATCAGATAAATAATTCATATTATTTGAATAATATTATTAGATAGCATTATTGGCAATGTCTAGAAAGTTATGTCTAAGGAGAGGTTTGGTCACCTAATTGTGTCCCACTAAGGAGAAATCCTTATTGGAAAGCTCCTTCTTTCCTGGGAACGGCCTGATTGTCAGTATTGTGATTCTGTAATATTATTTGTGAATAATTAATTATTGATTTATATGATAAGAAAAATATTTATTTTATATGGATATAAATGGAGGAATTTTTAAAAAAGTGACAATTGTTGAAAATTGATATTTTATCTTTTTTGATAAAATAACTTATTTAAATATATTATTATATTATAATGGTGATATTTTTACAATGAATGTGTGATATATGAGTAAATGAGAAGGAAGAGTATTTTTGTTACAAAAAATGTTTAACACATGTTTTGTGTGTTGGTGGACCCTATTTTTGACAGAAATTTGATTATAGCATGCAAAATCGTCTGTATGTGAATTTCGGTCAATTTCTGTTTAGAATTTGAAAAAACTTAAAACTACAAAGTTGTAGAGAATTGAATTTCCTATGAAAAGACATAAGATTCAAATTTTTCTGATAAAAGGGCTATTTATTATGAATTATTGAAGTTCCAGAATAATTAATTTTTGAAGTTTTAATTATTTTTTTATGAAAAATGTTTTGTTATGCTTGGGGGGACCCACTGGTTGTTGAAATGGCTGAATTCAGTTATTCAAAGTGGGTGTAGGAAATTTATTTAAATATATTAATATTTTATTAAATTTTCTGCTTTGGTGTTCTAAACAATTTCCTATAAATATGGTGCTTAGGTTAGAATTGAAAATCACACCAGAAACTGAAATTTTCTCTCTCTATATTATCGAGCGTATTCTTGTGAGTATTTTGATACTTTGAGTGTTGCTATACGGTGCAAGTTTCTTTCAGCGTTATATCTGATATTCCAGCCAGAAGTACTATTCTTTCGAGGTAAGGGATATTATTTATTTCATATTCTGAAGAGATGTTATTTTTCGTATTCGTATGAATATTATTTCGTTCAATATTCGCAAGAATTATTATTTTTATTTAATATTCGTAAAGAATATTATATACGTTTAATATTCGAAAGGAATATTATTTTCGTTTAATATTCGTAAGGGGTATTATTTATTTCATATTCTGAAGAGATGTTATTTTTAGTATTCGTATGAATATTATTTCGTTCAATATTCACAAGAAATATTATTTTCATCTAATATTCATAAGGAATATTATTTCGTTCAATATTCGCAAGAAATATTATTTTCATATAATATTCGTAAGGAATATTATATTCGTTCAATATTCGAAAAGAATATTATTTTCGTTTAATATTCGTAAGGGATATTATTTTGTTCAGTATTCATATAAAATAATATTTTCTTTCCTACTCTGTAGTATGTAAATTGTGACAACCCCAAAATAGGTCAATTCCATCCAACCCATTCTGAATCCCAAATACATGGTACAGAAAACAACTACAACTTTATTAATACAATTGTCGTGCAAGATACGACAACACTTAAACCTATGAGTTTAAATACAAATATATACCAATCTGTGACTCATGTCCCAATAGTGGGAAAGACACCTCATAATGACACCTTACATAAAAGTATAGTCGAAAACTGTTTTAGAAATTAGAATCTTTGGGAAGTGCTCAAGGAAACCTTCATACATGGGAGGCCATGCGTCTAAGTTATGATAGATATCATATGGCTACAGAATTATCCTTGGTTGACCCAATAGACCCCAAAGAAAAACGAGAAGATTACAATCATATTCTTCCCAATGGTGAGTCTTCTCTTGACATATCATTATCTCCACTGTCTTTAATTGGGTATTATACTCCAAACAAACACCAAGATTATATAGGTAGTGCTTGTAAATATACTCAGCAAGTGGATGAGCACAACCCTGTCTTATGATGACACGAGGTTGTATGTCATTAGACATCTTGTATGATAGTGGCAAAACACCCTTCCAAGTTAAATTCACCTCACCCTCAACATCTATAGACCACCGTTCTATTTCCCTGTTATTCCCCACTTGTTCTAGCTACACTTTTATTACCTGAAAGGAATTGTGAAGCAAAAGGGTGAGCACAACTAGCTCAGTAAAGAATATCATGACTAAAGATAAATAAATTATCAATAGCCTTCAACAGTAATAAATCATAGATTTAGAACATATGGTAGATGATAAAACTTTTCAACCATAGTTGCGATTGGAACGAAGCAATCCATTAGAAGAGTCAAATAGACCATAAAATCTATTATCTTCTCCATGTTAAAAGTCCATCAACAATGTTTTATCCCTGTAACATTAATCAACAATTCCTGTCCACAATCACGTGTATAACTCATAATCGTAATTGTAGTTCTAAATTCCTTTCCTCATCCAGGACAAAGTTAATTTTCATCACCTGAAACATCAAAGTCAAGGTTATACCAAATCACAATTCATGTTTATAATTCTACTAATAAATTCATCTGTGCACTACGGGCCAAAGATATTCATCAACAAGTCATCTTTGCACTACAGGCCAAAGATATTCATCAACAAGTTATCTTTGCACTACATGCCAAAGATATTCAACAACAGGTCATCTTTGCATTACGAGCCAAAGATATTCATCAGAAATCATTCATCTTTGCACTACAGGCCAAAGATATTCAGTTATATCATCATTTAGGACTAAGGATGATGCAAAATATTTTAAAGAAAACGAATCCAGTGAAATAAAAGAATAAATATTAAGGATTTGTACTTTAGACAACCCAAGTTCAAAAATACTTCATAAATAACCAGAGTGGAGTAAAATTCAAGAATGAAGACCAAAACATAGATCCAATCAAAGATAGGAATCATAACAGACAATCTTGGACACAGAGAAGAAAACTTAATTTTTCTGTGAATAATGTCGTATTTGTGAATAGTGCCGTATACGTGAATAGTTCCGTATACGTGAATAGTAACTCCGACACCAAAAGATAGAAATTTCATAAAAAACATCATTATGCTTCGTGAATAGTACTCGTGAATAGTAACTCATGAATAGTAACCCCGACATGAAAAAGTTTTAAATTTGATAAAAAGTTCAAACCAATATTTCGGCATAATGATATTGAAGAAATAATATCATTTATGAAGAAAATAATCTCCCTTACCTCAGAAAGAATAGTACTTCTGACTGGAATACTGGATATAGTGCTAAAAGAACTTGCACCATATAGCAATACTCGAAATACTAAAATACTCACAAAAATACGCTCGATATCTAGAGAGAGAAAGAGAGAGAAATCTTTAGTTTCTGGTGTGATTTTCAATTCTAATTTAAGCACCCTATTTATAGGAAAATGCTTAGAACACCAAAGCAAAAAATTTAATAAAATATTAATATATTTATATAAATTTCCCTTAGCCCACTTTTTTGGTCTAGACATCAGCCACCAACCCACCAAAATCACAAAAAACGTTTTTGTTAAAATAAATATTTAAAACTTCCAAAAATCAATTATTTTGGAAATTTAGAACTTTAATAATTCATAATAAATAGCCCTTTTATCAGAAAAATTCAAACCTCATGTCCATTCCATAGGAAATTTCATTCTCTACAACTTTGCAGAAGAAAGTTTTTCCAAATTCCAAACAGAAATTGACCGAAATCCACAAACGGGCGATTTTACAGGCTATAATCAAATTTCAGTCAAGAAATGGGGTCTATCGACATGAAAAACATGTTTTTAACATTTATTGTACCAAAAATACTCTTCCTCCTCGTATACTCATATATCCCACATTCATTGCAAAAATATCACTATTATTATATTAATATAATATAATAATATATTTAAATGAATTATATTTTCAGAAAATGATAAAATATTAATTTTCAACAATTGTCACTTTAAAAATTTTCTCCATCTATGTCCACATAAAATTAATATTTTTCTCATCATATAAATCAATAATTAATTATTCACAAATAATATCACAGAATCACAATATCGATAACCGTGTAGTTCCAGGAAGAGGTCATCTAATAGAATTTCTCTTCTTGGCATGCAATTAGGTGACCAACCTCTCCTTAGACAGAACTTTCTAGACATTGCCAATAATGTTATCTAATAATATTATTCAGATAATATGAATTATTGCTCCGATAATGGAAAATACTGTGTAGTGACAATTATTGAAACAACAGTAATATAAAATATCAACGTAGCAATTATTGAATCAATAAAATAAAATATTGAATAGTAACTACTGTAACATTTATTGAGTAGTGCATTTTTACGTAAGAATTAATAATTGGTGCAATACTATGTACTACTGTGTTTTAACCATCGAGTATTTCAATAGTATTAACGGTAACAACTACGCCGTTATTTATAAACAACTTATATTTATCGTTTTCTTCATCCAATCGCTTTCCGTTATGGGGCCCACAAAAGGCTGTGCCGTCGTACGAATATATATTCACCGACAGCAAGAATATTCCACGACCAAACGAATATTCCCCGACAACAATGAATATTTTATAACAACTTTTTGGTCCAAATCATTTTTGATACAATATTATTCTTGAATTTTACTCCACAAAATAGTATCATGTTGACAATTTGGACGTTATTGATTTCTGGATAAATTAAATTATAAATCTTTAAAAATTTATCATTGAACTTGTTTTATTGAATTCTTATATCACTGTTATCATCCTCATGATTATATTATGTTGAAAGTCATCTGTTGCCTATAGTGCATAGATGGACTAGGTATGATTATGAGCAGGGATTATTCGGTATAATCATGACCGTAATATTACAAATGTTGTGGTAAAAGTTGTAAGACCCCAACTTTTCTGAATAAAGAATAATTTTTTCGAAATATATTTTATGGTGTGGATTTGATATAATGTTGTAGTTGTGGGTAATATTTACAAATTTTGCAAAGTAAGCAAGTGGTTATATAATATTCGATTGGTTTGGGAATATTCGTTTTAACAGGGAATATTCGTACGACGACATAATCATTGGTGGACCCCACAACGGAAGTATTGTCGTAGTCAGAAAATGACAAAATTATCTTTTTTATAAAAATAACGACGAAAGTGTTACCGTTAAAATTGTTGAACTACCCGGTAGTAAAAGTACAGTAATACGCGTGATTGCATAGTAGCACACAATATTGATTATTGATGCTTTCTTCTGCAAAATTGTAGAGAATTGAATTTCCTATAAAAAGTCGCGAGATTCGAATTTTCTGATAAAAGAACTATTTATTATGAATTATTGAAGTTCCGGAATAATTGATTTTTGGAGTTTAAAATGTTTTATTTATTAAAAAAGTTTTTAGTGACTTTGTCACTTGTATGGCTGATGTTTTGGGCAAAAGAAGGGTGCATAGGAAATTTTATATAAATATATTAATATTATATTAAAATTTCTGCTTTGGTGTTCTAAGCATTTTCCTATAAATAGGGTGCTTAGGTTAGAATTGAAAATCACACCAGAAACTGAAGTTTTCTCTCTATTTCTCGCTCTATATTATCGAGTGTATTCTTGTGAGTATTTTATATCTTGAGTGTTGCTATATGGTGCAAGTTCGTTCAGCGTTATTCCAGTCAGAAGTACTACTCTTTTGAGGTAAGGGATAGTAAGGGATTGTAAGGGATAGTACGGGATTGTAAGGGATAGTAAGGGCTGTTATATTCTTCTTAAAATGATATTTTCTTCAATATCATTATGCCAAAATATTGGTTGGAAATTTTTATCAAATTTGGAACTTTTCATGTCGGAGTTACTATTCACGAGTTACTATTCATGAGTTATTATTCATGATTTACTATTCATGAGTTACTATTCACGGGTACTATTCACTACAAAATTAGTTTCTTTTTCTAACCAAATTATAGTTGATTTATGAATATTACTCTGGAGATTAAAACTATGTATTGATTTTATTATCATATATAACATTTTTATAACCCTGATGTTGAAATTCTTTTTCACTGGAGTGTAAAGATGGGTAGATTATTGGTATGATCATGACTAGGGTTCTCTTTGGCTAATAGTGAAAAGTTGAATTGTGACTGGTATGATTATGATCATTGAATTTATAATTGAATATCTTTAGCTTAAGTGCAAAGGTGAATTGATCAACATGGTTATAATTATTATTTATATAAATTCTGAAATGATTATATATTTCTTTGAGATATGAATATCTTTGGCAAAGATGACTTATTAATGAATATCTTTGGCCCGTAGTGCAAAGATGAATGATTTCTGATGAATATCTTTGTCATGTAGTGCAAAGATGGTTTGTTGATGAATATCTTTGGCCTGTAGTGCAAAGATGAATTTATTAGTATGATTATGAACATGAACTATGATTTGGTATAACCATGATCTTTGATGTTTCAGGTGATGAAACATGAGGTACCACTGTGAGGTGCTGTCCACGGTCGGGACATGAGTCACAGTTGGTATCAGAGCTTAGGGATATGATCTCTGGCAGAGATCTGGATTAGAACTAGGAGGGGAGAGATGAGTAAATCTTTCGCTAGTGTGTCCTACCTAAACTTATTTGTTGGTCAGTCATAATATCGGGATATTATGTGATATGTTAATTTGTTAAATTAACCATTGTTTTTGAAGCTGTATTCTAGAATGATATTTGAAATATACAGGAGATGAGCAATGGAGAAATCATGATGGTAGGGGAGATAGAATCTGAAATGGAAGCAAGGTATTCTCAACTTTTTGAAATACCAGGTATGTAAATTTCGAGGACGAAATTTCATAAGGAGGGGAGATTGTAAGACCCCGAATTTTATGAAATAAAAGTATTCAATTTTTTCTTATAATTACTATTCAGTAAATTGTTAAATTGATAAAAGTTTAAAGTTAAGGGTGAAATATGAAAATTTTTTAAAATAAGCAAGTGGTTATAAAATACTCATTCCTATCGGGGAATATTCGTTTGGTCGTGGAATATTCTTTCTGTCAGGGAATATTTGTTCGACGGTGCAACCATTGGTGGGCCCCATAATAGAATAACTGTCGGATGAAGAAAACGATAAAAGGGAATTTTTATAAATAACTAAAGATAGTTGTTCTGAATTAACATCGTTGGAATACCCGGTGGTTAAAATACGATGAATACGCGTTATGCATAAGTAGTAGCTGCAGTATTGCACCAATTATTGATTCTTACGTAAAGAAGCACTACTCAATAATTGTTACGATAATTATCGCTTAAAGATTTTATTGATTCAATAATTTTTGCGTTGATATTTTATATTCTTGTTGTTTTAATAATTGTCACTACACAGTATTTTCCATTATCGAAGCAATAACTCATATTATCTGAATAATATTATTAGATAACATTATTGGCAATGTCTAGAAAGTTCTTTCTAAGGAGAGGTTTGGTCACCTAATTGCGAGCCAGATGGGAGAAATCCTTATTGGAAAGCCCCCTCTTTCTGAACCACTGGTTGTCATTATTGTGATTCTGTAATATTATTTGTGAATAATTAATTATTGATTTATATGGTAAGGAAAATATTCATTTTATGTGGATATAGATGGAGAAAATTTTTTAAAGTGACAATTGTTGAAAATCGATATTTTATCTTTTCTGATAAAATACTATTTTATTATATTATTATAACATTATAATGATATTTGTACAATGAATGTGGGATATATGAGTATATGAGGAGGAGGAGTATTTTTGTTCCAAAAGTTATTTAAAACATGTTAAACATGTTTGTGGGCCCATTTCTTGATAGAAATTTGATTATAGCTTGTAAAATCGTCCGTATGTGGATTTCAGTCAATTTCTGTGTGGAATTTGGAAAAACTTTCTTCTGTAAAGTTGTAGAGAATTGAATTTCCTATAAAAAAATGCGAGATTCAAATTTTCTGATAAAAGGACTATTTATTATGAATTATTGAAGTTCTGAAATAATTGATTTTTGGAGTTTAAAATGTTTTATTTATTAAAAACGTTTTTAGTGACTTTGTCACTTGTATGGCTGATGTTTTGGGCAAAAGAAGGGTGCGTAGGAAATTTTATATAAATATATTAATATTATATTAAATTTTCTGCTTTGGTGTTCTAAGCATTTTCCTATAAATAGGGTGCTTAGGTTAGAATTAAAATCACACGTAAACCTGAGTTTTCTCTCTATTTTCTCTCTATATTATCGAGTGTATTCTTGTGAGTATTTTGATATCTTGAGTGTTGCTATACTATCAAGTTCAAGTTAGATTCTCATTATCCTAGTCGTAAGTCTTGCTCTTTTGAGGTAAGGGATAGTAAGGGATTGTAAGGGATAGTAAGGGATAGTAAGGGATTGTAAGGGATAGTAAGGGATTGTAAGAGATAGTAAGGGGTGTTATATTCTTCTTAAAATGATATTTTCTTCAATATCATTATGCCAAAATATTGGTTGGAAATTTTTATCAAATTTGGAACTTTTCATGTCGGAGTTACTATTCACGAGTTATTATTCATGAGTTACTATTCACGAGTTACTATTCATGAGTTACTATTCATGAGTTACTATTCATGACGGGTTACTATTCATGAGTTACTATTCATGAGTTACTATTCACGGGTACTATTCACTACAAAATTGGTTTCTTTTTCTAATCAAATTATAGTTGATTTATGAATATTACTCTGGAGATTAAAACTATGTATTGATTATATTGATTTTATTATCATATATAACATTTTTATAACCCTGATGTTGAAATTCTCTTTCACTGGAGTGTAAAGGTGGGTAGATTATTGGTATGATCAAGACTAGGGTTCTCTTTGGCCAGTAGTGAAAAGTTGAATTGTGACTGGTATGATCATGACCATTGAATTTATAATTGAATATCTTTAGCTTAAGTGCAAAGGTGAATTGATCAACATAGTTATAATTATTGTTTATATAAATTCTGAAATGATTATATATTTCTTTGAGATATGAATATCTTTGGCAAAGATGACTTATTGATGAATATCTTTGGCCTGTAGTGCAAAGATGAATGATTTCTGATGAATATCTTTGGCCCGTAGTGCAAAGATGAATGATTTCTGATGAATATCTTTGGCATGTAGTGCAAAGATGGTTTGTTGATGAATATCTTTGGCCCGTAGTGCAAAGATGAATTTATTAGTATGATTATGAACATGAAGCGTGATTTGGTATAACCATGATCTTTGATGTTTTGTGATGAAAATTATCTTTGTCTGGATGAGAAAAGGAATTTAGAACAACAATTACGATTATGAGTTATACATGTGATTGTGGATGAGGAATTGTTGATTGATGTTACTGAGGATAAAACATTGTTGGTGGACTTTTAATATGGAGAAGATAATAGACTTTATAGTCTATTTGACTCTTCTAATGGATTGCTCATTCTTACCGCAACTATGGTTGAAAAGTTTTATCATCTACCATATGTTCTAAATCTCTAATTTATTACTGATGAAGACTATTGATAATTTATTTATCTTTAGTCATAATATTCTTTACTGAGCTAGTTGTGCTCACCCTCCTGTTTCACAATTCCTTTCAGGTAATAAGAGTGTATTTGGGGGTCGGCGAGGGTAACAGAAGAATAGAAGCAGTGGTCTCTAAATTCGTGGAGGTTCTCCCTAAGCAGATTATTGACTTTACCTTTATGTAAGGTGCCATTGTGACGTACTATCCAAGTTGGTGTCCAGAGTCACAGTTGGTATATATTTGCATCAAAACTCACAACATACGTGTTGTTGTATTTTGCACGACAATTGTAGTAATAAAGTTGTAGTTGTTTTCTGTACCATGTATTTGGCGACTCAGAATGGGTTAGATGGAATGGACCTATTTTGGGGGCGTCACACACTGAGGTTGGAAACTCAAATGCTTACAAACTTTCTCTCCATCCAAGTTTTAGGTTGAAGATGAAATCTTGAAAGAAATCTGAAATGGGTCATAAGAATATCTAAGGTTAAATTAATCTTATGTGGAGTAATTTTTTCTGATGGGTTAGTATTAATGTACAAACCTATGTTCTATGTTTTTGCTAACACACAGAGTATGATCAGTTCTACAAGGGTGTATCTTTAAGATTCGTGGAAACTGATCACCTCCATGAATCAACCAGATACACATAAGTAATAGTGTTGATTCTCACTCTGTGAACATTTAAACTCTGTGAACATAACCAAGCAAATGATGAAACCATTAAAGGAAAAGAGTGTTTTATTAAAATGGAAAATCTTACACACATTCATCATCATGCATCTCAAAATGTAATATCTAAATTAGTTACATGCATGAATATGATGGTTGCTGGTCAATATGATGTTAATTTTAATATATGAGGAATAGGGATTTTGAAACTAACCTGGTAGGACCCATTTAACTATGTGTACCAAAATAGAAATATATCTAACCTGCAGATACTTGGTCTATCTGACCACACTAAGGAATGTTGAAGCAGAAGACTTCAGTCAAGAAGACTCAACCAGCAGAAGGCTTAAGACTGCTCAGAAATAATTCTGATAAAATTCCTATGTGTCAAAGCATGTCCTTGAAGACCCGCTGAGCTAATCTGAATGAAGCTCACATGGCTGCTGATATGGAAGCAGGTCATTCAACTTAAGGTGAAAAGGGTCTTATATGCTCAATCATGCAAAGCATGTCATATGAAAAGAATCCTCAAGGAAGCTCAAATTAGAGGATCATCGAGCATCAATCATGAGGAACTGACTATGGAAGTAGAACTTCACAAACACAAAACTGTCAATGAAGACTACGTTCGTAGTGCTGTCAAGTGATCGTACGCAGACCTGATCTCCTCTTTAATAGGAGTACGTAGGCAGCCATTCATGGTGCGGTCTCACCCCCTACCAAAACACAAACCATTATCAACTGGTACTGGGATTCCTTCAAACCAATACATTTCCTTGGCTTCAGACCAAATGGATGGAATTACCTAAACTCCTCCCAAATAGGAGATTCGGCGACCATCTAAGCTGCGGTCATACCTTGAAGAGAAACACTAATCCATAAGAGATGGAATTAACTAGGCTTCTCCTAAATAGAAGTACTGGCAACCATCTGTGATGCGGTCAATCTCAAAGAAGAAAGCCACACTCCTCTCCACATTTCCATCAGAAACCAGTCCCAAGACACCAAAGATGGTAAGGATAAATACAGATCGATGATCCATTTTGAACTATCCAGAGACAACTCAATGTCCATCCACCCAGGAGGAATTCAGAATACATCAAGATCACAAGCCCTGAAGCAGTAGGCAAAATATCAAGCAAGTAGCAAAGCATATCTAAAAGGGAAGTGATCCAAAAATATATTTCCATGTTATATATATAATGCTGTTTGATATATACAATGTAAACTGTATATGACAAAATGGTTAAGCTAGTCTGTGCAGGTAAATACAAGCTCATCTACAAGTCAGGGTATATGCGAGATAACAAGCCCAACATTGTGTCCCTCTCAGAAGAAGGAGGCGAAGCTGTGGTCTCCTGTAGGAGAATATCCACATGACCCAATTGATCTGCAGCCATCTGCATGGTAACCATATGCTCATCAATGTAAGCGCTCATCTCTGCAATCATGCCAGTGGTAAAGGACCTCACCGCAAAGATTATCTCGTGATGGCTACATCCCCAAGAGATATAGCACTATCCCGCTCAACTATCACTGCATCTCTGGCTGATCTAGCCTCATCCTGCTCAACAACAACGATATCTCTGTGAGCTAATGCCTCATCTCTCTCTAATAGAGCTGCGTCTCTCCCATCAAGGGCAGTCAACATCATAGATCGAGCCTGATCTCTCTCAAAGGTCATCAGATGAAGACTTCGCTCAAAATCGTGTCTTTGAGGTTGAATCAACAAGATTAATAATCGGGAGAATCTGGAGGAAATGCTGGAAACCCAACAGCGGGCTCCTCCTCGATGTAGGAATCGATGTCCTCCATGGGCTCTACATCATCTGACTCGCTATCCGATACTGTAGATACTGCTGCATCCGATTAAATCTATGTCTCCATCCATGCGGAATACTCTGCAGAACAACCCGGATGGCTCACAGAAAAAGCAGCTATCTCCTGCTGATCCCAACAAGCATACACACGGGATTGGTCCTCTGCAGAGAGATATCGAGAAGCTGAACGCTGACCTATCGCCCCCTCGAAAGGATGAAAATCCTAAAACTGGTCAAACTACGACATCACGGCCAGTGGGTGGTAAGTAGTCACGCCCCTCAAACCAGCCAGAGGGAGGTAGTCCATGCCCTGAGCATGAGTAATGAAGCTGTATGGTGAACTAAGCCCCGAACACGGCAATATACTGAACGGATCTCTGATATCTGCCAAAAATGCGGACCAAGACAGAGCATCTATACACTCTGATGGCTGAAAGGAGTATGACATGGCTACATCATGGGTAAACCAATACCCATGTGGTCTAAGAGTGCCAATCGGTCTCAAGTGTGACATAAACCACATATATATCATGATCGAACTACCCGTGAAAACTCCTGTCGGATAAGTGCAGCAGTGGGATGCTGACCGCAGGGTCTCTGCTACAATCATAGGTATAATGGTGTGACCCTCTCTAAGAGCTCTCACGGCCATGATGACACCAATGTCTATCTCATCCATGTATCGTGGCATATAGACATACGACAGTATGCACAACAACAGTACATCAACCCTGGCCAAATGCCAATGATCCTCATCGCGGTGAAATCTCGAAATGTCATGAATAATCAGCATCCTCGAGCCAAATCATCATGCCGAAAATACTGGGATATCACGTGGCCAGACGTCAGCTCATCCTGTACCACTCTGCGCCGCAATCCAGTGAGAGTCATGAACCATCTACTCATGTCTCCCAAAGCCATATGCACGCAAGGTCTATCTAATAGCAACATCGTCAATCGTGTATACTCCTCCAGAGTAGGAGTTAACTCATGGGTCCCGAATCGCAAGACCTGCCTATCCGGTACCCAATGCTCTAGCATCTCGTCCATAAACCCTGCAGGAACATGAAACATCAATAAGGTCATGGTATGCTGCAACAAATGATCTACAGTCACCCTGTCTGGTGGTGACATGCTATCATACCACGATCGCATACCCAATGCCACCAATGATGGTGGGGTATGATCTATACGGCTAACTGTCAAAGAAGACATCTGTACGGGCCGTGTCATAAGACCATCCAGGGGTCAATGTCGAATATCTCTGGACATACATACATATGCATAACATGATACATGTATAGCAGATAATAGATGGCAATATGATATAGGGAATGGAAAAAATTGTGCATACATTCCTAAGTATATCATCATCTAATACATCATCTCTGTACAGCTACAAATACAGGGAAATGGGGCACAGATGCCCTACTACTAACAGAGGCCTATCAAAAGATATAGCGAGAATGGGGTACAGCCACCCAAAATCTAACAGAGGCTTATCAAAAGATATAATGAGAATACACATCAAAAGAAGACCATGGTGTTGATGTCCACATCATCAATCCTGTCCACTTGATGTAACTCCTCCTGAGTCATTGGATCTCTATCAACAGGGATGCCAGGCCTATATAGAGGATGATCTGCACCGGTAAATCAGTGATGGGTGACTGCGATACAGGCCAATGACGCCTGGCAGGAGGCAAGATCGGCATACGAATCTCCCCTGTGGTGCTCCTAATAGTCCACTCTCCTAAATAGAGCTCCCAGCCTCCATCTGTGAAGAGAGGAACTCTCCTGGTGGAAATCACATACTCGACTCCAGTCGGGTATCCATCCTCAAAATCGATTGTCAAGTGTTCCCCTGAATAGGGAATCCATGTGATGGTATCAGCTATTAACAACTCCAGCTACATGCGGCAATGAGTGAAGCCCCCAGCTACAAGGACCTCCAGCAAAATAGAATGATGCCATCGTCGTCCTCGTGAATAGGTATCTAAACCTAACACACTCACAGGACGCAAGCATAGGAACCTCTCATAGGCCCAAAACTGCCAACACAATGGCAAAACATCTGCTATCAGTAAACACTCTTAACCTATAAATGGGAAATGACAAGAGAAATACTCACCAACAGAAACGGGTAATAGCCTAGCCAAGCCTCGGTCAAACCCTATGAGCGCATACGCATGCCCCGGAAGAATTAGGTAAAGGTGTAGGAGCCCCAATCCTACTCTCCAATACAGTCCACGTTACGCGTGGCGCTGATCAAAGCGAAAGAAACCGTAGAGGAGTTTTCTGCTATGAAGTAGCCTCTAATGATCATCAGGAACAATCACCGCAGAATGCGATCCCTGATTCTGACATCATCGGGCATGGGCTCACTCAAAAGCCCGCTCATAACATCTACGCTCAAAGGACCTGAATGGACAGTCCTGCTTTTGAGCGCCTCCGCCGGAACTCTTAACAAGGATCTGACGGCAGTAGGGGTAATATTCGCCATGTGAGGCACTGGTTCCCCTCCAAACTCCATACCTATGATAAATCACCAATCCATCGGCGTCATCATCACCTCGCAATCCAGCAGATGGAGTGACTGAGTCTGATGAAACCATCGCTCAGACAATGCCCTGAGGTAACCCCAGGGACTACGACGGGGAAAGATGGAGAAGAATGCCCCGAATCCCCAATCATGCACTACAACTCTGTAATCAGGATGAAGAGCCTGATACATGGAGTGTATACTAAACCAATTCCCTCAAGGCTGTGTGAAGCCGGGAACCTGTATGAAATGCAGATCAACATCAAAGCCCTTTAATCCTCATAAATAGGAAAGAAGGAAGATCAAGATCTAACGTCATACCTCGTTAGCATGCAAGTACATCGAGGGATGTCTGCTCAAATCACACAGAAGCTCTGGGTTTGCCACCTGAATACAAGGTAGCTCCCTTAGAGGAACAGGTGCAGCAGGAGCGGGATCCTCAATCAGAATATCCGCATCCACGTCCTCAACATCTAGCACGTCTGCCCGGACTGGACGAATCACGGCCTCCACCAATCGACGAGGCTGTCTAACAGAACGGGGTCGAGGAACTTCAGAAGCCCTCCTCCGTATACCAAAAGTGGTCCTACGGGAACTGCTCGGCTGATCCGGATCCATAATATTTGGACAACAAGTCTCCAAATCACCTCAGAAAGGGTGTGGTATTTCCTTACCTGGAGCTTTCTAAAATGCATTTTATGACTATATGCATGCATGCATTTACTTTAACATACAATAGAGTTAAAATGCATGACTACCCAATGCCTACATTTGGAATTTTTTTGCCATAGTCCCCTTTGAAAATAGGACTATCCACATGCACATAGGCATGTCTAGGTGGCCAATCATTAGCACACCTTCCCCAAAGTCATATACATAATATATGCATTAAAAATCAAAATCATCCATGCATAAGGTTAACCTCAACATCAGGAGTACTTTGCCTTTCTACCTTTGCTCATTGGACCTCAATCAGGACAAAAAATAGCAGAAAATGGTGCCAATTTGACTGTCTCAAAAGTCAAATTTTTTCACATCATTATGTTCAGCATGGTTTAATACTAACATTTACTATGTTGAATATTTTTTAGCAAGTCATTTGTGCATACATAATCACTACTATGTGTTTAGATGCATTCCATGCTATAACTCGAAATCCAACGAATAAAAATTGGAATAAATACATGCATATGTTACTAGGATAGTGTAGAACACTTGTACGGTGACAAAATTTGCAGAAAATAGCCCGAACTCAGCAGATCTGAAGGAGGCTCACGGATTTCTCTTTGCGCGACAAGTTGAAAATGACTTGTGAGACCAACCTGCTGGATTTTATCATCCACGGTTGGGCTGTGAGCTCATTTCATATCTGCGAAGAGGGTGTACTGCTGCACCCCTAGGTGGGCCCCACCCCTCTGGATCGGTCCAGTTTGAGTTGCAAAGGAGTTCTTGAGGACTAGAAAGGTCAAATCGGGAATAAAAATGCCACATGATTGAGCAAAACAACATACAATCCTGGTCTTCTCAGATGAAACTTTGAGTCTATACATCGCTCATTGGTAGTCACCCGAACACGAGGAATACTCTGCCAATGATTTCCTTTGTTACAAATCACATCTGGCAATACCTTGTACATGTCTGATGCCGCCAACTCCGGGTCGTTACCCTAAATGAGTCCCCGACGGGGGTTACAAAGTGAGTCCCCAACGGGGGTTACAACGTGAGTCCCCGATGGGGGTTACAACGTAAAGCTTTGGCAGGGGATTACAACGTGCATTCAAGCCGTTGACACCCACATCAACAAAGGTCAAGCATCCTTGACTTTATCTCAGCCGATAGCGATTAAACCTATCAGAGCTCTAGAGCTATTCGAGGATTTCATGCTCGATTACTCATATTCCCCAGCGGATCCCCGGCGGGGGTCACAACGTAATGTTCCGTTGATTCATACGTTAGCGAAGGTCAAACAGCCTTGATAATTTACCCACAGAGTACCAACTATTGATTCACACGTCAGCGAAGGTCAAGCAACCTTGACAGTATATCCCACAAGATTTTTCAGCCGTTGATTCACATGTCGGTGAAGTACACGTCAACGAAGGTCAGGCATCCTTGACAGCATTTGCTGTTGGTAGTAAATCCAACATAATCGTGACATGTTCTAGCGATACCAACCAAGAAAGGTCAACATTATCAAAGAGGATCGATGATGGAATATGTTATACACATCCTCAAATAGACCAAGCTTTATCCCCACAGATCTCTTACGCATAAGAGGTACATCTTCAGGATCAAGTCATTATCAAAGACACAGGAATTTGGTGATAACTCCAACATCAACATCCTAACAGATTCAAATTACACATCAAATCTGGTCATCATTGCCAATCCCCAGTTGGAGCAACAGGGAGCCAACAATCATCCCCAGCAGGTTGGGCTACAACCCAGTACACATGCATCATACATTTGCATCATGTTGCTACATATAGTACCATGTTTGTCTTATTGCGTTTCAAGTGTCTAGGATTCTTTATCCTACACATGCATCGCCATGCATGAGTATGATAAAGAGGGGCATCTATAGACACTCGAAATTTTTTGTACACCTGTCACTGACTTTGCAGGAGGACAAATTCATCTTTTAAGAGGGAACCCTGAAAGACAATCCATATCCATTCCGGATACTACCGAAAGTTCAGCATGAACCCTGGAGCCCACTCTGGGAGTAACAACTCCAACCTCGGATATAACCCCGAGGTGTACAGATCCAATACCGAAACACACCGGAGAAGACCGATTAATCTCGGAGATAACCCCGAGGTATCCAGTCTCAGTCCCAATCATGGGAATAGCCACCAACCTTAGTGATAACCCTAAGGAATGCAGTTTCGGCGATAACCCCGGAAATGCTTGTTTCAAATGTGACCAGCTTCAATCTCGGTGCTCACAACGAGATACTCTGTACAAATCCGGAGATAACACCGGGAGGACAGGCACACCTCAAAGATGATAATGAGGACCTTCAGCGGTTATAAAAGAATCAATCTCAAATAAGCTCGAGCAACGTCTGCTTTATCAGCCCAAACCGACGATAACACCGGTGAGGGGCAACATCGTCATCTCGCCAACACGATGCCACGCCACATCGTCTCAACATTTCATATACACATCTCTACGCAACGATGTCCCACAAGAATCAAGGATAATCAATCCCGAGTGACTATTCTGCATGGTAACAGATAGAATTTGAAGCTTGAAGATCGGAGGGCATCGTCCCATCTTCAATGAATTCGTACAAACTCTAATCCTATGCCTTTGTACAACTCTTGACAACGGCGGTCCGAAATAGGTCCTGTATACCTTAATCGGATGCCCGGATTGCACTTTTGAAAGTTTGAATGGACATTACAGTGCCCGAGTGCATGTACTACGAGACGACCCGACCCGAGAAACCCGGGCCCACCCGGGTTACCTCTGGTACACCTGCGACTCTGCCGCAGGTACACCTGCGGCTCCATCCTCTATAAATAGAGGGCTTGGGGTGGCCATTTTGCAAGATAAAACTACGAGGAAGCCCTGCCCAATTTGCTCTGCACTCACCCCATACAGTGTACTTTCTCATTTTAAACACCTGTGAGCTCATATATAGCTTCTTTTGTACCTACAAAAGCCAGTGTTTACCCACTTTAAAGATATAGAAGTCTTCTTTGGTCATCAACTGTAAGCCTTCTCACACACTTTAGAGTCTTTCTCTTCATCTCTGCACACACCCTTCTTCACGTTGAGAGTCGTGTTGCGCGCATTTGCCTGGACTTTGGTCTGTGGTTTTATTTTAGTTTGTGTATATATATATATATATTATATATATATATATATATATATATATTTATATATCTGGACTAACATTATCGAGTTATGCCTCGATTGAGCCTAGACTTCGGTTTGGAGCATTTATTTGCTTTTATATATATATATATATATATGAACTGTGTGTCGAACATTGTTCGATGAGCCTAGACTTGATGCAGAGCGTTTATTACTTTTATATATATATATATATATATATATATATATTTATATATATGAACTATGGTAGGACTCATTCGATGAGCCCGTATTTTACATCCTATGCGTTTACTCATTTATATATATATATATATATATATATATATATATATATATATATATATATGAAATCATGGGACTACATTCGATGAGCCTAAATTTTATATCCCATATGTTTTACTAAATATATATATATATATATATATATATATATATATATGAATGTTATTGAACTCGCTCGATGAGCCCTAATTTTATATCGGTGCATTTATTGCTTTTATATATATATATATATATATATATATATATATTTTTTTTTCCGTCCCCACCGGAGTTCACTTCATGGTGGTTGATCGCTTTTACAACTTTTTTACGTTTCATTCGTCCGCTCGAGTTTACCGTGGCAGTTGATTGCTTTGTATGACTTTCTTTACATTTTGTCCCGCCTGGAGTTTCCTTCGTTGCGGTTGACTGTATTTACAACTTTATTTACGTTTTGTCCCGCCTGGAGTTTCCTCCGTGGCGGTTGATACTTTTACATCTTTATTTACATTTCTGATCCCCAATGGAGGTGCTTCGTGGTTGGTGATCCTGTCTGTATATATATATTTACAGCTTTTATATATATACCTGCTTACTGCTTTCATACAAATTGCGGTATCTTGTGCGCCTAGGAATCATGTGATCACAGATTCAAATTTATTGGATCTAGATTCGGTTCGTGATGGACATTTTCAAATTGTAGCGACTTGTAAATTATTCTCGCGGGTCTCGAATTTCTCGGATGGTTCTCATACCCACGAGGAAGTCGGCATTATTTTGTACATTATTTTTGTACGGATGCCTCACATCTGTAAAATAAAATTAATCAAGCTGAACACTTAATAAAATAGGAGTGTAAAAGGTCTCAATTACTATTGAGCATCAGGGTTTGAAAAACCTCTTTTATAAAACATCACTGCCATATCTTGCTTACAATTGAATTTTTATATAAATTCAAACCTTGTGTATATAGGTGCGAACGAGGCCTCACACTACTACCAAATAATAGTACATTGACCCCCACACACACATTCAGATAATAGTTTCTTGAAAAGAGGCGGTCACCGTGGTAACACGGATGTCGGGGGGGGGGGGTGCCTAACACCTTCCCTCTGCATAACCAAGTCCCCGGACCCTAATGAATCTTGGCTTCACCGACCCGTTTAGCAATGTCACATCACTAGGTCAATGTGCAAACCTTTTCTCGGTTGTGTTGGTACAACCATTTAAAAAACTAACTGGCGACTCTTAACAAATCTCACCTAAATTGAGAACACCAAAGAACAAGTAACGTAAAGGGACAATTAAAAATCCCGACGTCGACATTATCCTTGAACTTGTTTTATTGAATTCTTATATCAGTGTCATCATCCTCATGTTTATAATATGTTGAAAGTCATCTGTGGTCTGTAGTGTATAGATGGACTTGGTTTGATTATAACCAGGGATTATTCAGTATAATCATGACCGTAATGTTAAAAATAATGTGGTAAAAGTCCTCATTGGCAGTAGTGCATTGATGGGCGATTGTTGGCATGATCATGACCATTGATGAATACACGAATATCCTTGGCCCTTGAGGCATGGATAATTTGTGGTCGTGATACTAATGAATATCCTCGTCAGAGTGGTGGGGATGATGTGGTTTATTTATTGTCGAGTCTCAAATGATAAAAGTGATGAAAAACTTTTTAAATCATAGAAGATAGTAGATTTTATTCTCTACTTGACTCTTCTAATGGATTGCTTGTTCCGCCTACTGATTAAACTTGATGTTTATTATATTTTATCGCTTTAACACTCTTTGTTGAAGGCTAATGATAATTTATTCTCGCATTATCTTAGTCATAATATTTCTTATTGGGCTAGTTGAGCTCACCCTTTCTTTCACTATTCTCTCGTGAAATGAGAACGTAGCGGGACTAGTCGGGGAGCGGATTGACGGGTCGGATGATAGCATTAGTAGTCCTCACTATTACGTTAAATAGTGTGACAATAAATGTAATGAGGACTCCATTGAGTGTGGATATTGTCTAGATAACAATATTCTTATTAAAACTCTTAGATTATGTTTTGTCGTATTTTACACAACTGTTGTATAATTAAGTTGTATTTGAATTTTGTACCATGTATTTGGCGACTCAAGATGGGTGATGTATACCTATTTTGGGGGCGTCACAGTTGGTATCAAAGCTTAGGGATATGATGTGACACCCCCAAATCCGGGTACTTCAATTCCATGGGATTTGGTGTTCACTGTACAAATATCATCTATCTATCTACCCATAATAAATGCAAACCATGCAATAGATATAATAAAAATCTTCCCCTTAAGGGTTACAACATCCGAATAATAATAATACAATCCCAGGTTAAACTAACCTTAAACATCTGTGCGAAATCATAAACAAATAAGTCTTAAACAACATCATTAACTTAAGTCTTAAACATAAATACATCATCTAATAAAAAATAACAAGTCTACATCACTTGATAACCTTGCCCTTGCCTTTACTAGTGGAAGGTTCATCAGTTCTTTCGTTCTTAACTGCAATGTTATTATTAAGCAAGAGTGAGCACTATTGCCCACAAGTATAATAATGAAGTAATAGTATAATAACATGCGAGTAAATCGAAGACATCTGAATAAAAGCTCAACTTTTGAATCAAGAATGATTAACAAGAATCAAAAGAATTACGAGGGTCATAAGACCTTGAACTATGTCCTAGGTTATCAAGGGTTATACTTGAAACCTTTCTTGATCATAAGACTATGGACCTTTTCTACTCGTACTTAGGGGATCGCCCTTAGTACCATCATCTTCGTGCACAATATCTTAACGCTTAACGCATAAGTAAATCCTTTGCGCAGGTTGTTCATCTCGGTTTGACATTCGAGTCCGCACCAAAGGAAGTTTGGTTTGGATAATTCAATAAGGGTTCTGAAATTTAGAACGTTCATCAACTAAGGACTAGTTGAATCTATATAGTTCACTAGTCTAATAAGGTTCAACAAAAATGATATTCGATTTGAATAATAATCTCAAGAAGTATACAATAGGACAATTATTGTATAACTGAATCATGCTTTGAAAAGATAATCAATCTTTAATATAACATTTGAACTTGAATAATAATAATGATAATTTACTCGAGGTAACTAATAAACTTGAACAATAATGACAAGTAGGGTTAGGAAACTTGCCTCGTGCGTAGATTACACTTTAACTAAGCACGTTCTTTGAATTTAATCCTACATACCATTCACATTCACAATACCAGTTAATTATAACTTAACTAATCATCAATGATCATTCCTTTGTCTAAACTTTGGTTATGACTATACTTAGTCAAATTATCACATTTATTATCATATAATATCACCTCATGAATAATAAATTAATTATGTATTCAATAATTCAACCCACATGCAATTATGTTATTTACATGATAAACATCTATTTTATCTTCACATTACACTTCTAACATGTTTACATGTTCATTAAATTAATTTACTAACACATTGTTAGACTTAAACATTAAAAAAAAAATCTCATTCGGACATTACGAGAGTGACATCATGGCTTACCAATCGTTAATGGTTCTCTATATTGTACTGATGATGATGGCGTCATGATACGGCGTTAGCGTTAGCATGACGCGAGGCTCAGATTCGATTCTGCAATTCGCGAAAATTGCATAACATGGCCAAGGAACTCCAATAAAATTATTACTACTCGAATTTAATCATACCCACATGATATAATTCATGTATAATCATAACCCAACATTTATATACTGACATTAACCAATTTAAACACTTAATAACAGATTTAAAGCATGTGAATTTCACTAACTTTGATATTCTTGGAGGTTTTAAAAATAAAACATGAAAATTGTCACTACGGATTCGTTATAACACCGAATCCGTTCATTTAAACTTTGGTCTATTCGTATCAACATGCATAACTGTTAGAGTTTATGCCCTAGAGGCCAATTATTTGATATAATTGCTTAACGTTTTGATATTATATTTGATTGAATAAATATATGATTTTATTATGGTTTTATTTACTGCGTAATATAATTGTCAACATAATAAAATTCCTTAGAATAGTGATACAAATAATATAGTTTCAAGTATGTGACTTGAACATGAGATTATATAATTACAATTAGTATCATTGTTCTTAAATGTCCCTAGTCGAGTATCATTGTTGATGGGACAACAATGATGCATTGAGACTAGTATGTGGATCGATTGATGACCAAATCTCATTGGTCATAAATATATGAGATATTAAGTCAATGCATAGGTACTTGAGAAACGATGTCTTTGGGATGGACCCACCATGAGAATTCTATATGGAGCATTATGCGAAGTGTCATTAGCAATTCTCATAGTGACAATGATGTAATGGTCCTCTGACCTGAAATCGCTATATTACTACACGAGAATTTATGTACTTTGATATCATCAAATTTCACCTTTAATAGGGTGGACTATAAAGGTGATTATTGGGTTCATCATGAATCGTGTGAGAAATATGAGTGATCTAAATGGAATTTAACCATCCTATATATTATGGGTGATATCCATAGGCCTCTTGATTGAGTAGGACTATGAAATGCATGGCCATGCTCAAATAGTGATTTGTTTCATATAGTCTACTCATTGATCAAGAAAACTCAGATTAAATTATGAAGAGTATGACACATTCCATGACTCGAGTTTAATCTAGGATATTAAGGTTAAAAGGATTAAATTACATTGAAACATTGGTCATTTAAAAGGTTGCATCGAATCATCGATCTTATTATTACTTGGGTAGCAATGATGCTTTACGAGGATGTCGCTCCTTTATTTATAATTTTATAATATGATTTTAAAATTATTGCCAACGTAATAATAACCTATAGGTCACACACAAAGAACGTAATTAAAAGGAAATTAATTTAAATTGTAAAGATTTAAATATGTCAATATGATTGATAGAATTTTAAATTACGAATTTAAATTAATAGGATAATTTATATATAGGTATATTAATTAAGTAAGACTTAATTAAGATATATATAAATTCGGATTTTCATAATATTAGGTTTTTGATTAATTCCTCCTAACTGCTATATATATGATATATATCTGTCACTTTAGGTTTTACGTCAAAATACAAAACCCTAGCCGCTCTTAGAGAGAGACTAGAGAAAACAACTTCGAAAATCCTCATCCTTGGTGGCTAGTACCGCGGTTTCTTTTTCTGCAGATCGTAGGATGATTCGCGGAGCGTTCGTGTGGATATCGTAGAGACGCAGCTCGTTTGGATTGCATTGGAGATTCAATCGTATCAATTTTAGTTTCTTAATCGGTATAATTTCTAACCTCTGAATTAATTGAATTTTTCGCATGGATCCTGTTTTAGGGTTTCAGAAATTGCTTTAAAAATTTTATTTCCGCTGTGCGTTTCTGTGCCGAGACCCCAACAATAACAACATACAAGTGTAAAATTTAGGGATAATATACGATCAATACATAAAATATCACGTATAAGGCCATAAGGCTAAAACCCATACTCTGTAATTTTGTAGAAATCATATACGACATGTTTTCATGAATTTGATGATATGGTTTACATAATATATATAATTAAACACAATTTGATATGTTATAACACACATACAACCCATAATCATTACTCCTAACCCAATTACAGAGGTTAAACCAAAAACTTTAAAAGCCATTTTCATGAAAACTAAAATACATAAAGTAGAAATTAGGAAGGAGGAGATTACCCAAAGCGTATTGTGGATTTTAATAAGAGATGAATATCAATTTCTCTCTGACTTCTCAACTAATACTCTGTATCTCTCTCTGTGAAAGCTCTCTAGACTTAGCAATAATGAAGAAAAGAAAAGAAGACGTCTGATATATTAAAGGAACTGCCACACTGAGTGGTCAGTTAACCCAGTCAAGGGCAACTGCTAGTAACTCCCATTAAGGCCATGTTTGGCTAGGCTTAATAGATTTCAAAACCATTTAATTTAATAAATATTTATCATATGGTTTAATTGATGTCACACTCCTTCATAAAATAAATCAATATCTTATTTAATTTATTTTAAATAAAATATAATAATTTCTCATAGTCACATAATTATATTTCTCATTAATAATTAATGTCAAATTATTAACTCTCTAATTAATAATTAAATTAATTAAAATAACATCAAGCTTAATTAAATATTTCATTTTATTCAATAAGCTCACATAAATACGTACTTCAATAATAAATATTCTCTACATTAATTTAATAAATGTAACACATAATTAAATTAATCTACCACAATTGCATCAAATAATTATTTAATCCAATAATTAAATCATCGAAAAATATTTATTTAATTCAATAAATATTAAAATTAAATTACAAAATTCTCGTTCGTCACATCTTTCCCCCCTTAAAAGGGTTCTGTCCCCAGAATCACGACTCAATAAATTCGATCCGTTACATTCTCCCCCCCTTACAAAGATTATGTCCCTAGAATCGCTTACAAATAATTAAGTAAATAAATGAGGGTAATTCTTCATCATATTCTCTTCGAGTTCCCACGTAGCTAATTCAGCGTTTTGGTTCCTCCAAATTACCTTAACAGAAGGTATAACTTTAATTTTGAGAACTTGTTCTTTTCGGTCGACAATTTGGACAGGGATTTCTTCGTAAGATAAGTCTTTCTCAAAATACAGGGGTTCGTATTCAATTACATGTTTGTAATCGGCGTTGTAGGGTCGTAACACAGACACATAGAAGTCGTTGTGGACATTCTCGAGTGCTGGAGGTAAGGCTACCTCGTACGCGACTTCTTCGATTCTACGTAATACTTCAAATAGTCCAATAAATCTTGGGCTCAATTTTCCTTTCTTTCCGAACCTGATCTTTCCCTTCCAGGGAGAGACCTTCAAGAAGACATAACTACCTGATTCAAACTCGATATTTTTACGACGTGGATCAGCGTATTTCTTCTGTCTATCTTGAGCCGCTACCAATCGTGCTCGGATCACTTTGACTATTTCTGCCGTCTGCTGTACCAATTTTGGCCCTAGCAATTGTCTTTCACCAACTTCATCCCAGTAAAGTAGAGTTCTGCACCTTCTGCCGTATAACGCTTCGTAAGGTGGCATGCCTATACTAGCGTGATAACTTTTGTTGTAGCCGAACTCTACTAACGGTAGGTGATCATCCCAATTTCCTTTGAAGTCCATCACACAGGCTCTTAACATATCTTCTAACGTTTGAATTGTTCGTTCGCTCTGTCCGTCTGTTTGTGGGTGATAAGATGTACTCATTCGCAATTGCGTACCCATGCATTCCTGAAGGCGTTTCAAGAAATTTGACGTGAAGCGCGGATCTCTATCAGAAACAATTGACACTGGCACTCCGTGCCTCAAAATAATCTCTTTCACATATAACCTTGCCAACTGATCTAAGTTGAATCTGATTTTCATCGAAAGGAAGTGTGCGAATTTTGTCAGTCAGTCAACGATAACCCATACTGCGTCGTAGCCTTTCTGAGTCGTCGGAAGGCCGACCACGAAGTCCATTGTAATATGTTCCCATTTCCATTGTGGGATTTCCAACGGTTGAAGCAATCCACTTGGTCTCTGAAGTTCTGCTTTTACTTTCTGATAGGTCAGACACTTGGCAACACATTCTGAAACATCACGTTTCAAATTCGA
This sequence comes from Panax ginseng, assembly GCA_020205605.1. NCBI lineage: Eukaryota > Viridiplantae > Streptophyta > Magnoliopsida > Apiales > Araliaceae > Panax > Panax ginseng. The sequence continues at coordinate 42,724,626 of CM035146.1, forward strand.
CCACCCGAAATGTTGTCGAAGATCTTGATACATCTTGGTACTACCAGGGTGAATCGAATATCGTGAATTATGAGCCTCGCTCAAAATTTCTTCCTTAATCTCTTGTACTGGTGGAACCCAAATTCTACTCTCAAATCTCAGTATTCCTTTCTTATCCATCTTAAATCTAGGTTCGGTTCCATCAGATATCTTCTTTGTCACCTTTTTACATTCATCGTCCTGAAGTTGAACCTCTTTTACTTTATTTAGTAGAGTTGTACCAGATTGCATCTGAAATGGCTTCTCATCAATCTCCATAGGATACTTCACTTCCAACTCTAGTTTCTCCATTTCTGTAATTAGCACCTCCTGAGCAGTTAACATCATCAATTTCTCACGACCCTTTCTACTTAAGGCATCGGCAACTACATTTGCTTTACCCGGATGGTATAAAATCTCACAGTCGTAATCTTTAATTAAATCCAACCATCTTCTTTGACGCATATTCAAATCTTTCTGCGTGAAAATATATTTCAGACTCTTGTGGTCCGTGATATATTTCACACTTTCCCCGTGATAGATAGTGCCTCCAAATTTTTAAAGCAAAAACAATCGTAGCTAACTCCAAATCATGGGCTGGTAACCCTTCTCGTAGTCCTTCAATCGACGTGATGCATACGCAATGACTTCTGCCATTTCTGATAAGACACACAAACCAAGTCCTTTATGCGATGCATCACTATAAATAACAAAATTTCTGTATCATCCGGAAGAGATAACATGTGGGTCGACTAACCTCTTCTTCAATTCTTGAAAACTTTCCTCACACTTATCCGTCCAAACAAATTTCACAGCTTTTCGAGTTAAATTCGTTAACGGAGTTGCGATCTTGGAAAAGTCTTGTATGAATCTTCTATAATATCCTGCTAATCCAAGAAAACTTCTTACTTCTGACGGCGTTCTCGGTTGATCCCAGTTAATCACGGCTTCGACTTTTGATGGATCTACCAAAATTCCGTTTTTATCGATCACGTGACCAAGAAATTGTACTCGCTCGATCCAGAATTCGCATTTCGAAAATTTAGCATACAACTTCTCCATTCTCAATACTTCCAATGTTAACCTCAAATGTTCTTCGTGTTCTTCTTTTGTTTTGGAATATATCAAAATGTCATCTATAAATACCACTATGAACTTGTCCAAAAACGGCTTGAATACACCATTCATTAGTCCCATAAATGCTGCAGGAGCATTCGTAAGACCAAACGACATTACTAAAAATTTGTAGTGACCATAACGCTGCTCGAATGTCTTGTCTTCTAGACATCCTCCGCCTCACCTTCATTGATGATAACCGCTTCTCAAGTCTATCTTGGAAAAGTATCTCGCTCCCTTCAATTGATCAAACAGTCGTCGATCCCCAGAATGGATATCTGTTTTAATCGTGACCTTATTCAGGTTCTCAGTAGTCAATGCAGAGTCGCATCGATCCATCCTTCTTTTTTCACAAACAACACCAAGGCCCCCACTAGCGATACGCTTCGGTTGAATGTACTTCTTGTCCAATAATTCTTGTAGTTGTACCATTAATTCCTTCATCTCATCGGTGCCATTCTAAGATGGTGCCTTTGATATTGGAACAATTCCGGCGCCAAATCGATCATGAAATCTACTTCTATCCGGTGGAAGTCCCGTAAATCGTCTGAAATACATCGACGAAGTCCCTCACAATCCAGATCTCTTCTACCTTCGATTCTCTTTTCGATCGTCGACTATGTAAGCTAAGTATCCTACATAGCCCTTGTCTTTAATAACTTCTCGGTTCATGATCATCGCCGATAACTCGCTTGTTCTAGGTGACTTGCTACCATAAAATACAACCTTCGACGGAGTCATAAGGTTAATACGCTTCTTTGGCAATCAATTACAAAGACCGTAATTGAATAACCTCACCCATTCCCAATATAACGCCAAATTCCCCAAGTCGAATAGGATAAGATCTACGCTCATGATATTACCCTTAATATCCACTCTACAATTCTTATGTACATACTTAACAGGATTATTTCTCTATTCGCAATTTCTATGTTCATGGGGTAATCCAATTCATTCTTAGGCAAATCTAAATTCTTGGCAAAATCATCTGATATAAAGGAACAAGTAGCACCTTAATCAAATAATACGTAAGCATTAACTTTATTGATCGTAATGATACCGACACCACATCACGGATTGAATCGCATCTTGCACCGTCATGTTGAAAGTCCCAAGGCGATCATTCGGTTTGTGTTGTAGTAGGTCCGGTGATGGTTAAGGTATTTCCACCGTTATTTCCCGCTTTCTCTCCCGATCCCGACCCTCCCGATCCCTTCTTGGGACAATCTCTTGCCAGATGGTCCTTCGAACCACAAGTAAAACAAGCACCCTTCTTTGGGTTTGGACAGTTTGGTGCTATGTGACCTTCCTGACCACAATTGTAGCACACTCTTTTTTCTTTCATACAAACTCCCAGATGGGCTTTCCCGCAAGTCGAGCATGCTTCAATTCTTTTCTTCTGATTACCTTGTTGATTCCCCGATGATGAGTTGTCGTTCCACCTTTTCTTCTGATTTAAATTTTCACCTCATGTGCAACTTCCACTGGCCATGTTATTAATTTCACCTTCACACTTCTTCTTCTTCTGATCTTGATTGTACTTGGTCACCGCATCGCTTCCTCTTTTAGCGAGGATGACCTTTTCCAGTACTCCGGCAAATGTGTTTAGCTAAAACATTGATACCTTTTGTCAGACACCCAAGGCTTTAGTCCTTGTTCAAATCTCTTCCGCTTTTCTCTCGTCGTGTGTACTTGATACGGGCAAATCTTGCTAACTCATTGAATTTAGCCGCGTAGTCGTACACTCATGTTTCCTCGCTTCAGTTCTAAAAATTGAACCTCCATCCATTCTCATGAACTAGTTGGGAAATACATTTCAAAAACATTTCTTTAAATCTCTCCCAAGTAATTACACCTTCACCTCCTCAGACTTTGTTTGCTTGCCACCAAGAGCTAGCTTTCAGACTTCAAAGATAAATGTTGCAAAAGCGGTCTTTTGATCTTTCTAACCCTAGCAACGCCAAAACCTTCTCCATTTCCATAACCCACGCTTTGAGCTTCGATTGGGTTCATGGAACCTTTGAACTCTGGCGGTCCCACCGCCTTTGAAGTCTTTAAACGTTGTGTTTGGTGGAGCTTGAGGTTGATTATTCATGGCTCCTGTTAGTAAGTTAACCAATCACGCACGGATTAGCGTTGGCATTATTGTTATTATTGGTTGACTCTTCCCGAGAGTTGGTTGACGTTGTTGTCTTCTTCTCAGTGGCATTTTTCGTTAAATAAACGCTTATTAGAACTTTATTTATTTCTCTAAATAGTTAAGGCATTACTCAACAATTTAACATACTCATTTAACACATCATCTCAAACAACTTGATATATTTTCATTCAAATCAAAAGTTTTAACATCAAACTATAGCATAACAACTATTTACATCAACTATCCCGAATAAAGAATCCACATGATTTAAAACATTAAAATATTCTTTCGCTCATAAACATATCGTAATTTACATCTAAAACTAATTAAGTTCTTCACATAATTAAATAAATCATATCACCGCTTCATCAAGGTAATCGATTAGCCTTGTTACGCTCCTCTTCTAAGATGTGATGCATCGTCCTGCGATCCATCATGTACAATGGTAGTCCTTCGAACTGGATTGGGTACCCCCAAACTCGATCTTGGGTCTCATTCATTGCCTTATTAAGTGTAGAGTACATTTCCCCAATCTTTGCTTTCTTTGCACGACTATCATCCTCTGCACGATCAGCTCGACGCGATTCTCTTACCCAAATTTCTCCTCGCTATGTTCAAGTCTCTCGAGGTTTCTCTTCGCATCCTTCTTCAACTTTTCTATCTCCTGGTCTTATCTTGGTTTGACCCTTCTCATGGACCAAATCCCATTCTACATTTGCAACCGAGAGTGAAGAGTCGAAATCTCCTCTCCTTCTCCTCTAGAGTAATATGTCAATAACCGCTCGCTTAGTCGATCTCAGACTCATCTCAGAACTCCACATACTTGGCCAGATAATGTGTCATACATCTCAAAGATCAATGCTGTACCGTGGTAACTCCTCTTCTTCCTCTTCCTCTTCCTCAACAAATTCCTCCTCAGATCGGGCCTCGTGTTCATGCTCCCGACCAACAATGGTGATCAATGGAGATGATCTCAGATCAACCGCTTCCCTAAATGAATGTCTCTGGCTCCTCCTCCGACATGTATGTGTCTCGGGTTCCTCCTCAATAGGTACTATAGGTACTCGGGTTCTCCTCCCCCGCTGACTAGTTCTCCAACATTCGACATCCCCGACAACAAAAATTTTAAGTTTTAGTTACTAAGTCGTATCATCTAAGCATAATTTAAACACATAAACACATAAAGTCTTTTATTATCTTCAATGAATTACGTAAATTCATTTATTAGAACTCGATAAGAGTTTTCCATTACTATCTTCTTCTATAAGGCTACTACCTAAGGTTGTTCCCCACCTAAGGTTCATAACCTACATACTTTGATACTAACTTGTGACACCCCCAAATCCCGTACTTCAATTCCATGGATTTGGTGTTCATCAGATAAATATCATCTATCTATCTACCCATAATAAATGCAAACCATGCAATAGATATAAAATAAAATCTTCCCTTAAGGGTTACAACATCCTAATAATAATAATACAATCCCAAAGTTAAACTAACCTTAAACATCTCGTATGGAATCATAAACAAATAAGTCTTAAACAACATCATTAACTCAAGTCTTAAACATAAATACATCATCTAATAAAATAACAAGTCTTCATCACTTGCTAACTTTGCCCTTGCCTTTACTAGTGGAAGGTTCATCGCTTCTTTCATTCTTAATCGCAATGTTATTATTAAGCAAGAGTGAGCACTATTGCCCACAAGTATAATAATGAAATAACAAAATAATAATAACATACGAGTAAATCAAAGACATCTCAATAAAAGCTCAACTTTTGAATCAAGAATGAATAACAAGAATCAAAAGAATTTCGAGGGTCATAAGACCTTGAACTATGTCCTAGGTTATCAAGGGTTATACTTGAAACCTTTAATACTATAAGACTATGGACCTTTCTACTCGCATTTATGGGGATCAACCCTTAGTACCACATCGCGTGCATAATATCTTAACGCTAACGATAAGTAAATCCTTTGCAGGTTGTTCATCTCGTTTGACATTCGAGTCCGCACTAAAGGAAGTTTGGTTTGATAATTCATCAAGGGTTCAAATTTAGAACGCGTTCATCAACTAAGGACTAGTTGAATCAATAAGGGTTCACTAGTCTAATAAGGTTCAATAATAATGATATTCAATTTGAATAATAATCTCAAGAAGTATACAATAGGATAATTATTGTATAATTGAATCATGCTTTGAAAAGATAATCAATCTTTAATATAACATTTGAACTTGAATAATAATAATGATAATTTGCTCGAGGTAACTAATAAACTTGAACAATAATGACAAGTAGGGTTAGGAAACTTGCCTCGTGCGTAGATTACACTTTAACTAAGCACGCTCTTTGAATTTAATCCTACATAACATTCACATTCACAATACCAGTTAATTATAACTTAACTAATCATCAATGATCATTATTTTGTCTAAACTTTGGTTATGACTATACTTAGTCAAATTATCACATTTATTATCATATAATATCACCTCATGAATAATAAATTAATTATGTATTCAATAATTCAATCCACATGCAATTATGTTATTTACATGATAAACATCTATTTTATCTTCACATTATATTTCTAACATGTTTACATGTTCATTAAATTAATTTACTAACACATTGTTAGACTTAAACATTAAAAAAAAATTCATTCGAACATTTCGAGAGTGTGGCATGCATATGGCCACTCGTTACATCGTTTCTCATGCGCACAATACATATACATGGCATGCAGGTATTGTCAGTATCAAGACGCGTATATATGTACATGCAAGACAGTCATGAGTCTCAAGAGTCTCAGAGTCTGAGCATCGCATGCATCAAGTTTCAGATTTCGATTCCGTAACATTGAAAAATTGCGTAACATGCCAAAGAACTCCAATAAAATTATTACTACTCAAATTTAATCATACCCACATGATATAATTCATGTATAATCATAACCCAACATTTATATATACTGATTTTAACCAATTTAAACACTTAATAACAAATTTAAAGCATGTGAATTTCACCGATTTTGATGTTCTTGGAGGTTTTGAAAATAAAACATGAAAATTATCACTACGGATTCGTTATAACAACCTAATCCGCTCATTTAAACTTTGGTCTCTTCGTATCAACATGCATAACAACATACAAGTGTAAAATTTAGGATAATATATGATCAATACATAAAATATCACGATAAGGCCATAAGGCCAAAACCCATACTGTAATTTTGTAGAAATCATATACTACATGTTTTCATGAATTTGATGATATGGTTTACATAATATATATAATTAAACACAATTTGATATGTCATAACATTACATACAACCCATAATCATTACTCCTAACCCAATTACAGAGTTTAAACCAAAAACTTTAAAAGCCATTTTCATGAAAACTAAAATACGAAAGTAGAAATTGGGAAGGAGGAGATTACCCAAAAAGTGTAGTGTGGATTTTAATAAGAGATGAATATCAATTTCTCTCGACTTCTCAACTAATACTTCAGATCTCTCTCGTGAAAGCTCTCTAGACTTAGCAATAATGAAGAAAAGAAAAGAAGACGTCTCGATATATTAAAGGAATCGACGATCGAAAGTGGTCGGATTAACCCAATCATGGGCAATCGCTAAGTAACTCCCATTAAGGCCATGTTCATTAGCTTAATAGATTTCAAAACCATTTAATTTAATAAAGCTTTATCATATGGTTTAATTAATGTCACACTCCTTCATAAAATAAATCAATATCTTATTTAATTTATTTTAAATAAAATATAATAATTTCTCATAAATTCACATAGTCACATAATTAAATTTCTCATTAATAATTAATGTCAAATTATTAACTCTCTAATTAATAATTAAATTAATTAAAATAACATCATGCTTAATTAAATATTTCATTTAATTCAATAAGCTCACATAAATACATACTTGAATAATAAATATTCTCTACATTAATTTAATAAATGTAACACATATAATTAAATTAATCTACCACAATTGCATCAAATAATTATTTAATCCAATAATTAAATCATCGAAAAATATTTATTTAATTCAATAAATATTAAAATTAAATTACAAAATTCTCGTCATCACATCTTTTCCCCTTAAAAGGATTCTCGTCCCGTAATCACGACTCAATAAATTCGACCTATTACATCTCCCCCTTACAAAGATTTCTCATCCCCGTAATCGCCACAAATAATTAAGTAAATAAATGAGGGTAATTCTTCATCATATTCTCTTCGAGTTCCCACGTAGCTTAATTCAATTGTGGTTCCTCCAAATTACCTTAATGTAAGGTATAACTTTATTTCGAGAACTTGTTCTTTTTTCACGATAATTTGGACAGGATTTCTTCGTAAGATAAGTCTTTCTCAAAATGCAGGGGTTCGTATTCAATTACATGCTTGTAATCGGCTTTGTAGGGTCGTGAATACGTAAAACATGGAAGACGTTAGGACATTCTCGAGTGTCGGAGGTAAGGCTACCTCAGACGCGACTTTTCCGATTCTACGTAATACTTCAAATGGTCCAATAAATCTTGGGCTCAATTTTCCTTTCTTTCCTAACTCGATCTTTCCCTTCCAGGAGAGACCTTCAAGAAAACATAACCACCGATTCAAACTCGATATTTTTACGATGTGGATCAACAGATTTTTCCGTCGATCTTGAGCCGCTACCAATCGTGTTTCGGATCACTTTGACTATTTTTCTCATTGTATCAATTTCGCCCTAGCAATTGTCTTTCACCAACTTCATCCCAAAGAAAGTTGAGTTTCGACTTTCGCCAGTATAACGCTTTGTAAGGTGGCATGCCTATACTAGCGTGGTGATAACTGTTGTTGTAGCCGAACTCTACTACGGTAGGTGATCATCCCAATTTCCTTTAAAGTCCATCACATGTGCTCTTAGCATATCTTCTAACGTTTGAATTGTTCTTTCGCTCTCATCTCGTCTCGTCTCATTTGAGGGTGATAAGTCAGACTCATTCGCAATTGCATGCATCCATGCATTCCTCAAGACGCTTTCGTAAATTTGATGTGAAGCGCGGATCCCTATCTCAAACAATTGATAACTGGAACTCCGTGCCTCAAACAATCTCTTTACGATAGCCTCGCCTAACCGATCTAAGTTGAATCTTATTTTGATCGGAAGGAAGTGTGCGATTTCGTCTACCATTAACGATAACCCATATCGCGTCATAGCCTTTCCGAAGTCGCTTTTAAGGCCAACCACGTAAGTCCATTGTAATATGTTCCCATTTCCATTCGGGATTTCTAACGGTTGAAGTAATCCACTTGGTCTCCGATGTTTCGCTTTCACTTTCTCGATGTGTCGACACTTGGCAACACATTTCGCAACATCACATTTTAAATTCTACCACCGTAAATGTTGTCGAAGATCTTGGTACATTTTGGTACTACCAGGTGAATCGAATATCGTGAACTATGAGCCTCGCTCAAAATATCTTCCTTAATTTCTCAGTGGATCGGTGGTACCCAAATTCTACTCTCAAATCTCAAGATTCCTTCCTTATCCATCTTAAATCTCTTGCCTCGGTTCCTTCAGATATCTTCTTTGTCACCTTTTTACATTCATCATCCCAAGTCGAGCCTCCTTTACTTTATCTAGTAGAGTTGTTTTGCATTGCATCCTAAATAGCTTCTCATCAATCTCCATAGGATACTTCACTTCCAACTCTAGTTTCTCCATTTCGTAATTAGCTCCTCCTGAGCAAATAATAACATCATCAATTTCTCACGACCCTTTCTACTTAAGGCATCTAAGAACTACATTTGCTTTACCTTGATGGTATAAAATCTCACAATGTAATCCTTAATTAATTCCAACCATCTTCTTTCGACGATATTCAAATCTTTTTCTGCGTAAAAAATATATTTTGCACTCTTGTGGTCCAGATATATTTCACACTTCTCCCAGAGAGATAGTGCCTCCAAATTTTCAAAGCAAAAACAATCGCAACTAACTCCAAATCATGGGTCTGGTAACCCTTCTCGTAATCCTTCAATCGACGTGATGCATACGCAATGACTCTTTGCTGCTTTTGCATAAGCACACGTACCAAGTCCTTTATGCGACGCATCACTATAAACAACAAAATTTTCAGATCATCCTAAGAGATAACATGGGTCAGACTCAACCTCTTCTTCAATTCTTGAAAACTTTCTCACACTTATCCGTCCAAACAAATTTCACAACTTTTCGAAAGTTAAATTTGTTAACTGAGTTGTGATCTTGGAAAAGTCTTGTATGAATCTTCTATAATATCCCGCTAATCCAAGAAAACTTCTTACTTCGACAAATGTTTCTACTGATCCCAGCTTAATCACGGCTTCGACTTTTGATGGATCTACCAAATTCCATTTTTATCGATCACGTGACCAAGAAATTGCACTCGCTCAATCCAAAATTCAGATTCAAAAATTTAGCGTACAACTTCTCCCTTCTCAATACTTCCAACGTTAACCTCAAATGTTCTTCGTGTTCTTCTTTGGTTTTGGAATATATCAAAATGTCATCTATAAATACCACTACTTAACTTGTCCAAAAACGGCTTGAATACACCATTCATTAGTCCCATAAATGCCGCAGCAGAGCATTCTGTAAGACCAAACGACATTACTAAAAATTTTGTAGTGACCATAACGCTGCTCGAATGCTTTTCAGACACATCCTCCGCCTCACCTTCAATTGATGATAACCGCTTCTCAAGTCTATCTTGAAAAGTATCTCGCTCCCTTCAATTGATCAAACAGTCGTCGATCCTCAGAATGGATATCTATTTTAATCGTGACCTTATTCATTCTTCAGTAGTCAATGCAGAGTCGATCGATCCATCCTTCTTTTTCACAAACAACACCGGCGCTCCCCACTACGATACGCTTCTATTGAATGTATTTCTTGTCCAATAATTTTGTAGTTGTACCATTAATTCTTTCATCTCATCGGTGCCATTCTAGATGGTGCCTTCGATATTAGAGCAGCTTCGGCGCCAAATCGATCTTAAATCTACTCTCTATCCGTGGAAGTCCCGTAAATCGTCTGAAATACGTCGATTTAAGTCCCTCACAATCCAGATCTCTTCTACCTTTTGATTTCTTTTCGATCGTCGACTATGTAAGCTAAGTATCCTACACAAACTTTGTTTTAATAACTTTCTCGGCTCAAGATCATCATCGCCGACAACTCGCTTGTTCAGCGACTTGCTACTATAAAATACAACCTTCGACGAAGTCATAAGGTTAATACGCTTCTTTTGGCAATCAATTACAAAGACCCAGAATTGAATAACCAATCCATTCCCAAAATAACGTCAAATTCCCCAAGTCTAATAGGATAAGATCTACGCTCATGATATTACCTTAATATCCACTCTACAATTCTTATGTACGCATTTTAACAGGATTATTTCTCTATTCGCAATTTCTATGTTCATGGGTAATCCAATTCATTCTTAGGCAAATCTAAATTTTGGCAAAATCATCTGATATAAAGGAACAAGTAGCACCTTAATCAAATAAAATATAAGCATTAACTTTATTGATCGGAATGATACCGACACCACATCACGGATGAATCGCATCTCGCACCGCCATGTTGAAAGTCCCAAGCGTACGATCGGTTTGTCGTGGTAGGTCCGGTGATGGTTAAGGCATTTCCACCGTTATTTCTTGGTTTCCTCCCCGATCCCGACCTCCCGATCCCTTCTTGGGACAATCTCGCCAGATGGTCCTTCAACCACAAGTAAAACAAGCACCCTTCTTTCGGTTCGATAGTTTGGTGCTATGTGGCTTTCCGACCACAATTGTAGCACACTCTTTTTCCTTTCATACAAACTCCCAGATGGGCTTTCCCGCAGGTCGAGCATGCTTCAATTCTTTTCTTCTGACTACCTTGCTGATTCCCCGATGATGAGTCAGTTGCATTCCACCTTTTCTTCTCGATTGAAATTTCCACCTCCCGTGCTACTTCCATCGCCTTGTTATTAATTTCACCTTCACTCTTCTTCTTCTTCTTCCGATCTTGATTGTACTTGGTCACCGTGATCGCTTCCTCCTTCAATGAGGATGGCCTTTTCCAAAGATTCTAAGAAATGTGTTTTCTCAAAACATTGATACCTTGTTGTACACCCAAGGCTTTAGTCCTTGTTCAAATCTTCCGCTTTTCTTCTCTCGTCGTGTGTACTACTTGTACGGAAGTAACCTCGCTAACTCATTGAATTTAGCCATGAGTCAGTACGCCATGTTTCCTCGCTTTAGTTCCGTAAATTGAACCTCCATCCGATTCGCATGAACTAGTTGGGAAATACATTTCAAAAACATTTCTTTAAATCTCTCCCACGTAATTACACCTTCACCTCCTCAAGACTTTGTTTTGCTTGCCACCAAGAGCTAGCCTCGACTTCAAAGATAAATGTTGCAAAAAAAGTGGTCTTCGTCTTCTTCTAACCCTAAGAACGTCGAAAACCTTCTCCATTTCCATAACCCACGCTTGAGCCTCGATTGGGTTCATGGAACCTTTGAACTCTCGCGGTCCCACCACCTTTGAAGTCTTTAAACGTTGTGTTTGGTGGAGCTTGAGGTTGATTATTCATGGCTCCAAATAAGAAGTTAACCAATCGCCGCACGGATTAGCGTTGCATTATTGTTATTATTGGTTGATTCTTCCCGAGCCGGTTGACGTTGTTGTTGTCTTCTCCTTAGTGGCATTTTTCGTTAAATAAACGCTTATTAGAACTTTATTTATTTCTCTAAATAGTTAAGGCATTACTTAACAATTTAACATACTCATTTAACACATCATCTCAAACAACTTGATATATTTTCATTCAAATCAAAAGTTTTAACATTAAACTATAAAGATAACCGCTATTTACATCAACTATCCTCGAATAAAGAATCCACATGATTTAAAACATTCAAATATTCTTTCATTCATAAACACGCTCGTAATTTACATCTAAAACTAATTAAGTTCTTCACATAATTAAATAAATCATATCACCGCTTGGTCAAGGTATCGATTAGCCTTGCTACGCTCTTCTTCTAAGATGTGATGCATCGTCCTCGCGATCCATCATGTACAATGGTAGTCCTTCGAATCGGATTGGGTACCTCAAAACTCGATCTTGGGTCTCATTCATTGCCTTGTTAAGTGTAGAGTACGTTTCCCCAATCTTTGCTTTTTTTGCACGACTATCATCATCTCTCGCACGATCACTCGACGCGATTCTCTTACCCAAATTCTTCCTCTCGCTATGTTCAAGCCTCTTCTGAGGTTTCCTTCAGATCCTTCTTCAATTTTTTCTATCTCCTGGCCTTATCTTCGGTTTGACCCTTCTCATGGACCAAATCCCATTCTACATTTGCCACCGAGAGTGAAGAGTCGAAATCTCCCTCTCCTTCTCCTTCTAGAGTAATACGTCAATAATAGCTCGCTCACCAAATCCTCGACCTCATCTCGTAACTCCACGTTACGGTCAGATAACGTGTCATACATCTCAAAGATCAACGCTGTACCGTGGTAACTCCTCTTCTTCCTCTTCTCTCTTCCTCAAACAAATCCTCCTCAGATCGGCCTGTGTTCATGCTCCCGACCAACAATGGTGATCAATGGAGATGATTCTCTCCTCTCTCTCAACTAATGTCTCTGTTCCCCTAACGACATGCATTATATGTTCACGGGGTTCCTCCCTCAGCAGGTACTATAGGTACTGGGTCTCTCCTCCCCCAACTCGACTAGTTCTCCAACATTCGACATCCCGACAACAAAATTTCAAGTTTTAGTTACTAAGTCGTATCATCTAACGATAATTTAACACATAAACACATAAAGTCTTTTATTATCTTTAATGAATTACAAAATTCATTTCTTAGAACTCGATAAGAGTTTTCCATTACTATCTTCTTCTATAAGGCTACTACCTAAGGTTGTTTCCCCACCTAAGGTTCATAACCACAACTTTGATACTAACTTCAGGACACCCCCAAACCGTACTTCAATTCCACTTGGATTTGGTGTGTTCATCAGATAAATATCATCTATCTATCTACCCATAATAAATGCAAACCATGCAATAGATAGAAATAAAATCTTCCCTTAAGGGTTACAACATCCTAATAATAATAATACAATCCCTGTGTTAAACTAACCTTAAACATCCGTATGAATCATAAACAAATAAGTCTTAAACAACATCATTAACTCAAGTCTTAAACATAAATACATCATCTAATAAAATAACAAGTCTTCATCACTTGCTAACCTTGCCCTTGCCTTTACTAAAGTGGAAGGTTCATCAGTTCTTTCATTCTTAATCGCAATGTTATTATTAAGCAAGAGTGAGCACTATTGCCCACAAGTATAATAATGAAATAACAAAGATAATAACATGCGAGTAAATCAAAGACATCCGAATAAAAGCTCAACTTTTGAATCAAGAATGAATAACAAGAATCAAAAGAATTTCGAGGGTCATAAGACCTTGAACTATGTCCTAGGTTATCAAGGGTTATACTTGAAACCTTTAATAATATAAGACTATGGACCTTTCTACTTGTACTTAGGGGATCAACCCTTAGTACCACATATTGTGCATAATATCTTAACGCTAACGATAAGTAAATCTCTTTTGCAGGTTGTTCATCTCATTTTGACATTCGAGTCCGCACTAAAGGAAGTTTGGTTTGGATAATTCATCAAGGGTTCAAATTTAGAACGTTCATCAACTAAGGACTAGTTGAATCAATAAAGTTCACTAGTCTAATAAGGTTCAATAATAATGATATTCGATTTGAATAATAATCTCAAGAAGTATACAATAGGACAATTATTGTATAATTGAATCATGCTTTGAAAAGATAATCAATCTTTAATATAACATTTGAACTTGAATAATAAGTAATGATAATTTACTCGAGGTAAATAATAAACTTGAACAATAATGACAAGTAGGGTTAGAAACTTGCTCTTTCGAGTGTAGATTACACTTTTAACTAATCACGTTCTTTGAATTTAATCCTACATACCATTCACATTCACAATACCAGTTAATTATAACTTAACTAATCATCAATGATCATTCTTTTGTCTAAACTTTGGTTATGACTATACTTAGTCAAATTATCACATTTATTATCATATAATATCACCTCATGAATAATAAATTAATTATGTATTCAATAATTCAACCCACATGCAATTATGTTATTTACATGATAAACATCTATTTTATCTTCACATTATACTTCTAACATGTTTACATGTTCATTAAATTAATTTACTAACACATTGTTAGACTTAAACATTAAAAAAATCTTATTTCGAATATTTCGAGAGTGGAAAGCCATGGCGCCATCACTTTTCATCGGTTCGGTGGCACATGCAATGGTATTCATGATGCGCGTCATTGGCATCATGCATTCATGGCATATTTGCAGTCATGAGTCTCAAGGATCTGAGTCGGCATCAGAATAGCGGCATGAGGTGAGATTCAGATTTCGCAATTCCAAAATTGCGTAACATGAGCCAATGAACTCCAATAAAATTATTACTACTCGAATTTAATCATACCCACATGATATAATTCATGTATAATCATAACCCAACATTTATATACTGACATTAACCAATTTAAACACTTAATAACAGATTTAAAGCATGTGAATTTCACTGACTTTGATATTCTTGGAGGTTTTGAAAATAAAACATGAAAATTATCACTACGGATTCAAGTTATAACATCGAATCCATTAATTTAAACTTTTGTCTCTCTTCAGATCAACATGCATAACAACATACAAGTGTAAAATTTAGGGATAATATACCATCAATACATAAAATATCACATATAAGGCCATAAGGCCAAAACCCATACTCTGTAATTTTGTAGAAATCATATACTACATGTTTTCATGAATTTGATGATATGGTTTACATAATATATAAAATTAAACACGATTTGATATGTCATAACACACATACAACCCATAATCATTACTCCTAACCCAATTACAGAGGTTAAACCAAAAACTTTAAAAGTCATTTTCATGAAAACTAAAATACGTAAAGTAGAAATTGGGAAGGAGGAGATTACCCAAATCGTAGTGTGGATTTTAATAAGAGATGAATATCAATTTCTCTCTGACTTCTCTCAACTAATACTCTGTATCTCTCTCTGTGAAAGCTCTCTAGACTTAGCAATAATGAATAAAAGAAAAGAAGACGTCTGATATATTAAAGGAACTGACGCACTGAGTGGTCAATTAACCTAGTCATGGGCAACTGCTAGTAACTCCCATTAAGGCCATGTTTGGCTAGGCTTAATAGATTTCAAAATCATTTAATTTAATAAAGCTTTATCATATGGTTTAATTGATGTCACACTCCTTCATAAAATAAATCAATATCTTATTTAATTTATTTTAAATAAAAATAATAATTTTCATAATTTCACATAGTCACATAATTAAATTCTCATTAATAATTAATGTCAAATTATTAACTCTCTAATTAATAATTAAATTAATTAAAATAACATCATGCTTAATTAAATATTTCATTTAATTCAATAAGCTCACATAAATACATACTTGAATAATAAATATTCTCTACATTAATTTAATAAATGTAACACATAATTAAATTAATCTACCACAATTGCATCAAATAATTATTTAATCCAATAATTAAATCATCGAAAAATATTTATTTAATTCAATAAATATTAAAATTAAATTACAAAAATTCTCGTCATCACATCTTATGTGAGACAAGAACTAAGAGGGAGAGCGGGGAATTCCTTCGCTAGTATGGCCTACTTAAGTTTATTTGGTATTTATTTGGTTTCTATCGAGTATAGGGATAATATGTGATATGTCAATTAACCCTTGTTTTGTGGCAATATTTGAAAATGACATCCAGAATGTTGAGAATAGCAATGGAGCACTGAGACCGCTGAGTCTCCACAGATCAATAATCAGGATAATGTGCATCAGGAAGGAGACAATCCTCATGCAAACAACAACACTGACCAAATGATGAACGATGGAATGTTCAGAGGCTTTATGCAATTCATGCAACATCAGGCGAGAGCGGCTCCTGTCCAAAATGTAGGTGGAAACATTGGAAACTCTCGGACAATCTTCGCTAAACAGTTCAAGGAGCTGGGACCACCGGAGTTTATTGGAGAGCCAAAACCACTTAAGGCGAAAGCGTAGATAAAGCAGATCTCCAAGATATTTGATGTTTTGGGATGCTCCGAGGAGCAAAAGGTTCCATTTGCCACCTTTATGTTGCGAGGAGAGGTAAATTCTCGTGGGAATCCAGAAACATACTCAACTCCGCTTGCCTTTGAAGATGTCTTGGGAGAAGTTCTAAGAACTATTCAACGACAAGTACTTTCCCGAAAGTATTCATCACATGAAAGTGGTAGAGTTCAACAAGTTGGAGCAGAACAATATGACCGTGTCACAGTACGAAGCTAAGTTTGCCGAGTTGTCCCGGTTTGCGTCTCACTTGGTTGATAATGAGGAAAGAATGACGCGGATGTCTCTAAAAGGTTTAAAACTCGAGATACGTCAATACTTAATTT
This sequence comes from Panax ginseng, assembly GCA_020205605.1. Taxonomy (NCBI): domain Eukaryota; kingdom Viridiplantae; phylum Streptophyta; class Magnoliopsida; order Apiales; family Araliaceae; genus Panax; species Panax ginseng. The sequence continues at coordinate 42,741,537 of CM035146.1, forward strand.
CTCACAAACTGTGTTTGTATTCAGATGTTAATAGGGCTCAGTTATTAGAGCGCGATAACGAGTCAACTCAACCAAGAGAAAGTAGCCGGCAAAATGATAATACCAGTGGTAGCGATCATGAGCGGTGACAACAAACGTGGAGGAATCAACATGCCAGAAATGGTAACCACTTCAGTGGTAATCATGGCCAAGACAGTAAAAATGGACATTTCAAGAAAAGGAGATTCAACAATAATGGGAAGACGTCATCACCAGCACCCGTTGTTAAGGAAGGAGAACGACCACCTATCATATGCTTCAAATGCGGAAGGGAGGGACATATCAGTCCAAACTGCGCGATGCAGTCCAAAGCGTGTTATAATTATGGAAGAGAAGGTCACCTAGCCCAATTTTGTCGTGCACCAAAGACAAGTCTAGCTTGGATTGAGGCACCAAAGGCCGTCCCAAAAAAGTTAAAGCATGTAGTTCAAGGGAGAGCGTTTGTCGTAACCTCCCAGAAAATAAGGAATCCGAACGAGGTCATCATGGGTAAGCTTATCATAAACTCTAGCGAAGTCTATACCTTATTTAATACCGGTTCTACCCATTCTTTTATTTCTCCTACTTGCGCTCAACGTTTAAATTTGACTCCGGAGAAATTAGACTTTGATTTATCTATTGAAACTCCGTTGGGAGAAACCTTCATTACATCCACTGTTTATAAGTCTTGTTTGATTCAAATCGGTAACCACACATTACCTGTCGATCTTATTTCTTTAAAAATACTTGCATTTGACGTGATTCTAGGGATTGATTGGTTAACTACTCATCATACTAAAATTGATTGTTTACGTAAGGTTGTTAGCTTTCATATTCCTAATCAACCTATTATGTGAATTCAAGCGACCAAACCATTAAAATCAATCACGGTCATCTCAAGCCATAAAGCTATCCGTTTATTGAAAAACAGATGTCAAGTTTTCTTAGCTCATGTCACAGATTTAAACAAAAATACGTCAGATTTGAAAGATATTTCTATTGTTAATAAATTTCCTGACGTATTCCCTGAAGAACTTCTTGGCCTACCCCCAGAGCGTGAAATTGAATTTTTTATCGACCTTGAACCCGGTACAATACCCATTTCCAAAGCCCCATATCGAATGACTCCTATTGAATTTCAGGACTTAAAGACCCAATTGCAGGAATTGTTAGACATCGGGTTCATTCGTCCTAGTACGTCTCCTTGGGGTGCTCCTGTTCTATTCGTGAAGAAGAAAGATGGAAGTATGCAACTTTGTATTGATTATCGGGAGTTGAATCATGTCACCATCAAAAATAGGTACCCGTTACCTCGCATTGATGACCTGTTTGACCAGTTGCAAGGCGCCAAATTATTTTCAAAGATTGATCTTCGTTCCGGATATCATTAGTTGAAGATTAAAACTGATGACATTCCAAAGACTGCTTTCAGAACTTGGTACGAGTATTATGAATTCTTAGTCATGTCTTTTGGATTGAATAATTGTAAGACCCCAAATTTTATGAAATGAAAGTATTCAATTTTCTTATAATTATTATTTTATTTCGTAAATGGTTAAATAGATAAAAGTTTAAAGTTAAGGGTGATATGTGAATTTTTTTTTTTTGCAAAGTATGCAACTTGTTATATAATATTCGATTGGACAGGGAATATTCGTACAACGGCACAATCATTGGTGGACCCCACAACAGATTTATTGTCGGAGTTAGACAAAATTATCTTTTTATAAAAATAACAGCGGAAGTTTTACCGTTAACTGTTGAAACACCTGATGTTAAAAGTACAGTAATACGCGTGGTTGCATAGTAGCACACAGTATTGATTATTGATGCTTACGTGAGAAGTCACTCCGATTACATTCAATTATTACTCTGAGAATGATTGCGATAGTATTTGCATAGTAAAATCTTTTTATATAAAAATGAATACTTTTATAAAGTTATTTGTTTTATTAGATTTTAAATAGATTATATTATATTTTATTATGCATAGTGTTTGCATAGTACTGCATAGTGTTTGTATAGTAAAATCTTTTTATATAAAATAGAATACTTTTATACGCTTATTTGTTTTATTAGATTTTAAATAAAATATATTATATTTTATTATGCATAGTATTTGCATAGTGCATGCATAGTGTTTGTATAGTAAAAACTTTTTATATAAAATAGAATACTTTTTATAAAGTTTTGTTTTATTTGATTATAAAAAGAATATATTATATTTTATTGCATAGTGCAACATAGTATCCTTTCCATTCTCCTATAAATAGGATGCTTAGTTAGAAGTAAAAATCATACCAGAAGTTCAGAGAATTCTTCTTCTATAATCTTGAGCGTATTTCTTTAGAGTTTAAGAAAGCTTTGAGCGTAGAAAATAGTGCAAGTTTTTTTCAAGTATATCCCCGCCCTACCGTCGGAATATTCTTCTTTTTAAGGTAAGGGATATTATTATTATAGTAAGGGGTATTATTCTTTCGTATTCATGAAGAGAGTTATTTTCTTTCAATACTTGTAAAGGGTATTATTTCTTTCACATTCATGAAGAGAACTATTGTTATTGCATTCCTTATTATTCTGCTGGAATAACCTGTATACGCGGACTACCGTATACATGATGAAATTCTTTTGTTATTCCATTCTTTATTATTCTGTTGGAATAACCTCTGTCTGTACAGTCTATCGCATGCCTGGTGAATTCTGTTGTTATTTCATTCTTTTTTATTCTGTTGGAACATCCTGTCTATGCGGATTACGCATGACCTGGTTCCATTCTTTATTATTATGTTGGAATATCCTTTTTGTACGGGTTACGCATGACCTTGTTCCATTCTTTATCACTCTTTTAGAATAACATGTCTGTGCGGATTACACACGCTTGGTGAATTCTTCTGTTATTCCATTCTTTATTATTCTGTTGGAATAACCTGTCTATGTGGATTATCGCATGCATTGTGAATGAACCTTCGTATTCATTCCTTATTAAATTGTGGTAATGATCTGTCTACGTGGATTACCGCAGGGCGGGTGAAAATCCATTTGTAGTTTCGTAATTTTTTTGACCCTCAAAAATTCTGGAAAAATTGAAAATGATATATTGTTGAGTTTTCTAGATTGTGTCCAAAAATAGCGATTTTTGGATGTATAGATTAGGAGTTATGAATTTTATGAGAAAATACTATTTTAAAAGTAAACCCTATAAATCCTTGTGGTTAACTCCAAAATTGGTGAAATTTTTATTGGGAGTACATGTATATAACAGGAGTATACCCTGTAAATTTCGGAATTTTTGGACAAAAGTACAAATTATGATAAATGTCTAAATATTCGACAGTTTTGGCCATATAAAAAAAATAGTAAATGAATTTTAAAAATTCTGAGAAAAATATATGTTCAATATGGGACTATATTCTGCTAAATCCCAGAAAAGAAAAATGTTTAGGACTGATTTGGTATTTTTTTTGAAAATAGTTTAGTTACAAACATATGAATTAAATATGTTATATGAAGTTGAAAAATTGGTAAATAGGATTTTATGGCTTGGAAATCCTATATAAGGTATATGCAGATTTTTGATGAGGGATTTGATCATTGGTGATGAAATATTATGAGTATGGCATTTTTGAATGATTAAATGCATTATTTGATAAAGTGTAAACAATTAAAATAATTTTTTTATGAGTTTAAGAAGTGATTAAAATATTGTTTTAATATTAATAATATTAGATTATGAGTTTATTAAGTGATTGATAATATTTGGATAAATTTAAAGTCTTTAATATTTATCCTTGGTTTCGTTTGATTAATGCTTATATTATTGTCATCATCCTCATGTTTATATTGTGTTGAAAATCATCTTTGGCCGTAGTGCATAGATGGACTTGGTATGATTATGACCAGGGATTATTCGGTATAATCATGACCGTAATATTACAAATGATGTAGTAAAAGTCCTTATTGGCCCGTAGTGCATTGAGGGACAGTTTTTGGTATGATTATGGCTATGGATTCTCTTCGGCCAAGGGTGCAAAGATGAATTGTTTTATGGCATGATCAGAACTGTTGATGAAAACACAATTATCTTTGGGCCGTAGTGCATGGATAATTCGTGGTCGTGATACTAATGAATATCCTTGGCCTGTAGTGCAAGGATGATTCGGTGATGTGGATTAATTATTGTGCCGAGTCTCAGCGATGAAATATTAATTCATGGATGTGATAATAATGAATATCTTTGGCCGTAGTGCATGGAAAATTCATGGATGTGACACTAACGAATATCCTTGGCCGTAGTGCATGGATAATTCGGTGATGTGGATTATTTATTGAGCTGAGTCTCATCGATAAAATATTGATAATAGACTTTTAATTCATAAAAGATAGTAGATATCATGCTCTACTTGACTCTTCTAAAATAAAGTTACATGTCTTTGGCCTGTAGTGCAAGGATGAACTGTTAATGAATATCTTTGGCCCGTAGTGGAAAGATGAATTTATTAGTATGATTATGGACATGAATTGTGATTTAGTATAACCATGGTCTTTGATATTTCAGGTAAAGACAGGTGATAAAAATTATCTTCGTCCTGGGTGCGAAGAGGAATTCAGAACCACAATTATGGTTATGAGTTATTCACCTGATTGTAGACAGAAATTGTTGACTGATGTTACAGGGATAAAACATTGTTGGTGGATTTTTTTAACATGGAGAAGATAATAGACTTTATGGTCTATTTGACTCTTCTAATGGATTGCTCGTTCCGCTGCAACTATGGTTGAAAAGTTTTATCATATGTCATATGTTATAAATCTCTGATTCATTACTGACGAAGGCTATTGATAATTTAATTATCTTTAGTCATGATATTCTTTACTAGGCTAGTTGTGCTCACACTTCTGCTTTACAATTCCTTTCAGGTAATAAGAGTGTAGCTGGGTCGAGCGGGGATAACATGAGAATAGAACGGTGGTCTCTAGCTGTGGAGGTTCTCCCTAAACAGTATAGAAAAGTGTGTTATATTTTATACATCATTTAGTAGTTATATTTGGTGAATCAAATAGGGTGCGGCGAACCCAACGTTGGAAGGGTGTTTTTGCCACTATTATACAAGATGTCTAATGACATACAACCTCGTGTTATCATAAGACATGGTTGTTCACATCCACTTGCTGAGTATATTTATGAGCACTACCTATATGATCTTGGAGTATATTTGAAATAAAATTTGCACTTGGAGACAACAGAGATAATTATATGTCAAGAGAAGACTCAGCATTGAAAAGAAGATTATAATAATCTTCTTGTTTTCCTTAGGAGACTTTTGGGTCAACCAAGGATAATTTTGTGGATATATGATATCTATCATAACCTAGACGCATGGCCTCCCATGTACGAAGGTTTCCTTGAGTATTTTCCAAAGATTTTAATTTTTAATACAATTATTGACTGTACCTTTATATAAGGTACCATTATAAGGTCTTGTGGTCAAGGCACCACGAAAGTTATATATATTTGTATTAAAACTCACAGATTATCTCATGTTGTGCATACTAAGACAGCTCAGTTCAAGTTGTATAAATGAAGTTTATATTTAATTTTTATAGTGCGATATCTGGCGACTCAGAATGGGTCGTGTGGACCTATTTTGGAGGCATAACAAATGGTATCAGAGCTTAGGGATATGGTCGCTGGCGAAGATATGAGTCTAGAACTAGGAGGGGAGAGACGAGTGATATACTTCTCTAGTGTGTGACTTACCTAAGCCGAAATTTTTACTTGATAAGTTGACAATTTGTGATATGTCAATTGACCTTTGTTTTGAAGATATATTCTAGAACGATATCTGAAATATAGGAGATGAGCAATGGAAAAAATCATGATACAGAGGATATAACAGGGAAGGTACAATCCAAAAAGAAAGCAAGGTATTCTCATCTCTTCGAATACCAGGTACGTACGTAAATTTTGAGGGGGAAATTTAATAAGGAAGGGAGATTGTAAGACCCCTAATTTTATGAAATGAAAGTATTCAATTTTCTTATAATTATTATTTTATTTCGTAAATGGTTAAATTGATAAAACTTTAAAGTTAAGGGTGATATGTGAATTTTTTTTTGTAAAGTAAGCAAGTTGTTATATAATATTCGATTGGACATGGAATATTCATACAACAACACAATCATTGGTGGCCTCCACAACAGAATTATTATCAGAGTTAGAAAACGACAAAATTATCTTTTTATAAAAATAACGGTGAAACTTTTATTGTTAATTGTTGAAACACCCGGTGTTAAAAGTATAGTAATACGCGTGGTTGCATAGTAGCACACGGTATTGATTATTGATACTTACGTGAGAATTCACTCAGTTTTGTTCAATTATTGCTACAGTAATTGCTGCATAGTGTTTGCATAGTAAAATCTTTTTATATAAAACAAAATACTTTTATAAAGTTGTTTGTTTTATTAGATTTTAAATAGAATATATTATATTTTATTATGCATAGTGTTTGTATAGTGCCTACATAGTGTTTGCATAGTAAAATCTTTCTATATAAAACATAATACTTTTATAAAGTTATTTATTTTATTAGATTTTAAATAAAATATATTATATTTTATTATGCATAGTGCATGCAAAATGTTTGCATAGTAAAAACTTTTTATATAAAACAGAATACTTTTTATAAAATTTTGTTTTATTTGATTATAAATAGAATATAATATATTTTATTGCATAGTGCAGCATAGTATCCTTTCCATTCTCCTATAAATAGGATGCTTAGTTAGAATTGAAAATCACACCAGAAGTTCAGAGAATTCTTCTTCTATAATCTTGAGCGTATTTCTTTAGAGTTTAAGAAAGCTTTGAGCGTAGAAAATAGTGCAAGTTTTCTTCAAATATATCCTCGCCCTACCATCGGAATACTGCTCCCAACCTCCCTTAGTGCCATATTTGTCTAGCTAGAATAGGTTTCAAAACCATTTAATCTAATAAAGCTTTATCATATAGTTTAATTAACGTCACATTCCTTCATAAAATAAATCAATATCTTATTTAAAATTAAATATAATAATTTCTCATAAATTCACATAATCATATAATTAATTTTCTCATTAATTAATTATATCAAATTATTAAATCTCTAATTAATTATTACATTAATTAAAATAACATTATGCTTATTAAATATTTCATTTAATACAATAAGCTCACATAATGACATACTTCGAATAATAATTATTCTCTACCTTAATTTAATAAATGTAACATATATAATTAAATTAATCTACCACAATTGCATCAAATAATTATTTAATACAATAATTAAATCATCAAAAAATATTTATTTAATTCAATAAATATTAAAAATTAATTTACAAAAATCTCGTTCATTACATTTCCCCTTAAAAGGATTACGTCCCCGAGAATCACGACTCAATAAATTCGACTCATTACATTCTCCCCCCTTACAAAGATTTTGTCCCCAGAATCGCTTACAAATAATTAAGTAAATAAATGAGGGTAATTCTTCACCATATTCTCTTCGAGTCCCCACATAGCTTCTTCAGCATTGTGGTTCCTCCAAATTACCTTAACAGAAGGTATAACTTTATTTCTGAGAACTTGTTCTTTTCGATCGACAATTTGGACAGGAATTTCTTCGTAAGATAAGTCTTTTTCAAAATATAAAGGTTCATATTCAATTACATGCTTGTAATCGACCTTGTAGGGTCGTAACAAAGAGACATGGAAGACGTTGTGGACATTCTCGAGTGATGGAGGTAAGGCTACCTCGTACGCGACTTCTCCGATTCTACGCAATACTTCAAAGGGTCTAATAAATCTTGGGCTCAATTTTCCTTTCTTTCCGAACCTAATCTTCCCCTTCCAGGGAGAGACCTTCGAGAAAATATAACTACCTAATTCAAACTTGATATTTTTACGATGTGGATCAGCATATTTCTTCTGTCGATCTTGAGCCACTACCAATCGTGCTCGGATCACTTTGACTATTTCTGCCGTCTTCTGTACCAATTCTGGCCCTAGCAATTGTCTTTCACCAACTTCATCCCAGTAAAGCGGAGTTCTGCACTTTCTTCCGTATAACGCTTCGTAAGGCGACATGCCAATACTAGCGTGGTAACTGTTGTTGTAGCCGAACTCTACTAACGGTAGGTGATCATCCCAATTTCCTTTGAAGTCCATCACACAGGCTCTTAGCATATCTTCTAACATTTGAATTGTTCGTTCGCTCTGTCAAATTCATTTGAGGGTGATAAGATGTACTCATTCGCAATTGCGTACCCATGCATTCTGAAGACGTTTCGGAAATTTGATGTGAAGTGCGGATCCTATCTCGAAACAATTGATCTGGGAACTCCGTGCCTCGAAACAATCTCTTTTACGTATAGCCTCGTTGGTGATCTAAGTTGAATCTTATTTTGATCGGAAGGAAGTGTGCAGATTTTGCTAGTCGGTCAACGATAACCCATACTGCGTCGTAGCCTTTCTGAGTCGTCGGAAGGCCAACCACGAAGTCCATTGTAATATGTTCCCATTTCCATTCTGGGATTTCTAACGGTGGAAGTAATCCACTTGGTCTCTGATGTTCTTCTTTTACTTTCTGATAGGTCAGACACTTGGCAACACATTCTGCAACATTACGTTTTAAATTCGACCACCAGAAATGTTGTCGAAGATCTTGGTACATTTTGGTACTACCAGGGTGAATCGAATATCGTGAACTATGAGCGTCGCTCAAAATATCTTCCTTAATTTCTTGTACTGGCGGTACCCAAATTCTACTCTAAAATCTCAGTATTCCTTCCTTATCCATCTTAAATCTCGATTCAGTTCCTTCAGATATCTTCTTTGTCACCTTTTTACATTCTTCGTCCTGAAGCTGAGCCTCCTTAACTTTTATCCAGTAGGATTGTACCAGATTGCATCTGAAATAGCTTCTCATCAATTTCCATAGGATACTTCACCTCTAACTCCAGTTTCTACATTTCTGAAATTAGCTCCTCCTAAGCAGTTAACATCATCAATTTCTCATGACCCTTTCTACTTAAGGCGTCGGCAACCACATTTGCTTTACCCGGATGGTATAAAATCGCACAGTCGTAATCCTTAATTAATTCCAACCATCTTCTTTGACACATATTCAAATCCTTCTGCGTGAAAATATATTTCAGACTCTTGTGGTCCGTATATATTTCACACTTCTCCCCGTAGAGATAGTGCCTCCAAATTTTTAAAGCAAAAACAACTGCAGCTAACTCCAAATCATGGGTCAGGTATCCCTTCTCATAATCCTTCAACTATCGTGATGCATACACAATGACTCTGCCATTTTGCATAAGCACACATCCAAGTCCTTTATGCGATGCATCGCTAAAAACAACAAAATTTCCTATATCATCCAGAAGGGATAACACAGGTGTCGTACTCAATCTCTTCTTCAATTCTTGAAAGCTCTCCTCACACTTCTCCGTCCAAACAAATTTCACAGCTTTACGAGTTAAATTCGTTAATAGAGTTGCGATCTTGGAAAAGTCTTGTATGAATCTTCTATAATATCCTGCTAATCCAAGAAAACTTCTTACTTCTGATGGCGTTCTTGGCTGATCCCAGTTAATCATGGCTTCTACTTTAGATGGATCTACCGAGATTCTATTTTTATCGATCACGTGACCAAGAAATTGTACTCGTTCAATCCAAAATTCGCATTTTGAAAACTTGGCATACAGCTTTTCTCTTCTCAATACTTCCAATGTTAATCTCAAATGCTCTTCGTGTTCTTCTTTGGTTTTTGAATATACCAAAATATCGTCTATAAATACCACCACAAATTTGTCCAAAAACGGCTTGAACACACCATTCATTAGTCCCATAAATGCTGCAGGAGCATTCGTTAGACCAAACGACATTACTAAAAATTCGTAGTGACCGTATCACGTTCTAAACGCTGTCTTTGGTACATCCTCTGGCCTCACCTTCAGTTAGTGATAACCACTCCTCAAGTCTATCTTGGAAAAGTATCTCGCTCCCTTCAATTGATCAAACAGATCATCGATCCTTGGTAATGGATATCTATTTTTATTTGTGACCTTGTTCAGTTCTCTGTAGTCAATGCAGAGTCGCATCGATCCGTCCTTTTTTTTCACAAACAACACCGGCGCTCCCCATGGAGATACGCTCGGTTGAATGTACTTCTTGTCCAGTAATTCTTGTAATTGTACCATTAATTCTTTCATCTCTACTTGTGCCATTCGGTATGGTGTCTTCGATATTCGAGCAGTTCCGGGCGCCAAATCGATAACAAAATCTAATTCTCTATCTGGTGGAAGTCCTGGAAAATCGTCTGGAAATACATCGATGAAGTTCCTCACAATCTGTATCTCTTCTACCTTTGGATTCTCTTTTCGATTGTCGACTATGTAAGCTAAGTATCCTACACAGCCTTGTCACAATAATTTTTTGGCCTGCATCATCGTCAGACAACTCACTTGTCTAGGCGACTTGCTACCATAAAACACAACCTTTGACGGAGTCATAAAGTTAATACGCTTCTTTTGGTAATCAATTACAGCTCCGTAATTGAATAACCAGTCCATTCCTAATATAACGTCGAATTCCCCAAGTCGAATAGGGATAAGATCTACATTCATGATATTACCCTTAATATCCACTCTACAGTTCTTATACACGTACTTAATAGGGATTATCTCTCTATTCGCAATTTCTATGTTCATGGGATATTCCAACTCATCCTTAAGTAAATCTAAACTATTAGCAAATCAAATAAAACATAAGCATTAATTTCATTAATCGGAATGATACCTGACACCACATCACGAGACTGAATTGCATCCTGCACCGTCATATTGAAAGTTTTGGCGGTCGGTCGATTTGTTGCTGTTGGTCTGGTGATGGTTAGGGCATTTCCACTGTTGTTTCCACGGTTACCTCCTGGTCCTGCCCCTCCCGATCCCTTCTTAGGGCAGTCTCTTGCTAGATGATCCTTTGAACCATAGTTGAAATAAGCACCCTTCTTTGGGTTAGGACAGTTAGGCGCTATGTGGCCTTCCTGACCACAATTGTAGGATACTCTTTTTCCTTTCATATATAATGCTAGATGAGCTTTCCCTCAGGTCGGGCATGCTTCGATTCTTTTTTTCTGATTACCTTGCTGATTTCCCAATGATGAGCTATCGTTCCACCTTTTCTTCTGATTGAAATTTCCACCTCCTGTGCCACTTCCACTGGCCTTGTTATTAATTTCACCTTCACTCTTCTTCTTCTTCTTCTTCTTCTTCTTCTTCTAATCTTGATTGTACTTGGTCACCGCATCGCTTCCTCCTTCAGTGAGGATGGCCTTTTCCAGTACTCCGACAAATGTGTTTATCTGAAGCATTGAAACTTTACTGTATACCCAAGGCTTTAGTCCTTGTTCGAATCTTCTGGGTTTTTTTCGTTAGTGTGTACTTGGTACAGGGCGAACCTTGCCAACTCGTTCAATTTAGCCGCGTAGTCAGGTACGCTCATGTTTCCCTGCTTCATTTCCAGAAAAAGAACCTCCGTCTGATTCTGCGAACAAGTTGGGAAATACATTTCGAAAAATATCTCTTTAAATCTCTCCCACATAATTACAACTTCACCTCCTCGCACTTTGTTTGCTTGCCACCAGTAGCTAGCCTCAGACTTCAGCATAAACGTTGCAAAAGCGGTCTTCTGGTCTTCTCTAACCCTAGCAACGTCGAAAACCTTCTCCATTTCCATAACCCACATTTGAGCCTCGATTGGGTTAATGGAACCTTTGAACTCTGGTGGTCCCACCGCCTTGAAGTCTTTAAACGTTGTGTTTGGTGGAGCTTGAGGTTGATTATTCATGGCTCGGTAAGTAAGTTCACCAATCTATTTGAGCAGGATTAGCATTAGCGTTATTGTTATTATTGGTAGACTCTTCTGAGTAGGTTGGCGTTGTTGTCTTCTCCTTGGCGGCATTTTTTTGTTAAATAAACGCTTATTAGAACTTTATTTATTTCTCTAAATAGTTAAGGCATTACTTAACAATTTAACATACTCATTTAACACATCATCTCAAACAACTTGATATATTTACATTCAAATCAAAGTTTTAACATCAAACTATAGCATCACTGCTATTTACATCAACTATCCTGGAATAAAGAATTCATAGGATTTAAGCATTTAAAATATTCCTTCGTTCATAAACACATCAAAATTTACATCTAAAACTAATTAAGTTCTTCACATAATTAAACAAATCATATCACTGTCGGTTAATGTACTCATTAGCCTTGCTACGCTCCTCTTCTAAGATGAGATACATCGTCCTGCGATCCATCATGTACAATGGTAGTCCTTCAAACTGGATTGGGTACCTCAAAACTCGATCTTGGGTCTCATTCATTGCCTTGTTAAGTGTAGAATATGTATCCCCAATCTTCGCCTTCTTTGCACGACCATCATCTTCTGCACGATTAGCTCGACGTGATTCTTTTACCCAGCCTTCCTCTGCTATTTTTAGTCTTTTGGAGGTTTCCTTCAGTTCCTTCTTCAATTTCTATTTTTAGTCTTCGGTTTGACCCTTCTCATGGACCAAATCCCATTTTATATTTCCCAGTCGTGAGTGAAGAGTGAAATCTCCCTCTCCTTACCTTTCTGAAGTAATATCTTTGAATAACCGCTTGCTTTCGGTTAAATCTGGACCTTGTCTCAGTAACTCTACGTTACGGTGCATTATAACGTGTCATACATCTCAAAGCATCAGCGATGTCTAGTGGTAACTCCTCTTCTTCCTCTTCCTCTTCCTCAACAAATTCCTCCTCAAGATCCTCCTCGGGATGGGTCTCGAGTTCATGCTCACGACCAACAGCGGTGATCAATGGAGATGATTCCTCTCTGCACCATTTGCTCCTAACGACATGAATGTCTGGGGCTCCTCCTCCATCGGTACTTATAGGTACAGGGGTTCCTCCTCAAGAGGTACTATAGGTACGGGGTTCTTCCTCCCTAACTTGACTAGATTCTCCAACATTCGACATCCACGACAACAAAATTTTAAGTTTTAGTTACTAAGTCGTATCATCTAACGCATACTTTAACACATAAACACATAAGGTCTTTTATTATCTTCAATGAATTATGAAATTCATTTCTTATAACTCGATAAGAGTTTTCCATCACTATCTTCTTTCTATAAGGCTACTACTAAGGTTGTTCCCCACCTAAGGTTCATAACCTCTGACTTTGATACCAACATGACACCCCCAAATCCAGGGTACTTGATTCCACGGGATTTGGTGTTCACTTATACAAATATCATCTATCTATCTACCCATAATAAATGCAAACCATACAATAGATAGAAATAAAATCTTCCCTTTATAGGTTACAACATCCGAATCATAAACATAATCCCAAAGTTAAACTAACCTTAAACATCATGTGAAATATAAACAATAAGTCTAAAACAACATCATTAACTCAAGTCTAACATAAATACATCATCAAATAAAATAACAAGTCTTCATCACTTGCTAACTTTGCCCTTGCCTTTACTAGTGGAAGGTTCATTCGGTTCTTTCGTTCTTAAGCTTTGCAATGTTATTAATAAGCAAGAGTGAGCACTATTTGCCCACAAGTATAACAATGAAATAATAGTATAATAACATGCGAGTGAATCAAAGACATCTGAATAAAAGCTCAACTTTTGAATCAAGAATGAATAACAAGAATCAAAAAAGAATTACGAGGGTCATAAGACCTTGAACTATGTCCTAGGTTATCAAGGGTTATACTTGAAACCTTTAATGATCGTAAGACTATGGACCTTTCTTCTCATACTTAGGGGGATTAGCCCTTAGTACCATACTGTGCACAATATCTTAATGCTAACGCATAACTAAATCCCTTTACAAGGTTGTTCATCTCAGTTTGACATTCAAGTCCGCACCAAAGGAAGTTTAGTTTGGATAATTCAATAAGGGTTCTGAAATTTAGAATGTTCATCAACTAAGGACTAGTTGAATCAATAAAGTTCACTAGTTTAATAAGGTTCAACAATAATGATATTCAATTTGAATAATAATCTCAAGAAGTATACAATAGAACAATTATTGTATAACTGAATCATGCTTTGAAAAGATAATCAATCTTTAATATAACATTTGAACTTGAATAATAGTAATAATAATTTAGTCGAGGTAAATAATAAACTTGAACAATAATGACAAGTAGGGTTAGGAAACTTGCCTCGTGCGTAGATTACACTTTAACTAAGCACGTTCTTTGAATTTAATCCCACATACCATTCACATTCACAATACCAGTTAATTATAACTTAACTAATCATCAATGATCATTCTTTTGTCTAACTTTGGTTATGACTATACTTGGTCAAATTATCACATTTACTGTCACATAAAATCACTTCATGAATAATAATTTAATTATGTATTCCATAACTCAATCTACATGTAATTATGTTATTTACATGTTAAACATCTATTTTATCATCACATTATACTTCTAACATGTTTACATGTTCATTACATTAAGTTACTAATACATTGCTAGACTTAATCATTTTAAAAAATTCCATTTATGAACTTTTACGGAGAATGGTATTGCTTATTTGGCCACTATTATATATTCGTCTTGTGCTTGACTGATGATGTATTCTTGCCATGGACATATGCTAATGTGGCTCGAGACTTAATGTTGTGGAGCGGGAAATAAGGCACTGAGTGCTGTGTGCATGACGCATGAATGAACGAACTGATTACGCAATTTGCGAAAATTGCATAACACAGCCCAAAAACTCTAATTAAATTACTACTACACGAAATTAATCATACCCACATGTTATAATTCATATATAATCAATACCCAACACTTATAGAGTAATTTTAACCCATTAAAACACATAATCACAGAGTTAAAATCTATAATTTCACTGACTTTGATGTTGTTGAAGGTTTTGAAAATAAAACATGAAAATTGACACTACGGATTCGTTATAACACCGAATCCGTTCGTTTAAAGTTTGGTCTCTTCGTATCAACATGTATAATAATATACGAGTGTAAAATTTAGGGAAACATTTATGTTTGACACACTAAAATTACGTATAAGGGCCATAAGGCCAAAAACCCAAACTCTGTAAATTTTGAAATAACAAGTCATCGTATTATGAAACTTATGATATGGAATCATACATATATATATATATATAAACATGTTATATGCTACTCGTATTATTACATATATTCATATATATAATAACACAATTTCTCAATTACTGAGAGACATAATGAGAGGTTTTGAAAGCAATTTTCATGAAAACTAATTGACGTGAAATATAAATTGGATTGAAGAGAATTACACAAGCGTAGATGAACAAGGATAACAATTCTCTCTATTTCAAATACAATTTCCCAAACTTTCTCAATAAAATTCTCAAACTCTCTCTCTTTTCCCTCTGTTTTATGCGAGCTTAGCAAATAATGAAAAGGAAGAAAGGAGAATCGTATATTAATCAAGCAAGTAGACGTAGCGTGATGGAGGTCGGTTACTAACATAGATGCTTTGCTCCCAACCTCCCCTTAGTGCCATGTTTGTCTAGCTAGAATAGGTTTCAAAAATCATTTAATCTAATCTGACTTTATCATATAGTTTAATTAATGTCACACTCCTTCATAAAATAAATCAATATCTTATTTAAAATTAAATATAATAATTTCTCATAAATTCACATAATCATATAATTAATTTTCTCATTAATTAATTATATCAAATTATTAAATCTCTAATTAATTATTACATTAATTAAAATAACATTATGCTTATTAAATATTTCATTTAATATAATAAGCTCACATAATGACATACTTCGAATAATAATTATTCTCTAATTAATTTAATAAATGTAACACATATAATTAAATTAATCTACCACAATTGCATCAAATAATTATTTAATCCAATAATTAAATCATCGAAAAATATTTATTTAATTCAATAAATATTAAAAATTAATTTACAAAAATCTCGTTCGTCACAGTTTTGGCCATATAAAAAAAATAGTAAATGAATTTTAAAAATTCTGAGAAAAATATATGTTTAATATGGGACTATATTCTGCTAAATCCCAGAAAAGAAAAATGTTTGGGACTGATTTGGTATTTGTTTTGAAAATGGTTTAGTTACGAACATATGAATTAAATATGTTATGTGAAGTTGAAAAATTGGTAAATAGGATTTTATGGCTTGGAAATCCTATATAAGGTATATGCAGATTTTTGATGAGGAATTTGATCATTAGTGATGAAATCTTATGAGTATGACATTTTTGAATGATTAAATACATTATTTGGTAAAGTGTAAATAATTAAAATAAATTGTTTATGAGTTTAAGATGTGACACCCCCAAATTCGGGTTACCTGACCCCCCGAGTTTGGTGTTCACGATCCACAATATAATAACATCTAACTACCCATTCATATAGAAATAGTAATACATAAGTCATTAACAGAGATTGTTAATACATTAGTCCTAAGTTCTCTAACCTTAACATTAAAAACATACCCTTTAGATAAACAAAAAGGGTTTACAAACATAACATAATAATAAGTTTATTATAACTACTCCAGCATTTTGCCTCTATTCTTCACAAAGACTTACGCAACTTCGTCCCTAATTTGAAAAGTTTTATTTAGCAAGGGTGAGCAACAAATTCTTGTATAAGTTAAGATATACAATGAATGTATAAGTATCAGAATAATAGACTATCTATTTTGATAGAATGACACCAAAGTTCGGGGAACTTTGAATTAGCTGAACAATGAGTTAATCAATAACAAGGCTTCTCCCTTTTTATGCAACACAATAATTTGATAATGAAATAGTAGAACGCTTTCAAACTTTCTACAATATTCTATTGAATAAACAAGAATCATTTCTACGCAATAACAAAGTGGAATGTTTTCTAGATTTATGTTGAGCGATCCATTGGATCTAGAACTTCTACTTTCTCGGGTATCTATCAAAGATTTACTTTGATACATATGCAGGAGTATCAGATAACCATAAAGATTAAATCATACCCCTTTGCAAGTATAACAAGTGATCAGCTTTATTATACCCTATATTATGCATAATACTTAACAGTGCGAAATGGCCGAATATACGACCTAAAATGTTCCCTTTATATAAAAGGTTGTTCTTCTCAGTCTTTGAATCAAAATTTGATTTAACAACGAAATGCAATGATTTCAATATCTAATCACTTCTCTTCTCAAACCTATTAAGTTTTGCTTTTTCGATATAGCCGAAACAACTGACATTGATCTATCAATAATAATTGAATTCTCTTCTCTTCTCTTTTTGAACCTATCAAGTTCTAACAAATGTTCGTCTAGCCAAAACAATTAGCTAAGACATTTCTCAACATACTTTGACAATAAACAGGAATTATTTGTACTGTCAATACTAGCTTCTACGAATATGAATATCCAACAAAAGTTATTCTACGAATGTATATTTTTTGAATCAGTAATTCAATTTGAATTATTAATCATGCACTAACTGCGAATAATCAACAATAAACTCCCTAGACATGGTATAATTAGCAATAATTAACCATTATAATAATTGAATGAATATAACTCAAGGTTGAGTTAGAAAACTTGCCTTCCGCGTTGATTACTGCTACACAATATACTTATCTGCGTTTGAAAGACCTATATTCACAATATCGGTCTTACAGTTAGCACAATATTTCATAACATGTAACACTGTAATTCACAGTCAATCTGTCTCCTAGGTACATTGGCACTGTGACACCCCCAAAATAGTTATACATCACCCATTCTGAGTCGCCAAATACATGGTACAGAAACAACTACAACTTCATTAATACAATTGTCGTGCATAATACGACAACACATAAACTGTGAGTTTAAATACAAATATTGTCTTCTAGACAATATCCACACTCAAATAAGTTCTCATTACAATTATTGATACACTATTTTACAAAATAGTGAGGACTACTAAAACAACTGTCTTGAACCATTACTTCACACCCCGACTAGTTCCCGCTATATTCTCGTCTCCTGAGAAGAAAAATATAACAAAAAGGAAAAGGGTGAGCTCAACTAGCCCAGTAAAGAATATTATAACTAAGATAATGTACAACAAATTATCCTTAGTCTTCAATAGGGAAAAATCTGATAGAATACAATAGACAACAAGTTTTAGATCAACAACTGCAGAAAATGAAATCTACTATCATCTATGAATTTAAAAGTCCATCATCGATATTTTATCCCTGTAACATTAATCAATATACATCATAAATCAAATACTCATCTTTGCACTACAGGCCAAAGATATTCACCAGTTGGTCATGTTCATCTAAACACCTGTTCATCTTTGCACTATGAGCCAAAGATATTCATTATAAACTCATTCATCTTTGCACTACAGGCCAAAGATATTTAGTTATATTATCATTTAGGACTGAGGATGATGAAAAATATTTTAAAGAAAACGAATCCAGTGAAACAAAAGAACAAATATTAAGGATTCGTACTTTAAACAATCCAAGTTCAAAAATACTTCATAAATAACCAGAGTGGAGTAAAATTCAAGAATGAAGACCAAAACATAGATCCAATCCAAGATAGGAATCATAACAGACGATCTTGGACACAGAAAAGAAATTTTAATTTTTCTGTGAATAGTGTTGTATTCGTGAATAGTGTCGTATACGTGAATAGTGCCGTATACATGAATAGTGTCGTATACGTGAATAGTAACTCCAACACTAAAAGATAGAAATTTCACAAAAAAATCATCATGCTTCGTGAATAGTACTCGTGAATAGTAACTCATAAATAGTAACTCATGAATATTAACCCCGACATGAAAAAGTTCCAAATTTGATAAAAAGGTCCAACCAATATTTTGGCATAATGATATTGAAGAAATACTATCATTTTTTTAAAAAATAATATCCCTTACCTCGCAAAAACAGTACTTCTGACTGGAATACTAGATATAGTGCTGAAAGAACTTGCACCGTATAGCAATACTCAAAGTACTAAAATACTCACAAAATACGTTCGATATTATAGAGAGAGAAAGAGAGAGAAAACTTTAGTTTCGGTGTGATTTTTAATTCTAACCTAAGCACCTATTTATAGGAAATTGCTTAGAACACCAAAGTAGAAAATTTAATATAATAATATTATATATAAACAAATTTCCTACGCCCACTTCTTGAATCTGAATTCAGCAACTACATCACATGCAAGACCCACAATTAACGACAAAAACGTTTTTCAGAAAAAAAAAATTAAAACTTCCAAAAATCAATTATTTCGGAATTTCGGAACTTCAATAATTCATAATAAATAGTCATTTTATCAGAAAATTCGAATCTCGCTGCTTTTTATAAGAAATTCAATTCTCTACAACTTTACAGAAGAACTTTTGCAACTTTTGCAACAAAAATACTCTTCATCCTCATATACTCATATATCCCACATTCATTGTAAAAATATCACCATTATTAATTATAATAATATAATAAAATATTATTTTATCAGAAAAGATAAAATATCAATTTTTAACAATTGTCACTTTAAAAATTTTCTCCATCTATATCCACATAAAATCAATATTTTTCTTATCATATAAATCAATAATTAATTATTCACAAATAATATTACAGAATCACAATCATCGACAACCGGTAGTTCGAGGAAAGAGGGGCTTTCAATAAGAATTTCTCCTTCTTGACGCCGCAATTAGGTGACCAAACCTCTCCTTAGAGCAGAACTTTCTAGACATTGCCAATAATATTATCTAATAATATTATTAGGATAATATGAATTATTGCTCAAGATAATGGAAAATATTGTGTAGTGACAATTATTGAAACAACGGTAATAAAAATATCAACGTAGAAATTATTGAATCAACAAAATAAAATCTTTGAACAAGTAATTATCGTAACAATTATTGAGTAGTGCCTTCTTACGTAAGAATCAATAATTGGTGCAATCTGAGTAATATTCTTTGCAAGCAACAACGCCAGACATCGTGTTTTAACCACCGGGTATTCCAACAATGATATTCGGTAACAACTACGCCAAGTTATTTATAAATAACTTATACTTGTCGTTTTCTTCATCCAATCGCTTTCAGTTATGGGGCCCACACAATTTGCTTGTAAATACGAATATTCCCAAATGCAAGAATATTCCACGACCAAACGAATATTCTCCAAACAACAATGAGTATTTTATAACCACTTACTTATTTGAAATATTTGCGCATTTTACCCATAACTAACCACATTAATCAAATCAACCCTTACTATTTCAAAATGATAAATAGAGAAATTAAATTTCATTTATTAATAATTTGGGGTCTTACAACCTCCCTCCTTATGAAATTTCGTCCTCAAAATTGTGAGCGAACGACTGTGTTTGAAAAGATGAGGATACCTCGCTTTCATTTCCGTTTCCAACTCCCGGTCATTTCCTCAATAACATGGTTTCTCCACAAAACTTTAACTTGTGGTATGACCTTCGTGCGTAGGACATGCTCTTTCCTATCCAAGATCTTGACATGTACCTCCTTGTGTGTTAAATCTTCTACTATCTCGTCTGGTTCTATCTCAATAATGTGGTTCGGGTCGTCCACATATTTACGTAACATCGATACATGAAAAACGATATGAACACGCGTCATACTTGGCGGTAAAACGAGTTTATAGGCCACAGTTCCTATTCGATCGAGGATTTCAAATGGACTAATAAATCGAAGGTTTGAGCTTTCCTCACATCACCGATTCTCCCTTTTGGAATAACGACTTCTTGCATCTTCTTCTTCATATTCATCAACTCCAAGTTTGTAGCTTGAGCAGCTTTAAATTTATCGATTAAAGTCGATTCTAATCGTATATTCGTTATCTTCACATGAGTTCTTGGAATCTTTAACTCTATCTCCATCTTACGTAAAGTCATACGAAATGGGTCTTTGTGTTAACAATATCGCTTTTCAGAAGCGTATCGACGATTTTACTCAACGCGTCAGCTACCATGTTCGTTTTTTTTTCCAGGATGGTATTGAATGGTATTGTAGTAATCTTTCAACAGCTCGAGCCAACGTCGTTGTCGCATGTTGAGTTCTTGGAAGCTCTTTTCATATTCCTCGCTCCATTCGAATTTTGTATCTCTACGAGTCAGCTGAGTTAATGGAGTAGCGATTCGAGAAAATCTTTCCACGAAACTCCGATAATAACCAACTAAGCCTAGAAAGCTACGTATTTTGATTACTAACTTAGGTTGCTCTCAACTATGACTCATATCCCAATCTTGGATAGCACGTCACAATGGTACCTATCAGTTTACTATCACACAAATATGGCATCCCCTACGGAGATGTCTTGATTGCATTCATAAAGGAAGTCACCGGATAAAGGCTCGGTACAAACTTCTCTGATTGAATTTTAACTCGAAGTTCAATAGAGCCATGAGATTTTAGAAATGGGTTTTGTCTTAGGGTTCAAAGTCGATACAAAATTCAATATCACACTTTAGAGTAAGCAAGAAATTCTTGGGAAATACATCAGGAAATTTACTAATAATAGAAATATCATTAAAATTTGACATATTTTTGTTCAAGTCCATAACACGGGCTAAGAAAACTTGACATCCGTTTTTCAATAAATGAATGACTTTATGGCTTGATATGAAAGTGTTTGACTTCAATGGTTTGGTTGCTTGAATTCGAATAACAGGTTGCTTAGGAATATGAAAACTAACAACCTTACGAAAGCAATCAATTTTGGCATGATGAGTAGTTAATCAATCAATCCTCAAAATCACATCAAAAGCAAGTATCTTTAAAGAAATAAGGTAAGCGGTAATGTGATGGTGCCAACTTGGATCAAACAAGATTTATAAGCGAGTGGATGTAACGAAAGTTTCTCATGCGGAGTTTCAACGAGATAAGTCAAAGTCTAATTTTCTCCGGTCAAGTTTAAGCGTTGAGTATAAGCGGGAGAGATAAATGAATGGGTAGAACCGATATCTAATAAGGTATAAACTTGTAAGAATTTATAATTAACTAACCTTAGTGCTAACCGTTCGGGTTCTCGCATTCTGATCGGTCACGACAAACGCTCTTCCAGAGGCCGATTGACTTTGACTTTTTACGGGAATGACCTTTTGAGTCACCATCCCGCTAAAGCGGGTTTCGCTCACCGTACAATCTCGAGTGATATGACCTTCTTTTCCACAATTATAACATACCTTGGAAGGTTGTGATCAGTTTGGACTTATGTGTCCCTCTTCTCCGCATCTGTAGCATCTAACTGGCGGTCTTTCTCCTCCTCTAAAATTCGTTGCTGGTGTTGGTGCCGACGTCTTCCCG
The DNA here is from genome assembly GCA_020205605.1 of Panax ginseng. Classification (NCBI taxonomy): domain Eukaryota; kingdom Viridiplantae; phylum Streptophyta; class Magnoliopsida; order Apiales; family Araliaceae; genus Panax; species Panax ginseng. Next base: position 42,764,036 of record CM035146.1, read on the forward strand.
TCATTGTTAAATCTTCTCTTCTTGAAATTTCCACTTGAGTTATTTCTTCTATTACCTTGGCCATGATTACCACTGAAGTGGTTACAATTTCTAGCATGATAATTTCCTCCACGATGGTTATCATTATTAGATGTAATATGCCACCAAGTCTGATTATCATCGAGTTGTTGGTCATTATTCTTGATTGAAGTGACTCATTATCGCGCTCCAATAAGCGAGCCCTATTCACAACATCTAAATATAAACAAAGTTTGTGAGAAATGAGGTATTGACGTATTTTGGGTTTCAAACCTCGCAGAAACATTCGCGTCATTCTCTCCTCATTATCAACCAAATGGGATGCAAATCGGGACAACTCGACAAACTTAGCTTCGTACTGCGACACGCTCATATTGTTTTGCTCCAACTTGATGAACTCTACATCCTTCATGTGACGAATACTTTTAGGAAAGTACTTGTCGTTGAACAATTCTTGGAACTTCTCCCAAGACATCTTCAGTACGGTAGGCTGAGTACGCTTTACGGATTCCCACAAATAATCTGCCTCTCCTCGTAACATTAAAGTGGCGAAAGGAACCTTTTGCTCCCTTGAGCATCCCAAGACATCAAAAATCTTAGTGATCTGCTTTATCTTGTCTCTGTCGTAAGTGGTTCTGGCTTTCCCAAAAACTCTGGTGGTCCTAACTCCTTGAACTGCTTAGTGGTGACCATCCGTGAGTTGCCAGTGTTTCCACTTGCATTTTGAACAGTAGTCTTTCTCGTTTGGTTTTGCATGAATTCTAGAAAGTTCCTAAACATACCATCGTTCGTCATACGCTTTCGGTGGTGTTGTTTCACGGGAGGAACATTGCCAACTGTTGAGCGTTATCCTCGTTGGTGAGCAAAGGTGTCTCCACGGTCTCATTTACTCCCTTCATTAACATTCTCGTCGACATTCTTAAATACTTCCATAAAACAAGGGTTAATTAAACAAATTAACAAATCACATAATACCCTATATTATTATGACCAACCAACAAATAAGCTTAGGTAAGACACACTAGCGAAGGATTTACTCATCTCTACCCTCCTAGTTCTATTTCCCGATCTCATGGAGATCATATCCTAAGCTACGATACCAACTGTGACCCCCCCCAAAATAGGTATACATCACCCATTTCGAGTCGCATGAATACATGGTATAGAAACAACTACAACTTCATTAGTACAATTGTCATGCAAAATACGACAACTCATAAACTGTGAGTTTAAATACAAATATTGTCTTCTAGACAATATTCACACTCAAATAAGTCCTCATTACAATTATTGATATACTATTTTACAAAATAGTGAGGACTACTAAAACAACTATCTTGAACCATTACTCCACACCCGACTAGTTCATTTATATTCTCATCTCACGAGAAGAAAAATGGAACAAAAGGAAAAGGTGAGCTCAACTAGCCCAAGATAAAAAATATTATGACTAAGATAATGTACAACAAATTATCCTTAGTCTTATTGAGAAAAATCGATAGAATACAATAGACAACAAGTTTTAGATCAACAATGCGCGTGGAAACAACAATTCATCGGAAGAGTTAAGTAGAGAATGAAATCTACTATCATCTATGAATTTAATTTTTACGTGAATAATGTCATATTAAGTGAATAAAGGTCAGTATCGTGAATAGTTAGTATCGTGAATAGTAACTCAACACTAAAAGATAGAAATTTCACAAAAAAAATCATCATGCTTTGTGAATAGTACTCATGAATAGTAACTCGTGAATAGTAACTCATGAATAGTAACTCATGAATAGTAACCAGACATAAAAAGTTCCAAATTTGATAAAAGTTCAACCAATATTTGACATAATGATATTGAAGAAATAATATCATTTTTAAAAAATAATATCCTTACCTCGCAAAAGCATTACTTACATTTGGAATTTGGATATAGTCTTTGAAAGAACTTTTTAGTATAGCAATACTCAAAGTACTAAAATACTCACAAAAGTTCTGGTGTGATTTTCAATTCTAACCTAATCACCCTATTTATAGGAAATTGCTTAGAACACCAAAGCAGAAAATTTAATATAATAATATTATATATAAACAAATTTCTTATGCCCACTTCTTGAATCTAAATTCAGCAACTACATCACATGCAAGACCCATAATTAATGACAAAAACGTTTTTCATAAAAAAAATAATTAAAACTTCCAAAAATTAATTATTTCGGAACTTCAGAATTTCAATAATTTATAATAAATAGCCCTTTTATCAGAAAATTCGAATCTCTTGACGTCTAATAGGAAATTTAATTTTCTACAATTTTGCAGAAGAACGTTTTTCCAAATTCCAAACAGAAATTGACCGAAATCCACATACGGACAATTTTATAGGCTATAATCAAATTTCAGTCAAGAAATCCACTAACATGTTTTAAATAACTTTTGCAACAAAAATACTCTTCCTCCTCATATACTCACATATCTCACATTCATTGTAAAAATATCACCATTATTATATTATAATAATATAATAAAATATTATTTTATCAAAAAAGATAAAATATCAATTTTTAACAATTGTCACTTTAAAAAATTTTCTCCATCTATATCCACATAAAATCAATATTTTTCCCATCATATAAATCAATAATTAATTATTCGGAAATAATATTACGGAATCACAATCTAACAACTAAGTAGTTCCGGAAAGGGGGCTTTCGATAAGAATTTCTCTCTTCTTGGCAATTGATTAGGTGACCAAACCTCTCCTTAGAGCGAACTTTCTAGATATTGTCAATAATGTTATCTAATAATATTATTAGGATAATATGAATTATTGCTAGATAATGGAAAATACGTGTAGTGACAATTATTGAAACAACGGTAATATAAAATATCAACGTAGAAATTATTGAATCAATAAAATAAAATCTTTGAGCGGTAATTCTACGTAACAATTATTAAGTAGTGCCTTCTTACGTAAGAATCAATAATTGGTGCAATACAGGTATCTTCTTGTCTTGCAACAACGCGTATTCATCGTGTTTTAACGGCGGGTATTCAATAGTATTAATTGTAACAACTACTGGCAGATTATTTATAAACAACTTATACTTGTCGTTTTCTTTATCCAATCGCTTTCCATTATGGGGCCCACACAAAATTTGCGTCAGCATCGTGCGAATATTCCCTGACAATGAGAATATTCCACGACCAAACGAATATTCTCAAATGACAATGAGTATTTTATAACCACTTGCTTATTTGAAATATTTGCGCATTTTACCCATAACTAATCACATTAATCAAATCAACCCTTACTATTTCAAAATGATAAATAGAGAAAATTAAATTTCATTTATTAATAATTTGGGGTCTTACAAGCACAGTCACATTAGTGTTTATAACATATATAAACACTTATCAATTCTAACTAGTTCGGTCTGTTTGGACTTTGGTCTCATCTCGGTGTACTGGTCACCCTATCCGACAATTAACACTTATATTGTCAATTAAACTCGGTCTCTAAGCTTCAATATTATTTTAGATAAGTTAAATATTATTTATAACATTTTTCGGAAGCTTTTAATAATTTATAAACAATTATTATAATTTATAATAATTTTTCAAACACTTCAATCATTTTTAAATGATTTAATTATCAAATAATCTTATTATCATTAATATTTAATAATATAAAAATATTAATGTTATACTTGTCAAAATATTAAAGTTATTATCAATAACTTAAAATATTTTAAATCATTAATATTCTACTTAAATGATTTTTAAATTAATTAAAAATCATTTTAAACCATCACCAATAATATTTAAATATTAATGAAATTATTATCAAAATATTAAAAGTCATTAATTATAACTTAAAATATTTTTAAAATATTTTTCTCATTTTTAAATGATTTTAAATCAATAAAATCATTTTTAATTCATTTATTTAATAAATAATTAAATAAATCTAATATCATTAATATTAATTTATTAATGAGAATTCTCCAAAAATATTGAAAATTATATTTTATAATTCAAAATATTTTCTTACACTTTTTCTTATTTAAAATGATTTTTAAATCAATAAAATCATTTTATCTTATTTATTTAATTTAATAATTAAATAAATCTAATATCATTAATATTAAATTATTAATGAACACTCTCTAAAAATATTAAAAGTTGTATTTTATAACTCAAAATATTTTTAAATACTTTATTCTTATTTAAAATAATTTTTATATAATTAAAATCATTTTTTCTCTAATTTATTTAATACACTAATTAAATAAATTAAATAGCATTAATATTCAAATAATTATAATTATTAATGAAAAATATTGCAAATAGTCAGAAAGTATTTTTCATAATTTAAAATAAATTTTAAAACCATTTTTGGTAATTTTTATAATTTAATTTTTATTTTTAATTAATTACCAGAAAAAATAGAAAATAAATTAATTAAACCATCGCTAATAGCCTATAGCGACACTTAATGTCGTTGTTGGTGTTCTTGAGCTCAAGAACACTAACAGTCCAGCTTTCAAGGGTCCCTGTTTGACCGGATTAAACTCTCAGCTTAAATCACGCTCTAGGTTTGTTTGAACACTAATCTAGTAGTATGTATGTAGTACTACCATTATCAATTATCATATTGATCATACAACATCATAGCTGCCGGATCTAAGTCTCCAAATGTTCTGTTAGGCGGTTTCTGGGTGTTCCAGAAACCCAGACAGTACTACCAGCCACCTTCATGCTAAATTATATAAGTGTTCTGATCATTAGTTTGGTGGTTTTATTGTTCACATCAATAGTCCACATGTCAAGGAACATGTTTAAATCAACATCATAGTTTAAAAACATCTAAATCGCCAGAATCAGTACGGTCAAACTCTGTCAAAAACTTGGCTCAAGAACTTTTCTGGAAATTCCAGAATTTCAAAATCAGTGCGAGTGGCCTACTTTGACAACTTGCTACGATTGATATGTTGATTGATTAAGCGTTGTAAGGCCATGAGTCTAGAGTAAAAACTAGAGACTACAATCCAGATACAACCACAACATCAAACATTAACACGGTAGCGGATCTATGCCTTAGAAACTTGTGGGACTCGTTTTACACTTTCAGGTTACCCGTAAAGTGGTGGTCATCTTAGGTCAACCCTCTTTGACCGGCTATATCTTGTAATCTGGAAATCGAATAGCTTGGATTCCACTTCCAGAGCACAAACCTCATGTCGATCTGAGATCCAAAACATAAAACAACAAAATTACAAGCGAACAAGAATGCATGGCGCTGACATTGGCTTGTCGGACCACAAAATTTGTTCTTGGGCGATTTTGAAAAATTCGATTTTACCAACTTTGATGGTATGGATCTATGATAGATCATCATAGATCATACGAAAACATCTTATAACACTTATATAAACACAAAAAACACAATTTTTAAAGTAGTATACAAGATCAAAAGTAGGGTTTAGGTTTATACCTCTTCTTATCCAATCCTTGATCCTTAATCTCCTTAACTGATTTAGGTGTTCTAGGAGCTTGGTGAGTGACTGAATTGCTTTAGGATTTCGGAGGTTTGGGAGAGAGAGAGAGATGTTAAGTGTTGGAGTGCAAAATGACTAAAATAAGTAATTTTCTCTTTCTTTAACCACCTTTACATAAATACAAAGTATGTATATGATGCTAGGTGTCAAGTTGGATCAGATTTGGTTGTGGTAAAAGTCAATTGGCTGACTTTAGTTGGTGAACAACTAAAGGTTGTGCAATATTTACAAGTTAACTTGAAAAAAAAATGAAAAAGGGCAATTTTGTCATTTGTATTTTAATTTTAATGGCATTATGGTCAAATGTTCGAACCCTTAGGGTTTAACCCTAAGGTTCTAACCCTTAGGTTTTAAAAACTCTAATTCTAGAATTTTCTAATTAGGGTTTAAAATAGAAAATTAAGAATATTTAAATATTTAATTAGGGTTTTAAATGGAAATTAATATTTCTAAAGTATAATTAGGGTTTCCTAATTATATTAACACATAATAATCACCTTAGGCTTGCTAATTAGGATTAGAGTTTCCTAACTAGGGTTTTAATTAGAAAAATAAAAATTCTAAATTACAATTATGTTTTGTAAAATAGAAATTAAGATAACTAAAATATAATTAGGGTTTTCTTATCATATTTAAGTTTAATAAACACATTCAACTTACTAATTAGGATTAGAGTTTCCTAATTAAGGGTTTAGGATTCCCGAATATGAAATTAGGGTTTCCCAGCGTACAATTAGGGTTTTTAACTATACAATTGATTTTCTAAATCTGAGATTAGTGTTTCTAATCCCTTATTAGGGATTATTAATTACAAACCTTATCCGATCAATCATTGATCAAAATTTCTATACAGTACAAAAACATACATATTAATATAATTATTTTAATTATATATTCTATCGAATCCCTATCCGTAACTAGGGTTAGGGTTTCTAACCTTGTTAAGCACAACTCTACTCTAATTTCTCAGTAAATACACCAATTGACTAATTCTCCCGACTCGTATCATAGATACACAATACAATATTAACTGTCAAAGTCAATATTAAATAAAAAAAAATTATTCGTGAAATTTTAATTATTTGAAATTCTGGGTTATCACATTCACCCCTCCTTAAAAGGATTCCATCCTTGGAATCACCGCTTTCCTATTCTCTATAATCTTTTAAAGTTGTATCATCAATTCATTTTTATCAACAAAATATTAAATTGTGTCTCAAATTCTAACTCGTGACTTGAATCTATAAAAGAAAACAGTTCACAGAAATATCTGACTCATAATTCTCGTGTAATTTAAGTTCTAAACGAAATTGTTACCTGCTACCACCTCCTAGGTAGCCACCGTATCCTGCGCCGTCATGTTGAATGTACGGGCCGTTGGTCTTCCTGGCTGTGCAGGTCCCCGAATTACCAAGGTTCCGCCACCGGGTCCCTTGTTGACACTTTTCTTCTCAGCATTCCTCTTCGGACAATTCTGAACCAGATGATCGGTCGACCCACACGCAAAACAACCTCGTGTCTTCTTTTGAATGGGACATTGGGGTGACGTGTGTCCCTCTTGACCACAGTTGTAACAAACTCCTTTTTTCTTCAAACAAACTCCTTGATGATGCTTCCTGCAAACTACACATGACGCGCCTTTCTTCCTAATCTCTACTAGATTATTTCCTGAATTAATATCACCATCCCTCTTACGTTTATTAAGATTACAACCTCCACTACCACCTATCATATTATTTCCTTCAGCCTCCTTTCTTTGTTCTTGACTATTCTTCAATACAACTTCAATTTCTCCCTCAGCGATAATGGCTTTTTCTAATAAAGTTGAAAATGAATTAATTTGCAGCACATCTAACTTCTCGAGTACCAACGATTTCAATCCGTTCCTAAAACATCGTGCTTTAAGCTCCTCAGTGTCCACTCGATGTGGAACAAATTTTGCTAACTCGTTGAACTTGACAAAATATTCTGTCATCGTCATATTTTCCTGCTTCAGATTCACAAATTGCTCTTCCATATTTCTCTTTAGACCTCCCTTCCTTGGCGGAATTATCTGATAAAAATCTTACATTAATTCTCCTTTCACACATAACTATTCCCCAGTTCATCAAACTTACCACACCTAGGGGTTTGGGAACTTGCCACAATTATATGAGTGTATGAACTTATCCTAGTCAGACCTTTGGCGTCTATTCGCTGAGGGGTTCAAAACATTTCATATAATTATGAGTCATGAACTTACCATAAGTATGAGTTTTAAGAACTCAAAATTAATCTTACACTACACCAAAAATGGCCTATAGCGAAGGAAATTTTGTGAAGGAATTTATTCTTTCACATGAGGAGTTGTTTAGCGAAGGAATAGTGAAGGAAAAAAGTGTAGTGACAATATAGTTATTAGCGAAAGAAACATCCTTCACAATTTATATTTTTTTCCTCGCAAAATTGGGGTGATAGAAAGATTTTTGGAGCCAAATTATGATGAAAATTTGCGAGGAAAAAATCTATTTAGTGAAGGAATTATTACTCACTATATATAATTATTCAGAAGTTTTTTTTGAGGGATAAAATTGGTCGCTATCTTATTCTAAATAATTTTTTTTAATTAATTGGGGTGAATATAAATACCTTAAATTTTTTATAATAGTAAATTTAATTTTAATAACACTTTTTAAGTAACTTATAATATCAATTATTTATTTTAATAAACTATAAAGTAAATAACTTTACACTATGTTAAACTTTAAAATTTCTCCATAAAAGTTTATTTTTATGATCATAATTAAATAAAGTTAAAGTTAAATAAAAATTAAATTAAATAATCAAAAGACTTTAAATTTTATTTTAAGTATATAATATTAATCCAAAAAATTCTTGGAGATTAATTTAAAGTAATTTTATTTTTTGATATTTATTTAACATTCACTTAAATAACAATTTGGGAGGGACACCGTGCGTCACAGTGCGTGACTCAAGCAAGCGACTCAATTAGCAAAATTGAAACAAGTGAGGCAATTAGCGATCGACACAGTGCGTGACTCGTGAGAAAGGGAAGCAACTCAAGCAAGCGAGATAGGGTCGAAGCAAGCTAGCCAGATCAAGGGTTTCGCTGATCAATCCTTAGCCAAAATTGAACGATTGGTCTCGGCGGCGAGAGACGGAGATTTGGTGGAAGCAAAGATGCTGCTTGATTGCAACCCTTGCCTCGCCAAATACTCCACCTTTGGCGGTCTTAACTCTCCTCTTCACTTTGCCTCTGCGAAAGGCTATAATGAGGTCAACCCCCATTTCTACCTACCTTATCTTTTCTTTAACTCCCTCATTTTCCTTCTTATTTCTTGATCCATTTATATATATTTGTGCTTGTGGGACTTATGTAATGTTGATTTATGTATTAGATTGTTGCATTGTTGCGCTGTTGCTTGAGACTGGAGCTGATGTGAATTGTAGAAATTATTGTGGTTGGGTACAAGATTTGATTTTTAATTTGATTTTACTGATTCGCAAGTTGATTTGATCAATATTTCTTAGATCAGCTCAATTATGTGTATTTGATTATATACTAGAGAGCAAATTGATGGATCTGTTTTAAATATTTTTATTTATTATGAAATAGACAGCATTGATGCAAGTTTATCGATATGGGAACTGGGAGGTTGTTCAAACACTTTTGCTGTATAAATGCAATGTGAGTTTTCCTTTCTTTTCAGGATTTCTATTTCTTTCACCTTAGGACAGGAGTTTGTTTAATAGTATTTATTTTCTTGTTATATGTACAGTAGAAAATTATCACAATATAATGTATAAATATATCATTTTCCAGGTTACAAGAGCAGACTATCTTAGTGGGAGGACAACTCTTCATTTTGCGACAGTTAATGGACATGTTAGATGGATAAGACTTGTAGTCTCTGATTTTGTTCCAAGTTCCCCATTTGAGTTTGTAATTGCTCAAATGAATGGCGATAAGGGTGATGCTTCTAATATTCGACACAAACATGACCAAAGGTTTGCAACTCGCTTATTTTCTCTTTCTTTTTGGCCTTTACAATTCAGTTCAGACTATAAAATTTTGGCAATAGCATGAAGTTTATGAATATGCTTGTAGTAAATAAGGATTGCCAGCCATGTTCAACTTGTAACAATAATTGCCCCACTAGAATAGGAATAATATGACTAAAGTTGAATGATAATTAGGATGAGAGGAAACCATAGTCAGTGTGTATTGAGGTGTTAAATTTTGGGGTATGTTTAACATGAAGTATGATGCTAGATAGAATGTAACCAAGAAAAGGATTGCGCAAGTGCTATGATAGTTTTCAGTTGATTTTCTTATTTGAACAATTGATATCCAATTCTATGTTGCTGTGGCAGAGCCCATTATGGTTAAGGGGCCAAGTTGTAGGTGTATATATATCCATCAAATGAGAACTGGGAATATTACTTTCCCAATAGGACTGATTCTATATCCTATTGCAGTGCACTGGCAAAGTTTGTAAATAAGGCTGACGATGGTGGTATCACTGCTCTTCATATAGCTGCATTGAATGGCTATTTTGATTGTGTACAACTACTTCTAAATCTTCACGCCAATGTTTCAGTTGTCACATTTCACTATGAAACTTCAATGGATTTGATAGGTACATTTTTTTTAATGAAACTTAGTAATATGATTTTTGTGGTAGCCATTTCATGCTTTTGAGTTGTGAAGATTAAGTACACCATTTTGTAGGAGCGGGGAGCACTCCTTTGCACTATGCTGCTTGTGGGGGAAACTTGAAATGTTGTCAGGCAAGAATTAGTTATATTTTTCTGATTTCCTTTAGATTGGCAAATTCTATCTAGTTTGATATGGTTTCTTATTTCTGCAGATCCTCTTTGCAAATGGTGCCAGCTGGTTGATGTTAAACTACAATGGGTGATTTATTTTAACTTGGTTCTTCCATGTTCAACCATTGTTTAGTGCACTTGTTGTTTTTTTGTCTCTACATATCACATTCTTCACAGAATTTTGTACACCTTTTCAGGTGGCTTCCTCTTGATGTTGCAAGGATGTGGGGGCGACATTAGCTTGAGCCGTTGTTAGCACCCAATTCTGAGTTGATAATTCCAGTATTCCCCCCTTCTAATTATTTATCATTACCTCTCATGAGTGTTCTTCATATAGCAAGGTAAATTGCTATTAGCCTTATCTTAATAGATTGATTAGATTCTCTGGATTTTGCCACCTGAATTGCATTGTTTTTAATAAAGAGTGTTTGTGCAAAATTTTGTTGTCAAAATACTTCATTTAGCTATAATGATAACTTATTGTCGGGGTGCTTCACCCTGTCGAATGTGGGCAAGTGACCGTCTTGGATTTGGATATACCAGGCATAATTTTTATTTTTGTTTTCAAACAAAAAAACAACTAGACAGCTAGACTATAGTAGCTGATTTAGGCCTATACATACAGCATACAAGCATACATACATTGAAATGAGCAGGAAATCTTGTAAGAAACTCTGATAACATACATTGACAGCTGGACTTATACTACTAACTGAAAATACATTCACAATGCTAAAGCTACCTAACTAGGATAATTGAGCTGTGTCACAGTAGCCAACTTGTGCTAAGCATCTTTGAAATTGATGTTTGATCTCTTGTGTTGGACCTAATATATGAGCAGTTGTATGTTCATCATTTTTGACTTCTGTATTAGTAGAAACTGCAGCAACTTGAGCCTGTGCTTGTGCTTGAACTGTGTATTCTCTATTATTATCTCTTCAAATATAGTTATATCTTAAGACTCGGGTTTCAAAATTTGTTGCCTTATTCTTTCTTAGTCATTCTAGAATTTAGGGGCACAAGGAATGGATTAATGAAGTGAGTTTCTTGGGTGTAGTCAAGCATCCAAATCTTGTCAAGTTTCTTGGTTGATACTTTGTTATTAGTCTATTTTGTTGGAATAGATTACCTTATATTTACTCTTGCAGATTTTTAACTTTTATGAGGTTATAAATCATTGATACAATCTATTGTTTCTTATATTGCAGTTAAAAGAGAAGCAGAAACGGTACATACACTTCCTTTATTACGCATTATCTAGTGAGCACTTCCTTGGCAATAGTCCTTGAAGTAAAAATAGCTACGCCAAAGGTTGTGATCTTTAATTAGTTCAAATCTGTCATTTAATTAAGAAGTTTGTAATGATATGTACTTTTTAGTGTATTTATATTTTCATCCTAAACCATATGTAATATTTTGACAGGAGGCGATGCGAGCACCATCAAAGAAAGTCACCAGGATATTTGTTGCTCGGGTTCCCCCATCTGTGATGTGATGAATCTTTACATTCAGGAGGTAATTGTGTATAATAGCTTGATAGGAAGGAACAAAGCTAGAAAAACTTATAGGGTGAACGCAATATTATTTACTGAAACTCTTACTAGTTCATAAATCTATAATAATAGTAATCACATTTGTGGGGTGATAATGAGGCATGTGCTAAAAATCTATGTTTTTGTCTTTTTGTTGCAATTGTTTTGAGAAATATGGTGAAATAACGGATTTATACATGCCGAAGGTTCCTCTCTCCTCTGAGAGTTAAACATATTTATTAAATCCATGCGTGTTATAATTTGCATATTTCGTGTAATATATTCCTGCATACAATATTTATTACTACCATTGATATTTTGTAGGATCCTAGTACCAAAGGGCACCGTGGAATTGGGTTTATCACTTTTGCAAATGCAGGTGATTGTTTTAATTTTGTCACTTTGCAAGATTGGTGTTTCCTGAAATACTTAACTTACAAAATGTATTTCATAGAAAGACATAACTGACAACCTGCCTTGTGTTTTCATCATTTACTATAAAACAAAGCAACAAATTATATCCCTTTTCACTATCTTATTTTGGCATGTCTATGTGGGTTGGAGCTTTGTTTTAGATTTTAGTCAATAATTGTGGTGTTTCCTTTGTCATCATTCTAATTTTTGTTTGTGTGGATATTTTAGGAGCAAAACCAAATAGAGTACAAGTGATATGACAGAAATGCCAAACCAGAATACTTCTGGAAGGTTCAGAGGATTCTGATGATGAATGAAGTGGATCTAACATGTCATACTTTATTCCTTGTAGTTCATTATTATTCTTTTAGTTTTTTTATGTTAGTTAATAAATTTTGTAGTTACTATGGTCCTTGTGAGACCAAGATATAATAACAAATTTTGTAGTTATTGTGACTCAAGTATTATGATCTATTTATATGAGAAGTTTTGATTTTATTAGCTTTTTATGCATTAACTTATCAATTAGTTTGAAAAAAGTATGGCAATATTTATATTTACTTCAAAAATAAATTTAATATTTCTTATAGAGATTAATAATAATAATAAATATGTAATCAATGATTTAAAAATTAATTATAATTTTCAATGAAATTTGATTATTTAGAAATTAATTTTTTATTTACAAATTTATAATTTGTGAAGGAATTTTTCTCTCACTAATTTGAAGAAAGACTCTCAATTTATAATTAGTGAAGGAAAATATTCTCTCGTTAAATAAATTTGTTCCTTGCAATATATTATTTGTGAGGGAATCAAGTTATTCACTAATTTCAAATAGTCCTTCTTAGAATATTATTTGTGAAGGAAACCAATCTTTCACTAAATAACAATATTCCATTACTAAATATAATTTGTGAATAAAAAAGTTATTCACAATATATCCTTCACAAAAAATATTTAGTCACTACTTAGCGAAAGATACCCAATTACGAGGAGGTCTAATGTGAGCACTCGTGTGAAGGAAATATTCCTTCACAATAAATCAATTGTGAGTGATATAGGGCCTCTAGTGAAGGATTTGTCCTTCACTAGAGGCCATTTTTGGTGTAGTGTTACTCTTATATTCATATAGAAAATAAAGATTTCACTCATACAAACATATATATATATATATATATATATATATATGTTCACACATCGTTCTTGATATTACAATCGTTAATATCATACACTATCAAAAGATATTATCGCTTAAACTTAAGCTATCTACCGTCCACTCCCTTCACCAGTCTTGTTCTTACTGGGACACTTATTGCCTTCGGCTTAGGACAATATAGGAAAATATGTCCCTCTTGCTTAAAATTGAAGCACACGTTCTTCCACATCATGCATTCTCCCACGTGAGTCTTTCCACACTTGCTGCATACTTGCTTCTTCTTCGGGTTTGAATTTTTCAGAGTTATCGCTGTCGTTGTCACACTTTCTCTTTTTCTTGCCTTTCTGCTGCTTGATTTTTCCTTCGATTGATCCACCACTTTCAGTCTTCATCCTCTCCACCTGCGCCTTCAGCTTGTTCCGTTTTTCAGTCATTTCGCGTAACGCTTGCTCCGTCTTCCACAACTCCTCCAAGAGAAACACTTTACTCCGGAGTTCTTGAACTTCTGTAGATACTTGATCTTGTTCTCCAACTTTTGTCTTATTCTCTTTCTCCACCTTAGCTTCTTTGGACTCTTTCAACTCATCATCACTGAGATACATCTCGGGATAATCGTCATGATCGCTCCCCAGATTTACTAGAGATTCATCTTTTCCCATCTTCTCAACTGATTCGCTTTAATTTGCGCTGACACCTCGGCTACTGGCACTGGTGCAACAGCCGCTAGCATCTCCGCACTCATTTCATCTGCTTCAGACATCCTATAATCAGTCTAAATGACTTGATTAATACTTCTCCAGTACAAACTTCTCACACTATGTGTCCACATATATCACTATCGACGCACTTCAACAATCCCTCACTTAGTACTCTAAATGAGTTTTCTCTATCGCTTATGGTTATAATACTAGGGTTTTCCTCACCCCACTTAAGGTTTATAACTTACAGCTCTGCTACCAACTTGTGACGCCTTGGTCACTACGGCTTTGATACCAACCTGTGACACCCCCAAATCTGGGTTACCTGACCCCCGAGTTTGGTGTTCACGATCCACAATATAACTACCCATTCATATAGAAATAGTAATACATAAGTCATTAACAGAGATTGTTAATACATTAGTCCCATGTTCTCTAACCTTAACATTACAAACATACCCTTTAGATAAACAAAAAGGGTTTACAAAAATAACATAATAATAAGTTTATTATAATTACTCCAGCATTTTGCCTCTATTCTTCACAGCACATTCTGCAACTTCGTCCCTAGCTGAAAAGTTTTATTTAGCAAGGGTGAACAACAAATTTGCCCCGCAAGTTAAGATATACAACGACAACGACGATGACTTGAGTTGTTGAAAGATTACGATCATTCCATTCAATACCATCCTGGAAAAGCGAACGTAGTAGCTGATGCATTGAGTAGAAGATCATATGCGGGTACGAGTGCATTATTGTCAACGCAAAGGCCCATTTTATATCACTTACAAAGGATGGATATAGAGTTAAAGACTCCAGGGACCCATGTGATGATGGCGAATATACGAGTAGAACCGACTTTAATCGATAAAGTTAAATTTGCTCAAGCTACTGGACTGAGGTGATGAGTATAAGGAAGAAAGTGCAAGAAGGTACTATACCGGAAGCAAGAATCGATGAAGAAGGAATACTTCGAGTCAACTCCAGACTTTGTGTTCCTAACAACCCTGATTTAAACTATAAAATCATGATGGAGGTACACAACACACCATTTGCAATCCATCCCGGGAGTACCAAAATGTATCGTGATCTTCGACATACATTTTGGTGGAGTAATATGAAGAGAGAGATAGCAAAGTTTATCTCAAGGTGTTTAACTTGTCAACGAGTCAAGGCGGAGCATCAAGTACCAAAAGGTCCATTACAACCACTTAAAATTCCAGAATGGAAGTGGGAGCACATTACCATGGATTTCGTTATTGGTCTTCCCAAGGTTTCTTAAGGCATAGATGCAATTTAGGTCATGGTTGATAGATTGACCAAGTCTGCTCATTTCTTACCTATCGAGAAACTTATCTGGTTGAACGTCTTGCTCGTATATGTACATAAAGCGAGATTGCAAAGGCGCATGGTATCTTGGTATCCATAGTTTACGATCGAGACCCAAGATTCACTTCAAGATTTTGGGTTAGTTTGCAAAAAGCTATGGGCGCGGTTACGATTTAGCTTCGGCATATCATCCTTAGATGGATTCGGCGATCGAGAAGGGGCTATTCAAACTCTTGAAGATTTATTAAGACTCTATGTCCTTGACTTCAAAGGAAGTTGGGACAAGTTCTTACCATTGGTGGAGTTTTCCTCAACAACATGAGTTATCAAGCAAGTATTGGCATGGCTCCATTTGAGGCGTTGTATGGAAGAAAGTGTCGTTCTCCAATTATCTTTGGGATGAGGTGGGTGAAGCAACATTGTTGGGACCGGAGTTGAATGCGTATGACTACGGAAAAGATTCAAACGATCCGATAACTTATAAAAACCTCACAAGATCGACAAAAGAGTTATGTTGATCTTCATCGAAAGTACGTGGAATTCGATATTGGAGATCATGTGTTATTACGTGTTGCTCCATGGAAGGAAGTTACGAGATTTGGAAAGAGAGAAAAGCTCAACCCTCGATTCATTGGCCCATTTTTAATCCTCGATCGAGTAGGAACTGTGGCCTATAGACTCGCCTTACCGCCAAGTTCATAACATTTTTCACATATCTATGTTACGTAAATATGTGAAAGTCCCGAACCACATTATTGAATTAGAACCAGACGAGATAGAGGAAGATTTAACGTATGAAGAGTTACCTGTTAAAATCTTGGATAAGAAGGATCATATTCTACGCTCTAAAGTTATACCTCAAGTTAAAGTTTTGTGGAAAAACCACGATGTTGAGGAAATGACCTGGGAGTTAGAATCAGAAATGAAATCAAGGTATCCTCACCTTTTCGATATAATAGGTACGTACCCTAATTTTGAGGACAAAATTTCATAAGAAGGGGAGGTTGTAAGACCCCAACTTTTATGAATAAAGAATAATTTTCTCGAAATATATTTTTGAATATTATGGCGTGGATTTGATATAATGTTGTAGTTGTGAGTAATATTTACAAATTTTGCAAAGTAAGTAAGTGGTTATATAATATTCGATTGGTCGGAGAATATTCATTTTAACAGGGAATATTCGTATGACGGCACAATCATTGGTGGACCCCACAACGGAAGTATTGTCGTAGTTAGAAAGCCATGCGGACATATCTTTTTATAAAATAACTAGTGAAAGTATTACAATTAAAAGCGTTGAAATACCCGGTAGTAAAAGTACAGTAATACATATGGTTGCATAGTAGCACACGGTATTGATTATTGATGCTTACGTGAGAAGTCACTCTGTTATACTTAATTATTGCTACAGTAATTATTGCATCATATATTCATATTATTGATTCAATTATTGTCATAGTATCATCGCATAATATTTATTATTATTAAATCAATAATTGAGACGACAAAGTTATTCATATTATTATTTGCAATATTGACAATGTACAGAAGTTACATCGAGGAGAGATTTGGTCACCTAATAACGCAGCGTCGATAAGGAAAAATCCTTATCGGAAAGCCCCTCTTTCACAGGAGAACGACTGGTTGTTAAATATTATGAGTTATAATATTAATGATGAATAAGTTGTGTTGATTAAAGTTGAAATTGATAGTTCCATTGTGTTGGGATTATTAGTGTTAGTGGAAATCGATATTTATTTCAAAAATAATTGATGTCTGGAGGTTATATTGACCAATCGGGTAATTAATCGGATAAATGAGCAATTAATTGCTATTATTTCACATGCTTATAACTATTTGTTCACATATGTGTACTATTGATTCACATTCATGTACTATTAGGGGAGGTGGTGCAAGATTGATAATACATACATGACTAAATTAAAAATGGAGGTATAGTTGAAGGTACTATACTGTAACTAGTTTTTTCTCATGATTATACTATTGCGTCACATGAATGAACTATTAATTCACATTATTTACTATTAGGGGAGGTGGTGAAAGTTTGATAATACTAGCAGGACTAAATTAAAAATGAAGAAAAAGAGGAAGGTATTATACTGTAATATTTCGAGCCCCAAAACGTGCAATTATCGAAACTATATTTTCCTATAAATAGAAGCTCATTCTTCCTTCCTTTCTCACCAATTCGCAAAAGCTTTAGAGCAATTATTATAGCGAGAAATTATAGAGAGAAAGAAGAAGAGAGTCTACTACCTCACTATTCCAATATTCAGTTTTTCTAAAGTAAGGGGTATTATTCTTTCGTATTCATGAAGAGAGTTATTTTTTTTCAATACTCGCAAGGGTTGTTATTCCATTCTTTATTATTATATTGGAATAACCTGTTTATGCGAAGTACCGCATACATGGTGAAATTCTTATGTTATTCCATTCTTTATTATTATGTTGGAATAACTTTATGCATATGCGATCTATCGCATGCACAGTGAATTCTGTTGTTATTCCATTCTTTATTATTACATTTGGAACATCACATGCATGCGAATTACGCATGACCTAGTTCCGATTCTTTATTATTCTATTGGAACATCACATGCATGCGGATTACGATGACTGGTTCCATTCTTTATTATTCTGTTGGAATATATCGTATGCATGCGGATTACGCATGACTGGTTCCATTCTTTATTATTTCGTTGGAATAACACATGCATGCGGATTACATGCGCTGGTGAATTCTTTTTTTTATTCCATTCTTTATTATTCTTTTGGAATAATCTGTCTACGTGGATTACCGCATGGCGACAAAAATCTATTTGTGGTTTTATATATTCTATTATACTCAGTTGATTAATGTTTTGGCTTCTATACTCCATGAAATTAGTGGAATATCCTTGATATTTGTGCTTCATCCAGTATCTTTTCATGGAAATATTCTTCTGAGCATTCTTGAATTTTACTCCACAAAGCAGTATCATGTTGACAATTTGGACATTATGAATTTCTGGATAAATTAAATTATAAATCTTTACAAATTTATCCTTGAACTTGTTTTATTGAATTCTAATATCATTGTCATCATCCTCATGTTTATAATATGTTGAAAGTCATCTGTGGCCTGTAGTGCATAGATGGACTTTGTATGATTATGACCAGGGATTATTCGGTATAATCATGACCGTAATGTTACAAATGATGCGGTAAAAGTCCTCATTGGCCGTAGTGCATTGATGGACAGTTATTGGCATGATCATGACCATTGAGGAATACACGAATATCCTTGGCCCGTAGTGCATGGATAATTTGTGGTCGTGATACTAATGAATATCCTTGGCCATAGTGCAGGGGTGATTCGATGATGTGGTTTATTTATTGTCGAGTCTCGTGATAAAAGTGATGAAAACCTTTTAAATCATAGAAGATAGTAGATTTTATTCTCTACTTGACTCTTCTAATGGATTGCTTGTTCATTGCAGATTAAACTTGATGTTTAATATATTTTATCGATTTAACATTGTTGAAGGCTAATGATAATTTATTCTGCATTATCTTAGTCATAATATTTCTTACTGGCTAGTTGAGCTCACCCTTTCTTTCACTATTCTCTTCAGGAAATGAGAACGTAGCCGGGACTAGTCGGGGAACGGAGTGACGGTCCAGATGATAGCATTACTAGTCCTCACTATTCTGTTAAATAGTATGACAATAAATGTAATAAGGACTCCATTGAGTGTGGTTATTGTCTAGATGACAATATTCTTATTAAAACTCTTAGATTATGTTTTGTCGTATTTTACACGACTGTTGTATAATTAAGTTGTATTTGAATTTTGTACCATGTATTTGGCGACTCAAGATGGGTGATGTATACCTATTCTGGGGGCGTCACAAAAGTCCTCATTGGTCCATAGTGAATTGATGGACAGTTTTTGGTATGATTATGGCCATGGATTCTCTTCGGCCAAGGGTGCAAAGATGAATTGTTTTATGGCATGATCATGACCATTGATGAATACACAAATATCCTTGGCCCGTAGTGCATGGAAAATTTGTGGTCGTGATACTAAAGAATATCCTTGGCCGTAGTGCAGGGGTGATTCGATGATGTGGATTATTTCTTAAGCTGAGTCTCAGCGATAAAAGTGATGAAAAACCTTTTAAATCATAAAAATAGTAGATTTTATGCTTTACTTGACTCTTCTAATGGATTGCTTGTTCCGCTGCAGTTAAACTTGATGTTTGTTACATTTTATCAGTTTAACACTATTGAAGGCTAACGATATATTATTCGGCATTATCTTAGTCATAATATTTCTTACTGGGCTAGTTGAGCTCACCCTTTTTCTTTCATTGTCCTCTTCAGGAAATGAGAACGTAGCTGGGACTAGTCGGGGAACGGAGTGACGGTCTAGATGATAGCATTAGTAGTCCTCACTATTTTGTAAAATAGTGTATCAATAATTGTATTGAGGACTCCATTTGAGTTTAATACTGTCTAGAAGACAATATTCGTATTAAAACTCTCAGTTTATGTTTTGTCGTATTTTACACGACAGTTATATTATTAAGTTGTATTTGAATTTTGTACCATGTATTTGGCGAATCAAGATGGGTGATGTATACCTATTTTGGGGGCGTCATATTTATTATCACACTATTTCATAAAATAGTGAGGACTACTATAGCCACCATCTCGGACCGTCACTCTATTCCCCGACTAGTCCCAGCAATGTTCTCATTTCCTGAAGAGAATAGTGAAAGAAAAGGGTGAGCTCAACTAGCCCAATAAGAAATATTATGACTAAGATAATGCAAAATAAATTATCCTTAGCCTTCAACAGTATAACAACTGATAGAATACAATAGATAACAAGTTTTAGATTAACAACTGCAACAGAATAAGCAATCCATTAGAAGAGTCAAGTATAGCATAATGTCTACTATCTCCTCTAGATTAAAAGTCTATCTTTAATATTTCATTCCTGTAATACTCATCAACAGTTCTTTGTTATACCTAAGATAAAAAGAACTCTCATCACCTGTCTTCACCTAAACCACCAAAGATTATAGTTAAATCCATAATTCATATTTATAATCATGTAAATCAACCGCTTCTCCTTGCCACAAAGGCTTAATAGAACATTTACTCAATATCCTTACCCCAAAGGCTAAAGATATTCAAATGTAATAAGAATGATCATACCAATCAGTTGTCTACCTTTGCACTACATGCCAAAGATATTCAACTATAAAACCAATGGTCATGATCATACCAATCAATTCTCTGTCAGTGCACTACGACCAAAGACATTCAACTGTTAACTAATGGTCATGATCCTGCCAATCACATCATCGAATTATCCATGCACTACGGGCCAAGGATATTCATTATTATCACCCGTGGTTATGATCATGTCATACACCTGTCCATCTTTGCACGTAAGCAAAAAATATACAACCGTAAAACCAATAATCAACAGTCCATCTATGCACGTAAGCCAAAGATGACTTTCATCACAATATAAGCATGAGGATGATGACAATGATATAAGCATTAATCAAATGAAATCAAGGATAAATATTAAAGACTTTAAATTTATCCAGAATTTAAAAATATCCAAATTATCAATATGATACTGCTTTGTGGAGAAAAATTCAAGAATAATATTCATGTACCAAAAATAATTTGGATAGAAAAGAAATATATTTTCCGGGTAAATAGTACCCCGAGAATAGTACTCTGTGAATAGTACTTCAGAAATAGTATCTCGTGAATAGTACCCCGGTATAAAAAGTACTCCAAATACCCGAGTGAATAATATTCGGGTGAATAGTAATTGGGTGAATAGTAACTCGAGAATAGTACTTCGACATGAAAAGTGCCCCGAATACCCGAGTGAATAATATTTGAGTGAATAGTAATCGGGTGAATAGTAACCTGTAAATATTAACTCATGAATAGTATTCCGTCATGAAAAGATCAATAATTATCAACAAAGCTCAGAATAATATTTCCATGAAAAGATACTGGATGAAGCGCAAATATCAAGGATATTCTACTCATTTCATGGAGCATACAAGCCAAAACTTCAACAAAATGAATATAAAATTCAAAATCTGAAATGAAATAAAATTACTTACATACTACAGAGTATGAAAGAAAATATTATTTCAAGCGAATATTGAACAAAAATAACATCCCTTGAACGAAAATAATATTCCAACGAATATTTAACGAAGATAATATTCCTACGAATATTGAATGAAGATAATATTCTTTATGAATATTGAACGAAAATAATATTCATACGAATACGAAAAATAATATCTCTTGAATATGAAATAAATAATACCCTTACCTCGTAAGAAGACTGGATACTGGAATAGTGAAGTAGCAGACTTCACTTCTTCTTTCTCTCTATAGCTTCTCTCTCTATAATTGCTCTTGTGAGACTTAGTGAATTGGTGAGAATGAAGGAAGAATGAGCTGCTATTTATAGGAAAATATAGTTTCGATAATTGCACGTTTTGGTGCTCGAAATATTACAGTATAATACCTTCCTCTTTTTCTTCATTTTTAATTTAGTCCTGCAAGTATAATCAAACTTGCACCACCTCCCCTAATAGTAAATCATATGAATTAATAGTTCATTAATGTGACTCAATAGTATAATCATGTGAAAAAACTAATCACAGTATAGTAACTTCATCTATACCTCCATTTTTAATTTAGTCATGCAAGTATTATAAATCTTACACCAACTCCCCTAATAGTACATGCATGTGAATCAAAAGTATACACACATGAATAAATAGTTATAAGCATATGAATTAATAGTAATTAATTTCTCATTTATCCGATTAATTACCCGATTGGTCAATATAACCACCAGACATCAATTATTATCCAAATAAATGTCAATTTCCACTAACACTAATAATTCCCACACAATGGAACTATCAATTTCATCTTTAATAAACATGAACTTATTCATCATTAATATTATAACTCATAATATTTAACAACCAGGTCGTTCCCAGGAAAGAGGGGGCTTTCCGATAAGGATTTCACCTTATTTGCGCGCAATTAGGTGACCAAACCTCTCCTTGACAGAACTTCTAGACATTGTCAATATTGCAAATAATAATATGAATAACTTTGTCGTCTCAATTATTGATTTAATAATAATAAATATTATGCAGATGATACTATGACAATAGTTGAATCAATAATATGAGAGATATGCAGCAATTACTGTGGCAATAATTGACTATAACTGAGTGACTTCTTACGTAAGCATCAATAATCGATATCGTGTGCTACTATGCAATCACGCGTATTACTGTACTTTTACTACCGGGTAGTTCAACAGTTTAACGGTAAAACTTTCGCCGTTATTTATAAAAAGATAATACTGTCATTTTCTAAATACGACAATACTTCCGTTGTGGGGTTCACCAATGATTGTGCCGTCATACGAATATTCCCTGTTAAAACGAATATTCCCTGACTAATCGAATAGTCCCCGACACAACGAATATTTTATATCAACTTGCTTACTTTGTAAAATTTTCACATATCACCCTTAACTTTAACCTTTTATCAATTTAACCATTTACTAAAAATAATAATTATAAGAAAATTGAATACTTTTATTTCATAAAATTTGGGGTCTTACATATCTTATCATACATTAAATCTTCCGCTATCTCGTCTAGTTCTAATTCAATAATGTGGTTTGAGTTGTCCACATATTTACGTAACATCGATACGTGAAAAACGTTATGAACACGCGACATACTAAGTGGTAACGCGAGTCTATAGGCCATAGTTCCTACTTGGTCGAGGATTTTAAATGGACCAATTAAATTGAGGTTTAAGATTTCCTCTCTTCGTCGATTATTTCCTCTAGAATAACGCCTCCTTGCACCTTCTTCATCATATTCAGCAGCTCCGAGTCTGTAGCTTGAGTGACTTTAACTTTATCGATCAAAGTCAGTTCTACTCGTATATTCGCTATCTTCACGTAGGTCCCTAGAATCTTTAACTATATCTCCATCTTTTGTAAGTCGTACAAAATGGGTCTTTATGTTAACAACATTGCACTCGTAACCACATACGATCTTCTACTCAATGCGACAGCTACTACGTTCGCTTTTTCCAGGATTGTATTGAATGGTATGGTCGTAATCTCTCAATAGCTCGAGCCACCGTCTTTGGCGCATGTTACATTCATTTTAGGTGAAAAAATATTTGAGGGTTTTATATCGGGTTCATAGTCGATACAAAATTTGATTTCACACTCTGGGGTAGGCCAGGAAGTTCTTCGGGGAATACGTCAGGAAATTTATTAATAATAGAAATATCATTTAAAAATGTGACTCTCATCCAAGACTTGGATATCACCTCACATTGATACCTATCAACTTGCCACCGTTATTCACGGTGTCCCCTACGGAAAGTCTGGCTTCGGTGCATGCCAAGACTTGGAAGTCACTAGCGAAAGGCTCGGGGCTCTTTACTTATGACTTAATATGACAGTGATTGACTTTAGTGGTTTGGTTTCTTAAATTTGCATAACAAGTTGGTTAGGAATATGAAAGTTAACAACTTTACGAAAATAATTAATTTTAGCATGAAAGGTAGTTAACTAGTCAATCCTTAAAATCACATCAAATGCAAGTATTTTCAAATAGATAAGATCGACAGGTAAGGTGAGGGTGCTGATTTGAATCAAACAAGATTTATAAACAGTGGATGTAATGAAGGTTTCTCCCAACGAAGTTTCAACATATAAGTCAAAGTCTAATTTCTCCTGAGTTCAATTTAAACGTTCAGCGCAAGTAGGAGAAATAAAAGAGTGGGTAGAACCGCTATCGAATAAGGTATAGACTTTGCAAGAGTTTATTATTAACTTACCCGTGATAACTTCGTTCAGGTTCTTTGACAAACGCTCTCACTTAAACTACCGGCTTTAACTTGTCTGGGACGGACTTTGGTGTCTCCATCCCAGCTGAACTTGACTTCACTACACGACAAAATCGAGCTAAGTGACATTTTCTTCTACAATTATAACATGCTTTGGATTGCTGCGTACAGTTTGGACAGATGTGTCCCTCATGTTCGCATTTGTAACATACGATGTGACGCCCCCAAAATAGGTATATGTAATACCCGAGAATTTTCACGTCTTATTAAATGAATATCTTAATAAAAATGAATATTTATTTGAACATGAACGATTTCGTGTTATGAAATGAGATAACGGAATAATTGAGGATATGTGGAGTTTTGTGATAAACTCATTGAAGCCTTGTGGGGTATGGTGATGGAAAATATTAACAGTAATATTAATTAAAGTAGGGATTATAAAGTAAGCAATTAAGTATATTAATTGTTAATTGTTGTGGTAGTACGCTATTAGTTGATAATTGATGTGTGATATATTAATTATTTAATAATAAGGATCAATTAATGATTATATTAAATAATTGATGATGGTTGTGGTATAATATTGAATTTTAGAAATTAACTAATAATGTGTAACATTAATTGCTAAATAATATTATATTAGCGGTTATGTGCATTTACAACTATATTATATAGTGTAGTGTGACATTGTGTGACTATATATTAAGTCTTATAAAACTATATTGTATGGACATTATGATTAACTATATTGGAACTATATGTTAGAAATACATTATCTATTTGACAATATGTATGTGGGTATGTATTAAATTAATATACCATGAACACATTGTAAACTATCATTTTGATAAAATGTACATGGATTATAGGTATGTTGCATAACATCTACCACCTTGAAATATTAGGTCAGGTTGTGACATTAGGTTATAATACATGGTTGAGATGTGTATTAAAAATATAACATAAGAGTGAGAATTTGTAGGAGTATACAAGAATGCTAGTTATATTGGATTGTCCCAAAAAGATTATCGCATTTACCCCTCATTTCTTAATCACGTGAGTTTCAAAAAGGCTTGCCTATTCCTTTTCTTCCAAAGCTTACTAGCTAATGATCATGGGGGGAGTGGCATTCATGATGCAAATCAACCACCAATTACCTACTCCTTGATAACCTTCATGTAATTCTTCCATCCTTTAGGTTGAGTTCTTGGATAATGGTTTGGCATGGTCAAGGAATTTCCTATAAATTGAACACTTCCCTTTATTCTCTGTGTTGTTTGAATTGTCTGTTGAGTGTGAATTAAGGGTGTGAGTTACTGAGCTTTGTAGAGTTCTAATCAGAGTAGTGAGAAAGTTCAATTTAAGCATCAAGGAGGTATACTTCCTAATGTTGTTCTTAGCTTGAGTTTTGTCTAAATTCTTGCCATCGTATGAAATCTTTGCTAATTGATGTAGAATAGCATGCCATTGTGTTATATGAGTTGGTACATATAACAACCCGGAATTTTGGATTATCCAGAATTTAGGTTTAAAGAATTAGTTATTAATAAAATGAATTCTTATTAATACTATTATGTGCTATGTGTTTATTAATCGTTCTAGAACCTAGGATGATTATAAGTCGTGAGTATTCTGGCTACGAGCTAGATTGATCGAATAAGAATTTTCAAGACGAAAATAATAATTTTTCGGGAACAAAAATATTTTTGGGGAAAAAGACGAAATAGGCACTATTCATCCGTTTCTACTCGGAGATTTATTTTGAAATTCCAAGAAGTTATTGATTACGTATAATTTTGAGACGTGAGGAAATATTTAATAATATTTCAGTTATGGCAAAAATGAAGTTTTCGCCTGCGGACTCAAAACCTAAGGGTTAGGAAAAGTGAGTTCCGATGATTTAATGTTTACGTATAATAATTAGGATTATTATGCGTGAGGAATATGAGTATAGCAAGAGGATTGATACGACGTATAATACGATTATCGTACAAATTAAATACAAAGAGAATATGAGAATACGAGAATGAGATTCATAGAATACGATTAGTCTTAATGGCCAAGTAAATAATAAGTTAAGTAATGACTAAGAAAACTTAATAGATAAGTAAAGTACTTATGCTTAATAGCTAATTAAAGTGCTTAACTTAAGGGCTAAGAAGACTTAAGAGCTAAGTAAACTTAACGGCTAAGAAGACTTACTGGCTAAGTAAGTGTGGAGGCTAAGTAAACTTAGGGCTTAAGTAATGAATAGTAAGGAGGTTAAGGGGGGCAAAATGACTAAACTACCCCTAACTTTGGTTTTCTATATATTGGAAGCTCATTTTAATTGTTTTGGGATTTTGAAAATCCTTCAACATAGAGAGAGAGAGAGAGAGAGAGAGAGAGGTTGGATGGGAAGGAGAAGGAGGAGGAAGAGCTTGCTCATGTGCAAACTTTGTCTGACAGGAGAAGATTAAAGGAGAACGAAATTGGAATGAGCAGTTCAGCGTAAGCTGTAGCTATGCGTAAGGCAAGTTTCCTAACTTCATTTATATTACATGAATGCTAGTTTCTTAAACTTCTCAGATGTTGAACTTGAGAAGTTTTGTCTATGTGCAAACGTGTGATATTTGTACAAGGTGGTAGAATGTATGAGGCCTTGAGCCATAATTTGAACACTTCTGTGTTTCTATGATATGCATTGTTCTGTGATTGAGCTGTTCAATACAAGTATGTTCTATTTATACATGAACCGTTATTGTTAAGTCTGTGCTAATGATTCTAGCCAGATAGGATGTGTATGATAAAGGTAGAAGAATGAAAGTATTTCAAAGTAAAAATGACTGATGTTTTAAGATGATATGAATCGAGACTATTCCTATTATTCAAGCTGCTTCATAACCTTTGTTCGGTTATAGAAGTTCTAAAGAAATGTTTTAATTCTGAAGTTGTTTGTTCAACTGTTATGACTTGCTGGGCAATTGAATGCTCACCCTTGCTTTAAATGAAAAATAATTTTCAGTGAACTAGGTTAGAAGAACTTAAAGATCCCGTAAAGATCAAGCTGACGGTATCCAGATGAAGTACCAGTCAGAAGGTGAATGAGCGAGAAGATCAAGTGATGACTTGTAATATAGAAAGATAAAACTGAACAATATACTAGTCTAATAAACTATTATGTATCCTTGGTGGCGGATAAAAGTCACTCTTGTAAGATGAAATGAATAATGTATTTATTATTATTTGTAATGAAAAAGGTTATAAGGTTTCCAGAAACTGGGATTTGAGAGTGTATGTCGTTATATTTCAGTATATAATGATGTATGTTGGATGAAGGATGTACTCGTGATGTACGGAATCCAGGTGTGAAAATAGACCGGATTTTGGGGCGTTACAAGTTGGTATCAAAGTTGATAGGTTATAAACCTTAGAATGCAGTACCCAAGACTATAATCGTAGAGAGAAGGATAAGAAGATCACCACGTGATCATAGTGACTCGTAATAACAGATTAGTTGTTAAACGATGAATGATTTATAGCTAATGCTATGAATGAAGGGTACTATGAAGTAGTACGGGAAGAAGAACTTAGATTGAGTTGTGAAGGATATTATATGAATTAAAGAAAATTCGTATTAAGTAGAGAGAGATTTAGAAGCTGTAAAATTTCAATTAAGGACTCATGTGATAGCTGAGTTGTATGAACCTTTGTTATGGGCAGAGGTTTGTGCTTGGTGTAACAACTGCTTAGCTTATTACAGTGATAATCATTGGGATTGGTCGCGTTATCAATATGTATATGGCGAGAAGGTGAATCTTTTCTCAGTATATACTTGATAGGTAGAGAACGATAATCTAGGTGCGAGTTTTTGAAACTCATACTTATGGTAAGTTCATAACTCATAACAATATGGTATGTTTTCCAACGTCTCAACGAATGGACGCCTATGGTCTGTCTGGATAGTTCTTAAACTCATATTATTGTGGAAAGTTCCTGAACTCATAATGTGTGGTAAGTTGATGGACTGTACTAAGATATATAAATGTTTAGACTGAAAATGAATTGTTTTCAGTAGGCTTAGTATTGAAGGTGCTAGAGAAGATTAAGTATTGTCGCAGTAAGACAATGAAGGAAGATGGAGAATAGGATATTCCAAGTCATCTAGCTATGCTAGATTTTGAACTTTATTGAAATCGTGCTGATATGTACATTTTTAAAAGGAAAGAATTGGTTCAACTTTTGGAACCGACAGATTTTAAAAGAGCTATCCTTGGTATGTTTATGCTAATTGCTTCAGCTAGACAGAAATTGATTTAAAATTTTCAAAATGAATTTTATATCATCCGTGCATTTGATGCAAGGATGGTAAAAGGAAGGACTTATTAATGTAATTGAACCTGGTGTTAGATGTGATCTTAGGATCAACAACCCGCTATGGTATGATTTATGATGACGAAGTCACAAACTGACGAAGTCCTCAACGTACTGTAAAAAGTACGGTATCATGACATCATAAACTGTTTTGATGTATTGCGAAAAGAATTTAAAGAAATAGTCGATGTCAATTGAGTTGGCTAGATGAATGTTTCACGTTGATATCCATTTTATTGGTATGATCTAAGCTACTTGATTCGGCTAGACAAATGGTATGTCATCGAGCTTTCTTTGAGAACCTGTTCCAAACAAAATTATTTTGGTGCAGAATCTAATGATTTAGTCTGAGGAGAACATGGAAGAGGTAGTTACTTTCTTTGTGATTGTAAACTGACCATTAAAGAAGGGCTTACGGTGAAATTCTGTTTAACCTAGTAAGTGTTCATGTTCGATTTGACCCCTCAGTAAAAGTATGAAATGTTTTAAAAGGAAATTTTATATTCCTCGTTATTCCCTCTACTTCATGATTCTTGATAGGTTATGGGGGTTAGGAATGAGGGAAAGATAAGAACTCCGTTGAAGTGAAGTTGAGAAGAAAGGTAGGCTAAAATTTCGAGGACGAAATTCTGTAAAGAAGGGGTGAATGTGATGACCCGGGTAAGGATGTGGTTTTTAGAAATTCCGAGGATGAAATTTTTATAAGGGGGGAAGAATATAACAACCCGGAATTTTGGATTATCCAGAATTTAGGTTTAAAGAATTAGTTATTAATAAAATGAATTCTTATTAATACTATTATGTGCTATGTGTTTATTAATCGTTCTAGAAACTAGGATGATTATAAGTCGGGAGTATTCTGGCTACGAGCTAGATTGATCAAATAAGAATTTTCAAGACGAAAATAAAAATTTTCTGGGAACGAAAATATTTTCGGGAAAAAGACAAAATAAGCACTATTCATCCGTTTCTGCTCGGAGATTTATTTTGAAATTCTGAGAAGTTATTGATTACGTATAATTTTGAGACGTGAGGGAATATTTAATAATATTTCAGTTATGGCAAAAATGAAGTTTTCGCCTGCGGACTCAAAACCTAAGGATTAGGAAAAGTGAGTTCCGATGATTTAATGTTTATGTACAATAATTAGGATTATTATGCATGAGGAATACGAGTATAGCAAGATGATTGATACGACGTATAATACGATTATAGTACGAATTAAATACAAAGAGAATAAGAGAATACGAGAATGAGATGCGTAGAATACGATTAGTCTTAATGGCTAAGTAAATAATAAGTTAAGTAATGACTAAGTAAACTGAATAGCTAAGTAAAGTACTTATGCTTAATAGCAAATTAAAGTGCTTAACTTAAGGGCTAAGAAGACTTAAGAGCTAAGTAAACTTAAGGGCTAAGAAGACTTAATGGCTAAGTAAGTGTGGAGGCTAAGTAACCTTAGGGCTTAAGTAATGAATAGTAAGGAGGTTAAGGGGGGTGAAATGACTAAACTACCCCTAACTTTGGTTTTCTATAAATAGGAAGCTCAATTAAATTGTTTTGGGATTTTGAAAATCCTTCAACATAGAGAGAGAGAGAGAGAGAGGGAGGTCGGATGGGAAGGAGAAGGAGGAGGAAGGGCTTGCTCATGTGCAAACTTTGTCCGACATGAGAAGATTAAAGGAGAACGGAATTGGAATGAAGCAGCCAAATGTAAGTCGAAGTCATCAGTGTACGTAAGGCAAGTTTCCTAACTTCATTCATATTACATGAATGCTAGTTTCTTAAACTTCTCAGATGTAGAACTTTAGAAGTTCTGTCTATGTGCGAACGTGTGATATTTGTACAAGGTGGTAGAATGTATGAGGCCTTGAGCCATAATTTGAACACTTCGGTGTTTCTATGATATGCATTGTTCTGTGATTGAGCTATTCAATACAAGTATTTTCTATTTATACATGAACCGTTATTGTTAAGTCTGTGCTAATGATTCTAGCCAGATAGGATGTGTATGAAAAAGGTAGAAAAATGTGAGTATTTCAAAGTTAAAATTACTGATGTTTTAAGACGATATGAATCGAGACTATTCCTATTATTCAAGCTGCTTCATAACCTTTGTTCGGTTATAGAAGTTCTAAAGAAATGTTTTAATTCTGAAGTTGTTTGTTCAACTGTTATGACTTGCTGGGCAATTGAATGCTCACACTTGCTTTAAATGAAAAAAAATATTTAGCGAACAAGGTTAGAAGAACTTAAAGATCCCGTAAAGATCAAGCTGAATGTATCTAGATGAAGTACCAGTCAGAAGGTGAATGAACGAGAAGATCAAGTAAAGACTTGTAATGTAGAAAGATAAAACTGAACAATAGACTAGTCTAATAAACTATTATGTATCCTTGGTGGCGGATAAAAGTCATTCTTGTAAGATGAAATGAATAATGTGTAAGACCCCAACTTTTATAAATAAAGATGAATTTTCTATAAATATTATTTTTGAATATTATGGAGTAAATTTGATATAATGTTATAGTTGTGGGTAATATTTATAAATTTTGCAAAGTAAGTAAGTTGTTATAAAATATTCATTTGGTCTGGGGAATATTTTTTTTTGTCGGGGAATATTAGACGGATTTACACAATCATTAGTGGACCCTCACAACGTAATTATTGTCGGATCGAGAAAAAAGCGACAAAAATACTTTTTTATGAAAATAACGGCGTAGGTGTTACTATTAAAATGTTGAACTACCCATTAGTAAAAGTAAAAGAATATGTCTGGTGGGTTGCATAGTAGTAGCACGGTATTGATTATTGATACGCTGTGGTCACCAAATTTATACTCAATTATTGCTACGAGTAAGAATTTCACATCATATCTCTTATATTATTGATTCAATTATTGTCACAAAGATTATCATCAGTATAATATGTTATATTATTAAATTAGTAATTGAGACGATAAGTTATAAATGATTAATAATTGTTGAAAGATTAAATATGTGTTGATTAAAAATAAAATAATTTGTGGTAGTATTTATTCAATCCTTGATGTATATATAAAGAGTCTATTATGAGACGTTTGTGGTAAGTGTGGTTATTTTATGGGGGGGGTATATGTCATCTAAGAGTCTTTTAAATAATAGTAATTACCTTCGTTAATAGTAATTACCTTCGTCAATAGTAATTACCTTCGCTAATAGTAATTACCTTTACAGACGTCAAACCACTTGTTGTTTCATATTAAAGCGTCGAACCAATTTTCGTTTCATATTACTGATGCATCAAACCACTTGTGTGTTTCACATTACAAAGCGCCAAACCACTTTTCTTTTCACATCACCAGTCGTCAAGCCACTTTCCTTTTCTCATTTCAAGTGTTAAGCTAGAAATCTTCTATAAATAGAGGCCTAGTGCTTCATTATTTTTCACTTAATTCATTCAAGCTATAGAGAGAAAGTATAGAGAGAATAAGAGTGAAAGAAGAAGAGTATTATGTTACTACACTACCGCAAAGATTCAATCTCCTACTAATATAAGGGTCATTATTCTTTCTTATTCATGAAGAGAAGCATTGTTATTCCATTGCTTATTATTCATTGGAATAACTTTGATACTACTATTTACCCTATACTTGGTGACATTCTTCTATTATTCGTTGGAACATCCTGTCAGGTGTTTTACACCTGGGGACGGTTAAAATCTTTATTATTCTCTGTTGGAACATCCCGCTAGGCAAGGCAAATTTTTCCCCGACTGGTTTCGTTATTATTATTATTACATTGGAATAACTCCGTCAACGCGGCACCGTATGCATGGTGATTTCTTTTGTTATTCCATTCTTTATTATACTCAGTTGGTTAAAGTTTTGACTTCTATACTCCATGAAATTAGTAGAATATCCTTGATATTTGTGCTTCATCCGGTATCTTTTCATGGAAATATTCTTCTGATCATTCTTGAATTTTACTCTACAAAGCAGTATCATGTTGACAATTTGGACATTATTAGTTCCTGGATAAATTAATTCTTGAATTTGTTTAATTGAATTCTTATATCATTGTCATCATCCTCATGTTTATATTATGTTAAAAGTCATCGTGGCTGTCAGTAGTGTAGATGGACTTGGTATGATTATGACCAGGATTATTCGATTGTAATCATGGTAGTAATGTTACAAATGATGTGGTAAAAGTTATCATTGGCCCGTAGTGTATTGATGGACGTTGTTGTTGGCATGATCATGACCATTAATGAATACACGAATGTCCTCGTCGTAGTGCATGGATAATTTGTGGTCGTGTTACTAAAGAATATCCTTGGCCGTAGTGCATGGGCGATTCGATGATGTGGATTATTTATTAAGCTGAGTCCCAGCGATAAAAGTCCTGAAAAACCTTTTAAATCATAAAAGATAGTAGATTTTACTCTCTACTTGACTCTTTTAATGGATTGCTTGTTCCGCTGTAGTTAAACTTGATGTTGTTATATTTTATCAGTTTAACACTGTTGAAGGCTAACGATAATTTATTCTGCATTATCTTAGTCATAATATTTCTTACTGGGTTAGTTGAGCTCACCCTTTCTTTCACTGTTCTCTTCAGGAAATGATAACATAGGAGGGACTAGTCGGGGAACGGAGTGACGGTCCAGAGAATAGCATTAGTAGTCCTCACTATTCTGTGAAATAGTGTGTTAATAATTGTAATGAGGACTCCTTTTGAGTTTGTATAATCTCTAGTAGACAATAATTGTATTCAAACTCACAGTTATGTTTTGTCGTATTGTACATGACAGTTGTATTAGTAAGTTGTATTTGAATTTTGTACCATGTATCTGACGACCCAAGATGGGTAATGTATACTTAATTTTGGGGGCGTCACAGTTGGTATCAAAGCTTAGGGATATGATCCCTAGCTAAGGTGTGAGAATAGTACTAGGAGGGGAGAGACGGGGAATTCCTTCGCTAGTATGACCTACCTAAGTTTATGTGGTATTTAATTGGTCGGTCAGAATTTAGGGATAATATGTTACATGTCAATTAACCTTTGTTTTGTGATAGTTTATGAAAATGACATCCGAGAATGTTGAGAATAGTAATGGAGCACAGGCGACCGTTGATTCACCACATATCAATAATCAGGATAATGTGCATCAAGAAGGCGACAATCCTCATGCGAACAATAACACTGACCAAATGATGAATGATAAAATATTCAGGGGCTTTATGCAATTCATGCAATAGCAGGAGAGAGCGGCTCCTGTCCAAAATGCAGGTGGAAACATTGGAAACTCTCGGGCGGTCACCGCTAAACACTTCAAGGAGCTGGGACCACCGGAGTTTAAAGGAGAGCCAAAACCACTTATGGCGGAAGCATGGATAAAGCAGATCACCAAGATATTTGATGTCTTGGGATGCTTCGAGGAGCAAAAGGTTCCCTTTGCCACCTTTATGTTCTTGTGGAGAGGCGATTCTTGGTGGGAATCAGTAAAACGTACTCAACTCGGCCGTCTTCAAGATGTCTTGGGAGAAGTTCCAAGAGTTGTTCAACGACAAATACTTTCCCGAAAGTATTCGTCACATGAAGGAGGAGGAGTTTATCAAGTTGGAACAAAACAATATGACTGTGTTGCAATACGAGGCTAAATTTGCGAAGTTATCCCGCTTTACGTCCCACTTTGTCGATAATGAAGAGAGAATGACACGGATGTTTTTAAGAGGTTTGAAGCCGGAGATACGTCAACATCTTATTTCTAATAAACCAGCGAGAGTAGTCATCGAAGCGGTGACAACAAGCGTGGAGGGAATCAATAGGCCAGAAATGGTAACCACTTCGGTGGTAATCAGGGCCAAAACAATAAGAATGGACATTTCAAGAAGAGGAGATTCAACAATGATGGAAAGATGTCAGCACCAGCACCTGTCGTTAAGGAAGGAGAACGACCACCTATCATATGTTTCAAATGCGAAGGGGAGGGGCACATCAGTCCAAATTGCGCGATGCCATCCAAAGCATGTTATAATTGTGGAAGAGAAGGTCACTTAGCCCGATTTTGTCGTTCATCGAAGACAAATTCAGCTAGGATGGAGGCACCAAAGGCCGTCCCAGAAAAGTCAAAACCGGTAGTGCAAGGGAGAGCGTTTGTTGTGACCTCCCAGAAAGAAAGGAACCCGAATGAGGTCATCACGGGTAAGCTTATCATAAAATCTAACGAAATCTATACTTTATTTGATACCGGTTCTACCCATTCTTTTATTTCTCCTACTTGCGCTCATCGATTAAATTTGATTCCGGAGAAATTAGACTTTGACTTATCTGTGGAAACTCCATTGGGAGAAACCTTCATTACATCCACTGTTTATAAGTCTTGTTTGGTTCAAATCGGTACCCTCACATTACATGTACATCTTATTTGATTGAAATACTTACATTTGACGTGATTCTAGGGATTGATTGGTTAACTACTCATCATGCAAAAATTGATTGTTTCCGTAAGGTTGTTAGCTTTCATATTCCTAATCAACCTATTATGCGAATTCAAGCAACCAAACCATTAAAATCAATCACTATCATCTCAAGCCATAAAACTATTCGTTTATTGAAAAACGGATGTCAAGCTTTCTTAGCTCATGTCACAGATTTAAACAAAAATACGTCAGTTTTGAACGATATTTCTATTGTTAATAAATTTCCTAACGTATTCCCCGAAGAACTTCCTGGCCTACCCCCTGAGCGTGAAATTAAATTTTGTATCGACCTTGAACCCGATACAAAACCCATTTCCAAAGCCCCATATCGAATGGCTCCTATTGAACTTCAGGAGTTAAAGACCCAACTGCAGGAATTGTTAGACATCGGCTTTATTCGTCCTAGTACTTCTCTTTGGGGTGCTCCTGTTCTATTCATGAAGAAGAAAGATGGGAGTATGCGACTTTGTATTGATTATCGGGAGTTGAACCATGTCACCATCAAAAATAGGTATCCATTGCCACGTATTGATGACCTGTTTGACTAGTTGCAAGGAACCAAATTCTTTTCAAAGATTGATCTTCGTTCCGGATATCACCAATTGAAGATTAGAACCGATGATATTCCAAAGACGACTTTCAGAACTCGGTACGGGCATTATGAATTCCTAGTCATGTCCTTTGGATTGACTAATGCTCCTGCTGCCTTCATGGATATGATGAACCGAGTATTCAAGGAATATTTGGATCACTCTGTGGTCGTTTTTATTGATGACATCCTTATTTATTCCAAAAGCCGTGAAGATCATGAGCAACACTTGAGGCTGACACTCCAAAAGCTTCGTGAATACAAGCTTTATGCTAAGTTGAAGAAATGCGAATTCTGGCTTGAGGAAGTAGCATTCCTTGGGCACGTAGTATCAAGTCATGGAATATATGTTGATCCAGCAAAGATTGAAGCAATTCAAAGCTGGGAGCAACCTAAATCGATGCTGAGAAGCACGTAGCTTTCTTGGTTTAGTTGGTTATTATCGGAGATTCGTGGAAGGATTTTCTCGAATCGCTACTCCATAGACTCAGCTGACTCGGAAAGATACAAAGTTGATTGGAGCGAAGAATGTGAGAAGAGTTTTCAAGAACTCAAGAGGAGACTCATTTCGGCACTGTTACGACAATACCATCTAGCTGGAGGATTTGTCATCTCAAATGATGCTTGAGCAAAGGGTGGGATGTGTTCTCATGCAACATGGAAAAGTCATAGCCTATGCCTCAAGATAACTCAAAGAATATGAGAGGAATTATCCTACTCATGATCTAGAGTTGGCAGCTGTTGTCTTCATACTAAAGATTTGGAGGCATTACTTGTATGGGGAGAAGGTGGAGATCTTTACGGATCATAAAAGCCTCAAATATTTCTTTACTCAAAACGAACTCAACATGCGACAACGACGTTGGCTTGAACTGCTGAAAGATTATGATCATACCATCCAATACCATCCTCGAAAAGTTTAACGTGGTAGGAATGACGCATTGAGTAGAAGATCATATGCAAAAGCACGAGTACGATATTGTCAACGCAAAGGCCCATTTTGTGTGACTCGCAAAGGATGGAGATAGAGTTAAAGACTCCAGGGACCCATGTGATGATGGAGAATATACGAGTAGAACCGACTTTAATCGATAAAGTTAAAGATGCTCAAGTTACAGACCTAGAGCTGATGCGTATGAGGAAGAAAGTGCAAGAAGGTGCTATCAGGAAGCAAGAATCGATGAAGAAGGAATACTTGAGTCAACTCCGGACTTTTGTGTTCTAACGACCACGATTTAAAGTATAAAATCATGATGGAGGCGCACAACACACCGTTTGCAATCCATCCTGGGAGTACCAAAATATATCATGATATTCGTCATACATTTTGGTGGAGCAATATGAAGAGAGAGAGATAACATTGTTTATCTCAAGGTGTCTAACTTGTTAACGAGTTAAAGCAAAGCATCAAGTACCAAAAGGTCCATTGCAACCACTTGAAATTCCAGAATGGAAGTGGGAGCACATTACCATGGATTTCGTTACCGGTCTTCCTAAGGTTTCTCAAGGCATAGATGCGATTTGGGTCATTGTTGATAGATTGACCAAGTCTGCTCATTTCTTACCGATACGAGAAACTTATACACTTGAACGTCTTGCTCGTATGTACATAAACGATATTGTAAGACTGCATGGTGTGCCGGTATCCAAAGTTTCTGATCGAGACCCAAGATTCACTTCACGATTTTGGGTTAGTTTGCAAAAAGCTATAGGCACAGACTTACAATTTAGCTTGGCATATCATCCTCAGACGGACGGACAGTTGCAGAGGACTATTCAAATTCTTGAAGATCTATTAAGACTCTATGTCCTTGATTTCAAGGGAAGTTGGGACAAGTTCTTACCATTGGTGGAGTTTTCTTACAACAACAGTTATCAAGCAAGTATTGGCATGGCTCTATTCGAAGCGTTGTATGGAAGAAAGTGTCGTTCTCTGGTATGTTGGGATGAGGTGGGTGAAGCAACGTTGTTGGGACTGGAGTTGAAATGCGTATGACTGGAAAAGATTCAAACGATCCGACAACGTATAAAAACCTCACAAGATCGACAAAAGAGTTATGCTGATCTTCATCGAAAGGACGTGGAATTCGATATAGGAGATCATGTGTTATTGTGTGTTGCTCCATGGAAAGGAGTTACGCGATTTGGAAAGAGAGGAAAACTCAATCCTCGATTCATCGGCCCATTTTTAATCCTCGATCGAGTAGGAACTGTGGCCTCTAGACTCGCTTTACCGCCAAGTATGTCTCGTGTTCATAACGTTTTTTCACGTATCTATGTTACGTAAATATGTGAAAGACCCGAACCACATTATTGAGTTAGAACCGGATGAAATAACGGAAGATTTGACGTATGAAGAGGTTCCTGTTCAAATCTTGGATAAGAAGGAACATATTCTACGCTCCAAGGTTATACCTAAAGTCAAAGTTTTGTGGAGAAACCACGATGTTGAGGAAATAACTTGGGAGTTAGAATCTGAAATGAAAATCAAGGTATCCTTACCTCTTCGACATACTAGGTACGTACCCTAATTTCGAGGGCGAAATTTCATAAGAAAGGGAGGTTGTAAGACCACAACTTTTATAAATAAAGATGAATTTTCTATAAATATTATTTTTGAATATTATGGAGTAAATTTGATATAATGTTATTGTTGTGGGTAATATTTATAAATTTTGCAAAGTAAGCAAGTTGTTATAATTCGTTTGGTCAGGGAATATTCTTTTTGTCAGGGAATATTCGTATGACGGCACAATCATTGGTGGACCCCACAACGGAATTATTGTCGGATTGAGAAAACGATAAAAATCATTGGTGTTACCGTTAAAACTGTTGAACTACCCGGTAGTAAAAGTACAGTAATACGCGTGGTTACATAGTAGCACACGGTATTGATTATTGATGCTTACGTGAGAAGTCACCAACTATACTCAATTATTACTACATAAATTGCGTCATATCTCTTATATTATTGATTCAATTATTATCACAAGATCATCTCAGTATAATATGTTATATTATTAAATCAATAATTGAGACGACAAGTTATAAATGATTAATAATTGTTGAAAGATTAAATATGTGTTGATTAAAAATAAAATAATTTGTGGTAGTATTTATTCAATCCTTGATGTATATAAAGAGTCTATTATGAGACGTTTGTGGTAAGTGTGGTTATTTTATGGGGGGCCCATATGTCATCTAAGAGTCTCTTCATCAATAGTAATTACCTTAAATCAATAGTAATTATCTTCGTCAATAGTAATTACCTCAAATAATAGTAATTACCTTCGTCGATAGTAATTACCTTCGTCAATAGTAATTACCTTTACCAGACGTCAAACTTGTCGTTTCATATTACAGGCGTCGAACCA
Source organism: Panax ginseng (assembly GCA_020205605.1). Lineage (NCBI taxonomy): Eukaryota > Viridiplantae > Streptophyta > Magnoliopsida > Apiales > Araliaceae > Panax > Panax ginseng. The sequence continues at coordinate 42,803,306 of CM035146.1, forward strand.
ATTGTCGTTTCATATTACAAAAGGCCAAACCACTTGGTGTTTCACATTACTGAGCGTAAACCACTTTTCTTTTCACATCACTCGTCAAGCCACTTGCCTTTTCACATTTCAAGTGCCAAGCTAGAAATCTTCTATAAATAGAGGCCTAGTGCTTCATTATTTTCACTTAATTCATTCAAGCTAGAGAGAGAAAGTATAGAGAGAATAAGAGAGGAAGAAGAAAGAGCGTTACATTACTAAACTACTGCAGTATTCAATCTCCTACTAATATAAGGGTGTTATTCTTTCTTATTCATGAAGAGAAGGCATTGTTATTCCATTGCTTATTATTACATTGGAATAACTCAGTATATCTGTGGTTTACCCTATACTTGGTGACATTCTTCTATTATTACATTGGAACATCCCGCTCGTGTGTTTTACACAGGACTGGTTAAAATCTTTATTATTCATTGGAACATCCGCGCGGTGCAAATTTTGCCTCGACTGGTTTCATTATTATTATTCATTGGAATAACTTTGTCAATGCGAAGTACCGCATGCATGGTGATTTCTTTTGTTATTCCATTCTTTATTATACTCAGTTGGTTAAAGTTTTGACTTCTATACTCCATGAAATTAGTAGAATATCCTTGATATTTGCGCTTCATCCAGTATCTTTTCATGGAAATATTCTTCTGATCATTCTTGAATTTTACTCTCTACTTGACTCTTTTAATGGATTGCTTGTTCCGCTGCAGTTAAACTTCATGTTGTTATATTTTATCAGTTTAACACTGTTGAAGGCTAACGATATTTTATTCTGCATTATCTTAGTCATAATATTTCTTACTGGGCTAGTTGAGCTCACCCTTTCTTTCACTGTTCTCTTCAGGAAATGAGAACATAGCAGGGACTAGTCGGGGAATGGAGTGACGGTCCAGAGGATGGCATTAGTAGTCCTCACTATTCTGTAAAATAGTGTGTTAATAATTGTAATGAGGACTCCTTTTGAGTTTGTATAATCTCTAGTAGACAATAATTGTATTCAAACTCACAGTTATGTTTTGTCGTATTGTACACGACAGTTGTATTAGTAAGTTGTATTTGAATTTTGTACCATGTATCTGACGACCCAAGATGGGTGATGTATACCTAATTTTGGGGGCTTCACATAATGTATTTATTATTATTTGTAATGAAAAAGGTTATAAGGTTTCCAGAACCTGGGATTTAAGACTGTATGTCGTTATATTTCAGTATATAATGATGTATGTTGGATGAAGGATGTACTCGTGATGTACGGAATTTAGTATATAATGATGTATGTTGGATGAAGGGTACTATGAAGTAGTACGGGAAGAAGAACTTAGATTGAGTTGTGAAGGATATTATATGAATTAAAGAAATTTCGTATTAAGTAGAGAGAGATTTAGAAGTTGTAAAATTTCAATTGAGGACTCATGTGATAGCTGAGTTGTATGAACCTTTGTTATGGGCAGAGGTTTGTGCTTGGTGTAACAACTGCTTAGCTTATTACAGTGATAATCATTGGGATTGGTCGCGCTATCAATATGTATATGGCGAGATGGTGAATCTTTTCTCATGTATATACTTGATAGGTAGAGAACGATAATCTAGGTGCGAGTTCTTGAAACTCATACTTATGGTAAGTTCATGACTCATAATAATATGGTATGTTTTCGAACGTCTCAACAAATGGACGCCTATGGTCTATCTGGATAGTTCTTAAACTCATATTATTGTGGAAAGTTCCTGAACTCATAATAATGTGGTAAGTTGATGGGTACATACTAAGATATAGGAATGTTTAGACTGAAAATGAGTTGTTTTCAGTAGGCTTAGTATTGAAGGTGCTAGAGAAGATTAAGTATTGTTGCAGTAAGACAATGAAGGAAGATGGAGAATAGGATATTCCAAGTCATCTAGCTATGCTAGATTTTGAACTTTTTTAAAATCGTGCTGATATGTACATTTTTAAAAGGAAAGAATTGGTTCAACTTTTGGAACCAACAGATTTTAAAAGAGCTATCCTTGGTATGTCTGTGCTAATTGCTTCAGCTAGACAAAAATTGATTTAAAATTTTCAAAATGAATTTTATATCATCTGTGCATTTGATGCAAGGATGGTAAAAGGATGGAGTTATTAATGTAATTGAACCTGGTATTGGATGTGATCTTAGGATCACTAACCCCGCTATGGTATGATTTATAATGACGAAGTCAGAAACTGACGAAGTCCTCAACGTACTGTAAAAAGTCCGGTATCTTGACGTCATAAACTGTTTTGATGTATTGCGAAAAGAATTTAAAGAAGTAGTCGACGTCAATTGAGTTGACTAGATGAATATTTCACATTGATATCCAATTTATTGGTATGATCTAAGCTACTTGATTCGGCTAGACAAATGGTATGTCATCGAGCTTTCTTTGAGAACTTGTTCCAAACCAAATTATTTTGGTGCAGAATCTAATGATTTAGTCTGAGGAGAACATGGAAGAGGTAGTTACTTTCTTTGTGATTGTAAACTGACCGTTAAAGAAGGGCTTATGGTGAAATTCTGTTTAACCTAGTAAGTGTTCATGGTCAATTTGACCCCTCAGCAAAAGTATAAAATGTTTTAAAAGGAAATTTTATATTCCTCGTTATTCCCTCTACTTCATGATTCTTGATAGGTTATGGGGGTTAGGAATGAGGGAAAGATAAGAACTCTGTTGAAGTGAAGTTGAGAAGAAAGGTAGGCTAAAATTTCGAGGACGAAATTCTGTAAAGAAGGGGTGAATGTGATGACCCGGGTAAGGGTGTGGTTTTAAGAAATTCCGAAGACAAAATTTTTATAAGGGGAGAAGAATATAACAACCTAGAATTTTGGATTATCCAGAATTTAGGTTTAAAGAATTAGTTATTAATAAAATGAATTCTTATTAATACTATTACGTGTTATGTGTTTATTAATCGTTCTAGAACCTAGGATGATTATAAGTCGGGAGTACTCCGGCTACGAGATAGATTGATCGAATAAGAATTTTAAAGACGAAAATAAAAAATTTTTGGGAACAAAAATATTTTCAGGAAAAAAGACAAAATAAGCACTATTCATCCGTTTCTGCTCGGAGATTTATTTTGAAATTCCGAGAAGTTATTGATTACGTATAATTTTGAGACGTGAGGGAATATTTAATAATATTTCAGTTATGGCAAAAATGATGTTTTCGCCTGCAGACTCAAAACCTAAGGGTTAGGAAAAGTGAGTTCCGATGATTTAATGTTTACGTACAATAATTAGGATTATTATGCGTGAGGAATACGAGTATAGCAAGAGGATTGATACGACGTATAATACAATTATCATACGAATTAAATACAAAGAGAATAAGAGAATACGAGAATGAGATGCGTAGAATACGATTAGTCTTAATGGCTAAGTAATAATAAGTTAAGTAATGACTAAGTAAACTGAATAGCTAAGTAAAGTACTTATGCTTAATAGCTAATTTAAGTGCTTAACTTAAGGGCTAAGAAGACTTAAGAGCTAAGTAAACTTAAGGCCTAAGAAGACTTAATGGCTAAGTAAGTGTGGAGGCTAAGTAAATTTAGGGCTTAAGTAATGAATAGTAAGGAGGTTAAGGGGGGCGAAATGACTAAACTACACCTAACTTTGGTTTTCTATAAATAAGAAGCTCATTTCAATTGTTTTGGGATTTTGAAAATCCTTCAACATGGAGAGAGAAGGAGATAGGTCGGATGGGATGGAGAAGGAGGAGGAAGAGCTTACTCATGTGCAAACTTTGTCCGACATGAGAAGATTAAAGAAGAACGAAATTGGAATGAAAGCGATCAAACAGTAAGCTATATTTGTCATGTAAGGCAAGTTTCTAACTTCATTCATATTACATGAATGCTAGTTTCTTAAACTTCTCAGATGTAGAACTTTAGAAGTTACGTCACATGTGCTTAACGTGTGATATTTGTACAAGGTGGTAGAATGTATGAGGCCTTGAGCCATAATTTGAACACTTCGGTGTTTCTATGATATGCATTGTTCTGTGATTGAGCTGTTCAATATAAGTATGTTCTATTTATACATGAACCGTTATTGTTAAGTCTTTGCTAATGATTCTAGCCAGATAGGATGTGTATGAAAAAGGTAGAAAAATGTAAGTATTTCAAAGTAAAAATGACTGATGTTTTAAGATGATAGGAATCGAGACTATTCCTATTATTCAAGCTGCTTTATAACCTTTGTTCGGTTATAGAAGTTCTAAAGAAATGTTTTAATTCTGAAGTTGTTTGTTCAACTGTTATGACTTGCTGGGCAATTAAATGCTCACACTTGCTTTAAATGAAAAACAATTTTCAGCGAACAAGGTTAGAAGAACTTAAAGATCCCGTAAAGATCAAGCTGAAGGTATCCAGATGAAGTACCAGTCAGACGGTGAATGAACGAGAAGATCAAGTGAAGACTTGTAATGTAGAAAGATAAAACTGAACAGTAGACTAGTCTAATAAACTATTATGTATCTTTGGTTGCGGATAAAAGTCATTCTTGTAAGATGAAATGAATAATGTATTTATTATTATTTGTAATGAAAAAGGTTATAAGGTTTCCAGAACCTGGGATTTAAGAGTGTATGTCATTATATTTCAGTTTATAATGATGTATGTTGGATGAAGGATGTACTCGTGATGTACGGAATCCGGGTGTGAAGATAGACCGGATTTTGGGGCGTTTCAAGTTGGTATCAAAGCTGATAGGTTATAAACCTTAGGTAGGAGTACCTAAGACTATAATCGTAGAGAGAAGGATAAGAAGATCACCACGTGATCATAGTGACTCGTAATAACATATTAGTTGTTAAACGATGAATGATTTATAGCTAATGCTATGAATTAAGGGTACTGTTAAGTAGTACGAGAATAAGAACTTAGATTGAGTTGTGAAGGATAGTATATGAATTAAAGAAAATTCGTATTAAGTGTATATAGAGAGAGATTTAGAAGTTGTAAAATTTTAATTGAGGACTCATGTGATAGCTGAGTTGTATGAACCTTTGTTATGGGCAGAGGTTTGTGCTTGGTGTAACAACTGCTTAGCTTATTACAATGATAATCATTGGGATTGGTTGCGCTATCAATATGTATATGGCGAGAAGGTGAATCTTTTCTCATGTATATACTTGATAGGTAGAGAACGATAATCTAGGTGCGAGTTCTTGAAACTCATACTTATGGTAAGTTCATGACTCATAATAATATGGTATGTTTTCGAACGTCTCAACAAATGGACGCCTATGGTCTATCTGGATAGTTCTTAAACTTATATTATTGTGGAAAGTTCCTGAACTTATAATGTGTGGTAAGTTGATGGACTATACTAAGATATAGGAATGTTTAGACTGAAAATGAGTTGTTTTCAGTAGGCTTAGTATTGAAGGTGCTAGAGAAGATTAAGTATTTTCGCAGTAAGACAATGAAGGAAGATGGAGAATAGGATATTCCAAGTCATCTAGCTATGCTAGATTTTGAACTTTATTAAAATCGTGCTGATATGTACATTTTTAAAAGGAAAGAATTGGTTCAACTTTTGGAACCAACAAATTTTAAAAGAGCTATCCTTGGTATGTCTATGCTAATTGATTCAGCTAGACAAAAATTGATTTAAAATTTTCAAAATGAATTTTATATCATCCGTGCATTTGATGCAAGGATTGTAAAAGGATGGAGTTATTAATGCAATTGAACCTGGTGTTGGATGTGATCTTAGGATCACTAACCCCGCTATGGTATGATTTATAATGACAAAGTCACAAACTGACAAAGTCCTCAACGTATTGTAAAAAGTACGGTATCATGACGTCATAAACTTTATAATGACGAAGTCACATACTGACGAAGTCCTCAACGTATTGTAAAAAGTACGGTATCATGACGTCATAAACTGTTTTGATGTATTTCGAAAAGAATTTAAAGAAGTATTCGACGTCAATTGAGTTGACTAGACGAATGTTTCACGTTGATATCCAATTTATTGGTATGGTCTAAGCTACTTGATTCAGCTAGACAAATGGTATGTCATCGACCTTTCTTGAGAACTTGTGCCAAACCAAATTGTTTTGGTGCAGAATCTAATGATTTAGTCTGAGGAGAACATGGAAGAGGTAGTTACTTTCTTTGTGATTGTAAACTGACCGTTAAAGAAGGGCTTACGGTGAAATGTTGTTTAACCTAGTAAGAGTTCATGGTCGATTTGACCCCTCAGCAAAAGTATGAAATGTTTTAAAAGGAAATTTTATATTCCTCGTTATTCCTTCTACTTCATGATTCTTGATAGGTTATGGGGGTTAGGAATGAGGGAAAGATAAGAACACCGTTGAAGTGAAATTGAGAAGAAAGGTAGGCTAAAATTTCGAGGACGAAATTTTGTAAAGAAGGGGTGAATGTGATGACCCGGGTAAGGGTGTGGTTATAAGAAATTCCGAGGATGAAATTTTTATAAGGGGGGAAGAATATAACAACCCGAAATTAAAGAATTAGTTATTAATAAAATGAATTCTTATTAATACTATTATGTGCTATGTGTTTATTAATCGTTCTAGAACCTAGGATGATTATAAGTTGGAAGTATTCTGGCTACGAGTTAGATTGATCGAATAAGAATTTTCAAGACGAAAATAAAAAATTTCCGGGAACAAAAATATATTCAGGAAAAAAGACGAAATAGGCACTATTCATTCGTTTCTGCTCGGAGATTTATTTTGAAATTCTGAGAAGTTATTGATTACGTATAATTTTGAGACGTGAGGGAATATTTAATAATATTTCAGTTATGGCAAAAACGAAGTTTTCGCCTGCGGACTCAAAACTAAGTGTAGGAAAAGTGAGTTCTGATGATTTAATGTTTACGTATAATAATTAGGATTATTATGTGCGAGGAATACGAGTATAGCAAGAGGATTGATACGACGTATAATACGATTATCGTACGAATTAAATACAAAGAGAATAAGAGAATACGAGAATGAGATGCGTAGAATACGATTAATCTTAATGGCTAAGTAAATAATAAGTTAAGTAATGACTAAGTAAACTTAATAGCTAAGTAAAGTACTTATGCTTAATAGCTAATTAAAGTGCTTAACGTAAGGGCTAAGAAGACTTAAGAGCTAAGTAAACTTAAGGGCTAAGAAGACTTAATGGCTAAGTAAGTGTGGAGGCTAAGTAAACTTAGGGCTTACGTAATGAATAGTAAGGAGGTTAAAGGGGGAAAAATGACTAAACTACCCTTAACTTTGGTTTTCTATAAATAGGAAGCTCATTTCAATTATTTTGGGATTTTGAAAATCCTTCAACATAGAGAGAGAGAGAGAAAGAGAGGTCGGATGGGAAGGAGAAGGAGGAGGAAGAGCTTGCTCTTGTGCAATCTTTGTCCGATAGGAGAAGATTAAAGGAGAACGGAATTGGAATGAGCAGTTCAGCGTAAGCTGTAGCTGTGCCTAAGGCAAGTTTCCTAACTTCATTCATATTACATGAATGCTAGTTTCTTAAACTTCTCAGATGTTGAACTTGAGAAGTTCTGTCTATGTTCGAACGTGTGATATTTGTACAAGGTGGTAGAATGTATAAGGCCTTGATCCATAATTTGAACACTTCGGTGTTTCTATGATATGCATTGTTCTGTGATTGAGCTGTTCAATACAAGTATGTTCTATTTATACATGAACCGTTATTGTTAAGTTTGTTCTAATGATTCTAGCCAGATATGATGTGTATGAAAAAGGTAGAAGAATGAATGTATTTCAAAGTAAAAATGACTGATGTTTTAAGATGATAGGAATCGAGACTATTCCTATTATTCAAGCTGCTTCATAACCTTTGCTCGGTTATAGAAGTTCTAAAGAAATGTTTTAATTCTGAAGTTGTTTGTTCAACTGTTATGACTTGCTGGGCAATTGAATGCTCACACTGGCTTTAAATGAAAAACAATTTTCAACGAACAAGGTTAGAAGAATTTAAAGATCCCTTAAAGATCAAGCTGACAGTATCCAGATGAAGTACCAATCAGAAGGTGAATGAGCGAGAAGATCAAGTGAAGACTTGTAATATAGAAAGATAAAACTGAACAATAGACTAGTCTAATAAACTATTATGTATCCTTGGTGGCGGATAAAAGTCACTCTTGTAAGATGAAATGTATAATGTATTTATTATTATTTATAATGAAAAAGGTTATAAGGTTTCCAGAACCTGGGATTTGAGAGTGTATGTCATTATATTTCAGTATATAATGATGTATATTGGATGAAGGATGTACTCATGATGTACGGAATCCGGGTGTGAAGATAAACTGGATTTCGGGGCGTTACAAGTTGGTATCAAAGTTGATATGTTATAAACCTTAGGTAGGAGTACCTAAGACTATAATCGTAGATAGAAGGATAAAAAGATCACCGCGTGATCATAGTGACTCGTAATAATAGATTAGTTGTTAAACGATGAATGATTTATAGTTAATGCTATGAAGGAAGGGTACTGTGAAGTAATACGGGAAGAAGATCTTCGTATTAAGTAGAGAGAGATTTAGAAGTTGTAAAATTTCAATTGAGGACTCATATGATACCTGTGTTATATGAACCTTTGTTATGGGCAGAAGTTTGTGCTTGGTGTAACAACTGCTTAGCTTATTATAGTGATAATCATTGGGATTGGTCGCACTATCAATATGTATATGGCGAGAAGGTGAATCTTTTCTCATGTATATACTTGAATCTTAGATATAGGAATGTTTAGACTGAAAATGAGTTGTTTTCAGTAGGCTTAGTATTGAAGGTGCTAGAGAAGATTAAGTATTGTCGCAATAAGTGTGACGCCCCCAAATTCCGGTATCTTCCAACCCGGCAGATGGTGCTCCACTGTACTAACATCCATACAATCATTCCATTGAAATACAACAAAATGAAAGTAATTACTATCTTCTTATTACAATCAAAGTATAATCCTTCTCAGGTTCATAAACCGGTTACATCGTTCATTTTTCATAATGTATAATACATACAAACTGACTAAACTATTACACAATGCCTAAGCATCCATCTTAGCTTTGCCCTTATCATTCTTGGCATTCACAAGACGTTTCATCTTTAGGCTGCAGATTATATAATTCAAGCAAGAAGTGAGCATGCATATTTCAAACAAGTTTAATTAAGGATAACAGAATACCACATTCATGAATTATACAACAATTCCAACATAACTGAACAATAGTTATGAAGTATTCTGAATCAATAATACTTTAACAGTTCATAACATCAATTCCCAAAGTATAGAATAGATTCAGAATTCTGAACCGGTCGATAGACCATGAACAGTAAATTTCAGTTGTCATACTTGAAAAGGAGTCCACAGCACTAAGGCCATTCATCCGTATAACTTACGAGCACTTTTAGGTGATCAACCTATAGTACTCTATGTTGATCAACACTCATTCATTAAACGTATTTACGTTTAATATTTTTGGCAAACTCACGTGCCCATCGAATAATCGATGAAAAATACTTTTGTTTGTTCTTAGACAAACCTTACCTTCACGTCCGTACCAATTACTTGGCATAGGATAGCGTTAACATTTCTATATAGAATGATATGAATAATAATCAATCTATATATTACGAATCAACTCTTTCTTTAAAACAAGTCTTGCAATTCAGTTCAACGAATCACATAAAACTTGGCTAACATGGAAGTCAGACAAGCATTAAGAAAACTTACCTTTCAGCGCCTTCAAATAACTTACTTGACTGATCACAGCCTTTATATAATCTACATGATATGTTCACATAACACACTGTAATTAGCTATCGAACAACTATTCACATTGTTCCTACAAGCTTCTTTCTCTTATATGTCTGTATAAACTTAATATCTTTATTAAAGTCAACATGACTTATTACCCTTCGTCCTGGTGTATCACTCTATTGACGTTTATTAACCGGACTCAAACATCGTTGATAAAGTACCAACTTTGTTTGTTGTACATATCTTGTTAACATGCATTACATTCCTATGTTTCATACCATATACCTTAGTATAGGTAATATAGGATTAGTCTTAGTACTTTCTTTGAGTATATAAACTCAACTCAAGTAGGTCTCAAAATAACTGAAGTTCAAAACCTAAGTTACTATCAAAAGCATTGAACTTCATACTGTGTACGACATGAGCATTCTATTCTAGTGGTATTGTATTGCCACTCTCCAGAGGATTTTCCCGGACTTGGCTCTGCGACGGGAGTCCATGAACAAACTCTCGTCTTTGCGGTATGAGTCTCCATACCTTTTATTTTCTCCGGCCATAATGGCGGCTGTACATGGGTTTTTTACTTGCTGCGTCTGGCGCCACGTGTGCAGACCTCGACACTGATTCTCGAGAAATTTTGAAAATCTGTGTGAAATTCCCAGGGCCTTAACTTCTTCGTTATAAGCCCGATTTGGTCCGTTCAAAAGCCTACACGTCATAAATGACATACCCTACATGTTCATATAAGAATTCAACACTTTCGAATTCGTTAACTCAAAATTCACTATGGAGTTCATTTTCTAGATGTTCGAAAACGTTAATGAGCGTTCAATGCTCGTTTTCTTCGTTTTAAGTCGGAATCCGACGATTCTCGAATCCGCAACTCTTAATCACCCTATCTCACGTGTTGACATTGAAAACCAACGTTTTCATGTCTCATGGCAACTTTCGACTACCAATCCGGAATTTCTACGTTTTCGACGTTTAACGTCTATTTCTGTAGAATTCGCCATAACTTTGTTACTAAAGTTCTCTAAGCCAAATCACATGGAATACTCCATGGATTTCATATCTACATCCTAACCAAACAAGATGCATATACTAACGTATTGATGGAGCTCAATCGTTTATCAACAATCGATCTCCACTATCAATATTTTCATGGTTCAAAAACTATATCAAACCTTATTATTTTTATAATCTCATGACTTATAGAGATTGAATCTATGGTAAGTCATATTTAATCTCTCATTCATGACATATACCACCCCTTCATGTTTCTCTAAAATGAAAGAAAATCTAAAAGAGATGGAGATGAAAGGTAAGGATTATACCTTAAGAACTCTTGGTTTTCTTTCTTGGAAAACATTAAGATCAAGCTTCCAAAGTGTATGTTTTGCAAGTATAGCTCTCTTTCTCTCTCAATATAATCTGGGTTGGTAATTGAAAAACTCTCAAATGGCCAACCTTGCCTTCTTATTTATAGGAAATGAGAATGGAGGGCAATTTGGATATTAAACCCCACCTCTTTACTATTCATGTGTGGTCACCAAGTATCGGTGACCAAGCCTTATGCTTGTAGTCCACACCAAGGTGGCCGGCCCACCTTCCTTTGTGACATCCCATGGGTTGCCCCATGGGTTTTACCCATTGGGTGACCCATCGGTTCGACCCATGGTTCGGTTTTAATGAATTGGGCTTAAATAAATAAATATTGGGCCTTGACTTGGACTTAACCCATGCATCTCATTGGGCTTAGTCATTCAAGTGATTGGGCTAATCATAATCCAATACAAGTGAATTACTCATTGATACATAGATTAATCTTATGATACGCATCGTATTCTATACGTATAATTCATGCATTCTCTTCGTATACCATACTTACAATAATCGTATTGTACCTCGTATTTACTCAACGTATTATACATAGATACCAACTAGCATCACCAATTGTATAACACTTGAATTAAACCTAACGCCATTCCTTCTACGCATATTATTTCCTTCTCGGAAATCAATATACTCAACCCTTAGGTTTTAAGTCCGCAGGCGAAAACTGCGTTTTCCATAAATGAAATATTATCAGATATTCCAACTCGTCACGATATTCTATCATTACGCATTTTCCGGAATATCAAAATAATTCCCCGAACAGAAACGGATAAATAGTGTTTTTACGGATATTTCTCAAAAAACAATTATTATATTCTTGAAAATTCCAAACAACTATTTCTAACACATAGCCAGAATACTAACCACTTTAGCACATTCTAGATCATAGAACGACCTTCACATAGCTTACTCACAAAGAAATCAATTAAATTCATTTAATTCACATAATCAAATAAAAATTTAATTGTCATAAAAATCCGATTTTCTCGGGCGTTACAGTAAGACAATGAAGGAAGATGGAGAATAGGATATTCCAAGTCATCTAGCTATGCTAGATTTTGAACTTTATTGAAATTGTGCTGATATGTACATTTTTAAAAGGAAAGAATTGGTTCAACTTTTGGAACCAACAGATTTTAAAAGAGCTATCCTTGGTATGTCTATGCTAATTGCTTCAGCTAGACAGAAATTGATTTAAAATTTTAAAAATTAATTTTATATCATCCGTGCATTTGATGCAAGGATTGTAAAAGGATGGAGTTATTAATGCAATTGAACCTGGTGTTGGATGTGATCTTAGGATCAACAACCCGCTATGGTATGATTTATAATGACGAAGTCACAAACTGATGAAGTCCTCAACGTACTGTAAAAAGTACGGTATCATGACATCATCTCTTTTGATGTATTGCGAAAAGAATTTAAAGAAGTAATCGACGTCAATTGAGTTGATAGACGAATGTTTCACGTTGATATCCAATTTATTGGTATGGTCTAAGCTACTTGATTCGGCTAGACAAATGGTATGCCATCGAGCTTTCTTTGAGAACTTGTGCCAAACCAAATTGTTTTGGTGCAGAATCTAATGATTTAGTCAGAGGAGAACATGGAAGAGGTATTTACTTTCTTTGTGATTGTAAACCGGCCAGATTAAAGAAGAAGGCTTACTGGTAAAATGCTATTTAACCTAGTAAGAGTTCATGGTCGATTTGACCCCTCAGCAAAAGTATGAAATATTTTAAAAGGAAATTTTATATTCCTCGTTATTCCTTCTACTTCATGATTCTTGATAGGTTATGGGGGTTAGGAATGAGGGAAAGATAAGAACTCCGTTGAAGTGAAGTTGAGAAGAAAGGTAGGCTAAAATTTCGAGGACGAAATTCTGTAAAGAAGGGGTGAATGTGATGACCCGGGTAAGGGTGTGGTTTTAAGAAATTCTGAGGACGAAATTTTTATAAGGGGGGAAGAATATAATAACTCAGAAATTTTGATTATCCAGAATTTAGGTTTAAAGAATTAATTATTAATAAAATGAATTCTTATTAATACTATTATGTGCTATGTGTTTATTAATCGTTCTAGAACCTAGGATGATTATAAGTCGGGAGTATTCTGGCTACGAGTTAGATTGATCGAATAAGAATTTTCAAGACGAAAAAAAAAAATTCCGGGAACAAAAATATTTTCGGGGAAAAAGATGAAATAGGCACTATTCATCCGTTTCTGCTCGGAGATTTATTTTGAAATTCCGAGAAGTTATTGATTACGTATAATTTTGAGACGTGAGGGGATATTTAATAATATTTCAGTTTTGACAAAAATGAAGTTTTCGCCTGCGAACTCAAAACCTAAGGGTTAGGAAAAGTGAGTTCCGATGATTTAATGTTTACGTATAATAATTAGGATTATTATGCGTGAGGAATACGAGTATAGCAAGAGGATTGATACGACGTATAATACGATTATTGTAAGAATTAAATACAAAGAGAATAAGAGAATACGAGAATGAGATGCGTAGAATACGATTAGTCATAATGGCTAAGTAAATAATAAGTTAAGTAATGACTAAGCAAACTTAATAGCTAAGTAAAGTACTTATGCTTAATAGCTAATTAAAGTGCTTAACTTAAGGTCTAAGAAGACTTAAGAGCTAAGTAAACTTAAGGGCTAAGAAGACTTAATGGCTAAGTAAGTGTGGAGGCTAAGTAAACTTAGGGCTTAAGTAATGAATAGTAAGGAGGTTAAGGGTGGCGAAATGACTAAACTACCCTAACTTTGGTTTTCTATAAATAGGAAGCTCATTTCAATTGTTTTGGGATTTTGAAAATCCTTCAACATAGAGAGAGAAAGAGAGAGGTCGGATGGGAAGGAGAAGGAGGAGGAAGAGCTTGCTCATGTTCAAACGTTGTCCGACAGGAGAAGATTAAAGGAGAACGGAATTGGAATGAGCAGTTCAGCGTAAGTTGTAGCTGTGCGTAAGGCAAGTTTCCTAACTTCATTCATATTACATGAATGCTAGTTTCTTAAACTTCTCAGATGTTGAACTTAAGAAGTTCTGTCTATGTGCGAACGTGTGATATTTGTACAAGGTAGTAGAATGTATGAGGCCTTGAGCCATAATTTGAAAACTTCGGTGTTTCTATGATATGCATTGTTCTGTGATTGAACTATTCAATACAAGTATGTTCTATTTATACATGAACCGTTATTGTTAAGTATGTGCTAATGATTCTAGCCCGATAGGATGTGTATGAAAAAGGTAGAAGAATGAAAGTATTTCAAAGTAAAAATGACTGATGTTTTAAGATGATAGGAATCGAGACTATTCCTATTATTCAAGCTACTTCATAACCTTTGTTCGGTTATAGAAGTTCTAAAGAAATGTTTAAATTCTGAAGTTGTATGTTCAACTGTTATGACTTGCTGGGCAATTGAATGCTCACACTTGCTTTAAATGAAATTTTTTTTTCAGCGAACAAGGTTAGAAGAACTTAAAGATCCCGTAAAGATCAAGCTAACGGTATCCAGATGAAGTACCAGTCAGAAGGTGAATGAGCGAGAAGATCAAGTGAAGACTTGTAATGTAGAAAGATAAAACTAAACAATAGACTAGTCTAATAAACTATTATGTATCCTTGGTGGCAGATAAAAGTCACTCTTGTAAGATGAAATGAATAATGTATTTAGTATTATTTGTAATGAAAAAGGTTATAAGGTTTCCAGAACCTGGGATTTGAGAGTGCATGTCGTTATATTTCAGTATATAATGATGTATTATGGATGAAGGATGTACTCGTGATGTATGGAATCCGGGTGTGAAGATAGACCGGATTTCGGGGCGTTACAAGTTGCTATCAAAGCTGATAGGTTATAAACCTTAGGTAGGAGTACCTAAGACTATAATCGTAGAGAGAAGGATAAGAAGATCACCACGTGATCATAGTGACTCGTAATAACAGATTAGTTGTTAAACGATGAATGATTTATAACTAATGCTATGAATGAAGGGTACTATGAAGTAGTACGGGAAGAAGAACTTAGTTTGAGTTGTGAAGGATAGTATATGAATTAAAGAAAATTCGTATTAAGTAGAGAGAGATTTAGAAGTTATAAAATTTCAATTGAGGACTCATGTGATAGCTGAGTTGTATGAACCTTTGTTATGGGCAGATGTTTGTGCTTGGTGTAACAACTGCTTAGCTTATTACAGTGATAATAATTGGGATTGGTCGCGCTATCAATATGTATATGGCGAGAAGGTGAATCTTTTCTCATGTATATGCTTGATAGGTAGAGAACGATAATTTAGGTACGAGTTCTTGAAACTCATACTTATGGTAATTTCATGACTCATAATAATATGATATGTTTTCCAACGTCTCAGCGAATGAACACCTATGGTCTGTCTGGATAGTTCTTAAACTCATATTATTGTGGAAAGTTCCTGAACTCATAATGTGTGATAAGTTGATGGACTTTACTAAGATATAGGAATGTTTAGACTGAAAATGAGTTGTTTTCAGTAGGCTTAGTATTGAAGGTGCTAGAGAAGATTAAGTATTGTCGCAATAAGACAATGAAGGAAGATGGAGAATAGGATATTCCAAGTCATCTAGCTATGCTAGATTTTGAACTTTATTGAAATTGTGCTGATATGTACATTTTTAAAAGGAAAGAATTGGTTCAACTTTTGGAACCAACAGATTTTAAAAGAGCTATCCTTGGTATGTCTATGCTAATTGCTTCAGCTAGATAGAAATTGATTTAAAATTTTCAAAATGAATTTTATATCATCCGTGCATTTGATGCAAGTATTATAAAATTATGGAGTTATTAATGCAATTGAACCTGGTGTTGGATGTGATCTTAGGATCTATGATTTATAATGAAGAAATCACAAACTGATGAAGTCCTCAACGTACTATAAAAAGTACGGTATCATGACGTCATATACTGTTTTGATGTATTGCTAAAAGAATTAAAAAAGTAGTCGACGGCGTCGTCAATTGAGTTGACTAGACAAATGTTTCACGTTGATATCCAATTTATTGGTATGGTCTAAGCTACTTGATTCGGCTAGACAAATGGTATGTCATCGAGCTTTCTTTGAGAACTTTTGCCAAACCAAATTGTTTTGGTGTAGAATCTAATGATTTAGTCTGAGGAGAACATGGAAGAGGTAGTTACTTTATTTGTGATTGTAAACTAACCGTTAAAGAAGGGCTTACGGCAAAATGTTGTTTAACCTAGTAAGGGTTCATGGTCGATTTGACCCCACAGCAAAAGTATGAAATGTTTTAAAAGGAAATTTTATATTCCTCGTTATTCATTCTACTTCATGATTCTTGATAGGTTATGGGGGTTAGGAATGAGGGAAAGATAAGAACTCCGTTGAAGTGAAGTTGAGAAGAAAGGTAGGATAAAATTTTGAGGACGAAATTCTGTAAAGAAGGGGTGAATATGATGACCCGGATAAGGGTTTGGTTTTAAGAAATTCCGAGGACGAAATTTTTATAAGGGGAGAAGAATATAACAACCCGAAATTTTGGATTATCCAGAATTTAGGTTTAAAGAATTAGTTATTAATAAAATGAATTCTTATTAATACTATTATGTGCTATGTGTTTATTAATCATTCTAGAACCTAGGATGATTATAAGTCGGGAGTATTCTGGTTACGAGATAGATTGATCGAATAAGAATTTTCAAGACGAAAATAAAAATTTTCAGGGAACAAAAATATTTTAGGGGAAAAAGACGAAATAGACACTATTCATCCGTTTCTGCTCGGAGATTTATTTTGAAATTTCGAGAAGTTATTGATTACGTATAATTTTGAGACGTGAGGGAATATTTAATAATATTTCAGTTTTGACAAAAACGAAGTTTTCGCCTGCGGACTCAAAACCTAAGGGTTAGGAAAAGTGAGTTCCGATGATTTAATGTTTACGTATAATAATTAGGATTATTATGCGTGAGGAATACGAGTATAGCAAGAGGATTGATACGACGTATAATACGATTATTGTACGAATTAAATACAAAGAGAATAAGGGAATACGAGAATGAGATGCGTAGAATACGATTAGTCTTAATGGCTAAGTAAATAATAAGTTAAGTAATGACGAAGCAAACTTAATAGCTAAGTAAAGTACTTAGGCTTAATAGCTAATTAAAGTGCTTAACTTAAGGTCTAAGAAGACTTAAGAGCTAAGTAAACTTAAGGGCTAAGAAGACTTAATTGCTAAGTAAGTGTGGAGGCTAAGTAAACTTAGGGCTTAAGTAATGAATAGTAAGGAGGTTAAGGGTGGCGAAATGACTAAACTACCCCTAACTTTGGTTTTCTATAAATAGGAAGCTCATTTCAATTGTTTTGGGATTTTGAAAATCCTTCAACATAGAGAGAGAGAGAGAGAGAGGTCAGATGGGAAGGAGAAGGAGGAGGAAGAGCTTGCTCATGTGCAAACTTTGTCAAGACGGGAGAAGATTAAAGGAGAAGCAGGAATTGGAATGAGCGATTCAACAGAAGTTGCACTGTATGTAAAGGCAAGTTTTCTAACTTCATTCATATTACATGAATGCTAGTTTCTTAAACTTCTCGGATGTTGAACTTGAGAAGTTACATCATGCATCTTGAACGTGTGATATTTGTACAAGGTGGTAGAATGTATGAGGCCTTGAGCCATAATTTGAACACTTCAGTGTTTCTATGATATGCATTGTTCTGTGATTGAGCTATTCAATACAAGTATGTTTTATTTATACATGAACCGTTATTGTTAAGTATGTGCTAATGATTCTAGCCAGATAGGATGTGTATGAAAAAGGTAGAAGAATGAAAGTATTTCAAAGTAAAAATGACTGATGTTTTAAGATGATAGGAATCAAGACTATTCCTATTATTCAAGCTGCTTCTTAACCTTTGTTCGGTTATAGAAGTTCTAAAGAAATGTTTTAATTCTGAAGTTGTTTGTTCAACTGTTATGACTTGCTGGGCAATTGAATGCTCACACTTGCTTTAAATGAAAAACAATTTTCAGCGAACAAGTTTAGAAGAACTTAAAGATCCCGTAAAGATCAAGCTGACGGTATCTAGATGAAGTACCAGTCAGAAGGTGAATGAGCGAGAAGATCAAGTGAAGACTTGTAATGTAGAAAGATAAAACTGAACAATAGACTAGGTTAATAAACTATTATGTATCCTTGGTGGCGGATAAAAGTCACTCTTGTAAGATGAAATGAATAATGTATTTATTATTATTTGTAATGAAAAAGGTTATAAGGTTTCCAGAACCTGGAATTTTAGAGTGCATGTCGTTATATTTCAGTATATAATGATGTATGTTGGATGAAGGATGTACTCGTGATGTACGGAATTCGGGTGTGAAGATAGACCGGATTTCGGGGCGTTACAAGTTGCTATCAAAGCTGATAGGTTATAAACCTTAGGTAGGAGTACCTAAGACTATAATCGTAGAGAGAAGGATAAGAAGATCACCACGTGATCATAGTGACTCATAATAACAGATTAGTTGTTAAACGATGAATTATTTATATCTAATGCTATGAATGAAGGGTACTATGAAGTAGTACGGGAAGAAGAACTTAGATTTAGTTGTGAAGGATAGTATATTAATTAAAGAAAATTCGTATTAAGTAGAGAGAGATTTAGAAGTTGTAAAATTTCAATTGAGGACTCATGTGATAGCTGAGTTGTATGAACCTTTGTTATGGGCAGAGGTTTGTGCTTGGTGTAACAACTGCTTAGCTTATTACAGTGATAATAATTGGGATTGGTCGCGCTATCAATATGTATATGGCGAGAAGGTGAATCTTTTCTCATGTATATGCTTGATAGGTAGGGAACGATAATTTAGGTACGAGTTCTTGAAACTCATACTTATGGTAATTTCATGACTCATAATAATATGATATGTTTTCCAACGTCTCAGCGAATGAACGCCTATGGTCTGTCTGGATAGTTCTTAAACTCATATTATTGTGGAAAGTTCCTGAACTCATAATGTGTGATAAGTTGATGGAATGTACTAAGATATAGGAATGTTTAGACTGAAAATGAGTTATTTTCGATGAAGCTTAGTATTGAAGGTTCTAGAGAAGATTAAGTATTATCATAATAAGACAATGAAGGAAGATGGAGAATAGGATATTCCAAGTCATCTAGCTATGCTAGATTTTGAACTTTATTGAAATTGTGCTGATATGTACATTTTTAAAAGGAAAGAATTGGTTCAACTTTTGGAACCAACAGATTTTAAAAGAGCTATCCTTGGTATGTCTATGCTAATTGCTTCAGCTAGATAGAAATTGATTTAAAATTTTCAAAATGAATTTTATATCATCCGTGCATTTGATGCAAGTATTATAAAATTATGGAGTTATTAATGCAATTGAACCTGGTGTTGGATGTGATCTTAGGATCAACAACCCGCTATGGTATGATTTATAATGAAGAAATCACAAACTGATGAAGTCCTCAACGTACTATAAAAAGTACGGTATCATGACGTCATATACTGTTTTGATGTATTGCGAAAAGAATTTAAAGAAGTAGTCGACGTCAATTGAGTTGACTAGACGAATGTTTCACGTTGATATCCAATTTATTGGTATGGTCTAAGCTACTTGATTCGGCTGGACAAATGGTATGTCATCGAGCTTTCTTTGAGAACTTTTGCCAAACCAAATTGTTTTCGTGTAGAATCTAATGATTTAGTCTGAGGAGAACATGGAAGAGGTAGTTACTTTCTTTGTGATTGTAAACTAACCGTTAAAGAAGGGCTTACGGCGAAATGTTGTTTAACCTAGTAAGGGTTCATGGTCGATTTGACCCCTCAGCAAAAGTATGAAATGTTTTAAAAGGAAATTTTATATTCCTCGTTATTTATTCTACTTCATGATTCTTGATAGGTTATGGGGGTTAGGAATGAGGGAAAGATAAGAACTCCGTTGAAGTGAAGTTGAGAAGAAAGGTAGGCTAAAATTTCGAGGACGAAATTCTGTAAAGAAGGGGTGAATATGATGACCCGGATAAGGGTTTGGTTTTAAGAAATTCCGAGGACGAAATTTTTATAAGGGGAGAAGAATATAACAACCAGGAATTTTGGATTATCAAGAATTTAGGTTTAAAGAATTAGTTATTAATAAAATGAATTCTTATTAATACTATTATGTGCTATGTGTTTATTAATCGTTCTAGAACCTAGGGTGATTATAAGTCGGGAGTATTCTGGTTACGAGATAGATTGATCGAATAAGAATTTTCAAGACGAAAATAAAAATTTTCAGGGAACAAAAATATTTTAGGGGAAAAAGACGAAATAGACACTATTCATCCGTTTCTGCTCGGAGATTTATTTTGAAATTCCGAGAAGTTATTGATTACGTATAATTTTGAGACGTGAGGGAATATTTAATAATATTTAGGTTTTGACAAAAACGAAGTTTTTACTCATGGACTCAAAACCTAAAGGGTTAGGAAAAGTGAGTTCCGATGATTTAATGTTTACGTATAATAATTAGGATTATTATGCGTGAGGAATACGAGTATAGCAAGAGGATTGATACGACGTATAATACGATTATTGTACGTATTAAATACAAAGAGAATAAGAGAATACGAGAATGAGATGCATAGAATACGATTAGTCTTAATGGCTAAGTAAATAATAAGTTAAGTAATGACGAAGCAAACTTAATAGCTAAGTAAAGTACTTATGCTTAATAGCTAATTAAAGTGCTTAACTTAAGGTCTAAGAAGACTTAAGAGCTAAGTAAACTTAAGGGCTAAGAAGACTTAATTGCTAAGTAAGTGTGGAGGCTAAGTAAACTTAGGGCTTAAGTAATGAATAGTAAGGAGGTTAAGGGTGGCGAAATGACTAAACTACCCCTAACTTTGGTTTTCTATAAATAGGAAGCTCATTTCAATTGTTTTGGGATTTTGAAAATCCTTCAACATAGAGAGAGAGAGAGAGGTCAGATGGGAAGGAGAAGGAGGAGGAAGAGCTTGCTCATGTGCAAACTTTGTCCGACAGGAGAAGATTAAAGGAGAACGGAATTGGAATGAGCAGTTCAGCGTAGCTGCAGCTGTGCGTAAGGCATATTTCATAACTTCATTCATATTACATGAATGCTAGTTTCTTAAACTTCTCAGATGTTGAACTTGAGAAGTTCTGTCTATGTGCGAACGTGTGATATTTGTACAAGGTAGTAGAATGTATGAGGCCTTGAGCCATAATTTGAAAACTTCGGTGTTTCTATGATATGCATTGTTCTGTGATTGAGCTATTCAATACAAGTATGTTCTATTTATACATGAACCGTTATTGTTAAGTATGTGCTAATGATTCTAGCCAGATAGGATGTGTATGAAAAAGGTAGAAGAATGAAAGTATTTCAAAGTAAAAATGACTGATGTTTTAAGATGATAGGAATCGAGACTATTCCTATTATTCAAGCTGCTTCTTAACCTTTGTTCGGTTATAGAAGTTCTAAAGAAATGTTTTAAGTCTGAAGTTGTTTGTTCAACTGTTATGACTTGCTGGGCAATTGAATGCTCACACTTGCTTTAAATGAAAAACAATTTTCAGCGAACAAGTTTAGAAGAACTTAAAGATCCCGTAAAGATCAAGCTGACGGTATCTAGATGAAGTACCAGTCAGAAGGTGAATGAGCGAGAAGATCAAGTGAAGACTTGTAATGTAGAAAGATAAAACTGAACAATAGACTAGTCTAATAAACTATTATGTATCCTTGGTGGCGGATAAAAGTCACTCTTGTAAGATGAAATGTATAATGTATTTATTATTATTTGTAATGAAAAAGGTTATAAGGTTTCCAAAACCTGGAATTTTAGAGTGCATGTCGTTATATTTCAGTATATAATGATGTATGTTGGATGAACGATGTACTCGTGATGTACGAAATCCGGGTGTGAAGATAGAATAGGATTTGAGGCGTCTACAAGTTGCTATCAAAGGCGATAGGTTATAAACCTTAGGTAGGAGTACCTAAGACTATAATCGTAGAGAGAAGGATAAGAAGATCACCACGTGATCATAGTGACTCATAATAACAGATTAGTTGTTAAACGATGAATTATTTATAGCTAATGCTATGAATGAAGGGTACTATGAAGTAGTACGGGAAGAAGAACTTAGATTGAGTTGTGAAGGATAGTATATGAATTAAAGAAAATTCGTATTAAGTAGAGAGAGATTTAGAAGTTGTAAAATTTCAATTGAGGACTCATGTGATAGCTGAGTTGTATAAACCTTTGTTATGGGCAGAGGTTTGTGCTTGGTGTAACAACTGCTTAGCTTATTATAGTGATAATCATTGGGATTGGTCGCGCTATCAATATGTATATGGCGAGAAGGTGAATCTTTTCTCATGTATATACTTGAAAGGTAGAGAATGATAATGTAGGTGCGAGTTCTTGAAACTCATAATTATGGTAAATTCATGACTCATAATAATATGCTATGTTTTCGAACGTCTCAGCGAATGGACGCCTATGGTGTCTGGATAGTTCTTAAACTCATATTATTGTTGAAAATTCCTGAACTCATAATGTGTGATAAGTTGATGGACTGTACTAAGATATAGGAATGTTTAGACTGAAAATGAATTGTTTTCAGTAGGCTTAGTATTGAAGGTGCTTGAGAAGATTAAGTATTATCGCAGTAAGACAATGAAGGAAGATGTAGAATAGTATATTTCAAGTCATCTAGCTATGTTAGATTTTGAACTTTATTAAAATCGTGTTGATATGTACATTTTTAAAAGGAAAGAATGGGTTCAACTTTTGGAACCAATAGATTTTAAAAGACCTATCCTCGGTATGTCTATGCTAATTGCTTTAGCTAGACAACAATTGATTTAAAATTTTCAAAATGAATTTTATATCATCCGTGCATTTGATGCAAGAATTGTAAAAGGATGGAGTTATTAAAGCAATTGAACCTGGTGTTGGATGTGATCTTAGGATCAACAACCCGCTATGGTATGATTTATAATGACGAAGTCACAAACTGACGAAGTCCTCAACGTACTGTAAAAAGTACGGTATCATGACGTCATAAACTATTTTGATGTATTTCAAAAAGAATTAAAAGAAGTAGTCGACGTCAATTGAGTTGACTAGACGAATGTTTCACGTTGTTATCCAATTTATTGGTATGGTCTAAGCTACTTGATTCGGCTAGACAGATGATATGTCATCGAGCTTTCTTTGAGAAATTGTGCCAAACCAAATTGTTTTGGTGCAGAATCTAATGATTTAGTCTGAGGAGAACATGGAAGAGGTAGTTACTTTCTTTGTGATTGTAAACTGACCATTAAAGAAGGGCTTACGGCGAAATGTTGTTTAACCTAGTAAGAGTTCATGGTCGATTTGACCCCTCAACAAAAGTATGAAATGTTGTAAAAGGAAATTTTATATTCCTCGTTATTCCTTCTACTTCATGATTCTTGTTAGGTTATGGGGGTTAGGAATGAGGGAAAGATAAGAACTCCGTTGAAGTGAAGTTGAGAAGAAAGGTAGGCTAAAATTTCGAGGACGAAATTTTGTAAAGAAGGGGTGAATGTGATGACCCGGGTAAGGGTGTGGTTTTAAGAAATTCCGAGGACGAAATTTTTATAAGGGGGGAAGAATATAACAACCCGGAATTTTGGATCATCAAGAATTTAGGTTTAAAGAATTAGTTATTAATAAAATGAATTCTTATTAATACTATTATGTGCTATGTGTTTATTAATCGTTCTAGAACCTATGATGATTATAAGTCGGGAGTATTCTGGCTACGAGTTAGATTGATCGAATAAGAATTTTCAAGACGAAAATAAAAATTCTTTGGGAACAAAAATATTTTCGGGAAAAAAGACGAAATATGCACTATTCATCCGTTTCTGCTCGGAGATTTATTTTGAAATTCCGAGAAGTTATTGATTACGTATAATTTTGAGACGTGATGGAATATTTAATAATATTTCAGTTATGGCAAAAACGAATTTTTTTCTGCGGACTCAAAACCTAAGGATTAGGAAAAATGAGTTCCGATGATTTAATGTTTACGTATAATAATTAGGATTATTATGCGTGAAGAATACGAGTATAGCAAGAGGATTGATACGACGTATAATACGATTATCGTACGAATTAAATACAAAGAGAATAAGAGAATACGAGAATGACATGCGTAGAATACGATTAGTCTTAATGGCTAAGTAAATAATAAGTTAAGTAATGACGAAGCAAACTTAATAGCTAAGTAAAGTACTTATGCTTAATAGCTAATTAAAGTGCTTAACTTAAGGGCTAAGAAGACTTAAGAGCTAAGTAAACTTAAGGGCTAAGAAGACTGAATGGCTAAATAAGTGTGGAGGCTAAGTAAACTTAGGGCTTAAGTAATGAATAGTACGGAGGTTAAGGGGGGCGAAATGACTAAACTACCCATAACTTTGGTTTTCTATAAATAGGAAGCTCATTTCAATTGTTTTGGGATTTTTAAAATCCTTTAACATAGAGAGAGAAAGAGAGAGGTCGAATGGGAAGGAGAAGGAGGAGGAAGAGTTTGCTTATGTGCAAACTTTGTCCGTCAGGAGAAGATTAAAGGAGAACGGAATTGGAATAAGCAGTTCAGCATAAGTTGTAGCTGTGTGTAAGGCAAGTTTCATAACTTCATTCATATTACATGAATGCTAGTTTCTTAAACTTCTCAGATGTTGAACTTGAGAAGTTCTGTCTATGTGCGAACGTGTGATATTTGTACAAGGTGGTAGAATGTATGAGGCCTTGAGCCATAATTTGAACACTTCGGTGTTTCTATGATATGCATTGTTACGTGATTGAAAGTACATTCAATACAAGTATGTTCTATTTATACATGAACTGTTATTGTTAAGTCTGTGCTAATGATTCTAGCCAGAAAGGATGTGTATGAAAAAGGTAGAAGAATGAAAGTACTTCAAAGTAAAAATGACTGATGTTTTAAGATGATAGGAATCGAGACTATTCCTATTATTCAAGCTGCTTTATAACCTTTGTTCGGTTATAGAAGTTCTCTGAAATGTTTTAATTTCAAGTTGTTTGTTCAACTCATTATGACTTATTTGGGCAATTGAATGCTCACAATTGCTTTAAATGAAAAATAATTTTTAGCGAACAAGGTTAGAAGAACTTAAAGATCCCAGAAGATCAAGTCGACGGTATCCGGATGAAGTACCGGTCGGAGTAAGGTGAATGAGCGAGAAGATCAAGTGAAGACTTGTAATGTAGAAAGATAAAATTGAACAATAGACTAGTCTAATAAACTATTATGTATCCTTGGTGGCGGATAAAAGTCACTCTTGTAAGATGAAATGAATAATGTATTTATTATTATTTGTAATGAAAAAGGTTATAAGGTTTCCAAAACCTGGGATTTGAGAGTGTATGTCGTTATATTTCGGTATATAATGATTTATGTTGGATGAAGGATGTACTCGTTATGTACGGAATCCGGGTGTGAAGATAGACCGAATTTTGGGGCGTTACAAGTTGGTATCAAAGCATATAGGTTATAAACCTTAGGTAGGAGTATCTAAGACTATAATCGTAGATAGAAGGATAAGAAGATCACCACGTTATCATAGTGACTCGTAATAACAGATTAGTTGTTAAACGATGAATGATTTATAGCTAATGCTATGAATGAAGGGTACTATGAAGTAGTACGGGAAGAAGAACTTAGATTGAGTTGTGAAGGATAGTATACGAATTAAAGAAAATTCATATTAAGTAGAGAGAGATTTAGAAGTTGTAAAATTTCAATTGAGGACTCATGTGATAGCTGAGTTGTATAAACCTTTGTTATGGGTAGAGGTTTGTGCTTGGTGTAACAACTGCTTAGCTTATTATAGTGATAATCATTGGGATTGGTCGCGCTATCAATATGTATATGGCGAGAAGGTGAATCTTTTCTCATGTATATATTTGAAAGGTAGAGAATGATAATGTAGGTGCGAGTTCTTGAAACTCATAATTATGGTAAGTTCATCACTCATAATAATATGCTATGTTTTCGAACGTCTGAGCGAATGGACGCCTATGGTGTCTGGATAGTTCTTAAACTCATATTATTGTTTAAAATTCCTGAACTCATAAATGTGATAAGTTGATGGTACATACTAAGATATAGGAATGTTTAGACTGAAAATGAATTATTTTCAGTAGGCTTAGTATTGAAGGTGCTAGAGAAGATTAAGTATTGTTGCAGTAAGACAATGAAGGAAGATGGAGAATAGTATATTTCAAGTCATCTAGCTATGCTAGATTTTGAACTTTATTAAAATCGTGTTGATATGTACATTTTTAAAAGGAAAGAATGGGTTCAACTTTTGGAACCAATAGATTTTAAAAGAGCTATCCTTGGTATGTCTATGCTAATTTCTTCAGCTAGATAGAAATTGATTTAAAATTTTCAAAATGAATTTTATATCATCCGTGCATTTGATGCAAGGATTATAAAATTATGGAGTTATTAATGCAATTGAACCTGGTGTTGGATGTGATCTTAGGATCAACAACCCGCTATGGTATGATTTATAATGAAGAAATCACAAACTGATGAAGTCCTCAACGTACTATAAAAAGTACGGTATCATGACGTCATATACTGTTTTGATGTATTGCGAAAAGAATTTAAAGAAGTAGTCGACGTCAATTGAGTTGACTAGACGAATGTTTCACGTTGATATCCAATTTATTGGTATGGTCTAAGCTACTTGATTCGGCTAGACAAATGGTATGTCATCGAGCTTTCTTTGAGAACTTGTGCCAAGCCAAATTGTTTTGGTGCAGAATCTAATGATTTAGTCTGAGGAGAACATGGAAGAGGTAGTTACTTTATTTGTGATTGTAAACTAACCGTTAAAGAAGGGCTTACGGCAAAATGTTGTTTAACCTAGTAAGGGTTCATGGTCAATTTGACCCCTCAGCAAAAGTATGAAATGTTTTAAAAGGAAATTTTATATTCCTCGTTATTCCTTCTACTTCATGATTCTTGATAGGTTATGGGGGTTAGGAATGAGGGAAAGATAAGAACTCCGTTGAAGTGAAGTTGAGATGAAAGGTAGGCTAAAATTCCGAGGACGAAATTTTGTAAAGAAGGGGTGAATGTGATGACCCGGGTAAGGGTGTGGTTTTAAGAAATTCCGAGGACGAAATTTTTATAAGGGGGGAAGAATATAACAACCCGGAATTTTGGATTATCCAGAATTTAGGTTTAAAGAATTAGTTATTAATAAAATGAATTCTTATTAATACTATTATGTGCTATATGTTTATTAATCGTTCTAGAACCTAGGATGATTATAAGTCGGGAGTATTCTGGCTACGAGCTAGATTGATCGAATAAGAATTTTCAAGACGAAAATAAAAATTTTCCGGGAACAAAAATATTTTCGGGGAAAAAGACGAAATATGCATTATTCATCCGTTTCTGCTCGGAGATTTATTTTGCATTTCCGAGAAGTTATTGATTACGTATAATTTTGAGACATGAGAGAATATTTAATAATATTTCAGTTATGGTAAAAACGAAGTTTTCGCCTGCGGACTAAAAACCTAAGGGTTAGGAAAAGTGAGTTCCGATGATTTAATGTTTACGTACAATAATTAGGATTTTTATGCGTGAGGAATACGAGTATAGCAATAGGATTGATAGGACGTATAATACGATTATCGTACGAATTAAATACAAAGAGAATAAGAGAATACGAGATTGAGATGCGTAGAATACGATTAGTCTTAATGGCTAAGTAATAATAAGTTAAGTAATGACTAAGTAAACTTAATAGCTAAGTAAAGTACTTATGCTTAATAGCTAATTAAAGTGCTTAACTTAAGGGCTAAGAAGACTTAAGAGCTAAGTAAACTTAAGGGCTAAGAAGACTTAATGGCTAAGTAAGTGTGGAGGCTAAGTAAACTTAGGGCTTAAGTAATGAATAGTTCAGAGGTTAAGGGGGGCAAAATGACTAAACTACCCATAACTTTGGTTTTCTATAAATAGGAATCTCATTTCAATTGTTTTGGGATTTTTAAAATCCTTCAACATAGAGAAAGAAAGAGAGAGTTAGGATGGGAAGAAGAAGGAGGAGGAAGAGCTTGCTCATGTGCAAACTTTGTCCGACAGGAGAAGATTAAAGGAGAACAGAATTTGAATGAGCAGTTCAGCGTAAGCTGTAGTTGTGCATAAGGCAAGTTTCCTAACTTCATTCATATTACATGAATGCTAGTTTCTTAAACTTCTCAGATGTTGAACTTGAGAAGTTTTGTCTATGTGCAAACGTGTGATATTTGTACAAGGTGGTAGAATGTATGAGGATTTGAGCCATAATTTGAACACTTCGGTGTTTCTATGATATGCATTGTTCTGTGATTGAGTTGTTCAATACAAGTATGTTCTATTTATACATGAATTGTTATTGTTAAGTCTGTGCTATTGATTCTAGCCAGATAGTATGTGTATGAAAAAGTTAGAAGATGAAAGTATTTCAAAGTAAAAATGACTGATGTTTTAAGATGATAGGAATCGAGACTATTACTATTATTCAAGCTGCTTCATAACCTTTGTTCGATTATAGAATTTCTAAAGATATGTTTTAATTCTGAAGTTGTTTGTTCAACTGTTATGACTTTTTGGGCAATTGAATGCTCACACTTGCTTTAAATGAAAAACAATTTCCAGCGAACAAGGTTAGAAGAACTTAAAGATCCCGTAAAGATCAAGTTGACGGTATCCAGATGAAGTACCAGTCAGAAGGTGAATGAGCGAGAAGATCAAGTGAAGACTTGTAATGTAGAAAGATAAAACTGAACAATAGACTAGTCTAATAAACTATTATGTATCCTTGGTGGTGGATAAAAGTCACTCTTGTAAGATGAAATGAATAATGTATTTATTATTATTTGTAAGGAAAAAGGTTATAAGGTTTCTAGAACCTGGGATTTGAGAGTGTATGTCGTTATATTTCAGTATATAATGATGTATGTTGGATGAAGGATGTACTCGTGATGTACGGAATCCGGGTGTGAAGATAGACCGGATTTCGGGGCGTTACAGTACATATGTGTTGGAACATGGTAGCTGATATGGTTGCAGGTTTTTCATCTCATGTGTTAAGGCTCTGCTTCTGCAGAGCCATTTTTTTTCAGTCTGCTCGAAGTGGCGCGGCCGCGCCACTTCCATAGACCAATACCGCGCGATCGCGCGTGGTGCAGTTCTGAGATGATGATTTGAGTTTTTTGATTTGTTTTGAGCACGCTATAATAGTTAGGTTAAGCCTATAAATGACCCTATCATGTGATTAGATATTGTTTGAACATGTCTGATGTTTTAGCATTATTTGAGCGAAGTTTTCAAGAAAACTTCAAGTTTTGGAAAAAGCTAGAAATGGTAAACTTGACTAATGTATATTCTGATCTTGCAAGCATGTTAGTATGGTTTTGAAATGCATATCGGACATACTAGTTTATGTATATGAAGTTCATATCGAAGCATGAACATGTTAGGCTTATTAGTAAGCTTTGCTAATGAAAATACGAACTTTGAACGTGAATGTTGAGGTGCTACTTTAAAAGTTAGAACCTGATGATTATGGACAGGTTAGATGTTACCTTTAGATGCACTCATGTATCATAAATGTATATATACCATGCTTAGTTATTATAGTTCAATGAAATCATAAACGAAGCATATTTTCAAACAAAACGATGTTAAATGCATATATGCGGTATAAACACTCACAAGCATGTCTAATATGAGTTATATGACTACTTTATATGTTTAACAATCAAGCATGATGGACTTTGTGATTTCATAACCTTATATGGCCTTAATTTGTTGAGATGTCTAACTTAGGACCATATCATGCGAAACGGGACCTAGATTAAACTAGGAAAATGCAAAAGTACACTTAACATGTTAATATGTGTTATGTATGTAAGGATGTGCAGGCTAGGCCAAGCAATTAGTTGCTCAATCCTGGTTTGAACAGGGAGTTGCGCGGCCGCGCGTCTCCTTAATGCAAATTAAGTATGAGCGCTTGATCTCTTCTATGCAGACGGTTTTCTCGCTATTTTTTTTTTGCAGTTGCATACTTGTATTATAGCTCTAGCATGTATTATATGACCAGTACATGTCCAATGTGATTAGAAGCAAGCTAAATCATATGAGTAAATGTTTAATGATGTGATTATAGACTTTCAAGTGATGAGTCCAAAAAGTATTTACAAACTATAAGGCAACGATTAAGGACTATGTTAATTGATGTTCATGGGGGTTTACAAACTGATTTTGTGTTGTAAGTGTGTAAGGTATGAAATGAAGTATGTGAAGAGTATACAACTAAGTAGATGCTTAAGTATGCATTTAAACTTACATATCAAGCATGAGCACTTTTAACTAATGAATATCTTATATATATATTACTTTATGTTAGGATTTGAAAGAGTATTGTTGAGCGATATTTTGGTAAACTACGCTTAAGGCAAGTTTCCTAAACTTACTCCAATTACTATTGAGCAAGTTTCTCTAACCTTACTCAAAGTCATATTGAGCAAGTATTCGAACCCTACTATTATTGTTGTGCAATATCATTGCAAATACCGTAAGCTTATCTCTTGAATACAAGTTATATTACCTTCTCGTTCGAAAGAGCTAATATGCTTAAACCCTTGTGAAAGTTATTATTCATGTTAAACTTAGTATTGATCTTGAATATTGCGAAAGAGTCAATGCCATTTGATTCGGCTAGACTATATGCATGTTATAATAAAATTGTCTAAACCAATTGATTGGTGCGGAAATCTTGAAAACTGAGTTGAACAACCCTTTTGGTAAGGGGAGTGTACGTTGTTGGAAACCCCAACACATGAATAAATATTATTGTGGTGTTATGCATAACATGAAGTATTGTAGACTGATCATCTATAGTACTTGATATTTTTTGTTATCAGTTTAATATTGGTAACTCTAGTGAAAGTTCAATGGTCCTTAGTGACTGCTCAGTATAAATTGCTTACCCAGTTGGGTACATTGTTAGCCGTTGAATTCATATA
The DNA here is from genome assembly GCA_020205605.1 of Panax ginseng. Taxonomy (NCBI): domain Eukaryota; kingdom Viridiplantae; phylum Streptophyta; class Magnoliopsida; order Apiales; family Araliaceae; genus Panax; species Panax ginseng. The sequence continues at coordinate 42,834,616 of CM035146.1, forward strand.
TATCTGTCGAATTATATTGAATTGTCATATCCCTTATTCATGATGTTATTCTGACACTTTGAACTATCTTAGAAATAACCCTTCGATATTTCAAACCTTGTGATATTATATCCTACACCCTTGTTGTATATTACTTGCTGGGCAATTTGTGCTCATCCTTGCTTATTTAAAACCTTTCAGTTAAGGCGAAACAGGGAGGTGTATCTGGGAAAGACAAGGGCAAGGGCAAGTCTATCGACTAGGTTGCCCCTTTATGTTTAAATTAATCTTGTTGTATTAAGACTATTTGCAGACTATGTTTAAGCTTAAGTAGTATCATGTAATAAGTCTTTATTAGATATTATTATGTAATCTATTAAGTATTGTAGGTTGCGAGACTTGGGGGAATAATTATAATAAATCATTGTATATTATTCTAAAGTAGATTTTTCGTTGTGTATGCGTTATTTTAGTTATTATGTTAATACTTTGAGAAAGTGACGAACCGAATTTGGGTGACCAAGTGGAGGTTAGAATTTGGGGGCATCACATGTTGGTATCAAAGCTATAGTTATAAACCTTAGGAACGAGACTCCTTCGACTATAACTTAAGAAAACTTAGAAGTTAGGAAAAGGGATACAACTCATGTAGAGTTTTCCCTGAGAGACTTAGTGTGTTATGAAATGTAACTTCATTCTATACAATGAACTTACGTTTATTTAACATTTTGATAGAGTTGTTATTTGTCTTGTCTTATGTTGGTGATTGTAGGATGACTGCCATGGGAGGACCTAGCCGAGTAGTTGAGGAGGAGCCGCGGGATATCCACGTAGTCTATGAGGCACCCTTGATAGCGGAGCCTATATCGGTAGTTATCCCTATTTATGACGATGATGAGGAGGAGGAGATGGTGCCTCTACCTGAGGAATCTAATCCGGAGGAGGAGCCTATGGAGGAGGAACCAGAGCCCATGGAGGACTCCGACGAGACTACTTTTGAGGATCGAATGCTAGGAGAGTATGAGGAGAATATTTTGGAGTTAGGAAGTAGAGTCCAAGAGCTAGAGACCAAGACTCTTGAGAGGCAGCTAGTGATGCAGGAGATGTAGGTGGAAATTGCTCACCGTAAGGAGGCAGGGATCCAGATGGGTGCCTTGTTTCATCGATCGGTGGCAAGGAATGTTGAGTTGGCAGGAAAGTTAGAAGAATTAGAACAGAGGGTGTTGAGTGAGAAGACGGAGAAGGAGGCTCTCAGAACTCAGTTAGAAATGGAGGTGATGGATAAGATCCACTTCAAAGAGAAGTGGGAGGATTCTAATGACAGAGTTGGTGATCTTGAAGATGAGGTGTGATGCAAGAGGAGGAAGATGAACAAGATGGGGTATGCTCTACGCACGGCCATGGAGAGATTGATCGATGGGATAAATCACTACCCCGCTGAGAAAGGACAGACCCGACACACCATAAGTCGGGATATGGTGGCACACATCACACAGAAGCAGTATCAGAGCGCCATGGAGCGTGAAATGTTAGATTGAGTCTGGAGGGAAAAGTTCAGTAGTGTTGTATTCTTAATTATGTGTAGTTAAAATATTGTTGTAATCTCAGTCTTTTGTGTAAGATGTGAGATAGTGGTAAACCCCGAACTTTTGAAAAATATTAGAGGGGTAGTAAGCTAGTGGTGTCCCCATTTTTTTTGTGATATTAGGGGATATGTGTTTTCATTTATAGTAGTATGCTATAAAAGAACATGTATTATAACCATTTGGCATATGAATATAAATGATCTTATTTCAGAAATGTGTTATAATCTTTTAGTTCTTTTCAATTGAGAAATGTCTAAATATGATAGTTAGATACTAAGATGAAAAATTTGTGATGCAAAGAAATGCCTTAGCCTTGACGTAGAATACATTTCCGAAGAGTCGAGTTAATGATGAGAGAGGTCCGATGAGATCCGATACAATGGTCGGTAGATTTATTGGGAGAAGCTTTGAGGGAAGAAAGCGAACTGTACCACTGTTCCCTCGAAAATGTCCCGAAGAATAACCTTCAAAGACTTTAAGAGTGTAGGACCCCAATTCATCTTTGGAACTCTTGACCCAATAGTTATGCAAACTGGATCAAGGAGATCGAGAAGGCCTTCACTATATAAGACGCTGCGTGGGTGAAGACCGGAAGATGTATTTGCCACATACATGATGAGGCGAAGCAAACTATTGGTGGGAAACTAATTAGCAGAGAGCGGGGGAAGGAACGATAACATGGGAAATGTTTACGACGTTGTTTTTCGAGAATTATTTTCCGAAGAGTATGAAGAGTAGGATGGAAGTGAAGTTCATAGAATTAAAACTCGGAGATATGATGGTGGTGCAATACGCTGCTAGGTTTAATGAACTAGCGTGATTTGCGGAGCACCAAATTGGGGATGAAGAAAGGAAGGCGAGACGCTTCGAGTAAGGATTGAATCCGTGGTTGTATAATAAGGTATCAGTCTTTCAGATTGATTCCTTTACGACTTTATTGGAGAAGGCAGTCATTGCAGAAGGTGGCAGTGAGGCCATAAGTCTATATCATAAGGAGAAGAAGAATACGAACACAGATAGTGAACACCGTGGAGGAAGCAGTAGCGGAGGAAGTAATTCGAGAAAAAGGAAATGGGAAAACAACAATAACAACCACAACAACAACAATCGAAATAATAACCAAGGTGGGAGTCACCAGGGAAATTTCAAGAGGAGGACCGAAACTTGTAACTAGTACGGAAGGAGCCATCAAGGAGAGTGCTGGAAAGGGAAGACCACTTGCTATAACTGCGGCCAAGAGGGGCATATATCGCCAAATTGCCCAAAGCCAAAGAAGATCAGGGGATGTTTTGCTTGCGGATCAACAGAGCACCAGATAAAGGATTACCCAAGAAAAGGAAGGCGAGTGGAAATTTGGCGGAGGCCGAGGAGGAGGAGCAAGTTAATGATTGGTGGACTCAAGACAACCCAACCGATCGAATCGCTCGAACCTTTAACATGACTATCCGGACGCAGATGGATTGTGAAGGACGTGGTTTCAGGTATAATCACAATCAATAATATAAATGCTTATGTATTATTTGATTCGGGTGCCACCTGTTCTTTTGTATCTGAAGAGTTTTCTTGTAAATTTAGTACACCCCGAGAACGTTTAGAAGATTCCTTGAACATAGAGGTTGCGAATAAGGAAATAATCCATGTAGAATACTGTCAGGAATAAGCATGTGAATGCTATTCCTATTTATATATGATTTGATTATGATATATATATATATGTATATGAATGAATAATATGCAATTATGCTTGCATTAAGAAAAGCTGTAAAGCCATGTGATAGATAATAGAAATATATGTACAAGGACTTAGAATGAATTGATCAAATATGTTAGGTTGATCCTACATAAAGCAAAACAGCTTTGTAAAGTCCTTAAAAAGAAATGATGTACAAGGACTATAAATATAGAAAGATCAAGCTTGTTAGGTTGATCTTATGATGTAATAGATAGGCTAGTCTGATCGTCGAGCATTGCACCAAAAGTCGTAGTCTGCCAGGTGAGTCAAGGTTAACTCGGGAGCTATCGAGGCAGAATGAGAGTATGCAAGATAGTAGATCTCAGAGTTCATAAACTGCAAGGGGAAATGAAGAAGGATCATAGTGTATCGAGAAGAGCTTCCTCGGGATCGTAGTGTGCTGAGGAAGTCATGTTCGTAATCGTAGTGACACTGACACGCCTACAAGCCGTCGGTCATCTCGCCAAGCAAAGATGTAAACGTAGACTACACTCATAATCGTGAGAGTCTCTCGATGCGAGAAGCTAAGTCAAGGATCGTAGATCACACTCTGAGTTCGTAGAGTCTATTGATTATATGCAGAGATCGTAGTCGAGCAAGATCAGATGAAGACAACAGGCACAAGGCAGAAATTATAGAGTGTCAATATCTGATCTCGGGATAGTAATGTCTGCATAGCCGAAGCTAAATCGTAGAGTGCAGAACTATGACTCCAAAAGAAGTGCTTACAATGCTAAGTCAGAATTGTACAGCAGATACGGTTCTCAACGAATGAACACTCCCAAAATATCCAAAGATATTAAGCCTCTGGTTGGCACTGCAAAGATGCAATCCACAGTAAGGGAACCAGAGAGCACTCAACGAATGGCATGTAGGCTAGTAGAAGAACTAAGCACCAATCCAATCAGCATCAAAATTTAGTTAAAAGGCCATTCGTGATGAAGTCTTCCATAAGATGATTCAAAGAAGACTTCAGCAGCTGACTAAGGAAAAGTCAGCTAATGTAGTTGCTGTCAAGAGAACAGAAGACAACGATCTTTGAAGCAACCAGGATCGTAGTGTTTGTCAGACAAAGAAAGAAGTGATGGAAGGTGAACCGAGATACTGGTCAGCTTCTGAAGAGAAAGGCTAAAGTGATTAAGTGCAGGGTCAGTTCATTGATGATAAGTGAGCGGAAGATCACCAGGAGAAAGCAAGCTGGATGCGCCATAAATCTGAAGTGTCTTGATATTCAGAAGGGGACCAGAGTAAGGAATTAGGCCATCAGTATTTGAGAACAGTCAAAGCAAAAAGAAGTATTGAAGCACTGCACAATACAGTGAAGAGGTGTTCTTCAGTGAAGATCCAAGAAACACTCTTCAGGATCGTAGTGTTAGATCTACGAGTCAACGAGCAATACTCAACAAGACACTACGATCAGGTCCTTGAAGACGTGCATCAGAATCGTAGAGTCCGAATAACTGAAGACTGAAGCATTGGCAAAGGTTCAATCTGAAGGGTAATATTCGGACAAGTGCCTATTGAGAGCATCGATGCAATAGGACAACCTCTGATCGAGGAATCAGAAAGAGCTGATAAAGTCTTCGACCTGCCCAAGACATTAAGGTAATACATCTGACAGGGTAGGTGAAACAGTAGACAGCAGCGTCAGAAAAAGTATGACAAGTCACATCATGTAGTCTACATCAAGCAACTTGAGATCTATGAAGATATTTGAATAGCCTTCAACGGTTACTTTCCAACGGAAGGATTGGGAAGAAGTATAAATAAGAAAGAGCTTCAAAGATCAAAGGTTGATGGAGTTGCCGAGTTTGGAGAGTAGGTGGACTGATATAAATCGTGTGAGATAGTGAGTCCGAAGGCTCACTCTACGATCCACCAAGAACACTCAGAAGTCAGATCAAGAAAGAAGTACAAGCGTGAGTTCTACTATGTAGAAGTGAGAGTTCTACTACATGAAGAGTGTTCTGAACTGCCGAGAGAAAGGAGAGCATCATGCCATCTGGATGTCCATCATGGAAAGACTCTAAGTACAACGGAGCAGAACTTACGGTCATCTTAGCAAGTCTATCATGAGAAGGCATCGAGTAGCAAGAAGGGAGATCACAAAAGCCATCTTGGTGTCAAGCATAAGAAAGCTTCTAAGTACTTCTGGAAGAGCTTACGGTCATCTTAGAAGCCTCTCATGCAAAGTCATCAAGTACCAAGAAGAATGATCTTCAAGGCGGTTCATCAAGGGGTCATCCAGGAGTAGTTGAACAACCTAAGAAGTCGAGCATCATGCAACACTCAAGCGCTTCTTCAAGGATGATCAAGCCAAGTGCTAAGGATAGAAGATGTTCAGAGCATGAAGACATCTTAGCAACAAAGACCGACTCCAACAACAACAAACAAACAACTCAACGAAGCTGTGGGCTGAGGGTCCTTGTCCAGAGGGACTAAATGAAGCAAGGCGAAGAGGGTCCTTGTCCGGAGGGACTAAACAAAGCAGGGCCAAAGGGTCCTTGTCCAAAGGGACTAAATAGAGTTCCAAGCCTGCTGGGCTTGAAGAGTTCCTAGGGAACTAGAAGAGTCCCAAGGCAGGCCTTGAAGAGTTCTTAGTGAACTAAAGTCCCAAGATTGTTGGCCTTAAAGGAATCGTAGAGATTCAGGGTGCTGTCCTTCCTTAGTGGAAATCCTGCTAGTTGAAAGCAGAAGAGTGGATTAGGAGCTTGAGTCTCTGAACCACTTAAAACCTCTTATGTCTTTTACATTATGTCATTTACTTCATGTCTATAAGTGCTATAACTGCTATGTATGTTCTAACTGCTTACAACTAAACTAACCCAACGAAAAATGTATGTATGATTATGAATATATCAATGAAGGGGAATCTTTTACTAATTCCGCTGTGCTTGAAAAGATTCTTATGTTTGTCATATACTTAAATATGAACAATACAACATTAACTAGAAAAGTATTTGATATAAAAAAGATCTATTCAACCCCCCCCCCCCTTCTAGATCTATTGTGCCCTTTGGGAACTAACAGTTGCTATCAGAGCAGGTTCTCATGCTATTCAAAAGCTAATCGCTTTGAGTCTGATCCTAGGCACTAACATTGTTCTAAACTTAGTTTAGTAGTAAGTAACTTGTTATATGCAGAAGAGCTCACACGTTGGAAATATTGTGTATAGGTAAAAATGTATACACTGAAGTCAACTCGCCAGATTGGTCCATATCCTCGATTGCTATATCAACAAGACCAATCCTAGCTTGCAGTCAATCTTGTTGTCTGAAGACCAGACAAGAGAAAGAAAGCAAGGGACATCAGTGACAAATAGTAAAGCATTCATCAGTCTGAAAGATGAAGAGGTCACGCGTACTAAGAAATGCTGATCGAGATGAGAAAGAAGATCTTCTCAAACTTATGAGTGACAAACCAACAACTGGGTGCTATCTTTGTAAACTCAAAGATGTCAAAGATCTTAATGCTACGATTCTCTTGATCTACATCTTCAAGACCACGACTGATTGATGAAAGGCCAACAAGAGCATTAAGCTGAAAGGAGCAAAAGTAAAAGCTATGCACATCAATACCTGAACTCAGTATATCTAAGGTAAATGATTGTTAAGAAACTGACAGTAAAAGGTACGGTTCCTCACCATTACTAATGTATACATCATATTTGCACCATCTTATGAACTATGACAGTATTCTGTCGAGAAGTCATAATCTACCTAAAAAGGTGAAGAGAGAAAGTAGTCTGAAGATGGAAAATTAAAATGTCTACAAACTTTCTCTTTAACCAAGTTTTAGGCTGAAGATGACATCTTAAAGAAAATCTGAAATAGATTATAAGAGTATCACAGACCAAATGAATTTTATGTTAAGTAATCATTGCTGATGTGCTAGTATGTATGTACAAGCCTATGTTCTAAATGTTTGGCAACACACAAAGAATGATCAGTTCTACAAGAGGATCTTGCTGATTTGTAGAAACTGATCACATCCATAAATCAACTAGATACTCATAAATCGTAGAGTTGATTCACACTCTGTGGACACTTAAACATTGTGAACATAACTCAGTAAATGATGAAACCATCATAGATAAAGAGTGTGTCATTAATTGTCAAATCCTACACACACTCACCATCATGCATCTCAAATGTATTATCTCAAGATAGTTGCATGCTTGAATATGTCTGTTGGTGATAAACATGATGATTATCCAGTTAAGAGGAATAAGGGTTTAGAAAACTAACCTAGCAGGACCCATTCAACAATGGGGACCAAAAGTAGAAATATACTTAAACCTGTAGGTACTTTGTCAGTCTGACCACACTAAGGAATGCTGAAGCAGACGACTTCATTCAATAGGACTCAACCAGCAGAAGGCTAAGGACCGTTCAGAGATAAGTCTGAGAAGGTTCCTATATGTCCAAGCCTATCCTTGAAGACCCTCTGAGCTAACCGAAATGGAGCTCACATGGCTGCAAATCTATATTTGGGAGCATGCCATGCAACAGAAGATAAAGAGGATTCTATGTGCCCATATCAAGAAGGACATGCTTTATGAAAAGGATCCTCAAGGGAAGCTCACAACAGAAGATCATTGAGCTTAAGACAAAATAAGTTCTTTACGAAGTAGAACTTCTCAAAACAAAGGACTGTCAAAGAAGACTACTTTCGTAGTGTTGTCAAATGATTGTAGAGTGATCAATCCTGAAAATACTCATCTCTACGATATAAGGAAAATTAAGCAATGATGATGATTCTAGTCAGAAGGAGAAATGATGGGCAACCTTCAAATGAACATGAAGAAGAAGGAATCACATCTATCTGAGAAGACAGCATCAACAATGGGGGAGCAGTGATCTATTAAGGAATAACAACACTAATAAACCTTGAAGAGATGTACCAGCTACAGAGTCCCAAAACTTTGTGGCTGATGAACCAAATGAAGATCCATAGTCAGTAGGAATGTCTCAAAACGCATCACTCGATAACCCTTGACCACCCAATCCATAATCATGAAGTGCCTACGATCAAACATATGATCGTAGAGTAAGAGTAGGAGGACACCACGACTTCAGCAATGCAGATACTTTAAGCTGGTAGAAGATCTTCCCATCAGAAAAGGTCTAATGAGATGTCATTGCAAACCACTGCCATAGTATTTCATCTGAAAAGCGCCTCAGGGACAAACCTGACCCTTAGCTCTCTCTAAGAGGTTGGCCTTTCCTGAGCTACCTTATCCTAGAAGGAATACTTGATCTAGTTCATCTCAGAAGAATCAAGTCAGTCAACGATCGTAGAGTTGAGTTTGAAAAGGACTAAACGATCGTAGTGCAACCACAACGATCGTAGTTCTACCAAAGGGTACTCCAGTTCACAAGGAGCATGAAGAATGAGACATCTGCTAAGCCATTCAAGTTAAGGAGCTAAGTTCAAATACATCAGTGATTGAGTTATGCTGCATCGAAGTAAGGAAGAAAGACAAAGCCATCCACCGCAGCATCTCTTAGAAATTGATCGTTGAGTCAACAAATGAAATCGTAGAGTCTATAGCTATCTCATCATGAGCTATCTCATCATGTTACTCTACGAATAAAAAGGTCAATGGTCAAAGTCACGTCAATTAAACGTCCACTCTTCTAATAACTGAAAAGTTGTGGGGAGTTACAGCTCATTACTGGGCAACGTGCAACCAATGGACAGTTGACACATCACTGACTATGCAGAGTTAGAAGGAACTGCCATAAAGACAAGTTCAAATCTGCAGACAGTTACCAAAAGATATTGAACCTTTCTCCCTCCCATTTTCAAAACCCTAGAAAGCTTTTCAAGAGCAAAATCAGTTAACCCCCAGAGCCTTACCAACCAGACAGCCATCTCGCATAAACCTCTCTATATCTAACACCTACATTCATCAAACTACTCAACATGGAAAACTGGCAAGTAATCACTGGTATTCAGCTTGGAACCAAATCGTTTGAGAAATCTGAAAAGAAGTTCAGGGATATTCTCGAGCTTGTAAAGAAGGCTGGATTTTCAGAATGCCTTGAGACAAATACTCGAGTCTACTACAACCTGGTTAAAGAATTCTACTCAAAAGTCTCTATAAATTCGGAAACCCTTACTACCAAGGTTAAAGGTTAGTCTCTCAAGTTAAAATCTTCTGACCTCAATCAATACCTAGGTTTTCCTAACCAAGGGCTAAAGAACCTTGATATTTTCAACACTGCACTAGCAAAGGAAGTTATAGGGTATCAAAGAAACCCTAGTTTCAAGGACATGAAGAAGGAGTTTCCTGAGCAATATGAGTTCCTTGCTGAAATAGTTGGAAAGTGCATACTGTGTAAGAACACTGCACATGACATAGTGATCGACCAACAGTTGAAAATCATGTCAGCAATAGTTCTGAAGAAACAAATCAACTTTGGAGCTATCTTATTTGATCAGATCTCCAAGTGGGTAGAGAAGGCTAAGAAGAAGCTCCTGACCAAGGTATTTCATGGAGGTTCTTTGAGTATCATCTTCAAGAAAAGCTAGGGGAAAGATCAAGGATGATGAGGAGAAGCCCACGAATGTGCACAAAGTAATGTCTCCACAGTTATTTGAAAACTGGAAGAAGAACCCCAAGGAAAACAAAAGGCTGATAGCTGGGAGCAACAGTAGAGCCTCTGCAAAGAAGAGGAAGACAGTAAAGACAGAGAGCTCTGAGTCCAGTGACTCTGAAGCAGCTAAAATCACACCAGCTAGAAAGAAATCAAGAAGTGTGAAGAGAGCTGGTGATGTGAAGAAAGCCAAGGCCCCATCAAGAAGTCTCTCCTCCTTAAACAAGGACAAAGAAGAAAAAGTCCCAACTACTGAAACAACAAAGAGGAGAAGCAGCAGGTTGCTTCAAGGGCCAGTTAGCAAGAAAGATAAGGTGGATGACAAACTAGCCTTAGCTTCTCAAATCAATGCATCTGCTGAAGAAAGGGACGTAGAGTCAGCAGAAGAGAAGGAAACTGAAAATGTGGTCCAGTCCTCACAGTCAGCATCCAACAATGAAAATGAAGCAGATGTGATGAAGGAAAGTGCAGAAACTGCTGAAGAAGAAAAGTGCTCGCCCCATGGCCAATCCTCAGAGCAGTCACTCTGATGAAGAAAAAGAAATTCATGATGATCAAAGTGCATCCCCAAATGCAACTGCCCCAACCAGCCTAGAGAATGGGTCAGAAAATGCTATTTAAGAAGAAGAAGAAGAAGATGTCCCCTCAAACCAAGAAAGCTCTCATGATGGCTCAGAAAGTGATGAGGCTAAGAAAGAAGAGTCTGCTCCTGCCAGTGCTGATCTCCAAAGAAGTTTATCTGATGAGCAAGAGGAGTCAGAGACTGAAGAAGAAGAAGAGTCTGTCTCTCCAATAGTTAAACCTCCACGTAGAAGGAAGAGCTACAGGCTGCAAGCCCAGTTTGCCTCCAAAAGGAACAACAGCCAATCAAATGCCATCATTGAATTAAGTGATGATGAATCTGTATCCCCAGGAGAAGATGTTGAAGAAGAAGCTAGCAGTGAAGAGGAAGAATCTAAGGAAAGACTTGCTGAAGAAGGATCTGATAATGAAATGTTGCAGCAAGAAAGACTATCTACTGAAGCTGATCTAAGTGGTTCTAGTTCTGAGAAGGAAGAAGCAGAAAATGATTCAAACTCTGAAAATCAGGAATCAGAACCTCACCCAGTTCTCTCACCTGCAAAATCTACAAAGAAAATTGTGGTAGAAGTCCCAAATGAACCATCAGAGACTCCACTAGACAGATGGGTAAAGCAGCTCAGAGTAACAAGAATGACTTCCTTTGACTTAGTCAGGAACTGGAACAACATGGAGCTAGACTACTCAACCATTCTCTACAATCCTGATGATATGCAGATGAGATGGTTCTTCCAGTGGATACCTTGGCTAAAGGCCTTTAATGAAGGAGATAGAAGCTACTTCAGCTGGTGTTATAAGACTTTTCCAAGCATGGAACTGGTAGCCCAAAACTTCCCAAGGGTGAAAACCTATGCTACCAAGATGATAACCAACCAGCCTCACTTCAAGGTCTATCGACAAGCTGAAAATATCTACATCCCCTACGATCGTAGAGTAGATTCTGAAGGAAGAAGGGTCATGACCAAGGAGCTGATCGTAGAGTCTGTTAACTCTATGGCTGATGGTGTTCAAGCCCAATCTCAGAAGCCTCCTTATGATTAAGCATTGCTATCAGTCACTCCATCATCCTCCATAAACAATTGGTACTCCACGATTGTTCAGATTATCCAAACATTTGAAAATCTGTCCAAAGATGAAAATCGTAGAGTCCAATCCATTGCTCAACCTGAAGCTACCAATCAAGAGGATCAAATCGCTGGAGGGAACTCATCAAGAGCTCTGGATGATCTAAGCAAGAAGATATCTATACTTACCAAGAATCACGAAGGCGGGGCAAAAGCAGGAGATTATTCTTTCCAGCACAAGCTTCAAGCTATCTTGGTTGATGTATCTCTCAAACTCCAAGAGAGAGATATCATCTCTCAGAAGGCCATCCAAGATCAGAAGGCAGTAGCTCTACAAGTTCAGGAGGCCAATGCAAAGCAGATCAAAGCCCTCTCTGACAAGATTAACGATCTGAAATAGTCCTTCTCTGTGCAACTTGAGCTCGGCCAGCAAGAACTAAAGTTTGAAGTTGCAAACTCCTCCTACCTGATGGAGCAGCTTATGTCTAACATGGAGCATCTCTCTCAAATGACTGATGACAAAAAGGAGGAGAAAAAGAGGCAAAGAAAGAAGAGGAGCAAAAGGCACTCGAAGAAGAGCAGAGGGTTAAGGGAGAAGAAGCCAAAGAAGAAGAAAGTAGCAGCAGATAAAGAATGATCATCTGAGGGGGAGCCTGAAGATGATGATACCAAAATCACAGAAGCTGAAGGGGAGCCAGATCAGAAAGGTGATGAAGGTGAGCCAAGCAAAGATAGAAGGTCATCACCTGAGGGGGAGAAATAACAAGAAGCAGAAAAAGATGAGTAGCTGATCATCAAGCATCCTGGAAACACACATGGAGCCAAGGAGGTACATCTCTAATTTGTTAGGAATGTTCAGGATCCAGGATATAGAATGTCTTAAGGTTTAAATTGCCATATCAATATAAATGACATTCATGATTAACTGTTTTAGAAATACAGCTGCTCACTGTATATAAGATTCATTCATAACATGCATATGCACTTATTGTTTTTGTCATAATCAAATAGGGGGAGATTGTCAGGAATAAGCATGTGAATGCTATTCCTATTTATATATGATTTGATTATGATATATATATATATATATATATATATGTATATGAATGAATAATATACAAGTATGCTTGCATTAAGAAAAGCTGTAAAGTCCTGTGATAGATAATAGAAATATATGTACAAGGACTTAGAATGAATTGATCAAATATGTTAGGTTGATCCTACATAAAGCAAAACAGCTTTGTAAAGTCCTTAAAAAGAAATGATGTACAAGGACTATAAATATAGAAAGATCAAGCTTGTTAGGTTGATCTTATGATGTAATAGATAGGCTAGTCTCGATCACGAGCACTACACCGTAAGTCGAGTCCGCCAGTGAGTCAAGGTTAACTCGGGAGCTATCGAGGCAGAATGAGAGTATGCAAGATAGTAGATCTCAGAGTTCATAAACTGCAAGGGGAAATGAAGAAGGATCGTAGTGTATCGAGAAGAGCTTCCTCGAGATCGTAGTGTGCTGAGGAAGTCATGTTCAGAATCGTAGAGACAGCCTGCCTACAAGCCGATCGGTCATCTGCCGAAGCAAGACAGAAACGTAGACTACACTCAGAGTCATAGAGTCTACTGATGTCGAAGCCAAGTCAAGGATCAAAGATCACACTCTGAGTTCGTAGAGTCTATTGATTATATGCAGAGATCATAGTCGACCAAGATCAGATGAAGACAACAGGCACAAGGCAAAAATCATAGATTGTCAATATCTGATCTTGGGATCGTAGTGTCTGCACAGCCGAAGCTGAATCGTAGAGTTCAGAACTATGACTCCAAAAGAAGTGCTCACAATGATAAGTCAGAATCGTAGAGCAGATACAATTCTCAACGAATGAGCACTCCCAAAATATCCAAAGATATGAAGCCTCTGGTTGGCACTGCAAAGATGCAATCCACAGTAAGGGAACCAAAGAGCACTTAACGAATGGCATGCATGCTAGCAGAAGATCTAAGCACCAATCCAATCAGCATCAAGATTGAGTTAAAAGGCCATTCGTGATGAAGTCTTCCACAAGATGATTCAAAGAAGACTTCAGCAGCTAACTAAGGAAAAGTCAGCTAATGCAGTTGCTGTCAAGAGAACAGAAGACAACGATCTTGGAAGCAACCAGGATCGTAGTGTTTGTCAGACAAAGAAAGAACTAATGGAAGGTGAACCGAGATACTAGTCAGCTTCTGAAGAGCAAGGCTAAAGTGATTAAGTGCAGGGTCAATTCATTGATGATAAGTGAGCGAAAGATCACAAGGAGAAAGCAACCTGGACGCGCCATAAATCTGAAGTGTCTTGATATTCAGAAGGGGACCAGAGCAAGGAATTAGGCCATCAGTATCTGAGAATAGTCAAAGCAAACAGAAGTATTGAAGCACTGCATAATACAGTGAAGAGGTGTTCTTTAGTGAAGATCCAAGCAACACTCTTCAAGATCGTAGTGTTAGCTCTACGAGTCAACGAGCAACACTCAACACTCAACAAGACACTATGATCAGGTCCTTGAAGACGTGCATCAGAATCGTAGAGTCCAAATAACTGAAGACTGAAGCATTAGCAAAGGTTCAATCTGAAGGGTAATATTCGGATAAGTGCCTATTGAGAGCATCGATGCAATAGGACAACCTCTGATCGAAGAATTAGAAAGAGGTGATAAAGTCTTCGACCTGCCCAAGACATTATTGTTATACATCTGACACGGTAGGTGAAAAGTAGACTACAGCATCAGAAAAAGTATGACAAGTCACATCATGCAGTCTACATCAAGCAACTTGAGATCTGTGAAGATATTTGAATAGCCTTCAATGGTTACTTTCCAACGGAAGGATTATGAAGAAGTATAAATAAGAAAGAGCTTCAAAGATCAAAGGTTGCTGGAGTTTCCGAGTTTGGAGAGTAGGTGGACTGATATAAATCATGTGAGATAGTGAGTCCGAAGGCTAACTCTACGATCCACCAAGAACACTTAGAAGTCAGATCAAAAAAGAAGTAGAAGTGTGAGTTCTACTATGTAGAAGTGAGAGTTCTACTACATGAAGAGTGTTCTTAACTGCAGAGAGAAAGGAGAGCATAATGCCATTTGGATGTCCATCATGGGAAGACTCTTAAGTACAATAGAGAAGAGCTTACGGTCATCTTAGCAAGTCTATCATGAGAAGGCATCGAGTAGCAAGAAGGGAGATCACAAAAGCCATCTTGGTGTCAAGCATGAGAAAGCTTCTAAGTACTTTATAGAAGAGCTTACAGTCATCTTAGAAGCCTCTCATGTGTAGTCATCAAGTACCAAGAAGAATGATCTTCAAGGCGGTTCATCAAGGGGTCATCCGGAGTAGTTGAACAACCTAAGAAGCTGAGCATCATGTAACACTCAACTGCTCTTTAAGGATGATCAAGCCAAGCTGCTAAGTATAGAAGATGTTCAGAGCATGAAGACATCTTAGCAGCTCAACACCGACTCCAACAACAACAAACAAACAACTCAACGAAGTTGTGGCACTGAGGGTCCTTGTCCAGAGGGACTAAATGAAGCAGGGCCAAGAGGGTCCTTGTCCGGAGAGACTAAACAAAGCAGGGCCAAAGGGTCCTTGTCCAAAGGGACTAAATAGAGTTCCAAGCCTGCTGGGCTTGAAGTGTTCCTAGGGAACTAGAGGAGTCCCAAGGTTGCTGGCCTTAAAGAGTTCTTAGTGAACTAAAGTCCCAAGGCTGCTGGCCTTAAAGGAATCGTAGAGATTCAGGGTGCTGCCCTTCCTTAATTGAAATCCTGCTAGTTGAAAGCAGAAGAGTTGATTAGGAGCTTAAGTCTCTGAACCACTTAAAACCTCTTGTGTCTTTTACATTATGTCATTTACATTATGTCTATAACTGCTATAACTGCTATGTATATTCTAACTGCTTACAGCTAAACTAACCCAACGAACAATGTATGTATGATTATGAATATATCAATGAAGGGGAATCTTTTACTAATTCCGCTCTGCTTAAAAAGATTCTTATGTTTGTCATATACTTAAATATGAACAATACAACATTAACCAGAAAAGTATTTGATATAAAAAGGATCTATTCAACCCCCCCTTCTAGATCTATTGTGCCCTCTGGGAACTAACAATGTTTATCAAAATTATCGCACAAACGTTAGAGAACATGAACTGAGCGTAGACATGATTCCTATTAGACTGGGAGAATTTGACGTAATACTGGGAATGGATTGGTTATATAACCATGCAGCGATAATTGACTGTCAGAACAAGTGTGTGAACCTTCAGACTCCGAGTAAGTCTAAAGTAGTGTTTCATGGTAGCTCATCGCTTAAGCAATCATGGTGCGTTACGATGATGCAGGCCAAGAAGTTGTTAAGGAAAGGATGTGTAGGTTATTTAGTTTACATCGTAGATACTCGGAAAAAGGGAGTAGCGATTAAAGATATACCCATAGTGAATGAATTTCAAGACGTGTTTCTGGATGATCTGCATGGTCTTCTACCAGATAGAGAAATCGAATTCATAATAGACTTAGCACCGGGAATGACACCGATTTCGAAAGCTCCATATCGTATGGCGCCAGTAGAAATGAAGGAATTGATGATACAACTTCAAGAGTTACTGGATAAAGGTTACATTAGACCGAGTGTGTCTCCTGTGGGAGCACCAGTGTTATTCGTGAAGAAAAAGGATGGATCGATGAGGCTCTATATTGATTATCGAGAATTGAACAGAGTAAAGATTAAGAATCAATATCCATTACCGAGGATAGATGACTTGTTTGATCAACTTAAGGGAGCAAAATGTTTCTCGAAAATCGACTTACGGACAAGATATCATCAACTGAAAGTGCGGGATGAGGACATACCAAACAATGCATTTCGAACCCGTTATGGACATTACGAGTTTTTGGTAATGTCATTCGGTTTAACTAATGCTCCGGAAGTATTCATGGACTTGATGAATCGTGTTTTCAAGCCATACTTTGATAAATTCATAGTAGTTTTCATCGACGACATTTTGATCTACTCAAAAACAGAGGAAGAACACGTTGAACATCTGAAGATTGCTTTGGAGGCACTGCAAAAGGAGGAGATGTATGCGAAGTTTTCAAAATATGAATTTTTGATGAAGAAGGTTCAATTCTTAGGCCACGTGGTGGATGAGAATGGAATCTCAGTAGACCCCGAAAAGGTTGAAGCGGTAAGTAGTTGGGAACAACCGAGAACACCGACGGATGTGATGAGTTTCCTAGGGTTAGCAGGGTACTATCGAAGATTCATCCAAGATTTTTCTAAGATAGCGACCATGTTTACTAATCTGACGAGAAAGACGGTGAAATTCGTATGGACTGACAAATGCGAGGAGAGTTTTCAGGAGTTGAAGAGGAGATTAAGTGAGGCACCTGTATTATCTTTACCAGATGATACGGGAGGATTTGTAGTATATAGTGATGCATCGCATAGAGGACTGGACTCTGTGCTAATGCAACATGGGAAGGTCATTGCATATGCGTCACGACAATTAAAGGATTACGAAAAATGATACCTTACTCATGACCTAGAGTTAGCGGCCGTAGTTTTTACATTAAAGATATGGAGACATTATTTGTACGGAGAGAAATGTGAGATATACACGGACCACAAAAGTTTAAAATATATCTTCACATAGAAGGAGTTGAATATGCGTCAGAGGAGGTGGTTAGAACTAATCAGAGATTATGACTGTGAGATTCTTTATCAGCCGGGGAAGGCAAACGTAGTTGCCGTCGCTCTGAGCAGGAAAGGAAGAGAGAAATTATTTCAACTGACGACTCAGGAGGAGTTAATAAGAGATATGGAGAAGTTGGAAATAGAAGTGAAGGGACCCGAGAGGTCTGAGGAGAAATTATTTGTAATGGAAGCTTGTCCGACATTGTTGGATAGAGTAAAGGAAGCACAGGGGAAAGATGAAGAATGCGAGAAAATCAGGAAAAGAATTACGGAAAATGAGGAAGGAAAATTTCGAATAGATAAAGACGGTATTTTAAGATTCGAAGGGAGAGTGTGGGTACCGGCGGTAACCGAGTTGAGAGAGGAGATTTTGCACGAAGCACACAATACGACGTATTCCGTTCATCCGGGAGGCACTAAGATGTATCGAGGCTTGAGACAATATTTTTGGTGGCCCAATTTTAAACGGGAAGTCGCGGAGTGCGTTAGTAGATGTTTGACTTGTCAACACGTAAAAGTCGAGCATCAACGGCCGAGTGGGTTGCTACAATCATTGGAAATACCAGAGTGGAAATGGGAGCATATTACGATGGATTTCGTGGTAGGACTTCTGGTCACGCAGAAAGGATTGGATGCCATTTGGGTTATCATGGATCGACTTACAAAGACCGCACATTTTCTACCAATCAAGATCCGCTACAGTTTGAATCAGTTAGCAAATCTGTACGTAAATGAGATTGTTTCATGACATGGAGTGCCGGTATTGATTGTTTCTGAACCAGCGTTTCACGTCAAAATTCTGGAAAAGCTTGCAAGAGAGGATGTGAACTTAGTTAAGGTTAAGTATTGCTTATCATCCTCAGACAGACGGACAAAGTGAGCGAACAATACAAACGCTAGAGGATATGCTTAGAACTTGCGTGATGGACTTCAAGGGAAATTGGGACGACCACTTACCCTTAGTCGAATTTGCGTATAATAATAGTTACCATTCGAGTATCGGAATGCCACTATACGAAGCTCTTTATGGAAGAAAGTGCAGAACGCCAATATGTTGGGATGAAGTCGGAGAATGACGAATACTCGGACCAGAGTTAGTACAACAAACTGTGGACGTGGTAACGGTAATAAGGGCTAGACTTGTCACTGCTCAAGATCGCCAAAAAAAGTATACAGATTTGCATCGGCAAGACCAAAATTTTGAAATCGGGAGTTTTGTATTCCTGAAGGTATCTCCATGAAAGGGAAAGATCTGTTTCGGCAAGAAAGGGAAACTGAGTCCAAGATTCATAGGACCGTTCGAGATACTCGAGCGAGTGGGCGAAGTAGCGTACAAAGTTGCACTACCACCTGAGTTGGAGCACATCCATAATGTGTTTCACATATCCGTGTTACGTCCGTACAAGCCTGACTACAAGCACGTGATTTCTTACGAACCCATTCAAGTAAAGAAGAACTTAGCGTACGAAGAAATTCATGTCCAAATTCTGGATAAGAAAGAGCAAACCTTGAGAAATAAAGTTATTTCCTCTGTAAAAGTACTTTGGCGTAACCACGATGTCGAGGAGGCAACGTGGGAGTTAGAAGATAGGATGATGAGGGATTATCCCCATCTGTTTGTGTAACCTTGTAGCAATTTCGGGATGAAATTTTTTATAATGGGGGAGGATGTAATACCCAAGAATTTTCACGTCTTCTTAAATGAATATCTTAATGAAAATGAATATTTATTTGAATATGAACGATTTCATGTTATGAAATGAGATAACTCAATTATATTAAATAACGGAATAATTGACGATATGTGGAGTTTTGTGATAAACTCATTGAAGCCTTGTGGGGTATGGTGATGGAAAATATTAACAGTAATATTAATTAATGAATGGATTATAAAGTAAGCAATTAAGTATATTAATTGTTAATTGTTGTGGTAGTATACTATTAGTTTATAATTGATGTGTGATATATTAATTATTTAATAATAAGTATTAATTAATTGATTATGTTTGTGGTAGAATATTGAATTTTAGTAATTAACTAATAATGTGTGATTACCATTAATTGCTAAATAATATTATATTAGCGATTATGTGCATTTACAACTTTATTATATAGTGTAGTGTGACATTGTGTGACTATATATTAAGTCTTATAAAACTATATTGTATGGACATTATGATTAACTATATTGGAACTATATGTAAGAAATACATTATCTATGTGACAATATGTATGTGGGTATGTATTAAATTAATATACCATGAATACATTGTAAACTATCATTTTGATAAAATGTACATGGATTATAGGTATGTTGCATATCATCTACCACCTTGAAATATTAGGTCAGGTTGTGACATTAGGTTATAATACATGGTTGAGATATGTATTAAAAATATAACATAAGAGTGAGAATGTGTAGGGGTATACAAGAATGCTAGTTATATTGGATTTTCCCAAAAAGATTATCCCGTTTACCCCTCATTTCTCAATCACATAAGTTTCAAAAAGTCTAGCCTATTCCTTTTCTTCCAAAGCTTACTAGCTAATGATCACGGGGGGAGTGACATTCATGATGCAAATCAACCACCAATTACATACTCCTTGATAACCTTCATGTAATTCTTCCATCCTTTGGGTTGAGTTCTTGGATAATGGTTTGGCATGGTCAATGAATTTCCTATAAATTGAATACTTCCCTTCATTCTTTGTGTTGTTTGAATTGTCTGTTGAATGTGAATTAAGGGTGTGAGTTGCTGAGCTTTGTAGAGTTCTAATCAGAGTAGTGAGAAAGTTCAATTTAAGCATCAAGGAGGTATACTCCCTAATGTTGTTCTTAGTTTGAGTTTTGTCCAAATTCTTGCCATCATATGAAATCTTTGGTAATTGATGTAGAATAGCATGTCATTGTGTTATATGAGTTGGTACACATGTGTTGGAACATGGTAGCTAATCTGGTTTCAGGTTTTTCATCTCATGTGTTAAGGCTCTGCTTCTGCAGAGCCATTTTTTTCAGTCTGGTCGAAGTGGCGCGGTTGCGCCACTTCTATAGGCCAATACCGCGCGGCCGCGTGTGGTGCAGTTCTGAGATGATGATTTGAGTTTTCTAATTTGTTTTGAGCACGCTATAACAGTTAGGTTAAGCCTATAAATTACCCTATCATGTGATTAGATATTGTTTGAACATGTATGATGTTTTAGCATGATTTGAGCTAAGTTTTCAAGAAAACTTCATGTTTTGGAAAAAGTTAGAAATGGTAAACTTGACTAATGTATATTCTGATCTTGCAAGCATGTTAGTATGGTTTTGAAATACATATCGGACATACTAGTTTATGTATATGAAGTTCATATTGAAGCATGAGCATTTTAGGCTTATTAGTAAGTTTTGCTAATGAAAATGCGAACTTTGAACGTGAATGTTGAGGTGCTACTTTAAAAGTTAGAACCTGATGATTATGAGCAGGTTAGATGTTACCTTTAGATGAACTCATGCATCATAAATGTTTATATACCATGCTTAGTTATCATAGTTCAAGGAAATCATAAACGAAACATATTTTCAAACAAAACGATGTTAAATGCACATATGCGGTATGAACACTCACAAGCATGTCTAATATGAGTTATATGACTACTTTATATGTTTAACAATAAAGCATGATGGACTTTGTGATTACGTAACCTTATATGGACTTAATTTGTTGAGATGTCTAACTTAGGACCATATCATGCGAAACGGGACCTAGATTAAACTAGGAAAATGAAAAAGTACACTTAACATGTTCATATGTGTTATGTATGTAAGGATGTGTAGGCTAGGCCAAGCAATTAGTTTCTCAGTCCTGGTTTGAATCTAGGAGGCGCATGCCACGCATCTCCTTAGTGCAAATCATGGTAGGCCGCCACTCCTCAGGACGACCAGCTTTCGCTAATTTTTTTTAGCAACAGATACTTGTATTATTTCTCTAGCATGTATTATATGACCAGTACATGTCCAATGTGATTAGAAGCAAGCTAAATAATACGAGTGAATGTTTAATTATGTGATTATAGATTTTCAAGTGATGAGTCGAAAAAGTATTTACAAACTATAAGGCAACGATTAAGGACTATGTTAATTGATTTTCATGGTGGCTTACAAACTGATTTTGTGTTGTAAGTGCGTAAGGTATGAAATGAAGTATGTGAAGAGTATACAACTAAGTAGATGCTTAAGTATGCATTTAAACTTACATATCAAGCATGAGCACTTTTAACTAATGAATATCTTATATACATATTACTTTATGTTAGGATTTGAAAGAGTATTGTTGAGCGATATTTTGGTAAACTACGCTTAAGGCAAGTTTCCTAAACTTACTCCAATTACTATTGAGCAAGTTTCTCTAACCTTACTCAAAGTCATATTGAGCAAGTATTCGAACCCTACTATTATTGTTGTGCAATATCATTGCAAATACCGTAAGCTTATCTCTTGAATACAAGTTATATTACCTTCTCATTCGAAAGAGCTAATATGCTTAAACCCTTGTGAAAGTTATTGTGATACCCCCAAATCCGGGTACTTCGATTCCACGGGATTTGGTGTTCACTGTACAAATATCATCTATATATCTACCCATAATAAATGCAAACCATGCAATAGATAGAAATAAATCTTCCCCTTATGGGTTACAACATCTGAATAATAAACATAATCCCAGGTCATACTAACCTTAAACATCTGTGTAGAAACATAAACAAATAAGTCTTAAACAACATCATTAACTTAAGTCTTAAACAGAAATACATCTTCATATAAAACAACAAGTCTTCATCACTTGTTAATCTTGCCCTTGCCTTTTGCTAGTAGAAGGCCTCGCGGACCTTTTCGTTTCTTAAGCGCAATGTTATTATTACGCAAGAGTGAGCACTATTGCCCCAAGTAAAATAATGAAATAATAATGTATAATAACATGCGAGTGAATCAAAGACTTCTGAAATAAAAGCTCAACTTTTGAATCAAGAATGAATAACAAGAATCAAAAGATTTCTGAGGGTCATAAGACCTTGAACTATGTCCTAGGTTATCAAGGGTTATACTTGAAACCTTTAACAGTTATAAGACTATGAACTCTTCTTCTCGTACTTAGGGGGATCATCCCTTAGTACCATACCGTGCACAGTATCTTAACACTAACACATAAGTAAATCCATTTGCAGGGTTGTTCATCTCAGTTTGACATTAAAGTCCACACCAAAGGAAGTTTGGTTTGGATAAATCAATAAGGGTTCTGAATTTAGAACGTTCATCAACTATGGACTAGTTGAATCAATAAGGATTCGCTAGTCTAACAAGGTTCAATAATAAATGATATTTATAATGAATAACAATCTCAATAGGTATACAATAGAACAATTATTGTATAACAGAATCATACTTTGAAAAGATAGTAAATCTTTAACATAACAAATGAACTTGATTTATAAACTTGAATAATGATAACAAGTAGGGTTAGGAAACTTGCCTCGTGCGTAGATTACACGTTAATTAAACTCGTTCCTTGATTTAAATCCTACATATCATTTACGTTCACAATACCAGTCAATTATAACGTAACTAATCATAGCAATTTCATTCTTTTTGTCTAACTTTGGTTATGACTATACTTAGTCAATTTATCATAATCATTGTCACATAATTTACACTTCAAAAATAACAAGCTAATTATGTATTCAATAATTCAATCCGCATGCAATTATGTTATTTACATGTTAAGTATCTATTTTAACATCTCATTATACTTCTAACATATTTCTATGTTCTTTAAATTAAGTTTCTATCACATTATTACACTTGAACATTTTAAAATTTCCATTTCTGAACATTCTGGAGAGTGGCGCAGTGACAGTGCCCTCGTTATATGATCTTCGATCTGCGGCTTGGGACTTAGGCACATGGCCATGAGATTTCGATTACTGAGTTGGCGCCATGATGCGAAACTCCAGATTATGATTCTCAGTTCGCGAAGAACACAGAGTTCAGCGAAATAACCACTATATGATCATTAATTTCACTAAATTAACATACCCACATGCTAGAATTCATATATAATCATTACCCAACAATTATAGAATGATTTTAACCCATTAAACATATAATTACAGAATTAAAATATGTAAATTTCACTGTGCTTGATGTTCTTGAAGGTTTTGAACATAAATCATGAAATTTAATACTACGGATTCGTTATAACACCGAATCTGTTCATTTAAAGTTTGGTCTATTCGTATTAACATGCATAATAATATACGAGTGTAAATTTTACAAAATCATTTATGTTTGATATATTTATAATCACGTATAAGTCCATATTACCATATTCTATACTCTGTAAGTTTTGACCAAACATATGATACATGTTTTATGATACGGATGATATGGTCTACATATATATATATATATATATATATATATATATATATATATATATATATATATATATATATATATATAATCAAATACGATATGGTAACATTTAACACATACATAAACTCATAATCATACCCTTTTCCCAATTACAGAGACTTTACAAAAGCTTTGAAAGCCATTTTCATGAAATCTTAAATACATAAAATAGAAATTGGTTTGGACAAATTACCCAGAGTATAGATTAGAAGAGATGATCAATGATGATCATTTCACAAGTACTTGTTTGATTACACACTCACAATCTTCTTCACAAAATCACAATTTCTCTCTGAAAGTTTTCTATTCTCTCTGACATGTTATGACAGACTTAGAAAAATAATAATAAGAATACGTATAATAATGAAGTGAACTGGCGCGTTGTGGAGGTTAGTTACCCATCATGGGTTAACTGCCCTCAACCTCGACTAGTGCCATGTTTGGCTAGCCTTAAAAAGGCTTATACTCAATTAATTTAATAACTCTTTTATCATATAATTTAAATAATGTCACACCCTTTATAAAATAACTCAATTAATTTATTAAATTTAAATTAAATAAAATATAATAATTTCTCATTAATTCACATAGTCACATAATTAATTTTCTCATTAATTAATTATATCAAATTATTAAATCTCTAATTAATTATTACATTAATTAAAATAACATTAGGTTTATTAAATATTTCTTTTAATGCAATAAACTCGCATAATTACAAACTTTGAATAATAAAATTCTCTACATTAATTTAATAAATATATTACATATCACTAAATTAATCTATCACAATTGCATCAATTAATTATTTAATCTAATAATTAAATCATCGAAAATATTTATTTAATTCGATAAATATTAAGAATTAAATTACAAAAATCTTGTTCGTCACATCTTTCCCCCTTAAAAGGATTCTGTCCCCAGAATCACGACTCAATAAATTCGACCAGATTCGCTTATTATTCATGTTAAACTTAGTATTGATCTTGAATATTGCGAAAGAGTGATGCCATTTGATTCAAATTTAGACTATATGCATGTTATAATAAAACCGTCCAAACCAATTGATTGGTGCGGAAATCTTGAAAACTTAGTTGAACAACCGTTTTGGTAAGGGAGTGTATGCTTATTGGAAACCCCAACACATGAATACATATTTTTGTGGTGTTATGCATAACGTGAAGTATTATAGATCGATCATCTATAGTACTTGATATTTTTGTTATCGGTTTAATATTGGTAACTCTAGTGAAAGTTCAATGGTCCTTAGTATCGCTTCAAATTATAAATTGCTTACCCAGTTGGATACATTGTTAGCCGTTGAATTCATATATATCTGTTGAACTATATTGAATTGTCATATCCCTTATTCATGGTGTTATTCTGACACTTTGAACTATCTTAGAAATAACCCTTCGATATTTCAAACCTTGTGATATTATATCCTACACCCTTGTTGTATATTACTTGTTGGGCAATTTGTTCTCATCCTTGCTTATTTAAAACCTTTCAGTTAAGGCGGAACATGGAGGTGTATCATCGAAAATATTTATTTAAATCGATAAATATTAAGAATTAAATTACAAAAATCTTGTTCGTCACATCTTTCCCCCCTTAAAAGGATTTTGTCCCCAGAATCAAAACTCAATAAATTCGACCTGTTACATTCTCCCCCCCCCCCCTTTACAGAGATTCTGTCCCCAGAATCGCTTACACATAAATTTAGTAAATAAATGAGGGTAATTCTACATCATATTCTCTTCGAGTTCCCACGTAGCTTCTTCAGCATTGTGGTTCCTCCAAATTACATTAGCATAAGGTATTACTTTATTTCTTAGAACTTGTTCTTTTCTGTCGACAATTTGAACAAGAATTTCTTCATAAGATAAGTCTTTTTCAAAATGTAGGGGTTCGTATTCAATTACATGCTTGTAATCGGTTTTGTAGGGTCGTAACACAGAAACATAGAAGACGTTGTGGACATTCTCGAGTGATGGAGGTAAGGCTACCTCATGCGCGACTTTTCCGATTCTCTGTAGTACTTCAAATGGTCCAATGAATCTTGGGCTTAATTTTCCTTTCTTTCCGAACCTAATCTTTCCCTTCCAAAGAGAGACGTTTAAGAACACATAACTACCCGATTCAAACTCAACATTTTTACGATGTGGAT
Source organism: Panax ginseng (assembly GCA_020205605.1). Lineage (NCBI taxonomy): Eukaryota > Viridiplantae > Streptophyta > Magnoliopsida > Apiales > Araliaceae > Panax > Panax ginseng. The sequence continues at coordinate 42,860,508 of CM035146.1, forward strand.
CAGCGTATTTCTTCTGCCTATCTTGAGCTGCTACCAGTCGTGCTCGGTTCACTTTGACTATTTCTGCTGTCTGCTGTACCAATTCTTGCCATAGCAATTGTCCTTCGCCAACTTCATCCCAATTAAGTGGAGTTCTTCACTTTCGGCCGTATAACGATTCATAAGGTGGCATGCCTATACTAGTGTGGTAACTGTTGTTGTAGCCAAACTCTACTAACGGTAGGTGATCATCCCAATTTCCTTTAAAGTCCATCACACATGCTCTTAACATATCTTCTAATGTCTGAATCGTTCTTTTGCTCTGTTCGTCTGTTTGAGGGTGGTATGATGTACTCATTCGCAATTTCGTACTCATGCATTCCTATAGACGTTTCCAGAATTTCGATGTAAAGCGCGGGTCTCTATCAGAAACAATTGACATCGGCACTCCGTGCCTCGAAACAATCTCTTTTACATATAGCCTCGCCAACTGATCTAAGTTGAATCTTATTTTGATCGGAAGGAAGTGTGCGAATTTCATCAGTCGGTCAACGATAACCCATACTGCGTCGTAGCCTTTGTGAGTCGTCGAAAGGCCAACCACGAAGTCCATTGTAATATGTTCCCATTTCCATTCTAGGATTTCCAATGGTTGAATCAATCCACTTGGTCTCTGATGTTCTGCTTTCACTTTCTGACAGGTAAGACCCTTGGCAACACATACTGCAATATCTCATTTTAAATTCGGCCACCAGAAGTGTTCTCGAAGATCTTGATACATCTTGGTACTACCAGGGTGAATCGAATATCGTGAGCTATGAGCCTCACTCAAAATTTCTTCCTTAATCACTTGTACTGGCGGAACCCAAATTCTACTTTCAAATCTCAGTATTCCTTCCTTATCCATCTTAAATCTCGGTTCAGTTCCTTCAGATATCTTCTTTGTCACCTTTTTACATTCTTCGTCCTGAAGCTGAGCCTCCTTTATTTTATCTAGTATAGTTGTACTAGATTGCATCTGAAATAGCTTCTCATCAATTTCCATAGGATACTTCACTTCCAACTCTAGTTTCTCCATTTCTAAAATTAACTCCTCCTGAGCGGTCAACATCATCAACTTCTCCCAACCCTTTCTACCTAAGGCATCGACAACGACATTCGCCTTACCCAGATGGTATAAAATCTCACAATCGTAGTCCATAATTAACTCCAACCACCTTCTTTGGCGCATATTCAAGTCCTTCTGTGTAAAAATATATTTCAGACTCTTGTGGTCTATATATATTTCACACTTCTCCCTGTAGAGATAGTGCCTCCAAATTTTCAAAGCAAAAACTATTGCAGCAAGTCGTGGGTTGGATATCCCTTCTCGTAATCCTTCAATTGTCGTGATGCATACGCAATGACTCTGCTGTTTTGCATAAGCACACAACCAAGTCCTTTATGTGACGCATCACTAAAAACAACAAAGTTTTCTATATCATCCGGTAGAGATAACACAGGTGACGTACTCAACCTCTTCTTCAATTCTTGAAAACTTTCCTCACACTTATCCGTCCAAACAAATTTCACAGCTTTTCGAGTTAAATTCAGTAGTGGAGTTGCGATCTTGGAAAAGTCTTGAATGAATCTTCTATAATATCCTACCAATCCAAGAAAACTTCTTACTTCCGACGGCGTTCTCGGCTGATCCCAGTTAATCACGGCTTCAACTTTTGATGGATCTACCGAAATTCCGTTTTTATTAATCACGTGACCAAGAAATTGCACTCGCTCGATCCAAAATTCACATTTCAAAAACTTAGCATACAACTTCTCCCTTCTCAATACCTCCAATGTTAATCTCAAATGCTCTTCATGTTCTTCTTTGGTTTTCGAATATACCAAAATGTCATCTATAAATACCACTACAAATTTGTCTAAAAATGGCTTGAACACACCATTCATTAGTCCCATAAATGCTCCAGGAGCATTTGTTAGACCAAATGACATTACCAAAAATTCATAGTGACCATATCGCATTCTGAACGCTGTCTTCAGTACATCCTCTGGCCTCACCTTCAGTTGATGATAACCGCTTCTCAAGTCTATCTTGGAAAAGTATCTCGCTCCCTTCAATTGATTAACCAGGTCGTCGATCCTTAGTAATTGATATTTGTTCTTAATCGTGACCGTATTTAGTTCTCTGTAGTCAATGCAGAGCCGCATCGATCGATCCTTCTTTTTCACAAATAACACCGGCGCTCCCCACGGTGATACGCTCAGTTGAATGTACTTCTTGTCCAGTAATTCTTGTAGTTGTACCATTAGTTCTTTCATCTCTATGGGTGCCATTCGGTATGGTGCCTTCGATATTAGAGCAGTTCCGAGCGCCAAATCGATCACGAAATCTACCTCTCTATCTGGTGGAAGTCATGTCGAATCGTTTGGAAATACGTCGACGAAGTCCTTCACAATCGGTATTTATTCTACCTTCGGATTCTCTTTTCAACTGTCGACTATGTAAGCTAAGTATCCTACACAGCCTTGTCTTAATAACTTCGCCAAAGATAATCATCGGACAACTCGCTTGTTCAGGGCGACTTTGCTACCATAAAACACAACCTTCGACGGAGTCATAAGGTTAATACACTTCTTTTGGCAATCAATTACAACCCCGTAATTGAATAACTAGTCCATTCCCAGTATAACGTCAAATTCCCCAAGTCGAATAGGGATAAGATCTACGTTCATGATATTACCCTTAATATCAACTCTACAGTTCTTATGTACGTACTTAACATGGATTATTTCTCTATTCGCAATTTCTATGTTCATGGGGTAATCCAATTCATCCTTAGGCAAATCTAAATTCTTAGAAAAGTCATCGGATATAAAGGAACAAGTAGCACCCGAATCAAATAAAACATAAGCATTAATTTAAGTGATCGGAATGATACCTGACACCACATCATGAGACTGAACTGCATCCCGCACCTGCGTCATGTTGAAAGTCTGGCGGTCGGTCGGGTTTATTTGCGGTTGGTCCGATGATAGTCAAGGCGTTTCCACTTCTTTGTTTCCTGGTTTCCTCCTGGTCACGCCTCCCGATCCTTCTTAGGGCGGATCTCTTGTCAGATGGTCCTTTGAACCACAAGTGAAGCAAGCACCCTTCTTTGGGTTAGGACAGTTAGGTGCTTTGTGGCATTCCTGACCAAAATTGTAGCACACTCTTTTTCCCTTCATACAAACTCCCAGATGAGCTTTCCCGCAGGTTGGGCATGCCTCGATTCTTTTCTTCTGATTTCCTTGTTGATTCCCCGATGATGAGTTGTCATTCCACCTTTTCTTCTGATTAAAATTTCCACCTCCTGTGCCACTTCTACTAACCTTGTTATTTCCTTCACCTTCACTCTTCTTCTTCTTCTGATCTTGATTGTACTTGGTCATCGCATAGCTTCCACCTTCAGCGAGGATGGCCTTTTCCAGTACTCCGAAAAATGTGTTTATCTGAAACATTGATACTTTACTATATACCTAGGGCTTTAGTCCTTGTTCAAATCTTCGGGCTTTTCTCTCGTCCGTGTGTACTTGGTACGGGGCGAACCTCGCCAACTCATTGAATCTAGCCGCATAATCAGGTACGGTCATATTCCCCTGCTTCAATTCCAGAAATTGAACCTCCATTTGGTTCTGCGAGCTGGTCGAGAAATATATCTCGAAGAACATCTCTTTAAATCTCTCCCAAGTAATTACACCTTCACCTCCACGAACTTTGTTTGATTTCCACCAATAGCTAGCTTCAGACTTCAGCATAAACATTACGAAAGCGGTCTTCTGGTCTTCTCTAACCCTAGCAACGTCGAAAATCTTCTCCATCTCCATAACCCACGTTTGAGCCTCAATCGGGTTCATGGAACCTTTAAACTTTTGCGGTCCCATCGCCTTGAAATCTTTAAACGTAGTATTTGGTGGAGCTTGAGGTTAATTATTCATTGCTCGGATCGATAAGTTAACCAATTCTTTGAACGGGATTAGCATTGGCATTATTGTTGTTATTTGTTGACTCTTCCTGAGCTGGTTGACGTTGTTGTCTTCTTCTTGGCGGCATATTTCTGTTAAAATATATGCTTATTAGATCTCTATTAAATTCTATAAATAGTTAAGACTTAACTTAATATTTTAATATAATTATTTAACACATTATCTCAAACAACTTGATATATTTAATTAAATCAAAAGTTTTAACATCAAACGATAGTATCACTGCTATTTACATCAACTATCTTGAGATAAGGAATCCACAGGATTTAAATATTAAAATATTCCTTCGTTCATAAACTCATCGAAATTTACATATTAAAACTAATTAAGTCTTTCACATAATTAAACAAATCCTATCACTGCTGGTTAAGGTTCTGAATAGCCTTGCTACGTTCTTCTTCCATGATGCGAGACATCGTCCTGCGATCCAGCATGTACGATGGAAGTCCTTCGAACTGGATGGGGTACCTCAAAACTCGATCCTGGGCCTCATCCATTGCATGATTAAGTGTAGAGTACATCTCCCCAAGCTTCGCCTTCTTTGCACGACCATACTCTTCTGCAAGATCAGGACGACGTGACTTTCTTACCCAGCCTTCCTCTACTATAATCAGCCTTTCAGAGCTTTCCTTCAGTTCCTTCTTCAACTTTTCTATCTCTGCGTTCTTTTCTTCGGTTTAACCCTTCTTGTGGACCAAATCTCATTCTACATTTTCCAGTCGTGAGTGAAGAGTTGAAATCTCCCACTCCTTCTACTCGAGAGTAATCTGCTGAATAATCGTCCGCTCAGTCAGATCCTGCACCTCATCTTGTAACTCCACGTTACGGTTGTATAATGTGTCGTACATCTCAGCATCAATGGAGTGCTGTGAAACTCCTCTTTTTCCTCTTCCTCTTCAAATTCCTCCTCAGGATCCTCCTCAGGATCAGTCTCAGGTTCATGCTCCTGACCAACAACGGTGATCAACGGAGATGACTCCCTCTGTACCAACTATTCCCTAACGACATGAATGTCTCGGGGTTCCTCCTATGTAGGTACTGTAGGTACTCGGGGTTCCTCCTCCCCAGCTCGACTAGTTTCTCCAACGTCAGACATCCTGACAACAAAATTTCGAGTTTTAGTTACTAAGTACTAGTGAGCACATAATTTAACACATAAACACATAAAGTCTTTTATTATCTTCAATGAATTATAAAAATTCATTTCCTAGAACTCGATAAGAGTTTTCCATCACAATGTTCTTTCTATAAGGCTATTACCTAAGGTTGTTCCCTCCACCTAAGGTTCATAACCTACGACTTTGATACCAACCTGTGACACCTCCAAATCCGGGTACTTCGATTCCACGGGATTTGGTGTTCACTGTACAAATATCATCTATATATCTACCCATAATAAATGCAAACCATGTAATAGATAGAAATAAATCTTCCCCTTATGGGTTACAACATCTGAATAATAAACATAATCCCAAGTCATACTAACCTTAAACATTTTTGCAGAAACATAAATAAATAAGTCTTAAACAACATCATTAACTTAAGTCTTAAACAGAAATACATCTTCATATAAAACAACAAGTCTTCATCACTTGTTAATCTTGCCCTTGCCTTTGCTAGTAGAAGGATCGTCGGACCTTTCGTTCTTAACTGTAATGTTATTATTACGCAAGAGTGAGCACTATTGCCCACAAGTAAAATAATGAAATAATAATGTATATTAACATGCGAGTGAATCAAAGACTTCTGAAATAAAAGCTCAACTTTTGAACCAAGAATAAATAACAAGAATCAAAAAGATTTACGAGGGTCATAAGACCTTGAACTATGTCCTAGGTTATCAAGGGTTATACTTGAAACCTTTAAACGATCATAAGACTATGGACTCTTCTTCTCGTTACTTAGGGGGATCGACCCTTAGTACCCATCTTGTGCACAATATCTTAACGCTTAACGATAAGTAAATCCCTTTGCGAGGTTGTTCATCTCGGTTTGACATTAGAGTCCGCACCAAAGGAAGTTTGGTTTGGATAAATCAATAAGGGTTACGAATTTAGAACGTTCCTCAACTATGGACTAGTTGAATCAATAAGGATTCGCTAGTCTAACAAGGTTCAACAATAAATGATATTTATAATGAATAACAATCTCAATAGGTATACAATAGAACAATTATTGTATAACAGAATCATACTTTGAAAAGATAGTAAATCTTTAACATAACAAATGAACTTGATCTATAAACTTGAATAATGATAACAAGTAGGGTTAGGAAACTTTCCTCGTGCGTAGATTACACGTTAATTAAACTTGTTCCTTGATTTAAATCCTACATATCATTTACATTAACAATACCAGTCAATTATAACGTAACTAATCATAGCAACTTCATTCTTTTTGTCTAACTTTGGTTATGACTATACTTAGTCAATTTATCACATTCATTGTCAGATAATTTACACTTCACAAATAACAAGCTAATTATGTATTCAATAATTCAATCCACATGCAATTATGTTATTTACATGTTAAGTATCTATTTTAACATCTCATTATACTTCTATCATATTTCTATGTTCTTTAAATTAAGTTGCTATCACATTATTAGACTTGAACATTTTAAAATTTCCATATCTGAACATTCTGGAGAGTGGCGCTGCGGTGCCACTATTATACTTGATCTTCGTGACTGCTGGTATTGGCATCAGGCTGGCTGATCAATCTTCTTGGCCATGAGACTTGATTCTAGAGTTGGTATGCCATGATGCGAAACTCCAGATTATGATTCTCAGTTCGCGAAGAACACAGAGTTCAGCAAAATAACCACTATATGATCATTAATTTCACTAAATTAACATACCCACATGCTAGAATTCATACATAATCATTACCTAACAATTATAGAATGATTTTAACCCATTAAACATATAATTACAGAATTAAAATATGTAAATTTCACTATTCTTGATGTTCTTGAAGGTTTTGAACATAAATCATGAAATTTAATACTACGGATTAGTTATAACACCGAATCCATTCATTTAAAATTTCGTCTCTTTGTATTAACATTCATAATAATATACAAGTGTAAATTTTACAAAATCAATTATGTTTGACATATTAAAATCATGTATAAGGCCATATGGCCATATTCTATACTCTGTAAGTTTTGAGCAACATATACGACATGTTTTATGATACTGATGATATGGTCTGCATAATATATATATATAATCAAACACGATATGGTAACATTTAACACATACATAAACTCATAATCATACCCTTTCCCAATTACAGAGACTTTACAAAAGCTTTGAAAGCCATTTTCATGAAATCTTAAATACGTAAAATAGAAATTGGTTTGGAGAAATTACCCAGAGTATAGATTAGAAGAGATGATCAATGATGATCCTTTCACAAGTATTTATTTGATTACACACTCACAATCTTCTTCACAAAATCACAATTTCTATATGAAAGTTTTCTATTCTCTCTGACTTGTTATGACAGACTTAGAAAAATAATAATAAGAATACATATAATAATGAAGTGAACTGGCGCGTTGTGGAGGTCAGTTACCCATCATGGGTTAACTGCCCTCAACCTCCACTAGTGCCATGTTTGGCTAGCCTTAAAAAGGCTTATACTCAATTAATTTAATAACTCTTTTATCATATAGTTTAAATAATGTCACACCCTTTATAAAATAACTCAATTAATTTATTTAATTTAAATTAAATAAAATATAATAATTTCTCATTAATTCACATAGTCACATAATTAATTTTCTCATTAATTAATTATATCAAATTATTAATCTCTAATTAATTATTACATTAATTAAAATAACATTAGGTTTATTAAATATTTCTAATGTAATAAACTCGCATAATTACAAACTTTGAATAATAAAATTCTCTACATTAATTGAATAAATATAATACATATCACTAAATTAATCTATCACAATTGCATCAATTAATTATTTAATCTAACAATTAAATCATCCAAAATATTTATTTAATTCGATAAATATTAAGAATTAAATTACAAAAATCTTGTTCGTCACATCTTTCCCCCTTAAAAGGATTCTGTCCCCAGAATCACGACTCAATAAATTCGACCCGTTACAGTTATTATTCATGTTAAACTTAGTATTGATCTTGAATATTGCGAAAGAGTCAATGCCATTTGATTCAGCTAGACTATATGCATGTTATAATAAAACTGTCCAAACCAATTGATTGGTGCGAAAATCTTGAAAACTTAGTTGAACAACCGTTTTGGTAAGGGGAGTGTATGTTATTGGAAACCCCAACACATGAATACATATTTTTGTGGTGTTATGCATAACGTGAAGTATTATAGACTGATCATCTATAGTACTTGATATTTTTTGTTATCAGTTTAATATTGGTAACTCTAGTGAAAGTTCAATGGTCCTTAGTGACTGCTCAGTATAAATTTCTTACCCAGTTGGATACATTGTTAGCCGTTAAATTCATATATATCTGTTGAATTATATTGAATTGTCATATCCCTTATTCATGATGTTATTCTGACACTTTGAACTATCTTAGAAATAACCCTTCGATATTTCAAACTTTGTGATATTATATCCTACACCCTTGTTGTATATTACTTGTTGGGCAATTTGTGCTCATCCTTGCTTATTTAAAACCTTTCAGTTAAGGCGGAACATGGAGGTGTATCTGGGAAAGACAAGGGCAAGGGCATGGCTACTGACTAGCTTGCCCCTTTATGTTTAAATTAATCATGTTATATTAAGACTATTTGCAGACTATGTTTAAGCTTAAGTAGGATCATGTAATAATTCTTTATTAGATATTATTATGTAATCTATTAAGCTAACATAGAGTTCTTGAGACTTGGGGAATAATTATAATAAATCATTGTATATTATTCTAAAGTAGATTTTCTGATGTGTATGCATTATTTTAGTTATTATGGTAATACTTTGAGAAAGTGACGAACTGAATTTGGGTGACCAAGTGGAGGTCAAAATTTGGGGGCGTCACAGTATACATCACCCATTCTGAGTCGCCAAATACATGGTACAGAATACAAATACAAACATAAATACACAACATGAGCTGTGAGTTTCAATACAAATATTGTCATCTAGACAATATTCAAACTCAAATTAAGTCCTCATTACATTTATTATCACACTATTTCATAGAATAAAAGGACTACTAATGCAAACATTTGGACCGTCACTCGGTTCCCCGACTAGTCCCAGCTATATTCTCATTTCCTGAAGAGAACAATGAAAGAAAAGGGTGAGCTCAACTAGCCCAGTAAGAAATATTATGACTAAGATAATGCGGAATAAATTATTGTTAGCCTTCAACAGTGTTAAACTGATAAAATATAATAACATCAAGTTTAACTGCTGCGGAACAAGCAATCCATTAGAAGATTCAAGTAGAGCATGATATCTACTATCTTCTATGATTTAGAACGGTTATCATCAATTTTATCGATGAGACTCAGCTTAATAAATAATCCACATCAATGAATTATCCATGCACTACGGGCCAATGATATTCATTAGTATCACGACCCCAAATTATCCATGCAATACGGGCCAAGGATATTCGTGTTTTTACCAATGGTCATGATCATGCCAATAACTGTCCATTAATGCACTACGAGCCAATGAGGACTTTTACCACATCATTTGTAACATTACGGTCATGATTATACCGAATAATCCCTAGTCATAATCATACAAGGTTCATCTATGCACTACGGGCCACATATGACTTTCATAATAATATAAGTATGAGGATGGTGACAATAATATAAGAATTCAATTAAATGAAAGAAAATGATAAATTTTAAAGATTTTAAATTTAACTTATCCAGAATTCAATAATGTCCAAATTGTCAACATGATACTGCTTTGTGGAGTAAAATTCAAGAATAATATTGTATTAAAAATGATTTGGACCGAAAAGAAATCATTTTTTGTTATGAATAGTACCCCGGGTGAATAGTAACCGAGTGAATAGTACTCTGTGAATAGTACCCCGTGAATAGTATTCTGACATAAAAAGGTTAAAACTTATCAAGAATGCTCAGAATAATATTTCCATGAAAAGATACTGGATGAAGCGCAAATATCAAGGATATTCTACTAATTTCATGGAGTATAGAAGCCAAAACTTTAACAAAATGAGTGTAGAATTTGAAATTTGAAACGAAATAATATTACTAACATACTACAGAGTATGGACGAAAATATTATTTCATATGAATACTGAACAAAAATAATATCCCTTACCTTAAAAATGAAAGTATTCCAACTGGTATAGCGGGGATATTCTTGAAGAAAACTCACTGTTTTCTACACTCAAAGCTTCTTTAAACTCTAAAGAAATACGCTCAAGAGACTGGAAAGGATACTATTTATGGTGTGATTTTCAATTCTAACTAAGCATCCTATTTATAAGAGACTGGAAAGGATACTATTTGATTTTTTAGAATCACGGATGAATAATCGAAATTCACGGGCGCCGAATTCTTCGACTGAATTATGAAATATTTGATTTACTATGCAGCACTATGCAATAAAATATTCTAATATAACAAAAACTTTAAATAAAATATAATATATTCTATTTCTAATCAAATAAAGCAAAACTTTATAATATATATATATACCCTTACAGTAAAGGTATCTGCCATCTCCCACCTTAACCCATTTCCACACACACATTTATTCAACACACACATGATTATATATATAATATATATATACCCATCTGTACCAAAATCTGTAACACCCCTTTTCCGAAAAGGAAAAGGGATGTCACGCACAAAACATAATAAGCACAAACCTCTAATAAATCTCAAAATATCTCCAATGAAATTGAACACTAATTGTCACATACTCCAATTTAAATAGAAGGAACTCCATACTTACATATTCTCTACTAATAAGAAATAAATGCCAAAATGGCCCAAACATCCATATACAAAATATTAGGAAAACCAAGTCTAATAATAAGTCTCAAAAACTAATCTACTAATTTGGATCAAAGTTAGCTCTCATCCCACATATCCTGATCACCCCTGATTACCTGCCGGAAAAAGAACACAGCATGAGCCAATTGCCCAGTACAGATATTAAGATGAATAAATATATCACAATAAGTAATGAATCTAAAAGAGTTGAATGAATAAACACATGTGAATTACAAACGAATTACAAATAGATCAGAATTTGTGAGTCCATTTACAAATGACTAACACTGTCAATCGAATAATTATAGCCAAAAGAATCCCAAACAAATAAGTCTGAATCAAATGGCTGTAAGGTGACAACTTCATACTGAGCTCAAATACAAATAGCCAAAGGCTAACAAAATACATCATTATCATGATGTATACAAATCAAATCAGATAGTACGCATGACACATACGTCACTAATCTGCCAAATAAATCAAATCAAATACTAGGTCGACCCATACGTATCCTTAACAAATATATCAAATGGACAAAGCTCATACCCAGAGCATACAAAAGGATACGCCGTGGATGATCACACCGCCGGAAGGTGTAAGGTGTCCGCTTGTGTCAAGAGGACATGCCCGTGGTATCCCCACAAGTGGTTAGCTCAAGTATACCCTAAGGATCAAACTACAAAATGTAAGCCAAAAGGGGTTCGAATCACAAGGCTTACATGACCATCTCTGAATGATATCAAATTATCAAATACGAACATACTCAATATCACAAGATATCAATGATCAAAAAAACTTTCGAATGTGAACAAAATTATACGAAGAATGATACAAATGAATAAAGTTTCCAAAACCTACTAACATGATTAACTAGTTCAAGGAGTACAAATACAAATTTTAATGCCAACGCCAAAACTAAACTATCACAATAAATTCCTGAGAGACAATACCAAATTCCTAAACGAGTAACAAACAAACAAATTAACTTGAAAGAGCATCGCTAAAAAGTACGAAATCCATACCTTAATATAGTACCAAAATAATTCGCCGAATCCAACTATCACCCGCTAAACTCCCTCAATCCGATCTAATTATCAAAATAAAATATAATACATATAATTAAATTATAAACTCATACAAATTATATTTTCATAAATTCAATAATTTTAATATACTATATTCAATTTGTAATCAAAAGATACATTTTAATTATAATAACAATATTATAATATTATTTATTACTTTTTCTTTTCTTTTTTTCTTTTTTTAAAGATGTCTGTATAACTTATATATATATATATAGGTTTTTTCATGAATCCTGCATGTTTATTATGAATCATGTTACTGCTACTGATTCGCTACTCATTCGTTATCATGTTTATTATGAATCATGTTACTGCTACTGATTCGCTACTCATTCGTTATATATATATATATATATCCCAATTGTAAATTAAAATTTCATCAACAAATTCAACTAATCAAACGGTATACTAAAATTTTAAAATAGATTGCAATTAGAATAAGAAAATCTATTGTAATTACAGTAGCAAAATAATTATTTTGTATTCAAAAATAGTCCACAATAACCTTTGAGAAGAAGAATATGATGAATAAAATTTTAAGATTTTACTCTTAAACCCTTTTGTAATTCCAGCCACGTTATCTCGTTCTCCTCCTCGTTCTTCTTCCGCCTCTTTCTTTTGTTCTCGCTTTATTCCCAAAACTCATCAGACGTAATAAGGTAAAGCTAGGTTTTACTTATTTATTATTAATTAATATGTTTTATTAATTATTTTAATTTTATTAGGATTTAAAATTACACAAATATAATTTAGACCCAATTAATTAAAAGACCCAATTCAATGTAATCATTTACTTATTATGGTCCAAATAAATTAAATAGAATCTGACCCAAACATAAGGAAAACCCAATTAATTATTTTTAAATATAGATTTAAATGTTATTATTAAAAAAAATTTCCAGGTATTACATCACCTTCCCCTTAAAAAGGATTCCGTCTCCGGAATCAAAAGAATAGAACGTACCTAATTTTCAAAAAGATGCGGATATTCCGCTCGAATAGACTCCTCCATCTCCCAAGTAGCTTCCCGCTCCGAATGGTTTTTCCACAAGACTTTAACAAAAAGAATTGTCTTCCTTCTCATAATCCGTTCTTGACTATCTAGAATTGCCTCGGCTTCTTCCTCACAAGTAAGATCTTCTTGAATCTTATGCAATGGGTATTGCACAACATGAAGCGGATGATAGTTATATTTCTTTAACACCTTAACATGAAAGATATTATGTACAGTAGATAACTGTTGAGGCAAAGTCACCCGATATGCCACTTCTCTAACTCTCTCAAGGACTTCAAAAGGGCCAATGAAACGCGGACTAAGCTTCCCTTTCAACCCAAACCTTCGAACACCTTTCCATGGAGAAACTTTCAAAAAACACGTGTTCACCAGGTGTGAATTCAATTGAGTCCCATGAAGCCTAACAATCTCACGTTGAAAAATATATGTCAACTTATTTACCAAAACATCCTCACGAATAGCCAAAAAATGAGCCGATTTAGTCAAACGATCCACTACCACCCAAATAGTATCATTCTTTTTAAGAGTACTCGGTAAACCAGTCACAAAGTCCATCGAAATGTCATCCCATTTCTGCACAGGAATCTCTAACTGTTGCAACAAACCACCAGGCCGTTGATGCTCTATTTTCACTTGCTGACAAGTAAGATATTTACTCACAAATTCAGCTACATCCATTTTTCATTCCACTCCACCAGAAATTCTCCTTCAGATCCTTATACATCTTTGTAGACCCCAGATGAATAGAATATGGTGAACTACGAGCTTCAGTTAACACTTCCTCACGAATTATTGGATCCACTGGAACATATAACCGTTTACCAAACCATATCACACCTTGCTCATCAATGTGAAACTCTGGCTGCCTACCCTCTTTCATATTATGCGCTACAGCCCACAACTCGCCATCTTCTTTTTGGGCTTCTTTGATACGCAAAATAAGAGAAGGTTCCACCCTCATACCTGCTACAAACCCATCAGAACCTCTAGCATATAGCTCCAAACCCACACGCTCCATATTAAAGAATAGTTGAGGTTGTGTAACCAAGGCAGCTACACTCCATGAACTCTTCCGGTTAAGAGCATCTGCAACCACATTAGCCTTACCGGGGTGATACTGAATCCTGGCATCATAATCCTTAAGAAGATCCAACCAACGTCTCTGCCTCATGTTATGCTCCTTCTGAGTAAAAAAATATATAAGGCTCTTGTGGTCGGTGAAAATGTCACAAGTCTCTCCATATAGATAGTACCTCCAAATCTTTAGGGCAAAAATAACTGCTGCTAACTCCAAGTCGTGGGTAGGGTAATTCACCTCATAAGGTTTAAGTTGTCTGGAATCAATAGCAATTACCTTGCCATGTTGCATCAAAACACACCCTAATCCCTTCTTGGAAGCATCACTGTAAATCTGATAACCTCCTGTCCCCGATGGTAATGTAAGCACTAAAGCCGACACAAGCCTCTTCTTAAGCTCCTCAAAACTTTTCTCACGTTCCTCATTCCACACAAACTTTGTGCCCTTCTTCATCAACTGAGTAATGGCATAGCTAATAAAGAGAAACCTTCCACAAATCGCATGTAGTACCCTGCCAAACCCAAGAAACTCCTTAATTCAGTTTTCGTGGTAGGTCTTGGCTAATTAGTGACAACCTCAACCTTCGCAGAATCCACCTTAATACCTTCAGCAGACACAACATGTCCCAAAAATGCTACCTGTTCTAACCAAAACTGGCATTTGGAGAACTTAACATATAACTTATTCTTTTGCAGAACCCCCAAAAAAGTACGAAGATACTCTTCATGCTCCTCCTTAGACTTGGAATACACCAAAATATCATCAATGAAGACAATGACAAATTGGTCCAAATACTCGCTAAAAACCTGATTCATCATATCCATAAACACTGCCGGAGCATTAGTCAACCCGAATGACATCACCAAAAACTCATAGTGCCCATACCGAGTACTAAAAGTTGTTTTTGGAATGTCCTCTTCCCTCACCCTCAACTGATGGTACCCCGACCTCAAATCTATCTTTGAGAAGAATTTCGCCCCTTGGAGCTGATCGAAAAGGTCATCTATCCGTGGCAATGGATATCTGTTCCTTATAGTGATCAAATTTAGCTCCCTATAATCTATAATAATATTATAGATCCGTTATTCTTCTTCATAAACAATACTGGAGCACCCCATGGCGATACACTCGGTCTAATGAATCAACGATCTAACAACTCCTGCAATTGTTCCTTCAACTCCTCTACCTCTAATGGAGCCATTCTATAGGGTGCCTTAGAGATAGGTTCTGCTTCATGAATGAGCTCAATAGTAAACTCAACTTCCCTTGGCGGTGGCAATCCTGGCAGATCCTTAGGAAATACCTCAGGAAATTCTCGCACAACTGGATAGTCGTTAAGTTGAGGCTCATCCCTCGAGGTATCCTTCACATAAGCCAAATAATAATCACGCCCCTTAGCAATCATTTTGCTCGCCTTCAAAGCTGAGATCAACTTTACAACACCATTCGGCTTGGAACATTGAAACTCGAATTCTGGAACCCCTAAGGTTACAAAAATAACCTTCCTCGCCTGACAATTAATAGTGGCTCGATGCTTACTCAGCCAATCCATACCAAAGATGATATTGAAATCATGCATCACCATCGGAAGTAAGTTAGTTGCGTACACCCTCCTCCCCAACTTCAAAGGATACTCGTGAAAGTGCTCAGAAATAATCACAGAATTCCCCATCGGGGTAACAATAGATAAATGAGGATCTAATGTATGAGAAGACACTCCAAGATGATGAAAAAATGAAAGTGCAACAATAGAGTGTGTAGATATAGTTTCAAACAAAATCGATGCCTCACGATTTCCTACAAGAAGGATGCCTGATGTTGACGTCGGGATTTATATTTGTACATTTTCGTTACTTGTTCTTTAGTGTCCTCGTGTTAGGTGAGATTTGTTTGAAAAAACAAGTAAAAAAGGTCCGACATGTATAATGTCGACGATGGACTATTAAGAGTTGCCAGTTAATTTTTTTATATGGTTGTATCAACACAACCGAGAAAAGGTTTGCACATTGACCCAGTGGTGTGACACTGCTAAACGGGTCGGTGAAACCGAGATTCATTAAGGTCCGGGGGCTTGATTATGCGGAGGGAAGGTGTTAGGCACCCCCTGACATCCGTGTTACCACGGTAACCGCCACTTTCAAGAAACTGTTATATGAATGTGTGTGTGTGTGTGTGGGTCAATGTGCTATTTATATAGAAGTAGTGTGAGGCCTCGTTCGCACCTATATACACAATGTTTGAATTTGTGTAAAAATTCAGTTTTAAACAAGATATGGCAGTGATGTTTTAGAAAAGAGGTTTTTTCAAACCCATGTGCTCAATAGTAATTGAGACCCTTTACACTCCCATTTTTATTAAGTGTTCGGCTTGATTGTTTTTAATTTTCGAGATGTGAAGCATCTTCAAGAGAATAATATACAAAATAGTGCCGAACTCCTCGTGGGTATGATAACCATCTAAGGAAATCTGAACACCGTGAATAAATTTACAAGCTACTTACAACTAAAAATGTCCATCACGGGAACCGAATCTAGATCCAGTAAACTGAATATGTAATCACATGATTCCTAGGCTGAAATGATGCCGCAATTGATAAGAAAGTAGTAAACATGTATATATATAAAAGTTGTAAATATATATATATACAGACATGATCAGCCACCACGAAGCACCTCCATGGGGGATCATTGTGACACCCCCAAAATAGGTCCATTCCATCCAACCCATTCTGAGTCGCCAAATACATGGTACAGAAAACAACTACAACTTTATTACTATAATTGTCGTGCAAAATACAACAACACATATATTGTGAGTTTTGATGCAAATATATACCAACTGTGACTCTGGACACCAACTTGGATAGTACGTCACAATGGCACCTTACATAAAGGTAAAGTCAATAACGGTTTAGGGAGAACCTCCACAGCTAGAGACCACCGTTATATTCTCCTGTTACCCTCACTCGACCCAGCTACACTCTTATTATCTGAAAGGAATTGTGAAACAGAAGGGTGACCACAACTAGCTCAGTAAAGAATATTATGACTAAAGATAAATAAATTATCAATAGTCTTCATCAGTAATAAATTAGAGATTTAGAACATATGGTAGATGATAAAACTTTTAAACCATAGTTGCAACAGAATGAGCAATCAATTAGAAGAGTCAAATAGACCATAAAGTCTATTATCTTCTCCACATTAAAAGTCCACCAACAATGTTTTATCCCTGTAACATCAATCAACAGTTCCTGTCTACAATCATGTGAATAACTTATAATCATAATTGTAGTTCTAAATTCCTTTTCTCATCCATGACGAAGATAATTTTCATCACCTGTCTTTACCTGAAACATCAAAGATCATGGTTATACCAAATCACAGTTCATGTTCTTAATCATACTAATAAATCCATCTTTGCACTACGGGCCAAAGATATTCATTAACATGTCATCTTTGCACTACGGGCCAAAGATATTCAACAACAAATCATCTTTGCACTACAGGCCAAAGATATTAATATCTCGAAGAAATATATAATCATTTCAGAATTTATATAAACAATAATTATAACCATGTTGATCAATTCACCTTTGCACTTAAGTTAAAGATATTCAATTATAAATTCAATGGTCATGATCATACCAGTCAACAATTCATCTTTGCACTACTGGCCAAAGAGAACCCATAGTCACAATCATACCAATAATCTACCCATCTTTACACTCAAGTCAAAGAGAAATATCATCACCAGGGTTATAAAAATGTTATATATAATAGTAAAATCAATATAATCAAAATATAGATTTAATCTCAAGAGTAATATTCATAACTCAACTATAATTTGGTTAGAAAAAGAAACCAATTTTATAGTGAATAGTACCCGTGAATAGTAACTCATGAATAGTAACCCGTCGTGAATAGTAACTCATAAATAGTAACTCATGAATAGTAACTCATGAATAGTAACTCGTGAATAGTAACTCATGAATAGTAACCCCGACATGAAAAAGTTCCAAATTTGATAAAAAGTTCAAACCAATATTTCAGCATAATGTTATTGAAGAAATAATATCATTTATGAAGAAAATAATCTCCCTTACAATCCCTTAAAATCCCTTACTATCCCGTACCTCAAAAGAGCAGTACTTTTGATTGGAATAACGATAAACGAACTTGCACCGTATAGCAACACTCAAGATATCAAAATACTCACAAGAATACACTCGATAATATAGAGAGAAATAGAGAGAAAACTTCAGTTTCTGGTGTGATTTTCAATTCTAACCTAAGCACCCTATTTTATAGGAAAATGCTTAGAACACCAAAGCAGAAAATTTAATATAATATTAATATATTTATATAAAATTTCCTACGCACCCTTCTTTTGCCCAAAACATCAGCCATACAAGTGACAAAGTCACTAAAAACGTTTTTAATAAATAAAACATTTTAAACTCCAAAAATCAATTATTCCGGAACTTCAATAATTCATAATAAATAGTTCTTTTATCAGAAAATTCAAATCTCATAATTTTTATAGGAAATTCAATTCTCTACAACTTTGCAGAAGAAAGTTTTTCCAAATTCCACACAGAAATTGACCGAAATCCACATACGGACGATTTTGCAGGCTATAATCAAATTTCAGTCAAGAAATGGGCCCACAGACATGTTTAACATGTTTTAAACAACTTTTGCAAAAAAATACTCCTCATCCTCATATACTCATATATCCAACATTCATTGTAAAAATATCATTATAATATTATAATAATATAATAAAATAGTATTTTATCAGAAAAGATAAAATATCGATTTTCAACAATTGTCACTTTAAAAAATTTTCTCCATCTATATCCACATAAAATGAATATTTTCCTTACCATATAAATCAATAATTAATTATTCACAAATAATATTACAGAATCACAATAATGACAACCAGACAGTTCCCAGGAAAAAGGGGGCTTTTCAATAAGGATTTCTCCTTACTGGCGCGCAATTAGGTGACCAAACCTCTCCTTAGACAGAACTTTCTAGACATTGCTAATAATGTTATCTAATAATATTATTCAGATAATATGAGTTATTGCTTCGATAATGGAAAATACTGTGTAGTGACAATTATTAAAATAACGAAGAATATAAAATATCAACGCAGCAATTATTGAATCAATAAAATCTTTGAGCAGTAATTCTTTGTAACAATTATTGAGTAGTGCATTCTTACGTAAGAATCAATAATTGGTGCAATACTGGTACTCACTTGCAACAACGCCGCGTATTCTTTGTATTTTAACCATAGGGTATTCAACGGTGTTAATGGTAACAACTACGAATTATTTATAAACAACTTATACTTATTTTTTCTTCATCTAATCGCTTTAGTTATAGGGCCCACAAAAGGCTGCGCCAAATATCATTTGAATATTCCCTAGACAATGAAGAATATTCCACGACCAAACGAATATTCCCCGACAACAATGAGTATTTTATAACCACTTGCTTATTTTAAAAATTTTCATATATCACCCTTGACTTTAAACTTTTATCAATTTAATCATTTACTGAATAGTAATTATAAGAAAATTGAATACTTTTATTTAAATTCGGGGTCTTACAATCTCCCCTCCTTATGAAATTTCGTCCTCGAAATTTAAGTGCCTGGTATTTCAAAGAGTTGAGAATACCTTGTTTTCATTTCAGATTCCATCTTTCCTGTCATCATGATTTCTCCATTGCTCATCTCCTGTATTTCAGATATCATTCTAGAATTAATCTTCAAAAACAACGGTTAATTTAACAAATTAACATATCACATAATATCTCGATATTATGACTGACCAACAAATAAGCTTAGGTAGGACACACTAGCGAAGGATTTACTCATCTTTCCCCTCTTAGTTCTAATCCCGATCTCCGCGAGAGATCATATCCCTAAGCTCTGATACCAAATGTGACTCATGTCCTAACTATGGACAGCACCTCACAGTGGTACCAATCAGTTTGCCATTGCAGAACGGCGTCCCCTACGAAGAGTCTGGCTTCGATGCATCCCCCATCGGCGAAGTCACCAAGAAGAGGCTGGGGCTCTTTACTTATAGCTCGATACCAACTATGGCGCCCCCAAAATAGGTCCATTCCATCCAACCCATTACGAGTCGCCAAATCGTAGTATGCAGAAAACAACTACAACTTTATTACTACAATTATCGCGCAAAATACAACAACAAATATGTTGTGAGTTTTGATGCAAATATATACCAACTGTGACTCTGGACACCAACTTGGATAGTACGTCACAATGGCACCTTACATAAAGGTAAAGTCAATAACTGTTTAGGGAGAACCTCCACAGCTAGAGACCATCGTTATATTCTCCTGTTACCCTCGCTCGACCCAGCTACACTCTTATTACCTGAAAGGAATTGTGAAACAGAAGGGTGAGCACAACTAGCTCAGTAAAGAATATTATGACTAAAGATAAATAAATTATCAATAGTCTTCATTAGTAATAAATTAGAGATTTAGAACATATGGTAGTTGATAAAACTTTTCAACCATAGTTGCAGCGGAATGAGCAATCCATTAGAAGAGTCAAATAGACCATAAAGTATATTATCTTATCCACATTAAAAGTCCACCAACAATGTTTTATCCCTGTAACATCAATCAACAGTTCCTGTCCACAATCATGTGAATAACTTATAATCATAATTGTAGTTCTAAATTCGTTTTCTCATCCATGACGAAGATAATTTTCATCACTGTCTCTTTACGAAACATCAAAGATCATGGTTATACCAAATCACGATTCATGTTAATAATCATACTAATAAATCCATCTTCGCACTCGGACCAAAGATATTCATTAACATGTCATCTTTGCACTACTGGGCCAAAGATATTCAACAACAGTCATCTTTGCACTACAAGCCAAAGATATTCAACAACAAATCATCTTTGCACTCTGAGCCAAAGATATTAATATCTCGAAGAAATATATAATCATTTTGAATTTATATAAACAATAATTATAACCATGTTGATCAATTCACCTTTGCACTTAAGTTAAAGATATTCAATTATAAATTGAAGGGTCATGATCATACCAATCAACAATTCATCTTTTGCACTCTTTGGCGAAAAGAGAACCCATAGTCACAATCATACCAATAATCCACCCATCTTTACACTCAAGTCAAAGAGAAATATCATCACCAGGGTTATAAAAATGTTATATATAATAGTAAAATCAATATAATCAAAATATAGATTTAATCTCAAGAGTAATATTCATAACTCAACTATAATTTGGTTAGAAAAAGAAACCAATTTTGTAGTGAATAGTACCCGTGAATAGTAACTAGTGAATAGTAACTCGTGAATAGTAACTCATGAATAGTAACTGATGAATAGTAACCCGTCATGAATAGTAAATCGTGAATAGTAACTCATGAATAGTAACTCATAAATAGTAACCCTGACATGAAAAAGTTCCAAATTTGATAAAAAGTTCAAACCAATATTTCAGCATAATGATATTGAAGAAATAATATCATTTATGAAGAAAATAATCTCCCTTACAATCCCTTAAAATCCCTTACAATCCCTTACTATCCATTACCTCAAAAGAGCAGTACTTCTGACTGGAATAACGATAAATGAACTTGCACCGTATAGCAACACTCAAGAAATCAAAATACTCACAAGAATACACTCGATAATATAGAGAGAAATAGAGAGAAAACTTCAGTTTCTGGTGTGATTTTCAATTCTAACCTAAGCAACCTATTTTATAGGAAAATGCTTAGAACACCAAAGCAGAAAATTTAATATAATATTAATATATTTATATAAAATTTCCTCGCACTTTATATTTTGCCCAAAACATCGATACATACAAGTGACAAAGTCACTAAAAAGCGTTTTAATAAATAAAACATTTTAAACTCCAAAAATCAATTATTCAGGAACTTCAATAATTCATAATAAATAGTTCTTTTATCAGAAAATTCAAATCTCATAATTTTTATAGGAAATTCAATTCTCTACAACTTTGCAGAAGAAAGTTTTTCCAAATTCCACACGTAAATTGGAAGAAATCCACATACTGGACGATTTTACGGTGCTATAATCAAATTTCTATCAAGAAATGAGCCTGAGACATGTTTAACATGTTTTAAACAACTTTTGCAAAAAATATACTCCTCCTCATATGCTCATATATCCCACATTTATTGTAAAAATATCATTATAATATTATAATAATATAATAAAATAGTATTTTATCGAGAAAAGATAAAATATCGATTTTCAACAATTGTCACTTTAAAAAATTTCTCCATCTAAATCCATATAAAATGAATATTTTCCTTACCATATGAATCAATAATTAATTATTCATAAATAATATTACGAGAATCACAATAATGACAAAGACGGTTCCCGGGAAAAGGGGCTTTCAATAAGGATTTCTCCTTACTAAGCATAATTAGGTGAGCAAACCTCTCCTTGATGAACTTTCTAGACATTGCCAATAATGTTATCTAATAATATTATTCGGATAATATGAGTTATTGCTTTGATAATGGAAAATCTTGTGTAGTAGTGACAATTATTAAAACAACGATAATATAAAATATCAACGCGACAATTATTGAATCAATAAAATCTCTTGAGCGGTAATTCTTTGTAACAATTATTGAGTAGTGCATTCTTACGTAAGAATCAATAATTGGTGCAATACTGGTGTGCTCTTTTTGCAACAACGCGTATTATTATATTTTTAACATAGGGTATTCCAATGATTGTTACTTGGTAACAACTCTGTCAGTTATTTATAAACAACTTATACTTATTGTTTTCTTCATCCAATCGCTTTTCGTTATGGGGCCCACAAAAGACTGCGCCGTCGTACGAATATTTCCCGACAGCAAGAATATTCCACGACCAAACGAATATTCCCCGACAACAATGAGTATTTTATAACCACTTGCTTATTTTAAAAAAAATTCATATATCACCCTTGACTTTAAACTTTTATCAATTTAATTATTTACTGAATAGTAATTATAAGAAAATTGAATACTTTTATTTCATAAAATTAAAGGGTCTTACAATCATAAATATAAATAAAGTTGTAAAGACGGTCAAGCGCTTACGTAAGTAAACTCAAAGGGACAAAATGTATATATATATATATATATATATATATCAAAGCAGTAAATGCTCTGGATGTAAAATATAGGCTCATCGAACAAAGTTCAGCACACAGTTCATATATATAAGTATATATATACAAAAACAAGTACACGCTTGAATAAAGTTCTAGGCTCATCGAGCGAGTTTGACATACGGTTCTTATATATAAGTGTATATATATATACAAAAGCAAATAAATGCTCCAGACCGAAGTCTAGGCTCAATCGAGGCATAACTCGAAAATGTTAGTCCCTATATATAAATATATATATATATATATATATATATATATATATATATATATATATATATATATAAGTATATATATGACAACCCCAAAATAGGTCCATTCCATCCAACCCATTACAGAGTGCCAAATACATAGTACGAAGACAACTACAACTTTATTACAACAATTGTCGTGCAAAATACAACAACACATATGTTGTGAGTTTTGATACTAAAATATACCCTTTGTGACTTTAGACACCAACTTAGATGTACGTCACCATGACACCTTACATAAAAGTGCAGTCAAAAATTGTTTTAAAAATTAAAACCCTTGGGAAGTGCTCGAGAAACCTTCGTACATGGGAGGCCATGCGTCAGGGTTATTATAGATATCATATGCCCACAAATTTATCCTTGGTTGACCCAATAGACCCCAAAGAAAAATGAGAAGATTACTATCATATTCTTCCCAATGGTGAGTCTTCTCTTGACATATCATTATCTCCCTTTGTCTCTAATTGGGTATTATACTCCAAACAAACACCAAGATTATATAGTTAATGCTTGTAAATATACTAAAGCAAGTGGATGAGCACAACCATGTCTTATGATGACACGAGGTTGTATGTCATTAGACATCTTGTATGATAGTGACAAAACACCCTTCCAAAGTTGGGTTCGCCTCACCTATTTAGGGAGAACCTCAACAGCTATAGACCACCAGATTCTATTTCCCTATTATTAAAACTTGACCCAATTTACACTCTTATTACCTGAAAGGAATTTTGAAGCAAAAGGGTGAGCATAACTAGCTCAATAAATAATATTATAACTAAAGATAATTAAATTTTCAATAGCCTTCATCAATAATAAATCAGAGAATTAGAACATATGGTAGATGATAAAACTTTTCAACCATAGTTGCAGCGGAATGAGCAATCCATTAGAAGAGTCAAATAGACCATAAAGTATATTATCTTATCCACATTAAAAGTCCACCAACAATGTTTTATCCCTGTAACATCAATCAAGCAGTTCTCATCCACAATCATGTGAATAACTTATAATCATAATTGTAGTTCTAAATTCGTTTTTCTCATCCATAGCGAAGATAATTTTCATCACTGTCTTTACGAAACATCAAAGATCATGGTTATACCAAATCACAGTTCATGTTAATAATCATACTAATAAATCCATCTTTGCACTTTACGGACCAAAAGATATTCATTAACATGTCATCTTTGCACTACGGGCCAAAGATATTCAACAATGAGTCATCTTTGCACTACAAGCCAAAGATATTCAACAACAAATCATCTTTTACACTTACAGGCCAAAGATATTAATATCTCGAAGAAATATATAATCATTTCAGAATTTATATAAACAATAATTATAACCATGTTGATCAATTCACCTTTGCACTTAAGTTAAAGATATTCAATTATAAATTGAAGGGTCATGATCATACCAATCAACAATTCATCTTTGCACTACTGGCCAAAGAGAACCCATAGTCACAATCATACCAATAATCCACCCATCTTTACACTCAAGTCAAAGAGAAATATCATCACCAGGGTTATAAAAATGTTATATATAATAGTAAAATCAATATAATCAAAATATAGATTTAATCTCAAGAGTAATATTCATAACTCAACTATAATTTGGTTAGAAAAAGAAACCAATTTTGTAGTGAATAGTACCCGTGAATAGTAACTAGTGAATAGTAACTCGTGAATAGTAACTCATGAATAGTAACTGATGAATAGTAACCCGTCATGAATAGTAAATCGTGAATAGTAACTCATGAATAGTAACTCATAAATAGTAACCCTGACATGAAAAAGTTCCAAATTTGATAAAAAGTTCAAACCAATATTTGGCAAAGATAATGATATTGAAGAAATAATATCATTTATGAAGAAAATAATCTCCTTACAATCCCTTAAAATCCCTTACAATCCCTTACTATCCATTACCTCAAAAGAGCAGTACTTCTGACTGGAATAACGATAAATGAACTTTAGTATAGCAACACTCAAGAAATCAAAATACTCACAAGAATACACTCGATAATATAGAGAGAAATAGAGAAAACTTAGGTTTTACGGTGTGATTTTCAATTCTAACCTAAGCAACCTATTTTATAGGAAAATGCTTAGAACACCAAAGCGAAAATTTAATATAATATTAATATATTTATATAAAATTTCCTCGCTTTTTTATTTTGCCCAAAACATCGGCCATACAAGTAGTGACAAAGTCACTAAAAAGCGTTTTAATAAATAAAACATTTTAAACTCCAAAAATCAATTATTCAGGAACTTCAATAATTCATAATAAATAGTTCTTTTATCAGAAAATTCAAATCTCATAATTTTTATAGGAAATTCAATTTCTACAACTGCGGAAGAAAGTTTTTCCAAATTCACCACGTAAATTGGTAGAAATCCACATACAGACGATTTTCTGTTTATAATCAAATTTCGATCAAGAAATGAGCCCACAGACATGTTTAACATGTTTTAAACAACTTTTGCAAAAAAAATACTCCTCCTCCTCATATGCTCATATATCCCACATTTATTGTAAAAATATCATTATAATATTATAATAATATAATAAAATAGTATTTTATCAGAAAAGATAAAATATCGATTTTCAACAATTGTCACTTTAAAAAAATTTCTCCATCTAAATCCACATAAAATGAATATTTTCCTTACCATATGAATCAATAATTAATTATTCATAAATAATATTACAGAATCACAATAATGACAACCAGAATGGTTCCGGAAAAGGGGGCTTTCCAATAAGGATTTCTCCTTACTAGCGCAATTAGGTGAGCAAACCTCTCCTTAGACAGAACTTTCTAGACATTGCCAATAATGTTATCTAATAATATTATTCAGATAATATGAGTTATTGCTTTGATAATGGAAAATACTGTGTAGTGACAATTATTAAAACAACAGTAATATAAAATATCAACGCAGCAATTATTGAATCAATAAAATCTTTGAGCGATGAATCGTAACAATTATTGAGTAGTGCATTCTTACGTAAGAATCAATAATTGGTGCAATACTGGTGTCTTCTTTTGTGCAACAACGCGTATTATTATATTTTAACCACGGGTATTCCAGCGATTAATTAGCAGTAACAACTACGCCGTTATTTATAAACAACTTATACTTATTGTTTTCTTCATCCAATAAGCTTTTCGTTATGGGGCCCACAAAAAGACTCTTGTTAGTAAATACGAATATTTCCGACAATAAGAAGAATATTCCACGACCAAACGAATATTCCCCGACAACAATGAGTATTTTATAACCACTTGCTTATTTTAAAAAAAATTCATATATCACCCTTGACTTTAAACTTTTATCAATTTAATTATTTACTGAATAGTAATTATAAGAAAATTGAATACTTTTATTTCGCAAAATTCGGGGTCTTACAATCATAAATATAAATAAAGTTGTAAAGACGGTCAACTGCCACGAAGTAAACTCCAGGCGGGACAAAATGTATATATATATATATATATATATATATCAAAGCAGTAAATGCTCTGGATGTAAAATATAGGCTCATCGAACAAAGTTCAGCACACAGTTCATATATATAAGTATATATATACAAAAACAAGTACACGCTTCTGCATCAAGTCTAGGCTCATCGAATGAGTTTGACATACGGTTCTTATATATAAGTGTATATATATATACAAAAGCAAATAAATGCTCGCATCAAGTTCAGAGCTCAATCGAGGCATAACTCGAAAATGTTAGTCCTATATATAAATATATATATATATATATATATATATATATATAAGTATATATATGTGACAACCCCAAAATAGGTCCATTCCATCCAACCCATTCTGAGTCGCCAAATACATGGTACAGAAGACAACTACAACTTTATTACAACAATTGTCGTGCAAAATACAACAACACATATGTTGTGAGTTTTGATACTAAAATATACCCACTGTGACTTTAGACACCAACTTAGATAGCACGTCACCATGACACCTTACATAAAGGTACAGTCAAAAATTGTTTTAAAAATTAAAACCCTTGGGAAGTGCTCAAGGAAACCTTCGTACATGGGAGGCCATGCGTCTAGGTTATTATAGATATCATATGCCCACAAATTTATCCTTGGTTGACCTAATAGACCCCAAAGAAAAATGAGAAGATTACTATCATATTCTTCCCAATGGTGAGTCTTCTCTTGACATATCATTATCTCCACTGTCTCTAATTGGGTATTATACTCCAAACAAACACCAAGATTATATAGTTAATGCTTGTAAATATACTCAGCAAGTGGATGAGCACAACCATGTCTTATGATGACACGAGGTTGTATGTCATTAGACATCTTGTATGATAGTGACAAAACACCCTTCCAAAGTTGGGTTCGCCTCACCTATTTAGGGAGAACCTCAACAGCTATAGACCACCGTTCTATTTCCTATTTTTTCCGGCTTGACCCAGCTACACTCTTATTACCTGAAAGGAATTTTGAAGCAAAAGGGTGAGCATAACTAGCTCAATAAATAATATTATAACTAAAGATAATTAAATTTTCAATAGCCTTCATCAATAATAAATCAGAGAATTAGAACATATGGTAGATGATAAAACTTTTCAACCATAGTTGCAGCGGAATGAGCAATCCATTAGAAGAGTCAAATAGACCATAAAGTATATTATCTTATCCACATTAAAAGTCCACCAACAATGTTTTATCCCTGTAACATCAATCAACAGTTCCTGTCCACAATCATGTGAATAACTTATAATCATAATTGTAGTTCTAAATTCGTTTTCTCATCCATGACGAAGATAATTTTCATCATCCTGTCTTTACCTGAAACATCAAAGATCATGGTTATACCAAATCACAGTTCATGTTAATAATCATACTAATAAATCCATCTTTGCACTACGGACCAAAGATATTCATTAACATGTCATCTTTGCACTACGGGCCAAAGATATTCAACAACAGGTCATCTTTGCACTACAAGCCAAAGATATTCAACAACAAATCATCTTTGCACTACAGGCCAAAGATATTAATATCTCGAAGAAATATATAATCATTTCAGAATTTATATAAACAATAATTATAACCATGTTGATCAATTCACCTTTGCACTTAAGTTAAAGATATTCAATTATAAATTGAAGGGTCATGATCATACCAATCAACAATTCATCTTTGCACTACTGGCCAAAGAGAACCCATAGTCACAATCATACCAATAATCCACCCATCTTTACACTCAAGTCAAAGAGAAATATCATCACCAGGGTTATAAAAATGTTATATATAATAGTAAAATCAATATAATCAAAATATAGATTTAATCTCAAGAGTAATATTCATAACTCAACTATAATTTGGTTAGAAAAAGAAACCAATTTTGTAGTGAATAGTACCCGTGAATAGTAACTAGTGAATAGTAACTCGTGAATAGTAACTCATGAATAGTAACTGATGAATAGTAACCCGTCATGAATAGTAAATCGTGAATAGTAACTCATGAATAGTAACTCGTGAATAGTAACTCATAAATAGTAACCCTGACATGAAAAAGTTCCAAATTTGATAAAAAGTTCAAACCAATATTTCAGCATAATGATATTGAAGAAATAATATCATTTATGAAGAAAATAATCTCCCTTACAATCCCTTAAAATCCCTTACAATCCCTTACTATCCATTACCTCAAAAGAGCAGTACTTCTGACTGGAATAACGATAAATGAACTTGCACCGTATAGCAACACTCAAGAAATCAAAATACTCACAAGAATACACTCGATAATATAGAGAGAAATAGAGAGAAAACTTCAGTTTCTGGTGTGATTTTCAATTCTAACCTAAGCAACCTATTTTATAGGAAAATGCTTAGAACACCAAAGCAGAAAATTTAATATAATATTAATATATTTATATAAAATTTCCTACGCACCCTTATTTTGCCCAAAACATCAGCCATACAAGTGACAAAGTCACTAAAAACGTTTTTAATAAATAAAACATTTTAAACTCCAAAAATCAATTATTCCGGAACTTCAATAATTCATAATAAATAGTTCTTTTATCAGAAAATTCAAATCTCATAATTTTTATAGGAAATTCAATTCTCTACAACTTTGCAGAAGAAAGTTTTTCCAAATTCCACACAGAAATTGACCGAAATCCACATACGGACGATTTTACAGGCTATAATCAAATTTCAGTCAAGAAATGAGCCCACAGACATGTTTAACATGTTTTAAACAACTTTTGCAAAAAAAATACTCCTCCTCCTCATATGCTCATATATCCCACATTTATTGTAAAAATATCATTATAATATTATAATAATATAATAAAATAGTATTTTATCAGAAAAGATAAAATATCGATTTTCAACAATTGTCACTTTAAAAAAATTTCTCCATCTAAATCCACATAAAATGAATATTTTCCTTACCATATGAATCAATAATTAATTATTCATAAATAATATTACAGAATCACAATAATGACAACCAGACAGTTCCCAGGAAAAAGGGGGCTTTCCAATAAGGATTTCTCCTTACTAGCGCAATTAGGTGAGCAAACCTCTCCTTAGACAGAACTTTCTAGACATTGCCAATAATGTTATCTAATAATATTATTCAGATAATATGAGTTATTGCTTTGATAATGGAAAATACTGTGTAGTGACAATTATTAAAACAACAGTAATATAAAATATCAACGCAGCAATTATTGAATCAATAAAATACTGAACAGTAATTACTGTAACAATTATTGAGTAGTGCATTCTTACGTAAGAATCAATAATTGGTGCAATACCGTATTACTCTTTTTGCAACAACGCCAGCGTATTACTATATTTTAACCACCGGGTATTCAACAGTTGTTAATTCAGTAATAACTTCGCCAGATTATTTATAAACAACTTATACTTATTGTTTTCTTCATCCAATCGCCGTTATGGGGCCCATTAAAGATCTGCTACTCGTCATTTAATATTTCCGGCAATGAAAGAATATTCCACGACCAAGCGAATATTCCCAAACAACAATGAGTATTTTATAACCACTTGCTTATTTTAAAAAAAATTCATATATCACCTTGACTTTAAACTTTATCAATTTAATTATTTCTTGAATAGTAATTATAAGAAAATTGAATACTTTTATTTCGCAAAATTCGGGGTCTTACAATCATAAATATAAATAAAGTTGTAAAGACGGTCAACTGCCACGAAGTAAACTCCAGGCGGGACAAAATGTATATATATATATATATATATATATATCAAAGCAGTAAATGCTCTGGATGTAAAATATAGGCTCATCGAACAAAGTTCAGCACACAGTTCATATATATAAGTATATATATACAAAAACAAGTACACGCTTCAGACCGAAGTCTAGGCTCATCGAACAGAGTTTGACATACAGTTCTTATATATAAGTGTATATATATATACAAAAGCAAATAAATGCTCCAGACCGAAGTCTAGGCTCAATCGAGGCATAACTCGAAAATGTTAGTCCCTATATATAAAATATATATATATATATATATATATATATATATATAAGTATATATATGTGACAACCCCAAAATAGGTCCATTCCATCCAACCCATTCTGAGTCGCCAAATACATGGTACAGAAGACAACTACAACTTTATTACAACAATTGTCGTGCAAAATACAACAACACATATGTTGTGAGTTTTGATACTAAAATATACCCACTGTGACTTTAGACACCAACTTAGATAGCACGTCACCATGACACCTTACATAAAGGTACAGATCAAAAATTGTTTTAAAAATTAAAACCCTTAGGAAGTGCTCAAGGAAACCTTCGTACATGGGAGGCCATTAAATGCCTAGGTTATTATAGATATCATATGCCCACAAATTTATCCTTGGTCAACCTAATAGACCCCAAAGAAAAAAATGAGAAGATTACTATCATATTCTTCCCAATGGTGAGTCTTCTCTTGACATATCATTATCTCCACTGTCTCTAATTGGGTATTATACTCCAAACAAACACCAAGATTATATAGTCAGTGCTTGTAAATATACTCAGCAAGTGGATGAGCACAACCATGTCTTATGATGACACGAGGTTGTATGTCATTAGACATCTTGTATGATAGTGACAAAACACCCTTCCAAAGTTGGGTTCGCCTCACCTATTTAGGGAGAACCTCAACAGCTATAGACCACCGTTCTATTTCCCTATTATTCCGGCTTGACCCAGCTACACTCTTATTACCTGAAAGGAATTTTGAAGCAAAAGGGTGAGCATAACTAGCTCAATAAATAATATTATAACTAAAGATAATTAAATTTTCAATAGCCTTCATCAATAATAAATCAGAGAATTAGAACATATGGTAGATGATAAAACTTTTCAACCATAGTTGTAGTGGAACGAGCAATCCATTAGAAGAGTCAAATAGACCATAAAGTCTATTATCTTCTCCATGTTAAAAGTCCACCAACAATGTTTTATCCCTGTAATATCAATCAACAATTCCTGTCCACAATCACATGTATAACTCATAATCGTAATTGTTGTTCTAAATTCCTTTTTTCAACCAGGACAAAGATAATTTTTATCACCTGAAACATCAAAGATCATGGTTATACCAAATCACAATTCATGTTCATAATCATACTAATAAATTCATCTTTGCACTACGGGCCAAAGATATTCATCAACAGACCATCTTTGCACTACATGCCAAAGATATTCATCAATAATTCATCTTTGCAATACGGGCCAAAGATATTCATCAATAAGTCATCTATGTACTATGGGCCAAAGATATTCATATCTCAAAGAAATATATAATCATTTCAGAATTTATATAAACAATAATTATAACCATGTTCATCAATTCACCTTTGCACTTAAGCTAAAGATATTCAATTATAAATTCAATGGTCATGATCATACCAGTCACAATTCAACTTTTCACTACTGGCCAAAGAGAACCCTAGTCGTGATCATACCAATAATCTACCCATCTTTACACTCCAGTGAAAGAGAATTTCAACATCAGGGTTATAAAAATGTTATATATGATAATAAAATCAATATAATCAATACATAGTTTTAATCTCCAGAGTAATATTCATAAATCAACTATAATTTGGTTAGAAAAAGAAACCAATTTTGTAGTGAATAGTACCCGTGAATAGTAATACGTGAATAGTAACTCGTGAATAGTAACTCGTGAATAGTAACTCGTAAATAGTAACTCGTGAATTGTAACTCATAAATAGTAACTCATGAATAGTAACCCCGACATGAAAAGTATCCAAATTTGATAAAAAGTTCAAACCAATATTTCAACATAATGATATTGAAGAAATAATATCACTTACGAAGAAAATAAAATCCCTTTCAATCCCTTAAAATCCCCTACCTCAAAAGAACAGTACTTCTGACTGGAATAACGCTGAACGAACTTGCACCGAATAGCAACACTCAAGATATCAAAATACTCACAAGAATACACTCGATAATATAGAGAGAGAAAACTTTAGTTTCTGGTGTGATTTTCAATTCTAACCTAAGCACCTATTTATAGGAAATTGCTTAGAACACCAAAGCAAAAAATTTAATAAAATATTATTATATTTATATAAATTTCCTCATTACACCAAGAATCACGAATTGAGATGCATTCAACACCGATTGGGGCCCACCAACAATATAAAAACATTTTTCTTAATAAAAATTATTAAAACTTCAAAATCAATTATTCCGGAACTTCAATAATTCATAATAAATAGCCCTTTTATCAGAAAATTCGAATCTCGCACCTTTTAATAGGAAATTCAATTCTCTACAACTTTGCATAAGAACGTTTTTCCAAATTCCAAACAGAAATTGACCGAAATCCACATACGAACGATTTTACAGTCTATAATCAAATTTCAGTCAAGAAATGGGTCCACCAACATGTTTAACATGTTTAAAACAACTTTTTCAACAAAAATACTCTTCCTCCTCATATACTCATATATCCCACATTCATTGTAAAAATATCACCATTATTATAATATAATAAAATATTATTTTATCAGAAAACATAAAATATCGATTTTCAACAATTGTCACTTTAAAATTTTTTCTCCATATATCCATACAAAATGAATATTTTTCTTATCATATAAATCAATAATTAATTATTCATAAATAATATTACAGAATCATAATAATGACAACTTACGGTTCCTAGGAAGAGGGGCTTTCAATAAGGATTTCTCCTTCTCGGCAAGCGCAATTAGGTGACCAAACCTCTCCTTAGACATAACTTTCTAGACATTGCCAATAATGCTATCTAATAATATTATTCTGATAATATGAATTATTGCTTCGATAATGGAAAATACTGTGTAGTGACAATTACTGAAATAATAGGAATATAAAATATCAACGTAGCAATTATTGAATCAATAAAATAAAATATTAAACAGTAATTACTGTAACAATATAGAGTAGTGTCTTCTTACGTAAGAATCAATAATTGGTGCAATACCATGTGCTACTGTACAACAATGCGTATTACTATGTTTTAACCACCGGGTATTCCAACAAGATAATTGTGAATAACTTCTGTAGTTATTTATAAAAACTCCCTTTTGTCATTTTCTTCATCAAGATGATTATTACATTATAGGGCCCATAAATGGTTTTGGCTAGGTCATCGCATTTAATATTCCTCGACATCAATTTAACCATTTACTGAATAATAATTCTAAGAAAAATTGAATACTTTTATTTCATAAAATTCGGGGTCTTACAATCTCCCCTCCTTATGAAATTTCGTCCTCGAAATTTATGTACCTGGTATTTCAAAGAGTTGAGAATACCTTGCTTTCATTTCAGATTCCATCTTTCCTGTCATCATGATTTCTCCATTGCTCATCTCCTGTATTTCAGATATCATTCTAGAATACAGCTTCAAAAACAAAGGTTATTTTAAAATTAATATATCGCATAATATCCCGATATTATATGACCAACAAATAAGCTTAGGTAGGACACAATAGCGAAAGATTTACTCATCTCTCCCCTCCTAGTTATTTTCCCCGATCTCCGCCAGAGACCATATCCCTAAGCTCTGATACCAACTGTGACAACCCCAAAATAGGTCCATTCCATCCAACCCATTCTGAGTCGCCAAATAGATAGTACAAAAAACAACTACAACTTTATTACAACAATGGAAAGTGAAAAATACAACAGCACATATGTTGTGAGTTTTGATACTTAAATATACCCACTGTGACTTTGGACACCAACTTGGATAACACGTCACCATGACACCTTACATAAAGGTACAGTCAAAAACTGTTTTAAAAATTAAAACCCTTGGGAAGTGCTCAAGGAAACCTTTGTACATGGGAGGCCATGCGTCTAGGTTATTATAGATATCATATGCCCACAAAATTATCCTTGGTTGACCCAATAGACCCCAAAGAAAAACGAGAAGATTACTATAATATTGTTCCCAATGGTGAGTCTTCTCTTGACATATCATTATCTCCACTGTCTCTAATTGGGTATTATACTCCAAACAAACACCAAGATTATATAGGTAGTGCTTGTAAATATACTCAGCAAGTGGATGAGCACAACCATGTCTTATGATGACACGAGGTTGTATGTCATTAGACATCTTGTATGATAGTGACAAAACACCCTTCCAAAGTTGGGTTCACCTCACCTATTTAGGGAGAACCTCAACAGCTACAGACCACTGTTCTATTCCCCTGTTATTCCCACTCGACCCAGCTACACTCTTATTACCTTAAAGGAATTGTGAAGCAAAAGGGTGAGCAAAACTAGCTCAGTAAAGAATATTATGACTAAAGATAATTAAATTTTCAATAGCCTTCATCAATAATAAATCAGAGATTTAGAACATATGGTAGATGATAAACTTTTCAACCATAGTTACAGCGGAACGAGCAATCCATTAGAAGAGTCAAATAGACCATAAAGTCTATTATCTTCTCATGTTAAAAGTCCACCAACAATGTTTTATCCATGTAACATCAATCAACAATTCCTGTCCACAATCACATTTATAACTCATAATCGTAATTGTTGTTATAAATTCCTTTTTTCATCCAGGACAAAGATAATTTTCATCACCTGAAACATCAAAGATCATGGTTATACCAAATCACAGTTCATGTTCATAATCATACTAATAAATTCATCTTTACTACCAACAAAGATATTCATCAACAGACCATCTTTGCACTACATGCCAAAGATATTCATCAATAATTCATCTTTGCACTACGGGCCAAAGATATTCATCAATAAGTCATCTTTGTATTATGGGCCAAAGATATTCATATCTCAATGAAATATATAATCATTTTAGAATTTATATAAACAATAATTATAACCATGTTGATCAATTCACCTTTGCACTTAAGCTAAAGATATTCAATTATAAATTCAATGGTCATATTCATACCAGGCACAATTCAACTTTTCACTATTGGCCAAAGAGAACCCTAGTCATGATCATACCAATAATCTACCCATCTTTACACTCCAGTGAAAGAGAATTTCAACATCAGGGTTATAAAAATGTTATATATGATAATAAAATCAATATAATGAATACATAGTTTTAATCCCCAGAGTAATATTCATAAATCAACTATAATTTGGTTAGAAAAAGAAACCAACTTTGTAGTGAATAGTACCCGTGAATAGTAACTCATGAATAGTAACTCATGAATAGTAACTCATAAATAGTAACACGTCGTGAATAGTAACTCGTGAATAGTAACTCATGAATAATAACTCATGAATAGTAACTCATGAATATTATTTTATCAGAAAAGATAAAATATCGATTTTCAACAGTTGTCACTTTAAAAAATTTTCTCCATCTATATCCATATAAAATGAATATTTTCCTTATCATATAAATCAATAATTAATTATTCACAAATAATATTACAGAATCACAATAATGACAAACAGTACGGCCTCAGAAAGAGGGGGCTTTCCAATAAGGATTTCTCCTTACTGGCGCGCAATTAGGTGACCAAACCTCTCCTTAGACAGAACATTCTAGACATTGCCTAATGCTATCTAATAATATTATTCAGATAATATGAATTATTGCTTCGATAATGGAAAATTTGTGTAGTGACAATTATTGAAATAACAGTAATATAAAATATCAACGTAGCAATTATTGAATCAATAAAATAAAATATTAAATAGTAATTACTGTAACAATTATTGAGTAGTGCCTTCTTACGTAAGAATCAATAATTGGTGCAATACCGTGTGCTACTATACAACAACGATATATCATTGTGTTTTAACCACCGGTATTCCAACAAAAGATAGCGGTAACAACTACGTCGTTATTTATAAAAACTCCTTTTTGTCATTTTCTTCATCCGACAGTTATTCTGTTATGGGGCCCACAAATGGCTGCGCCGTCGTACGAATATTCCTCGACAGAAAGAATATTCCACGACCAAACAAATATTCCCCGATAGAAATGAGTATTTTATAACCACTTGTGTATTTTGAAAAAATTCATATATCACCCTTAACTTTAACCTTTTATCAATTTAACCATTTACTGAATAGTAATTATAAGAAAAATTGAATACTTTTATTTCATAAAATTCAGGGTCTTACAATATATATATAAAAACTGAAATGAAACCACGGACCGAAGTTCGGGCATACACACGCAACACGACTCTCAACGTGAAGAAAGGTGTGTGCAAAGATGAAGAGAAAGGCTTTAAAGTGTGTAAGAAGGCTTACAGTGGACTGCCAAAGAAGACTTCAATAACTTTAAATGGATGAACACTAGGCTCCTGCCGGTAAAAATATGACAGAATATAAGCTCACAAGTGTTTAAAATGAGAAAGCACTCGGTTTATAGCGTGTACATAACAAATTGGACAGGGCTTCATCGCTGTTTCTCTTGTAAATATGGCCACCCCAAGCCCTCTATATATAGAGGGGGGAGTGGCTAGCAGCAGGTGTACCTGCGGCTTCCCGGGGTGCCCTGGGCAGTGTGGGTCCCGCTGTCTCGATGTTTGTGCACTCGGACAACACGTTGTTCGCTCGAACCTTCATAACTTTCCATCCGAGAGTCCGATAGAAGCCTGCCATACCATTCCAAAAAGATCTTTCTGAGAGCTACGTGATGACATAGGATTTGCCCTTTTTTTGATTCCAGGAAGATGGGTCCATGACCACCGAAATGACATTTCTAGGTTTTCATCAAGCAGTCCGTTGAGCCGTTTTGCGTAGTTTGCGCTTAAAAGTTAAGATATGGTTCTTGTGGGACTTTAATTGAAGTATTTTGAGTTGAAATGTGTGTATTTGGTGTGAGTTGAATTTGAGTTGGCAAAATGACTATTTTGCCCTTCCCAGGGTTATCTCCGATTTTCGCGTAGTTATAACAGTCTTTTCTCAAGGTTATCTCTGAGGTTGGCTTGACCTCCTGGGGTTATCTCCAGGCTTTGAACTTGATCCCCTGGGGCTATCTCTGGGGTTGAAACTGACTTTCCTGGGGTTATCTCCGGGGTTGGAACCTGATTTCCTAGGGTTATCTCCGGGGTTGGAAACTATATCTCCCTAGGCTATCTCTGGGGTTGGAATTGATGTTGTGGTCCTCCAGGGTTATCTCTAGAGTGTAAAAAAGACGCTTTTGTCCTCCTGCATAGTTAGTAACAAGAAAACAAAATTTCGAGTGTCTACAGATGCCCCTCTTTATCATGTTCATGCAATGTAATGGAATGGATATGATAAAGATTAGTAGACACTTGAAATATGACAAGGTATTTCTAATGATGAAAATTGCAATGTAATGAATGTTTATGATGAATGTTAAAATGTTTTCGCAAATTGCAGTTCGTAAATCGCACATCGCATTTTGCACTTCGTACTTCGCTTTTCGCATTTGGCCAAATCTTACTTCGCAACTCGCACATCATATTTTGCATATCGTATTTCGCAAATCGCAAATCGTAATGTAATGAATGTTATGATGAATGTTAAAATGTCTTTACAAATCGCTTTACCTTTACCGATCATTGTTTATGCCTATGTTGGTGTTGACTCCAATGGTTTGGCTTTTTGTCAGTGTCGCAGATGCTTGTTTGATGAAGATAAGTTGAGATGTTTTCTACATCTCTGATGGGGATGACGTTCTAAAATCAAGAACCTCCCGATGTATCGTTGTTGGTAGTTTGTGCGGTGCCTACCTCACCGATCGCTAACCTATTTTGGTCCCACTTAATCGAGCGGTGGTATCGTAAGCTTTCATCATTTGAACTATCTTGATGTTGCGCTGAATTGATGCCAATGGTTTAGAATACCAGATCTTCTGATACCTTCGCTGAAGTAATATTCCAAGGTTTGCTTCGTCAGATTCTACCTGATGTTACGCTAACCCCTTTTGAGGCGATTTGGAGCTTCCTTTCGCTGTTGGGTGCTTGTTTCCCATTTTCCTTGAGCGTTTGATTCGCACGCCGGGTAAACTGATGACCTTAATGCCACTGACATCCCTGGAGGTTGCAGTTCATTCTTTTGTTGCCCAGATTTGAACTTCGGTGTAGAGGCCTTAACTGATGAGGACTTGACGCAGGTTAACTTGTTTGATGGTGTAAATTTCTTTCGCTAGACCTTTCGTTGTTGGCCTTCTGCTCTTGAGTTAAGAAATTTTTTGAGAATTTTCCACTTCTTTCGTAGGGGCACGCTTATGTCGCTATGATTTCTTTCAGGAGTTCTCCCCTTTCTTTTTGATGAGAGGCTTGATCCCGTGTTAATCTCCTTCCATTTCTTGGAATCGCAAAATGCCCCAGTCATTCCGCAAGTTATTGCCGGGGATTCATATGAGAGAGTCTCTTTGTTGACCAAATCGCGAGTGAATAATATTTGAATCGCCATTGAGATGATGACGAACCATGCTGATGGCGTTGAATGGTGCATTTTCTACTTTAGGATGGTTGATAAATGCTCCAGTGTTGAGTTGTCGCTACTTCAAAGATTGCCCCAATCTTGTTGTAAGGGACCCAATATCCGGTTGTTGCCAATTTTGAAATTGCCCCAGCCTCGCTTGTTGTCTGGGATAGTTGCTTTGACAGATGAGCTGATAAGATGTCGATATTGCAAGAGGCTTTTACTTATGTACCATTTGGTGAACAGGTAGTGGATGTGGGCTTTGATGTTGACATCTCTTTCTGGTAGAGCTGTCGCTTTGTTAAAGATGATGCTCTAACTCATAGGGATATCGTTGTTGCTGAGCGGGATGACGCTATATCTACCCGAGATATCACATGTAGTTATTAGCGGTGGATCTGTTGGCTCGTGTAGAAACCCTTGGGCATGAGATCACATCATTACCTCCTTCTTTTGAGAGGGAATCCATGTTGGACTTGATAGCCCGTATATACACTGATTTGTAGATGGGCTTGTATTTTCCTGCACAGACTAGGTTAGCCATTTTGTCATGTACAGTACACATTGTATATATCAAATAGCATTATATATGGCAGAGAAATATATGTTGATTCACTTCCCTTTTAGTTGTGCCTAGTTATTTGCTTGATATTTGCTTGTTTCTCTAGGGCTTTGTGATCTGGATGTATTTTGTACTCCTCCTTGATGGATGGACAGTGAGATGTCTAAGGATTTTTAGCATGGATCGTCGATCTGTGTGTATTCCCTACAATCTTTGGTGTCTTGGGACTTGTTTCTGTATGTGGTTATGGATAAGAGTGTTTATTTTTGATTTTTCTGTGGGGAGACCGGACCATATAACATGACTGCCTACGTACTCCCATGTATTGGGGAGATCAGGTCGACGTAGTTCGCCCCATGTACAGGGCAGATTGCAGATGAAAAGTTTAATCTCATATACAGGATAAATT
The DNA here is from genome assembly GCA_020205605.1 of Panax ginseng. NCBI lineage: Eukaryota > Viridiplantae > Streptophyta > Magnoliopsida > Apiales > Araliaceae > Panax > Panax ginseng. Next base: position 42,901,138 of record CM035146.1, read on the forward strand.
GAAGGTGTGAAAGGTTTAATCCCTGGTGGGATAAACTGAAAGTGTGAAAGGTTTTGAAAACATGCGGGGAATGAAGGATCTGGTGATCTGAAACTAGGCTGCTGGTTAGAAAAGTGTTTGTCCCTAATGAGGTGGATGAGTGTGAAGCGAAGTTGTATGCAATGAAGGGTTGAAGAACCGAAATGACTGGTGATCTGATTATCCAAAACTAGGATGTTCGCTTGATAATAACCTCAGACATAGTACCATTTCACGGTGTCCGGATTTATGAGTTATGGAAATTCATCGCCATCCATTTCCTGTAATCTGAATGCGCCACCTGTCAATACCTCCTTGATAATAAACGGGCATTCCTAGTTTGGGGAGAATTTTCCTTTAGCTTGGTTGTCAACGATCTTTCTCAAAATTAAGTCATGTTGTTTGAACTGCCGTAGTCGGACTTTTCTGTTGTAGGATCTTCTATACAAGTAGAGGGCCGCTCATGTGTGGGCCACATATTCCCCCATGGATTTCATCCATGAGCCTCTGAGCTTGGTCCTCGTCCAGACATCTGAGGAGACCTCGTTCTGCATCTCTTTTGTAGAGTGCATCTCCGCTCAGGTAGAATTTCATAGCAAGTCGATGGATCCGCCTTCTTTCAGTCGGGCTCGCCTCAGCGGGTGTAGATCTATCTTCTGAGTGCTCATTGATATGCTGATATCAAAGGTGCTAGATGGGAGGTAGCTCATCCGATACTTCTCCAATGTAATTCCTATAGGCTGGAGCCCTTTTTTGGTCAAATATGAGGGTTGACATGTCTTCCTTGTCATGTATGTTGATCCAGGAGGCTAAGGTTGCTAGCGCACCCACAAAATCAATCCTATTTTGAGCAATGTGGAGGAATGATTTTTCTTCAAACTCTGAAGCCATCTGTAGAACCTGCCGATGGTAAAGCAGCAACTATAGAACCTGTTGAAGAGCTTTTTTTCTTTTTATTTTATTTTTTTTCTTTTTTCTTTTTCTTTTTTTTTCTTTTTTTTATGCATTCGATCGTGGAAAGAGCCATATGGCTCACTGATAGGTAGCTCCGGCATCGATGAGGTCGAATGACAATCATCTGTAGAAAAAGGTTCCCCAAAGAGTGATGAATGCAGCAACCATGATTTGATGGTACCCCATAAAGCAATCCGCAAAGGAGTATATGTCATACTGAGTCGTATTGTGTAAGACCTCAACTTATTATAAATGAAATTGAATTTCCTCTATTTATTAGAGCAAGGGTTGATTTGATTAATGTGGTTAGTTATGGGTAAATGCGCAAATATCTTAAATAAGCAAGTGGTTATAAAATATTCGTTTGGTCGTGGAATATTCTTATTGTTCGGGAATATTGCAGACGATTGATCACGCAAACTTTGTAATGGGCCCCATAAATCTGAAAAGCGATTGGATGAAGAAAATGACAAGTATAAGTTATTTATAAATAACGGTGTAGTTATTACCGTTAATACTATTGGAATACCCGGTGGTTAAAACATAGTAGCACACGATTTTGCACCAATTATTGATTCTTACGTAAGAAGGCACTACTCAATAATTGTTACAGAAATTACTGTTCAATTTTTTATTTTATTGATTCAATAATTGCTACGTTGATATTTTATATTATGGTTGTTTCAATAATTGTCACTACACAGTATTTTCTATTATCAGATCAATAACTCATATTATTTGAATAGTATTATTAGATAGCATTATTGGCAATGTCTAGAAAGTTTTGTCTAAGGAGAGGTTTGGTCACCTAATTGCGGCGCCAAAGAAGGAGAAATCCTTATCGAAGCCCCCACTTTCACAGGAGGAACTACCGGTCACGTGATTGTGATTCTGTAATATTATTTGTGAATAATTAATTATTGATTTATATGAGAAGGAAAATATTCATTTTATGTGGTTATAGATGGAGAAAATTTTTATGTGACAATTGTTGAAAATTGATATTTTATCTTTATGATAAAATAATTTATTTAAATATATTATTATATTATAATAATATAATAATGATGATATTTTTACAATGAATGTGTGATATATGAGTAAATGAGGAGGAAGAGTATTTTTGTTTAAAAAAATATTTAAAACATGTTTTGTGTGTTGGTGGACCCTATTTTTGACTGAAATTTGATTATAGCCTGCAAAATCGTCCGTATGTGAATTTCGGTCAATTTCTGTTTGGAATTTGGAAAAACTTAAAGCTACAAAGTTGTAGAGAATTGAATTTCATATGGAATGGACATAAGATTAGAATTTTTCTGATAAAAGGGCTATTTATTATGAATTATTGAAGTTCCGAAATAATTGATTTTTAAAGTTTTAATTTTTTTTATAAGAAAAACGTTTTTTCAATTAGGTGGGCCCCACATGTGATATAAATGTGCTGAATTCAGTTGGTCTTAGGTGGGCGTGAATTTTTTTTATTTATATTAATTTTATGTTAAATTTTCTGCTTTGGTGATTTAAGCATTTTCCTATAAATAGGGTGCTTAGGTTAGAATTGAAAATCACACCAGAAACTGAAATCTTCTCTCTCTATATTATCGAGCGTATTCTTGTGAGTATTTTGATACTTTGAGTGTTGCTATGCGGTGCAAGTTCCTTTCAGCATTATATAAGATATTCCAGCCAGAAGTACTATTCTTTTGAGGTAAGGGATGCTATTTTTATTTCAATATTCGTATGAAATAATATTTTCTTCCATACTCTGTAGTATGTAAGTAATATTATTTTGTTTCAGATTTCGAATTCTATACTCATTTTGTTAAAGTTTTGGCTTCTATACTTCATGAAATTAGTAGAATATCCTTGATATTTGTACTTCATCCAGTATCTTTTCATGGAAGTATTATTCTGAGCATTCTTGATAAGTTATAACTTTTTCATGCCGAAGTTACTATTCACGGGGTTACTATTCTCGAAGTTACTATTCACGGGTACTATTCACCCGGGGTATTATTCATGACAAAAATTTATTTCTTTTCGATCCAAATTATTTTTGATATAATATTATTCTTGAATTTTACTCCACAAAGCAGTATTATGTTGACAATTTTGACATTATTGATTTCTGGATAAATTAAATTATAAATCTTTAAAAATTTATCCTTGAACTTATTTTATTGAATTCTTATATCATTATCATCATCCTCATGTTTATAATATGTTGAAAGGCATCTGTGGCCTGTAGTGCATAGATGAACTTGGTATGATTATAACCAGGGATTATTCGGTATAATCATTACCGTAATGTTACAAATGATGTGGTAAAAGTCTTCATTAGCCCATAGCGCATTGATGGACAGTTGTTGGCATGATCATGACCATTGATGAATACCCGAATATCCTTGTCCCGTAGTGCATGGATAATTTGTGGTCGTGATACTAATGAATATCCTTGGCCATAGTGCAGGGATGATGCAGATTATTTGTTTGAGGTTTTCTAAGGTTCTAATGTTTAAAAGAGGTGTTTTGATCAAGATTTGGCTTGGGTTTGTCTCCAACCCATTCTTTGATCTCCTTAGGCACCTCATAGTCCTCTTGTACTTCCATCAAGCCGGAGTCCAACTTTACATCAAAGTTACAGTCCTTGTGGAGAATAGGCACCTCATCAATAAATCTAGGCACATCTAACTTTAGAGTCCTGAACCAACATGCTCTCACTTAATATATGAAACTGTTCAATCACACAAAGTGTTAGCATGTAATAACAAAAGTAACTGCTAATACTGTTAAGAAAAAGTAAGCAGTTATTGCTATCTACAGGGCAAAAAGAGTTCCTGCCCGTTTTACCCTCGTAGACCAATGCAAGGAGTGTTGCTCCAATTGTCGAGGGAAAAGTCCTAGTGGACTTCAGTGATAGAGGGGCTGTCATCATCATCCTTTTCCCGAATAATGACCATTATGTCTGGGCAATCATCATCTGGGGTGTATCTATTTATGTGTTTATCATGGACAATGATGCGTACGTTGGACATCATTCTGACGATGTCTTGTTTAATTCTTCGTTCCTCTTCTTCCATTGCGGGATCTGGAACTAGGATTTATTTCTCCTTCACCAATATCAGTTTAGGAAATAACATAGTCATTACATGGGAATGCACCTTTACAGGAGACCGTATAGGCTCAAGAACTGTAGGTGGAGATAATCGTCGTGTGGCTGAAGCTTAAGGAATCTGTTTGTGCTTATGAGGATTCCTACGACTAGAACTAGCAGTATCCAGACCTTGGGTTCCTCCTTGTGTGGAGGATTCAGCATGTACGGGTATCCTTGTACCCTGAGTAGATTGGTGTAATTCTTTAAGCAGAACAACCAAATCTGTGATTTGTTTACTTAATTCGTTGAATTCTTCGCGAGAAACTGGATTAAGATCAGCCTGGTCAGATGAAGACATAATTGGTTGTTGGCTCGTGGCCTTCTTGGATTTTGACAGGGTTACAGGACCAATTACATCCCTACAAAAAACTTATGTAGTTTAGTCTTAGTGAATGTAGCAATACCACGTAATGTGTCCGTTTAGGAGTATCGTCTTGTGAAACGGATGTCAGTTAACAAGATAACATGTCAGGTTTTGATATAAAGGGAAGGCATGTACACATATTCCTTCATATTTTCCATTACATTGAGATTTACATGGAAATGAAATTACAAGTAATTGAATTTACAAGTAATTAAAATGTGAAAGTATGAAGAGACTTTCCTCCGCGTTTGGTTTATCAGAGACTGACCTATCTTAGGTTACTCTCGTGGTTTTTTGGCATGAAGGTTCCCAAATCATCACAATTTACTTGACGGGAAATTAATCCGGTTTCTTCATGTTGGAGGGAATTTGGGTGGTGCCTTTCCGAGACTCGAGAATTAGTCTTCTCATGAGTCCAAGAATCAAACACCGACGGATAGCCTCTCCCGGTAGAGGGACCACACAACATACATTCACATACATCGCTATTCTCACCAGATTAAAATGATGACATGTGCGAAGCACTAATATCACAAGCAGAACAGGAAACTAGATCTCCCGAGGCTATCTCCGGGGTTGGAATTGATGTTGTGGTACTCCAGGGTTATCTCTAGAGTCTGAAAAAGACCCTTTTGTCCTCTTGCATAGTTAGTAACAGGAAAATGAAATTTCAAGTGTCTACACCTGAAATAGTACCTGGTGCTTGGGCTACCTGATTAGTTGCCAATGTAAATACTCTCCCACTGGTGTTGCGCTGACCGCCATAACCAGCATTACCACTTCCCCCTTTACCACGCTGAACTGTGTAGTCCCTTACTTTATGTCCCATCTGTCCACATAAGAAACAAGCCCCTATATCTCTATAGCACCCCCTACCAGCATGATACCCACCACAAGTAGCACATGGAGCAGGTTGAAGTGGCAAAAGGTTCGGATTGCCCCCACCTGCCGATCCTGGATACCGTCCCTGAATTTGACACTGTTCTATTGAAATCCCCTATTTTGATATTGTCCTCACTGCCACCCAATCGACCTCGCTCATCGACCTCCACGACCACCCCATCAGATTGGGTAAGCAAAATCCCTTCGAGGATTAAATCGCTGACCCGATGGAGGCTCATTCCAACTATTTTGCCTTCTATTCTGATTTCTGCCAAACTACCCCATTCCTTGCCCTTGCTAGTCATCTCTATCTCTCTTTCGACTCCCTTCTGATTTGGAAGCTCAAAAGTCCTTGTGCTCCATTTCCACACTCTTAGCTGCATTAGCCACCTGTGATACATCTGTAAATATAGTGTGGATGATCGATCTCCTATACTCATATTTCAAAGCCCATTTGAATTTTTCTGCCTGTTGTGCAGTTGTCTTAACTATTGAACCCGCAAATCTAGCCAATCTAGTAAACCTCGCTATGAAATCAGTAATGGTCGCATCTTCCTTCTGCCGAATGGACACAAACTCCATAATGTATGCCTCCCTATCAGCGTTTGGGAAGTACTGCTGATAGAAAAGGTCACAAAAACCGCTCCATATGAGTCTATCCATAAATCCATCTCCTTGTGTAGCCTTCAGCGATTTCCACCATCGTTGAGCATCATCCTCTAGCTTATAAACTGCTAACCTCACCTTCTAATTTTCTGAACACCCAATAACATCAAAAATCTTCTCCAAGTGGGCGATTCAGTTCTCCACATCAATTGGAGTCAGAGCAAAGCGAAAAGATTTGGGCTTCTGCTTAATGAACCTCTCCAATAACACATACAACGGCTGCACTTACTGACCAATTTGATCCTCGGGAGGAACATTCTGCTCATGTTGTGGTATCTCTGCATCATCCCCCATGCCATTTGCATGTTGATTTTCTTGCATCTGCGGATTACCTTTCATAACTTGTTCCACGGCATGCGTAACTGCCTCATTCACCATTGTTGCAACCATAGCCGGGGTTATTATTGCATTACCCTAATTACCAACGTTTCCACCTTAGTTAACAGCCTCAACCTGGGGCTACCTCTGACCCATCTTATCGTTATTACCCTGTCTCCCAGCAATTCTCGAAGACTTACGAGCCATCTATGATACAAAATCAAAGAGACGAGAACAAACAGATCAAAACAAATAATCAAGGCCAAATTTATGCAGAACGAAAATCAAACGCAATACAAATCTTATAACTACCCAATGGTCTACCCATAACTCACAGGTCAAGCACCCGAAAAATAAAATAAAATAATAATAATAACATTTAAATCTATATTTAAAAATAATTAATTGGGCTTTCCTTATGTTTGGGTTAGATTCTATTTAATTTATTTGGACCATAATAAGTAAATGATTACATTGAATTTGGTCTTTTAATTAATTGGGTCTAAATTATATTTGTGTAATTTTAAATCCTAATAAAATTAAAACAATTAATAAAACATATTTTTTAATAATAAATAAGTAAAACCTAGCTTTACCTTATTACGTCTGATGAGTTGTTGGAGTAAAGCGAGAACAAAAGAAAGAGGCAGAAGAAGATCGAGGAGGAGAACGAGAGAACGTGGCTAGAATTACAAAAGGGTTCGAGAGTAAAATCTTAAAATTTTATTCATCATATTCTTCTTCTCAAAGGTAATTGTGGACTATTTTCGAATACAAAACAATTATTTTGCTACTATAATTACAATCTATTTTCTTATTGTAATTGCAATATATTTTAAAATTTTAGTATACCGTTTGATTAGTTGAATTTGTTGATGAAATTGTAATTTACAATTGGGATTTATGATATATATATATATATATAAGCTATACAGACATCTTAAAAAAAAGAAAAAAAGAAAAGAGAAAGTAATAAATAATTAATATTATAATATTTTTATTATAATTAAAATGTATCTTTTGATTACAAATTGAATATAGTATATTAAAATTATTTAATTTATGAAAATATAATTTGTATGAGTTCATAATTTAATTATATGTAGTATATTTTATTTTGATAATTTGATCGAATTGAGGGAGTTTAGAGGGTGATAGTTGGATTCGGTGAATTATTTTGGTACTATATTAATGTACGGATTCCGTACTTTTTCAGCGATACTCTTTCAATTTAATTCGTTCATTTGTTACTCGTTTAGGAATTTGGTATTGTCTCTCAGGATTATTTCTTGTTGTCAAATTTATTGTGATAGTTTCGTTTTGGCGTTGGCATTAAAATTTGTATTTGTACTCCTTGAACTAGTTAATTATGTCAGTAGGTTTTGGAGACTTTATTCGTTTGTATCATTCTGCGTATAATTTTGTTCACATCCGGGAGTTGTTTTGATCATTGATATCTTCTGATATTGAGTATGTTCGTATTTGATAATTTGATATCATTCGGAGATGGTCATGTAAGCCTTGTGATTTGAACCCCTTTTGGCTTACATTTTGTAGTTTGATCCTTAGGGTATACTTGAGCTAACCACATATGGGGGTACCCACGGGCATGTCCTCTTGACACAAGAGCATGACACCTTCCGTGGCAGTGTGATCAGTCCACGGCGTATCCTTTTGTATGCTCTGGGTATGAGCTTTGGACATTTGATATATTTGTTCATGATACGTATGGGTCGACCCAGTATTTGATTTGATTTGATTTATTTGGCGGATTAGTGACGTATGTGTCGTGCGTACTATCCGATTTGATTTGTATACATCATGATACCGATGTATTTTGTTATCCTTTGGCTATTTGTATTTGAGCTCAGTATTAAGTTGTCACCTTACAACCATTTGATTCAGCCTTATTTGTTTGGGATTCTTTTGGCTATAATTATTCGATTGACAGTGTTAGTCATTTGTAAATGGACTCACAAATTCTGATCTATTCATAATTCGTTTGTAATTCACACGTGTTCATTCATAAAACTCTTTTAGATTCATTACTTATTGTGATATATTTATTCATCTTCATATCCGTACTAGGCAATTGGCTCACGCTGTAACGCCCCAGAAAAATTGGATTTTAGGAGAATTAAATTTTTATTTGATTATGGGGATTAAATGAATTTAATTGATTATTTATGGGAGTAAGCTAATTGAAGGTCGTTCTATGACCTAGATATGTCGAAACGTCGTAGTATTTTGGCTGCGTGGTAGAATTAAAGTATTTAAATTTTCAAGACGAAAAATAAAAATAGGTCCATTCCATCCAACCCATTCGAGTCGCCAAATACATGGTACGTAAAACAACTACAACTTTATTACAACAATTATCGTCGGTAAAAAATACAACAACACATATGTCGTGAGTTTGGATACAAATATATATCAATCGTGACTCATGTCCCAACCGTGGACAAGACCTCATAATGACACCTTACATAAAGGTATAGTCAAAAACCTGCTTTTAGAAATTAGAATCTTTGGGAAGTGCTCAATGAAACCTTCGTATATGGGAGGCCATGCTTCTAGGTTATGATAGATATCATATGGCCACGTAATTATCCTCGTCAATCTAATAGACCCTAAAGAAAAAAATGAGAAGATTACTATCATATTCTTCCCAATGGTGAGTTTTTCTCGACATATCATTATCTCTCACTGCCTCTAATTGAGAGTTAAATTTCAAATAGACTCCAAGATCATATAGTAGGCCGGTAGATATACTCAAAGAAGTGGATGAGCACAACTCGTTTTATGATGACACGAGGTCAGTATGTCATTAGACATCTTGTATGATAGTGGCAAAACACCCTTCCAAGTTAAATTCACCTCACCCTCAACATCTATAGACCACCGTTCTATTCCCTTGTTATTCCCCCGCTCGACCCAGCTACACTTTTATTACCTGAAAGGAATTGTGAAGCAAAAGGGTGAGCACAACTAGCTCAGAAAAAAATATCATGACTAAAGATAATTAAATTATCAATAGCCTTCATCAATAATAAATCAGAGATTTAGAACATATGGTAGATGATAAAAAATTTCAACCATAGTTGCAGCGGAACGAGCAATCCATTAGAAGAGTCAAATAGACTATAAAGTCTATTATCTTCCATGTTAAAAGTCCACCAACAATGTTTTATCCTCGTAACATCAATCAACAATTCCTCGCCCACAATCACATGTATAACTCATAATCGTAATTGTTGTTCTAAATTCCTTTTCTCATTCAGACTAAGATAATTTTCATCACTTGTCTTTACCGAAACATCAAAGATCATAGTTATACCAAATCACGCCCTGCTCATAATCATACTAATAAATTTATCTTTGCACTACGGCCAAAGATATTCATCAACAGCTTCATCTTTGCACCACAGCCAAAGATATTCAACAACAAAGTCATCTTTGCACTGCACTCCAAAGACATCAACAATTCACCCAAAGATATTCATCCAAACAATTCATCACAATTCATCTTTGCACCACAGCCAAAGATATTCCTCAACAGCTCATATTTGCATTACAGCCAAATATATTAATATCTCAAAGAAATATATAATCATTTCGTAATTTATATAAACAATAATTATAACCATGTTGATCAATTCACCTTTTGCACTTAAGCTAAAGATATTCAATTATAAATTCAATGGTCACGATCATACCAACCACAATTCAACTTTTCACCATCGCCAAAAGAGAACCCTAGTCATGATCATACCAATAATCTACCCATCTTTACACTCCAAAGGAAAGAGAATTTCAACATCGTGGTTATAAAATGTTATATATGATAATAAAATCAATATAATCAATATATAGTTTTAATCTCCAAGAGTAATATTCATAAATCAACTATAATTTGGTGTAGAAAAAAAAACAATTTTGTCATGAATAAGAACTCATGAATAAGAATTTCGTGAATAAGAAACTCATGAATAAGAACTCGTGAATAAGATCTCATGAATAGTAAACCCGACTCAAAAAGGTAGAAATTCCACAATAAAATCCATACCAATATTTTTAAGATAATGATATTGAAAGAATAATATTTTTTAAGCTTATAAACAATTTATTTTAATTGTTTACACTTTACTAAATAATGCATTTAATCATTCTAAAATGCCAAACTCATAAGATTTCATCACCAATAACCAAAATCCTCATCAAAATCATCATATATACCTCATGTAGGATTCTCAAGCCATAAAATCCTATTTTCTAATTTTCTTACTTCACATAACATATTTAATTCATTTACTCATAACTAGTCCATTTTCATGAAAAATAACAAATCAGTTCCAAAAATATTTCTTTTTCGAATTTAGTGTAATATAGTCCTATATTGAATATATATTTTTCTCGTAATTTTTAAAAGTCATTTACTATTTTTCACATGGCCAAAACCAATTTAATATTTAAACATTTATCATAAATTGTACTTTTATCCAAAAATTCTGAAATTTACAGATATATACTGATATTATATAGATGTACTCCCAATAAAAATTTCATCAATTTTGGAATTAACCACAAGGAGTTATAAGGGTTTTCTTTTAAAATAGTCTTTCCTCATAAAATTCATAACTCTTAATCTATACATCCAAAAATCGCCATTTTTGGACACAATCAACAAAACTCATCAAATTATCATTTCAAATTTTTCCAGAATTTTTGAAGGTTCAGAAGAATTTTGAAATAATAACCCTTAAAATCCCTTATTATCCCTTACCTCAAAAAAAGCAAAGATTTCGACCGAATAACGCCGAATCTAACTTGCAATCAGAGATAGCAATACTCAAAGTATACTCAAAATACTCACAAGAATAATACCGATAATATAGAGAGAGAAAACTTCAGCTTTTCGTGTGATTTTCAATTATAACCTAAGCACCCTATTTATAGAAATCGCTGTAACACCAAAGCAGTAAAATTTATTAATTAATATATATATATATATATATATATATATATATAATCTTCTACGCATGCCTAGAATCAAATTTTCAGCCATCAAACACATGTTAAAGATGCCCCCAAACATGTCAAAAAAACGTTTTTCTTAATTAATTAATTAAAACTCCAAAAATGATAATTAATTAATCCAAACTTCAATAATTCATAATAAATAGCCCTTTTATTAGAAAATTGAATCTCAGAGTTTTTATAGGAAATTCAATTTCTACAACTTTGCGTAAGAAAGTTTTTCCAAATTCCAAACAAAAATTGACCAAATCCACAAACGAGCGATTTTACATGCTATAATCAAATTTCAGTCAAGAAATGGGGTCCACCGACATGTTTAACATGTTTTAAACATTTTTGGTAACAAAAATACTCCTCCTCCTCATATACTCATATATCCCACATTCATCAGAAAATATCACCATTATTATATTATTAAAAAATATAATAATATATTTAAATGAATTATTTTATCGTAAAAAGATAAAATATTAATTTTCAATAATTTTCACATTAAAATTTTTTCCATCTATATCCACATAAAATGAATATTTTCTCATCATAAAAATCAATAATTAATTATTCACAAATAATATTATATAATCACAATATCGACAACCAGCAGCTTCCTGAAAGCAGGGGCTTTCCAATAAGAATTTCTCCTCATCTGGCGCCGCAATTAGGTGACCAAACCTCTCCTTAGATGTAACTTTCTAGACATTGCCAATAATGTTATCCAATAATATTATTCAGATAATATGAATTATTGTTCGATAATGGAAAATATCGTAATGACAATTTATCAAAACAACAAAGAATATAAAATATCAACGCAAAGAATTATTGAATCAATAAAATAAAATATTGAACAAGAATTATCGTAATAATTATCGAGTAGTGTCTTCACGTAAGAATCAATAATAATCGGTGCAATACCGTATTTTAACAAGCTATCGTGTTTTAACCAATTTAGTATTTTAACAAGATAATCAGAATAACTACGCCTGGCCATTTATAAACAACTTATATTTGTCGCTTTTTTCATCCAATCGTCATATGGGCCCATTAAAGATCAAGGCCGCCGCATTTAATATTCCCTAATAATAATTAAGAATATTCCACGCACCAAACTAATATTCCCCACAACAATGAATATTTTATACCATCATGTAATTTTTTGTAAAATTTGCATAATTCACCCATAACTTTAAACTTTTATCAATTTAACCATTTACCTAATAATAATTATAAGAAAAATTGAATAATTTTATTTCATAAAATTTGGGGTCTTAAAATGAGAGGCTCGGGGCTCTTTATTTATAGCTCGATACCAAATGTAACGACCCCAAAATAGGTCCATTCCATCAACCCATTATGAATCGCCAAATACATGGTACAGAAAACAACTACAACTTTATTACAACAATTGTCGTGTAAAATACAACAACACATATGCTGTGAATTTGGATACAAATATATATCACTGTGACTCTTGTCCCAACCGTGGACAACACCTCATAATGACACCTTACATAAAGGTATACTCGAAAACTATTTTAGAAATTAGAATCTTTGGGAAGTGCTCAAGGAAACCTTCGTACATGGGAGGCCATGCTTCTAGGTTATGATAGATATCATATGGCCACAGAATTATCCTTGGTTGACCCAATAGACCCAAAAAAAAATGAGAAGATTACTATCATATTCTTCCCAATGGTGAGTTTTCTCTTGACATATCATTATCTCTACTGTCTCTAATTGAGAGTTAAATTTTAAATAGACTCCAAGATCATATAGGTAGTGCTGGTAGATATACTCAGCAAGTGGATGAGAACAACCCTGTCTTATGATGACACGAGGTTGTATGTCATTAGACATCTTGTATGATAGTGGTAAAACACCCTTCCAAGTTAAATTCACCTCACCCTCAACATCATATAGACCACCGTTCTATTCCTTGTTATTCCCTTTCGACCCAAGCTACACTTTTATTACACGAAAGGAATTGTGAAGCAAAAGGTGAAACCACAACTAGCTCGATAAAAAAATATCATGACTAAAGATAATTAAATTATCAATAGCCTTCATCAATAATAAATCGGAGATTTAGAACATATGGTAGATGATAAAAAAATTTCAACCATAGTTGCGTGAACGAGCACTCCATTAGAAGAGTCAAATAGATTTATAAAGTCTATTATCTTCTCCATGTTAAAAGTCCACCAACAATGTTTTATCCTCGTAACATCAATCAACAATTTCGCCCACAATCACATGTATAACTCATAATCGTAATTGTTGTTCTAAATTCCTTTTCTCATTCAGACGAAGATAATTTTTTTCATCACTTGTCTTTACGAAACATCAATGATCATGGTTATACCAAATCACATCAATTCTGCTCATAATCATACTAATATATTTATCTTTTTACTACGGGCCAAAGATATTCCTCAACAGTCATTCTCATATTTGCATTCATCTGAGCCAAATATATTAATATCTCAAAGAAATATATAATCATTTCAAATTTATATAAACAATAATTATAATCATGTTGATCAATTCACCTTTGCACTTAAGCTAAAGATATTCAATTATAAATTCAATGGTCATGATCATACCAGATCCACAATTCAACTTTTCACTCATCGGCCAAAGAGAACCCTAGTCATGATCATACCAATAATCTACCCATCTTTACACTCCATTGAAAGAGAATTTCAACATCATGGTTATAAAATGTTATATATGATAATAAAATCAATATAATCAATATATAGTTTTAATCTCCAGAGTAATATTCATAAATCAACTATAATTTGGTTAGAAAAAAAAACAATTTTGTCATGAATAGTAACTTCCGTAAATAGTAACTCATGAATAGTAACTCGTGAATAGTATCTCATGAATAGTAAACCCGACTCAAAAAGGTAGAAATTCCACAATAAAATCCATACCAATATTTTGGTATAATGATATTGAAAGAATAATATTTTTTTTAACTTATAAATAATTTATTTTAATTGTTTACACTTTATTAAATAATGCATTTAATCATTCTAAAATGCCAAACTCATAAGATTTCATCACCAATAACCAAAATCCTCATCAAAAATCTGCATATACCTCATGTAGGATTCTCAAACCATAAAATCCTATTTTCTAATTTTCTTACTTCACATAACATATTTAATTCATTTACTCATAACTAGTCTATTTTCATGAAAAATAACAAATCAGTTCCAAAAATATTTCTTTTAGAATTTAACGAGAATATAGTCCTATATTGAACATATATTTTCTAGAATTTTAAAAGTCATTTACTATTTTCACATGGCCAAAACCATAGAATATTTAAACATTTATCATAAATTGTACTTTTATCCAAAATTTCTGAAAGTTACACGATATATTGATATTATATAGATGTACTCCCAATAAAAAATTTCATCAATTTTGGAATTAACCACAAGGAGTTATAAGGGTTTTCTTTTAAAATAGTCTTTTCTCATAAAATTCATAACTCTTAATCTATACATTCAAAATCGCCATTTTTGGACACAATCAACAAAACTCATCAAATTATCATTTCAAATTTTTCCAGAATTTTGAAGGTTCAGAAGAATTTTGAAATAATAACCCTTAAAATCCCTTATTATCCCTTACCTCAAAAAAAGCGAAGATTTCATTTGGAATAACATTTGAAACGAACTTGCACCGTAGTATAGCAATACTCAAAGTATACTCAAAATACTCACAAGAATACGCTCGATAATATAGAGAGAGTAAACTTGATTTACGGTGTGATTTTCAATTATAACCTAAGCACCCTATTTATAGGAAATTGCTTAGAACACCAAAAGAAAATTTATTAAAAATATTATATATATATATATATATATATATATATATATAATCTTCACGCATGCCTAGAATCAAATTTTCACCATCAAACACATGTTAAAGATGCCCCAAACATGTCAAAAACGTTTTACTTAATTAATTAATTAAAACTCCAAAAAATGATAATTAATTAATCCAAACTTCAATAATTCATAATAAATAGCCATTTTATCAGAAAATTCGAATCTCGCATGTTTTATAGGAAATTCAATTCTCTACAACTTTGCAGAAGAAAGTTTTTCCAAATTCCAAACAAAAATTGACCGAAATCCACAAATGAGCGATTTTACATGCTATAATCAAATTTCAGTCAAGAAATGGGGTCCACCGACATGTTTAACATGTTTTAAACATTTTAGTAACAAAATACCCTCCTCCTCCTCATATACTCATATATCCCACATTCCTTTGTAAAAATATCACCATTATTATATTATTAAAAAGATAATAATATATTTAAATGAATTATTTTATCGAGAAAAAGATAAAATATAAATTTTCAATAATTTTCACATTAAAAATTTCTCCATCTATATCCACATAAAATGAATATTTTCCTCATCATAAAAATCAATAATTAATTATTCACAAATAATATTATATAATCACAATATTGACAACCAGAGGTTTCAGAAAGAGGGGCTTTCAATAAGAATTTCTCCTTCTTGGCGCCGCAATTAGGTGACCAAACCTCTCCTTAGATGAGAACTTTCTAGACATTGCCAATAATGTTATCCAATATATTATTAGGATAATATGAATTATTGTCTAGATAATGGAAAATACGATTGTAATGACAATTTATTGAAACAACAATAATATAAAATATCAATGCAAAGCAATTATTGAATCAATAAAATAAAATATTAAGCAGGTAATTATTGTAACAATTATTGAGTAGTGTCTTCTACGTAAGAATCAATAATTGGTGCAATACGATCTGTATCTTCTTGTGTTTTAACCACCAAGTAGTATTTTAACAAAGTAATAGCTGTAACAAGTACACCATCATTTATAAACAACTTATATTTGTCATTTTCTTCATCCAATCGCTTTTTAGTTATGGGGCCCACAAAAGATCATACTGCCGTAATTGCGAATATTCCCAAGCTGAGAAGAATATTCCATGACCAAACGAATATTCCCACACAAACAATGAATATTTTATAGCCACTTGCGTATTTTGTAAAATTTGCATAATTCACCCATAACTTTAAACTTTTATCAATTTAACCATTTCTTGAATAATAATTATAAGAAAAAAATTGAATAATTTTATTTCATAAAATTCGGGGTCTTACACTAAGTGTTGTGATGGCCAAGTAATTTATGTGAGGAACAAGTAACTTAATGCTTAAGTAATGAATAGAAAGGAGGTGATTAAGGAGGTTGAAGTGGCTTTATGACCATTATACCCTAACCTAGAAACTCCTATAAATAGCATGTTTTGTATTCATTTGTTAGTTGTTAGATTTTACACCAATAACTTATAGCTTATTGGCTTGAGAGAAAAAGCTAGAAAAGCTAATGGAGTAATGATTCGAGAAAACCCTTTTACGAATCTCTGATAATAACCAGCTAAGCCGAGAAAGCTACGTACTTCAGTCACTGACTTAGGTTGCTCCCAGCTTTGAATTGCTTCAATCTTTGCCGGGTCAACAGATATTCCATGATTTGATATCACGTGCCCAAGGAATGCTACTTCCTCAAGCCAGAACTCGTATTTCTTCAACTTGGCATATAACTTATTTTCATAAAGCTTTTGGAGTATCAGCCTCAAGTATTGCTCATGATCTTCACGACTTTTGGAGTAAATGAGGATGTCAGCAATAAAGACGACCACAAAGTGATCCAAATATTCCTTGAATACTCGGTTCATCATATCCATGAAGGCAACAGGAGCATTAGTCAATCCAAAAGACATGACTAGGAAATTGTGATGCCCATACCGAGTTCTGAAAGCAATATTTGGAATGTCATCAGTTTTAATCTTCAACTGATGATATCCGGAACGAAGATCAATCTTTGAAAAGAATTTGGCTCATTGCAACTGGTCAAACAGGTCATCAATGTGAGGAAACGAGTACCTATTTTTTGATGGTGACATGATTCAACTCTCGATAATCAATACAGAGTTTCATACTTCCATCTTTCTTCTTCACGAATAGAACAGGAGCACCCCAAGGAGACGTACTAGGACGAATGAAACCGATGTCTAACATTTCCTGCAGTTGGGTTTTTAACTCCTGAAGTTCAATATGAGCCATTCGATATTGGGCTTTGGAAATGGGTTTTGTATCGGGTTCAAGGTCGATACCAAACTCGATTTCATGCTTCGAGGGTAGGCCAGGATGTTCTTCGGGGAATACGTCAGGGAATTTATTAACAATAGAAATATAATTTAAAGCTGTCGTATTTTTATTTAAAACTGTGACATGAGCTAAAAAAGCTTGACATCCGTTTTTCAGTAAGCGGATAGCTTTATGGTTTGATATGACAGTGATTAACTTTAGTGGTTTGGTTGCTTGAATTCACATACTAGGTTGATTAGGAATATGAAAACTAACAACCTTACGAAAACAATCAATTTTAGCATGATGAGTAGTTAACCAATCAATCCCTAGAATCACGTCAAATGCAAGTATTTTTAAGGAAATAAGATCGACAGGTAATGTGAGGGTACCGATTTGAACCAAACAAGACTTATAAACAGTGGATGTAATGAAGGTTTCTCCAAACGGAGTTTTAATGGATAAGTTAAAGTCTAATTTCTCTGGAGTAAAATTTAAACGTTGAGCGCAAGTAGGAGAAATAAAAGAATGGGTAGAACCGATATCAAATAAGGTATAAACTTCGCTAGAGTTTATGATTAGCTTACCAGTGATGACCTCGTCCGGGTTCATTGCTTTCTAAGAGGTCACGACAAACACTATTCCTTGAACTACTGGTTTTGACTTGTCTGGGACGACATTTGGTGTCACCATCCCAACTGGACTTGGCTTTGCTGCACGACAAAATTGAGCTAAGTGACCTTCTCTTCCACAATTGTAACATGTTTTGGGCTGCTGTATGCAATTTGGACCGATGTGTCCCTCCCATCCGCATTTGTAGCATACGATCGATGATCATTCTCCTTCTTTAATAACGGGTGCTGGTGCTGACGTCTTTCCATCATTATTGAATCTCTTCTTCTTGAAATTCCCACTTTTATAGTCTTGGCCATGATTACCACCGAAGTGGTTACCATTTCTGGCATGTTAACTTCCTCCACGTTTGTTGTCACCGCGTCGATGACTGCTTCCACTGGTAGTTTCACTTTGCTGGTTGCTATCTCTTGGTTGGGTTGAATCTTTATCACGTTCTAATAACTGAGCCCTATTTACAGCATTTGAATACAAACACAGTTTGTGAGAAATTAGGTATTGATGTATCTTGGGTTTCAAACCTCTTAGAAACATCTGCATCATTCTCTCCTCATTATCAACCAAGTGGGACGTAAACCGGGACAACTTGGCAAACTTAGCTTCGTACTACGACACGGTCATATTATTTTGCTCTAGCTTGATGAATTCTACCTCCTTCATGTGACGAATACTTTGGGAAAAGTACTTGTCGTTGAAAAGTTCTTGGAACTTCTCCCAAGACATCTTCAGTAAAGCAGGCTGCGTATGCTTTACGGATTCCCACCAATAATCCGCCTCTCCTCGCAACATAAAGGTGGCAAAGGGAACCTTTTGCTCCTCGGAGCATCCCAAGACATCAAATATCTTGGTGATCTGCTTTATCCACGTCTCCGCCTTAAGTGGTTTTGACTCTCCCAAAAACTCTGGTGGTCCCAGCTCCTTGAACTGCTTAGCGGTGACCATCCGAGGGTTTCCAGTGTTTCCACATGTATTTTGAACATGAGTCATTCTCGGCTGATGTTGTATGAATTGCATAAAGCATCTGAACATCCCATCGTTCATCATTTGATCAGTGTTATTGTTTTCCTGAGGATTATTACCTTTTTGATGCACATTATCCAGTGTATTGATCATTGGTGACTCAACAGTCTCATGTGCTCCATTTCTTATCTCAACATTCTCGGATGTCATTTTCAAATACTGCCACAAAACAAGGGTTAATTGACACACCACATATTATCCCTATTCTGACCGACCAATTAAATAACAAATAAACTTAGGTAGGTCATACTAGCGAAGGATTTCCCCGTCTCTCCCCCTTAGTTCTAGTCTCACATCTTAGCCAATGATCATATCCCTAAGCTTTGATACCAACGGTGACACCCCCAAAATAGGTATACATCACCCATCTTGAGTCGCCAAATACATGGTACATAATACAAATACAAACTTAAATATACAACATGAGTTGTGAGTTTCAATACAAATATTTTCATCTAGACAGTATTCAAACTCAAAATAAGTCCTCATTACATTTATTATCACACTATTTCACAGAATAATGAGGACTACTAATGCAAACATCTGGACCGTCACTTCGTTCCCCGACTAGTCCCAACTATATTCTCATTTTCTGAAGAGAACATTGAAAGAAAAGGGTGAGCTCAACTAGCCCAGTAAGAAATATTATAACTAAGATAATGCGGAATAAATTATAGTTGGCCTTCAACAGTGTTAAACTGATAAAATATAATAACATCAAGTTTAACTGCAGCGGAACAAGTAATCCATTAGAAGAGTCAAGTAGAGCATGATATCTACTATCTTCTATGATTTAGAAAGTTTATCATCAATTTTATCGCTGAGACTCAGCTTAATAAATAATCCACATCAATGAATTATCCATGCACTATGGGCCAAGGATATTCATTAGTATGACGACCCAAAATTATCCATGCACTATGGGACAAGGATATTCGTGTTTTCACCAATAGTCATGATCATGCCAATAATTGTCCATCAATGCACTACGGGCCAATGATGACTTTTACCACATCATTTGTAACATTATGGTCATGATTATACCGAATAATACCTGGCCATAATCATGCCAAGTCCATCTATGCATTATCGCATTTCTTCAACTTGGCATATAACTTGTTCTCATGAAGCTTTTGGAGTATCAGCCTCAAGTGTTGCTCATGATCTTCACGTATTTTGTAATATATGAGAATGTCATCAATAAAGACAACCACAAAATGATCCAAATATTCCTTGAATACTCAGTTCATCATGTCCATGAAGACAACAGGAGCATTAGTCAATCCAAAAATCATGTCTAGGAATTTGTAATGCCCGTACCGAGTTCTGAAAGCCATCTTTGGGATGTCATCAGTTTTAATCTTTAACTGATGATATTCGGAACGAAGATCGATCTTTGAAAAGAATTTGGTACCTTGCAACTGGTCAAACAACTCATCAATGCGAGGAAATGGGTACCTATTTTTGATGGTGACATGATTCAACTCCCGATAGTCAATACAAAGTCGCATACTCCCATCTTTCTTCTTTCGAATATAACAGGAGCACCCCAAGGAGACGTACTAGGACGAATGAAACCGATGTCTAACAACTCCTGCAGTTGGGTTTTTAACTCCTGAAGTTCAATAGGAGCCATTCGATATGGGGCTTGGGAAATGGGTTTTGTACCGGGTTCAAGGTCAATACCAAACTCAATTTCACGCTCTGGGGGTAGGCCAAGAAGTTTTTCAGGGAATACGTCAAGAAATTTATTAACAATAGAAATATCATTCAAATCTGGAGTATTTTTGTTTAAATATATGACATGGGCTAAGAAAGCCTGACATCCATTTTTCAATAAACGGATAGCTTTATGGTTTGATATGACAGTGATTGACTTTAGTGGTTTGGTTGCTTGAATTCGCATAATAGGTTGGTTAGGAATATGAAAGCTAACAACCTTACGAAAATAATCAATTTTAGCATGATGAGTAGTTAACCAATCAGTCCTTAAAATCACATCAAATGCAAGTATTTTTAAGGAAATAAGATCGACATGTAATGTGAGGGTACCGATTTGAACCAAACAAGACTTATAAACAGTGGATGTAATGAATGTTTCTCCCAACGGAGTTTCAACGGATAAGTCAAAGTCTAATTTCTCTGTAGTTAAATTTAAACGTTGAGCGCAAGTAGGAGATACAAAAGAATGGGTAGAACCAATATCAAATAAGGTATAAACTTCGCTAGAGTTTATGATTAGCTTACCAGTGATGACCTCGTTCGGGTTCCTTACTTTCTGGGAGGTCACAATAAACGCTCTCCCTTGAACTACTGGTTTTGACTCGTCTGGGACGACATTTGGTGTCACCATCCCAACTGGACTTGGCTTCGCTGCACGACAAAATTGAGCTAAGTGACCTTCTCTTCCGCAATTATAACATATTTTGGATTGCTATATGCAATTTGGACTGATGTGTCCCTCTCATTCGTATTTGTAGCATACGATCGGTGATCGTTCTCCTTCTTTAATAACGGGTGCTGGTGTTGACGTCATTCCATCATTATTGAATCTCCTCTTCTTGAGATTCCCACTTTTATTATCTTGACCGTGATTACCACCAAAGTGGTTACCATTTCTGGCATGTTGACTTCCTCTATGTTTGTTGTCACCGCTTCAATAACTGCTTGCACAAGTAGTATCACTTTGCCGGTTGTTATCTCTTGGTTGGGTTGAATAATTATCATGTTCCAATAACTGAGCCATATTTACAACATCTGAATACAAACACAGTTTGTGAAAAATTAGGTATTGACGTATATCGGGTTTCAAACCTCATAGAAACAACCGCGTCATTCTCTCCTCATTATTAACCAAGTGGGATGCAAACCGGGACAACTCGGAAAACTTAGCTTTGTACTGCGACACGATCATATTGTTTTGCTCTAGCTTGATGAACTCTACCTCCTTCATGTGATGAATACTTTGGGGAAACAACTTGTCGTTGAACAGTTCTTGGAACTTCTCCCAGGACATCTTCAGTTCAGCAGGCTGCGTACGCTTTACGGATTCCCACCAATAATCTATATCCCCTCGTAACATCCTCGCAACATGAAAGTCGAAAAGGGAACCTTTTACTCCTCGGAGCATCCCAAGACATCAAATATCTTGGTGATCTGCTTTATCCATGTCTCCGCCTTAAGTGGTTTTGACTCTCCCAAAAACTCTGGTGGTCCCAGCTCCTTGAACTGCTTAGCGGTGACCATTCGAGGGTTGCCAGTGTTTCCAGCTGTATTTTGAACAGGAGTCGTTCTCGCCTGATGTTGTATGAATTGCATAAAGCCTCTGAACATCCCATCGTTCATCATTTGGTCAGTGTTGTTGTTTTTCTGAGGATTATTACCTTCCTGATGCACATTATCCTGGGTATTGATCGTTGGTGACTCAAGGGTCTCACGTGCTCCATTTCTTATCTCAACCTTCTCGGATGTCATTTTCAAACACTGCCACAAAACAAGGGTTAATTAACACACCACATATTATCCCTATATTCTGACCGACCAATTAAATAACAAATAAACTTAGGTAGGTCATACTAGCGAAGTATTTCCATGTCTCTCCCCTAGTTATAGTCTCACATCTTAGCCAGGGATCATATCCCTAAGCTTTGATACCAACTGTGACACCCCCAAAATTGGTATACATCACCTATTATGAGTCGCCAAATACATGGTACAGAATACAAATACAAACTTAAATATACAACATGAGCTGTGAGTTTCAATACAAATATTGTCGTCTAGATAGTATTCAAACTCAAAATAAGTCATCATTACATTTATTATCACACTATTTCACAGAATAATGAGGACTACTAATGCAAACATCTGGACCATCACTTCGTTCCCCGACTAGTCCCAACTATATTCTCATTTTCTGAAGAGAACAATGAAAGAAAAGTGTGAGCTCAACTAGCCAAGTAAGAAATATTATGACTAAGATAATGTAGAATAAATTATAGTTAGCCTTCAACAGTGTTAAACTGATAAATTATAATAACATCAAGTTTAACTGCAGCGGAACAAGCAATCCATTAGAAGAGTTAAGTAGAGCATGATATCTACTATCTTCTATGATTTAGAAAGTTTATCATCAATTTCATCGATGAGACTCAGCTTAATAAATAATCCACATCAATGAATTATCCATGCACTACGGGCCAAGGATATTCATTAGTATCACGACCCCAAATTATTCATGCACTACGGGCCAAGGATATTCGTGTTTTCACCGATGGTCATGATCCTGCCAATAACTGTCCATCAATGCAGTACGGGCCAATGAGGACTTTTACCACATCATTTGTAACATTATGGTCATGATTATACCGAATAATCCCTGGTCATAATCATACCAAGTCCATTTATGCACTACGGGCCACATATGACTTTCATAATAATATTAACATGAGGATGATGACAATGACATAAGAATTCAATTAAATATAAGCAAATGATAAATTTTAAAGATTTATAATTTAACTTATCGAGAATTCAATAATGTCCAAATTGTCAACATGATACTCATTTGTGGAGTAAAATTCAAGAATAATATTGTATCAAAAATGATTTGGATCGAAAAGAAATCAATTTTTGTTATGAATAGTACCCCAGGTGAATAGTAACTGAGTGAATAGTACTCTGTGAATAGTAATTCAAGAATAGTACTCCGTGAATAGTATTTTGACATAAAAAGGTTAAAATTTATCAAGAATGCTCAGAATAATATTTCCATGAAAAGATAATGGATGAAGCGCAAATATAAATGATATTTTACTAATTTCATGGAGTATAGAAGCCAAAACTTTATCAAAATGAGTGTAGAATTCGAAATATGAAACGAAATAATATTACTTACATACTACAGAGTATGGAAGAAAATATTATTTCATATGAATATTGAACAAAAATAATATCCCTAACTTTAAAAATGAGAGTATTCTAACTGGTATAGCGGGGATATTCTTGAAAAAAAACTTTCACTATTTTCTACGCTCAAAGCTTCTTAAAACTCTAATGAAATACGTTCAAGATTATAGAAGAAGAATTCTCTAATTCTGATGTGATTTTAAATTCTAACTAAGCATCCTATTTATAGGAGAATGAAAATGATACTAATTGATTTTTAGAATCACGGATGAACAGTCGAAATTCATGGAATTCTGAAAATTTTGATTTACTATGCAACACTATGCAATAAACTATTTTAATAAAACAATAACTTTAAATAAAATATAATATATTCTATTTCTAATCAAATAAAACAAAAATTTATATATAATATGTATATATATATATATGTGTGTGTGTGTGTGTGTGTGTGTGTGTGTGTGTGTGGGGATCCCAAAGTTTATGAAATGAAAGTATAAAATTTTCTTATAATTATTATTCTATTTAATAGTAAGATTAAATTGATAAAGGTTAAAGTTAAGGGTGATATATGTGAAAAATTTTAAATTAAGCAAGTTGTCATAAAATAATCGTTGATAAAAATCTGATGTCTGGCGTGGTTGCATTGTAGCACACAATATTGATTATTGATGCTTACATGAGAAGTCACTCAGTTATAATCAATTATTGCTACAGTAATTGCTGCATAAAATCTCTCATATTATTGGTTCAATTATTGTCACAGTATCATATGCATAATATTTATTATTATTAAATCAATAATTGAAACGACAAAGTTATTCATATTATTATTTGCAATATTGACAATGTTTAGAAAGTTCTGTCGAGGAGAGGTTTGGTCACCTAATTGCGCGCCAATAAGGAAAAATCCTTATCGGAAAGCCCCCTCTTTCCATGGAATGATCTGGTTGTTAAATATTGTGAGTTATAATATTAATGATGAATATATTCGTGTTGATTAAAGATGAAATTGATATTTCCATTGTGTTAGGATTATTAGTGTTAGTGGAAATCGACTTCTATTCCGATAATAATTGATGTCTTGAGGTTATATTGACCAATCGGATAATTAATCGGATAAATGAGCAATTAATTGCTATTAATTCACATGCTTATAACTATTTTTTCACATTTGTGTACTATTGATTCACATGAATGTACTATTAGGGGATGTGGTACAAAATTGATAATACTTGCATGACTAAATTAAAAATGGAAGTAATAGATGAATGTATTATACTGTAATTATTTTTTTCACATGTATAGAACTATTGATTCACATGATTGTACTATTGATTCACATGATATACTATTAGGGGAGGTGGTGCAAGTTTGATAATACTTGCAGGACTAAATTAAAAATGAAGGAAAAGATAAAGGTATTATACTGTAATATTTCGAGCCCCAAAACGTGCAATTATCGAAACTATATTTTCCTATAAATAGAAGCTCATTCTTCCTTCATTCTCACCAATTAACTAAGACTCATAAGAGTAATTTTAGAGAGAGAAGCTATAGAGAGAAAGAAGAAGATAAGTCTGCTACTTCACTATTCCAGTATCCAGTCTTCTTCTGAGGTAAGGGGTATTATTTATTTCATATTCTGAAGAGAAATTATTTTTTGTATTCGTATGAATATTATTTTCGTTTAATATTCGTAAAGGGTATTATTTCTTTCGTATTCATGAAGAGAGTTATTTTCTTTCAATACTCGTAAGGGTTGTTATTCCATTATTTACTATTCTATTGGAATAACCTGTCTACGTGGACTAACGTATGCATGGTAAAATTCTTATGTTATTCCATTCTTTATTATTTTGTTGGATTAACCTGTATACGCGGAGTACCGTATGCATGGTGAAATTCTTTTGTTATTCCATTTTTTATTATTCTGTTGGAATAACCTGTCTATGCGGACTACCGTAGGCATGGTTAAATTCTTCTGTTATTCCATTCTTTATTATTCTATTGGAAAAACCTGTCTACGCGGACTACCGCATGCATGGTGAATGACCCTTCGTATTAATTCTTTATTAAATTGTGGAAATGTTCTGTCTACGTGGATTACTGCATGACGGGTGAAAATCCATTTGCAGTTTCGTATATTTTATTATACTCGTATGAGATATCATTTCTTTTGTACTCGTTATGGAATATTGTTTTCTTTTGTGTTTTCCTTTTATGAGTACTATTTATGGAGTAATGAGTTACTCTTTACGGGTTACTATTCACCCAGTTACTATTCACCCGATTATTATTTACTAGAATATTATTCACTCGAGTATTTGCGGCACTTTTTATGCCGGGGTACTATTCACGAGGTACTATTCTCGAAGTACTATTTATAGGGTACTATTCACGGGGTATTATTCACCCGAAAAATATATTTCTTTTATGTCCAAATTATTTTTTATACATGAATATTATTCTTGAATTTTACTCCACAAAGTAGTATCATGTTGACAATTTGGATATTTTTAAACTCTGGATAAATTTAAAGTCTTTAATATTTATCCTTGATTTCGTTTAATTAATTCTTATATCATTGTCATCATCCTCATGCTTATATTGTGATGAAAGTAATCTTTGGCTTACGTGCATAGATGGACTGTTGATTAGTATGATTATGACCAGGGATCATTCGGTATAATCATAACCGTAATGTTGCAAATGATGTGGTAAAAGTCAGCATTGGCCCGTTGTGCATTGATAAACAGTTTTTGGTATGATCATGACCATGGGTTCTCTTCGGCCAAGGGTGCAAAGATGAATTATTTTATGGCGTGATCATGACCGTTGATGAAAACACGATTATCCTTGGCCCGTAGTGCATGGATAATTTGGTGATGTGAATTATTTATTGTGCTGAGTCTCAACGATAAAATATTAATAATAAACTTTTAATTCGTAGAAGATAGTAGATATCATGCTCTACTTGAATCTTCTAAAATAAAGTTGCATGTCTTTTGCATGTAGTGCAAGGATGAACTGTTAATGAATATCTTTGGCCCGTAGTGCAAAGATGAATTTATTAGTATGATTATGAGCAGGCGTGATTTGGTATAACCATGATCTTTGATGTTTAGGGGTAAAGCGGTGATGAAAATTATATTAAATCACAGGTGCGAAGAGGAATTTAGAACCACAATTATGATTATGAGTTATTCACATGATTGTGGACAAGAATTGTTTATTGATGTTATAGGGATAAAACATTGTTAGTGGACTTTTAACATAGAGAAGATAATAGACTATGGTCTATTTGACTCTTCTAATGGATTGCTCGTTCCGTTGCAACTATGGTTGAAAAGTTTTATCATCTACCATATGTTCTAAATCTCTGATTTATTACTGACGAAGGCTATTGATAATGTAATTATCTTTAGTCATGATATTCTTTACTGGGCTAGTTGTGCTCACCCTTTTGCTTCATAATTCCTTTCAGGTAATAAGAGTGTAGCTGGGTCGAGCGGAGGTAACAGGGGATTAGAACGTTGGTCTATAACTGTTGAGGTTCTTCCTAAACAGTATGGAAATAATTTTATTGAGAACTTTAGATAAGTGTGTTGTATTTTTATACGACATTTAATAGTTATATTTGGTGAATCAAATAGGGTGAGGCGAACCCAACTTTGGAAGGGTGTTTTGCCACTATCATACGATATGTCTAATGACATACGATTTCGTGTTATCATAAGACAGGGTTGTGCACATCCACTTGCTGAGTATATCTACGAGCACTACCTATAAAATCATGGAGTTTGGTTGAAGTATAATTCTCAATTGGAGATAATGGAGATAATTATATGTCAAGAGAAGACTCACCATTGGAAAGACACATGATAGTAATCTGCTCGTTGTTCTTTGGGGACTATTGGGTCAACCAAGGATAATTCTCTAGTCATATGATATCTATCATAACTTAGATCCATGGCCTCCAATGTACGAAGGTTTCCTTGAGC
The DNA here is from genome assembly GCA_020205605.1 of Panax ginseng. Lineage (NCBI taxonomy): Eukaryota > Viridiplantae > Streptophyta > Magnoliopsida > Apiales > Araliaceae > Panax > Panax ginseng. The sequence goes on from CM035146.1 coordinate 42,929,272, forward strand.
ATTTTCCAAAGATTTTAATTTCTAAAACAGTTATTGACTGTACTTTTATGTAAAGTACCATTGTAAAGTGTTGTGGTCAAGGCACCATGAGAGTTACATATATTTGTATTAAAACTCACAGCTTATGTGTTGTCGTACTCTACATGACAATTCAATAGCTGTATAAATAAAGTTTGTATTTGATTTCTGTAGTGTGATATCTAGCGACTCAGAATGGGTCATGTGGACCTATTTTTGGGGCCTAACAAATAGTATCAGAGCTTAGGGATATGGTCGCTGGCGGAGATATGAGTCTAGAACTAGGAGGGGAGAGACGAGTAATATACTTCTCTAGTGTGTGACTTACCTAAGCTGAAATTGTTTACTTGATAAGCTGACAAATTGTGATATGTCAATTAACCTTTGTTTTGAAGATATATGATAGAATGATATCTAAAATATAGGAGATGAGCAATGGGGAAAATCATGATACATAGGAAATAACTGAGAAGGTACAATCCGAAAAGAAAGTAAGGTATTCTCATCTCTTCGGCATTTCATAAGGAGGGTTGATTGTGAGATCCCGAATTTTATGAAATGAAAGTATTCAATTTTCCTATAATTATTATTCTATTTAGTAAATGGTTAAATTGATAAAAGGTTAAAGTTAAGGGTGATATGTGAAAAAATTTTAAAGTAAGCAAGTTGTCATAAAATAATCGATGATAAAAGTACAGTAATACGCGTGGTTGCATAGTAGCACACAATATTGATTATTGATGCTTATATGAGAAGTCACTCAGTTATACTCAATTATTGCTACAGTAATTGTTGCATAATATCTCTCATATTATTGATTCAATTATTATCACAGTATCATCTACATAATATTAATTATTAGTAAATCAATAATTGAGACGACAAAGTTATTCATATTATTTTTTGTAATATTGACAATGTCTAGAAAGTTCTGTCGAGGAGAGGTTTGGTCACCTAATTGCGCGCCAATAGGGAGAAATCCTAATCAGAAAGCCCCCTCTTTCCTGGGAATGATCTGGTTGTTAAATATTGTGAGATATAATATTAATGATGAATAAGTTCGTGTTGATTAAAGATGAAATTCATATTTTCATTATGTTGGGATTATTAGTGTTAGTGGAAATCGACATCTATTCCGATAATAATTGATGTCTGGAGTTTATATTTACCAATCGGGTAATTAATCGGATAAATGAGCAATTAATTGCTATTAATTCACATGCTTATAACTATTTGTTCACATGTGTGTACTATTGATTCACATGAATGTACTATTACAGGATGTGGTGCAAAATTGATAATACTTGCATGACTAAATTAAAAAAAGAAGTATAGATGAAGGTACTATACTATAATTATTTTTTTCATATGTATAGAACTATTGATTCACATGATTGTACTATTGATTCACATGATATATTATTAGGGGAGGTGGTGCAAGTTTGATAATACTTGCAGGACTAAATTAAAAATGAAGGAAAAGATAAAGGTATTATACTGTAATATTTCAAGCCCCAAAACGTGCAATTATCGAAACAATATTTTTCTATAAATAGAAGCTCATTCTTCCTTCATTCTCACCAATTCACTAAGACTCACAAGAGCAATTATAGAGAGAGAAGCTATAGAGAGAAAGAAGAAGAGAAGTCTACTACTTGACTATTCAAGTATCCAGTCTTCTTCTGAGGTAAGGGATATTATTTATTTCATATCCTGAAGAGAAATTATTTTTTGTATTCGTATGAATATTATTTTCGTTTAATATTCGTAAAGGGTATGATTTCATTCGTATTCATGAAGAGAGTTAATTTCTTTCAATACTCGTAAGGGTTGTTATTCCATTCTTTATTATTATGTTAGAATAACCTATCTATGTGGACTACCGTATGCATGGTGAAATTCTTCTGTTATTACATTCTTTATTATTATGTTGGAATAACCTGTATACGCGAACTACAGTATGCATGGTGAAATTCTTCAGTTATTCCATTCTTTATTGACCCCAAATCCGGTACTTGAAACCCGAACTTCGGTTCTCCACGATACCATTTCTTTAAAATTTGAATAATACTAAATAATAATACATTGAACTTAATTTACATACATCAAAGTTTACTTCCCAGTGCGTGACCTTCAAATACATTCCTTACAATATCGACAATAGATTCCATTGTCTTACTAACTATAACCATTAACTCATACTAAATCTCATTTGAATAGCTTTTCTTTTCCCTTGTTAGGTGCACTGAGCCTTGAATTCGATCGTATACATCTTGAAAACATTTAGTTTAAGCGAGGATGAGCATTTGAGTGCCGACAAGTAATAGCAATTATATATATAATTTGAAAGAATATAAGTATTCTCTTTACATAACACTTCAACAATGAATCAAAAGTTGTGAAGTAATCTATCTTGATAAAAGATTCACATAACAACTCTCTTTCAATTTCTTGAAATTAGGCTCCACCCATGAATAGGGTTTAAGAAACATACTATGAACATGGTTTTCATTTTGAAAAGGTTTAGCGAAATTCATCCATATAGTCATAACTTACGAGACGCGGAGGGTGATCGACCCAGATTGTACCTGTATTGATCAATACTACTAACTTGAGCGAAATTCATCGCTCACCCTTTGTCCGTAAAGCGCGTAAAAATTTTCCCATTATCGGGATGTTCATACATGCACGGTTCCAAACAGAAGGTTTTAATCTTGCTCGACAATAATATGTAATTCAACATATATGTATACGGGTAATTGACAAAGGTATATCAACATGTGAATAAATGCCATGATTATCAGTGGGGACACTTGTATAACCATTTAGAAATCAACTTAACAGAATATATATACGAGCTAACATGTTGATAATCAAAGCGTACATAATCATGCGAGGAATAGAATAATTACGAAACTTCTTACTCATGTCCATTGCATAAAGAAATGCAAAGGTAAGATACTTTTTTGATTCTTTGATTACAAATCTCAACTTAGGTTTTATCTCTTTATCACAACTATCGATAATCGGATCATTCGTTCGATTAGAACATATATATCATAACACATAAATGCATCATTACGATTGATACATAGTCTAATCACGTCATCACATAATCGCGGTGATGATACTTTTAGTTTATTCTATAATTTTATACATTTTTCAAATATCTCATCCATGCTCTTCTGATAGCCTTTTTTCTTTCTATTATAGAGATTAAGCGGGTTGTCGGCGTGCAAATGACTTTATCGGGTAAATCTTGAGTCTAAGACTCTTATTCTATACCTCAACATCTGTAAATATCGGACATTTTACTTTTAATCATTTTGAATTTTTCGAAATTGAAAAATTTAAAATAAATCAAATCATCACTCGAGGGCTTATAGTGATATAAGCATTACTATGGGTGTTCTTCAAAAATCTGGACTTCATAATAGGTTCTCAAAGTCGACTAGTTTGGTAATTTATAACTTTCAAACATCGGAATCATAATTAAATGATTTAAACATTAAACAATTCCATTATCATTAATAATTAATTTATATTAAACTATTAATGAAACCATTGCCAAAATATAAAAGTTATTTATAATAACTCAAACTATTTTAAAACATTTATATTACCCTTAAATGATTTTTAAAACAATTAAAATCATTTTAAATAATCACCATTAATATATAAATATTAATGTACTATTCATCAAATATTAAAAGTCATTAATTATAACTTAAAATATTTTTAAATCCTTAATATCCTCTTTAAATGATTTTTAAATAAATAAAACCATTTTTAAACTATTTATTTAATAATAATTATTAAATAAACTAAATATCATTAATATTATCTTAATATCATTAATATTAAATTATTAATGAAATTATCCTTTAAATATTAAAAGTTATATTTTATAACTTAAAATATTTTTAAATACCTTAATTTCATTTAAAATGATTTTTATAATATTAAAATCATTTTTAAACTAAATTATTTAATATAATCATTAAATAACTTTAATATCATTAATATATAATTAATTAATGAAATTCATCACAAAATATTAAAAGTCATGGAAAATAACTCAAAATATTTTCTTATACCATAAAATAATTTTCATGATTTTTCATGAATTAAAACTATTTTAAATCATTTATTTAATATTATAATTAAATAAATAAATACCTTTTATATTTCAAAAATATTAAATATTTATGAAATATACTCAAAATAATTAAAAACTATTTTTAGGACTTTAAAATAATTTTTCATAATTTATTTGGTATTTTTAATAATTAAAAACTAATTTTTCTAATTTTTAAATTAATTTAGGAAAATCGAGAAATTAAAATAATTAAAAGCGTAAGCTAAAGGCCCTATAGTAGTGAGAACCCGTCATATAGGTGTTCTTGAGCCTACCGAGATCTTCATAAAGCGAGGCAAGGTGGGCTACTTTGGTAGTGAATAACTCTCTCATCTTATGAATTTGGACAATCTATAAATTGGGTCTTGTAGAGGAAATACAAGAATACAAGATCCAACAATCATAACCTCTAAACAAACATCAGATCTGGGATAAATCAGCCATCAAAGTAGCTACCAAAAAATTTGTTCTTCACGAAGAAAGCAGTTCGAGTGCCTACTTTGGACCTCTATAACTTGATGATCGTGTAAATTTTGTGATCTATCAATTCCGATTGTGTGTGAGACAACATGTAGGACTACAACTCTAACACTTAACATCATCATAAAAACAAGAAATCAAGCATCTAAAGTATGGTCAAACCTTGTCGGAAAAATTAACACTTAGAAAATTAAAATTTGCCCGAATTTTTACAGTCAATCTTAAGTCGACCCACTTTGACCTTAAATAACTCTTAATCCGTAATATATATGGACTGATTCTTTTTGGAGGTTAAATACCACATAACAAGCTACACATATCAACCTTTAGAACACAAAACACATTAAAGATAGCAGAGATATAAGGCACGACATTTTCCAAAATAATATTTTACGGACACTTAGAATATTTTACGGGTTTGAAAAACGGTAGGTCAATCTTAGGTCAACCCACTTTGACCGCTTATAAATCCCGATCTACAATAGATATGAACTTTATTCCTTTTGGAAATTAAAGACCACATATCGGGCTACCTATAACAACTTTTAAACAACAAAACTCGAGATCGACCAAAGAGTTATAGCCTCGACATTTGGTGAAAAATAACGAAATTCGGTTTTTCCAACTTGTTTAAATCTTCAAATTCGTGCACTTTGATGTTATGGGTTCATGTTTTTACAACCCAGAACATTAATAGACTCTATTACACTACTTTAAACAATCAATTGCATCAATTAACATCGAATCGAAGGATTTCAAAATTAGAGAATTTCATACCTTTTACAGCTTGATTTTTGATTTTTTGGCTTTGATGCTTACGATTTGTTGTTTGTAATGGTTGGGCTTTGATTAGGAGCTTATGGGTAAGAGAATTTCGTTGGCTAAAGCTTGAGAGAGTGTGGCTAGAGAGTTTAGAAAATATTAGTGTGCATTTGCATTATTTCTCCTCGATCTCTATATATAGACCATGTCAAGTGCCTTGGATGCTCAATAGGGTTGTTATAATTGAGGTGTAATGGTATAGTAGCATGAGGGAATTCGAGAAGCCATTGATTAGCTAGCATAATTGAAGATTCCATCAACAATGCTACTAATAATACACTAAAATGGACAAAAAAGGGTATTTTGGTAATTTCGCATATAATTTCATGGGCATTCTTGTACATGGCAATTAAATGTAATATTTAATCACTAGATGGTAATTCTTATTATTTACCAATTACTTTTCATCCTTTGGTAAATTAAAACATTTATACATTAACATCGTAATTAAACCGATAATTTTAAATTAGGGTTTGACATGAAAATTAGGATTTTTCTAATTAGGGTTTCTTAGCGCCATCAATTAGGGTTTCTAATTGACCATTAGGGTTCTCTAATTATACGTGTGTATGTTCTAACACGGTCATTACGATCTCTAACTTCATGGAATTAGGGTTGTAATAATTAGGGTTTGTCACAATTATCGACAAACAACGATAATTAGGGTTTTTTCTTAATTACAGAGCATCTTATACAGTAACTTCATCATATACGATAAACTTCATACTACAGTCACTACTCGGTCATTTCTCATAACTAAGTTTAATAATTAGGGTTTCACTGACGCGGTAATATCTTTATGACCTAATTGGTAGTCATTCTTTCGATATTATCTGTCACGCATATACGATTACATAATTATTGTCTTTGTAAAATCATTATAACAATAATATAATATTATTATTCTCATCTCTTGATCACAATCCCAATTCGGGGTTTGGATCTCATATCGACTTCTCTTTCGCATATCGAGTTAAAATACTTGATTTAAATATTACGAACAATTCATATAATAAAATATATATTATATAAATTCTAATTATCACTTCATATATTATTTCCAATCATGTTTTCATGGAAAATAATTAATAAAAACATTTACCTTCTGAAATTAATTACCGTAAAAATATAATTTGTAGTAATTAATAATTCCAAAATTATTTCTAATTTTTCAAGTAATAAATATATTCGCATTTATCGTTCACATTACTAGACACTTATTCTCGTCATTAAATAAAAAAAAAATTATCATAAATTTTCTTATTTATTTTATTTAGGAAATCTCGGGTTATTACATTCACCCTCCCTTATAAGATTAGTCCCCGGAATCATAGCTTTAAAACTCATATGCGAAGGTACATAACATATAATCATTGTACGTAGATCTCGATCATACTTGATCGAGCGATCTTTAACTATTCTCCATAACACATCTATCGATAAGCGAAATTTGATCTAAAAGAACTCAAATTCCTTCCTCAAAATTTCTTTAATAAAGTAATTTACTATATGTATATATCTGGGAAAATCATATAAGACACATAAGTTATTCAAATAGCTTTTGGAGTTCTATTTCCGGTACCTTGCAGTATCTCTCAACTGCTACGATATCTTGAGCGACCATAATGAAGACACTTACGGTTTATTTCGTTTATCGCTTTATATCTTCTTTGTCATTTCTCGTATTCACATTCCTTATCTCATTTCTTCTTCTTTCACCTTATACTCTTTCATCTTATACTCCATTGATTCATAAATAAAACATTTGCTATACATTCTTGAATTGAGACAATTGGAAGAGATATGTCTCTTACGCCCTCACACAAAACACACAAACTTTTCTTTATCTCATTTTCCTTTTATCGTATAGGTGATAAAATTTGTCTTTTGCCCTTTAGTTATCCTAACTATCATAAGCGCTTCTCTTGAGTCACTTAATCCTCTATACCCTAGCAATAGGATTGCCTTAAAGTCTTTGGCGTTCGACGTTCGATTATCTGGTTGATCTTAGCATGGTGGTTTTCGTTTTTCGTCTCGGTGACATAATCATAAATTATTCTTCATTTCCTTACATTCTAAGCCTCATCATTATCGTTAGACATATAACACAAAATTTTCTACTCAAATAATCATGTATAATCAAAATATTAAATTTTGAAACTTGGTTTACTATATTAACCAATATTAGGATAAATATCTGCTACCTTTATAACAACTTACTTCATTAATCCAACTTGTGACACTCATGGTACTTCCAACCATAGCACCTCACATTAATAGAACTTAACATACCATAGCACATATTGCTTTAAACATCGATTTATCCCTTTGTGACTCTGAAAGTCGGGATTTAAAATCTTGACCAACATAAAAGTTGAAAATAGTTCATCACTTATCATACACATTACATCTACTCAACATAACCTAAATCTTTTTTCTTGGACATCTTTTAAGCTTGATGGCCTTTCCTCCTACAAACAAAACATGAACCTGGTTCTAAATAAGGACAATAATGAGAGAGGTATGTCCCTCACGTCATAAAAATATAACATATCTTCTTCCCTTTCTTCTTATCGGGTTTTCCTACCTCGGGGTCTTTTATCTTTCTTTTCCTTTACCTCTCGGTTTTGCACGATGTGTTGCTTGAGGCTCCCATCTGATCAATTTGGATTTGAGCTTATCTTGCTCTTCCATTGTTTCTTTTAATGCTTTTGCGAGTTGAATATTAAGCAACTTTTCTATCTCCCACAACCTTTCTAGTGAAGAAACCTTGTTCTCCGGATCTGCACTTTCGTTGATGCTTGGCGACTTCAACTTTAGTGTACGAATCACTATCATCAAATCCACCATTTACGGATCGATACTCGTTTTCCACTATAGCCACCTCGTCCGATTTGGGTTCTTGGTAAGCTTCTATTTAATTTGTTGGCCTCGATATTAGCTTGGGGTATGGATCGATCCTTCTTATTCCACATATCTTTTCCACGGACATCTACATACATAAGTTACCTGATTAGCATATAGTATATATATACGACAATCAAGAGTTTTATATCGTTGTCTCTTATTTTGTTTGACGATGAATTTATTCAATCCATCTCTATAAACACATCGCGCCTATCTTTCTCTGTAGAAAGCGCGCTCCATCACTCTGCATCGAATCGTATAAAGGCGATGTCTAAAACTGCTCAAGGTATATATCTGGTGTCTTTGGCTTCTATCTCAACCTTCAATTATCTATCTGTATCTCCCTCTTTCCAACCCTCCTCGTAACTCTGCTAACTCCATACGTGTTCGGTGGCGGCGTCCTTATCTTCTTTGTTCCAAAATCTGGAAATCGATTACGTGCCTCACTTTTGCTTTCGGCTCTAACCTTTAAGTAAATCGTTCTAACTATCAAATCTCTTATCATCTCCTTTATGCGTGTACTCCTCGCTAGAGTCCATCGTCTCTTGGGTCGAGGAATTACTATTTTGACTTTCGTCATCCATCCTATGACCACAATAAGCGAGACAACATCATTCTTGAAATAAAATATATTCATCATTAAAATGAAGTAATATTTTATTTAGTACCACTAAAACTTCGATGAATCTCTTCAACTCATCATATCCTATAACTTCTCACGAGTACTTATCTCTTGGTTCCTTTGAATATCTATCTTAACTTTTCGAGTACTCCATTCTACTAAGGTTATAATTCTTCACGAGTTCTTCGTCATTGAATATCTATCTTAACTTTCGTCCTCCATTCTACTAAGGTTATAACCTAGGTTTAGCATTCTAACGTTTATAACCTCGACTTTGATACCAACTTTGTGGCGACCCCAAATCCGGGTACTTGAAACCGAACTTCGGTTCTCCACCGATACCATTTCTTTAAAATTTCTTTAAGGTGAATAATACTAAATAATAATACATTGAACTTAATTTACATACATCAAAGTTTACTTCCCAGTGCGTGACCTTCAAATACATTCCTTACAATATCGACAATAGATTCCATTGTCTTACTAACTATAACCATTAACTCATACTAAATCTCATTGAGCGACTTTTCTTTTCCCTTGTTACGTGCACGAGCCTTGGTCGATAAATACATCTTGAAAACATTTAATTTAAGCAAGGATGAGCATTTGAGTGCTTGACAAGTAATAACAATTATATATATAATTTGAAAGAATATAAGTATTCTCTCTTTACATAACACTTCAACAACGAATCAAAAGTTGTGAAGTAATCTATCTTGATAAAAGATTCACATAACAACTCTCTTTCAATTTCTTGAAATTAGGCTCCACCCATGAATAGGGTTTAAGAAACATACTATGAACATGGTTTTTCATTTTCGAAAAGGTTTAGCGAGAAATTCATCATAAGCCGTCATCATAACTTACGAGACGCGGAGGGTGATCGGCCCGTTGTACCTGTATTGATCAATACTACATAACTTGAGCGAAATTCATCGCTCACCCTTTGTCGTAAAAGCGCGTAAAAATTTTCCCATTATCGGGATGTTCATACATGCACGGTTCCAAACCAGAAGGTTTTAATCTTGCTTTCGACAATAATATGTAATTCAACATATATATGTATACGGGTAATTGACAAAGGTATATCAACATGTGAATAAATGCCATGATTATCCAAGTGGGGACACTTGTATAACCATTTAGAAATCAACTTAACAGAATATATATACGAGCTAACATGTTGATAATCAAAGCGTACATAATACATGCGGGAATAGAATAATTACGAAACTTCTTACTCATGTCCATTGCATAAAGGAAATGCAAAGGTAAGATACTTTTTGATTCTTTGATTACAAATCTCGACTTAGGTTTTATCTCTTTATCACAACCTATCAATAATCGGATCATTAGTTCGATTAGAACAATATATCATAACACATAATCTTGTCTACGATACGATTGATTACATAGTCTAATCACGTCATCACATAATCGCGGTGATCATACTTTTAGTTCATATTCTATACTTTTATACATTTTCAAATATCTCATCCATGCTCTTCTGAAGTCTTTTCTTTCTATTATAGAATTACGGCATTTTGTCGGCGTCTAAAGCTGACTTTATCGGGTAAATACTGAGTCTAAGACTCTTATTCTATACCTCAACATCTGTAAATATCAGACATTTTACTTTTAATCATTTTTGAATTTTCCAGAAATTGAAAAATTTAAAATAAATCAAATCTGTCACTCAAGGGCTTATAGTGATATAACTGTTACTATAGGTGTTCTTCATCAAATCTGGACTTCATAATAGGTTCTCTGAAATCGACTAGTTTGGTAAAATTTATAACTTTCAAACATCGGAATCATAATTAAATGATTTAAACATTAAACAATTCCATTATCATTAATAATTAATTTATATTAAACTATTAATGAAACCATTGCCAAAATATAAAAGTTATTTATAATAACTCAAACTATTTTTAAAACATTTATATTACCCTTAAATGATTTTTAAAACAATTAAAATCATTTTTAAATAATCACCATTAATATATAAATATTAATGTACTATTCATCCAAATATTAAAAGTCATTAATTATAACTTAAAATATTTTTAAATCCTTAATATCCTCTTTAAATGATTTTAAATAAATAAAACCATTTTTAAACTATTTATTTAATAATAATTATTAAATAAACTAAATATCATTAATATTATCTTAATATCATTAATATTAAATTATTAATGAAATTATCCTTTAAATATTAAAAGTTATATTTTATAACTTAAAATATTTTTAAATACCTTAATTTCATTTAAAATGATTTTTATAATATTAAAATCATTTTTAAACTAAATTATTTAATATAATCATTAAATAACTTTAATATCATTAATATATAATTAATTAATGAAATTCATCACAAAATATTAAAAGTCATGGAAAATAACTCAAAATATTTTCTTATACCATAAAATAATTTTTCATGATTTTTCATGAATTAAAACTATTTTTAAATCATTTATTTAATATTATAATTAAATAAATAAATACCTTTTATATTTCAAAAATATTAAATATTTATGAAATATACTCAAAATAATTAAAAACTATTTTTAGGACTTTAAAATAATTTTTCATAATTTATTTGGTATTTTAATAATTAAAACTAATTTTTCTAATTTTTAAATTAATTTTAGGAAAATCGAGAAATTAAAATAATTAAAGCGTAAGCTAAAGGCCCTATAGTGAGCAGAAGTGTCATATATAGGTGTTCTTGAGCCTACCGAGATCTTCATAAAGGCGAGGCAAGGTGGGCTACTTTGGTAGTGAATAACTCTCTCATCTTAATGAATTTGGACAATCTATAAATTGGGTCTTGTAGAGGAAATACAAGAATACAAGATCCAACAATCATAACCTCTAAACAAACATCAGATCTGGGATAAATAATCCATCAAAGTAGCTACCAAAATTTGTTCTTCACGAAAAACGGTTCGAGGTGCCTACTTTGGACCTCTATAACTTGATGATCGTGTAACGTTTATGTGATCTATCAATTCCGGTGTGTGAACAACATGTAGGACTACAACTCTAACACTTAACATCATCATAAAACAAGAAATCAAGCATCTAAAAGTATGGTCAAACCTTGTGGAAAAATTAACACTTAGAAAATTGCAAAATTTGCTTGAGATTTTTACGGTCAATCTTGGTCGACCCCTTTGACCTTAAATAACTCTTAATCAAGTAATATATATGGACTGATTCTTTTTGGAGGTTAAATACCACATAACAAGCTACACATATCAACCTTTAGAAACACAAAACACATTAAAGATAGCCAGAGATATAAGGCACGACATTTTCCAAAAAAATATTTTACGGACACTTAGAATATTTTACGGGTTTGAAAAAGCAGTAGGTCAATCTTAGGTCAACCCACTTTGACAGCTTATAAATCCCGATCTACAATAGATATGAACTTTATTCCTTTTTGGAATTAAAGACCACATATCGGGCTACCTATAACAACTTTTAAACAACAAAACTCGAGATCGACCAAAGAGTTATAGCCTCGACATTTGGTGAAAAATAAAATTCGGTTTTTCCAACTTGTTTAAATCTTCAAATTCGTGCACTTTGATGTTATGGGGTCATGTTTTTACAACCCGAACATTAATAGACTCCCTATTACACTACTTTAAACAATCAATTGCATCAATTAACATCGAATCGAAGGATTTCAAAATTAGAGAATTTCATACCTTTTACAGCTTGATTTTTGATTTTTTTGGCTTTGATGCTTACGATTTGTTGTTTGTAATGGTTGGGCTTTGATTAGGAGCTTATGGGTAAGAGAATTTCGTTGGCTAGAGCTTGAGAGAGTGTGGCTAGAGAGTTTAGAAAATATTAGTGTGCATTTGCATTATTTCTCCCTCGATCTCTATATATAGACCATGTCAAGTGCCTTGGATGCTCAATAGGGTTGGTATAATTGAGGTGTAATGGTATAGTAGCATGAGGGAATTCTAGAAGCCATTGATTAGCTAGCATAATTGAAGATTCCATCAACAATGCTACTAATAATACACTAAAATGGACAAAAAGGGTATTTTGGTAATTTCCCATATAATTTCATGGGCATTCTTGTACATGGCAATTAAATGTAATATTTAATCACTAGATGGTAATTCTTATTATTTACCAATTACTTTTTCATCCTTTGGTAAATTAAAACATTTATACATTAACATCGTAATTAAACAGATAATTTTAAATTAGGGTTTTGATTGAAAATTAGGATTTTCTAATTAGGGTTTCTTAGCGCCATCAATTAGGGTTTCTAATTGACCATTAGGGTTCTCTAATTATACGTGTATGTTCTAACACGGTCATTACGATCTCTAACTTCAATGAATTAGGGTTGTAATAATTAGGGTTTGTCTGAATTATCGACAAACAATGATAATTAGGGTTTTCTTCTAATTACAGAGCATCTTATACGGTAACCTTCATATACGATAAACTTCATATACACAGTCACTACTCGGTCATTTCTCATAACTAAGTTTAATAATTAGGGTTTCTGACGGCGGTAATATCTTTATGACCTAATTAATTGGTAGTCATTGCTTTCGATATTATCATGTCAGCATATACGATTACATAATTATTGTCTTTGTAAAATCATTATAACAATAATATAATATTATTATTCTCATCTCTTGATCACAATCCCAATTGGGTTTTGGATCTGGATCTCATATCGACTTCTCTTTCGCATATCGAGTTAAAATACTTGATTTAAATATTACGAACAATTCATATAATAAAATATATATTATATAAATTCTAATTATCACTTCATATATTATTTCAATCATGTTTTCATGGAAAATAATTAATAAAAACATTTACCTTCTGAAATTAATTACCATAAAAATATAATTTGTAGTAATTAATAATTCCAAAATTATTTCTAATTTTTCAAGTAATAAATATATTAGTCGCATTTATCGTTCACATGAACTAGACACTTATTCTCGTCATTAAAATAAAAAAAAATTATCATGAAAAATTTCTTATTTATTTTATTTAGGAAATCTCGGGTTATTAGTGCAAAGATGAATTGTTTTATGGCGTGATCATGCTGGTTGATGAAAAAACACGATTATCCTTGGCCCATAGTGCATGGATAATTCGTGGTCGTGATACTAATGAATATCCTTGGCACGTAGTGCATGGATAATTCGGTGATGTGGATTATTTATTGTGCTGAGTGTCAGCGATAAAATATTAATAATAAACTTTTAATTCGTAGAAGATAGTAGATATCTTGCTCTACTTGACTCTTCTAAAATACAGTTGCATGTCTTTGGCCTGTAGTGCAAGGATGAACTCTTAATGAATATCTTTGGCCTGTAGTGCAAAGATGAATTTACTAGTATGATTATGAACTGGAACTGTGATTTGGTATAACCAGGATTTTTGATGTTTCAGGTAAAGACAGGTGATGAAAATTATCTTCGTCCTGGGTGCGAAGAGGAATTTAGAACAACAATTATGATTATGAGTTATTCACATGATTGTGGACATGAATTTTTGATTGATGTTACAGGGATAAAATATTATTGGTGGACTTTTAACAAGGAGAAGATAATAGACTTTATGGTCTATTTGACTCTTCTAATGGATTGCTCGTTCCTCTGTAACTATGGTTGAAAAGTTTTATCATCTACCATATGTTCTAAATCTCTGATTTATTATTGATGAAGGCTATTGATAATGTAATTATCTTTAGTCATGATATTCTTTACTAGGCTAGTTGTGCTCACCCTTTTGCTTCACAATTCCTTTCAGGTAATAAGAGTGTAAATTGGGTCGAATTGAGGTAATGTGAGGATTAGAACGTTGGTCTATATAATCGTTGAGGTTCTCCCTAAATAGTATGGAAATAGTTTTATTGAGAACTTTAGATAAGTGTGTTGTATTTTTATACGACATTTAATAGTTATATTTGGTGAATCAAATAGGGTGAGGCGAACCTAACTTTGGAAGGGTGTTTTGCCACTATCATACGAGATTTCTAATGACATACGACTTCGTGTTATCATAAGACATGGTTTTGCACATCCACTTGCTGAGTATATCTACAAGCACTGCCTATATAATCTTGGAGTTTGGTTGAAGTATAATTCTGAATTGGAGACAATAGAGATAGTTATATGTCAAGAGAAGACTCACCATTGGAAAGAACATGATAGTAATCTGCTCATTTTTCTTTGGGGACTATTGGGTCAACCAAGGATAATTCTTGAGTCATATGATATCTATCATAACTTAGATGCATGGCCTCCCATGTACGAAGGTTTCCTTGAGCATTTTCCAAAGATTTTAATTTCTAAAACAGTTATTGACTGTACGTTTATGTAAAGTACCATTGTAAAGTGTTGTGGTCAAGGCACCATGAGAGTTACATATATTTGTATTAAAACTCACAACTTATGTATTGTCGTACTCTGCACGACAGTTCAACAATTGTATAAATACAGTTTGTATTTGATTTTTGTAGTGTGATATATGGCAACTCAGAATGGGTCGTGTGGACCTATTTTGGGGGCGTCACAATATATATACACATACACACACACACTTTTACCCTTACGGTAAATGTATCTCCCACCTCCCACCTTAACCCATTTTCCACACACATTTATTCAACACACACATGATTATATATATATATATATATATATATATATATATATATACCCATCAGTACCAAAATCACCCACCACCATCACTTTATTTCTCCCATTTCCTTTTCCCTCACACACGCGCAACACATTTTCACATGCACACAACTGCACATTTTTATATATAATATATATAATGATTATATATATATATATATATATATATATGCTGAATAACTTTCTACCAATTATTTTGAAAAAAGAATAAGTGGGGCTCCATATAATAAGCAAAATCAAATACTTCATAAAAATCCCCTCAATATTTTTAACAACATTTATCATCATTATTATAATTTGCAATATTTAACAACCAGATCTCTCCTCGACAGAACTTTATAGACATCGTCAATATTGCAAATAATAATAGGAATAACTTTGTCGTCTCAATTATTGATTTAATAATATAAAAAAAATATTGACAACAATTGAATCAATTAACGTAAGATACTATGCAGCAATTATTGTAGAAATAATTGAGTATAACTGAGTGACTTCTCACGTAAGCATCAATAATCAATACTGTGTGCTACTATGCAATCACGCGTATTACTGTTCTTTTACCACCGAGTATTTCAACAGTTAACGGTAAAACTTTCGCCGTTATTTTTATAAAAAGATATTTCTGTCGTTTTCTCATTCCGACATTAATTCTGTTGTGGGTTCCACCAATGATTGTGTCGTCGTACGAATATTCCCTGTTAAAATGAATATTCCCCGACAAATCGAATAATATATAACAACTTGCTTACTTTGCAAAATTTATAAATATTACCCACAACTATAACATTATAACAAATTCAAACCTTAATTTTCACAAATGATATTTATAGAAAATTCATCTTTATTCATAAAAGTTGGGGTCTTACATACGACCGGTGGTCGTTCTCCTTCCTTGGAAACGGGTGTTGGTGCTGCTGCCGATGTGTTTTCGTCATTGTTGAATCTTCTCTTCTTAAAGTTGTTCTCACTTAGTTCACCTTTCCTATTATCTTGGCCATGATTACCACCGAAGTGGTTACCATTCTTGGCATGATAATTTCTATATGATTGTTATCATTGTTCTGATGGTCGTTGGCACCAATACGATTATTATCGTGTTGTTGGTCGTTACCTTTTGGTTGAGCTGACTCATAATCGTGTTCTAATAATTGAGCCTTATTCACAACATCTGAATACAAACAAAGTTTGTGAGAAATGAGGTATTGACGTATTTCGGGTTTCAAATCAGATAGAAACATTCGTGTTATTCGCTCCTCGTTATTAACCAAATGGGATACAAACCGAGATAACTCCACAAATTTAGCCTCGTATTGCGACACGGTCATATTATTTTGCTCCAGCTTGATGAATTCTATCTCCTTAATGTGACGAATACTTTCGGGAAAGTACTTGTCGTTGCATAATTCCTGGAACTTCTCCCAAGACATCTTTAGTACGACAGGCTAAGTACATTTTATAGATTCCCACTAGTAATCTGTCTCTTCACGCAACATAAAGGTGGCAAAGGAAATCTTTTGCTCCTATGAGCATCCCAAGACATCAAATATCTTGGTGATCAGCTTAATCCATGCCTCTGCCTTAAGTGGCTCTGGCTTTCCCAAAAACTCCGGCGATCCCAGCTCCTTAAATTGCTTAGCAGTGACCAGCCGTGAGTTTCTATTGACTCCACCTGCATTATGAATAGGAGTCTCTCACCTTTAGTGTTGCATGAATTCTAAAAAAAGTTCCTAAACATACAATCGTTCGTCATTTGGTCGGTATTGTTGTTTACACGAGGATTATTGCTGTAATAACCCAAGATTTTCTATGTAAATAAATCAGAAATTTTGCTTATAATTTTTTTTTAAAGGTGAGAATAAGTGCAAGGTAAAGTATATGTATTTATGTGATAAATAAAAATATATTTATTAAATGAATAATTACAAATAATTTTAATTTAGAATTATTGATTATTATAAATTATATTTTTATAATAATTAATTTTATAATAGAAATATTTTTATTAAATATTTTCCATGAAAATATGGTCATTATATTATTTAAATAATATATGAAATGATTATTAGAATTATAATAATTATTCTATTATATGAATTTTAGTTCAGATAATTTAAGTTAATTATTTTAACTTAATTAATAAGGCTATTTATGCAAGATAAATCAGATATGAAATCCAAACCCTAATTTTGGATTTGGAATAAGGAATGGGAATAATAATATAATATTATTATTTTTCAAGTGCTATAAGTATGTATGTTATGTGTGTACGGTTAATTTATGGAACAGTTTTTGTGTATCAAGATAAACCCTAGTATTCGGTAATAAACCCTAATTTGAAACTCAAACCGGAGTTTATGATTGTTATGTAAACATGATAATGTGATTAATGTTGTGTTATAGATTTGATTAAGTAAACCCTAATTAAAATTTTAAAAACCCTAATTTAGTAATTAAAAACCCTAATTGCTAACTTAGAACCCTAAGTGCTAAAAATAAGGAACCCTAATTGCTAAATTAGCGAGGTTAATTATAATTAGTAAATTCTTAATTTAATTTTCAAGTTTATGTAATTAGAAAACCTAATTTATAATTTTTAGAAACTAATTTTCATTTTTAAACCCTAGTTGGAAATTCTATAAATTCAATGTACTAAACCTTAGGGTTAAACCCTAAGGGTCAAACCTTAAGGGTTTGACAAGATTACAAGTTGGCCATTAAAATTAGATGGGAAATGACTTAAATGCCCCTCTTGCATTATTTAAGGTAACTTGTGTATCTTGCTATATTTATAGTTGGTGAACTACTCTACCAACCCCAATGTGCTCTAAATAATCAGCAACAAGCCACATAATCAGTCATGTTCATTGCATCTAAGTGGTATAAATAGATTGGGAGAGAGAAAATAACATTTTGTTAGCTCATTTTGCACCAACACTCAACCAAATTCGCTCAAGCTCAAGACCCACGAAATTAATTGCTATACCAGTCCCAAACAAAGCCCCACTAACACATATAACAGATCAGTAGCCAAGAATCCAAAGATTGTTCATAAGAGGTATAAACCCTAAAACCAAATCTGGTCTTTGATCCTATGTTAAATGTTGTGTTATTATGTTAAAACATGTTGAGTATAGTGTCAATAGATGATCTGGGTTGCTAGATGTTAGATCCATAACATCTAGAGGCTCAGATTTGATATTTTACAAAATCTGGAAATTTTTGTTTTTGTGTCTGACAGTCAAATCTCAGTCCTCATAGATCTTTGGTTGTTATGAGTTTTTGATGTTTAAATGTTTTATCTTGTTGTACGATGTGAGATCTGTGATCTGGAACTTGTATCAGGACTAGATCATGCTTATATTGTCAGATATTCGTGGTCAAAATGAGTTGACCGAGCATGACCATAACTTTCTGGGTAACCCAGAAAGTGTGAATCAGAGTCTGACAAGATTTTTAAGGCTCCAGATCTGTCAGGTTTTGGTTATGTTGTTCTTGTTATTGCATTCATGTTGTCGTATGTTAGATGGACTCTAGATCCATGTCTATAGACCCTTCATAACATCAATATATCGATCATAGTGACTGGTCAAAGTAGACCACTCGTCACTGATTGAGCATTTCTAGAAAACCCAGAAACCGTAGGCACACTATTTCTGACAGACTTTGACCGGACTAGATCTTCTCGTTGTGTTGTTGTTAGATCGATGTTGTGTAATAGATTTGTAGCCCTACATGTTAGCTACACATTATAACTCTTAGATCACAAAAATATTACCAGATTAGCAAGTTGTGGAAGCCCAAAAGTGGTTGGTCGAACTGTTCTTCATTTCTGGGTAACCCAGAAAATGAAGAACAACTCTGACAGCTTGTTCAAGGCCTTAGATCTTGTTCTGTTGTAGTGATGTTTAGACTTGACAAGTAATCTAATCATGTTCTATGATAGTTTGTCTACACAACCCGACGTCTAGACCACCCATATCATCAATAGATTGCATGTTAGAAGGTCATCAATAACGTTGACCGGCCATGACTTAATTTTTTGGGCAACCCAGAACGTGTCTGACAACAAATTTAGGCCTTTAGATCTTTCATTTGATAAATGTTATGACCATTTTCATTGTTGGAACATGTAGACTTACACTAGCACTACATTATGTGATCAACAAATAGCCCAGAAACACTTTGTGTTAAGAATTAGTGTTGGTCAAACATGCTCACTCGATCACTGACTTTGAATGTCTGGGTTGCTTAAGAACACCTAAGGCGACGGTTTCTGTTGCTAAAGGCTATAGCGATAGTTTTATTAATTTTAATTAATTAAATTTCCAAAAATCATTTAAAAATAGAAATTCATTATTAAAAATTCCAAAAATAGTTTTAAAAATTATTTTACGTTATAAAATTAACTTTTAATAATTTGACATATTTTTCATAAATATTAATATTTATTTGGCTATTATTAATATCTAATTTATTTAATAAATGTATTAAATAATTTGATTGAAAAAATAATTTTATTATATTAAAAATCATTTTAAATAATAAAAGGTATTTAATAATATTTTAAGTTATAAAATATAACTTTTAATATTTTAAAATAAATTTCATTACTAATTTAATATTAATGCCTTTAGATTTATTTCATAATTATATTAAATAAATTAATTAAAATGATTTTAATATTATAAAAATCATTTTAAATGAAAATAAATAGTGTAAAAATATTTAAAGTTATAAAATATAACTTTTGATATTTAAAGGTTAATTTCATTAATAATCTAATATTAATGATATTAGTTTTATTTAATATTTATATTAAATAAATAGTTTAAAAATGATTTTATTGATTTAAAAATCATTTAAAAAGGAAATAAATGAATTAAAAATATTTTGAGTTATAATTAATGACTTTTAATATTTTGATAAATAATACATTAATACTTAAATATTAATGACAATTATTTAAAAATTATTTTAATTATTTTAAAAATCATTTAAGGGTAATAAAAATATTTTAAAAATATTTTGAGTTGTTATAAATAACTTTAATATTTTGACAATGGTTTCATTAATAATTTAATAGTAATTAAATATTAATGATAATAGAATTATTTAATATTTAAATCATTTAAAAATGATTCAAGTGTTTGAAAAATCATGATAAAGTATAATAATTATTTAAAAATTATTATAAAGCTATGAAAAATAATATAACAGATATTTAAATTATCCAGATTAATATTAAGGATACAGAATAGAGTTTTAAACTCGATAATTACTCGATAAAGCAGTCGGTACACCGACGACTGTTAAATATGTGTGACAGTGTGATTAGATTATGTGATGACTGCAATAAGCAGTATTATATGTTACGATATGTTATTCTAATCAGTAAAATGATCTTATTACTGATAGGTTGTTATATAAAGATAAAACTAAGTTGCATAACTATAAGTAGCAGACCAGGCAAGTATCCTACCTTTGTATTTACTTTATGCAATGGACATAAGTAAGAAAGTTTCAGAATTATATTATTATTGTGCCAAATTATTAACCCTATTGTTATATATATTATATTCGATCAATGTTTATCAACTTAGTATTATATTATAATTCAAATATTTAATCTGTTCGTTAATTTTTATATATGGTTATACAAGTGTCCTCACTTAGATAATCATTGTATTTAATCACATGTTGATACACATTTATAAATTTCCACTATGTATACGTTAACTTAAAAGTCGTCTAAGCTAATTGATTTGGCTAGACACAAACTTATAGATTATTGTTGAACAAGATAAACATTACTATTATCCAACCGAATTGTTTTAGTTTGGAACCTCGACTAAGTATGAACATCTCGTACATAGGAAAAAATTTTGTGCGCCAAAGGCAGATAGATGAACGATAATATCGTTCTTGCATATAGTATTGATCAATACAGAGCATAACGGGCTGATCACCCCCCGTGCCCGTAAGTCATGACGGTTTGCAGATGAAGTTCTGTTTAACCTTTTCGAAAATAAAAAATAATTTTCATAGTCTGTCAACTTACCTCCAGTTATAGACAATACGTAGTTTCAAAAATTTGATATAGGATTAATATATTGTTATTATTGGTTCAGAGTACTTCACAACTGTTGATTCGTTGTAGAAGTGTCGTACAAAGAAAACATTTAATCCATTCAGCTAATATTTATTATTGTTATTACTTGTCGGGCACCCAAATGCCCATCCTTGCTTAATTTAAAATGTTTTCAGCTAAGTGTGAACAACCAGAAGGCTCGGCTAAGAACAAGAGAAAAGGAAAGGTTGCAGAATAAGTTGGTGATATAATATGTAATAGTTTAACTTTAGTAAGAAAATGATATTAATTATCTATCATGTATTGTAATGAATGTTTAAAGGTCGCGTACCTAGGAGTAAACTCTGATGCATATGTAAATTAAGTTTTGTATCTATATTATTGTTATTATTATTAGTATTATTCTGCTCATAGAAATGTTATCGTGAAGCACTGAGTTCGGGTTACAAGTACCTGAATTTGGGGGCATCACAATTGTCTTCCTGATGCACATTATTGCAATTATTGATCGTTGGTGACTCAGCGGTCTCATATGCTCCATTGCTTATCTCAACATTTTCAGATGCCATTCTCAAACACTGTCACAAAACCAGGGTTAATTGACATGCCACATATATATTATCCATATATTCTGACCGACCAATTAAATAATAATTAAGCTTAGGTAGGTCATACTAGCGAAGGATTTACCCGTTTCTCCCCTCCTAGTTCTAGCCTCAAATCTCAGCTAGGGATCATATCCCTAAGCTTTGATTCCAACTGTGACGTCCCCAAAATAGGTCCACACAACCCATCTCGGGTTGCCAGATACATGGTACAGAAATCAAATACAAACTTAATTTATACGTCTGTTAAATGTCGTGCAGAATACGACAAAACATAAGCTGTAAGTTTTAATACAAATATTGTCCCCTAGACAATATCCAAACTCAAAATAAGTCCTCATTATAATTTTTATCACACTATTCTTATAGAATAGTGAAGACTACTATAGCAATCATCTTGGACCATCACTCCAGTCCCTGACTAGTCCCAACTATATTCTCATTTCTTGAAGAGAACAATGAATGAAAAGGGTGAGCTCAACTAGCCCAATAGAGAATATTATGACTAAGATAATACATAATAAATTAACGTTAGCCTTCAACAGTATAACCACTGGTAGAATATAATAGACAACAAGGTTTAGATCAACAACTACAGCGGAAATAACAATCCATTAGAAGAGTCAAGTAGAGCATGATATCTACTATCTTCTATAATTTAAAAAGTTTATCATCAATTTTATCGTTGAGACTCAGCTCAATAAATAATCCACATCACTGAATTATCTATGCACTACGGGCCAAGGATATTCATTAATATCACATCCACGAATTATCCATGCACTACGGGCCAAGGATATTTGTGTTATCACCAATGGTCATGATCATGCCTACAACTGTCCATCAAAGCACTACGGGCCAATGAGGACTTTTACCACATCATTTGTAACATTACAGGTCATGATTATACCGAATAATCCCTGGTCATAATCATACCAATCAACAGTCCATCTATGCACTACAGGCCAAAGATGACTTTCATCACAGTATAAGCATGAGGATGATGACAATGATATAAGAATTCAATCAAACAAAATCAAGGATAAATATTAAACACTTTAAATTTATCCAGAGTTTAAAAATGTCCAAATTGACAACATGATAACTGCTTTGTGGAGTAAAATTCAAGAATAATATCCACGTATCAAAAATAATTTGGACATAAAATAAATCAATTTTCCTAGTGAATAGTATCCCGGGTGAATAGTATCCGAGTGAATAGTACCCTGTTGGGTAAAATCTAGTTACGCACAACACGCAAGTATACGTGGTCAATAAGTAATATAATAGTAAGTAAAGTATCGTTCCCTCAGAGATTTTAATAAGAAATTAACCCTCACAATTACCAATTTCCTATTAATCCTAATTTTATTAAACTAACCAATTTCAAGTTTGTAACTAAAAGTATTAAAAATATTAAAATCACTAAACAATCAACAAACCCTAAAAATTGAATTTTCAAACAAATATTGGAGAATTAGGCTCATGACTTCACTCTAAGCATCACTCTGATTATTACACGTTTATTCCAGTTTAATTCACTATCCCAGTTTATTAATCAAGAACACGTATGTAGCACTAGCCACCTCTTGATGTACTAATACCGTATTAACTCAAATCCATAATTTAAATAGAATCAAGTTAAACACCTTAATCAACTAACTCACTATATCTCTATGTAAATTACAATTAAAGAAGGTTTAAATTCAAGCTCTTTACTTGATTACATGCGATGTCAAGCATATCTCTACCCTAACATTCATCAAGATTCCGTTCATTCACAAAATTCAAGAATACATGCTATATTAACTAAGTCTAGACTTGTATTTCATCTCTCAAATTCATACAAGTCCACAAAGAACTGTTGATCAGGCAAATCATAAATTCAAGCTCAAATTAATATAGATAAACTGGATAATAACTTATTAAACAGAAAATCAAAGTTACATAATCATCGCTGTAAGACCCCAACTTTTATAAATTAAGATGAATTTTCTATAAATATCATTTTTGAATATTATGGAGTAAATTTGATATAATGTTATAGTTGTGGGTAATATTTATAAATTTTGCAAAGTACGCAAGTTGTTATATAATATTCGATTGGTCGGGGAATATTCGTTTTAACAGGAATATTTGTACAACTAAGACAATCATTGGTGGACCTATTAACGGAATTATTGTCGGATTGAGAAAAACGACAAAAATAGTTTATTGAAAATAACGGTAGGAAGTTTTACCATTAATCTTGTTGAACTACTCAGGTAGTAAAAGACAAGATGTCGCATGGTTGCATAGTAGTTACTGCAGTATTGATTATTGATGCTTATGTGATAAGTCACTTAGTTTTATTTTATTTGTATTATTAATGTAATAAAATAAAAAATCTTTTATATAAAACATAGTACTTTTATACGAGTTATTCATTTTATTAGGCTAATACTAAAATCTTTTTATATAAAATGTAATACTTTTATAAAGTTATACATTTTATTAGACAATAATTAGAATATATTAAATTTTATTACGCATAGTGTTTGCATAGTGCCTGCATAGTGTTTGCATAGTAAAATCTTTTATAAAGTTATTCGTTTTATTAGATTATAAATAGAATATATTATATTTTATTTAAAAAAATTTGCTTTAAATATGGACCGTTAGATTAAAGTAAATCAATCTGGATCGTTCATGAGTTAGTTACTATGCCGTTTATTTTTCTATAAATAGAAGCTCATTCCTTCATTATTTCTTACGAATTCACTGAAACTCTAGAGAGAGAAATTATAGAGAGAAATAAGAAAAGTATTCTGCTACTTCCCTACTCTTATATTCAGTTTCTTTTACGGTAAGGAATATTATTTGTTGTACTCGTAAGGGGTATTATTTCTTTTATATTCATGAAGAGAACTTTTGTTATTCCATTCTTTATTATTCTCTTTGGAATAACCAAAGACATCAGTATGAACCTACGATACTTGGTGACATTCTTCTAATATTTCGTCTTTATTATTATTACATTTGGAATATCCTCGTTCAGGCATTTTCGTAGAACCGGTTCCGTCTTTATTATTATTCTGTTGGAATATCATGTCTGTGCGTTTACGCCGGACCTGGTTCCATCTTTATTATTCTGTTGGAACATCTTGTCGGGTGCGTAATTTTGCGACACGGTTCCGATTACTTATTATTACGTTGAATAACTTTTAATACATAAAATACCGCATGCATGGTGATTTCTTTTGTTATTCCATTCATTATTATACTCAGTTGGTTAAAGTTTTGACTTCTATACTCCATGAAATTAGTGGAATATCCTTGATATTTGTGCTTCATCTAGTATCTTTTCATGGAAATATTCTTCTGAGCATTCTTGAATTTTACTCTAAAAAGCAGTATCATGTTGACAATTTGGACGTTATTAGTTCGTGAATAAATTAATTCTTGAACTTTTTTTATTGAATTCTTATATCATTGTCATCATCCTCATGTTTATATTTTTTGAAAGTCATCGTGGCTTTTGTGGTGCATAGATGGACTTGATAGGATTATGACCGAGGGGATTATTGATTGTAATCATGGCCGTAATGTTACAAATGATGTGGTAAAAGTCATCATTGGCCCGTAATGCATTGATGGATGGTTGTTTGCATGATCATGACCATTAATGAATACACAAATATTCTTGGCCCGTAGTGCATGGATAATTGTGATCGTGATACTAAAAAGAATATCCTTGGCCGAGTAATGTGGGGGGTGATTCGATGATGTGGATTATTTATTAATTTGAGTCTCAACGATAAAAGTCATGAAAAACCTTTTAAATCATAGAAGATAGTAGATTTTATTCTCTACTTGACTCTTCTAATGGATTGCTTGTTTCACTGCAGATTAAACTTGATGTTTGTTATATTGTATCGGTTTAACCTTTGTTTTAAGGCTAATGATAATTTATTACGCATTATCTTAGTCATAATATTTCTTAGTGGGTTAGTTGAGCTCACCCTTTCTTTCACTGTTTTCTTCAGGAAATGAGAATGTAGCAGGGACTAGTCGGGGAACGGAGTGGCGGTCTAGATGATAGCATTAGTAGTCCTCACTATTCTATGAAATAGTGTAATAATAAATGTAATGAGGACCCCATTGAGTTTGTATATTGTCTAGATGACAATATTTGTATTAAAACTCACAGTATATGTTTAGTCGTATTTTACACGACTGTTGTATAATTAAGTTGTATTTGAATTTTTGTACCATGTATTTGGCGACTCAAGATGAGTGATGTATACCTATTTTGGGGGTGGGGGGTCACAATCGCTCCACTTAAAGATCCGTTATAAGCCTAAAAAGTAATTTAGTTCATCATCAATGAAATAATAACTGAAAAAAATAAAGATATCATCCTATCAATTACAAATATAAAACTAGAGAAGAAGAATAATTCAGAACACCCTTCACTTTACCCTTAATCCGCAATCGATATGAAAGTTCCTTCAAAATCTTCACTCCAATGCTTGATATGAAAATTTTTCCTTAATCTCTGTGAATTGCTTTGCGTCATCATGATCTTGTTGTTTTATGTTCAATATATATCCAACACCCATATTCTGAGTCCAATTCCATGCCATTTAGAGTCCCAAAGCATTCAAAGTACTAAAGTTCACGTCCTAGCAATGTTAGAAACCTCATAGGACTGCTCAAATTCGGCACCCCCCCTCGCCCCGGTGGGGGTCTTGGCTTGCAAATAGCCCGCCCCAACGGGCTTGTCTCATGTCTTATGAGTATTGGACCCCCCGCCCCGGCGGGGGTAGGTTATGTTAGTTGACTTTGTTTTAACCTCAGCTCTTGCTCAATTCTTGCCACAATGCACCTTAAATCCATCCTTATTGATCAATTCGAACACCACCACACCTACACAATAAAATAACACTAAAAAATAAAAACAAACATAAAAACAAGGAATTAACATCGATTAAGCTTGAATTAGGAACCGATTTGCGGGTATAAAACCCACTTATCAAAATCCCCCAAACTTTAAATGTGCTAGTCCTCGAGCACAAAACAAACTAACATGCTATGCAATGCAATGCAATGATTTATGATGTATCTAATCCCTATGCCTACGAATCCATCAGTATCATAGACTCAAAATTATTCCTTCGACCTCAGAGAAATCAAGCAAACACTACAAAACTTTATATCAAAACCAATCAATAATTCCTTATCAATCTCCGAATCTTAGACTGTCATCACTAATATAGTGTGTGTGTGTGTGTGTGTGTATGTTATCAACATCTATGCTAACTGATAGTAATTCAAATTCAATACATAACTAATCTTTTATCAGGAATTTAACAATGCAAACTAAAAAATTTAAAAAACAGACAAGTTCCAACTAAAATCAACATTCACCAAGATTAGGGGTCCAAATAGGGTATTCATGCTTTCTATTTTATTCACGGGGGCTCTTTGCTCTTATGTTTTTTTCCTTCGATAGATTGTTGGTGAGTGCGTTTTACGCTCCATCTCACGCCTGTGTTTATGGGGAGTATTTCTTCTCAACCCACCACAAGACTCAACTAGAAATTCTTTTCTTTTTCTTTTTCTAAAGCTTATATACCCCACTTTTTCCCCCAAACTTAGGTTCTTGCCTAATTCTTCATCTTCACTGCCTATTCTTGTCATTCTCTTATTTACACTAGCATTATCCTTTAGAAACTATTTATGTAACAATTTGAACTACTCAGTCGACATATGTGTTATTTATGTGCTACCCTTTGTATATCAGTTTCAAACTTGCTAAAGATTCAATTCATAACTCAAAATTACATCATAGTTCTACTACTCGGTACTGTATTTATCTACTCAATCTCAATCTCATCATTGGCCAAAATCAAAATGAACTACGATGACTGTTGGACATATTCAAAACAACACAATTCTAACTAATTTTTTTTATCAAACATAACATAATGCAAAAATAACAAAAATAACTAAGAACTATTTTTGCTCCTAAGCTACTATGCAACTACATGACAATACACATACAAACATGTAAAAATCCTAAAACTAAACATGCAATAACAAATGTAAACCTAACTAATGACATTAAACATGCAAACATGAAATTAAACTAAATCCCCCAAACTTGAAAACTACAATGTCCTCATTGTATTGATAAAGTAATAAATATGTGAGGACTTCCCTGTAATCACCTAAGTCTGGGGTGGTGGTGGTTGTTCTTCTTCATCGGAGTCACTTGGTGGAAACTTTGGCATTAGAGATGGCTGCTAGTACGAGAATTGTGCATTAGGATTGAAGCTTTGTAGTGTCGCATTCAAAGAAGCAAAGGACGTATTCATAGCCTCAAATATGTGGTCCTGTGTAACAACCCGATATTTTCTGTATAAATAAATCAGAAATTTTGCATATAATTTTTTTTTTATTTTAAGGATGAGGATTTGTACAAGATAATGTATGTATGTAATTATGTAATAAATAAAAATATATTTATTACATGAATGTTTACAAATAATTTTATTTTAGAATTATTGACTATTATAAAGTTTATTCTTATAATAATTAATTTTATAAAGCGAAATGTTTTATTAATTATTTTCCATGAAAATATAATTATTATTTAAATAAAATAAGAAATGATTTTTATAATAATTATTTTATTATATGAATTTAGTATAGATTAATAAGTTAATTATTTTACCTTAATTATTAAGGTTAAATATGGAAGATAAATGGAGATATGGAATCCAAACCCTAATTTTGGATTTATATCAAGGAATGAGAATAATAATAAAATATTAATTTTATTTTAATTTTTCAGTACTATAAATATGTACTGTATGTTTGTGGACTGATAATGGTTGGTCAATTATGGTGTATTATGACCAAACCCTAGTGTTACAGATAAACCCTAGTTTTGCAGTCAAATAAGACTTTAAAATCTGTTAAGTCACTATGTTATATGAATAATGCCATGTATTGTTAGAATTTAATTTTAATTAGGAAAACTCTAATTATTATGTGGAAAAACCTAGTTAATAATTTAAAACCCTAATTTCTAAATTTGGAAACCCTAATTTGAAACTCAATTATGAGTTCGAGACTGTTATATAAATGTGTTATGCGATTTATGTGTGTATTATATAATTCTATGATTAATTAAGTAAACCCTAATTAATAGTTAGAAATATTAAATTTCTAAAAATCCTAATATTTATATTAGAAACCCTAATATTTAAATTATAATTAAATCCTAATTGATTTGAAACCCTAATTCGAAGGCCATTTATGACTTTAAGAATTTGTTATGTAGTTATGTAATCATGATAATGTTTGTAATGCGGTGTATTAAAGATATTAACCCTAGTTAGGGCGAATCTTAATTGTTTTCAAAACCCTAATTTTTAAAGGGTATAAATCCTTATTATTAATTTTTCTAAATTATGAACCCTAAATTTGCTACCCTAATTGCTAATTAGGCACGCTTAATGATAATTAGTAAAACATAAACCTAATTATCAAGTCTATGTGATTAGGAAACCTAATTAATTAAGAAACCTTAATTTTGTATTTTAGAAACTAAAATTTTATTATTTTATTATTTATTTTTTTTACAAACCCTAAATTGGAAATTCTAGAAATTATTTTTAAGCCCTAAAATGGTTCAAACCCTAAATCCAAACCCAAACCCTAAACCATAAGGGTTTGCCAAGATTACAATTTTGCCATTAAATTTATGAGCCAAATGACCATTATACCCTTGCATTATTGAGGCTAATATGTAGGTTTTGACATTAGGGGAAGTTAGTGACCAAATCCAACCACCCCATGTGCCTTAAATCTCAGCAAATCATCAGCATTCCAGCCAAATCCATTGCACCCATGTATTATAAATAGATTGGAGAGAGAAAGAATTCATTTATTTGCTCATTTGTACACCAAGCTCTCAACCAACTCTCTCTCTCTCCCAAAACCCACTAAAGTTTAGTGCTAGATCAGCCAGAATTCAAGCCCCACCAATAACCATAACACATCTAAAGCTCAAATTCAAGAATCGATGCATAAAGGTATAAAACCTAATCATAAATCTTGACCCTTGATCTTCTGTTAAAAGTTATAATTCTGTGTCGTAATATGTTCTATGTAGTGTCTATAAGTGATCTGGGTTGCTTGATGTTAGATCCATAACATCAAGAGGCTCGGATTTGAAGATTTTAAAAATCTGGAAAATTTTGTTTTTGTGTCTGACAGTCAAATGTCAGACCCCATAGATCTTTGGTTGTTAAGTGTTTTTGTTGTTTAAAAGTTTTTAGTTGTAGTCTGGTATGAGATCTTTCATCTGGTACAAGAATCAAAGTCAGACCATGAACCGATTGGAAGTTATTCACGGTCAAAACCCGTTAACCGGGCATGACCAAATGATTTCTGGGTAACCCATAAATCGTATTTTAGTGACTGACAACGTTTTTGATCGTTTTGATCTATTTGATGTTAATTGATTGGTTGATGTTATTGCATCTAGGTTGTAGTCTGTCATGTGGACTCTACGTAAATGACTTTAACGTCCATAAATAGTCAGTATATCGAGCATAGTAAATGGTCAAACTAAGCCTGTCGATCACAAATGGCGTTTCTGGAATTTCCAGAAACCGGTTGGACCTTATTTCTGACATGGTTTGACCGGATTGTATCTGCCTGATTTATTGTTGTTATGATGTTGTTTTGTGATACATCTGTAGTACTACACGTGTTTTATAACCTTAAAGTATTGAATCACATAAGAAGTAACAGGATTGGAAGTTGTAGAAGCTCAAAGTAAGGAAGTCGAACTGTTCTTCATTTCTGGGCAACCAATAAATGAAAAATGACTACCTTGATGTGTACTTTGGAGGCTTAGATCTCCTTTTAGTTGCTTTGTGATCATGTTTATTGTTGGAGTGTGTAGTTTGTTACTAGTACTACAAGGTATGTATTTGACGTAATTCTTAAACGTAACGAGCTAAGATCTACACGTGGTCAAACCCAACCACTCGAAACTGTCTATGGTGTTCTGGGTTTTATCCAAGAACATGAAGAACACCTATAGCGACGGTTGTGTCGCTATAGGCAGTCTTTAGCGACACTTATTTTAGGAAATTAATTATTTTAATTAAGTAAATAGAAAAAAATAGTTTTAAATTATAAAAAATACAAAATAAATTATTAAAAATTATTTTAAGGTCCGAAAATTATATTTTAATTATTTTAAATATATTTCATAAATATTTAATATTTTTGGAATATTAAAAGTATTTAATTTATTTAATTATAATATTAAATAAATTATTTAAAAATGGTTTTAATACATGAATCATTTAAAATTATATTATGGTATAAGAAAATAATTTAAGTTACTTTTGATAACTTTTAATATTTTGTGATGAATTTCATTAATTAATTAATATTAATGATAATTAAGTTATTTATTTAATATATTAAATAAATTATGAAAAATAGAATTAATGATTTAAAATTATAGAAAAATCATTTTAAATGAAAATAAATAGGTTAAAAATATTTTAAGTTATAAAATATAACTTTCCATATTTAAAGGTAAATTTCATTAAATTTTTACTATTAATGATATTAGAATTATTTAATAATTATATTAAATAAATTAGTTTAAAAATGATTTTAATATTATAAAAATCATTTAAAATGAAAATAAAGTGTTTAAAGATATTTTAAGTTATAAAATATAACTTTTAATATTTAAAGGATAATTTCATTAATAATTTAATATTAATGATATTAATTAAATAATAAATTATATTAAGTTTATTTAATAATTATATTAAATAAATAGTTTAAAAATGGTTTTATCTATTTAAAAATCATTTAAAAAGGAAATAAATGAATTAAAAATATTTTAAGTTATAATTAATGACTTTTAACATTTTGATAGATAATGCAAGAATATTTTAATATTAATGATAATTATGTAAAATGATTTTAAATGTTTTAAAAATCATTTAAGGGTAATATTAATATTTTAAAAGTATTTTAAGTTATTATAAATAACATTGATATTTTGGCAATGGTTTCATTAATGGTTTAATATTACTTAAATATTAATGATAATAGAATTGTTTAATATTTAAATTATTTAATAATGATTCTGGTGTTTGAAAATTTATGATAAATTATAATAAATGTTTAAAAATTATTATAAGTCATTTAAAAATAATATGACTGATACTTACAAGTATTGAACTACAGGATAGAGTCTTAGACTTGATAAATACACGATAAAGCCGTCGGTACACTGACATGTTTCAGAAATTGATCTGGACTTAGATAATTTGATTAAATATGTGTTTATTTGGGATGCAATGGTTGTGGAACATATGTGACAATGTGATTAGGTTATGTGCTGACTGCAATAAGCAGTGCTATGTGTTATAGTATACTATTCTAATCGATCAAATGATCATATTAATGATAGGTTTCGATATAAAGATAGAACTAAGTTACGAACTATAAGCAGCGCATCAGGCAAGTATCTTACCTTTGCATTTCCTTTATGCAATGGACATGAGTAAGAAGTTTCAGAATTACATTATTAACCCTATTGTGATATATTCTATATCCGATCATTGTTTATCAACATGTTAGTATATGATAATTTAGATATATATATTCTGTTCGTTAATTTCTAAATATGGTTACACAAGTGTCCCCACTTGGATAATCATTGTAGTTAAACACATGTTGATATATATATATATAAAGCCGTCTAAGCTATTTGACCCAGCTAGACACATATTCAGAAATATCGTTAAATAAGTTAAAACCTTTTTTGTATCCAATCAAATTGTTTTGATTCGGATTCCAGTCTAAGTATGAACATCCCGATCACGGGAAAACTTTTATGCGCCCAAGGCGGATAGAGTGAACAATCCTATCGTTCTTGTAATGTAGTATTGATCAATACAGGGCTCATTGGGATGATCACCCTACCGTCGGTTATGACATTTTTGTATGAAGAAGTTCGCTAAACCTTATCGAAAATTTAAAATAATGTTCATAGTATGTCGACTACCCTATATATATATAGTCTATACGTAGTTTCAAAAATTTGAGATAGAATTGTTATGTTATTATTATCGGTTCAATTTACTTCACAACTATAAATTCGTTGTAGAAGTGATGCACAAAGAAAACATTTATTTCTTTCAACTAATTATATTTATAATTGTTATTACTTGCTGGGCACCCAAATGCTCATTCTTGCTTTAAATTAAATGTTTTCAATTAGACATGATCAACTTAGAAGGTTCGAGATAAGAACAAGTGAAAAGGAAAGCAAAATGTAACATGTTTAATGGTATCTTTTGTAATAGTTAGACAATATATGTACAATGATATGTATTATATATCATGTAAAGAATTATAGTAAAGGTCATGTGAATTGGGATTAGACTCGATAAATGTAAGTTAAGTTGGATTTTTATATTATTGTTATTATTATTAGTATTATTTCGCTCATAGAAATGGTATCGTGAAGCACCGAGTTTGGATTTCAAGTACCCAAGTTTGGGGGCTTTACATCCTGCCTCACTTCTAGTCTCCGCATCTCTCTGCATTCTTCCTTGTTGTGCTCATCCACTTGGGGTTGAAAGTTGAGGAACTGAGGGCTAGATATGGCATCGGGATGTGGTTCCGCCTCTGTTCCTTGCTCTTCCATCGTCGCATCCTCATCATCCGAGGTGTCTTCAGCGTCAGCTTCGTCCTCTGAAGCTGATGGACATATAAAGCCTAATCCTCTAAGATGTGAATCACCCCCGACCCACACCGCATATCGCGCAATCATTCTGGAATCTAGTAGTTAAAGCGACATCTGAGTGGGTTCATCATCTAACACCCGCTTGGCGACACAACCCACATACGAGTGATGGGTGTGGCAAGCCGCCCGAGAAATTTCATTGTAAGCATCCTCGAATTGAAAAACTGATTATAGCCCCAATGTCGATGATGAAATCTTACACAATTGCATATAAAAGTATTGTCTTTTCTTTGGTCACATCCGATGTGTGTGTGGATGGAAACAACTTGGCACACAAGAATGCGTACCATATCTTCCCATACATGTGTAGATACTCAAAATTTTCTGTACACCTGTCACTAACATTGCAGGAGGACAGATTCATCTTTTAAGAGGGAACCCTGAAAGACAATCCATATCCATACCGGATACTACCGAAAGTTCAGCATCAACCCCGGAACACATACTGGGAGTAACCAATCCCACCTCAGATATAACCCCGAGGCGTGTAGATCAAATATCGGAACACACATCGGAGAAGAACGATTAATCTCAGAGATAACCCCGAGGTATCCAGTCTCAGTCCCAACCACGGGAATAGCCACCAACCTTGGTGATAACCCCAAGGAATGCAGTTTCGGTGATAACCCCGGAAATACTTGTTTTAAATGAGACCAACTTCAATCTCGGCGCTCACAACGAGATACTTTGTACCAACCTGGAGATAACCCCGGGTGGATAGGCACACCTCAAAGATGACAATGAGGACCTTCGACAAATACAGCAGTCCAATCTCAGCAAAGCTCTAAGCAACGTCTACTTTATCAGCCCAATCCGGTGATAACACCGGTTAGAGGCAACATCGTCATCTAGCCAATGCTATGCCACACCACGTCATCATACACATCTATACGAAACGATGTCCCACAAGACTAACCAATCTCGAGTGACTATTGTGCAGGGTAACGGATAGAATTTGAAGCTTGAAGACCGGAGGGCATCATCCCATCTTCAATGACTTCGTAAAAACTCTAAACCCATGCCATTGTACAACTCTCGACAACGGTGGTCCGAAATAGGTTCTGTATACCTCAAACGGATGCCCGAATTTCACTTCTTAAAATTTGAGTGGACATTACAGTGCCCGAGTGCACGTACTACGAGACGACCTGACCCGAGAAACCTGGGCCCATCTGGGTTCCTCGTCTATAAATAGGGGGCTTGGGGTGCCCATTTTGTAAGAGAAAACGGCGAGGAAGCCCTGCCCAATTTGCTCTGCACTCAACCCATACAGTGTACTTTTTCATTTTAAACACCTGTGAGCTCACATATAGCCTCTTTTGTACCTACAAAAGCCAATGTTTACCCACTTTAAAGATATAGATGTCTTCTTTGGAAGTCAACTA
This sequence comes from Panax ginseng, assembly GCA_020205605.1. Lineage (NCBI taxonomy): Eukaryota > Viridiplantae > Streptophyta > Magnoliopsida > Apiales > Araliaceae > Panax > Panax ginseng. The sequence goes on from CM035146.1 coordinate 42,964,895, forward strand.
TAAGGCTTCTCACACAGTTTAAAGTCTTTCTCTTCATCTCTGCGCACACCCTTATTCACGTTGAGAGTCATGTTGCGAGCATTTGCCCGGACTTCGGTCCGTGGTTTCATTTTTAGTTTGTATATAAATATATATTATATATATATTTATATATATTGACTAACATTATCGAGTTATGCCTCGATTGAGCCTAGACTTTGGTCTGGAGCGTTTATTTGCTTTTCTATACATATATTTATATATATGAATTGTGTGTCGAATTTTGTTCGATGAGCCTAGACTTCGGTCTGGTGCATTTATTTGTTTTTCTATATATATATTTATATATATGAACTGTTTGTCAAACTTTGTTCGATGAGCCTAGACTTTGGTCTGGTGCGTTTACTGATTTAATATATATATATACTTATATATATTAATTGTGTGTCGGACTTTGTTCGATGAGCCTGGATTTTACATCCGTGCGTTTACTGCATATGTGTGTATATATATATATATATATATATATATATATATATATATATAAACTGCTGTCGAACTTTGTTCGATGAGCACCGATTTTACATCCTATGCGTTTATTGCTTTTATATATATATATATATATATATATATATATATATATATATATATATATATATAAGTTTAGTAAACGCACTTGATGTAAAATCAAAACTCATCTAATATAGTTTCAGCTTTTATATATATATATATATATATATATATATATATATATATATATATATATTTTCGTCCCGCCTCGAGTTTCCTTCGTGGCGCTTGATCGCTTCTGACTTTATTTATATTTCGTCACTTTGGAGTTTCTCAAGTAGCGGTTGATAGCTTTCTGACTTTATTTACATTTCTGATCCCTCATGGAGGTGCTTCGTGGTTGGTGATCATGTATGTATATATATATTTACAGCTTTTATATAAATACATGCTTACTGTTTTCATACAAATTGAGTATCATGTGCGCCTAGGAATCATGTGATCACAGATTCAGCCCATTGGATCTAGATTCGGTTCCCGTAATGGACATTTTCAGCTGTAAGCAGCTTGTAAATTATTATGCGATGTCTAAATTTCCTCAGATGGTTTTCATACCCACGAGGAAGTCGGCGTTATTTTGTATATTATTTTCGTACGGATGCCTCGCATCTGTAAAATAAAATCAATCAAGCCGAACACTAAATAAAATGGGAGTGTAAAAGGTCTCAATTACTATTGAGCATCAAGGTTTGAAAAACCTCTTTTATAAAACATCACTGCCATATCTTGCTTATATTTGAATTTTTATATAAATTCAAACCCTGTGTATATAGGTGCGAACGAGGCCTCGCACTACTTCCAAATAAAAGCACATTGACCCACACACACACACATTTAGATAATAGTTTCTTGGAAAGAGGCGGTCACCGTGGTAACACGGATGTCGGGGGGTGCCTAACACCTTCCCTCCGCATAATCAAGTCTATGACGCCCCCAAATCCGGGGTATCTTCCAACCTGACAGATGGTGCTCCACGATACTACAATCCATACAATCATTCCATTGAGATAACAACAAAATGAATGTAATTACTATCTTTGTATTACATTTGTAATAAATCCTTTCCCAGGTTCATAACCAAATACATTCGTTGTTCTTCATAAGTATATTACATATAAATATACTAGTCTATTACAGGACGATTAATTGTCCATCTTAGACTTGCCTTTATCTCTCATAGAACTCTCGGTTCGTTCAGCTTTAGCTGCAAACATATGGTTCAAGCAAGAATGAGCATAACTAGCTCAGCAAGTCTTAACAAAGAAATATATGGATATCACTCTAACAAATTTCATGCTTTAATTCCATATCTAAACAATTATCCATGAAGCACTACGAAACATTTAACTAGTACTTCTCATAACAACAATTCCAAAGTATATATAATAGCTTAGGAATGATGAACCGGTCAATAGACCATGAACATACACTTTTTCGTTTTCATACTTGAAAAGGATATCCGGCACTAAGGCCATCCACCCGTCTTTACTTACGAGCACTTCTAGGTGATCAGCCTATTGTACTCTATGTTGATCAACACTCTTACGTTTAACATTTGGCAACTTCACGAGCCCATCGAATAATCGATGAAAATACTTTTGTTTGTTCATAGACAAACTTACCTTCTCATCCGTACCAAATACTTGGCATAGGATAGCCTTAACAGTTCTATATCAACATACTTGTAAATAATCAATCAACTCTTCCATACTTGTCTAGCCCAATTAAAACGAGCATCGACTCTTTTCTTTTTACCATTCATGCATTGTATATCATGCATCACGTAAAAACTTGACTTACACGAAGGTCAGACAAGCGTTAAGAAAGACTTTCCTTCAAGCGTCTTCGAATATATATTTCAACTATTCTCAGTCTTTACAGGATCTACATGAGATATTCACATAGAACACTGTAATTAGTTATCAAACAACTCACTTTATGGTTCTAACCAACTTCTTTCTCTTCTATGTCTTACTTGTTTTAACTTTGTTATTAAAGTCGATTCGACTTTCTATACTTCGTTACATTTCCTTAACGTTCTTACGTCCTTAGCCGACATTCGATCATTATTGGTTAACTAACAATGTTTGATCGTCATTCTAGGTTTATTTATTACGTCTTTGTGTTCTTCGTTTAATTTCCATTAAACCTTACCCGTTCTTCTTACATTGACATCTTATAAGTGTTTTAAAGTAAGTCTCATTATGTACTTTAAGTACCTTTAACATCTTACTTTAGGTCTACATTCAAAATGGAACTAAACCTAACTTGGTCAACTTTTTCCCATTACCGGCACTGCGGCGCGGCATCCCTTGTGTTTTAGTGGCGCTGTGGCGCGAGTTAGTAAGGTACTCGGCCGAGTCTGGTGCTATGGCGCCACCACTTTAGGATTGGTTTTGGTGACTGTGTGTTTTAGTCAGTCGGCACTGGTTGGCCAAAATAGATTTGGTTTCTTAACCAAATTCTCGGCTTCCTAATTTTTTTGTTTTACATCCGAATTGACCCATTCTAATTCCAACAAGTCACAAATTACATCCTTTACGTGTTCGTATAAGAATTTCACATTTCCGAATTCTTAACTCGGAATTCACCTCTAAGTTCATTTTTGAGCGTTCGTTTAACATTTCCGTCCGTTCAATACTCGTTTTCTTCGTTATAAGTCAGAATGACACGATTCTTTCGCCAACGACTCTTAATTACCTTATCTCACGTGTTGACATTGGAAACCAATGTTTTCAAGTCACACGGCAACTTTTGACCTTTAATCCAGACTTTATACGTTTTCGACGTTTACGTCTATTTCTGCAAAATCTGCCATAACTTCGTTACTAATGTTCTCTAAGCCAAATAACATGGAATACTCCATGGACTTCATATTTCCATCCTAACCAAGCAATAGGCACATTCCTTAGCTATATCGATTCTTAAACGTTCATTCAAAACTAAGTTTACGTTCAAGACTTTTTATGGTTTTAACTCACGTAAACACTTACGATTTCTATTTGGTCATGTCATATCCATGATTTGGTCATTAATAGGCATTCTTATATCTTCTCAATAAACACTCTCCACTCATCTACGATTCTTCTATGAGAAAGAAATAGAAAAGGATGAAGATTACGGTTTATAGGAATTTACCTTTGAAGTATTAACGCTCTTGATAAACGACTATTGGTTTGTTTGGAAGTAGAAGAATTTAGTATTTCTAGCTCTTTCTCTCTCTCAATATATGTTGGTCAATCTTTGATAAGCACAAAATAATCAACCTTGGCCTTGTATATATAGGCCACCACATGGAGGGCAAAAATGTCCAATTCTCCACCTCCTTACTTATTTACCACTTTGTCACCAAGTAAAGTACTTGGTGACCAAGTGTTAATCTTGCCTTGCACACCAAGTGGTCGTCCCACCTTGCCCATGGGTCATCCCCATGGGTTGCCCCATGGGTTTTACCCATCCCACGACCCGCTGGTTCGACTCACGGTTTAATTTTTTGGATTGGGCTTAACTTTAATAAACATTAGGCTTTAGCCAATCTAATATAGGACCTTGACTTGGGCTCGTATACTTAATTCACTGGGCTTGTTATTAATCCAAGTCCAATTGGATTGTATAAAATCTTTAGCTCATACTCTAATAATACAACTCGTATTCTACACGTATTAGTCACGTATTCTCTTCGTATAATATTCATATAATAATCGTATTATACGTCGTACTATTCTTTATATCATACTCGTATACATACTAGTATAATACTCGTATCTCATACGTATAATATTAAAATGACTATACGCCTTACATTTCCCTTTCAGAAATCTCTTTCACAAACCCTTAGGTTTTAAGTCCGCAGGCAAAAACTTCGTTTGCCATAACGGAAATATTATTGGATATTCCATAATATCGTCATATTCTAACATTATGCGTTTCTCAGAATTTCAAACCCTAGCTCCGAACGACATCGGATGAATAGTGTTTTTACGCAAACAATCTCAGAAAACCTTCGTTCTCGTCTTGATAATTCACAACAATTAATTCTAGCACAAAGCCAGAATACTAACCACATCCACACATTCTAGGTCATAGAACGACCTTCGAACATCTTACTCACATAATAACTCAATTAAATTCATTTAATCCACATAATCAAATAAAAATTTAATTCATTGAAAATTAAAAATTCTCGGGCGTTACATTCTTCCCTCCTTATAAGGATTCTGTCCCCAGAATCTCGCTATTCTTACATAAACAAATGAGGAAACTTTTCCTTCATTTTACTTTTGAGCTCCCACGTAGCTTCTTGACAAAGATCGGTTACTCCAAATTACTTTCTTGAATGTATTACTTTATTTCTCAAGACTTGTTCCTTCCTATCAATAATCTGAATTGGAAGTTCTTCATATGTTAAGTCTTTTTTTACTTGAATAGACTCATACTCTATTACATGCTTATAGTCCGGTTTATAAGGGCCTAACCACATTACACATGAAACACATTGTGTATTCTTTCCATTTATGGAGGTAAGGCTACTTCATAAGCTACCTCTCCTATCCTCCTTAAAATCTCAAAAGGTCCTACAAACCTTGGACTTAACTTCCCTTTCTTCCCAAAATGTATCTTCCCTTTCCAAGGCGATACTTTTAGAAAGACATAAGACCCTACTTCAAACTTCATCTTCTCTCGATGAGGATCTGCATACTTCCGTTGTCTATCTTGAGCCGCTACTAGACGAGCTCTTATCAGCTTTACCATGTCTGCCGTTTATTGTACCATCTTAGGTCCCAACATTCGACATTCACCTACTTCATCCCAATAAAGTGGTGTTCTACACTTCCTCCCATACAATGCTTCATAAGGCGACATGCCTATACTAGCGTGAAAACAATTGTTGTAAGCGAATTCTACCAACGGTAGATGTTCATCCCAACTCCCCTTGAAATCCATAACGCAAGATCTTAACATATCTTCTAGCGTTTGAATTGTCCGTATCCTTTTCTTGTTGTTGGAAGTCCCACCATAAAGTCCATGGTGATATGCTCCCATTTCCACTCCGGAATCTCCAGTGGTTGTATCAGTCCGCTCGGTCTTTGGTGTTCAGCCTTAACTTTCTGACAAGTTAAGCACTTACTAACATATTCTGCAATCTCCCTCTTCATGTTTGGCCACCAAAAGTTCTGACGAAGGTCTTGATACATCTTAGTGCTACCAGGATGTATCGAGTACCTCAAACTATGGGCCTCGCACATAATCTCTCCTTTCAACTCGAAATTATTTGGAATCCAAATTCTTCCTTCAAAACGAAGTAAACCTTCTTTATCAAGGTTATACTTAGTCTTCACGTCATCCTTCATTATCTTCTTCATCTGCTTGCATTCTTCAGTACTTAGTTGTACTTCCTTAACCCGTTCTACTATCGTTGGTCGAGTTTCTATTGCAAATAACATCTCTCCCGTTTCACTTGGTAACTTAACTTCTAATTCCATCCTCGCCATCTCTGTTATTAACTCATTCTGAGTCGTTAACATTGACAGTTTCTCTCTACCCTTCCGACTCAACGCGTCTGCTACTACATTCATCTTCCCTGGATGATATAAGATATCACAATCATAATCTTTTATCAATTTTAACCACCTTCTCTGCCTCATGTTCAAATCCCTCTATGTGAAGATATATTTCAGACTTTTATGGTCCGTGTATATCTCACACTTTTCCTCGTATAAATAATGTCTCCATATTTTTAAAGCAAACACTACAGCTGCTAGTTCTAGGTCATGAGTAGGATATACCTTCTCATAATCCTTTAACTGACATGACTCATACGCAAATCTATCTTCCTTCCTCACCTTCAGTTGATGATACCCCATGCGCAAATCTATCTTAGAAAAATACTTTGCCCCTTTCAACTGATCAAATAGATCATTGATCCTGGGCAATGTGTATTTATTCTTAATCATTAATTTGTTCAACTCCCGATAGCCGATACAAAGTCGTAACGATCCGTCCTTTTTCTTTACAAACAACACCGGTGCTCCCCACGGTGACACACTTGGTTGAATGTACTTTCTATCTAATAGTTCCTGTAACTGAACCATTAACTCCTTCATCTCAACTGGCACCATCCTATATGGTGCCTTTGAAACTGGTGCCATACCCGGAAACAAATCAATCACGAATTATACATCTCTATCTGGCGGAATACCGGGTAACTCCTCCAGAAATACATCCGCGAATTCTTGAACCACCGCTATCTGTTCCAATGATGTTCCCTCTCTTTGGGTATCCACCACGTGACACAGATAACCCTTACACCCCTTCTTCAGCATCTTCCTAGCTTATGTCATGGTTAGACAACAAGAACGTCCCGGTGATTTATTTCCATAAAACACCACCTCAGGTTTCTTAGGAAGCCTTAGGTTCACACTCTTTCTATGACAATCTATTATTGCTTTATGGTTAATTAACCAATCCATACTGAGAATCACATCGAATTCTCTTAACCTTATCGGTAAAAGATCTACCGATAATCTATTACCCCTGATATCTACGAAACAATTCCTATGAATGTGTTCAATGGGAATTATCTCCTCGTTTGCTACCTTAACGTCTAAAGGTATTTCTAATTTTTCAGGACTTAATCCCAATTGCTGAGCAAATCCACATGCTATAAAAGAACAAGTAGCACCCGAGTCAAATAACACGTAAGCATTTATTTCGTTGACTAGAATGATACCTGCTACTACATCCGTTGATGCAACCACATCTTGGACTGTCATATTAAACGTTCGGGCTGAGGGTCTACCCACTGATGGTGTTGGTCCAGAAATGACTAAATTACCACTACCAGAACCCTTACTACCCTCCGCCCCTTTCTTTGGGCAATTTTTTGCCATGTGGTCTACCGACCCACAAACAAAACATCCCCGGCTTTTCTTAGGATTAGGACAGTTAGGAGATATATGACCCTCCTGCCCACAGTTATAACAATCGGTCTTCCCTTTCAGGCAGACTCCCAGATGAGTCTTACCGCATGTCTTACATGCCTCCATCCTCTGTTTAGGATCACCTTGTTTTGCCCCAGTATTCCCAAGGTTAAAATTCTTCCTCTTAGGCATATTGCCACTTCCACTGGCAACCTCTGCCTTATTTCCTCCCTCTCCCTTACTCTTATTCTTCCTATCCTTGTGGTACTGGGTCAACGCCTCGCTACCACATTCCGCTATTATTTCCTTTTCTAGAATGGTTCCATAGCAAGCACTTTGAAAAATCGATATCCTACTATAGAGCCAAGGTTTTAGGCCCTGCTCAAACCTACGAGCCTTCCTCTCCTCCGTGTCCACTTGGTGTGGAGCGAACCTTGCCAATTCATTGAATTTGGCCTCGTATTGGGGAACAGTCATGTCCCCTTACTTAAGTTCTAAGAACTTAATCTCCATTCTCCCTTGCATGCTAGTAGGGAAATAGTTCTCGAAGAATACCTTCTTAAACTATTCCCATTTAACAGCTTCCGCTCCAGCCCCACCCTGATGAGCCTCCCTTCAGTAGTTGGCTTCCCCCTTCATCATATAGGTTGCAAAAGAGGTCTTTTGTGACTCAGCTACGTTTGTAATAACAAACGCCTTTTCTATTTCCTTAACCCATGTCTGGGCCTCCATTGGGTCCCTTGTTCCCTTAAATTCGGGTGGACCTACACTTTTAAATTCCTTAAAAGTAGTCATTCGGCTACTCTAGGTCCTGCGGGTGCTCTACCCCCGGCTTGGTTAAATGCAGCCGTTAATAAATTAATGAACTCTTGCATTGGGTTATTAGGACCCCCCCCCCCCTCGTTCTCATTATGTGATTCCGCTTCTTGGTTACGTTGTCTTCTTCTTGGCGGCATTTCTGATTAAATAAATAAATTTCCGTTATTACTTATTTACTTACTTCGTTATTAGTCGTCAAACAATTGGACAATAACTCATACAAAACAAAGCAAATTAAAAATAAAAACTTCCTTATATTAAAAATGCTTCTATATAGTTCAAAATTATTTACAAGTTTCTTTCCATAGCCCCAAAAGCTATTACATATACATCCCGCGATTGATTTCTACAAAAATTGGGATTTACAAAAAGGCTACCCTTTAATTATACAAAAGAGGGTTTTACGTCACTACGCAAAAGTATTCACCATACTACTCCTAATATTGCTTAACAGCATTCTCATGCTTCTGGTTTGCCAGAATCGACACAATATCTCGACTTATAGTATGTCGAGTCTATCCCAACTCAATAGAATAACAAGCTATCTTAAGCTTGAAATCCTCGTGCGCACTGTCATTTATATATGACATTCGTGCTATCTTCTGGTCTTTTTCAACAAGTTTCTTGCGAAGTTCTATGACCTCGTTCTTATAGCCCTGGGCCTTGTCAGTCATGAGCACTTTCTCATCATGCTCTATCTCATAGTCTGACTCTGCAGACTCTTTCACCCCATAGAGATAATTGAACTCTTCCTTCTGGTGCTGCACCATATTGTGCAGTTGCACGTTACGGTCAAGCACTAAGAGGTACATTGCCCTCACAGTCTCGGTAGGTCTAGACTCTAGGGCAGTCATCATCGTATTAATCGATGTTACCTCCATGTCATCCTCCACATCAATCATCATATTCAAATATGATGTTATCCCCATGGTCTCCTCCGAATAATCCTCCTCCGAGTAATATTTCTCGGGCTCTGACTCCTCTAGAATCACTACAGGTATGTCTGCTATAGGCACATGTACTGTCTCAACTCGGTTCATGGACTCCTCGCTGATCACATGTATATCCCTATACATCAAGCTATCAACCGACATGTACAATAACACATAACAAATTAATTAGTACATAATACACAATAATATAAGCACAAATCATATTTAATCCATTTAGGGTTACTTTCCATCTTTTAAATCTTTTGGTACTGAGTTTCCATAATACATTATTAACTCATTTGACTCGAGTTAGCTTTCTTCGGACTCTTCCTTTCCTATGAGGTTATTAACCTAAGGTTCTTCCCCCTTAAGTTTTATAACCTAATGCTCTGATACCAACCTGTGACGCCCCCAAATCAGGGTATCTTCCAACCCGACAGATGGTGCTCCACGATACTACAATCCATACAATCATTCCATTGAGATAACAACAAAATGAATGTAATTACTATCTTTGTATTATATTTGTAATAAATCCTTTCCCAGGTTCATAACCGAATACATTTGTTGTTCTTCATAAGTATATTACATACAAATATACTAGTCTATTACAGGACGATTAATTGTCCATCTTAGCCTTGCCTTTATCTCTCATAGAACTCTCGGTTCGTTCGGCTTTAGCTGCAAACATATGGTTCAAGCAAGAATGAGCATAACTAGCTCAGCAAGTCTTAACAAAGAAACATATGAATATCACTCTAACAAATTTCATGCTTTAATTCCATATCTAAACAGTTATCCATGAAGCACTACGAAACATTTAACTAGTACTTCTCATAACAACAATTCCAAAGTATATATAATAGCTTAGGAATGATGAACCGGTCAATAGACCATGAATATACTCTTTTCGTTTTCATACTTGAAAAGGATATCCGGCACTAAGGCCATCCACCCGTCTTTACCTACGAGAACTTCTAGGTGATCAGCCTATTGCACTCTATGTTGATCAACACTCTTACGTTAAACGTATTTACGTTTAACATTTGGCAACCTTGCGTGCCCATCGAATAATCGATGAAAATACTTTTTTTTGTTCATAGACAAACTTACCTTCTCATCTGTACCAAATACTTGGCATAGGATAGCGTTAACAGTTCTATATCAACATACTTGTAAATAATCAATCAACTCTTCCATACTTGTCTAGCCCAATTAAAACAGGCATCGACTCTTTTCTTTTTACCATTCATGCATTGTATATCATGCATCACGTAAAAACTTGACTAACATGAAGGTCAGACAAGCGTTAAGAATGACTTGCCTTCAAGCGTCTTCGAATATTTATTTCAACTATTCTCAGTCTTTACAGGATCTACATGAGATATTCACATAGATTACTGTAATTTGTTATCAAACAACTCACTTTACGGTTCTAACCAACTTCTTTCTCTTCTATGTCTTACTTGTTATAACTTCGTTATTAAAGTCGATTCGACTTTCTATACTTCGTTACGTTTCATTAACGTTCTTACGTCCTTAGCCGACATTCGATAATTATTGGTTAACTAACAATGTTTGATCGTCATTCTCAGTTTATTTATTACGTCTTTGCGTTCTTCGTTTAATTTCCATTAAACCTTACCCATTCTTCTTACATTAACATCTTATAAGTGTTTTAAAGTAAGTCTCATTATGTACTTTAAGTACCTTTAACATCTTACTTTAGGTCTACATTCAAAATGGAACTAAACCTAACTTGGTCAACTTTTTTCCCCTTCTTCAGTATACATTGGCGGCATCCTTTGGTTTTAGTAATACAATGCTTTGAGTTAGTGGTGGTACTCGTAGAGACTAGCATCATGGCGCCACCACTTTTATCTTTGTTTTGGCGGTTTTGCATCTGCGGCGTTAATAGTGCACCAGTTGGCCAAAACAGATTTGGTTTCTTAACCAAATTCCCAGCTTCCTAATTTGTTCGTTTTACATCCGAATTGACCCATTCGAATTCCTACAAGTCACAAATTACATCCTTTACGTGTTCGTATAATAATTTCACATTTCCGAATTCGTTAACTCGGATTTCACCTCTAAGTTCATTTTTGAGCGTTCGTTTAATGTTTTCATCCGTTCAATACTCGTTTTCTTCGTTATAAGTCGGAATGCGACGATTCTTTCGCCATCGACTCTTAATTACCTTATCTCATGTGCTGACATTGGAAACCAAAGTTTTCAAGTCACACGGAAACTTTTGACCTTTAATCCAGACTTTATACGTTTTCGACATTTACGTCTATTTTCGCAAAATCCACCATAACTTCGTTACTAATGTTCTCTAAGCCAAATCACATGGAATACTCCATGGACTTCATATTTATATCCTAACCAAGCAATAGGCACATTCCTTAGCTATATTGATTCTTAAACGTTCATTCAAAACTAAGTATGCAATCAAGACTTTTTATGGTTTTAACTCACGTAAACACTTACGATTTCTATTTGGTCATGTCCTATCCATGATTTGGTCATTAATAGGCATTCTTATATCTTCTCAGTAAACACTCTCCACTCATCTACGATTCTTCTATGAGAAAGAAATCGAAAAGGATGAATATTACGGTTTATAGGAATTTACCTTTGAAGTAGTTAACGTTCTTGATAAACGTCTATTGGTTTGCTTGGAAGTAGAAGAATTTAGTGTTTCTAGCTCTTTCTCTCTCTCAATATATGTTGGTCAATCTTTGTAAAGCACAAAATAATCAACCTTGGCCTTGTATATATAGGCAACCACATGGAGGGCAAAAATGTCCAATTCTCCACCTCCTTACTTATTTACCACTTTGTCACCAAGTAAAGTACTTGGTGACCAAGTGTTAATCTTGCCTTGCACACCAAGTGGCCGACCCACCTTGCCCATGGGTTGCCCAATGGGTTTTACCCATCCCACAACCCGCCGGTTCAACCCACGGTTTAATTCTTTGGATTGGGCTTAACTTTAATAAACATTGGGTTTTAGCCAATCTAATATAGGACCTTGACTTGGGCTCGTATACTTAATTCATTGGGCCTGTTATTAATCCAAGTCCAATTGGATTATATAAAATCTTTAGCTCATACTCTAATAATACAACTCGTATTCTATGCGTATTATTCACGTATTCTCTTCGCATAATATTCATATAATAATCGTATTATACGTCGTACTATTCTTTATATCATACTCGTATAAATACTAGTATAATACTCGTATCTCATACGTATAATATTAAAACGACTATACGCCTTATATTTCCCTTTCAGAAATCTCTTTCACAAACCCTTAGGTTTTAAGTCTGCAGGCAAAAACTTCGTTTGCCATAACAGAAATATTATTGGATATTCCATAATATCGTCATATTCTAACATTATGCGTTTCTCAGAATTTCAAACCCTAGCTCCGAACGACATCGGATGAATAGTGTTTTTACGCAAACAATCTCAGAAAACCTTCGTTCTCGTCTTGATAATTCACAACAATTAATTCTAGCACAAAGTCAGAATACTAACCACATCCACACATTCTAGGTCATAGAACGAACTTCGAACATCTTACTCACATAATAACTCAATTAAATTCATTTAATCCACATAATCAAATAAAAATTTAATTCATTGAAAATTCAAAATTCTCGGGCGTTACAAAGTCCCCAAACCCTAATGAATCTCGGTTTCACCGACCCGTTTAGCAGTGTCATATCACTGGGTCAATGTGCAAACCTTTTCTCGGTTGTGTGTTGGTACAACCATGTAAAACCAATCAATGGCGACTCTTAACAAATCCATCGTTGACATTATACATGTAGGACCTTTTTCACTTATTTTTCAAACAAATCTCACCTAAAATGAGAACACCAAAGAACAAGTAATTGAAAGGACATCTAAAAATCGACAATGACATGGTGGTGGCGACTCTGCTGGGGGCTCCAGTAAGAGGACTTAAGCCGCTATTGCAATTTTTCAAAACTGTTATCTGCTTGTGTGTGGATGTTGCATTTACATTTATGATGAATGTGTATGAATGCATTTCCTTATTGCACTTAGTGCCTCGCACCATAATTGCTCGTGATATTAGTGCTTCGCACATGTCATCATTTTAATACGGTGAGACACGATGTATGAGAATGTATGTTGTGTGGTCCCTCCACCAGGAGACTATCCCGTCGATGTTTGATTACTGGACTTGTGAGAAGACTAATTCTTCGAGGCTCAGGAAAGGCACCACCCAAATTCGCTCCAGTTGAAAGACCGGATTAACTTCCCGTCAACTAGATTGCGATGATTTGGGAACCTTTATGCCAAAAAGCCGCGAGAGTAACCTAAGATAGGTCAGCCTCTGATAAACCCAAAACGGAGGAAAGTCTCTTCATGATCTCTCATTTCAATTACTTATAAACACAATTACTTGTAATTTCATTCTATATATATCTCCATGTAATGAGAAATATGAAGAAATGTTTACATATACATATTTTAATTAACATGCTACAAACAGCTGACATCCATTTTGCAGGATAAAATTCCTAAAATGGACACATCACATATCATGTTATTATACACATTCCCTAAAGACTAAACTATGCAAGTCTTTAGGTGAGGAACCAATCGGACCTATGTACCTCCATTAAAGTCCAAAAAAGGCAACAGCCTATAGTTAATCATGTCATCATCCGACCAGTGAACTTAATCCGGTTCTCGCAAAAAGAATTCGACAGATTAAGCAAACAAATTACGATTTGGCGTTTTTCTCAAGGAATTACACCGGTCAATTAGGGTCCAAAATACCCGACATCTTTGAATCCTCCACACAAGGAGGAACCCGGTCATTACAATACTCGAACTGCGATTGGATCGACCAACAAAACTCATGATGTTGCCCATCCCATCGGAAACCCGATAATTGGTGACATCAAAAAGAAAGTCCTCCAAATGGAAGAGACCCTTCGTGCTATCAAAGGAATTGGGACACACGGGAGTGTTTCATATGCTGATCTTTGCATTTTCCCTGGTGTTCATTATCCAGAAAAGTTTAAAACTCCTAACTTTGAAAAATATGACGGGTTAGGAGATCCTTATACACATTTAAAGGTGTTTATTGGAGAACTTGGATCTTATGCAGAGGATGAAAAGCTCAGAATTCAATTGTTCCAGAAAAGTCTAATTGGAGACGCCCGTTCGTGGTACACAAGATTAGACAAATCAAAGATCCATAGCTGGGAAGAGCTAGCACATGCTTTCTTCGCTCAATACAACTTTTAATCTCTGATGGCTCCTGATCGATATCAAATTACCAAGATCAAAAAATAGTCTAACGAGTCTTTTAGAGAGTATGCTCAAAGGTGGAGATGGTCATGACTTTCATAGACATACAAGAAGCGCCTTTCTATGAAAGAGTTTTAGCCGGCATCGGAAAACCATTTTATGAAATGGTCAAACATTGGGAGATGACTGAGATGGGATTGAAGTCCGGAAAAATTCAAGACCTAGCTGCACTCAAAGCTGTTGCTGATCACATCCAATCTAGAAATTATGGGAACAACCCCCGGCGGGTCCGTAAAATGAAAGAGGAAGATGTTTCTCTGATACTACAGGGTCAAAATGGTAATCAAAACATGCCTATTCAAAGGAGAAACAACACTCCCTTTCAAGCACAGTCTGCGAAACCTCCAATACCAAAAGGTGGAGAAGTCAAACGCCCTCGAGTGTTTACACCCTTGGGGGATACCCTCGAGAACATTCTAAATCTTCTGACAACACAGAAGAAAATTACGCATCTTCTTCCACCAGCCAGCCCTAATGGACGGGGTTTCAATGCTGCTCGGAAATGTGCTTATCATATCGGGGCACCTGGACATGATACTCAGGATTATTGGGCCTTGAAACACAAGATCTAAGATCTGATAGACAATGGGGAAATCGTGGTCACCAAACCAGATCAGCCTCACATTCAAGAAAACCCTCTTCCTCAGCACAAAGAAGAAGAGGTCAACATGATCAATTGGAGCAACGGACAGAGTTCCAATTTCAACTGTGAATCCTCCCAGACCCTCAAAGACGCTGATGACAAATGGGATTATGCCAAGTTTCAGTTCACAATGGAACGAAAGATGAAAGCTCTATGCGGCGAAACTGGTGACTTATTAGCATCAAGTGACACGTCAATTAATCAGCCAGGAGCATGCCAGTCTCCTACCCCTAGTCATGAATATTCCCTCGTCACTTTCAGAAAATGAAATGCTGGAAGGCAAAGAGACGAAGATAGCAAATGCCAAAGCCCGTCGGGATTTTGCAAACAAAAGGGAATTCACCTATTTGGCCCAACCTATGGAGGAAATTCTTCATATGTTACTCAATGAAGGAAGGATCAATTCCCTTCTACCTCCAATCAACCCCCGATTCGGTATCGCATAATTCGATGGAGTATGTCAATATCACTCCCAATCTCGCGGTCACAAAGATACGGAGAATGTCAAGGCGATCGCCACCTTATCCAAAATCTAATTGACAGTGGTGTCCTGCACTTAGCAGACGACGATACTGTGTTACGTGCAAGTAAGAATTCAGGTCCTACTAAGTGGAAGAGTGTGGTAGCAGTCATATCCACTGAAACTGATGGGGTTAACAAATCACTCACAATGCCAATAATTCAACTCATGGGAAGCAACAATCCTTTGAAACTGGTCGCTCTCGAGCCAATTAACTTACCGCACAGAGCATAATATTCTATTGTTAGCTTGCGCAAAGTTCCATGGAATTATGGAGAAGGTGAAGGATCCACCTCACATACAACTGCTGCAGTGTCGAAGGAAAATCCACTGTATCTTCCCTAACGGGTGATGAAGTCTACCATCAAATCAAAGGGGAAAATACCCATGGAGAAGATTGAAAATTTCCTCCACACTATGGGCCATAACGAAGACATGGTGGTTCTAAACTTAAAAGAAGCTCCACAACAAATATCAATTCTAGACTTGGTCCTAACTTTCGAGAATCACCGGAAGGTCTTGCTGAAGGTTTTAAAAGAAGACTATCTACCAACATCAGTTGATACAGAAAATTTTCAACATCTGGTTGATCATATTTTCAACAACAATGTGATATCCTTCACTGATGATGACATACCGCCCGAGGGGACCGGTTATTGCAAGCCGTTGCATATTGCGGTCTTGTCCTCTGGATACATGCTAGCTGGAGTCTTTATAGATGGAGGTTGATCTCTAAATATCTGTCCATACGCTACCTTAGTGAAGATGAATATCAATCTCAACCGAATTCAGGGTAGCCATACTATCATCAAAGCTTTTTATGGAGCCCGTCGGAATTCGGTCGGAGTAATTGAGCTGCCAATCAAAATTGGTCATCATACCTTCTGCGTATATTTCCATGTACTCAAGATAGATTCAGGATACAACCTGCTCTTGGGACAACCATGGATTCATATGGCTGGGGCAGTCCCCTCCACTCTTCATCAACAGTTGAAATACATTATCAACAATAGCCTGGTCACGGTCAACGTTGAACCAGAGATTCCTCTGCACGGAGACATGCCATTCATCAATGCCAATGAAGATGTTGAACCAGTCAATTTTCATGCCTTGGAAGTAAGCAATACCCAATACCATGCTATTCGAATGTCATTACCCGAACCCAAGATTTCTGCCGAGGTAATATCGGCTACTCAAAAAATGATGTCATTGGGTCATAAGCCGGGACTAGGGTTGGGTAAAGATTGCCAGGGTATCAAATACCCAATTCGATTAACCAAGAAAGATGGAATAGCTGGACTAGGCTACTCTGCCAGTTCTAGTCACAGGAATCCTCATAAGCATCAGCAGATTCCTTCAGCTTCAACCATGCGGCGTTTATCTTCGCCTTCAAATTCTGAGTCCGCACAACCACCTGTAAAGGTGCCAGCCAGTGTCATGGCTATGTTATTTCCCAAGCCGATACCGGTGAAGGAGAAAGAAGTCTTTGTTCCGAATCCCGCAGTGGAAGAGGAGGACCGAAGAATCAAGCAAGACGTCATTCGAATGATGTCGAGCATACGCATCATCGTTCATGATGAGCATACCAATAAATACACCCCAGACGATGATTGCCCAGACATAATGGCCATCATTCGGGACAGGGAGGATGATGACAATCCCTCCATCACTGCAGTCCACCCAGACTTTTCCCTTGCCAATTGGAATAGCACTCCTTGCGTTGGTCGTCGTCGAAGGTAAAGCGGCGTAAACTCTCTTCGCCTGTAGAGATATAATAACTGCTTACTTTTCTGTACAGTATTAGCAGTTTATTTTGCCAGTATATGCTAACACTATGTATGATCAACACATTTCATATATACTAAGTGAAATTATATTTTGTTTCAAGACTCTGAATTTAGATGCATCTGTACTTGTTGATACGGTGCCTCTTCTCCACAAGGATTGTACCTTTGATGTAGAGATGAATTCAGCCTTGATAGAAATACAGGATGACATTGAGGTGCCTCCAAAAATTCAAGAATGAGTCAAAGACAAACCTAAACCCAACCTTGATCAAACCACTTCTTTCAATCTCAGAACCTTAGAAAGCCCTAAGTTAATCCAGATTGGTTCAGACCTTACCCCAAACCAACGGAATGACATGGTTACGCTATTAACCCAATTCCAGGATGTGTTTGCATGGTCTCATGAAGACATGGTGGGTTTATCCACTGACATTGTCCTTCATCGCCTTCCCATTAAAGAGGGATTTAAGCCAGTTAAGTAAAAGCTCAGGCGATTGAAACCTGAGTGGAGTTTAAAGGTGAAAGAAGAAACTGTGAAACAATTTCAAGCTGACATCATCATGGTGTCTACATATCCTGAGTGGATATCCAACATTGTGCCCGTGCCTAAACATGGAGGGAAGGTGCGAGTTTTCTTGGATTATCGGGACTTGAACAAAGCTTGCTTAAAAGACAGCTTTCCCGTACCATTTATCCACATTTTTATTGACAATACTGCGCAATACGACATGTACTCCTTTGCTGATTGCTTCGCAGGGTACCATCAGATCATGGTTGCTGAGGAAGATCGTGAGAAAACTATTTTCATCACACCTTGGGGAACCTTTTGCTATAGATGGTTGTCATTCGGCCTCATCAATACCGGAGCCACCTATCAACGAGCTATGATGGCTCTTTTCCATGACTTAATGCACAAAGAGATCGAGATCTATGTGGATGACATCATTGTCAAGTCCCAGAAGGAGGATGACCATCTAGACCATCTCAGAAAGTTGTTCAACAGGTTGCGTAAGTATAACTTGAAGTTGAATCCAGCCAAATGCGCCTTTGGCATTAAATCAGGCAAGAGCTGGATCCTGCCAAAATCCAAGCCATCACGAAAATGCCCATTCCTCAGACAGAGAAGGAAATACAGGGATTTTTGGGAAGAATCAACTTCATTAGCAGGTTTATCTCTCAACTCACAGCAACATGTGAGCCAATCTTCAAGCTATTAAGGAAGAACTCCTCCATGAAATGGAATGATGAGTGTCAAAATGCCTTCCTCACAGCCAAGAAACAGCTAGTTAAATCTTCCGTGTTGGTACCACCCAGGGATGATGTTCCCATGTTCATGTACCTGTCTATTAGTGACAATTCCATGGGCTACATGCTGGGATAGAAGGACGATAGAGGCCAAGAATGAGCTATCTATTACCTCAGCAAAAGATTCAGCAGCAGTGAACACAAGTACACTCTGATCGAAAAGACGTGTTGTGCTTTAGCATGGGCTTCCATGAGGTTACAACATTACCTCCATGGTCACACAACCCATCTCATATCCCGAGTGGATCCTCTCAAGTACGTGTTCAACAAACCCATGTTAAATTGTCGACTGTCCAGATGGTAGTTGATCCTACAACAATTTGACATCGTATATGTGACTCAAAAGTCCATCAGAGGTCAAGGAATTACAGATCAACTGGCCGTCGTACCTTCAGGGGATTTCAAACCCTTGGAAACATATTTCCCTGATGAAGGAGTAATTAATGACAGTTCAGTAACACCATCAGTCCGATACGCGCCAATCATGGAAGATGTATTTTGATGGAGATGTTAATCTAGTAGGTTCTGGAGCTCGAGCAGTTCTAGTATCTGATATGGGGGAGCAATATCCGTCAGTCAAATTGCGGTTTAAGACCAACAACACAAACGGTGAGTATGAAGAAATGTATCATGGGGCTAAAACTTGCCGTTCAATGGGCATCGCGTTAATTGTCTTTGGAGATTCAGAGTTGGTAATCAGATAATCCATCAGAATCTATCAAACTAAGGAACTACATTTGTTGCCCTACCATCGGCAGGTTTTGAAGATGGCTTTGGAGTTCGAAGAAATCTCCTCTCTACACGTTCCTCGTAATAGGAATGACTTTGCGGTGGTATTAGCAACTTTGGCCTCCTTGATTTGCATATCAGATAAGGAACACTTTTCAAGCATCACAATTTCCCTGCACAAGGCCCCAACCTATTGGAATTACGTTGGAAAAGTATCGGATGAGTTACCTCTCATCCAACATCCTTAGTATTAGCATATCAAGGAATATCTACGAGATGGATCTACACCCGCGAAAGCGAGCCCGGCTGAGAAAAGGCGGATCCATCGACTTGCTATGAAATTCTACCTGAGTGGAGATGCGCTCTACAAAAGAGATACAGTATTAGGTCTCCTCAGATGTTTAGATAAAGATCAAGCCCAAAGGCTTATGGATGAAATCCATGCCGGAGTCCGTGGCCCCCACATGAGTGGCCCCCTCCTTGTTAAGAAAGTCCTCAGGACGGGACATTATTGGCTATCTTTCAAAGCTGATTGCCATGACCACGTAAATAGATGCTATCAGTGCCAGATTCATGGGAATGCTATACATGCTCCTCCAAAGGAACTCCACAATATGAGTTCACCTTGGCCCTTCTCAATGTGGGGAATGGATGTTATCGGACCCATTCAGCCTAAAGCCAGTAATGGTCATCGATTTATCTTCACCATGATCAACTACTTCATCAAGTAGGTAGAAGCAGCCTCCTTCCCCAGGGTTACTAAAGAAGTCATCATTGTTTTCATCAGAAACAATGTCGTTTGTCGATACGGACAACCAGAGGTGATTGTGTCAGACAATGCTAAGAACCTCAACAACAAAATGATGGAGGAATTATGCAGTAAATTCCGCATCAAACATCTCAACTCTGTCATCTATCGTCCGACGATGAATGGTGTTGTTAAAGCGGCTAACAAAAACATCAAGAAGATTATGCAAAAGATGTCCGCCAACCACAAAGAATGCCCTGACCTATTGCCTCTCACTCTGTTAGCCTACAGAACCTCAATGTGCACTTCCACTGGGGCAACCCCCTACGCTTTAACCTATGGGATGGAAGCAGTGCTCCCCATAGAAGTTGAAATGGAATCCCTCAGAGTGCTGATAGACGCTAAGCTGGATGAAGACCAATGGGTACAAGACATGTATCACCAATTGTCTCTGATAGACGAGAGGCGAACCACGACTATCTTCCATGGTATGTTATATCAGCAAAGGATCGCCAGATCCTACAATAAAAAAGTCCAGCTACGGCAGTTTAAACAACATGACTTGGTTTTGAAAAAGATCCTTGACAACCAAGATCAATCTAAGGGAAAATTCGCTCCTAACTGGGAAGGCCCGTTTATTGTCAAGGAAGTATTGACAGGAGGCGCTCTCAGATTTCAAGAAATGGACAACGATGAATTTCCACAACACATCAACTCGGACACCGTGAAACGGTGCTATGTCTGAAGTAACTCGCAAACACCCTGGTGTGGAACCATCAGGTCACCAGTCATTTCGGTTTTTTTAACCCTTTACCACATACAACTTTTCTACACTTTACCCCTCAGGGAAACATACTTTTCAAAGCCAGCAGCCTGGCTCTCTCTTTTGCATTCCTACGACTTAGGTCATCCCACCGCGGATTGAACCTCTTGCATTCGCAGTTTGGCTACCCATACATGGGATCAAATTTCTCCTACCTATAGTTTATCCTCAACCTAGGATTAAACTTTCTCCTCCCCGCACTCTGACCTGCACATGGGATTACGCTTTTCATCTCGCATACACGAGAAATAACTCACGTCGACCGATCTCTTCTTGATAGGAGTGCGAGGGCAACCATTTCATATGGCGATGCATGATAAAACAAAAACAACAAAAACATTTCTACCTCTTCTCCTCGCAAGAAAAACTAAAACAACAAAAATATTCCTACACCATTTTACGCCACATACCTGCGTTGAACCTCTTACACCGGGTTCGAACTACGCAGACCTGATCTCCTCTTCAATAGGAGTACGTAGGCATCCAATCATGGTTCGGTCTCACCTCCTACCAAAACACAAACCTTTGTCAACTGGTACTGGGATCATCTTTTAAACCACTACATTTCATTCAGCTTCAGACCAAAGGGATGGAATTACCTGAACTCCTCCAATAGGAGATTCGGCGACCATCTAAGCTGCGATCATACCTTAAAGAGCAACACCAATCCATAAGAGATGGAATTAACTAGGCTTCTCCTAAATAGAAATACTGGTGACCATATGTGGTGTAGTCAATCTCAGAGAGGAAAGCCACACTCTTTTCCACATTTCCATACAAAAACCAGTCCCAATACACCAAAGATGGTAGGGATATATATAGATCGATGATCCATTCTGAAATATCCAGAGACAACTCAATGTCCATCCACCCAAGAGGAATTCAGAATACATCAAGATCACAAGCCCTGAAGCAGCAGACAAAATATCAAGCAAGTAGCGAAGCATATCTAAAAGGGAAGTGATCCAAAAATATATTTCCATGTCATATATATAATGTTGTTTGATATATACAATTTAAACTGTACATGACAAAATGGCTAAGCTAGTCTGTGCAGGTAAATACAAGCTCATCCTCAAGTCAGGGTATATGCGAGCTAACAAGCCCATCATGGCGTCCCTCTCAGAAGATGGAGGTGAAGATGTGATCTCCTGTACAAGAATATCCACACGACTCAACAGATCTGCAGCCATCTGCATGGTGACCATATGCTCATCAATATATGCGCTAATCTCTACAATCATACCAGTAGTAAGGGACCTCACTGCAGTACTATCTGTGACGGCTACATCCCGGGCATATATAGCACTATCCCGCTCAACTATCACTGCATCTCTGGCTGATCTAGCCTCATCCCGCTCAATAACAGCGATATCTCTGCGAGCTAATGCCTCGTCTCTCTCTAATAGAGATGCGTCTCTCCCATCAAGGGCATTCAACATCATTGATCGAGCCTGATCTCTCTCAAAGGTCATCAGAAGAAGACTGCTCAAAGTATTGTGCCGAGTGCTGAATCACAATAGTACTAGTACTGGGAGAATCCAGAGGAAATGCTGGCAACCCAGCAGTGGGCTCCACCTCGATGTAGGAATCAATGTCCTCCATGGGCTCTACATCAGCTGACTCACTATCCGATACTATGGATACTGCTGCAGCCGATAAAATCTCTGTCTCCATCCATGCGGAATACTCTGCAGAATAACCTGGAAGACTTACAGAAAAATTAGCTATCTCACGCTGATCCCAACAAGCGTACACACAGGATCGGTCCTCCGATGAAAGAAAGCGAAAAGCTGAACGCTGACCTATCGCCCCCTCAAAAGGATGAAAATCCTAAAATTGGTCAAACTGTGACATCACGGCCAGTGGGTGATAAGTAGTCATGCCCCTCAAACTAGCCAGAGGGATATAGTCCATGCCCGGAGCATGAGTAATGAAGTTGTATGGTGAGCTAAGCCCCGAACACGGCAATATACTGAACGGATCTTTGATATCTGCCAAAAATGCGGACCAAGATAGAGCATCTATACACTCCGGTGGCTAAAAGGAGTATGACATGGCTAAATCGTGGGAGAACCAATACTCATGCCATCTAAGAGTGCCACTCGGTCTCAAGTGTGTGATAAACCCACACATATAGCATGACCGAACTCCCAGTGAACACTCTTGTCGGATAAATGCAGCAGTAGAATGCTGACTGCAGGGTCTCTGCTACAATCATAGGTACAATGGTACGACCCTCCCTAAAAGCTCTCACCGCCATAATGACTCTGATCTCTATCTCATCCATGTACCGTGGCATATAGACATACGACAATATGCACAACAGCAGTACATCAACCCTGGCCAAACGCCAATGATCCTCTGGTGCGGTGAAATCCCCGAAATGTCGTGAATAGCTATCCTATGAGCCAAATTTGTCATACAGAAAATGTTGGGATATCACATGGCCGGACGTCAGCTCATCTTTTACTACTCTGCGTCGCAATCCAGTGAGAGTCATGAATTATCTACTCATGTCACCCAAAGCTATATGCACGCAAGGTCTGTCTAAAGGCAGCATCATCAATCGTGCATACTCCTCCAGAGTAGGAGTCAACTCATGGGTCCCGAATCAGAAAAACTTGCCTATCCAGGTATCCAATGCTCTAAAGCATCCGTCTCCACAAACCTACGGGGAACTGAAACATCAATAAATGGTATCATGGTATGTAGCAAATGATCTCTGATCACCACCGTTTAGTGGTGACATGCTATCATACCATGATCGTGATACCCGATGCCACCAATGATGGTGGGGTATGATGATCTATACTGACTAATCGTCGAAGAAGACATCTCAGACGGGCCATGTCATAAGACCATCCAGGGGTCAATGCCGAATATCTCTGGACATACATACATATGCATAACATGATACATGCATGGCAGATAATAGATGGAAATATGATATAGGGAATGGAAAAACTGTGCATACATTCCTAAATATATCATCATCTAATATATCATCTCTGTACAACTACAAATATAGGGAAATGGGGCATAATCGCCCAACAACTATATGTGGCACCCCTATATGGGCCCCACCCCTCTGGCTCGGTCCAGTTCGAGTTGCAAAGGAGTTCTTGCAGACTAGAAAGGTCAAATCGGGAATAAAAATGCCACGTGATTGAGCAAAATAACATACAATCCTGGTCTTCTTAAATGAAACTTTTAGTCTATACATCGCTCATTGGTAGTCACCCAAACACGAGGTATATCCTGCCAATGATCTCATTTGTCACAAATCACATCCGGCAATAACTTGTACAGGTCCGATGCCGCTAACTCTGGGTCATTACCCTAAATGAGTCCACGATGGGGGTTACAACGTGAGTCCCCGATGTGGGTTACAACGTGAGTCCCCGACGGGGGTTACAACGTGAGTCCCCGATGGGGGTTAAAATGTGAGTCCCTGACGGGGGTTACAACGTGAGTCCCCGACGGGGATTACAACGTACATTCAAGCCGTTGATACACATATCAACGAAGGTGAAGCAGCCTTGATGTTATCTCAGTCGATAGCGATTAAACCTATTAGAGCTCTAGAGCTATTCGAGGATTTCATGCTCGATTACTCATATTCCCCAGCGGATCCCCGGCGGGGGTCACAACACAATGATCCGTTGATTCACACGTCAGTGAAAGTCAAGCAACCTTGACGATCTACCCATAGAATGCTCTGTTGATTCACACATTAGCGAAGGTCAAGCAGTCTTGACAGTATATCCCAAATAATTTTTTAACCGTTGATTCACTTGTCGGTGAAGTACACGTCAGCGAAGGTCAGGCATCCCTAATAGCATTTGTTGTTGGCAGTAAATCCAACAGAATCTTAACATATCCTGGCGATACTTATCATTAGCCTTAAATAGTGTTAAACTGATACAATATAATAACTATCAAGTTTAACTGCAGCGGAACAAGAAATCCATTAAAAGAGTCAAGTAGAGAATAAAATCTACTATCTTTTATGATTTAAAAGGTTTTTCATCACTTTTATCATGGGACTCGACTTTAATAAATAATCCACATTATCGAATCACCCCTACACTACGGCCAAGGATATTCTTTAGTATCACGACCACGAATTATCCATGCACTATGGCTAAAGATAATCATGTTTTCATCAACGGTCCTGATCATGCCATAAAACAATTCATCTTTGCACCCTTGGTCAAGAGAATCCATAGCCATAATCATACCAAAAGCCGCCCATCAATGCACTACGGGCCAATGAGGACTTTTTCCACATCATCATGTAATATTACGGTCATGATTACAACCGAATAATCCTGGTCATAATCATACCAAATCCATCTATGCACTACAAGCCACAGATGACTTTCAACAAAATATAAGCATGAGGATGATGACAATGATATAAGAATTCAATAAAACAAGTTCAAGAATTAATTTATCCAAGAACTAATAACGCCCAAATTGTCAACAGGATACCGCTTTGTAGAGTAAAATTCAAGAATGCTCGAAGAATATTTCCATGAAAAGATATTGGATGAAGCCTTGAAATATCAAGGATATTCCACTAATTTCATGGAGTATGGAAGTCAAAGTTTTAACCAACCGAGTATAATAAAGAATGGAATAACAAAAGAAATCACCATGCATGCGGTATTTCAGATGACAAAGTTATTCCAACAGTAATAATAATTAACGGAACCAGTCATTCGTAAAAGCTACATGCATGTGATTTTCCAGCGTAATAATAAAGAGCGGAATAATAACGAGAAATCACCATGCATGCAGTGCTTGATGTAGAGCAAAGTTATTCAATGAATACCAATAAAGATGGAACTAAAAGTCCCGTAAAAGCGCATGCATGTGATATTCCAATGTAATAATAATAAAGATGAACTAGGTCCCACAGAAATGCACAGAGATAGGATATTTCAGCAGAATAATAAAGAATGAAATAATGTAAGAATTTCACCAAGTATAGGGTATCCAGCATGACACAAAGTTATTCCAACAGAATAATAAAGAATGGAATAACATAAGTTCTCTTCATGAATAAGAAAGAAAGAATACCCCTTATGAGTACAACAAATAATATTCCCTACCTTAGAGAGAAGAGTACTGGATATAGAAGTAGTGAAGTAGCAGAACACTTTTCTTCTTTCTCTCTATAGTTTCTCTTTCTAGAGTTTCAGTGAATTCGTAAGAAATAATGAATGAATGAGCTTCTATTTATAGAAAAATGGACTGCATAGTAAATAACTCATGAACGGTCTAGATTGATTTACTTTAATCTGACGGTCCATATTTAAAGCAAAATCTTTTAAATAAAATATAATATATTCTATTTATAATCTAATAAAACGAATAACTTTATAAAAGATTTTACTATGCAAATACTATGCAGGTATTTATGCAAACACTATGCATAATAAAATATAATATATTTTAATTATTGTCTAATAAAATGAGATAACTTTATAAAAGTATTTCATTTATATAAAAAGATTTTACTATGCAAAACACTATACAAACACTATGCAACACTATGCATAATAGAATATAATATATTCTATTTATAGAATAACTTTATAAAAGTATTACATTTTATTACATTAATAATACCAATAAAACAAAACCTGAATGACTTATCACGTAAGCATCAATAATCAATCTTTGTGCTGCTCTTATGCAACTGCCAGATATCTTGTACTTTTAACACAAGTGTTTCAACATTTAATCTGTAAAACTTCCGTGAATTATTTTCATAAAGTATTTTGTCATTTTCTCAATCCGATAATAATTCCGTTGTGGGGTCCACCAATGATTGTACCGTCGTACGGATATTCCCCGAAAAAAAAATATTCCCCGACCAATCGAATATTATACAACAACTTGCATACTTTGCAAAATTTATAAATACTACCCACAACTATAACATTATATCAAATCCACACCATAATATTCAAAAATATTATTTAGAGAAAATTAAATCTTTATTCATAAAATATGGGGTCTCACATGTCGTGTTGCGAGCATTTGCCCGGACTTCGGTCCGTGGTTTCATTTTTAGTTTGTATATACATATATATATATATATATATATATATATATATATATATATATATTGACTAACATTATCGAGTTATGCCTCAATTTAGCCTAGACTTCGGTCTGGAGCATTTATTTGCTTTTATATATATATATATATATATATATATATATATATATATATATGAACTGTGTGTCGAACTTTGTTCAATGAGCCTAGACTTGATGCAAGTGCGTTTATTTATTTTTCTATATATATATATATATATATATATATATATATATATATATATAAACTGTGTGTGTGAACTTTGTTCGATGAGCCTGAACTTTGATGCAGATGCGTTTATTTGTTTTTTATATATATATATATATATATATATATATATATATATATATATATATATATATATATATAAGCGTGTGTGAACTTTGTTCGATGAGCCTAGACTTGATGCGGTATGCGTTTCTTCGCTTTATATATATATATATATATATATATATATATATATATATATATATATATATATATATATATACTTATATACTTATATACTTATATATATTAACTATGTGTGTATTCGATGAGCCTGGATTTTACATCCTAAGTATGCGTTTATATATATATATATATATATATATATATATATATATATATATATATATATATATATATATATATATTTAAATCTGTCTGAGTTTCCTTCTTTGCATTTGATCGCTTTTACAGCTTTATTTACATTTCATCTCGCCTGGAGTTTCCTTCATGGCGGTTGACCGTATTTACAACTTTATTTACGTTTTGTCCCGCCTGGAGTTTCCTTCGTGGCGGTTGATAGCTTTTACAACTTTATTTACATTTCTGATCCCCCATGGAGGTGCTTCGTGG
Organism: Panax ginseng; assembly: GCA_020205605.1. NCBI lineage: Eukaryota > Viridiplantae > Streptophyta > Magnoliopsida > Apiales > Araliaceae > Panax > Panax ginseng. Next base: position 42,992,983 of record CM035146.1, read on the forward strand.
TTGGTGATCATGTCTGTATATATATATTTACAGCTTTTGTATATATACCTGCATACTGCTTTCATACAAATTGCGGTATCATGTGCGCCTAGGAATCATGTGATCACAGATTCAGCCCATTAGATCTAGATTCGGTTCCTGTGATGGACATTTTCAGCTGTAAGCAGCTTGTAAATTATTATGCGATGTATGAATTTCCTCAGATGGTTTCCATACCCACGAGGAAGTCGGCGTCATTTTGTATATTATTTTCGTACGGATGCCTCGCATCTGTAAAATAAAATCAATCAAGCTGAACACTTAATAAAATGGGAGTGTAAAAGGTCTCAATTACTATTGAGCATCAGGGTTTGAAAAACCTCTTTTATAAAACATCACTGCCATATCTTGTTTAAAATTGAATTTTTACATAAATTCAAACCCTGTGTATATAGGTGCGAACGAGGCCTCGCACTACTTCCAAATAAAAGCACATTGACCCACACACACACGCATTCAGATAATAGTTTCTTGGAAAGAGGCGGTCACCGTGGTAAAACGGATGTCAGGGGGTGCCTAACACCTTCCCTCCGCATAATCAAGTCCCCGGACCCTAATGAATCTCGGTTTCACCGACCCGTTTAGCAGTGACATATCACTAGGTCAATGCGCAAACCTTTTCTTGGTTGTGTTGGTACAACCATGTAAAAAACCAACTGGCGACTCTTAACAATCCATCGTCAATATTATACATGACGGACCTTTTTCACTTGTTATTTCAAACAAATCTCACCTAAAATGAGAACACCAAAGAACAAGTAACGGAAAGGGACATCTAAAAATCCCGACGTCGACAACATGCTGAGATCCTTGCTGTGAAAAACTGTGCCTCCTTTCCGACCCTTGATCCATGTTGTTCTCGGATTAGTCATTTCTTTCAGAATAGCCTTAAAGTCCAGATCCAAATCACGTAAGTGAGCATACTGGCAATTTCTAGGCACTCATAACTTGTAATATGTGTTGATGGCATCGACACTGAATGGAACTAATCTACCCTGCACAAAAGCGTTGAAAGGGGACTTATCCTCGGCGTTCGCATAAAATTCTTTGACCACACTTACAATGACAGCCTCGAGTTCCTCCGTGAACTTGTTCCACCCATTCTGATATATCTGTTGCATCATTTCACCATCGACATGGTCTGGTGCCAACCCTCGCTTCGGTGTAAGTGATTTTATTACCATGTAGTCGTAACGGTCGGCGGCGGCACTTTTGAATTTGCGGCGGTTGAAGGTTCGTGATGGTGGCGTGGTGCCAGAACTCTCTCCCCCTTGTCGTTTTGACGCCATTGAATTGAAAATCAGTAAGCTTTATCAACAAATTCCCCCCAAACTTCACTCATACAATCTGTCAAACACTTGGGGTGCACACTGTTCTATCCCCCAAACTTGATGATTTTGCTTCTACTATGGTGATAAAAGATGAAGAATTGGAAGACAAATGACTCACTCTCAAGTGAAATATGAATTCCATCAATAATAACCCTCATTCGTAGCTTTTTGAGTTTGAGTTGAATGTATGCGGTGAACTTGGGTTGTGAGGGTGAGAATATATAGAGATGATAGGATGGTGAAAGGTTGTGGTGTGAAGTAATGGGTTAGTGGGTAATTGTGTTAATGAAGTGGGATGATGGAGTGTAAGTTGCCAAAAACATGGGTAGAGTGAGTGGGTGTTTCAGTTGGGAGTGGGTTTGTTAATTGATGAAGAAGAAGAAGTAATGGGCACAAAACGTAACTGCCAATTCTTTGTTGGTTCGAATTTAGGACCCCCGCCCCGGCGGGGGGGAGTATTGTTAACTGGTCTGTTATGCTTTTTTCCTTCAACTCCAAACCATTATCATATTAAGTACCTGCAAAATCATGAAACCTAAATTTGAGTAGATTTTTTGCAATTTTTTTTTGCTAAATTTAGACTGAAATAAATAAATTCAGGGATTATAAAACTGCATGGGGAAACCCAATTGAAATATATCAAAGACATCATAGGATATACCCTATGATGTAAGGACCATAAAAGGTTATATACAGATGCCCTATAAACAGACAAGAGACATTTCATGCCAAAACATAAACAAGAAAACAATCGTCAAGACGCCCGAACATGGAACATCAGAAACCAACTATTGACGCCAATCAAGGAAACCATCGTGAGCACTAAACCTCTAGAAAGCCAACCGAACATAGCTACCTCAACGACAAAACCATCCCAGCCAGCCGAAGGCCACTGAAAACCATCTGGAAGAAATCAAAGCCACATATGGTTGAACTGGCCGAAACTGAATCTACACTCTACGAAGACCCCACTCTACGAAGACCCACTCTACGAAACCTCATTCTATAAAGACCCACTATATAAAGACCCACTCTATGAAGCCTCACTCTACGAAGACCCACTCTACGAAGCCCCACTCTACGAGTCCCCACCAAGCTGAGGAACTAGAACCCAAAACCCCACTCTATGAAGACCCACTCTTCGAAGCCCCACTCTACGAGTCCCCACCAAGCTGAGGAGCTAGAAGCCAAAACCCCGAAACCAAACCAATCAGACATCACTTCACTAGGCATGTAGTTGCCAGACTGTAACTTGAGACAAATGAGACAATTATATAGCTAGTTGTTAAAACCATGGCACATCTTTAACCTTTCCCAAATTTGATTTAATTAGTGCAATTTACATTTCATAAGGTGCATGATACTGCGAACAATGATTCTAGAAGGGGTAGGCCCTTACCATGAAGCCTACCATTACGTTCTTGCCATATATGGTATACGATAGCAGCAAATCCAAGGTGTAGGATGCCATGATGTATAGTGCCTTTGGGGTGGGTGATAATGTATTCGGTAAATTTTTAGCAATTTTAAGCATGATGGTAGGATTTATCTAAAAATGACTTATACTAAATAATATTCTAAAGTATTATCTAAGTATTATGGATAAAATTACGAAGAATAAAAGTACGATTGGGTTGCCTCCCAATTAGCGCTTGATTTTAAATCGTTCAGCCTGACTACTTCCTGTTTATGGTACGTCGGATAATGTGATTGCGATGACATCCATGTTGGATTCGCCACCCTAATAATGCTTCAGCCTCTGACCGTTGACCTTGAACGTTTCCAATGGATTTCTACTGTAGAGTTCAACGGCGCCATGTGAGAAAACTCTTTTGATGGTAAATGGACCCGACCATCTTGATTTTAGCTTCCCTAGGAACAACCTCAACCTTGAGTTGAACAGTAGTACTGATTTCCCCGGCTCAAACATTCTTTGCATAATTTTCTGGTCGTGCCATTTCTTTACCTTTTCTTTGTATAACATCGAGTTCCCGTAAGCTTGAAGTCGGAATTCATCAAGCTCGTTTAACTGAAGTAGTCTTTTAATTTTCACCCACAGCTGCTTGATTGAAGTTCGCCTCGAATAGCCCGAAGGGCTTTGTGTCAGTAACTCACGGTGTAGGTGACATGCTTTCCTATAGACCACTTGATATGGTGACATACCAATTGGTGTTTTGTACGCAGTTCAATAGGCCCATAGCGCATCATCCAACCTGAGAGACCAATCCTTTCTATTCAGGTTTACACCTTTTCCAAGATTCTCTTCACTTCCCTATTCGAAACTTTAGCTTGCCCACTTGTTTGGGGATGATATGTCCTTGTCACCTTATGGTTGACCCCATACTTCGCCAAAAGAGCTGTAAACGATCGGTTGTAGAAGTGACCACCTTCATCACTTATAATAGCTCTTAGCGTGCCAAATCTCGTAAAAATATTCTTCTGCAAGAATTTGAGAACCACTTTAGCATCGTTAGTTGGGAGTGCTACGACTTCAACCCATTTTGATACATAGTCAACTGCAAGCAAAATATACTGATTACTGAATCATGAAGGAAATGGCCCCATAAAATTAATGCCCCAAAAGTCAAAAATTTCAACTTCCAAGATTGTTTGTAGTGGCATCTCATTCCTTTTTGATATGTTTCCCACCCTTTGACATCTATCAAAAATTTTAACAAACTAGAGGGCATCCTTAAATAGTGTAGGCCAATAAAACTCAGCTTTAAGCACTTTTTCCGCTGTTCTCTCACTACCATAATGTCCCCCATATGCAGATGAGTGACATTCATGTAGTATGTTCTTCACTTCACTGTAGGGCACACACCTTCTAATCATCTTGCCGGCGTACTGTTTGAATAAGTAAGGCTCATCCCACATATACCACCTGACATCATGAAGGAATTTCTTTTTCTGCTGTCATGTAAGATCAAGGGGAAGAATGTTGCTCACTAAATGATTAGCGAAGTGCGCGTACCATTGAAATTATGCATTGATCCCAAACAGCTGCTCATCCAGAAATGACTCATTGATTACACATCTGTCCTCTTCCTTTTTACCCTGATTTTCCAATCTTGACAAATGATCTGTAACTTGATTCTCCATCCCCTTTCTATCTTTTATTTCCAAATCGAATTCTTGTAGAAGGAGAATCTATCTGATAAGGCGTGGCTTAGCATATTTTTTCAAAATTAAGTACCGAATAACTGAGTGATCTGTATAAACCACTACCTTTGTCCCGATCAAATATGCCCATAATTTATCAAATGCATGCACCACTGCCAGTAATTCCTTTTTTGTAGTTGTGTAATTCATTTGGGTCTCCGTAAGTGTTTTACTGGCATAGTATATAGCATGGAATACCTTCTCTCGGCGTTGACCCAAAATAGCCCCAAACGCATAGTCGCTTGCATCACACATTAACTCGAAGGGAATGTTCCAATCCGGTGCGACGATAACGGGCGCTGTAGTTAATTTCTTCTTCAGTAGCTCGAATGCCAATTTGCACTCCTCATCAAACTTAAAAATCAAATCCTTCTCTAAAAGACTGCACAAAGGTTTTTTAATTTTAGAGAAGTCTTTTATAAATCTCTTGTAGAACCCAACATGTCCCAAAAAGCTTCGAATTCCCTTAACTGAACTTGGTGGAGGAAGTTTTTCAATTTTTTCCAACTTCGCTTTATTAGCCTCTAATCCTTGAACCGAGACCTTGTGCCCCAAAATTATGCCTTCTTCAACCATGAAGTGGCACTTTTCCTAGTTAAGTACCAGATTTGTGTCTGTGCATCTTTGTAAAACCATCACCAAATTCTCTAGACAAGCATCAAAATCATCTACATAGAAAGAAAAGTCGTCCATGAAGACTTCAACATTTTTCTCCACCATGTTTGAGAAGATGGCCATCATACACCTTTGGAAGGTAGCGGGTGCATTACACAAGCCAAATGACATTCTCCTGAATGCGAATGTGTCGTATGGGCACGTGAAAGTAGTCTTCTCTTGGTCTTCAGGAGTAATGACAATCTGATTATATCCCGAATACCCATCCAATAAGCAGTAGTACTCATGTCCCTGTCCAACATTTGATCGATAAAGGGCAAAGGAAAATGATCTTTGCGGGTCGCCTAGTTCAACTTCCTGTAGTCCATGCAAACCCTCCAACCAATCACTGTCCTTGTCAAAATTATCTAATTATCATCATTTTGCACCACGGTCATTCCTCCCTTTTTTGGCACACATTGAACCAGACTGACCCACTTACTGTCGAAAATTGGGTAGATGATACCTACATCAAACCATTTCAGGATTTCTTTCTTCACTACTTCTTTCATGATTGGATTGAGCCGTCTCTGTTGCTCCACCATCGGTTTTACATCGTCTGCCATCAAAAAATTTTGCATGCAAAAGGATTGGATGATTCCCTTGATATCTGTAATTTTCCATCCTATAGCCGATTTGTGTTCTCTAAGCACTCTCAAAAAATTGTTTCCCTGCAATTCGTTAAGTGCAGCAGAAATAATAACAGGTAAAAAATTAGAAATACCTAAATATGCATACCTGAGATGTTTAGGGAGTGGCTTAAGTTCAAGAGTATGTGGCTCCTCCAATGACGGTTTCATCCTTGTTGTGGCTTTTTCATCCTTGTGCAATGGTTCAAAGGGTGCTTTAAATCTGCTAACTCGTGGCAGGGAGTCTAGCATCTGCAAGTAATCTACAAATTCCGGATCATCTAGTTCTTCATCTCCTAATAATGTCGTTTCCAGTGGATTGTTAACCAAACTCTTGCCCATGTCTTCGCTGATTATCTTATCAATGATATCCATCCTGAAACACTCTTCCTCATCCGTACGGAATTTCATGGCCTTAAAAACATTAAACTTTACTTCTTGATTGTGGACCCTCACAGTTATTTCACCTTTTTGTACATCAATGAGTGTCCTACCCGTAGCCAAGAAAGTTCTCCCTAGGATAATTGGGATGTTCTTATCTTCCTCAAAATCTAGAATTATGAAATCCGTGGGGAATATAAAATTGTCAACCTTTACCAATATCTCCTTCACAATGCCTCTCGTGTACGTGACTGAACTATCCGCCAACTGCAATGAGATGTTCGTAGGCTTTGGAATTGGCAGACCCAATACTGTATAAACTTGTAACGGCATAAGGTTCACACTTGCCCCCAAATTACACAAACATTTATTGAACGCCATATTCCCAATCATGCATGGAATGGTGAAACTCCCCTGATCTTTCAACTTTGGTGGCAACTTTCGGTGTAAAACCGCACTACACTCCTTTGTTAATGCCACTATTTCGAAATCTTCCAACTTTTTTTCCCTAGACAAAATCCCTTTCATGAATTTCATATAACTTAGCATCTGCTCTAGGGCTTCTGCGAAAGAGATGTTAATCTGAAGTTTCTTAAAAACTTCCAACAATTTCGCAAACTGCTTATCTAATTTCTTCTTTTGGACTCTCTGCTGAAACAGTGGGGGAGGATAAACTACCGGTTCATTAACTGTCCTGCTCTTTTCCACTTGTTTTTCTTCCCCCTGTTTGTCCTCCACCACTTTATTTTCACTGTCTGTCTCAACTTCCTTTGTAGCCAAATTTTCTGTTTTCTAACCCTCAAGCTTTTTTCCACTTCGCAACATAATTGCCCGACATTGCTCGTGATTACCTTTTGGATTTTTCTCTGTATCACTTGGTAATGTTCCTTGAGGCCTGTTATTCAATGCAAAAGCTATCTGTCCCATCTGATTTTCTAAATTCTTGATGGCTATTTCTTGTGATTTCATGGCTCTGCTTGGTTTTTCAAAGCTACCTCGTTGCTTGTTATGTACTTGGACAACAACTCTGTTAGAGTTTATGCCCTAGAGGCTAATTATTTGATATAATTGCTTGACAATTTGATATTATATTTGATTGAATAAATGAATGATTTTATTATGGTTTTATTTACTACGTTATATAAATAGTAACATAATAAAATTCCTTAGAATAGTGATACAAATTATATAGTTTCAAGTATGTGACTTGAATATGAGATTATATAATTACTGTAAGACCCCAACTTTTATAAATAAAGATGAATTTACTATAAATATCATTTTTGAATATTATGGAGTAAATTTGATGTAATGTTATAGGTGTGGGTAATATTTATAAATTTTGCAAAGTACGCAAGTTGTTATATAATATTCAATTGGTCGGGGAATATTCATTTTAACAGGGAATATTTGTACAACAAAGACAATCATTGGTGGACCCCATCAACGCAACTAAAAAGAAGCGGTACGTGCAAAATGATAATACCAAATGAGAGCAATCATCAAAGTGGTGACAACAAGCGTGGAGGAATCAACGGGCCAAAATGGTAACGCCGGTGGTAAGCGAGGGCCAAAACAATAAGAATGGACATTTCAAGAAGAGGAGATTCAACAATGATGGAAAGACATCAAAGACCAAAGACCTGTTGTTAAGGAAGGAGAAGGACCACCTATCATATTCTTCAAATGCGGAGGGAGGACACATCGGTCAAAGCTAGCGCGATGTCAGTCAAAGCATGTTATAATTGTGGAAGAGAAGGTCACTTAGCCTGGATTTTGTCGTTCACCGAAGACAAGTTCGGCTAGGATGGAGGCACCAAAGGCCATCCCGGAAAAGTCAAATCCTAGAGTGCAATGGAGAGCGTTGTTGTGACCTCCCGGAAAGCAAGGAACCCGAAAGAGGTCATCACGGTAAGCTTATCATAAACTCTAAAGCGAAGTCTATACTTTATTTGATACCTGGTTCTACCCATTCTTTATTTCTCCTATTTGCGCCAACGATTAAATTTGACTCGGAGAAATTAGACTTTGACTTATCTCGTGGAAACTCCATTGGGAGAAACCTTCATTACATCCATCTTGCTTATAAGTCTTGTTTGGTTCAAATCGGTACCTCATATTACTCCGTCGATCTTATTTCATTGAAAATACTTGCATTTGACGTGATTCTAGGGATTGATTGGTTAACTACTTATCATGCAAAAATTGATTGTTTTTGTAAGGTTGTTAGTTTTCATATTCCTAATCAACCTATTATGCGAATTCAAGTGACCAAACCATTAAAATCAATCGCGGTCATCTAAAGCCATAAAGCTATTCGTTTATTGAAAAATGGATGTCAAGCTTTCTTAGCCAACGTCACAGATCTAAACAAAAATACGTCAGTTTTGAATGATATTTCTATTGTTAATAAATTTCTTGACGTATTCCCTGAAGAACTTTCTGGCCTACCCCCAGAGCGTGAAATTGAATTTTGTATCGACCTTGAACCCGGTACAAAACCCATTTCCAAAGCCCCATATCGAATGGCTCCTATTGAACTTCAGGAGTTAAAGACTCAACTGCAGGAATTGTTAGATATTGGCTTTATTTGTCCTAGTACTTCTCCTTGGGGTGCTCCTGTTCTATTCGTGAAGAAAAAAGATGGGAGTATACGACTTTGTATTGATTATCGGGAGTTGAATCATGTCACCATAAAAAATAGGTACCCATTGCCACGTATTGATGACCTGTTTGACCAGTTGCAAGGAGCCAAATTCTTTTCAAAGATTGATCTTCATTCCGGATATCACCAATTGAAGATTAGAACAGATGACATTCCAAAGATGGCTTTCAGAACTCGGTACGGGCATTATGAATTCCTAGTCATGTCCTTTGGATTGACTAATACTCCTACTACCTTCATTGATATGATGAACCGAGTATTCAAGGAATATTTGGATCTCTTTGTGGTCATCTTTATTGATGACATCCTTATTTATTCCAAAAGTCGTGAAGATCATGAACAACACTTAAGGCTGACACTCCAAAAGTTTCGTGAATACAAGCTTTATGCCAAGTTGAAGAAATGCGAGTTTTGGCTTGAGGAAGTAGCATTCCTTGGGCACGTAGTATCAAGTCATGGAATATCTATTGACCCAGCAAAGATTGAAGCTATTCAAAGCTGGGAGCAACCTAAATCAGTGACCGAAGTACGTAGCTTTCTCGGCTTAGCTGGTTATTATCGAAGATTCGTAGAAGTGTTTTCTCGAATAGCTACTCCATTAACTCAGCTGAATGTGAGAAGAGTTTTCAAGAACTCAAGAGGAGACTCATTTCAGCACCTATTCTGACAATACCATCTGGCTCGGAGGGATTTGTCATCTACAGTGATGCTTCGGGCAAAGGGTTGGGATGTGTTCTCATGCAACATGGGAAAGTCATAGCATATGCCTCAAGACAACTCAAAGAATATGAGAGGAATTATCCTACTCATGACCTAGAGTTAGCAGCTATTGTCTTCGCACTTAAAATTTGGAGGCATTACTTGTATGGGGAGAAGGTGGAGATCTTTACGGATCATAAAAGCCTCAAATATTTCTTCACTCAAAAGGAACTCAACATGCGACAATGACGTTGGCTTGAACTGTTGAAAGATTATGATCATACCATCCAATACCATCCTGGAAAAGCGAACGTGGTAGCTGACGCATTGAGTAGAAGATCATATGCAAGTACGAGTGCGATATTGTCAACATAAAGGCCTATTTTGTGTGACTTGCAAAGGATGGAGATAGAGTTAAAGACTCCAGGGACCCATGTGATGATGGCGAATATACGAGTAGAACCGACTTTAATTAATAAAGTTAAAGCTGCTCAAGCTACAGACCTGGAGCTGATGCGTATGAGGAAGAAAGTGCAAGAAGGTGTTATGCCGGAAGCAAGAATCGATGAAGAAGGAATATTTTGAGTCAACTCTAGACTTTGTGTTCCTAAAGACCCTGATTTAAAGTATAAAATCATGATGGAGGCGCACAACACACCCTTTGTAATCCATCGTGCGAGTACCAAAATGTATCATGATATTCGTCATACATTTTGGTGGAGCAATATGAAGAGAGAGATAGCGCTGTTTATCTCAAGGTGTCTAACTTGTCAACGAGTTAAAGTGGAGCATCAAGTACCAAAAGGTCCATTGCAACCACTTGAAATTCCAGGATGGAAGTGGGAGCACATTACCATGGATTTCGTTACCGGTCTTCCTAAGGTTTCTCAAGGTATAGATGCGATTTGGGTCATTGTTGATAGATTGACCAAGTCTGCTCATTTCTTACCGATACGAGAAACTTATACACTTGAACGTCTAGCACGTATGTACATAAATGAGATTGTAAGACTGCATGGTATGCCAGTATCCATAGTTTCTGATCGAGACCCAAGATTCACTTCACGATTTTGGGTTAGTTTGCAGAAAGCTATGGGCACATATTTACGATTTAGCTCGGCATATCATCCTTGAGCGGACGAGGCGATCAGAGAGGACTATTCAAACTCTTGAAGATTTATTAAGACTCGTGTCCTTGACTTCAAGGAAGTTGGGATAAGTTCTTACTATTGGTGGAGTTTTCCCACAACAACGCTTATCAAGCAAGTATTGGCATGGCTCCATTTAAGGCGTTGTATGGAAGAAAGTGTCGTTCTCCAGTATGCTGGGATGAGGTGGGAGAAGCAATATTTTTGGGACCGGAGTTGGTACGTATGACTACAGAAAAGATTCAAACGATCCGACAACGTATAAAAACCTCACAAGATCGACAAAAGAGTTATGTTGATCTTCATCGAAAGGACGTGGAATTCGATAAAGGAGATCATGTGTTGTTACGTGTTTCTCCATGGAAAGGAGTTACGAGATTTGGAAAGAGAGGAAAACTCAATCCTCAATTCATCGGTCCATTTTTAATCCTCGACCGAGTAGGAACTGTGGCCTATAGACTCGCTTTACCGCCAAGTATGTCTCGTGTTCATAACATTTTTCACATATCCATGTTATGTAAATATGTGAAAGACCCGAACCACATTATTGAGTTGGAACCGAACGAAATAGCGGAAGAGTTGACGTATGAAGAGGTTCATGTTCAAATCTTGGATAAGAAGGAACATATTCTACGCTCCAAGGTTATACCTCAAGTCAAAGTTTTGTGGAGAAACCACGATATTGAGGAAATGACTTGGGAGTTAGAATCTGAAATGAAATCAAGGTATCCTTACCTCTTCGACATACTAGGTACGTACCCTAATTTCGAGGGCAAAATTTCATAAGAAGGGGAGGTTGTAAGACCCCAACTTTTATAAATAAAGATGAATTTACTATAAATATCATTTTTGAATATTATGGAGTAAATTTGATGTAATGTTATAGGTGTGGGTAATATTTATAAATTTTGCAAAGTACGCAAGTTGTTATATAATATTCAATTGGTCGGGGAATATTCATTTTAACAGGGAATATTTGTACAACAGCACAATCATTGGTGGACCCCATCAACGCAACCAAAAGAGAGCAGCCGGCAAAATGATAATACCAGCGAGAGCAATCATCAAAGTGGTGACAACAAGCGTGGAGGGAATCAACAGGCCAAAAATGGTAACCACTTCGGTGGTAAGCAGGGCCAAAACAATAAGAATGGACATTTCAAGAAGAGGAGATTCAACAATGATGGAAAGACATCAAAGACCAAAGAGACCGTTGTTAAGGAAGGAGAAGGACCACCTATCATATTCTTCAAATGCGGAGGGAGGACACATCACCCAAATCGCAGCGATGCCAGTCAAAAGCATGTTATAATTGTGGAAGAGAAGGTCACTTAGCTTGGATTTTGTCGTTCATCAAGACAAGTTCAGCTAGGATGGAGGCACCAAAGGCCATCCCAGAAAAGTCAAATCCGGTAGTGCAATGGAGAGCGTTTGTTGTGACCTCCCAGAAAGCAAGGAACCCGAAAGAGGTCATCACGGGTAAGCTTATCATAAACTCTAGCGAAGTCTATACTTTATTTGATACGGTTCTACCCATTCTTTATTTCTCCTATTTGCGCCAACGATTAAATTTGACTCCGGAGAAATTAGACTTTGACTTATCTGTGGAAACTCCATTGGGAGAAACCTTCATTACATCCACTGTTTATAAGTCTTGTTTGGTTCAAATCGGTACCCTCATATTACCTGTCGATCTTATTTCATTGAAAATACTTGCATTTGACGTGATTCTAGGGATTGATTGGTTAACTACTTATCATGCAAAAATTGATTGTTTTTGTAAGGTTGTTAGTTTTCATATTCCTAATCAACCTATTATGCGAATTCAAGTGACCAAACCATTAAAATCAATCGCGGTCATCTAAAGCCATAAAGCTATTCGTTTATTGAAAAATGGATGTCAAGCTTTCTTAGCCAACGTCACAGATCTAAACAAAAATACGTCAGTTTTGAATGATATTTCTATTGTTAATAAATTTCTTGACGTATTCCCTGAAGAACTTTCTGGCCTACCCCGTAGGCGTGAAATTGAATTTTGTATCGACCTTGAACCCAGATAAAACCCATTTCCAAAGCCCCATATCGAATGGCTCTCTATTGAACTTTGGAGTTAAAGACTCAACCGCAGGAATTGTTAGATATTGGCTTTATTTGTCCTAGTACTTCTCCTTGGGGTGCTCCTGTTCTATTCGTGAAGAAAAAAGATGGGAGTATACGACTTTGTATTGATTATCGGGAGTTGAATCATGTCACCATAAAAAATAGGTACCCATTGCCACGTATTGATGACCTGTTTGACCTTTGTTAAGGAGCCAAATTCTTTTCAAAGATTGATCTTCATTAGGATATCACCAATTGAAGATTGTAATGCGGATGACATTCCAAAGATGGCTTTCGGAACTCCAGACGGGCATTATGAATTCCTAGTCATGTCCTTTGGATTGACTAATACTCCTACTACCTTCATTGATATGATGAACCGAGTATTCAAGGAATATTTGGATCTCTTTGTGGTCATCTTTATTGATGACATCCTTATTTATTCCAAAAGTCGTGAAGATCATGAACAACACTTAAGGCTGACACTCCAAAAGTTTCGTGAATACAAGCTTTATGCCAAGTTGAAGAAATGCGAGTTTTGGCTTGAGGAAGTAGCATTCCTTGGGCACGTAGTATCAAGTCATGGAATATCTATTGACCCAGCAAAGATTGAAGCTATTCAAAGCTGGGAGCAACCTAAATCAGTGACCGAAGTACGTAGCTTTCTCGGCTTAGCTGGTTATTATCGAAGATTCGTAGAAGTGTTTTCTCGAATAGCTACTCCATTAACTCAGCTGAATGTGAGAAGAGTTTTCAAGAACTCAAGAGGAGACTCATTTCAGCACCTATTCTGACAATACCATCTGGCTCGGAGGGATTTGTCATCTACATGATGATGCTTGAGGGAAAAGGGTTGGGATGTGTTCTCATGCAACATGGGAAAGTCATAGCATATGCCTCAAGACAACTCAAAGAATATGAGAGGAATTATCCTACTCATGACTCCAGAGTTAGCATTTATTGTCTTCGTGACTTAAAATTTGGAGGCATTACTTGTATGGGAGAAGGTGGAGATCTTTACGGATCATAAAAGCCTCAAATATTTCTTCACTCAAAAGGAACTCAACATGCGACAATGACGTTGGCTTGAACTCATTGAAAGATTATGATCATACCATCCAATACCATCCTCGAAAAGCGAACGTGGTAGGCGACGCATTGAGTAGAAGATCATATGCAAGTCACGAAAGCGATATTGTCAACATAAAGGCCTATTTTGTGTGACTTGCAAAGGATGGAGATAGAGTTAAAGACTCGTGGACCCATGTGATGATGGCGAATATACTGAGTAGAACCGACTTTAATTAATAAAGTTAAAGTCGCTTTCAAGCTACTGCACTGGAGCCGATGCGTATGAGGAAGAAAGTGCAAGAAGGTGTTACGCTTAAGCAAGAATCGATGAAGAAGGAATATTTTGAGTCAACTCTAGACTTTGTGTTCCTAAAGACCCCGATTTAAAGTATAAAATCATGATGGAGGCGCACAACACACCCTTTGTAATCCATCGTGCGAGTACCAAAATGTATCATGATATTCGTCATACATTTTGGTGGAGCAATATGAAGAGAGAGATAGCGCTGTTTATCTCAAGGTGTCTAACTTGTCAACGAGTTAAAGTGGAGCATCAAGTACCAAAAGGTCCATTGCAACCACTTGAAATTCGGGATGGAAGTGGGAGCACATTACCATGGATTTCATTCACGGTCTTCCTAAGGTTTCTCAAGGTATAGATGCGATTTGGGTCATTGTTGATAGATTGACCAAGTTCCGCTCATTTCTTACCGACATAGAAACTTATACACTTGAACGTCTAGCACGTATGTACATAAATGAGATTGTAAGATCGCATGGTATGCCAAGATCCATAGTTTCGATCGAGACCCAAGATTCACTTCACGATTTTGGGTTAGTTTGCGTAAAGCTATGAAGCACATATTTACGATTTAGCTAAGCATATCATCCTTAGACTGGACGGGCGCGATGAGAGGACTATTCAAACTCTTGAAGATTTATTAAGACTCTGTGTCCTTGACTTCAAGGGAAGTTGGGATAAGTTCTTACTATTGGTGGAGTTTTCCTACAACAACAGTTATCAAGCAAGTATTGGCATGGCTCCATTTAAGGCGTTGTATGGAAGAAAGTGTCGTTCTCCAGTATGCTGGGATGAGGTGGGAGAAGCAATATTTTTGGGACCGGAGTTGGTACGTATGACTACAGAAAAGATTCAAACGATCCGACAACGTATAAAAACCTCACAAGATCGACAAAAGAGTTATGTTGATCTTCATCGAAAGGACGTGGAATTCGATAAAGGAGATCATGTGTTGTTACGTGTTGCTCCATGGAAAGGAGTTACGAGATTTGGAAAGAGAGGAAAACTCAATCCTCAATTCATCGGTCCATTTTTAATCCTCGACCGAGTAGGAACTGTGGCCTATAGACTCGCTTTACCGCCAAGTATGTCTCGTGTTCATAACATTTTTCACATATCCATGTTATGTAAATATGTGAAAGACCCGAACCACATTATTGAGTTGGAACCGAACGAAATAGCGGAAGAGTTGACGTATGAAGAGGTTCATGTTCAAATCTTGGATAAGAAGGAACATATTCTACGCTCCAAGGTTATACCTCAAGTCAAAGTTTTGTGGAGAAACCACGATATTGAGGAAATGACTTGGGAGTTAGAATCTGAAATGAAATCAAGGTATCCTTACCTCTTCGACATACTAGGTACGTACCCTAATTTCGAGGGCAAAATTTCATAAGAAGGGAGGTTGTAAGACCCCAACTTTATAAATAAAGATGAATTTACTATAAATATCATTTTTGAATATTATGGAGTAAATTTGATGTAATGTTATAGTGTGGTAATATTTATAAATTTTGCAAAGTTCGCAAGTTGTTATATAATATTCAATTGGTGGGAATATTCATTTTAACAGGGAATATTTGTACAACAAAGACAATCATTGGTGGACCCTAACGGAATTATTATCGGATTGAGAAAGCGACAAAAAATATTTTTATTGAAAATAACTGCGGAAGTTTTACCATAAAACCTGTTGAACTACTCGATAGTAAAGTACAACGATGTACGCTGTGGTTGCAGTAGTATATTACCAGTGATTGATTATTGATGCTTATGTGATAAGTCACCTCATTTTATTTTATTGGTATTATTAATGTAATAAAAACAGGAAAAGATTTTTATATAAAATGTAATACTTTTATAAAGTTATTCATTCTATTAGGCTAATAGTAAAATCTTTTATATAAAAAATGTAATACTTTTATAAAGTTATCTCTTTTTATTAGATAATAATTAGAATATATTATATTTTATTATGCATAGTGTTTGCATAGTGCTCGTGATAGTGTTTGCATAGTAAAATCTTTTATAAAGTTATTCGTTTTATTAAATTATAAATAGAATATATTATATTTTATTTAAAAGATTTTGCTTTAAATATGGACCGTCATATTAAAGTAAATCAACTCGACTGTTTCATGAGTTAGTTACTATAGGTCCATTTTCTATAAATAGAAGCTCATTCCTTCATTATTTCTTACTTAATTCATTTAAACTCTCAGAGAGAGAAATAAGAAAAGTATTCTGCTACTTCCCTACTCTTATATTCAGTTTCTTTTACAGTAAGGGATATTATTTCTTTTGTATTCATGAATAGAACTTTTGTTATTCCATTCTTAATTATTCTACTAGAATAACCAGTATACGCGGACTACCCTATACTTGGAGACATTCTTCTAATATTCCGTCTTTATCATTATTCGTTGGAATATCCTCGTCTACGTGCATTTTACGTGGACCGATTCCATCTTTATTATTATTATTCGTTGGAATATCCCGCCTCATTTTTACGGGACTGGTTTCATTTTTATTATTATTCGTTGAAATATCACGTTCGTAGTGTTTTACGCCGGACCTGGTTCCATCTTTATTATTCATTGAAACATCCCGCTTGATTTAATTTCACCGACCGATTAGTTACATTTATTATTCGTTGAATAACTTTTCATGCTACGGTACCGCATGCATGGTGATTTCTTTTGTTATTCCATTCATTATTTTACTCAGTTGGTTAAAGTTTTGATTTCTATACTCCATGAAATTAGTGGAATATCATTGATATTTGCGCTTTATCCAATATCTTTTCATGGAAATATTCTTCTGAGCATTCTTGAATTTTACTCTAAAAAGCAGTATCATGTTGACAATTTCGACGTTATTAGTTCCTGAATAAATTAATTCTTGAACTTGTTTTATTGAATTCTTATATCATTGTCATCATCCTCATGTTTATATTTTTTTTGAAAGTCATTTGTATTCTGAGTGCATAGATGGACTTGGTATGATTATGACTGAGGATTATTGATGTAATCATGACCGTAATCTTACAAATGATGTGGTAAAAGTCCTCATTGGCCCGTGAGTGCATTGATGGATGAGTTGTTGGCATGATCATGACCATTAATGAATACACAAATATTCTTGGCCAGTAGTGCATGGATAATTGTGGTTGTGATACTAAAGAATATCCTTAGCCCGTAGAAAGAGGGTGATTCGATGATGTGGATTATTTATGAAGTCGAGTCTCAAATGATAAAAGTCATGAAAAAACCTTTTAAATCATAAAAGATAGTAGATTTTATTCTCTACTTGACTCTTCTAATGGATTGCTTGTTTCACCTATGCATTAAACTTGATGTTTGTTATATTGTATCGGTTTAACATTGTTTAAGGCTAATGATAATTTATTCTGCATTATCTTAGTCATAATATTTCTTACTGGGCTAGTTGAGCTCACCCTTTCTTTCACTGTTCTCTTAAGGAAATGAGAACATGGCAGGGACTAGTCGGGGAACGGAGTGACAGTCCAGATGATAGCATTAGTAGTCCTCACTATTCTATGAAATGGTATAATAATAAATGTAATGAGGACCCCATTGAGTTTGTATATTGTCTAGATGACAATATTTGTATTAAAACGCACAGTATATGTTTAGTCGTATTTTACACGACTGTTGTATAATTAAGTTGTATTTGAATTTTTGTACCATGTATTTGGCGACTTAAGATGGGTGATGTATACCTATTTTGGGGGCGTAACAATTACAATTAGTATCATTGCTCTTGAATGTCCCTAGTTGAGTATCATTGTTGATAGGAAAATAATGATGCATTGAGACTAGTATGTTGATTGACTGATGACAAAATCTCATTAGTTATAAATATATGAGATATTAAGTCAATGCATAGGTACGTGTTAGAGAATGATGTACTGGATAGACCCACCATGAGAATTCTATGTGGAGCATTGTGCAAAGTGTCTTTAGCGATTCTTATAGTGAAAATGATGTAATGGTCCTCCGACCTGAAATCACTATATTACTACACGAGAATTTATGTACTTTGATATCATTAAAGGTCACCTTTAATAGGGTGGACTATAAAGGTGATTGTTGGGTACATCATGAATCGTGTGAAGAATATGAGTGATCTAGATTAAATTTAACCCTCCTATATATTAGGGGTGATATCCATAGGCCTCTTGATTGAGTAGGACTATGAAATGCATGGTCATTCTCAAATAGTGATATGTTTCATATAGTCTACTCATTGATCAAGAAAACTCATATTAAATTATAAAGAGTATAACACATTCCATGACTCAAGTTTAATCTAAGATATCAAGGTCAAAAGGATTAATTTACATTGAAACATTGGTCACAAAAAAGGTCAAGATCGAATCATCGATCTTATTATTACTTGGGTAGCGATGATGCATTACTGGATGCCGCTCACAGCTTTATAATTTTATAATATGATATTAAAATTATTTTCAACGTAATAATAACCTATAGGTCACACACAAAGAACGTAATTAAAAGGGAATTAATTTAATTTGTAAAGATTTAAATATGTCAATATGATTGATAGAATTTAAATTACTTAATTTAAATAGATAATTTATATATATATATATAGGTATATTAATTAAGTTAGACTCAATTAAGATATATATATATATATATATATAAATAAATTCGGATTTTAATTTAATTAGATTAGGGTTTTGATTAATTCCTATTAACTACTATATATATAATATGTGACGACCCCAAATCCAGGTACTTGAAACCCGAACTCGGTTCTTCACGATACCATTTTTTTAAGCTGAATAATACTAAATAATAATACATTCGAACTTAATTTACATACATCAAAGTTTACTTCCCCAGGTACGTGACCTTCAAATACATTCCTTACAATACTTGAATAGATACCAATACAACTATAACCATTAACTCATAATACACACTTATTCGATCAGCTTTCCTTTTCCTTTGTTCGTGCTCGAGCCTTCAAAGTTGCTCATACATAATCGAAAACATTTAATTTAAGCAAGGATGAGCATTTAAGTGCCCAAATAAGTAATAGCAATTATATATAATTCGTAAAGAATATAAGTATTCTCTTTACATAACACTTCTACAACGAATTGAAAGTTGTGAAGTAATCATCTTGATAAAAATTCATATAACAACTCTCTTTCAAATTCTTTAAATTTGGCTCTGGCTCTACCCTTGAATAGGGTTTAAGAAACATACTATGAACATTCTTTTCATTTTCGAAAAGGTTTAGCGAAATTCTATCCTCAAACCGTCATAACTTACGGGCACGGAGGGTGATCAGCCCCGTTGTACCCTGTATTGATCAATACTACATAACTTGAACGAAATTCATCGCTCACTCTATCCGCTTTGCGCAAAAATCTTCCCATATAGGGATGTTCATACATGCCTGGTTCCAAACCGAAGGTTTTTAATCTTGCTCAACAATAATATGTAATTCAACATATATATACGGGTAATTGACAAAGGTGTATCAACATGTGAACAAATGCCATGATTATCCAAGTGGGGACACTTGTACAACCATTTATAGAAATCAATGAATGTAATATATATCCGAGCTAACATGTCGATAATCAAAGAGTACATAATCATGACAGGATAGAATAATTACGAAACTTCTTACTCATGTCCATTGCATAAAGGAAGTGCAAAGGTAGGATACTTACGATTCATTTGATTACAAATCTCAACTTAGGTTTTATCTCTTTATCACAACCTATCAATAATCAGATCATTCATTCGATTAGAACAATATATCTTAACACATAGTACTGTCTATTACAGTCAGCACATAGTCTAATCACATAATCATAGTGATCATACTTTTAGTTCCTATTCTATACTTGAAATATTTTTATACATTTTTCAAATATCTCATCCATGCTCTTACAGTAGTCTTTTCTTTCTTTTATAAGGTCTGACATTTGTCGTCGTACCGACAGCTTTATCGGGTAAATACTGAGTCTAAGACTCTTATTCTATACCTCAACATCTGTAAATATCAGACATCTTATTTTTAATCATTTTTGCAATTTCCAGAAATTGAAAAATTTAAAATAATTCAAATCTGTCACTAAAGGGCCTATAGTGATATAAGCATCATTTACTATAGGTGTTCTTCTTCAAATTCGTAACTTCATAATCGGGTTCTCAAGTCAACTAGTTTGGTAAATTTATAACTTTCAAATATCGTAATCATAATTAAATGATTTAAACATTAAACAATTCCATTATCATTAATAGTTTAATTAATACTAAACTATTAATGAAACCATTCACTAAAAATATAAAAGTTATTTATAATAACACAAACTATTTTTAAAACGTTTATATTACCCAAATAATTACCATTAATATTTAAATATTAATGTACTATTTATCCAAATATTAAAAGTCATTAATTATAACTTAAAATATTTTTAAATCCTTAATATCCTCTTTAAATGGTTTTAAATAAGTAAAACCATTTTAAAACTATTTATTTAATATTAATCATTAAATAAACTAAATATCATTAATATTATCTTAATATCATTAATATTTAATTATCAATGAAATTATCATTTAAATATTAAAAGTTATATTTTATAACTTAAAATATTTTTAAATACCTTATTTTCATTTAAAATGATTTTTATAATATTAAAATTATTTTTAAACTAAATTATTTAATATAATCATTAAATAACTTTAATATCATTAATAATTATTAATTAATGAAATTCATCACAAAATATTAAAAGTCATCACAAATAACTCATTTACATAATCAATTCCAAACCAAAATAAACATAGTAAACTAACTATTTTATTAACAACACTAACTAAACTTCAAAAATTCAAACTTTAACTAACAATTAAAAATAATAATATTACAAAAAATTAAATAAGAAACATACCTTAAATACTTAATTCCACATGATGAATAATGACTTTCACGCCTAAAATTTAACTAAGGAGATCTTTATAAAAGTTCTCCCACAATAAAGTTTTCTCAAAAATTGAGGCCTTATTGTTGGTGAATGAAACAAAGGCCAAGCCCTTCTATTTATAGGTTTAGAAAATGGTGAAGTTCTCAATTTAGTCGATGTGGGACTTGGTTTATACTAATTTTTCAATAGCTCACTTTGCGATTTTCTAACGCATTGCTCATAACTCGATTAATCTGATTTTTGGATATGTTATACATGGTATGTAAGACTATTTTTTAAAAATACGAATTACCCAATTCGGGTTCATTAGGTAACCCAAACAGTCGCCAAAAGTGGGCGTTCATAAGAGTTTTCAATCAATTTGCAGCTTTACCTCTTTCGCTAAAACAGTCATAACTCTTTCATTTTAAAACATTTTGAGCGATTCTTGAGCCCACGCTGAAGCTAACTTCTGGGGCTACAACTTTTATTCTTTGACCATTTCCAAATTCCGAACACATCAGCCCAGAAATTCCGTTCAAATGGACTGCACCGCACTTGTTGGGAAGTTTTGACACTACTACTTTGAAATGTCATAACTCTCTCCTCCGATATCGGATTTAGTCCGCTTTTAGAGTCTATGAAAAGCTTATTAGGTGTACTATAACATACCAAAAGCCCAGAAGGTTTGGAAAGATTAACTGATCAAAACAGTGTCCCGAATAGCACATCCCGCTGCTGACTTTCGGTTTTGAGAAATTTAACACATTTCTTTCCAATCACCGTAATTCCTCATCCGAGGTCGGAATGAGGTCATTCCAAAGCCTATGGCTTCCTAACTCAATGCACTACAACATATCAAAAGCCCAGACCTTTTAAAGCACAAAAGTGGACGAGAATGCCCCCATTACAGATCGCCTTGAAATAGTTTATCATGATCGGTCAACCATGTTTGACCATCTATAACTTCTAATCTATACATGATATGGATTTGATTCTTTTTGCAGATTAAAGGCCACATATCAGGCTACACATAACAACTTTTGAAGAACAAAACTCATGATCGAGCAAAGAGTTATGGCATCTGACATTTGGTGAAAAAAATAACAGAATTCAATTTTTCCAACTTGTTTAAATCTTCAAATTTGTGCACTTTGATGTTATGGGTCTTTGATTTATTAACTCATATCATCAATTAACATTCTATTACACAACTTTAAATAATCAATTGCATCAAATAACATCGAATCAAAGGATTTCTAGGTTTAGTGTTCTTATACCCTTTTTGCCAAAAATTCTAGATTCTTGCTTCTGATTTGTTATGGGTGATGGTTGGACTTTGTTTAAGAGTGTATGGGCAATCTTGTACAAGGCAATTAAATGTAATATTTAATCACTAGATTTAATTCTTATAATTTACCAATTAACTTCTATCCTTTGGTAAATTAAAACACTTATCAAAGAACATCGAAATTAAACCCAGTAATTAAAATTAGAGTTTTCAACGTCATCAATTAGGGTTTCTAATTGACCATTAGTGGTTCTTTAATTATCTCGTGTATATTACTAATACGATCAAATACGGTTTCTAATTTCAACAAGTTAGGGTTATAATAATTAGGGTTTGTCCTAATTATCGACGCACAACATGTGATAATTAGGGTTTCTTCTAATTATCGATATTCTTATTCACAATAATTTCATATATACAGATTACTACTCGAAATATCCCATAACCGAGTTTAATAATTAGGGTTTCACAAAGACGGTAATATGTTATGACCTAATTAATAATCATTGCTTTCAATATTATCATCACGTACCGATTACATAATTATGGTAATCGTAAAATAATATAATATTATTATTCTCATCTCTTGATCACAATCCCAATCCGTGGTTTGGATCTCATGTATCCGACTTATTCTTCAGACACATCATCAATAATCAAGTTAAAATAATTAACTTAAATATTCGAACAATTCATATAATAAAATATTTATTATATAAATCTAATTATCACATCATATATTATTTCCAATCATGTTTTCATGGAAAATAATTAATAAAAACATTTAAACTTCTGTAAATTTATTACCATATAATTTGTGGTAATTAATCATTCAAAATTATTTCTAATTTTTCAAGTAATAAATGTATTCGCATTTATCGCTCACTTTACTTGACACTTAGTCTCGTCATTAAATAAAAAAAATTTATACATAAAATTTCTTATTTATTTTATATAGAAAATCTCAAGGTTATTACATTCACCTCCCTTATAAGGATTTCGTCCCCTAATCACCGCTTTAAAACTCATATGCAGAGGGTACATAGCATATAATCATTCAGACGTAGATCTCGATCATACTTGATCGAATCGATCTTTAGTTATTCATCATAACACTTATCTCATCCGATTAAGCGTAAATATAAGATATATAAGTTATTCAAATAAGACTGGAGTTCGCTTTTACATTCGCCACCAGTATCCTGGACCGTCATGTTGTAAACCCCTGAGTTGCTTTCGTTGGAGTTCTTGGTTGAGTTTGGTCCCAAATTGCTAACGCCCCACCGCTTCTCCCCGTGGTTACGTTTCCTCGCCTCCATTCCCTCTCGTGGATGCTTCTTCACCTTATGCTCACCGATCCACATATGAAGCATCCACCCGATCATCCTTGAGTTAGGGGCGGTTGGGAGAGATATGACCCGTCGCTTTCGTCGACTTGTAGCATACAAACTTGCCCTTCAGACACTCGCCAGAGTGATTCTTCCATGATTCTTGCAACCCGCACTACCCGCTTCTTTATACCTTCCTGCTTTACTTGCATTTTCTCTAAAAATTCCTCATTCTTTTCTCACCCTATTCCCACTACTACTTTCTATCTTTTCTGCTCCTCCCGACTTGCTTTTGTTCTTCTTCTCCTTATGGTAGAGGCTCATGGCCTCACTTCCTCCTGCTCAAAGAATGATAGCCTTCTCCATGAGTGCTACAAAAGTATTGATTGCAGAAGATCGGCACCTTATCAGAGAGCCGTGGTTTTAAGCCCACTCAAATCTCCTCGCCTTCCTAGCCTCAGTATCCACTTGATGTGGAGCAAACCTAGCTAACTCATTAAATTTTGCGGCATACTCCAGCAACAAATCATGTTATCCCGCTTTAACTCCAGAATCTCACCTCCATTCTAGATCGTGATACTAACAGAGAGATAGTTTTGAAAAATAAATCCTTAAACCTATCCCAAGTAATTTCTTCTTCTCCCCCTTGAGTCTTATTTGCCTCCCACCAAAAGTTAGCTTTCCTTTCATCATATAAGTGGTAAAAGCGGTCTTTTTGCCCTCATCTACTTTTTTTAGCGATTCTTAACGCCTTCTCTATCTCATTCACCCAAGTCCGGGCTTCTATAGGTCATTTGATCCTCTAAATTCGTGGTACTACTACTTTGAAGTCTTTGAATTTTGCCAAGCGATTGTCTGGTGGTTTCCCAGAATCGGTGTTCCTCTATTTGATAGCTTTGAGCTACCATGTTTGCAAAGTTTTGCATCGGCTCGTTCATTGCCCTCAAAGATTAGTAGATTCTTCTATCCTTTGGTTTGAATTTGACGCTCTTGGCGGCATTATCTCAGTTAAATAAAACCATAAATTATACCCTTACATTTTAAACCTTATTGCATAAGATTAATGTATTAAACTCGTTTCATTTCTCAAACTTAGATTCATATTCATTTATCGAATATTTACACAAAGACATCCTCGCTTTAATCAAGACTATCCCTTTGTGACTACTTAAAGTGAATTTAAAATCTTAACCAACATAAAAGTTAAAAATAGTTCATTACTTATCACACATATTACATACATAACCCATACTACTTATTTACCAAGCCTTTTCTGGACATTCATTCGCTTCGATGTCCTTCCATCCCACAATTAAAACATCCACCTTTCTTATAATCGGGCAACGAGCGAGGAGGTGTGTCCTTCACGGATGTGTCGCTTGAGGTTCCATCTGGTTAATTTGGATTTTGAGCTTATCCTGCTCTTCCATTGTTTCCATTAACCGACGCATCAACTTTTCTATCTCCCACAACCTTTCCAATGAAGAAACCTTGTTCTCCAAATTCTCGCACCTCCGTTGATGCTTGAGCGGCTTCAACTTTAGTGTCCGGATCACTATCTCGTCAAATCCAATATTTCGGATCCGATGCTACGTTTTCCACGATAGCCACCTCGTCCGATTTGGGTTCCTAGTGAGCTTCTATTTCATCTCATTGGCCTCGATATTAGCTCGGGGTGTGAATATGATGCTTCTTATTCCACATATCTTTCTCACAGACATCTACATACATAAGTTACCACGATTAATATATAGTATATATACACAAAGAATCAAGAGTTCTATATACGTTGTCTCTTATTTTGATTGACGATAAATTTATTCAATTCTCATCAACGCCTATCTCTCTGAAAGAAATGACTCCATCCACTCTGCAAGATCGAATCGCATGAAGGTGATGACTAAAGCCCGATCCAAGGTATATATCCGTGTCTTTGGCTTCTATTTCAACCTTCAATTGTCTTATCTGAATATCTCCTCTACTCCAACCTCCTCATAACTTTCGGCTTAACTCTATCTATGCTTACAACATTCACACATATCATCACATGCTACCCAATTCACCTCTCACAAGAGTAAAAGTTGTCAAATTATCTTTGAGGGTCATATAGACCATGAACACATAGTTTTAACGGTATTCATACCGCAAAACAAAACATTACCTAGTATGTTTACAATCACAAAGAAGGTAAACTACCATTAATAGTACTTTAGGTGATTAGCCAATTGTACCCTACGCCATGCATAACGTATTAATCATACCTAGCTTAATATTTACGCCATTAGATTGGATCATTTATCCAAACAACATTGTTCACCTCGGTCTTATCATAGGATTCCGCATCAAACAATTTGGTTCGGGAAATTTCTTTCAATGAACACTTAGAGTTTTCATAAACATTAGTCTAGTGATTCAAATAGCATAGACTCATATCAATAATTCACTTCAATCGAATTATTTAGATGTAGCCAAACCAGTTGGCAAATTAAACTTTTGAAAACATTTTTTAGAATGACGCCATGATACCGTCATCAGTATTAACAATCCGTTGAGGATGCCGTCATTGTATAACTTTGTCATAACACATCATACAATAGTGGAATAGCGACTTGGTCAAATTCACACTAAGTATTCTCAGATTTATAACTCCATCACATTTTTATCATCTCTCGCTTTTGAGTTACATGGTACATGAGTGATAATTAAAAACAAATTTTGATATTTCAAATCATTTTCGTCTAGCCAAAATAAGTAGCATAGAATAGTATTTTTAAACCGTTTCAAAAATGATTATTTAGTCTACATTTTTGTTTTCAAAAGCACATATCGCGATTTAGTTTGATGTCAAAAATTTTGAAGTTTAGCATAGCTAGCAGTTTAGGAAAACCTAACACCTTCACTAAAAATCATTTACTTAACAATCTATCAATGAGGACCCCATTGAGTTTGTATATTGTCTAGATGACAATATTTGTATTAAAACGCACAGTATATATTTAGTCGTATTTTACACGACTGTTGTATAATTAAGTTGTATTTGAATTTTTGTACCATGTATTTGGCGACTCAAGATGGGTGATGTATACCTATTTTGGGGGCGTAACAATTACAATTAGTATCATTGCTCTTGAATGTCCCTAGTTGAGTATCATTGTTGATAGGAAAATAATGATGCATTGAGACTAGTATGTTTATTGACTGATGACAAAATCTCATTAGTTATAAATATATGAGATATTAAGTCAATGCATAGGTACGTGTTAGAGAATGATGTACTGGATAGACCCACCATGAGAATTCTATGTGGAGCATTGTGCAAAGTGTCTTTAGCGATTCTTATAGTGAAAATGATGTAATAGTCCTCCGACCTGAAATCACTATATTACTACACGAGAATTTATGTACTTTGATATCATTAAAGGTCACCTTTAATAGGGTGGACTATAAAGGTGATTGTTGGGTACATCATGAATCGTGTGAAGAATATGAGTGATCTAGATTAAATTTAACCCTCCTATATATTAGGGGTGATATCCATAGGCCTCTTGATTGAGTAGGACTATGAAATGCATGGTCATGCTCAAATAGTGATATGTTTCATATAGTCTACTCATTGATCAAGAAAACTCATATTAAATTATAAAGAGTATAACACATTCCATGACTCAAGTTTAATCTAAGATATCAAGGTCAAAAGGATTAATTTACATTGAAACATTGGTCACAAAAAGGTTGCATCGAATCATCGATCTTATTATTACTTGGGTAGCAGTGATGCATTACCAGATGCCGCTCACAGTTTATAATTTTATAATATGATATTAAAATTATTTTCAACGTAATAATAACCTATAGGGTCACACACAAAGAACGTAATTAAAAGGGAATTAATTTAATTTGTAAAGATTTAAATATGTCAATATGATTGATAGAATTTAAATTACGAATTTAAATAGGATAATTTATATATATATATATAGGTATATTAATTAAGTTAGACTCAATTAAGATATATATATATATATATATAAATAAATTCGGATTTTAATTTAATTAGATTAGGGTTTTGATTAATTCCTATTAACTACTATATATATAATATGTGACGACCCCAAATCCAGGTACTTGAAACCCGAACTCGGTTCTTCACGATACCATTTTTTTAAGCTGAATAATACTAAATAATAATACATTCGAACTTAATTTACATACATCAAAGTTTACTTTGTGCACGTGACCTTCAAATACATTCCTTACAATACTTGAATAGATACCAATACAACTATAACCATTAACTCATAATACACACTTATTCGATCGACTTTTCCTTTTCCTTTGTTCGTGTTCTCGAGCCTTCAAAGTTGCTCATACATAATCTTGAAAACATTTAATTTAAGCAAGGATGAGCATTTAAGTGCCCAATAAGTAATAGCAATTATATATAATTTGAAAGAATATAAGTATTCTCTTTACATAACACTTCTACAAACGAATTGAAAGTTGTGAAGTAATCAGATCTTGATAAAAAATTCATATAACAACTCTCTTTCAAATTCTTTAAATTTGGCTCTGGCTCTACCCTTGAATAGGGTTTAAGAAACATACTATGAACATTCTTTTCATTTTTGAAAAGGTTTAGCGGAATTCTATCCTCAAACCGTCATAACGTATGGGCACGGAGGGTGATCGGCCCCGTTGTACCCTGTATTGATCAATACTACATAACTTGAACGAAATTCATCTCTCACTCTATCCGCCTTACGCAAAAATCTTCTCATATAGGGATGTTCATACATGCCTGGTTCCAAACCCAAAGGTTTTAATCTTGCTCAACAATAATATGTAATTCAACATATATATACGGGTAATTGACAAAGGTGTATCAACATGTGAACAAATGCCATGATTATCCAAGTGGGGACACTTGTATAACCATATATAGAAATCAATGAACAGAAAATATATCCGAGCTAACATGTCGATAATCAAAGAGTACATAATGCATGCGAGGATAGAATAATTCGAAACTTCTTACTCATGTCCATTGCATAAAGGAAGTGTAAAAGGTAGGTTACTTGCCCGATTCAACGATTACAAATCTCAACTTAGGTTTTATCTCTTTATCACAACCTATCAATAATCGGATCATTGTTCGATTAGAACAATATATCTTAACACATAGTAATCGCTTTATTACAACAAAGACATAGTCTAATCACATAATCACAATTGATCATACTTTTAGTTCCTATTCTATACTTGAAATATTTTTATACATTTTTCAAATATCTCATCCATGCTCTTACAAAGATGGTCTTTTCTTTCTTTTTTATAAGGTCCGACATTTGTCGTCGTCATCACATGACTTTTATCGGGTAAATCTTGAGTCTAAGACTCTTATTCTATACCTCAACATCTCAGTAAATATCAGGACATCTTATTTTTAATCATTTTCGCAATTTCGTAAATTGAAAAATTTAAAATAATTCAAATCATCACTAAAGGGCCTATAGTGATATAACTTTATTATTATAGGTGTTCTTCTTCAAATTCGAGAACTTCATAATCGGTTCTCAAGTCACTAGTTTGCTTAAATTTATAACTTTCAAATAATGTAATCATAATTAAATGATTTAAACATTAAACAATTCCATTATCATTAATAGTTTAATTAATACTAAACTATTAATGAAACCATTCGCTAAAATATAAAAGTTATTTATAATAACACAAACTATTTTAAAACGCTTATATTACCTAAATAATTATCATTAATATTTAAATATTAATGTACTATTTATCCAAATATTAAAAGTCATTAATTATAACTTAAAATATTTTTAAATCCTTAATATCCTCTTTAAATGGTTTTTAAATAAGTAAAACCATTTTAAAACTATTTATTTAATATTAATCATTAAATAAACTAAATATCATTAATATTATCTTAATATCATTAATATTTAATTATTAATGAAATTATCATTTAAATATTAAAAGTTATATTTTATAACTTAAAATATTTTTAAATACCTTATTTTCATTTAAAATGATTTTTATAATATTAAAATCATTTTAAACTAAATTATTTAATATAATCATTAAATAACTTTAATATCATTAATAATTATTAATTAATGAAATTCATCACAAAATATTAAAAGTCATCACAAATAACTCATTTACATAATCAATTCCAAGCCAAAATAAACATAGTAAACTAACTAGTTTATTAACAACACTAACTAAACTTCAAAAATTCAAACTTTAACTAACAATTAAAAATAATAACATTACAAAAAATTAAATAAGAAACATACATTGCTAAATACGAATTCCACAGACTGAATACGCACTTCCACGCCAAAATTTAACTAAGGAGATCTTTATAAAAAGTTCTCCCACAACAAAGGCCAAGCCCTTCTATTTATAGGTTTAGAAAATGGTGAAGTTCTCAATTTAGTCGATGTGGGACTTGGTTTATACTAATTTTTCAATAGCTCACTTTGCGATTTTCTAACGCATTGCTCATAACTCCGATTAATCTGATTTTTGGATATGTTATACATGGTATGTAAGACTATTTTTAAAAAATACGAATTACCCAATTCGGGTTCATTAGGTAACCCAAACAGTGCGTCAAAAGTGGACGTTCATAAGAGTTTTCAATCTCATTTCAGCTTTACCCTCTTTCGCTAAAACAGTCATAACTCTTTCATTTTAAAACATTTTTGAGCGATTCTTAAGCCCATGAAGCTAACTCTGGGCTACAACTTTTATTCTTTGACCATTTCCAAATTCCGAACACATCAGCCCAGAAATTCAGTTCAAATGGACTACACCGCACTTGTTGGGAAGTTTTGACACTACTACTTTAAAATGTCATAACTCTCTCCTCTGATATCGGATTTAGTCCGTTTCGGAGTCTATGAAAAGCTTATTCGGTGTACTATAACATAGCAAAAGTCCAGAAGGTTTTGGAAACATTAACTGATTGAAACAGTATCCCGAATAGCACATCCCGCTGCTGACTTTCAGTTTTGAGAAATTTGACACATTTCCTTCCAATCACCGTAATTCCCTCATCCGAGGTCGGAATGAGGTCATTCCAAAGCCTATGACTTCCTAACTCAGTGCACTACAACATATCAAAATCCCAGACCTTTTAAAGCACAAAAAGTGGACGAGAATGCCCCTATTATAGACTGCCCAGAAACAGTTTATCATGATCGGTCAACCATGTTTGACCATCTATAACTTCTAATCTATACATGATATGGACTTGATTATTTTTGCAGATTAAAGGCCACATATCAGGCTACACATAACAACTTTTGAAGAACAAAACTCATGATCGAGCAAAGAGTTATGGCCTTTGACATTTGGTGAAAAAAATAACAGAATTCAATTTTTCCAACTTGCTTAAATCTTCAAATTTGTGCACTTTGATGTTATGGGTCTTTGATTTATCAACCCATATCATCAATTAATATTCTATTACACAACTTTAAACAATCAATTGCATCAAATAACATCGAATCAAAGGATTTCTAGGTTTAGTGTTCTTATACCCTTTTTGCCAAAAATTCTTGATTCTTGCTTCTGATTTGTTATGGGTGATGGTTGGACTTTGTTTAAGAGTGTATGGGCAATCTTGTACAAGGCAATTAAATGTAATATTTAATCACTAGATTTAATTCTTATAATTTACCAATTAACTTCTATCCTTTGGTAAATTAAAACACTTATCTGATAACATCGAAATTAAACATTAATTAAAATTAGAGTTTCTCAACGTCATCAATTAGGGTTTCTAATTGACCATTAGTGGTTCTTTAATTATACGTGTATGTTACTAACACGATCATTACGGTTTTTAATTTCAACTGGTTAGGGTTATAATAATTGGGTTTGTCTAATTATCGACGTCTACAATGATAATTAGGGTTTCTTCTAATTACCGATATTCTTATTCAAAGTAACTTCATATATACGTTATTACTCATAAATATCCCATAACCCGAGTTTAATAATTAGGGTTTCACAAAGACGGTAATATGCTATGACCTAATTGACCGTCATTGCTTTCGATATTATCTCGTTTCGCACATACCCAAATTACATAATTATGGTAATCGTAAAATAATATAATATTATTATTCTCATCTCTTGATCACAATCCCAATCCAGTTTGGATCTCATGTACGACTTATTCTTCGTACACATCATCAATAATCAAGTTAAAATAATTAACTTAAATATTCGAACAATTCATATAATAAAATATTTATTATATAAATCTAATTATCACATCATATATTATTTTCAATCATGTTTTCATGAAAATAATTAATAAAAACATTTAAACTTACGAAATTTATTACCATATAATTTGTGGTAATTAATAATTCCAAAATTATTTCTAATTTTTCAAGTAATAAATGTATTCGCATTTATCGTTCACTTTACTTGACACTTAGTCTAGTCATTAAATAAAAAAAAATTTATACGCAAAATTTCTTATTTATTTTATATAGAAAATCTCGGGTTATTACATAATATATAGCAGCCATTTTATGCAATGAATCATAACCTAAAAATCATAGCCGCTCTTAGAGAGAAATTTTGAAAATCCATTCCTCTGGTGGCTAGTACCGCATCTCCCTTCAATTGCAGAATCGTGCGACGATTTGCGAGCGTTCGTGTGGATACCATAGAGATAATGTTCGGTTGGATTGTGTTGGAGATTCGAAGCGGTTTCAGAGTATTCTATAATCGGTATAAATTCTAAACCTTTGAATTAAATTTGTTTCGCATGGATCCTGTGTTGGGTTTCGAAAATTGCTTTATAAATTTTTATATTCCGTTGTGCGTTTTTGTGCCGAAACCCTACAGTAGTATCAGAGCTACTTGCGAAACATATAATTCAGATTACGTGTTTTATTGGTTTTGATATATAAGATATATGGTGATACAATTTTACTGATCTGAAATTGATTATATTGTTTTTTATATATATATAATATACGATGATACAATTTTACCGATATGAAATTGAGTATATGATATTCTGTATGTAGGCATATTCTGGTATTATGAATATCAGTAATAGATATACATGTATATTATGTTCTGTTAATTGTATCTTAAATCATAATAACAGTATACAACTTCTGTTCTAATTGGATTAGAAGCATGAAGATTCGGTTTAATATGATTAATTGAAACTGGACATATATGATATGTACTGGGTTTATAGTTATTATGGGTGTTTTGGTGGATTAAAATATATGATTTCAAACTGCTTTTAGAGATTCAGTATGGAAAATTCTACAATCTGATTGTAGTTCGACCCCCCCCTATGGACCCCCGTCAGAAAGCACGATGGGCGTAACCCCCAATATGTTGTATATAGTTTTTTAAATTATATATAAAATGTTATGTGCTTATTATGATATGCATGGTGAAACGTTATGGCCTTTTGACCCATAGGTTATTGGTTTTTGGTTTTGAAATACAGCTAGCATGTCGTGCCTTTCTATAAATTCTAATGTAATATTCTCTTCTCATCTAAATCCCCTCGAATGTAACTCGAGGTTTCTTTATGTGATGTAATAATCTGCAATCGATGAAGATGACAAGATGGAGATCACAATGGAAAGATGATGATGGAGAGGAGGCACATGCATGAGGAAGATCCAAGGAAGTTACTATTTTGAGATCTTTTACCACCTTATATTGACCTTCAATCTTTCATTAGCTTGAAAAGATTGACAGTGGATTGGGCCATAACTGTGACACATTTAATTTTGCACTTTATTTATGCTTTTATGCGATATGATATGATAAATAATGTGCATGCCTAAGAAACTTGATCTTTCTATATTTATAGTCCTTGTACATCATTTCTTTTTAAGGAGTTTACAAAGCTGTTTTGCTTATGTAGGATCAACCTAACATATTTGATTAATTCATTATAAGTCCTTGTACATATATTTCTATTATCTATCAAAGGACTTTAGAGCTTTTCTTAATGCAAGCATACTTGCATATTCATTCATATATATCATAATCAAATCATATCTTAAATAGGAATATCATTCACATGTTTATTCCTGACAATCTCCCCCTATTTGATTATGACAAAAACACTAAGTGCATATTCATATTATGAATGAATCTTATATACAGTGAGCAGCTGTATTTCTAGACAGATAATTATGAATGTCATTTATATTGATATGACAATTTATATATTCAGACATTCTACATCCTGGATCCAGAACATACCTAACAGCTTAGAGATGTACCTCCTTGGCTTTATGTATGTTTCCAGAATGCTTGTTGATCAGCTACTCATCTGTTTCTTCTTCTTGCTCTTGCTCCCCCTCAAATGATGATACTCTTTCAGTAGCTACTGTCTTCTTCTTTGACTTCTTCTCTCTTGTCCCTCAGCTCTTCTTCGAGTGCCTCTTGCTCCTGTTCTTTCTATGCCTCTTTTTCTCCCCCTTTTTGTCATCAATCATTTGAGAGAGCTGCTCCATGTTGGAATTAAGCTGCTCCATCAGGTAGGAGGTGTTGGAAACTTCAAACTTGAGTTCCTGCTGGCCTAGCTCAAGTTGCACAGAGAAGGACTGCTTTAAGTCGTTAATCTTGTCAGAGAGGGCTTGGATTTGTTCTTCATTTGCCTTCTGAACTTGTAGAGCTTCAGCCTTTTGATTTTGGATGGTCTTCTAATAGATGTTATCTCTTTCTTGGAGTTTGAGAGATACATCAGTCAATATAGTTTGAAGCTTGTGCTGGAAAGAATCATCTCTTGCTACTGTCTGCTTCTGTGATTCTTCAGTGAGCATAGATATCTTCTTGCTTAGATCATCAGAACTCTTCAGTAGTTCCTGCTCCAAAGTAGTTTGATTCTTTTGGTTGGCAGCTTCAAGTTGAGCAATGGATTGGACTCTACGATCGTCATCTTTGGACAGATTTTTAAAGGTTTGGATAATCTGAACAATCGTGGAGTACTAATTGCTTGTGGAGGTTGAGGATGAGGGAATATCTGATAGAAGTGCTTGGGCATAAGGAGGCTTCTGGTTTTGAGTTTGAACATCATCAGCAGTAGAGTGAAAAGACTCTACGATCAGCTCCTTGGTCATGACTCTTCTTCCTTTAGAATTCACTCTACGATCGTAGGGGATATAGAGATTTCGACGATCGATAGACCTTGAAGTGAATTTGGTTTGTTATCATCTTTGTGGCATAGCTTTTCACCCTTGGGAAGTTTTTGGGCTCTGGGTTCCATGCTTGGAAATGTCTTATAACACCAGTTGAGGTAGCTTTCATCTTCTTCAGTAAAGGCCTTTAGCCATGGCATCCACTGGAAGAACCATCTCTCTGGTGAAGCATCTGTTAGATCATTTGACACTTCCTCTACGATACTTCTGCTAAATCTTGCAGGAGAGGGAACTGGATAATCTTCTTGTTAAATCCGCTTACGAGGTGCAGTAACCGAATCTTCTTCAATCTCTTCTCTCTGAGAGCCCTGAACTTTCTTGATTATTTTGTTGAGGAATTCCTCTAGTTGCATTTCATTCTCGTAACCTTCTTGACCAGATCTTCTTTAGATTCATCTTCTTCATTCTTTGGTTTCTTCTTGACATTTTTTCTCCTTGGGATACAGACTCATCATCACTTAATTCAATGATGGCATTTGATTGGCCACTGCTTCTTTTGAAGGCAAACTTGGCTTGCAATCTGTAGCTTTTCCTTCTTCTTGGAGGTTCAGGTATGGGAGAGTCAGACTCTTCTTCTTCTTTAGACTCGAGACTTTCTACGATTCAATGACG
The DNA here is from genome assembly GCA_020205605.1 of Panax ginseng. Classification (NCBI taxonomy): domain Eukaryota; kingdom Viridiplantae; phylum Streptophyta; class Magnoliopsida; order Apiales; family Araliaceae; genus Panax; species Panax ginseng. The sequence goes on from CM035146.1 coordinate 43,028,601, forward strand.
GAGACTTCTTTGAGGTTCAGCACTGGCATGAGCAGATTCTTCTTTCTTGGACTCATCACTTTCTGAGCCATCATGAGGGCTTTCTGGATTGGAGGGGACATTCTCTTCTTCTTCTTGAACAACATTTTCTGACCCATTCTCTGGGCTTGTTGGGGCAGTTGGATCTGGGGATGCATTTTGGTCATCTTGATTTTCTCTTTCATCATCGAGATTCGCTCCGAGGATTCTTTTTTTCTTCCATCCCATGATTTCAATTTCATTCATTGAATGACTGTTGTGGGACCGGACCTTGGCATCTGTTTCCTTTTCTTCTGCTGACTCTACGTCCCTTTCTTCAGCAGATGTACTGATTTGGGAAGCTAAGGTTGGTTTGTCTTCCACCTTAGCGTTTTTACTGACTGGCCCTTGAAGCAACCTGCTGCTTCTTCTCTTTGTTGTTTTAGCAGTTAGGACCTTTTCTTCTTTGTCCTTGTTCAGGGAGGAGACTCTCCTTGGTGTGGCCTGGGCTTTCTTCACATCACCAGCTTTCTTCACAGCTTTTAATTTCTTCCTTGCTGGTGTGATTTTTGCTGCTTCAGAATCATCAGACTTAGAGCTCTCTGCCTCTACTATCTTTCTCTTCTTTTCAGAGGTTCTACTACTGCTCCCAGCTGTCAGCCTTTTGTTCTCCTTGGGGTTCTTCTTCCAGTTCTCAAATAATTGTGGAGACATCACTTTATGCACATTCAATGTTTCTCCTTCATCATCCTTGATTTTCCCTCCTAGTTTCTTCTTCAGTATAATACTCAGCATCCTTCCATGAAACACCTTGGTTAGGGGTTTTTCAATGGTCTTCTTCTTCTCAGCCTTCTCTACCCATTTGGAGATTTGATCGAACAAGATAGCTCCAAAGTCAATTTGTTTCTTCATAACTATAGCTGACATTATCTTCAATTGTTGGTCAATCACTGTATCATATGCGGTGTTTTTGCCTGAGATGCACTTTCCAACAATTTCAGCTAGGAACTCATATTCTTCAGGAAACTCCTTCTTCTTCATGTCTTTAAAACTAGGGTTCCTTTGGTACCCCCATCAACTCCTTTGCTTGTTCAGTGTTGACATCTTCAAGGTTCTTCAGCCCTTGGTTAGGAAAACCTAGACATTGATTTAGGTCAGAAGATTTCAGCTTCAGAGTCTGACCTTTAACCTTGGTAGACAGAGTTCTAGAGTTTAATGAGACGTTTGAGTAGAACTCTTTAACTAGGTTAATGTACACACGAGTACTTGCCTCGAGGCATTCTAAAAACCCAGCTTTCTTCACGAGTTCAAGTATGTCCCTGAATTTCTTCTCAGATTTCTCAAACGATTTGGTTCCGAGCTGAATGCCGGTGATAACTTGCCAGTTCTCCATTTGAATAGTTCGAAGACTGTGGGTGTTTGATTTAGAGAGGTTTATGAGAGATGGCTGTCTGTGATTTGGTAAGGCTCTGGAGGGTTAACTGATTTTTCTCTTGAAAAGCTTTCTAGGGTTTTGAAAATGGGAGGGAGAAAGGTTCGATATCTTTTGGTAACTGTCTGCAGATTTGAAATTATCTTTATGGCAGTTCCTTCTAACTCAGACACTTTCATGATGATGTCAACTTGTCCATTGGTTGCACGTTGCCCAGTAATGAGCTGTAACTCCCCACAACTTTTCAGTTATCAGAAGAGTGGACGTTTACTTGACGTGGCTTTGACCGTTGACCTTTTGATTCGTAGAGTAGCATGATGAGGCAACTATAGACTCTACGATTTCCTTTGTTGACTCAACGATCAACTTCTGAGAGATGCTGCAGTGGATGGCTTTGTCTTTCCTCCTTACTTCGATGCAGCATAGCTCAATCACTGATGTATTCAAACTTATCTCCTCAACTTGAATGGCTTAGCAGATGTCTCATTCTTCCGGTTCCTTGTGAACTGGTGTACCCTTTGGTAGGACTACGAACGTTGAGTTGTCTTCTACGATCGCTGAGGTTGAACTACGATCGTTTAGTCCTCTTCAAACTCAACTCTACGATCGTTGACTAACTTGGTTCTTTTGAGATGAACTAGATCAAGCATTCCTTCTGGGATAAGGTAGCTCAGGAAGGGCCAACCTCTTAGAGTGAGCTAAGGGTCAGGTTTGTCCCTGAGGAGCATTCCAGATGAAGTGCTATGGCAATGATTTGCAATAACATCTCATTAGACCTTTTCTGGTGGGGAGGTCTTCTACCAGCTTTAGATATCTGCATTGCTGAAATCGTGGTGTCCTCCTGCTCTTACGCTACGATCATATGTTTGATCGTAGGAACTTCATGATTATGGATTGGATGGCTGAAGGGTTATCAGTAGTACGTTTTGAGACGTTCCTACTAAATATGGATCTTCATTTGGTTCATCAGCCACAAAGTTTTGGGACTCTGTAGCTGGTACATCTCTTCCAGGTTTATTAGTACTGTTATTCCTTAACAGATCACTACTCCCCCATTGTTGATGTTGTCTTCTCAGATATATGTGATTCCTTCTCCTTCATGTTCATTTGAAGGTCGCTTGAAGATGTCTCCTTCATTTGGAATCATCATCATTGCTTAGTTTTTCCTTGTATTGTCGAGATGAGTATTTTCAGGATTGATCACTCTACGATCATTTGACAGCACTACGAACGTAGTCTCCTTTGACAGTCCTAAGATTGAGAAGTTCTGCTTCTTAATGAACTCCTTTTGTCTTAAGCTCAATGATCTTCTGTTGTGAGCTTCCCTTGCGGATCATTTTCATAAAGCATGCCTTTCTTGATATGAGTATATAGAATCCTCTCTATCTTATGTTGTATGGCATGCTCCCATATACAGATTTGCAGCCATGTGAGCTCCATTCCGGTTAGCTCAGAGGGTCTTCAAGGACAGGCTTGGACATATAGGAACTTTATCAGACTCATTTCTGAACAGTCCTTAGCCTTCTACTTCAGCATTCCTTAGTGTGGTCAGACTGACCAAGTACCTGCAGGTTTAAATATATTTCTATTTTTGGTACCCATAGTAAAATGGGTCCTGCTAGGTTAGTTTTCTAAAACCATGTTCCTCTTATTTGGATAATCATCATATTTATCACCAATAGACATATTCATGCATGCAACTATCTTATGATAATACATTTTGAGATGCATGATGGTGAGTGTGTGTGGGATTTGGCATCTAATAACACACTCTTTATCTATGTTGGTTTCATCATTTACTAGATTCTGTTCACAGTGTTTAAGTGTTCAGAGTAGGAATCAACTCTACGATTTATGAGTATCTAGTTGATCCATTGAGGTGATCAGTTTCTACAAATCAGCCAGATCCTTTTGTAGAACTGATCATACTCTATGAGTTGTCAAACACTTAGAACATAGGTTTGTACATACATACTAACCCACCAACAACGATTACTTCACATAAAGTTTATTAGGCCGATGATGATCTTATGACCTATTTCAGATTTCCTTCAAGATGTCATCTTCAACCTAAAACTTAGATGGAGAGAAAGTTTATAGTTATTTGAGTTTCCATCCTTAGGTTACTTTCTCTCTTCACCTTTTTAGGTAGATTATGACTTCCTGACAGAATCCAGTTATAGTTCACAAGGAGATGCAATTATGATGAATGCATTTATAATAGTGAGGAATAGTACCTTTTACTATATCGGTTACTAAAGCGATCATTTATCATGGATATCTTTTGAGTTTAGGTATTGATGAGCATGGCTTTACTTTTGCTCCTGACAGCTTATTGCTCTTGCTAACCTTTAATCAATCAGTAGTGGTCTTGAAGATATAGGCCAAGAGAATCTCAGCATTAAGATCTTTGACATCCTTTAGTCGTGTGAGTTTGCACCAAATTTGTTGGTTAGCCAGACATAAGTTTGAGAAGATCTTCTTTCTTCTCTCGATAATCATTTCTTAGCATGTATGGATTCTTCATTTTTCAGACTGGAGGATGCTTGACTCTTTGTCATTGACGTCTCTTGAGTGTTCTCGTCTGGTCTTAGGACTACAAGATTGACTGCAGGCTAGGATTGGTTTTGCTGATGTATCAATAGAGACCATGGACCAATCTCGAAAGCGACTTCTGTGTATATACACATTTAACCTATACACAATATTTTCAGCATGTGAGCTTATCTGCATATAACAAGTTACTTACTACTAAATTAAGTTTAGAACAATGTTAGTGCATTGGATCAGACTCAAAGCGATTAGCTTTTGAATATAGCATGAGAACCTGCTCTAATACCAATTGTTAGTTCCTAGAGGGCACAATATATCTAGAAGGGGGGTTGAATAGATCCTTTTTATTTCAAAAACTTTTCTGGTTTATATTATTTTGTTCATAATTAACATATGACAAACATAAGAATCTTTTCAAGCACAACGGAATAAGTAAAAGATCCCCTTCATTGATATATCCATAATCATACATACATTGTTCGTAGAGTAAGTTTAGTTGTAAGCAGTTAAAACATACATAGTAGTTATAGCAGTTATAGTACATAATGTAAATGACATAATATAAAAGACACAAGGGGTTTTAAGTGGTTGAGAGACTCAAGCTCCTAATCCACTCTTCCGCTTTCAACTAGCAGATTTCCACTAAGGAAGGCAAAGACCTGAATCACTAAGATTCCTTCAAGGCCGTGAGTCCTTGGAACTTGATTCACTAAGAACTCTTTAAGCCCAAAGAAGGCTTGGAACTTCGTTTAGTCCCTCCGGATAAGGACCCTCAGCCCTCGCTTCATTTATTCCTTTGGACATGAGGACCCTCAGAATCTCCTCGCTTCATTTAGTCCTTTCGAATGAGGGACCCTCAGAATCTGGCTTTGTTTAGTCCCTTTGGACAAGGACCCCTCAGGATCTGGCTTTGTTGAGTTGTTTGTTTGTTGTTGTTGGAGTCGGTGTTGAGCTGCTAAGATGTCTTCATGCTCTAAACATCTTCTATACTTAGCAGCTTGGCTTGATCATCCTTGAAGGGCAGCTGAGTGTTGCATGATGCTCAGCTTCTTAGGTTGCTCAACTACTCCGGATGACCCCTTGATGAACTGCCTTGAAGATCATTCTCCTTGGTACTTGATGACTGCATATGAGAGGCTTCCAAGCTGACTATAGGCTCTTTTATTAGGTACTTAGAAGCTTTCTAATGCTTGACACCAAGATGGCTTTTGTGATCTCCCTTCTGCTACTTGATGCCTTCTCATAATGGACTTGCTAAGATGACTGTAGGCTCTTCTCTATTGTACTTAGAGTCTTCTCATGATGGACATCAAGATGTCATGATGCCCTTCTTTCTCCCGGCAGTTCTGAACACTCTTCATGTAGTAAAACTCTCACTTCTACATTGTAGAACTCACACTTCTACTTCTTTCTTTATCTGACTTCTGAGTGTTCTTGGTGGATCGTAGAGTGAGCAGTCGGACTCAATGTTTCACGTGGTTTAGATCAGTCCACCTTCTCTCCAAACTTGGAAACTCCAACAACCTTTGATCTTTGAAGCTCTTTCTCATTTATACTCATTCCCAATCCTTCCGTTGGAAAGTAACCGTTGAAGGCTATTCAAATATCTTCACAGATCTCGAGTTGCTTGAGGTAGACTGCTTGATGTGACTTGTCATACTTTTTCTAACGCATAGCTTCATTGTTTCACCTACCCTATCGGATGTATCACTTTCTTGTCTTTCAAGTGTGTTGAAAGACTTTATTTCTTCTGATTTCTTGATCAGATGTTGTCCTTTTGCATCGATGCTCTTAATAAGAACTTGTCCGAATATTACCCTTCAGATTGAACCGTTGCCAATACTTCAGGCTTCAGCTATTCGAACTCTACGATTCTGATGCACGTCTTCATGGACCTGATCGTAATGTCTTGTTGAGTGTTGCTCGTTGACTAGTAGAGTTAATACTAAGATCCTGAAGAGTGTTGCTTGGATCTTCACTGTAGAACACCTCTTCCTTGTATTGTGCAGTGCTTCAATATTTCTGTTTGCTTCGACTGTTCTCAGATATTGATGGCCTAATTCCTTTCTCTGATCCCCTTATGAATATCAAGACACTTCATATTTGTGGCGCGTCCAGCTTGCTTTCTCCTTGTGATCTTCCGCTCACTTATCATCAATGAACTGACCCTGCACTTAATCACTTTAGCCTTGCTCTTCAGAAGCTGGCCAATATCTCAGTTCACCTTCCATCAGTTCCTTGTTTGTTTGGCAAGCACTACGATCTTGGTTGCTTCCAAGATCGTTGTCTTCTGTTCACTTGATAGCTACTGCACAAGATGAGTTTCCTTAGTCAACTTCTGAATTCTTCTTTAGATCTCCTTGTGGAAGACTTCATCACAAATGGCCTTACACCTCAATCTTGATGTTGATTGGGTTGGTGGTGAGTGCTCTCAAGTTCCCTTACTGTGGAATGCATCAGTGCCAACCAGAGTCTTCGTTCCTTTAGATATTCTGGGAGTGCTCATTTGTTGAGAACCGTATATTCTCTACGATTCATCCTTGGCGTTGTGAGCACTTCTGTTGAGGTCGTAGTTCTGCACTCTACGATTCAGCTTCGACTGTTGCAGACACTACAATCCCGAGATCAGATCTTGACACTCTACGATTTCTGCCTTCCTTGTTGTCTTCATCTGATCTTGCTTGACTACAATCTCTGCATATAATCAATAGACTCTACGAACTCAGAGTGTGATCTACGATCCTTGACTTGGCTTTGGCATCAGTAGACTCTACGACTATAAGTGTAGTCTACGTATCTGTCTTGGCTTCGGCAGATGACCGGTCGGCTCTTAGGAAGGCTGTCTCTACAATTCTGAACATGACTTCCTCAGCACACTACGATCCCGAGGAAACTCTACTCGATACACTACGATCCTTCTTCGTTTCCCCTGGCAGTCTTTGAACTCCGAGATCTACTATCTTGCATACTCCTATTCTGCCTCGATAGCTCTTGAGTTAACCTTGACTCACCTGGTAGACTATGACTTCTGGTGCAGTGCTCGATGATCAGACTAGCCTATCTATTACATCATAAGATCAACCTAAGAAACTTGATATTTCTATATTTATAGTCCTTGTACATCATTTCTTTTTAAGGAGTTTACAAAGCTGTTTTGCTTATGTAGGATCAACCTAACATATTTGATCAATTCATTCTAAGTCCTTGTACATATATTTCTATTATCTATCAAAGGACTTTAGAGCTTTTCTTAATGCAAGCATACTTGCATATTCATTCATATATATCATAATCAAACCATATCTTAAATAGGAATATCATTCACATGTTTATTCCTGACACAGCTCTTGCTTGATTTGTCTCCCACCAGTAATTAGCTTCTCCCTTCATTAAGTCTGTCGCAAAAGTCGTCTTCTGCTCTTCTGCCACAAGTGCAATGATGAATGTTTTCTCCATCTCCTTCACCCAAGTTTGGGCTTCAATTGGATCTGTGGTCCCTTTGAATTCAGGCGGTCCTATTGCTTTAAAGTCCTTGAAATGTGCCAATCTTTCAGTTGGTTGATTTCTCGATCTTCCTCTTGCAGATGGAGCTCTATTTTCCATAGCTTCGGCTATCATATTTGCAAAGTTTTGCATTGGGTCAGCTTGACCCCCTTCATTATTTACCGACTGCTCTTCTCTTTGATTTCGATTATGTCGTCTAGGCGGCATGATCTAGTTTAAAAAAAATCTTACATTAATTCTTTTTCCCTATACCAATTCTTAACACAATAAGAATTCTACACATAATTCTCATATAATCACATATTTATTCAAATAGCACATAGTACATATAGTACTTAACACATTTACTATCTTTTTTCTTTTTTTTTTAATCATATCAGGATTAACAACACAATCTTTACACAAAAAGTTGCAATTCTCCATTTACACATAGTTATTTCCAGTTTGTCAAACTTACCACACTTATGAGTTCAGGAACTTGCCACAATTATATGAGTGTATGAACTTATCCTACTCAGACATTTGGCATCCATTCGCTGAGGGGTTCAAAATAATTCATATAATTATGAGTCATGAACTTACCATAAGTATGAGTTTTAAGAACTTACAAAGTAATCTTAATCCTATGTTCATATAGAAAATAAAGATTTCTTTCAGACAAACATATTATTGCATTTATATTCATGTAAATAATATATAGTACTTTTCAGTACACTGCACATACAGCTACAAACGGTTACTATCCCATTGTGACAAAAGTCGGGATTCATTACTACAACTTTACACAAAAAGTGGAGGCATACAAAATTTATCTCCTATTCCTACCAAAGCGAATAGTATACTCCAAAAGATTATACTCCTCACTCTTAATCTTTCTTCCGTCCACTTCCTCCATCTTTCTTCCTTTTAGGACAATTCTTAACCCTATAACTCGTTCCACCACATGCAAAACATCCTCCTTTCTTTGGTTTAGGACAATTTGGTGATAGATGTCCTTCCTGACCACAATTGTAACACACATTCTTACCCCACATACATTCCCCCACATGGTTCTTTCCACACTTGCCACATACTTGTTTCTTCTTTGAATGTGAATTCTCTGTGTTGTTGTCACTGTCGTAGTTCTTTTTCCTTTTATTACTCTTCTTTTTCTTACCTACCTCTTTAGTTAATATACTACACTTAACCCTCATTCTATCGACTTATGCCTTCCAATTATTTCGTTCTTCTGTCATCTCGCGTAATGCTCTTTCTGTCTTCCATAATTCCTCCAAAAGAAATACTTTTAGTCCTTGAGTCTTGAACTTCTGCAGATGCTTGACCTTCTTCGATTGCTACTTTTCCTTCTTCCCCATCTTTAATTTTTATTTTTGGCTACACTTTTGTCTCTTTGGAATATACTTCTTCCTCTTCATCCAGCTCCATCTCAAGGTACTCGTCATGATCGCTTGCTAGATTTACCGCAGGTTCATCGCTTAAAACTTACTTAACTAACTCACTCTGAGTTGGCACCTCGGCTAATGGCATTGGTGCAACAGTCGCGGGCATCTACATACTCATCTTATCTTCTCCTGACATCCTACAATCAGTTTAAACAACTTGATTAGTACTTCACCAATACAAACTTCTCACACTAAGTGTTCTCATATCTCACTATCAATACATTTTATTAATCTCCCACTTAGTACTCTAAATGAGTATTCTCTATCACGCTTATGGTTATAATCCTAGGGTTTTCCCACCCACTTAAGGTTTATAACCCATGACTTTGATACCAACTCCGTGGCGCCCCAAATTCGCAAGTTACACGACCCTCGAGTTTGGTGCTCACGATCCATAATATAATAACATCTAACTACCCATTCATTGATGAATATAAACTTATATAAAGTTAATTAATAGGTTAACAACATTATCCGGGTCATCTAACCTTAACATTACAAATTTACCACCGTAGATATACAAAAGGGTTTACAAAACAACATAGTAAATATGCTTAACATAAAACTACTCCAACACTATGCCTTTGCCTTTGTTACGCTTAGCCATTTCTGGCCTCATCGTTCCTAATTTGAAATATTTTATTTAGCAAGGGTGAGCAACAAGTTTGCCCATGCAAGTTAAGATATACAATAAATGATATATATATCATGAATAGGAGAGTCTAGCTTGTATAGAGCTTGAAGAACAATCAAACGATTTGAGATAAGCGGAATAATAATTCAATCTCAATAATAAAACTTTCTACTATTTCATCTTTGAATAACATATCCGATATGAAAGAGTATAATTCTTTCAAATTTCAATAATATTCAATTGAATAAAAGGAATTAACAATCTTTATAACGATCTTCAATAAAGTGGGATATACCCAGATTTTTCATCTTTGAGTGATCACAGAGGACCATGAACTAATAGAGGAATCATTTAGTTATTAAAACTAAATTACCACAAGAATATAAATTAGTTATAAAACTAAACTATACTCTTACGCGTAAGTTGAAGTGGCCAACTCCTTTGTACCCTATATTATGCATAATACTCAACAATAAGCGCATAGATCGATTTCGACATTAAAATTTGTTCATCTCAGTCTTACTTCACGAGTCTGTACCACAACAATATGGTTTGAATTACTTTCAAAGAAACACTATGATTTCAATAATTAATAACAATACTAATCTAGCCGAAATAGATGGCATAGATCTTCCGATGACAATTTTGTTCATAATATTTCATGCTTTAACAAATATTAGTCTCGCCAAAATAATTTGCTAAGACGGGATTTATAAATAGTTCAAATAATAGAACATTATTCAATTATTCACAATTATTATAGATGTGAATAACTATCAATAATTATTCACTACTATGCTTGAAAAATAGTAACTCAAGTTTAGTTAGGAAACTTGCCTTTCGTGTTGATTACTGCTACACAATATAATTAACTGCGTTCGTAAGACCTATAATCAATAATGTCGGTCAAACAATTAGTACAATTTTTTATAACGCACAACACTGTAATTCACAGTAAATCTTCTCCTAGACACATTACCACATTGTCGCATCAGTGTTAATAACCTATATAAACACTTAACAAGTCTAACTAGATCGGTCTGGTTGGACTTTGGTTCATTCTCAGTGTTCTGGTCACCCTATCCGACAATTAACACATTGATTGTCAATTAAACTTGGTCTCGAAGCTTCAATATTATTTTAGATAAATTAAATATCATTTATAATATTTTTCGGAAACTTTTAATAATTTATAAATAATTATTATAATTTATAATAATTTTTCCAACACTTAAATCATTTTTAAATGATTTAATTATCAAATAAACTTATCATTATTAATATTTAATAATATAAAAATATTAATAACATACTTGTCAAAATACTAAAGTTATTATTATATTTTAAATCATTAATATTCTACTTAAATGATTTTTAAAATAATTAAAATCATTTTAAATCATCACCATTAATATTTAAATATTAATGAAATTATTATCAAAATATTAAAAGTCATTAATTATAACTTAAAATATTTTTAAATCATTCTTCTCATTTTTAAATAATTTTTAAATCAATAAAATCATTTTTAATTCATTTATTTAATTAAATAAATAAATAATCAAATATCATTAATATTAATTTATTAATGAGAATTCTCCAAAAATATTGAAAATTATATTTATAATTCAAAATATTTTCTAACACTTTATTCTTATTTAAAATGATTTTTAAATTAATAAAATAAAATCATTTTTATCTTATATATTTAATTTAATAATTAAATAAATCTAATATCATTAATATTAATTTATTAATGAAAATTCTCCAAAAAATATTAAAAGTTACATTTTATAACTCAAAATATTTTTAAATACATTATTCTTATTTAAAATGATTTTTATATAATTAAAATCATTTTTCTCTAATTTATTTAATACACTAATTAAATAAATTAAATAGCATTAATATTCAAATAATTATAATTATTAATGAAAAATATTTCAAATAGTCAGAAAGTATTTTTCATAATTTAAAATAATTTTTAAAACTATTTTTGGTAATTTTATAATTTATTTATATTTTTAAGTATTTTCCGGAATATTCAAAAAATAAAATAATTAAAACCATCGATATAGCCCTTTAGCGACACAAAGCGTCGTTGTTGGTGTACTTGAGCCTCAAGAACACTGACAGCTTCGTGTTTAAGGGTCATCGTTTGACCACGATTGATTCTCTATGTAATGCGTTTCTGGGCTATCTTGAAACGTGATTGTGTAGTGTTTATGTAACACTACAACATCCAAGCATCATATTAGTCATACAACAAAACAACAAAACGATCTAATCTCTCAAACATTCTGTCAGACGAAATCTAGGTTTTCTGGGTAACCCAGAAACCCAAACAGTGTTTACTAGACACTTTCAATCACGATTTGATCAAGGTTCTGATCATCTTATGGGTGTGTTCTTGGTTCCAACAGGTATTACACATTACAAGGAACAATATCATAACACTAAATCAGTTCGAATACATCAAAATCACCATATTTAATCTGGTCAAACATTGTCAGAAATTGTGTTCTTCCGGTTTCTGGGTTTTCCAGAAACGGCAACCATGATCGACAGGCCTAATTTGACCATTTCCTCTCTTCGATCTGATGATGGTTTAAAGGATCTGAAGGCATAGATCTACACTCCAGACAATAGACTACAAGTATATGACAACAACATCAACATAACACTAAAAACCGGACAGATCAAGAGGCTTAAAATCATTGTCAGACGCTGATCATGCATTTCTGGGTTACCCAGATTACACTAGGTCATGCCCGGTCAACGGGTTTTGACCGATTATATCTTCGAATCCAGACATTTAATGACTCTGATTTCTTTTGAAGACTAAAGACCACATACCAGGCTACATGTAACAACGTTAAAACATCCGAAAACATAAACGAACAAGAATCTATGGCACTTGACATTTGCTTTTCAGACCAAAAAATTTGTTCTTTGACAGTTTTGAAAATCCTTCCTTTTAAAGCATTTTGATGTTTTGGATCTATGGTATACACCATAGATCATCATAAAACATCATATTACACTTATAAAAACACAAAATCACAAACTCTAACTTGGCATACATGATCAAAATATAAATCTAGGGTTTATACCTCTCTTATCAAATCTTGGATCTTGATCTTCCTAAATGATCTTGGGTGTTTAGTAAACATTTATGTGGTGAGTTACTTTGCTTTTTCAGACTTTTGAAAGAGAATGAGAGTTGGTGAGAGCTTGTATGCAAAATGTCTAATAAAATGGACTTTCTCTCTCTAAATCTCTTATATAAGCTTAGATGTTGCTTGGATCTAAGATTTTCGGCTGATTTGGCTGGTGTTTTGTCTCACAAAGTCAAAGTAGTTGTTAACCCACTAAAGTTGCTAGCATTTTTACAAGTTATCATTTAAAGAAAATGATAAATGGCATTTTGGTCATTTGTATTTTATTTTTAATGGCATACTTGGAATTTGTCACACCCTTAGGGTTTAACCCTTAGGTTTTAACCCTTAGGGTTTAAACCTAAGGTTCTAAACCTTAAGTTTTAAATCACTAACTTTCTAGGATTTTCTAAATAAGGGTTTTAATTCAGAAAATTAAAATTTTGAAACTAAAATTAGGCTTTCCTAATTAAGTTAGGTTTTCTTAATCATATCAACGTTTAATAAATATATTAGGCCTTCAAATTAGGATTAGGGTTGCCTAATTAGGGTTTATAAATCTCGAATATGAAATTAGGGTTTTAAGTAGAAAACTTAAAATTTCTAAATTAGAATTAGGGTTTGTAAAATAGAAATTAAGATAACTAAAATATAATTAGGGTTTTCTAATCATATTAAAGTTTAATAAATACCTTAGGCTTGTCAATTAGGATTAGAGTTTCCTAATTTAGGGTTTAGGATTCCCAAATTTAAAATTAGGGTTTTCCGGCTTTCGATTAGGGTTTCTAACGGTACGTTAAGGTTTCTAACCCTGAGATTAGGTTTTCTAATCTCTTATTAGGGTTTATAAATTTTAAACCTTATCCGATCAATCATTGATCAAAATCTCTATACAGTACAAACACGTACTTATCATAATAATTATTTTAATTATATTTTCTATCGACTCCCTATCCGGACTTAGGGTTAGGGTTTCTATTCTCCGTTAAGCACAACTCTACTCTTAAATTTATTAGTCAATACACAAATTGACCTTCTCGAGACTCGTATCACAGAAACTTGTCACAAAATTAATAATCAATATTAATATTAAATAATAAAAAAATTATTCAAAAATTTTGGATTATTCAAAATCTCGGGTTATCACGGTTGTCTCATGCTAGCAACTATGAACGCTGAGCTTCATAAGCAACATGAGTTGATGGATGCTTATGAGATGATCGAGCATCTCAAGAAGGGCATGCTCGACAGGAAAGGTATGATACAAGCAAAGCGTTGTATCACTGCAAAATGGGTGAACGTGATCCAGTTGGTCCACATGTGCTGAAAATGATTGGGTATATTAAGCTCCTTGATAGGTTGGGTTTTTCGATTACTCCAGAAGCCCAAACTGATCTTATTTTGCAATCATTGAACATCAGCTACTCTCAATTTTTTATGAATTACCTCATGAATGAAATTCTGAAACCCCTTACTGAGTTGTTGAGCATGTTAAGAACTGCTGAGAACAACATGAAAAAGGCAAGACCCGCTCCCATAATGATAGTGCAAAAGGGGAATGCTAAGGAAAATTGGAAAGGCAAGAAGAAGATAAGATCTAAATCTTTTGCCAATCCCAATTACAAAACTAAACAGGCTTTAAAACCTAAAGGTGGGGTGGCTAAAGAAGGTGATTGTCACTTATGTGGAAAACCTGGACACCGGAAGAGGAACTGTCATGCTTATTTGAAAGAAGTGAAGAAAAGGAAAGGAAGTGTGACTTCTGATTCAGGTATATATGTTATAGAAGTCAACTTGTCTACTTCTACATCATGGGTATTGGATACTAAATGTGGTTCTCACATTTGTGTTAATGTACTGGAACTCCGAAAGAGTAGGACTTTGGTGAAAGGAGAGGTTGACCTACGAGTTGGAAATGGAGCAAAATTTGCTGCACTGGCCGTAGGAACTTATCATTTATCTTTGCCCACTGGGCTAGTATTAGAATTAGAGGATTGTTATTATGTGCCCGCTATAAGCCAAAACATTATTTTTGTTTTTTGTTTGGACAAGAAAGGTTTTTCATTTATAATAAAGAACAATCGTTATTCGTTTTACTTAAATGATATATGTTATGGTGTTGCACAATTGTTTAATGGTCTTTATATTCTTGATTTAGAAATGCCTATCTATAACATAAATACAAAATGATTTAAATCAAATGATTCAAATCTGACATATCTCTGGCACTGTCGTTTAGGCCATATAAATGAGAAACGCATTTCCAAACTCCATAAAGATGGGTTTTTGGATTCATTTGATTTTGAATCATATGAGAAATGCGAGTCTTGTTTATTAGGCAAGATGACTAAAGCTCCTTTCACTGGACACAGTGAACGGGCTAGCGATGTATTGGGACTTATACATAGTGATGTATGTGGATCCATGAGTTCGTTAGCAAGAGGTAGGTTTTATTACTTCATTACATTTACTGATAACTTCAGTAGATATGGATATGTATATCTTATGAGACACAAATCCGAATCCTTTGAAAAGTTCAAGGAATTCAAGAATGAAGTTCAAAACCAATTTGGCAAAAACATAAAAGCCCTTCGATCCGATCGAGGAGGTGAATACTTAAGCCAAGACTTTGATGACCTTCTAAAGGAGTGTGATATTATATCACAACTCACTCCACCTGGAACACCACAATAGAATGGTGTATCTAAGAGGAGGAATCGTACCTTGTTGGACATGGTACGATCAATGATGAGACATGCAGATCTTCCAATAGCTTCTGGGGTCATGCCCTAGAGACAGCTGCATTCACACTTAACTGAAAGTAGTATGCACATAAGCCAATCATGTTTGATGATAAAGCATATACTTTGTAAACAATCTTATTCATTTATTAATAAAAAGTATTAATTTATTAAAGGCTTTAATTATCTACATGATGTTTTATAATATGTGATAAACTCATAGTTTTAAGCAGTGCTTTTAGAATAATGATGATGATCATTCTAATGAGATCTAAATTCTTAAAAAGCTTAAAACTAAAATAGTTCCCAATCGTTGGATTACTAAATTGGGGATTAGTGAATCCAGGATAGATTGGTACATCGTTGCTTGCTTCGTTGGATGAGGATGATTGATCTCATGATCATTTGTGTGGAACACTAAAAAGCAAGTATGTAGGTGCTTATTAGAGAATAAGTTCTTTGAGCATTGGCTCGCATTAATGGAGTTTTACTTACATGTCAATAGGAATTCCTGTAGTGATAGTAGTACAAGTGATCCTTGGACTTGAGATCATCATAGTATCTTGTGTATGATGAGTTATACTTTGATTTATTCCTTAAGACCCTTGGGGTATATCAAAGGGTATGCTTGGGTATAATAAGTTGTACATGGAGATAATGTATGATCAATAAAGAATCTACCACTTCTAGTAAAAGAAGAGAAATGTCATATGTGATTCGATAAATGACAACCTAGTAGTTCTTGGCCAAGGCAGAATGAAATTAGAAAGGACTTTCTAATTTGTATTATTTGGTGTTGTGCATTTAAGAGTCGAAATACATATAATTAAATAAAATAACACTACTACAAAACAGTAAATAGACAACGCGAAAAAAATGTTGTGATTTCAGTCAAGAAAACGTCGTGGTTAAGGGTGTCATCTATTTGATACCCTTTCTCAACGTTTTAAAAACGTTGTAGTTAAGCACAATACACAACGTTTTTTAAGAAAAAAACGTTGTAGATTTGTTTTTCAAGAATTAACAGATGCTTAAAAACGTTGTAGTAGGTATGATTCCACAACGTTTTTTGAATAAAAACGTTGTTGTTTAGTATATCAGACAACGTTTAGGCACATTTACACAACGTTTTTAAAATGTTGTAGATTAAAAAAAAAGGAAAAAAAAAGTTATAATTCACCTACATTACCAATACACCTGCAATATACTAATGTCATGATATATAGCTAAAAGGTCTAAATTCTCATTTAAATTTAAAGCCAAAATGTATCAACCATTCAAAATACATCCCAATAATACCATTTGTTTCTGAGTTTCAAATTACTACATCTACAAAATCTATACCAAACTATCCATAAACCTTTGAAGTGCCAGATATCTGCAAATGACAATAAGCTGCAGTTATACTCAAAGTTCAAACTAAAATACAGCCACACCTAACCAATAAAGCAGAAATAGGAAAGAGAAATACTCAAAGTTCAAGCTAATTTTTGTGCCATTTTCTTTTGCTGATTTTGAGCAGTCCCAACCTAGATGCCATCAATGTATACTTCAATAGTTGCTAAATTGCCACTTCGAGTAGCTTTGTACTCCAAGCCTTCAGCCTGTTGTTGACACCTTTCTTGCAGTTCCCGCACTGGATGCATAGGGAGTGTTTCTGGAGTGACCATAGGATCAAATAAAGGTTGGAAGACCTGTTATTGTAACAAAATTTTAATAAATGAACCTTTAAGTCCGGAAATCACAACTCGTCCCCAAAAGTATAAGAAGATCAGTGGATTCTATAGAAACCAACCTGCCAAACAACACCAGTATCACGAACAATTGCATACATGTAATGATAAACGGTATATAGCTTTGTGTTAAACTGATAATAATCAATATCTGATGCTATTGCAAATGACAGATAAGCTATGGGCAACTTCTACATCTAGTTTTATTACTATCACACAATAATCATCCAGCAATACTATGACCTCTTTTTCTGCATTTCGTATTTCACATCCTATAATCAAAATTTTGTTATCCAAGTCTCTTGACCTATGATACTTGGAGAAAAGAATTCCAAATCTCAAATGAATAATACTGTTTTCAAGAGGATTTCTTGAATTTTGCATTTTTAGACCAACTCACAGATACATAGTTAAAAATGAAGCACAAATAGCACAACCATCCAAAAATATGGATTCTAATCACTTCAAAGAATTATCAAAAATTATAGTGCAAAGAAGAATAGTACATATGCATTAACAAAACCATATATGCTTTATTACCTTGACGGTGCAGTCACATAGTAAGCAAGACCACCAACCGGGACTGATTGACCTGAATATTCAGATTCTTACCATTTGCCCAACAGATTTACCAAGAAATTTCCACTGTACTTCCTATACAGCAACTGTAAATAAACAAATGGTATTATACAATTTCATCAACCAGGAGAAAGTAAAATACTTCAGCTACACCAACACATGTAAGAACCAGTACCTGAGAAATGAAATAAAGGTTTGATACAAGTGCAGACTGAAGAATTATAGGCATGTTGGAAGTGTAGAATAGCTTTATTGGGTAGGAGCCCTGTTGTCCACGAGCATGAACAATAATGAGAATAGCATTCCCAACACCAAGTTGACTGACACTGCCATACATCCCTGACAGAACATAAGCAACAGCCTCACCAACAGCAATCAGGATACCGAGCAACTTCTGATTATTATATATGGTGACAAAAGGAATTTAACACTACTTGAGAACACGCTAAAGAACACACTAAAGAACAGAAACACACTACAACAAAGCACCTGTTAACTGCTTAAACTCTACCAACATCCACCAATCTCCATAAAATGTTTTTATTTACACATTAGCCATTACTAAAAAATGATAAGAAGTTTATTCAAAGAGACTTCCAAATTATCACTGAAATTACTGTGCCAAAACTATTCAGCTTTTATCAAATCTTAAAGTGTTGAATCTTATCATGGCATTTGTACTGCCTCTCTGAGGCATCTGATCTAAAATTATTGACAATTCTGCATGAAAAATAACTCCAGTTTTTGGAATTTTTTGACCAGCAGATGGGGACATAGCCTGGCATCAAGAAAATAAGGCCAACATAAAAATATTTAAAATGTGGTTAATTCTCGTCAGCCTACCAAGCCATATGTGCTCTACCCTTGTCATTTGACATTAACAAATAACTCAATTATTATATTTAACCTTCTTCTACCAATTTAAATTTAACTTATGGAAAAGAGAGGAGGAGGGGGGTCAAACCCATCATTTACTTTTCAAGTTATACTAGTACAAAGAACACAACTTTCAGTACAAACTAAATGCAGATAATATTCAATAACTACAAATCTGAATATAGAAACCTTTCCACTACAATCTAATTAATAGTCCAGTCTTGACACTTAATTCAGGATGAAGAGAATATATGTTTACTCTTGTGAGGCATTAGTAATGTTAATAAGATTTGAACAGTCTAGTCACAAAGATGATATGTTATATATTTACAAGTTTATCAAAATGTGCATAGTTTTATTTTATTTGCAATTTGTTATTTATCAGTTGATTATCACTTTCTCCAATGACCCAATACACATTCCTGTATCAGGAAATTCTTTTTTTTTATTTTCTTTGTGCAATTGTCCTGAGGTAGAGCTTTCTTAGGAGTGTGTATTATTTCTAAGAATGAAAAAAGTTGGACCCAAAGATAATAAAACATCAAGTTTGAAATATTGAATGACATATGGTACCTTGATTTGTTAATATAACAAATTTTATTCAAACTGGACAATAAACTACGGGTGATCATATCATTTGCTGTTTGTTTCTGTCATTCATATCTTGTTTGTGGTTAAACATGAAAGTACTATTAACCAAGTAAAACTCAGTAGCACATGCATAATTCCCCATCATAGAAATCAATAAGTTATCTCTCTTTCTAATGGTTGATTCTAGAAGACAGAAAATAAATTCCTTTTGTCACCATATATAATAATCAGACTCAAGTAGTGTTAAACTCTCATTCGCACACTAAAGAACAGAACACACTAAAGAACAGAAAGGAACTTACAGAAGAAATACCTGAACTTCAATTGCAGCCTCTCGGCTTACAGTCAACATCTGTACAAAGAAGTTGCCAGAATTTACCGTAAAAGTGGTTGACCTTTATTCCTTCTTCATTATGGACTTTGATACCTGCAACCTGCAAATCGGAGTAAGAGCAACCAAAATGGCTTCTTTAATGCACAAGAACTATTTCTAAATCAACACCAACATATTTCCCAAAAATTGGCTTCTTTACTTGTCCATATCAAAACTGATGCACAAGTAACTTCCAAAGAACACTTCTATTTCTAAATCATTCCAATTCCCACAGAGTTGCATCCCGAAATAACTTAAACAGAGCTTCTTACCTTATCTGTCTGCTTAAAAACAGAGGATATCACAGGGACTATTTGCATCTTGTTAGTGAAGTGAACTATCCCAAGCAGTCCTTTCAGTTGTTGCAATGATACAATGACTGCTGCACCAGCCATGAACCCAACAAGAGTTGCATTCGATAGAAAATCAATTACAAATCCCAACCTGTCAATATCCTGGTTCATATCAATAAAGAGATACTATTATCCACTTCAGCCTTAATTGTTTCATCAATGGGTTTCACAATTTTATTCAAGAACGCATTGTTTCGTGAATGCACATAACAAGATTAAAGCAATTATCTCCAAATAAAAACATGTGATGCCTTTTTAAAAAAATGAATGTTGAAATAAATGATTCAAAAAACACACCTCCCCAGGTCTGCAATGACCTTCTTGAGCAAGAGCAACATGGCATACACCTTTATAATCTGGGTTAGCCTGTGAAAAACACAAGTGAACTTTAATCAATAGAAATAAAGAAAGTATTATGTACAATCTTTCATCATCTACAAAACTCAAATTGATAGTGCCACATAGTTTAGACGAGGACAAATTTTTTACACAAAGATAAGCAATAGAAATAAAAAATTTAATCAGAAATAAAAAATTTCTTACAATAACCCCATCAATTCAATCAGAAAAGAAACTAGAAGAAAGGAGGAAGGCAAAAGGACAAAAAAATTAAGGGTGTATGCATACCTTATCATAGTAAGCTTCGAGCTTGATAAGTGGTGCAAACACATTTTGATACTGCAACAGAAACAAGAACAACTTATCAGCAAAAAATCCCAGAGAGATAATAGCGGCAGCTGCTAATCCCTCAATAACAGCATTCTCATGGTGTAGACCAAAAATGTTGAGACAAAAACTTACCGGTCCGAGACTTGAGCTCGAGCGGCGTGTTCAGACCACTAAACTCACAGGTACTACTACAAGCTACAGTAGTAATTATCAGCGGTCTCCCATTTGTCGGAACAGTACGAGTAATCGGGCGGCGATTATAGGCGATGGTGGTCGTGGAGACTGAAGAAGAGAATCGAATCTTCACCGAGAAAGGTAACGATTTCAAAACGGAGGGATTGTTGTATGAAAGGCAGCAGTCCCATTGCTATGTTTCTTTCCCATTTTTCATGAGAACCAGAAAAAGAAGAAAAAAAGAGAGATTTGCGAACATAGATAATGGAGTTAGGGTTTGAGGACTTCAAAAACGAAAAGGGAACAATTCCATTTTTTTTTTTACGTGACTCCCAGGCACATACCTCCGTGTTTTTCTTCATACACAACGTTTTTTTTAAAAAAAAAATTATAACCTTAAATACATAACCTTTTTCATATGTATCTACAACGTTTTAATAAAAAATATTATGAAAATAAATATCATAATGTTTTTTATAAAAACGTTGTAGTTTAAGTGTTGTCTATTTATTATTTTATAATAGTGTAAGACTTGACAATAATTTCATGTCTTATATCTTAATTTGGACATTGTACGGTGGAATGATTGAATTGTACGGTAACGATTTATTCAAAGGTTCTTTTATGATTAATGTTGAAATTTATATTATCTGAAAAGTCGTTGATCGCTAGGGAGGTTTATCCCTATTGTAGAATAAATATTATTTATTTAAATAAATTAATAATTTAATTTATTTATTTAAATAAGATTAGAATTGTTCTAATTGATTTATTCACAACCGGTTTAATATGGAGAACCTAAAGGGTCACACAATAAAATGAAGAATAATTATTTAAGAAGTTAATGGCATAATCGTAATAATATGTTAAGTGTATTTAATTTAATCTATGGTGATAGAATAAATTAAATAGCTTAATATTTATTATTTAATATTTTAGAAATATTAAATATTAATTAATAAGAGGAGTCTTATTAATATTATTACAATTATTATTATTTTAATTTCCAAAGGAGTTTGAAAATTAATTTAATATTAGTACTCTCATTTATTCCTAATAAGATTAGGAGGCTAATTAATTAAAAGATTTTAATTAATTAAAATAAAACTCAATTCCTTAATTGTTAAGGAGGTTTGCCCACATCTATAAATAAGAAGAGTTTTATTATGGGTGAGGTGGTTGTTGACTTTTTCACAACATACGTGATTCCAACAGTTGGAGAGTACGCTTCTTTTCTATGAGAAATAGAAAACTAGGGTTTAGTCAATCACCCTTCTTTTTGAATATTTCTTCTTCCATGGTGGATCACCTCTAGAGGCCAAACACTTGGGTGGCTAACGTTGATCAAAGGAAGGAACCAAACCTGGTGGATTCAAGTTGAACGTGAAAAGGATTTGGAGGTGAACTTGTACCTGAGGAAGCTCGAATCTTCAAGGGTGTGATTCTTGTTCTTTATCTTTTCGTTTAATTATTAATTGTGCATAAAGGATGATCCGGGTATATGGTTTGTAAAATTTTAAACTCTGATTTTACACGTTTTCGCTTATTTTGTGCAATTTGATTGCGTTTATGAATATTAAAAACCTAACATTAACCGTGTTCCTACAAAGACGGTTCAGAAGACACCATATGAGATGTGGACTGGGAAATGTCCTTGTCGACGTCGGGATTTTTGGGTGTCCCTTTCCGTTACTTGTTCTTTGGTGTTCTCATTTTAGGTGAGATTTGTTTGAAAAAAAAAGTGAAAAAGGTCTGACATGTATAATGTCGACGATGGGACTGTTAAGAGTCGCCAGTTGATTTTTTAAATGGTTGTACCAACACAACCGAGAAAAGGTTTGCATATTGACCCGGTGATGTGACAACGATATCTGAATGCCCATGAAACCGAGATTCATTTAGGGTTCGGGGACTTGGTTATGCGAAGGGAAGGTGTTAGGCACCCCGACATCCGTGTTACCACGATGGCCCGCCTCTTTTCAAAAAAAACTATTATCCGAGTGTGTGTGTGGGGAAATTGATGTGTTATATATGAAAGTTATGCGAGGCCTCGTTCGAGCCTATATACTGTGGTTTGAATTTATGTAAAAATTCGGTTTTTAGCAAGATATGGCAATGATGTTTTATAAAAGAGGTTTTTCAAACCACGATGCTCAATAGGAATTAAGACCTTTTACACTCCCATTTTTATTAAGTGAGCAGATGGATTGATTTTATTTGACGGATGCGAGGCATACGTATGAAAAATAATATATATAAAAATAATGCCGACTTCCTCGTGGGTATGGAAACCATCTGAGGAAATACGGACATCATGAAAATAATTTACAAAGCTAACTACATATTTGAAAATGTCCATCATGAGGAACCGAATCTAGATCCAATGAGATGAATCGTGATCAAATGATTCCTAAGCATACGTAATATTGCAATTTGTATAAAAGCAATAAGCGGTATATATATAAAAGCGGTAAATATATATATCTACGACAGGATCACCAACCACGAAGCACCTCCATGGGGATCAAAAATATAAATAAAGTCAGTAGATCTGGCCAACCGCCACGAAGGAAATTTCAAAGTGAGATGAGAATGTAAATAAAGTCAGAAATGGGATCAATCGCCACGTAAGTAAACTCAGGCGGAGACGAAATGTAAAGAAAGTTGTAAAAACAATCAAGCGCCACTTAAGGGAACTCAGTAGAGGACAAAATAAATAAATAAATAAATATATATATATATATATATATATATATATATATACACGTATATATATATATATATATGTGTATAAAAGCAATAAACGATCGGATGTAAAATTGGGCTCATCGAACATAGTTAGAACCCACGATTATATATATATATATATATATATATATATATATATATATATATATATATATATATATATATATATATATATATATATATAAAAGCTTAGTAAAATTACTTGCATCAAGTCTAGGCTCATCTAACAAAGTCCTACATACGGTTGATATATATATATATATATATATATATATATATATATATATATATATATATATATATATATATATATATATATATATATATATATATATATATAAATATTAATAAACGCACTGCATCAAAGTCAGGCTCATCGAACAAAGTCAAATGCATGGTTAATATATATATATATATATATATATATATATATATATATATATATATATATATATATATATATATATATTAAAGTAGTAACGCTCGGGGCATCAAGTCTAGGCTCAATTGAGGCATAACTTCGATAATGTTAGTAATATATATATATATATAAATATATATATATATATATATATATATATATATATATATATATATCTGATGGAATGAAACCACGGACCAAGTTCGAGGCAAAAGCAAGCAACACGACTCTCAACGTGTAGAAGGGTGTGTGCAAAGATGAAGAGAAAGACTCTAAAGTGTGTGAGAAGGCTTACGGTGGACCGATAAAAGGGCTTCTATATCTTTAGAGTGGGTAAACTTTGGGCTTTTGTGGGTACAAAAGAGGCTATATATGAGCTCACAAGTGTTTGAAAGTGGGAAAATATACAGCATGGTATAGTCTGAGCAAATTGTCTGCAGGTTTCCCGTCTTTTTCTCTTAAAATCAAAGACCCGAGCCTCTTATTTATAGGCAAAGGGTTCATAGTGTACTGCTGGCTCACCTTGCAGTGTACCAGAGGTGGGTCGGGTCGGCCCGATTGCGTAAAGTCCAGTCGTCTCGAAATATGTGCACTCAAAATCGTAATGTCCACTCGAATTTTGAGAAGTGCAATCCGCATCCGTTTTGAGGTATTCGGGACCTATTTGGACCGCCGTTGTCGAGAGTCATACGATGGCATGGGATTAGAGTTTGTCTGAAGTCTTTGAAGATGGGGACGATGCCTCCGGTCTTGAGCTTTAACTTTCATCTGTTACCCGCATAATAGTCACCGGATTGGTTAGCCTTGTGGGACATTGTTGCGTAGAGGCGAGACATGGCATCGTGTTGGGACGAGATGGCAATGTTGCCTTACCACCGTATTCTTCACGGATTGGCCGATAAGCAGAGCGTTGCTCGAGACTTCACCGAGATTGAATTTGCTGATTTGTCAAGGTCCTCATTGTCATCTTTGAGGCGTGCCTATCTTCCCGATGTTATTGCCGGGTTGGCACAGTGTATTTTATTGTGAGTGCCCAGATTTGAAGCTGATGGCATTTGAAACAAGAATTTCCGGGGTTATCTTCAACTCGCATTCCTTGGGGTTATCACCAAGGTTGGTGGCTATTCCCATGGTTGGGACTAAGATTGGATACCTCGGGGTTATCTCAAAGATTAATCGGTCTTCTCGGTGTGTGTTAGATATTGTATCTGCGGTCTCGGGGTTAAATCCGAGGTTGAAATCGTTACTCCCAGATTACGATCCGGTTAATCTTTGAACTTTCGGTAGTATCCGGGTGTGGATTTGGATTGTCTTTTGGGTTCTCTCTTAAAGATGAATCATCCTCCTGTAATGTTAATGTGATGAGTACGAGAAAATTTTGAGTGTCTCACAGATGCCCTCTTTATCATACTCATGCATGGCGATGCATGGGTAGGATAAAGAATCCTAGACACTTGAAATGCAATAAGATAAACATGGTGCTAAGGGTAGCAACATCGTTTAAATGTATGATGCATGTATGCGGGGTTGTGGCCCAACATGTTGGGATGATCTTTGGTTCCTGTTGCTTCAACTGGGGATTGCAATCTTGACCGAATCGATGTGCGTGCAAGCCGAATCTGTTAGGATATTGGTGTTGGAGTTATCACCAAATTCTTGTGTTCTTGATAACGACTTGATCTTTGAAGGGGTATTTCTTATGTGTAAGAGATGCGTGGGGATAAAGCTTGATCTGTTTGAGGATGTATAACATATTCCATCATCTATCCTCTTTGATAATGTTGACCTCTCCTGGTTAGTATCGCGAATATGTCATGATTTCATTGGATTTACTCGCCAACAAAGAATGCCGCGAGGATGCTCGACCTCCATTGACGTGTGAATCAACGGATGAAGCATCCTGTGGGATATACTGTCAAGGTTGCTTGACCTTCGCTGACGTGTGAATCAACTTTGAAACTCGTGAGGAGATCATCAAGGTTGCTTGACATTTTTGGACGTGTAGATCGGCGGAGCATTGCATTGTGACCCCAGGGGATCCATTTGGGAATATGAAGCAATTGGGTATGAGAACCTCGAAGCGACTCTATAGCTCGACGAGTTTAAACGCTTATCGGCTTAAATGATGTCAAGGTTGCTTGACCTTCGTTGATATGTGTGTCAACGGCTGAGCATGCGTTGCTACTCTCGCCAGAGATATACGTTGTAACCCGTCGGCCTGGGACCCTCGGGACGCAATAAATACGTCGTCTGCAACTACAAAACGGTTCTCAACGCTTCGATGGGTTTACCTTCCATCGGCTGAAATAATGTCAAGGCAGCTTGACCTTCATTAATAGAATTGTCAACGGATGAACGTGTTGTAACCCCACGGGATCTACGTTATAACCCCATCGGGGACTCACGTCATAACCCGTCGGGGGATTCACGTAGGGTAACAACCTGGAGTCGGCGGCATCGGACCTATATAAGGTATTGCCGTATGTAATTTGTGACAACTGAGGTCATCGGCAGAGTATACCTTGTGTTCAGGCGACTACCAATGAGTGATGTGCAGATTCAAAGTCTCATATGAGAAGACCAGGATTGTATGCTGTTTTGCTCAATCACGTGGCATTTTTATTCCCGATTTAACCTTTCTAGCCCGTAAGAACTCCGTTTCAACTCGAACTGGACCGAGCCGGAGGGATGGGACCCACATAGAGGAGCCGCAGGTGCACCTACTACAGCCGCAGGTGGGCCTGCGGCCAGGCGTGGATGATAAATCCCAGCAGGATTCACTTCATAAGTCACTTTCAACTTGTTTCACTTTAGAAAAACCGTGAGCCACCTTCAGATCTGCTGAGTTCGGGCTGCTTTCTGCAAATTCTGTTACCGTACAAGTGTTCTACACTATCCTGGTAACACATGCATGTATTTTCTTCCAGTTTTTGTCCGTTAGATTGAGAGATATTGCACGAAATGCATCTAAACACATAGTAGTGATTATGTATGCACAAATGACTTGATAAAAAATATTCAACATAGTAAATGTTAGTATTAAATTATGCTTTGAACATAATGATGTGAAAAATTTGACTTCGAGACGGTCAATTGGCACCTTTTTTTTGCTATTTTGTCTATTTGAGGTCCAATGAGCAAAAGGTAGAAAGGCAAGACACTCCTAGCATTGAGGTTGGTCTTATGCATGATGAGTTTGATTTTTAATGCATATATTATGTATATGACTTTAAGCGGGTGTGTGCTTCTTGAATGGCCACCTAGACATGACGTATGCATGTGGATATCCTATTTTCAAAAGGGACTATGGCAAAATTTTTCCAAATGTAGGCATTGGGTAGTCATGCATTCTAACTCTATTATATGTTAAAGTAAATGCATGCATGCATATAGTCATATAATGCATTTTAGAAAGCTCCAGGTAAGGCAATACCACACCCTTTCTTAGGTGATTTGGAGACTTGTTGTCCAGATATTATGGATCCGGATCAACCGAGCAGTTCTTTACAGACCGCTTACGGCGTCTGACGGAGGGCTTCAAGTGCCTCGTCCAGATTACATCGACGTGACCCCTCATCGGTTGGTGGGAGGTCGTGATTAAATCCGTCCGGTAGAGGTTCCAGGCGTTGAGGACGAGGAGGTGGATATTGAGGATCCCGCTCTGCTGTATATATCCTCGCAGGGAGCTTCCGAGCATCCGTGTGGTGAAACCAGAGTTGCTAGGTGATTTGGGTAGACACCCATCGATGTACTTGCATGCTAACGAGGTATGACGTTAGACTTTATCTTCCTTCTTTCTATTGACGAGGATTTAAAGGGTTTCGATGTTGATCGCATTTCATGCGAGTTCCGAGTTTTACATGACCTCGGGGAATTGGTTTAGCATCCACTCCATGTACCAAAGCGCTTCATCCCCGATTATAGCAAGCGAAGAGTGCATGAGTGGGGATTTGGGGCATTTTCTCCATCATTCCCGTCGTTGTCCACCGGGTTACCTCAGGGCATTGTCTTAGCGATGGTTTCATCAGACTCAGTCGTTCCACCTGCTGGATTGCGAGGTGATGATGACGCCTATGGATTGGCGATTTATCACATGTATGGAGTTTGGAGGGGAGCCAGTGCCTTGCGTGGCAAATATCACCCCTACTGTCGTCCGGTCCTTGTTAGGAGTTCCGACGGGTGCGTTCAAAGGTAGGACTGTCCGTTCAGGTCCTTTGAGCGTAGATGTTATGAGCGGGCTATTGAGTGAGCCTATGCCTGATGATGTCAGGATCAGGGATCGCGTTCTGCGGCGATTGTTCGATGATCATTCGAGGCTGCCATAGCAGATAACTCTTCCACGGTATCTTTCGCTTTGGTCAGCGCCACACGCGATGTGGACCGTATAGGAGAATATGATTGGGGCTCTTACACCTTTGCCTATTTCCTCCGAGGCATGCGTCGGTGCTCACAGGGTTTGACCGAGGCTTGGCTAGGATTTTACCCATTTCTGCTGGTGAGTATTTCTCTTGTCTTTTCCCATTCATAGGTTAAGAGTGTTTACTGATAGCAGATGTTTTACCATTGTGTTGGCAGTTCTGGGCCTATGAGAGGCTTCCATGTTTGCGTCCTATGAGTGTGTTAGGCTTAGATACCTATCCACGAGGACGACGATGGCACCATTCTATTTTGCCAGAGGTCCTTGTATCTGAGGGCTTCGCTCATTGCAGATGCAAATGGAGTTCTTGTACCGACGCCATCACATGGCTTCCATACTCAGGGGATCATTTGATCATCGGTTTTGAGGATGGACACCCTACTGGGGTAGAGTATTTGATTTCCACCCGGAGATTTCCTCTTTTCATCGATGGAGGCTGGGAGCTCTATTTAGGAGAGCGTCTTATCAGAGCACCACAGGGGAGTTTCAGATATCGATCTTGCCTCCCTGTCAGCGCCATTGGCCTATATCATACCGGTCCCATATCGATATTCCATTGTTAGGAGTTGACGGTTTTGATTTATCAGAGGGTCCATGTACTCAGGAGATATTCCAATGCTGGTGGCTCCCTCGCACTATTGGGGCCCAGTCCCGTGCCACACAGTTTATGGGGGACATGGTTCCTGGATCATTGATGATGATAGATTAGGTAGCTTGTGTTCGAGCTCCAACCCATATGACCCAGATTGATAGCTTGACCCGGCAGTTAGATCAGGCACACATATTTATTCGGCATTTTTGGGAGAGATCCAAAGAGAGGGGAGACATTTGTTCCTTCCACTCAAGTCTTTGGCCCCTCAGACGACCCATTTGGTTTTGCAAATACAGATCCTCCCTTTATAGGCCCGACATCCCCTGCTGATAGAGATCCGATGACTCGGGAGGAATTACATCGGTGGACGAGATTGAGGATGTGGACATCGAGACCATTGTCTTCTTCGATGTGTATTCTCGCTATATCTTTTGATAGCCCTCTCGTTAGATATTGGGTGGTCGTTCCCCATTCTCGCTATATCTTTTGATAGGCCTCTATTAGTAGTAGAGGGCGTTTGTGCCCCATTTTATGTACTTGTAGAAATATATAGAGTCGATGTATTAGATGATGATATATTTAGGAATGTATGCACCATTTTTCATTCCTATATCATATTGCCATCCATTATCATTATGCATGTATCATGTTATGCATATATATGTATGTCCAGAGATACTTGGTATTGACCCCTGGATGGTCTTATGACACGGCCCGCACAGATGTCTTCTTCGATAGTTAGCCGTATAGATCATACCCCACCGTCAGTGGTGGTATTAGGTATGCGCTCGTGGTACGATAGCATATCACCACCAGATAGGGTGATCAGAGATCTGTTATTGCGCAAGATACCATGACCCTTTTGGCATTTCTGTGTTCCTGCAGGATTTGTAGATGGGATGCTAGAGCATTGGCTAGGCGACAGGCGGTATTTCGCTTTGGCACCCATGAGTTGACTCTCTACCCGGAGGAGTATGCTGGTTGACGATGCTTCCCCTAGACCGACCTTGCGTACACATGGCTTTGGGAGACATGAGTAGATGATTTATGACTCTCACCGGATTGAGGCGCAGAGTGGTGCAGGATGAGCTGACATCTGGCCATGTAATCTCTCAGCGTTTTTTGTGTGACTGATTTGGTGCGGAGGATAGCTACTCACGACATCTGTGGGATTTCACCGTGTCCGGAGGATCATTGGCATTCTACGTTAGTTGATGTAACGATACTATGTATGTGTCATACGTGTACACGTACATGCATGTACATGAATGAGATAGATATAGGCGTTATCATGGCGGTGAGAGCTCTCGGGAGGGTCGTACCATTGTACCTATGATCATGGCGAGACCTTGCGATCAATCCCCACCGCCGTACTTACTCGTCGTGTGTGTTCTTTGGGAGTTCGGTCATGTCTTTGTATGTGTGGTTTATGTCACACTTCATGCGACGATTGGTACCTTTAGGCGACACGGTATTGTTTCTCCCATGAGGTGGCTATGTCGTATTCCTTTCAAACCACCTGAGTGTGTAGATTTCTCCGATCTGTCCGCATTTTTGGCGAGATATTCAAGATCCATTTAGCATATTGTTGTGCTCGGGGCTTTGCTCACCATCTGACTTCATTACTCATGCTCGGGCATGGATTTCCTCCTTCGTCGGCTTGAGGGGCGTGACGACTTATCATCCATTGGCCGTGATGTCGCGATTTGATCGGTTCAGATTTTCATCCTTTCGAGGCGGCGGTGTCATTTCGACTTCTCGATACCTCTCGGTAGAGGGACCGATCTCGTGTATATGCTTCTTTTGGGATCAGCGTGAGCTAGTCGCTTTCACCGCCAATGTCGTCCGGTTATTCCGCAGTACTACTGCATGGATGGAGACGGAGGTTTTATCGGTACAGTAGCAGAGATTTGCAAGATCAGAGAGCGAGTTATACGATGTAGAGCCTATGGAGGACATTGATACCTACATCGAGGAGGATACCGCTGCTGGGTTGCCAACATTTCTTCCGGATTCTCCTAGTACCCGAGATTTTGTGATCCGATTACTCGACACGATATTTAGAGCAGAGTCTTCATCTGATGACCTTTGAGAGAGACCAGATTCGATCTATGATGTCGACTGCTCTTGATGTGAGGGACGCCGCCCTATTAGAGAGAGATAAGGCATTAGCTCGTATAGATGCCGCTGTTGTTGAGCGGGATGAGGCCAGTCGACAGAGACACAATGATAGTTGGCGGGATAGTGCTATATCTACACGGGATGTGGTGTCACAGCGAGATAATCTTGCAATGAGGTCCCTTACCACCTGGTATGATCGCGAGAGATGAGTGCTTACATTGATGAGCATATGGTGGTCATCATGCGGATGGCTCTCTGATCTATTGGGTCGCGTGGATATTCTCATGCAGAGACTACTGACTTTACCTCCTTCCTCTCGAGAGGATGCCATGTTGGTCTTGCTAGGTCGCATGTACTTCGATTAAATAGATGAGCTTGTATTTACTGCATGCAGACTAGCTTAGCCATTTTGTCATGTATACGATTCACATTGTATATATATCAAACAACATTATATATGATAGGAAATATATTTTGGATTACTTCCCTTTTAGATATGCCTTGCTATTTGCTTGATATTTTGCGTCACGCTTGAGGGCTTGTTGGGCGCCCCAAAATTTTAGACACTCATATCTCGAATTTTTGATTGCATCACGCTACTACTACTGAATATCTTACAAAATCATTAACAACGGAAATAATAGAATAATTTACATTGATGAAATATAAATATTCACGTCCCAAGGTACCGTAACCATTACTACAACCATTCTGTGATTAGCTTAACATAGCTTAATCATTCTTGAATACATCATAATGACAATAATAATAATACTTCTAGTCTTAAGGGCTAAATTATTTTGTCGCCTTGCCCTTTCCCTTGTCCTTTCTCAAGTACCTTTTGCTCGCCTTTAGCTGTAATGTTTTAGGAAGCAAGAATGAGCAACAAGTTTGCCCAGCAAGCAATATAGCTAGAAGAACAAGCAGTTATAGCATTTGAATCTTTCAAAGGTATAATAATAATTGATAGTTCAAGGATATCAAGAATACCAAGAGTATTCAACGGTGTCGCTAATGAACCGAAGGATATCAACAAATTCTCAGGATTTATTCATTTCGAGGTTCAACATAATTGAATACCGAAAGCAACATCACTAAAGACCAAGAACACTTACTAGAATTACTTGGTATTACATCGTAATCCAACATCCACGAGTACATCGTGTGATCACCTAAGGTACCCTATGTTATGCATAACATTTAATCATACTCATGCGTAGCGCACGTCGGTTCCCAGGCAATATATAATTTCCCTTCTATGAGGGTTGTTCATCTCGAAGAGATTTACGATAGTTCGCACCAAATCAATCGGTTTGGATAGCTCTTTAACTCATAATAATAGTCTAGCCGAATCAAGGGCTTAGACAGTTTTTCATCATGCATTGAGGAATGATAAGTCCAATGCTTACAACAACGTCAAGGTATACAAGTGATTTTCGAATAGAAGCAGATATTTGCTTGATAAAATATGATTGATATGACAACAATTCAACGTATTTAAGTGTGTGAATTAAGGAACTTGCAACACACAGTAATAATAGTGTTCGGATACTTGCTCATTGTAAATTTGAGTGAGATTGCCCAACAATAACAATAAGTTAGGGATAGAAAACTTGCATACTTGAAATCAAGGTAGAGTAAGAAACTTGCCTTTAGCGTTGATTACTACTAATAGCGAAAATCACCTCAACGAACTATGTCTGTCCTATTCATGTAAGTATAGGTATTCATTAGCCAAACACACTTGATATATATCAACAACATGTACACATAACACATTTTTCTTTCTATCTCATTGTACCCATCAAAACTCATAATGGTACAATTAACATGCTCATACTATTGACCCGCTAGCTTATTCATAATCTTTCTTCCTCGAAGTTTTAAGAGGTTCATTGCTTTAAGTAGACCATAACGCCTATTAATCCCACCGACCTTTTTCTACGCATGTTTGCAAGTATTAGATTTATTTTCCGAAGTTGGTAAAATTCTCTACTTAGAACTCATTCGTGTACTAATAGTTTACGACAAAGATAGGAGTATTTATTAATCAATCCTTATATCAAGTTACGATCTTCTCCGAAGTTTCGGGGACATCTCGCCATGTCAAGAAGATATTATGGCTTGTTCGAAGACAACATGCTTGTCTCAAGACATAGCGCTTTGTCCAAGACATCACGCCTCGTTCAAGACATTATTACACTGTCCAAGACATCACGCTTTGTCCGAAGACATTACGCTCTGTCTCAAGACATCACGCTTTGTCCAAGACATCACGCTCTGTCAGAAGACATCACGCTCTGTCTCAAGACATCACGCTTTGTCCAAGACATTACATACTCGTCAAGAAGACATCACGCTTTGTCCAAAAGCAGCTCCTTGAGACTTGATCTACCTTACTTACGACAAGGTTTAAGTTCGTCGGGTTAATTTAAGACTTTACTATATGCATCCAACCTAAAGGAATTTCTTAATACAAGGTCGACACACAACCAACCCATCAAAGATGGTTCTAAGCATGGTGCATGTTTGCACCCCATGGATTTTTGAAGCGGTGAACATGCTCTGCTTTTGCAGAGTAGCCACAGCTTGATTCCAGACAATTTTTTAACGTATTCATGCACGAAGGTAAACTTTCTAAACACCCTTTATCCTCGCTAATTCATCATACTTGACCTAATAATCAAAAACGAGAATCAACAAGACTCAAGTTAAGAACGGAGTAGAACTTATACCTTCTCGAGCTTTAACCTTGATATCTCACACACTGATTTGGTAATGCTTAGCAACTAAGAATTCTTTACTCAGATTTCTCTAACACTCTTATCACTAAAACAGACTGCCCTAGTGGCTTGTATTTAAAGAAAAAACATGGGCCAGACACTTGCTTTACCCAATATTGGGATTCATGGTGCAATAGAAATGAACAATGGTTATTTAAGGAGTTGTTCAATCACTCCATACCGGTCACTTAGCTAGTTATGCATGCCTAGGATTAGCAGCTTGAAATTTGCGTAAAGAGAGTTTAGGCTACTGTTCTTTGTACTTGGTGACCCTAATTTGGGGACAAGAGAGTAGATCTCAGACATGGACAAATGGGCTAGCCAGAATTCCACCGCCACGCCATACATTTTAATTTAACCAATACTTGTACTCTCAGTTAACTATTTTGTTGGATTCCGATTGGATTCTAAATATCCCAAGTTTATTGGGCTAACTCAAAAGTCCATCAATTAACTTATTGGGCTAGACTCCCAATTTATTATTTGGGCCTTAAACATGCAATTGCTTACTCATCCTTCACTAAGTCCATCATTGTGTCACACAAGACATTTCATGAACCTATCTTATCGATCATCAACAACTCAATTTTAATTCAATTGAGTTACTCTCCTCATGCCACGTAAGCATTTGTAAAATAAATAATTCACCGGCTCTATTTAATAATAATATTAAATCATAAAATTTACGGGTATTACACTTGTGATCTTGATGTATTCTGAATTCTTCCTTGGTGGATGGACATTGAGCTGTCTCTGGATAGTTCAGAATGGATCATCAATCTATGTATATCCCTACCATCTTTGGTGTCTTGGGACTTGTTTCTGAATTGAAATATGGAGAGGAATGTGGCTTTCCTCTCTGAGATTGACCGCACCACAGATGGTTGCCAGTACTTCTATTTAGGAGAAGCCTAGTTAATTCCACCTCTTATGGTTTAGTATTTCTCTTTGAGGTATGACCGCAGCTTAGATGGTCGCCAAATCTCCTATTTGGGAGGAGTTCAGGTAATTCCATCCCTTTGGTCTGAAGCCGAATGAGATGTAGTAGATTGAAAGTGAATCCCAATACCCGTTGACAATGGTTTGTGTTTTGGTAGGGGGTGAGACCGCACCATGAATGGCTGCCTATGTACTCCTATTGAAGAGGAGATCAGGTCTGCGTAGTTCGAACCTGGTGTAAGAGGTTCAACGTCATATATGGTCGATATGGTGTAGGAATGTTTTGGTTGTTTTTGTTTTGTAAGGAGAAGAGGGTAGAAATGTTTTTGTTGTTTTTGTTTTATTGTGACCGGGCCATATGAAATGGTTGCCTACGTACTCCTATTGAAGAGGAGATCAGGTCGATGTAGTTCGCCCCTCAGGGCGAGAAGAAAAGCGTAATCCCATGTGCAGGTCAGAGTGCGGGGAGGAGAAAGTTTAATCCTAGGTTGAGGATAAACTGCAGGCAGGAGAAGTTTGATCCCATGTATGGGTAGCCAAACTGCGAACGTAAGAGGTTCAATCCGCGGTGGGATGACCTAAGTTGTATGAGCGCAAAGGAGAAAGCCAGGCTGCTGGCTTGAAGAGTATGTTTCCCTGAGAGGCACAGTGTAGCAAGTTGTAGGTGGTAAAGGGTTAAAGAACCGGAATGACTGGTGACCTGATGATGATGCACCAGGGTGTTTGCTGGTTACTTTAGACATAATATCGTTTCACGGTGTCCGAGTTGATGAGTTGTGGAAATTCATCGCCGTCCATTTCTTGCAATCTGAGAGCGCCTCCTGTCAATACTTCTTTGACAATAAACGGGCCTTCCCAGTTATGAGCGAATTTTCCTTTGGCCTGATCTTGGTTGTCAAGGATCTTCTTCAGAACCAAGTCATGTTGTTTAAATTGTAGTAGCCGGACTTTTTTGTTGTAGGATCTGGCGATCCTTTGCTGATATAGCTGACCATGGAAGATAGCCGTGGTTCGCCTTTCGTCTATCAGAGACAATTGGTGATACCTGTCTTGTACCCATTGGTTTTCATCCAGTTGAGCGTCGATCAACACTCTGAGAGATTCCATCTCAACTTCTATGGGGAGCACTGCTTCCATCCCATAGGTTAAAGCGTAGGGGGTTGCCCCAGTTGAAGTACGCATTGTGGTCCTGTAGGCTAACAGAGTCAGAGGCAATAGGTCAGGCCAATCTTTGTGTTTGGCGAACATCTTTTGCATAATCTTCTTGATGTTTTTGTTAGCCGCTTCAACAGCACCGTTCATCTTCGGACGATAGATGACAGAGTTAAGATGTTTGATGTGGAATTTACTGCATAACTCCTCCATCATTTTGTTGTTGAGGTTTTTGGCATTGTCTGACACAATCACCTCTGGTTGTCCATATCGACAAACGACATTGTTTCTGATGAAAGCAATGATGACTTCTTTAGTGACCCTGGGGAAGGAGGCTGCTTCTACACACTTGGTGAAGTAGTCGATCATGGTAAAGATAAATCGGTGACCATTATTCGCTTTAGGCTCAATGGGCCCAATAACGTCCATTCCCCACATTGAGAAGGGCCAAGGCAAACTCATATTGTGGAGCTCTCGTGGAGGGGCGTGTATAGCATTCCCATGAATCTGGCACTGATAGCATCTTCTGACGTGGTCGTTGCAATCAGCTTTGAGAGACAGCCAGTAATGTCCCGTCCTGAGGACTTTCTTGACAAAGAGGGGGCCACTCATGTGGGGGCCACAGACTCCACCATGGATTTCATCCATAAGCCTTTGGGCTTGATCTTTGTCTAGACACCTGAGGAGACCTAGTCCTGCATCTCTTTTATAGAGCGCATCTCCACTCAGGTAGAACTTCATAGCAAGTCGATGAATCCGCCTTTTCTCGGTCCAGCTCGCCTCGGTGGTGTAGATCCATCTCGCAGATATTCCTTGATATGCTGATACCAAGGAGGTTGGATGGGAGGTAGCTCATCCGATACTTCTCCAACATAATTCCCATAGGCTGGGGCCTTGTTCAGGGCAATTGTGATGCTTGGCAAGTGTTCCTTGTCTGATATGCGAATCAAGGAGGCCAAAGTTGCTATGCGCGTCCATGAAATCATTCCTATTACGAGGAATCGTAGAAAGGAGATTTCTTGAACTCCAAAGCCATCTTCAAAACTCGATGGTAAAAGCAAATGTAGTTCCTTGGTTTGATAGACTCGGTGGATTGTCGATTACCAACTTCGAATCTCAGGACGATTAACCGCTTGATGCCCATTGAGCGGGCAAGTTTTAGCCCCATGAGGCGACCTTCATACTCACCGTATTGTTGGTGGTTTGACAAACTATAATTTAACGACAACGGATATCTGCTCCCCGTATCGTACTAGAATTGCTCCAGCCCGTAACCTTCCATTTATGACTCCATCAAAATACATCTTCCATGATTGGCGTGTATTGATCGATGGTGTTGCTATATCTCATCATTACTCCTTCGGGAAATATGTTTCAAGGGTTTGAAATCCCTTGAAGATGCGGCGTGAGCCGATTGATCTACGATTCCTTAACCTTTGATGGACTTTTTGAGTCACATATACGATATCAAATTGTTGTAGGATCAATCGCCATCTAGGCGGTAAGCAATTCAACATGGGTTTATTGAACACGACTTGAGAGGATCCACGCGGGATATGAGATGGGTTGTGTGACCATGGAGGTAACGTCAGAACCTCATGGAAGCCCATGCTAAAGCACAACACGTCTTCTCGATCGAGTGTACTTGTGTTCATTGTCTTTGAACCTTTTTTGCCGAGATAATAGATAGCTCGTTCTTCGCCTCTATCGTCTTTCCGTCCCCAAAGATACTGACCTATGACATTGTCACTTATGGATGTGCAGTACATGAACAGGGGGAACATCATCCACGGTGGTACCAAGATAGGAGCTTTGACTAGCTATTTCTTGATTGTAAGGAAGGCATTCTGGCACTCATCATTCCATTTCATGGAGGAATTCTTCCTTAATAACTTGAAGATTGGCTCACAGGTTGCTGTGAGTTGGGAGATAAACCTGCTGATGAAGTTGATCCTTCCCAAAAATCCCTGTATTTCCTTCTCTGTCTGAGGAATGGACATTTCTTTGATGGCTTGGATTTTGGTAGGATCCAGCTTAATACCTTTGTGGCTGACTAGAAATCCTAGCAACTTGCCTGACTTGACGCCAAAGGCGCACTTAGCTGGATTCAACTTCAAGTTGTACTTACGCAACCTGTTGAACAACTTTCTGAGATGGTCTAGATAGTCATCCTCCTTCCAGGACTTGACAATGATGTCATCCACGTAGATCTCAATCTCTTTATGCATTAAGTCGTGGAAAAGAGCCATCATAGCTCGTTGATAGGTAGCTCTGGCATTGATGAGGCCGAATGACAATCGTCTATAGCAAAAATTTCCCCAAAGAGTGATGAAAGTAGTCTTTTCACGATCTTCCTCGGCAACCATGATCTGATGGTACCCCGCAAAGCAATCAGCAAAGGAGTACATGCCGTATTGCGCAGTATTGTCAATGAGAATGTGGATAAATGGCACGGGAAAGCTGTCTTTTAAGCAAGCTTTGTTCAAGTCCCGGTAATCCACGCAAACTCGCACCTTCCCTCCAGGTTTAGGTACAGGCACGATGTTGGATATCCACTCAGGATATGTAGACACCATGATGATGCCGGCTTGAAATTGTTTCATAATTTCTTCTTTCACCTTTAAACTCCACTCAGGTTTCAATCGCCTGAGCTTTTGCTTGATTGGCTTAAATCCCTCTTTAATGGGAAGGCGATGAAGGACAATGTCAGCGGACAAACCCACCATGTCTTCGTGAGACCATGCAAACACATCCTGGAATTGTGTTAATAGCGTAACTATGTCATTCCGTTGGTTTGGAGTAAGGTCTGAACCAATCTGGATTAACTTAGGGCTTTCTAAGGTTCCGAGATTGAAAAAAAGTGGTTTGATCAAGGTTGGGTTTGGGTTTGTCTTTGACCCATTCTTGAATTTCTGGAGGCACCTCAATTTCATCCTGGAGATCCATCAAGGCTGAATTCATCTCTACATCAAAGGTACAATCCTTGCGTAGGAGAGGCATCGTATCCGCAAATACAGGCACATCTAAATTTAGAGTCTTGAAACAAAATATGCTTTCACTTAGTATATATGAAATGCATTGATCATACACAATGTTAGCATATATTGGCAAAATAAACTGCTAATACTGTACAGAAAAGTAAGCAGTTATTGTATCTATAGGGCAGAAAAGAATTTCTACCCGCTTTACCCTTGTCGACCAAAGCAAGGAATGCTATTCCAATTGGTAAGGGTAAAGTCCAGGTGGACCGCACGGATGGAGGGATTGTCATCATCCTCCTTGTCCCGAATGATGGCCATTACGTCAGGGCAATCATCATCTGGGGTGTATCTATTGGTATGTTCATCATGGACGATGATGCGACGTTCGACATTATTCGGACAACGTTTTCTTGATTCTCCGCTCCTCTTCTTCGATCATGGATCTGGAATAACGATTTTCTTTTCCTCCACCGGTTTCGGCTTAGGAAATAACATGGCCATGACATTGGCTGGCACCTTTACTGGAGGTTGTGCGGACTCGGAGTTTGAAGGTGAAGCCAAACGCCACATGGTTGAAGTTAAGGAATCTGTTGATGCTTATGAGGATTCCTTGTGACTAGAGCTGGTAAAATAGCCTAGTCCAAATTGCTCCAGATTTGTTTGTTGCTTAATAGGGTACTTGATACCCTGACCATCTTTACCCAACCCTTGTCCTGGCTTATAACCCAACGACATCATTTCTTGAGTGGCTGACATCACCTCATCAGAAATGTGGGGTTCGAGCAATGGTGCTCCAATAGCGTGGTATTGGGTGTTGCTTATTTCCAAAGCATGAAAACTGACTGGTTCTACGTCTGCATTGGCATTGATGAATGGTATATCCCCATGCTGAGGAATCTCTGGTTCAGCGTTGACCGTGACCAGGCTATTGTTGATAATGTACTTCAGTTGTTGGTGAAGGGTGGAGGGGACTGCCCCTGCCATGTGGATCCATGGTCGTCCCAAGAGCAGGTTGTATCCCGAATCTATCTTGAGCACATGGAAGGATACGCAGAATGTATGAGGGCCAATTTTGATTGGCAGCTCAATTACCCCAACCGAGTTACGGCGGGCTCCATCAAAAGCTTTGATGATAGTATGGCTACTTCAATTCGGTTGAGATTGATATTCATCTTCACCAAGGTGGCATATGGGCGATATTAGAGAGGAACCTCCATCTATTAAGACTCAAACTACCATATATCAGGAGGACAAGACCAAGAATGTGCAGCGGTTTGTAATGACCAGCCCCCAAGCAGATATCATCATCAATGAAAGATATTTTATTAGTGTTGAAAATGTGATCAACCATGTGTTGAAATTTTTATGTATCCACTGATGTCGGAAGATAGGCTTCTTCCAAAACCTTTAACAAGACCTTCCGGTGATTCTCGGAAGTTAAGACCAAGTCCAAAATTGATATTTGTGGTGCAGCTTCCTTCAAGCTTAAAACCACCGAGGCTTCATTATGACCCACAACGCGGAGGAATTTTTCAAACTTCTCCATGGGTATTTTCCCCTTTGATTTGGTGGTGGGGTTCATCACCCGATGGGGAAGATACAGTGGATTTTCCATCGACAACTGCGGCAAAGAAAGGGTATGTGAGGTGGATCCTTCACCTTCTCCATAATTCCACGGAACCTTGCACAAGCTAACAATAGGATATTGTGCTCTGTATGGCAAGTTGATTGGCTCGAGAGCGGCCACTTTCAAAGGATTGTTTCTTCCTTTGAGCTGAATTATCGGAGTTATGAGAACAGTATTAATCCCTTTAGCTTCAGTGGATATAACTGCTACCACACGTTTCCACTTAGTAGGGCCTGCATTCTCACTTGCACGTAACATAGTGTCGTTATCTGCCAAGCGCAGTACACCACTATCGATTAGATTTTGAATAAGGTGGCGGAATGCCCAGCATTCTTTTGTGCTGTGACCGCGAGACTGAGAGTGGTATTGACATACTCCATCAGAGTTGTATCATCCCGAACGGGGGTTGATTGGAGGTAGAAGGGAACTGATCCTTCCTTCATTGATTAACATGTGAAGGATTTCCTCCATGGGTTGGCCCAAATAGGTGAATTCCCGTTTGTTGGCGAAATCCTGACGGGCTTTGACATTTGCTCTCTTCGTCACTTTGTCTTCCAGTTCATTTTTTGAAAGGGACGAGGGAATATTCATGACGATTGGTAGGAGACTGGCATGCTCCTGGCTGATTAATTACCGAGTCACTTGATGCTGATAAGTCACCAGTTCCGCCAATTGCTCAATTTGTTTGCCGAGAGCTTTGATATTTCATTCTGTTATGAATTGGAACTTGGCATAATCCCATTTGTCATCACCATCTTTGAGGGTCTGGGAAGATTCACAGCTGAAGTTAGAACTCTGTCCATTGCTCCAATTGATCATGTTGACTTCTTCTTCTTTGTGTTGAGGAAGAGGGCTGTCTTGTACGTGAGGCTGATCGGGTTTGGTGACTACGATCTCTCCATTATCTATTAGGTCCTGGATCTTGTGTTTCAAGGCCCAACAATCCCAAAGTATCATGTCCAGTACCCCAAGATGATAAGCACATTTCTAAAGACATTGAAACCCCGTCCATTAGAAATCGGTGGTGGAAGAAGATGCGTAATTTTCTTCTGTGTTGTCAGAAGATTAAGAATGTTCTCGAGGGTATCCCCTAAGGGTGTAAACACTCGAAGGCGTTTGACTTCTCCACCTTTTGGTACTGGAGGGTTTGTAGATTGTGCTGGAAAGGGAGTGTAGTTTCTCCTTTGAATGGGCATACTTTGATTGCCTTTTTGTCCTTGTAGTATCAGGGAAACATCTTCTTCTTTATTTTTATGGACCCTCCGGGGATTGTTCCCATAATTTCCAGATTGGATGTGATCAAAGAATGACTTTGAGTGCTGACTAGGTCTTGAATATTTCGACTTCAACCCCATTTCACCCATCTCCCCATGTTTAACCATTTCAGAAACGGTTCATCGATGCTTTATTAAAACTCTCTTATAGAAGGGAGCTTCTTGTATGTCTATGAATGTCATGACCATTTCTGATTCTGACATGGCAGGACTAACTTAGGCAGCTAGGCGTCTCCTCCTTTGAGCATACTCTCTGAAAGACTCATTAGACTATTTTTTTGATCTTGGTAATTTGATACCGATCAGAGCCATCCGAGTTTGAAAATCAGATTGAGTGAGGAAGGCATGTGCTAAATTTCTTCCCATTGTGGATTTTGAGTTGTCTAATCTTGTGTACCACTTAACCAAGCTTCTCCAGTTAGACTCTTTTGGAACAATTGCATTTAGAGTTTTTCATCCTCAAAGATAGGATCCCGATTCTCCAATAAATCTTTGTTAAATGTGTATAAGGATCCCCTAACCCGTCATATTTTTCAAAGTCAGGAGTTTTAAATTTTTCTGGATAGTGCACACCAGGAAAAATACATAGATCAGCATATGAAATACTTCCGTGTGTTCCAATTCCTTTGATAGTGCGAAGGGTCTCTTCCATTTGGAGGACTTTCTTTTTGATGTCACCATTGTCTGGATCTCCAGTGGGATGGGCAGCATCATGAGTTTTGTTGGTCGTATCCAACTGTGGCTCTGGTATGGTAATGACCAAAATTCCTCCTTGTGTGGAGGGCTCAGTATGTACGGGTATTTTCCCTAACACCTGTAGACTAGTGTAATTCTTTTAATAGAAACAACCAAATCATCAGAATCATTTTGCTTAACCTGTCGAATTCTTTGCGAGAAATTGGATTAAGTTCAGTCTGGTCGGATGAAGACATGATTGACTGTAGGCCTGTTGCCTTTTTGGACTTTGACCGGGTAGTAGGTCCGATTGATTCCTTGCGAAAGACTGGCATAGTTTAGTCCTTAGGGAAGGTATATAATGACATGCTATGTGATGTGTCCATTTTAGGAATTTTATCCTGCAAAACGGGTGTCAGCTGTTTGTAGCATGTATGTGGACATATTGCTTCATTTTTCTCATTACATGGAGATAGATATGGAATGAAATACAAGTAATTGTGTTTACAAGTAATTGAAATGAGAGCATGAAGAGACTTTCCTTCATTTTGGGTTTATCAGAGGCTGACCTATCTTAGGTTACTCTCACGGCTTTTTGGCATGAAGGTTCCCAAATCATCGCAATCTACTAGACGGGAAGTTAATCCGGTCTTTCAACTGGAGCGAATTTGGGTGGTGCCTTTCCTGAGCCTTGGAGAATTAGTCTTCTCACGAGTCCAGTAATCAAACATCGACGGGATAGCCTCCTGGTGGAGGGACCACACAACATACATTTACATACATCGCGTCTCACCGTATGAAATGATGACATGTGCGAAGCACTAATATCATAAGCAGTTTATAGTGTGAAGCACTAACATCACACGCAGATATGATGTGAAGCACTAAGCTCAAACAAGACATGCATTCATACACATCCATCCAATGCAAATGTAACATCCACACACAAGCAGATAACAGTTTTGAAAAGATTGTAGTAGCGGTTTAAGTCCTCTTCATGGGAGTCCCAGCAGAGAGTCGCCACTGTCGACGCCGGGATTTTTGGGTGTCCTTTCCGTTACTTGTTCTTTGGTGTTCTCATTTTAGGTGAGATTTGTTTGAAAAACAAGTGAAAAAGGTCCTACATGTATAATGTAAATGATGGGACTGTTAAGAGTCGCCAATTGGTT
This sequence comes from Panax ginseng, assembly GCA_020205605.1. Lineage (NCBI taxonomy): Eukaryota > Viridiplantae > Streptophyta > Magnoliopsida > Apiales > Araliaceae > Panax > Panax ginseng. The sequence continues at coordinate 43,072,309 of CM035146.1, forward strand.
TTTAAATGGTTGTACCAACACAAATGAGAAAAGGTTTGCACATTGACCCGGTGATGTGACATCGATATACTGGTCGTACGTGAAACCGAGATTCATTTAGGGTCAGGGGACTTGGTTATCGCGGGGAAGGTGTTAGGCACCTCCGACATCCGTGTTACCACGGTGACTCTTTTCAAGAAACTATTATCTCGAGTGTGTGTGTGTGGGGTCAATGTGTTGTTATATGAAAGTTATGCGAGGCCTCGTTCGAGCCTATATATACGTGGTTTGAATTTATGTAAAAATTGGCTTTTTAGCAAGATATCGCAATGATGTTTTATAAAAGAGGTTTTTCAAACCTCGATGCTCAATAGAATTAAGACCTTTTACACTCCCATTTTTATTAAGTGGAGCTTTGGATTGATTTTATTTGACGGATGCGAGGCATCCGTATGAAAAATAATATATATAAAAATAATGCCAACTTCCTCGTGGGTATGGAAACCATCTGAGGAAATACAGACATCGCAGAATAATTTACAAGCTGCTTACAGCTGAAAATGTCCATCACGGGAACCGAATCTAGATCCAATGAGATGAATCTGTGATCACATGATTCCTAGGTGCACAGAATATTGCAATTTGTTTAAAAGCAATAAACAAGTATATATATAAAAGCGGTAAATATATATATACAGACAGGATCACCAACCACGAAGCACCTCCATGGGGGATCAGAAATATAAATAAAGCTGTAGATACGGTCAACCGCCACGAAGGAAACTCCAAAGTGGGACATAATGTAAATAAAAGTCAGAATAATCAATCGCCACGAAGTAAACTCGAGGCAGACGAAATGTAAAAAGAAAAGTCAAAAGCGATCAATCGCCACGAAGGGAACTCCAGGCAGACAAAATAAATATATATATACGTATATATATGTATAAAAGTAATAAACGCACCGGATGTAAAATCCAGGCTCATCGAACATAGTTCGACTACGATTCATATATATAAGTATATATATATAAAAGCGAGTAAATGCACGGGGCATCAAGTCTAGGCTCATCGAACAAAGTCCAACACAGTTGATATATATATATATATATATATATATATATATATATATATATATAAAAGCTTAATAAACGCACTGCAGACTAAAGTTCAGGCTCATCGAACAAAGTCCGACATACGTTAATATATATAAGTATATATATATATTAAAGCGAAGAACGCTCGCATCAAGTCTAGGCTCAATCAAGGCATAACTCGATAATGTTAGTCAATATATATATATATATATATATATATATATATATATAAATATATATATATATACTGATCGGAATAAAACCACTGAATAGAAGTTCGGGCAAAAGCAAGCAACACGACTCTCAGCGTGTAGAAGGGTGTGTGCAAAGATGAAGAGAAAGACTCTAAAGTGTGTGAGAAGGCTTACAGCTGACTGATAAAAAGGGCTTCTATATCTTTAGAGTGGGTAAACACTAGGCTTTTGTGGGTACAAAAGAGGTTATATATGTGTCTCACAGGTGTTTGAAAGTGGGAAAATACACTGTATGGCGAGTGCAGAGCAAATTGTGCAGGGTTTACCCGTCTTTTTTCTGTTAAAAATCAGCACCCCAAGCCTCTTATTTATAGGCAAAGGGTGCCACAGGTGTACCTGTGACTCAACCGCAGGTGTACCAGAGGCGGATCGGGTCGGCCCGGTTCTGTCGGGTCCGGTCGTCTCGAAGTACGTACACTTAGGCACTGTAATGTCCACTTGGATTTTGAGAAGTGCAATCCGGGCATCCATTTTGAGGTATTCAGGACCTATTTCGGACCGCCATTGTCGAGAGTTGTACGATGGCATGGGATTAGAATTTGTACGAAGTCTTTGAAGATGGGACGATGCCCTCCGGTCTTCAAGCTTCAACTTTCATCCGTTACCCCGCACAATAGTTACTCGGGATTGGTTAGCCTTGTGGGACATTGTTGCATAGAGACGAGACGTGGCATCGTGTTGGACGAGATGGCGATGTTGCCCTCACCGTTATTCTTTGCCGGATTGGGTACGATAAGTAGACGTTGTTTCGGACTTCACGAGATTGATCGCTTTGCATTTGTTGAAGGTCCTCATTGTCATCTTTGAGGCGTGCCTATCTTCCGATGTTATTCACGGGTTGGCACAATGTATTTTATCGTGAGTGCCAGATTTGAAAGTCGATGGCATTTGAAACAAGCATTTCCGGGTTATCTCTAAATCGCATTCCTTGGGGTTATCACCAAGGTTGGTGGCTATTCCCATGGTTGGGATCGAGATCGGATACCTCGGGGTTATCTCAGAGATTAATCGGTCTTCTCGGTGTGTGTTCCAAAGATTGTATCTCGCAGGTCTCCGGGTTAAATCCGAGGTTGAAACCATTACTCCCAGATTGCGATCCGGGGTTAATGCTGAACTTCCGGTAGTATCCGGTGTGGATTTGGATTGTCTTTCAGGGTTCTCTCTTAAAAGACGAATATGTCCTCCTGTAATGTTAGTAACATTAGTACAGAAAATTTCGAGTGTTTACAGTCCTAGTATGTCGTTCGTGAAGATTTAGGGTTGCGAGCCGTTTATAAAAAGTCTAGATTTTGATAAGCACGGACCCAAATCTGACAAATGTAATTTTATGGGATACTCAAAGGAAACAAAAGGGTATTATTTTTACAAACCTTCTGAGAACAAAGTGTTTGTTGCTCGAACTGATATTTTTCTAGAAAGAGAATTTGTCTCTAAAGGAATTAGTGGGAGGAAAGTAGAACTCGAAGAAATTCGAGAACCACAAAATATCATTGAACCTGAGTTAGAACGTGAGCAGGAACCACAAGATATTGTGGAAAGTGAACCTGCTCAAATTAAACAAGGCATTCGTAGATTTGGTAGGACACGCCAAGAGCCCGAGAGATATTATGGATATCTTGTGACTCAAAACGGCAATGCGACGCTCATAGATCAGGATGAGCCTGCTTCCTACCAAGAAGCTATGAATGGAACAGATTCTGAGAAATAGCTTGAAGCCATGAAATCTGAGATGGACTTCATATATACTAACCAAGTATGGACTCTGGTTGATCCACCCGAAGGGGTAAAACCCATCGGGTGCAAGTGGATTTTCAAGAAGAAAACCGACATGGATGGTAACGTACAAACCTATAAAGGCCGACTGGTAGCAAAAGGTTTCAAACAAGTTCAAGGTGTTGACTATTATGAAACCTTCTCTCCAGTGGCAATGGTTAAATCCATCATATTATTACTTGCTATTGCAGCCTTTTATGATTACGAAATCTGGCAGATGGATGTCAAAACTGCTTTCCTTAACAGAAATCTCCGTGAGGATGTGTACATGACACAACCTGAGGGTTTTGTCACTCCAAAGGATGCTGGAAAGGTATGTAAACTGCAGCGATCCATTTATGGATTAAAACAAGCCTCTCGGAGTTGGAATCTTCGATTTGATGAAGCAGTCAAAGAGTTTGGCTTTATAAAAAATGAAGATGAACTTTGTATATATAAGAAGGTTAGTGGGAGTCATATTGTATTCCTAGTATTATATGTTGATGACATATTAATTATTGGGAATGACATTCCTTCCTTACAGGATGTAAAAACATGGTTACGAAAATGTTTCTCCATGAAAGATTTGGGCGATGCTGCCTACATTTTAGGTATCAGGATCTATAGAGATAGATCGAGAAAAATGCTCGGCCTAAGTCAAAGTACATATATTGATAAAGTGTCAAAACGATTCAAAGATGTAAGAGGCAAAAAGAGGAAACTTACCCGTGACTCATGGTGTAAAGATCTCTAAGGCCCAATGTCCTAAATCACAAGATGATGAGGAGTGTATGAGAAAGATCCCTTATGCTTCAGCAATTGGATCTATCATATATGCAATGATATGTACTCGTCCGGATGTCTCGTATTCTTTGAGCATGACGAGAAGGTACTAATCGAATCCAGGTGAAGGTCACTGGACAGTAGTCAAGAATATCCTCAAGTACCTAAAAAGGACAAAGGATTCATTCTTGGTATATGGAGGTGAAGACGAACTGGCAGTAAAGGGTTACACATATGCTAGTTTCCAGACTGACAATGATGACTACAAGTCTCAGTCAGGTTTTGTGTTTTGCCTTAATGGTGGTGCTGTTAGCTGGAAGAGTTCGAAGCAAGAGACAATAGTCGATTCTACAATAGAGGCTGAGTATATTGATGCTTCTAATGCGGCCAAGGAGGCTATATGGATTAAAAAGTTCGTCACTGAACTTTGTGTTGTTCCAACCATTGTTGATCCGGTTAAGCTATACTGTGATAATAATGGAGCCATTGCACAGGCTAAGGAACCCAGATCTCACCAACGATCCAAGCATATACTTAAGCGGTACTATCTCATCCGTAAAATCATTGATAGAGGAGATGTACATATAGGAAGAGTGCCAACAGATGATAATGTTGCAGATCCACTGACCAAGGCTTTGTTGCAGCAAAAGCACATTTGGTCACACTAGTTCCATGGGTATTAGATACATGAGTGATTGGCTCTAGTGCAAGTGGGAGACTGTTAGAGTTTATGCTCTAGAGGCCAATTATTTGATATAATTGCTTGACATTTTGATATTATATTTGATTGAATAAATGAATGATTTTATTATAGTTTTATTTACTACGTTATATAAATAGTAATATAATAAAATTCCTTAGAATAGTGATACAAATTATATAGTTTCAACTATGTGACTTGAACATGAGATTATATAATTACAATTAGTATCATTGCTCTTGAATGTCCCTAGTTGAGTATCATTGTTGATAAGACAATAATGATGCATTGAGACTAGTATGTGGATTGACTGATGACCAAATCTCATTGGTCATAAATATATGATATATTAAGTGAATGCATATGTACGTGTTAGAGAACGATGTACTGGACAGACCCACCATGAGAATTCTATGTGGAGCATTATGCGAAGTGTCATTAGCGATTCTCATTGACAATGATGTAATGGTCCTCCGACCTGAAATCACTATATTACTACACGAGAATTTATGTACTTTGATATCATCAAAGGTCACCTTTAATAGGGTGGACTATAAAGGTGATTGTTGGGTACATCATGAATTGTGTGAAGAATATGAGTGATCTAGATGGAATTTAACATTCCTATATATTAGGCGTGATATCCATAGGCCTCTTGATTGAGTAGGACTATGAAATGCATGGTCATGCTCAAATAGTGATTTGTTTCATATAGTCTACTCATTGATCAAGAAAACTCAAATTAAATTATGAAGAGTATGACACATTCCATGAATTGAGTTTAATCTAAGATATCAAGGTTTAAAGGATTAAATTACATTGAAACATTGGTCACGAAAAGGGTGCATCGAATCATCGATCTTATTATTACTTGGGTAGCAGTGACACATTACTAGATGTCGCTCACTATTTATAATTTTATAATATAATTTTAAAATTATTGCCAATGTAATAATAACCTATAGGGTCACACACAAATAACGTAATTAAAAAGGAATTAATTTAATTTGTAAAGATATTAATATGTCAATATGATTGATAGAATTTAAATTACGAATTTAAATAGGATAATTTATATATATAGGTATATTAATCAAGTAAGACTTAATTAAGATATATATATATATATATATATATATATATATATATTCGGATTTTAATTTAATTAGATTAGGGTTTTGATTAATTCCTATTAACTACTATATATATGATATATAGCAACCATTTTAGGCAACAAATCATAACCTAAAAACCCTAGCCGCTCTTAGAGAGAGACTAGAGAGAAATTTCAAAAATCCATTCCTTTGGTGGCTAGTACCGTAGCTCCCTTCAATTGCAGAATCGTGCGACGATTTGTGAGAGTTCTTGTGGATACCATAGAGACTTTATTCGGTTTGATTACGTTGGAGATTCGAAGCGGTTTCAGAGTATTCTATAATCGGTATAAATTCTAAACCTCTGAATTAAATATGTTTCGCATGGATCCTGTGTTGGGTTTCGGAAATTATTTATATATTTATATATTCTGATGTGCGTTTTTGTGCCGAAACCCTACAAACTCCACTAAATCTGATTTCCTCTTTGTGTGTTGAGTTGGTTGTTGTTGTTGATTCTGAAATCCTGGGGGATAAGATGGGCATGGAGCTTGCTGATGCTAATTATTACTCCACTAAAAGTTAGGGTGATTCTTATTCCCCGGATTATATGTATCCTAGTACGTATTCTGTGGAATTCTGTTGTAACTACCCACAAATTGCACTGATACTGGGTTGATTGCACATTGATCAGTAGGATGTTCACCCGCGCACAATTCATAGATAACTGCAACTTGATGTGTCTGTACCCCTGACCAAGCATCGAACTTTTTAGCGAGCGCTAAAATATGCAATGTTATTGTCGTTTCTCTATCTAACTCTAACACTCCAGCTACCGTAGGTTGTGTCATTCTTGTCGTGGGCCACTGATAGTTGTTAGCTTCCGTTGTCTCTATCAATTGATATGCCTCCTCATAATTCTTTGCCATAAAAGCTCCACCCGATCGACACTGCATCAATACTAGTCCTGAGATTCTCATGCAATCCGTTGTAAAATGGGTTCATCTGCAACCACTTAGGCAATCCGTGATGGGGGCATTTTCTAAACAACTCTTTGTATCTCTCCCATGCCTCGTACAATGACTCCCCATATTGATGATCAAACATAGTAATCTCATTTCTCATCTTTGCAGTCTTCGCTAGCAGGAAACATTTAGCTAGAAACTTCTGAGCCAGGTCATACCATGTCATTATTAAACTCGATGGTAGAGAGTGTAACCAACTCTTCGCCTTGTCCCATAGAGTTAATAGGAATAAGCGAAGTCTGACTGCTTCATCCGACACCCCATTGTATTTGAAAGTGTCGCATATCTCTAGAAAGCTGATCAAATGTTCATTCGGATCATCATTTACAAGTCCCCCAAACTGAACTTAATTTTGGATCATCTAAATAGTCCCAGGCTTAATCTCGAATGTATTTGCAGCTATAGCAGGCCTGGTGATACTCGACTGCAACTCAGTCACCTTTGGTGTAGCAAGATTCCTCAATATTTTCTGGTCTTCGGCAGCCATTGCGTCTTCCTTATCAGAATTTTCGAAGTCGTCCCTTGTTTCCTTAATCCACTTACTTAGCCTTTGAAAGTGTCTCTCAATGTCGTCCTCAAAAGGAAGCAAGTCTGGATTTTTGGATCGAGTTTGCATAAACCAACTTCAAAAACATGCAATAAGATGAACAAAACAAAAAAAATAAAAATGTTTAAGTAAAACTGGACTAATTAAACTGATATCGCAAAATATTAAAATCTATACTAAAGTCCCCGGCAACGGCGCCAAAAACTTGTTGGGTAAAATCTAGTTACGCACAATACACAAGTATACGTGGTCATCAAGTAATATAATAGTAAGTAAAGTATCGTTCCCTCAGAGACTTTAATAAGAAATTAACCCTCACAATTATCAATTTCCTATTAATCCTAAATTTATTAAACTAACCAATTTCAAGTTTGTAACTAAAAGTATTAAAAATATTAAAATCACCAAACAATAAACAAACCCTAAAAACTAAATTTTCAAATAAATATTGGAGAATTAGGCTTACGACTTCACTCTAAGCATCACTCTGATTATTACACCTTTATTCCAGTTTAATTCACTATCCCAGTTTATTAATCAAGAACACGTATGTAGCACTAGCCACCTCTCGATGTACTAATACCGTATTAACTCAAATCCATAATTTAAATAGAATCAAGTTAAACACCTTAATCAACTAACTCACTATATCTCTATGTGAATTTTTTTTTTCCTAAATTTTTCTTTGTATAAAGAGGAACCAAATAACAATGGCAAAGGGGCATACCCCAGAATATAGCAACGTCGTCTATTGACATGCCCCAAGATTAGGAAACTATACAAGGAAGGATCCCAGCAAAAACTAACTAGTTAAAAGCCAATTACAAAAATATTGGTTGTTGGTGGCTTTAGTAAATGATTTGCATGTGGAAAGCCTAGACTTAATGATGTGAATAACATCCTTTTGAATGCTGGTGATAGGAGGTAGATGATCATCATGAAGCTTTTTGTTCCTTGCTTCCCAAATTTTGTAAAAACAGACAGCCATAGTCAAGCTTAGAATATTTTGTGACATATTAGAGCCTTGAAATGTAGTGAGGAAATCCATAACGGCATCCCAAGAGATAGGGAAAGAAGTCCAATTGCCAAGACTTATAGCCTTTATAAGAACTGATTTGGAGAAGCCATAATTGAAAAATAAGTGATCAAATGTCTCAGGATGAAGGTTGCAGAGTGGACAGTGCCATGATCTATTAGAGAATCTTACCATTCTATCATTAGTTGGAAGCTTCTTGAGAGTATCTTCGGACATGGTATTTATTTCAGAGAATGGAGCTCCATGGGACCGATTGCTGCCTTGTTCGAATGGATTCCCATAACTATTTTGCTTTTATAGTCTTTGTATCCCACTGGTCCCAAAGAATCCTATCCAGCGGCTGAGAAGAGGGGGAAAGGTGAGCCATGTTCCTTCTTAAGAGGATCAAATTATGGTGATTTCCCTGAGGAAGAACCCAATTGTTGTGCCTAATAAGGTGGCTAACAGTTGCAGACCTTTGAATCCCAGAGTTAGACAGCAAGGATGGGGAAGGATTGATTGCCGTGGCATTTAACCAAGGGTCATACAATAACAGCTTCAGATCTCGCCCATTTCCAACATGATAGTGTAAGTGTTGAAGGGCAAAGTGACCGAAGCTTCAAAACTTGTTTCCAGATCCAAGAGCATGCTTGTAAGATCACGAATTTTAGGAAATGAAAGTATTCAATTTTCTTATAATTATTATGTTATTTAGTAAATGGTTAAATTGATAAAGATTAAAGTTAAGGGTGATATTTGAAAATTTTGCAAAGTAAGCAAGTTAATATAAAATATTCGATTAGTTGGGAAATATTTGTTTTAACAAGGAATATTAAATGCGATGGCACAAACATTGGTGGACCCCTACAGCGGAGGTACTATCGTAGTTAGAAAATGACTGAAATATTTTTAAAAGTAATCGGTGAAAGTTTTACACCAATTAAACTGTTGAACTACTCGTAGTAAAAGTAAAGTAATGTCTGGCGTCAGCATAAGTAGTAGACACTCAGTATTGATTATTGATGCTTACGTGAGAAGTCACTCGCTTATACTCAATTATTGCTACAATAATTTAACGCATAATATCTCTTATATTATTGATTCAATTATTGTCACAATAGCATATGCATCATATTTTATATTATTAAATCAATAATTGAGACGACAAAGTTATTCATATTATTATTTGCAATATTGACGACGTCTAGAAAGTTCTGTCAAGGAGAGGTTTGGTCACCTAATTGCGCGCCAATAGGGAGAAATCCTTATTGAAAAGCCCCCTCTTTCCTGGGAATGATCTGGTTGTTAAATATTATGAGTTATAATATTAATGATGAATAAATTCGCGTTGATTAAAGATGAAATTGATAGTTCCATTGTGTTGGGATTATTAGTTTTAGTGGAAATCGATATTTATTTGGATAATAATTGATGTCTAAAGGTTATATTTACCAATCAGGTAATTAATCTCATAAATGTGCAATTAATTGCTATTAATTCACATGCTTATAACTATTTGTTCACATGCATGTACTATTAGGGGAGGTGGTGCAAGATTGAAAATACTGGCATGATTAAATTAAAAATGGAGGTAAAGATGAAGGTACTATACTGTAATTATTTTTTCACATGTATAGAACTATTGAGTCACATGATTGTACTATTGATTCACATGATATACTATTAGGGGAGGTGGTGCAAAAGTTATAATACTTGCATGACTAAATTAAAAATGAAAGGAAAAGATGAAAGTATTATACTGTAATATTTTGAGCCCTAAATCGCGCAATTATCGAAACTATATTTTCCTATAAATAGAAGTTCATTCTTCCTTCATTCTCACCAATTCACTAAGACTCACAAGAGTAACTATAGAGAGAGAAGCTATGAGAGAAAGAAGAGGAGTAGAATCGCTACTTCACTATTCCAAAGATCCATCTTCTTCCGGGTAAGGGGTATTATTTCTTTCAGATTCGTAAGGGATATTATATTTTTGTTCAAAGATTCGTAGGAAATAATATTTTCTTCCATACTCTGTAGTGTGTAAGTAATATTATGTCGCTTCATATTCCTACTTCTACACTCATTTTGTTGAAGTATTGTTTCTATACTCCGTGAAATTAGTAGAATATCCTAGATATTTGCACTTCATCCAAAGATCTTTTCATGAAAATATTATTTCGAGTTTTCTTGATAATTATTGATCTTTCATGCCAAAATACTATTCACGAGTTACTATTCATGAGTTTCTATTCATCCAGTTACTATTCACTCGAATATTATTCACTCGGGTATTTTGGGCACTTTTCATGTCGGGGTACTATTCAAGAGGTACTATTCCCGAATTACTATTCATTGGGTACTATTTACGGGGTACTATTCACCCAAAAAATATATTTCTTTTCTGGCCAAATTATTTTTGATACATGAATATTATTCTTGAATTTTACTCTACAAAGCAGTATCATGTTGACAATTTGGATATTTTTAAACTCTGGATAAATTTAAAGTCTTTAATATTTATCCTTTATTTCGTTTGATTAATGCTTATATCATTGTCATCATTCTCATGCTTATATTGTGATGAAAGTCATCTTTGGCTTACGTCCAAAGATGGACTGTTGATTATTAGTTTTACAGTTGTATATTGTTGGCTTACGTGCAAAGATAGACTATTGATTATTGGTTTTACAGTTGTATATCTTTGGCTTACATGCAAAGACGAACTATTGATTGATAGCTTTGTCCCGTAGTGCAAAGATGGACAGGTGTATGACATGATCATGACCACTGGTGATAATAACGAATATCCTTGGCCCGTAGTGCATGGATAATTCGATGATGTGATTAGCAGGATCATGACCATTAGTTAACAGTTGAATGTCTTTGGTCGTAGAGCACTGACAGACAATTGATTGGTATGAACATGACTATTGGTTTTATAGTTGAATATCTTTTATTCCGAAAGTGTAAAGGTAGTACAAATCGATTGGTATGATCATTTTTATTACATTTGAATATCTTTAGCCTTTGGGGTAAGGATATTGAGTGATCATTCTATTAAGCCTCTGTGGCAAGGAATTACTGTTGATTCACATTGTTATAAACACGAATTATGAATTTAACTATAATCTTTGGTGGTTCAGGTGAAGACAGGTGATGAAAGTTCTCTTTGTCTTGGGTATAACAAAGAACTGTTAATGGGTATTACAACGATAAAATTGATGATATACTTTTTAAATCATAGAAGATAGTAGATATCATGCTCTACTTGACTCTTTTAATGGATTGCTTGTGCCGCTGAAGTTAAACTTGATGTTTATTATATTTTATCAGTTTAACACTGTTGAAGGCTAACAATAATTTATTCTGCATTATCTTAGTCATAATATTTCTTACTGGGCTAGTTGAGCTCACCCTTTTCTTTCATTGTTCTCTTCAGGAAATGAGAATATAGCTGTGACTAGTCGGGGAATGGAGTTACGGTCCATATGTTTGCATTAGTAGTCCTCACTATTTAGTGAAATAGTGTGATAATAATTGTAATGAGGACTTTATTTGAGTTTGGATACTCTATACGAGACATTATCCGTGTTGAAACTCTCATCTACGTTTTGTCGTACTGTATAAAAGAATTTTGTATTTAAATTCTGTACCATGTATTTGGCGACTCAAGATGGGTGATGTATACCTATTTTGGGGGTGTCACAGTTGGTATCAAAGCTTAGGGATATGGTCATTGGCGGAGATATTAGTCTATAACTAGGAGGGAAGAGACGAGTAATATACTTCGCTAGTGTGTGACTTACCTAAGCTGAATTGTTTACTTGATAAGATGACAAATTATGATATGTCAATTAACCTTTGTTTTGAAGATATATTCTATCTGAAATACAGGAGATGAGCAATGGGGAAAATCATGATACAGAGGAAATAACCGGGAAGGTACAATCTAAAAAGAAAGCAAGGTATTCTCATCTCTTCAAACTACCAGGTACGTAACTTTCGAGGGCAAAATTTCATGAGGATGGGAGATTTTAAGATCCCGAATTTTAGGAAATGAAAGTATACTATTTTCTTATAATTATTATGTTATTTAGTAAATGGTTAAATTGATAAAGATTAAAGTTGAGGGTGATATTTGAAAATTTTGCAAAGTAAGCAAGTTAATATAAAATATTCGATTAGTCGGGGAATATTCGTTTTAACAGGAATATTCTGCATTTGACGCTAAGCACAATCATTGGTGGACCCCATAATAATGAGGTAATACCGTAGTTAGAAAAACAATGAAATATATTTTTAAATATAACGGTGAAAGTTTTACCGTTAAACTGTTGAACTACTCGGTAGTAAAAGTACAGCAATACGCGTGGTTGCATAATAGCACACTGTATTGATTTTTGTTGTTTACGTGAGAAGTCACTCAGTTATTGTAAGACCCCGAATTTTATGAAATGAACGTATTTAATTTTCTTATAATTAATATTTTTTTTGTAAATGGTTAAATTGATAAAGGGTTAAAATTAAGGGTGATATGTTAAAATTTTGCAAAGTAAGTAAGTGGTTATATAATATTCGATTGGTCGGGGAATATTCGTATTAACAGGGAATATTCGTACGACTGCACAATCATTGGTGGACCCCACAACGGAAGTATTGTCGTAGTTAGAAAATGCAGAATTATCTTTTTATAAAAATAACGGCGAAAGTGTTACTGTTAAAACTGTTGAACTACCCGGTTGTAAAAGTACAAGATGTACGCATGGTTGCATAGTAAGACACCGTATTGATTATTGACGCTTACGTAAGAAGTCACTCAGTTATACTCAATTATTGCTACAGTAATTGCTGCATCATATCTCTCATATTATTGATTCAATTATTATCACAGTATCATATGTATAATATGTTATATCATTAAATCAATAATTGAGACGACAAAATTATTCATATTATTATTTGCAATATTGACAATGTCTAGAAGTTCGGTCAAGGAGAGGTTAGATAATCTAATTGCACGCCAATAGGGAAATTTTTTTATCGGAAAGCCCCCTCTTTCCTTGGAATGATGTGGTTGTTAAATATTGTAAGTTATAATATTAATGATGAATAATTTCGTGTTAATTAAAGATGAAATTGATAGTTCTATTGTGTGGAAATTATTAGTGTTAATGGAAATCGATATTTATTTCGATAATAATTGATGTCTGGAGGTTATATTGACCAATCGGGTAATTAATCGGATAAATGAGCAATTAATTGCTATTATTTCACATGCTTATAACTATGTGTTCACATGTGTGTACTATTGATTCACATGATTTACTATTAGTGGAGTTGGTGCAAGATTGATAATACTTGCATGACTAAATTAAAAATGGAGGTATAGATGAAGGTACTATACTGTAATTAGTTTTTTAACATGATTATACTATTGAGTCACATGAATGAACTATTAATTCACATGATTTACTATTAGGGGAGGTGGTGCAAGTTTGATAATACTTGCAGGACTAAATTAAAAATGATGAAAAAGAGAAGGTATTATACTGGAATATTTCGAGCCCCAAAATGTGCAATTATTGAAACTATATTTTCCTATAAATAGAAGCTCATTCTTCCTTCATTTCTCACCAATTCACTAAAGCTATAGAGCAATTATTATAGAGAGAAATTATAGAGAGAAAAAATAAGAGAAGTCTGCTACCTCACTATTCCAGTATCCAGTTTCTTCTAAGGTAAGGGGTATTATTTCTTTCGTATTCATGAAGAGAGTTATTTTCTTTCAATACTCGTAAGGGTTATTATTCCATTCTTTATTATTCTGTTGGAATAACCTGTCTATGCGGTCTATCGCACGCATGGTGAATTCTTCTGTTATCCATTCTTTATTATTCTATTGGAATAACCTGTCTGTGCGGTCTATCGCATGCCTGGTGAATTCTTCTGTTATTCCATTCTTTATTATTCTATTGGAATAACCTGTCTGTGTTGTCTATCACATGCCTGGTGAATTATTCTGTTATTCCATTCTTTATTATTTTGTTAGAATAACCTGTCTACGCGGACTACCGCATGTATGGTGAATTCTTCTGTTATTCCATTCTTTATTATTCTATTGGAATAACATATCTATGTGGATTACTGCATGCATGGTGAATGATCCTTTGTATTCATTCCTTATTAAATTGTGGAAATGATCTATCTACGTGGATTATTGCATGGCAAGCAAAAATCTATTTACAGTTTCATATATTCTATTATACTCAGTTGGTTAAAGTTTTGGCTTCTATACTCCATGAAATTAGTAGAATATCCTGGATACTTGCGCTTCATCTAGTATCTTTTCATGGAAATATTCTTCTGAGCATTCTTGAATTTTACTCCACAAAGTAGTATCATGTTGACAATTTGGACGTTATTGATTTTTGGATAAATTAAATTATAAATCTTTAAAATTTATCTTGAACTTGTTTTATTGAATTATTATGTCATTGTCATCATCCTCGTGCTTATATTGTGATGAAAGTCATCTTTGGCTTACGTGCATAGATGGACTTGGTATGATTATGACCAGGGATTTTTTGGTATAATCATGACCGTAACGTGACGAATGATGTGGTGAAAGTCCTCATTGGCCTGTAGTTCATTGATGGACAGTTGTGGTATAATTATGACCAGGGATTATTCGGTATAATCATTACTATTGATGATTACATGGATATCCTTGGCCGTGGTGCAGGGATGATTCGATGATGTGGTTTATTTATTAAGCTTAGTCTCAGCGATAAAGTTGATGAAAAACTTTTTAAATCATAGAAGATAGTAGATTTTATGCTCTACTTGACTCTTCTAATGGATTGCTTATTTCACCTGCAGATTGTTGATCTAAAACTTGTTGTCTATTATATTCTATCGGTTGTTATCTTTGTTGAAGGCTAAGGATAATTTATTTTGCATTATCTTAGTCATAATATTTCTTCTTGGGCTAGTTGAGCTCACCCTTTGTTTCAATTGTTATCTTCGTGAAATGAGAATATTCTTTGGGATGAGTCGGGAGCGGATTGATGGAATCAGATGGTTGTTTTAGTAGTCTTCACTATTCTATAAAATAGTGTGATAATAAATGTAATGAGGACTCCATTGAGTGTGGATATTGTCTAGATGACAATAATCTTATTAAAACTCTTAGATTATGTTGTGTCGTATTTTACACGACTGTTGTATAATTAATTTGTATTTGAATTTTGTACCATGTATTTGGCGACTCAAGATGGGTGATGTATACCTATTTTGGGGGCGTCACAGTTATACTCAATTATTTCTACTGCAATTGCTACATAATATATCTCATATTATCGATTCAATTATTGTCAAAATATCATCTGCATAATATTTTATATTATTAAATCAATAATTGAGACGACAAAGTTATTCATATTATTATTTGCAATATTGAAGACGTCTAGAAAGTTATTTCAAGGAGAGGTTTTGTCACCTAATTGCGCGCCAATAGGGAGAAATCCTTATTGGAAAGCCCCCTCTTTCTTGGGAATGATCTGGTTGTTAAATATTGTGAGTTATAATATTAATGATGAATAAGTTTGTGTTGATTAAAGATGAAATTGATAGTTCCATTATGTTAGGATTATTAATGTTAGTGGAAATCGACATTTATTTCGATAATAATTGATGTCTGGAGGTTATATTGACCAACTGGATAATTAATCGGATAAATGAATAATTAATTGCTATTAATTCACATGTTTATAACTATTTATTCACATGTGTGTACTATTGATTCACATGCATGTACAATTAGGGGAGGTGGTGCAAGATTGATAATACTTGCATGACTAAATTAAAAATGGAGGTATAGATGAAGGTACTATACAGTAATTATTTTTTCACATGTATAGAACTATTGCGTAACATGATTGTACTATTGATTCACATGATATACTATTAGGGGAGGTGGTTCAAGAGTTATAATACTTGCATGACTAAATTAAAAATGAAGGAAAAGATGAGTATATTATACTATAATATTTTAACCAAGGGTCATACCATAGGCTTGTATCCTGCCCATTTCCAACATGATAGTGTAAGTGTTGAAGGGCAAAGTGACCGAAGCTTCAAAACTTGTTTCCAGATCCAAGAGCATGCTTGTAAGATCACGAATTTTAGGAAATGAAAGTATTCAATTTTCTTATAATTATTATGTTATTTAGTAAATGGTTAAATTGATAAAGATTAAAGTTAAGGGTGATATTTGAAAATTTTGCAAAGTAAGCAAGTTAATATAAAATATTCGATTAGTTGGGAAATATTTGTTTTAACAAGGAATATTCGTACGATGGCACAAACATTGGTGGACCCCACAACGGAGGTACTATCGTAGTTAGAAAATGACTGAAATATTTTTAAAAGTAACGGTGAAAGTTTTACCGTTAAACTGTTGAACTACTCTGTAGTAAAAGTAAAGTAATACGCGTCGTTGCATAGTAGCACACGGTATTGATTATTGATGCTTACGTGAGAAGTCACTCAGTTATACTCAATTATTGCTACAATAATTGCTGCATAATATCTCTCATATTATTGATTCAATTATTGTCACAATAGCATATGCATCATATTTTATATTATTAAATCAATAATTGAGACGACAAAGTTATTCATATTATTATTTGCAATATTGACGACGTCTAGAAAGTTCTGTCAAGGAGAGGTTTGGTCACCTAATTGCGCGCCAATAGGGAGAAATCCTTATTGGAAAGCCCCCTCTTTCCTGGGAATGATCTGGTTGTTAAATATTATGAGTTATAATATTAATGATGAATAAATTCGCGTTGATTAAAGATGAAATTGATAGTTCCATTGTGTTGGGATTATTAGTTTTAGTGGAAATCGATATTTATTTCGATAATAATTGATGTCTAAAGGTTATATTTACCAATCAGGTAATTAATCGAATAAATGTGCAATTAATTGCTATTAATTCACATGCTTATAACTATTTGTTCACATGCATGTACTATTAGGGGAGGTGGTGCAAGATTGAAAATACTGGCATGACTAAATTAAAAATGGAGGTAAAGATGAAGGTACTATACTGTAATTATTTTTTTCACATGTATAGAACTATTGAGTCACATGATTGTACTATTGATTCACATGATATACTATTAGGGGAGGTGGTGCAAAAGTTATAATACTTGCATGACTAAATTAAAAATGAAAGGAAAAGATGAAAGTATTATACTGTAATATTTTGAGCCCTAAATCGCGCAATTATCGAAACTATATTTTCCTATAAATAGAAGTTCATTCTTCCTTCATTCTCACTAATTCACTAAGACTCACAAGAGTAACTATAGAGAGAGAAGCTATTGAGAGAAAGAAGAGGAGTAGTCTGCTACTTCACTATTCCAGTATCCAGTCTTCTTCTGAGGTAAGGGGTATTATTTCTTTCGTATTCGTAAGGGATATTATTTTTGTTCAGCATTCGTAGGAAATAATATTTTCTTCCATACTCTGTAGTGTGTAAGTAATATTATTTCGTTTCATATTCCTACTTCTACACTCATTTTGTTGAAGTATTGTTTCTATACTCCGTGAAATTAGTAGAATATCCTAGATATTTGCACTTCATCCAGTATCTTTTCATGAAAATATTATTCTGAGTTTTCTTGATAATTATTGATCTTTTCATGCCAAAATACTATTCACGAGTTACTATTCATGAGTTTCTATTCATCCAGTTACTATTCACTCGAATATTATTCACTCGGGTATTTTGGGCACTTTTCATGTCGGGGTACTATTCAAGAGGTACTATTCCCGAATTACTATTCATTGGGTACTATTCACGGGGTACTATTCACCCAAAAAATATATTTCTTTTCTGGCCAAATTATTTTTGATACATGAATATTATTCTTGAATTTTACTCTACAAAGCAGTATCATGTTGACAATTTGGATATTTTTAAACTCTGGATAAATTTAAAGTCTTTAATATTTATCCTTTATTTCGTTTGATTAATGCTTATATCATGTCGTATATTGTTCTTCAAAATTACAAAGTATAGAAATATGGCCATATGGCCCTTATGTGCAACTTTAATACTTTAATCATATGGTGTATCATAAATTTTACACTTGTATATAATTATGCATGTTAAAATGAAGAAAACAAACTTCGAATGGGCAGATTTAGCGTTATAACGAACCCGTAGTGTCAATTTTATGTTTTATTATAAAAACTTTTAAAATCACCAAGAACGTGAAATTACATGATCTGATTTTGGAAATTATATGTTTTAACTTGTTAAAATCATGCTAGAAGGGTTGGGTAGTAGTTATATGTGTATTACAGTGTTTGGGTATGTCTAAATTCATGTAAGAATAAATTAATTAGAGGTTTTGGCCATGTTCTGCAATTTTTTCGCAATGGATTAGTTCGTATTGGTTCATGGCATACGACTTACGCATAAACCCGCGTAGGCCGTAGCACCATGCCATACATGTCATGATTGCCAATGTCAAGAACCCAGCTTGTAATGGCGTCGTCAAACACCAAGAACAAGCCTAACGGTGGCGCCACAACACCACTCTGCAGATTGCTCAGAAATGAATTTTTTTGATTATTCATGTCTAGGAATGTAATAGTAACCTAATATAATGAACATAAAAATGTGTTAGACATATAATGAGATGTTAACATAGGTTCTTAACATGTCAATAAGGCATTTACATGTTGATGGAATTGTTGAACGCATAGTTAGCTTATTGTTCGTGTAGTGTGATATTATGTGAAAATAAGCGTGATAATTTGACTAAGTATTGTCATAACCAGAGTTTAGATCAAAGAATGAACTTGTGATGACTAGTTACATTATAATTGACTGGTATTGTGAATGTAAATGGTATGTAGGATTAAATCGAAGAACGTGTATAATTAGCATGTAATCTATGCACGAGGCAAGTTTCCTAACCCTATTTGTTATTGTTATTCAAGTTTATAAACTTACATCGAGCAAATTCTCGTTATTATTAATCAAGTTCAATTTGTTATATTAAAGATTATTAATCTTTTCAAAGTATGATTCTATTATACAATACTTATTCTATTGTATACCTCTTGAGATTGTTATTCGATTTAAATATCAGTTATTGTTGAAACTTGTTAGACTAACGAACCCTTATTGATTCGACTAGTCCATAGTTGATGAACGTTCTAAATTTCAGAACCCCTGTTGAATTATCCAAACTAAACTTCCTTTGGTGTGGACTCTAATGTCAAACTGAGATGAACAACCCTGTATAGGGGATTACTTATGCGTTAGCGTTAAGATATTGTGCACGGTATGGGACTAAGGGTTGATCCTCCTAAGTACGAGTAGAAGAGTCTATAGTCTTATGACTGTTAAAGGGTTCAAGTATAATCCTTGATAACTGGGACATAGTTCAAGGTCCTATGACCCTTAGTAGTTCTTTTGATTCTTGTTATTCATTCTTGATTCAAAAGTTGAGTTTCTTATTCCAGAAGTCTTTGATTCACATGCATGTTATTACATTGTTGTTTCATTAATTTACTTGTGGGCAATCGTGCTCACTCTTGCGTAATAATAACATTGCAGTTAAGAAGGAAAGGTTCGACGAGCCTTCTTCTAGCAAAGGCAAGGGCAAGATTAACAAGTGATGCAGACTTGTTGTCATTATGATTATTTTATTATGTTTTAGACTTATGTTAATGTTGTGTAAGACTATTAATTATTTATGTTTCCGCAGTTGAGATTTAAGATTAGTATGACCTGGGATTTATGTAATTATTTCAGATGATGTAACTCCTTTAGGAGAGGATTTATTTATATCTATTTATGCTTTCTTTAATTATGGGTAGATTAGACGTGTGATGTTTGTATAGTGAACACCAAATCATTTGGGAATTGAAGTACCCGGATTTGGGCGTGTCACAGCGTATTTCAGTGAAAAATTTAGTGGGGCCGCTTTGAACTGTGACAACCCAAAAAATTGGATTGTTGTGACACCCCCAAATTCGGATACTTCATTCCCACAGGATTTGGTGTTCACTCTTCAAACATTCACATCTACCTACCAAAGTTAAATAAAACATAAACAATAAATCTATGACACCCCCAAATCTGGGTTCCCTAACCTCGGGTTTGGTGCTCACGATCCATCACATATATCACATCTAACTACCTATTCATTTATGAATTACATCATTCATACCATTACTTAATACAATTATAACAATATCCCAAGTTAACTAACCTTAACATTATATGTCTATCATTATAAAAGACTTAAGTCTAAATATGATACAATATCTATTATATAAATTGATACTACTCGGTCACCTTCGCTTTACCTTTATCCTTACTAGATCCTCGAGCTACTGATGAGTGGGTTTCATATCTACGAATGGGGTATTTTTTCGAACTTAAACAGGTGCTATTGTGACGCCCCCAAATTCAGGTACTTAAAACCCGAACTCGGTACTTCACGATACCATTTTTTTGAGAGGAATAATAATAATAATAATAATATAAATATCAAACTTAATTTACATATCAGAGTTGTCTAAATCCCAGGTTCACAACCTTTAATACATTGCATTACATGATAGATAATAAATATTATCATCTTAATTAAGTCTAACTATTACATAAGATGCCATAAAGTTTATTCTGCTAGCTCTCCCTTTCCTTTGTCCTTGTCTGAACTTTCAGGTTGATCACGCTTAGCTGAAAACATTTGAGTTAAGCAAGAATGAGCATTTAGGTGCCCAGCAAGTAATAGCAGATAATAAACGTTAGCCGAAAGAAGTAAATGTTTTTTTGTGAATGTCTCTTCTATAACGATTCAACAGTCGTGAACTAAACTGAATAAACAATATACACCATATCAATTTTATTTCAAATTTTGAAACTACGTACTGACCATAATGGAGAGCGGTCGACAGACTATGAACTTTGTTTTAAATTTTCGATATTCCATTGAATAACAAGAATCAATTCTACGCAATAAAAAAGTGGAATATTTTCTGAAGTTTATACTGAGTGATCCAATAGGATCTTGAACTTCTCTTCTCGAGTAACTATAAAAGATTTACTTTGATATACCTAGGTGTATCAGATAACCATAAAGATTAAATCATACCCCCCAACAAGTACTTAGAGCGGCCAACTCCTTGTACCCTATATTATGCATAATACTTACACGCGCGCAACGGCCGAATATATGATCAAAAGGTTCCCTTTATATAAAAGGTTATTCTTCTCAGTCTTATAATCAAAGTTTGACTTATAACAACGAAGTACTATGATTTCAATATCTAATTGCTTTCTCGATCTAGCCGAAACAATTGGCATCGACATAACAATAATAATTGAGTTTTCTTCTCGAACCTATCAAGTTCAAACAAATGTTCGTCTAGCCAAAATAATTAGCTAAGACTTATCTCAACGCTATTTTTAAATCTATGCCTAGCCGAGTCAAATAGCTTAGACATCTTTTAATCAATGTATACATACCAGAATTTAATAAGTATGTATCAACAGGTATAAAAATTATCCAAGTAAGGACACTTGTATAACAATATTTAGAAATTAACGAACATAATATAAATCTGGATCTATAATAATAAAGTTAAAGAGTTTGTATAACAGATTATAATTTCATAACCAACTTACACAAGATCATTGTATAAGTAATTGTAAAAAATAAAGATACTTTTATCATAAAAAAATAGTTCTGATACTTTCTTACACATGTCCATTGCATAAAGTAAATGCAAAGGGTTAGATACTTGCCTTGTCTGCTGCTTACAGTACACGACTTAGTTTTATCTTTAATATAACGACCTATCATTAATAAGATCATTCTTTCGATTAGAATAATATATCATAACACATAATACTGCTATTTGCAGTCAACACATAACCTAATCACATTGTCACATATGTTTATCAATCATTAGATCATAAACAGACACTTATCAGGTCAACCTATATGTTAGTTCCCAGTAGGCACAATATATCTAGAAGGGGGGGGGGGTTGAATAGATCCTTTTTAATTTCAAATACTTTTCTCTTTTATTTTGTATTGCTATTACATTAGCATATGACAAACATAAGAATCTTTTCAAGCACAGCGGAATAAGTAAAAGATCCCCTTCATTGATATATTCATACTCATACATACATTGTTCGTAGAGTTAGTTTGGTTGTAAGAAGTTAAAACATACATAGCAGTTATAGCAGTTAATAGACATAATGTAAATGACATAAGGTAAAAGACACAAGCTCCTAATCCACTCTTCTGCTTTCAACTAGCAGGATTTCCACTAAGGAAGGACAGCACCCTGAATCACTAAGATTCCTTCAAGGCTAGCAGCCTTGGGACTTCAATTCACTAAGAATTCTTCAAGGCCAGCAGCCTTGGAACTCCTCTAGTTCCCTAGGAACTCTTCTAGTTCCCTAGGAACTCTTCAAGCCCAGCATGCTTGGAACTTTATTTAGTCCCTTCGGACAAGGACCCCTCAGGCCCTGACTTCTTGTTGAGTTATTTGTTTGTTTGTTTGTTGGAGTTGGTGCTGAGCTGCTAAGATGTCTTCATGCTCTGAACATCTTCTGTATTTAGCAGCTTGGCGTGATTACCCTTGAAGTGTAGTTGAGTGTTGCATGATGCTCAGCTTCTTCTGTTACTCAACCACTTTGGATGATCCCTTGATGACTGTCTTGAAGATCATTTCTCTTGATACATGATGGCTACACATGATGGGTTTCTAAGATGACTGTAAGCTCTTCTGCTAGGTACTTAGAAACTTTCTCATGCTTGCCACCATGATGACGTTTGTGATCTCCCTTCTTGATACGTGATGTCTTCTCATGATGGAATTGCTAAGATGTCTGTGAGCTCTTCTCTATGGTACTTAGAGTCTTCCCATGATGGACACCAAGATGACATGATGCTATTCTTTCTCTCGGCAGTTCAGAACACTTTTCATGTAGTAGAACTCTCACTTTTACATTGTAGAACTCTCACTTCTACTTCTTTCTTTGTATGTCTCCGAGTGTTCTTGGTGGATTGTGGAGTGAGCCTTTGGACTCACTATCTTATATGGTTTAGAACAGTCCACCGTTACTCCAAACATGGCAACTCCAGCAACCTTCGATCTTTGAAGCTCTAGCAGATTTATACTCCTTCCCAATCCTTCCGTTGGAAAGTAGCCGTTGAAAGCTATTCAAATGTCTTCACAGATCTCGAGTTAACAGAGGTAGACTGCTGATGTGACAAGTCATACTTTCTCTGACATTGCAGTCTACTATTTCACCTACCCATTAGAAATGTCACTTTAATGTCTTGGGCAGGTCGAAGACTTTATTTCCTCCTTATTATTTCTCGATCAGAGGTTGTCCTTTTGCATCGATGCTCTCAATAAGCTCTTGTCTGAATATTACCCTTCAGATTGAACCGTTGCCAATGCTTCAGTCTTCAGCTATTCAAACTCTTTGATTCTGATGCATGTCTTTAAGGACCTGATCGTAGTGTCATGTTGACTGATAGAGACAACACTATGATCTTGAAGAGTGTTGATTGGATCTTCAATGTAGAACACCTCTTCCTTCTCATGCGATCTTTTGCAACACTTCATTTGCCTCAGCGGTTCTAGATATCACGATGACTTGACTTCTTTGTTCGCCCTTCCGAATAGCAAGACACTTCAGATTTATGGGCGGTCCAAATTTCGCTTTGTCCTTGTGATCTCCCGTTCACTTATCATCAATGGACTGACCCAATGCTTAATCACTTTAGCCTTGTTCTTCAGAAGCTGTCCAGTATCTCTGTATGCACTTCATAAGTTCTTTCTTTGTTTGGCAAACACTACGTTCCTGGTAGCTTCCAAGATCGTTGTCCTCTATCTACTTGATAGCTAATGCACTTGCTGACTTTCTTCAGTCAGTTATTGATGTCTTCTTCTGATCAACTTGTGGAAGACTTCATCTTGAATGGCTTCTTCAACTCAATCTTGATGCTGATTGGGTTGATGCTTAGATCTTCTGTTAGCATACATGCCATTCATTGAGTCCTCTCTGGTTCCCTTCAAGTGGGATGTATCTTTTCAGTGCCAAGAGGCTTTGTTCCTTTGGATATTCTCAGAGTGCTCATTAGTTGAGAATCGTATTTGCTCTATGATTCTGCCTATGCATTGTGAGCACAACAGTTGAGGTTGTAGTTCTGCACTCTACGATCCAGCTTCGGTTGTGCAGACATTACGACTCCTAGATCAGATCTTGGCACTCTACAATTTCTGCATTGTGCTTGTTGTCTTCATCTGATCTTTCTCGACTATGATCTCTGCATGTAATCAATATACTCTATGACTCATAGTGTAGTCTACGATCCTTGACTTGCCTCGGCATCACTAGAGTCTACGACTCTGAGTGTAGTCTACGTTTCTGACATAGCTTCAGCAGATGTTCGGTCGGCTCGTAGGCAGTCTGTCTCTACGATTCTGAACATAACTTCCTCAGCAGACTTCGGTCCTGAGGAAGTTCTACTCGACACACTACGATCCTTCATCGTTTCTCCTGACAGTCTACGAACTCTGAGATCTACTATCTTACAGACTACGATTCTGCCTCGACAGCTCTCGAGTTTTCCTTGACTCTCTTGGCAGACCCCAATTTCTGGTGTAGTGCTCGACGATCAGACAAGCCTATCTATTACATCATAAGATCAACCTAACATGCTTGATCTTTCTACTTGTATAGTCCTTGTACATCATTTCTTTTTAAGGACTTTACAAAGCTGTTTTGCTTATGTATGATCAACCTAACATACTTGATCAATTCATTCTAAGTCCTTGTACATATGTTTCTATTATCTATCAAATGACTTTACAGCTTTTCTTAATGCAAGCATACTTGCATATTCATTCATATATATCATAATCAAATCATATATAATTAGGAATAACATTCACATGCTTATTCTGATAATCTCCCTATTTGATTATGATAAAAATAATAAGCATACATATCGTGTTATGAATGAATCTTATATACATGGTGAAACAATTGTATTTAAAAGCAGATAATTATGAATGTCATTTATAATGATGTCGAATTTAATATACTGACATTTTACATCCTGGATCCAGAACATACTTAACTAGTTAGAGATGTACCTCTTTGGCTCCATCTATGTTTCCAGGATGTCTGTTGATCATCTATTCATCTGTTTGTTCTTCTTGCTCTTGCTCCCCCTTGGATGATGATCTTCTGTCTTTACTTTGCTCCCTTTCAGCTTCTTTCTGAACATGCTCCCCCTAAGATTCTGTGACCATGTTATCATCATCTTCTGGCTCCCCCTCAGATGATGATTCTTTTTCTGCAGCTATTGTCTTCTTTTTTGACTTCTTCTCTTCTTTTCTTCTGTTCTTCTTTGAGTGCCTCTTCTTTGAGTGCCTCTTGCTCTTCCTCTTTCTATGCCTCTTTTTCTCCCCCTTTTTGTCATTTATCATTTGGGAGAGCTGCTCCATGTTGGACATAAGCTGCTCCATCAGGTAGGAGGAGTTAGCAACTTCAAACTTGAGTTCTGTTGTCCTAGCTCAAGTTGACCTTTGAAAAAGAAGCGCGCCATGTCGTCAATCTTGTCGAGAGGACTTAGATGCGCTCTTCATTGGCCTTACGAGCTCGTAGAGAGCTACGCTTTTGATCTTGTAAGGCCTTGAGATAGATGTTATCTCTCTCTTTCGATTTGAGAGATACATCACCATAGTAACTTGATGCTTGTTCGGGTGAAATATCTCCCTCACGTTGTAAACACTTCGTGACTTTTCGTTGAATAGAGATATTTTCTCACTTAGTTCATCAGAGTTTTTCATTAGCTCCTTCTCCCTATATCTTTTCAGTTAGATATTTCCTTTTAGAAGAGTAGACGTTTAATCGACGTGGCTTTGACCGTTGACCTTTTGATTCGTAGAGTAGCATGGTAAGGCAGCTATGGACTCTATGTTTTCCTTTGTTGACCTGTTGATCAACTTTTGAGAGATCTTCAGTAGGTGGTGGTTTTGACATCAGTCCTTATCTTGACACTGCTCATCTTGACCACTGATGTACTTCATGAAGGTTCGAGGGCTCCATTTCTGAGATGAATCTACAAGACTTCTTTCGAGATGATGATTGAACTTATCTCCCCATACTCTGAATTGTTGAGCAATTGTTTAGTTCTTCAAAGCTCCTCATGAGCTGGATTATCCTCTTGTAGAACTGCGATCGTCGAGTCTGCTTCTACGATCGTTGAGGTTGCACTACGATCGTGGAGTTCTCTTCAACTTCGACTCTACGATCGTTGACTATCTTGGTCCTTGAGATGAACTTGATCAAGCATTCCTTTTGGGTCAAGGTAGCTCAGGAAGGGCCAACCTCTTAGAGTGAACTAAGGGTCAGGTTTGTCCCTGAGGCGCTTTCCAAATGAAGTACTTTAGGAGTTATTTTCATTGACATCTCTTTTGACCTTTTCTGTTGGGGAAGTCCTCTACCAACTTTGGACAATTACATTTGCTGTAATCGTGGTGTTTTCTTGCTTCTACACTGTGATCAGATGTTTGATCGTGAGCACTCCACGACTTTGAGTTGTGTGGCTGATAGGTTATCAGTAGTACGTTTTGAGACGTTCCTACTGACTATGGATCTTCATTTGGTTCATCAGCCACAAAGTTTTGGGACTCTGTAGTTGGTACATTTCTTCATAGTATAACTCAGTGATGTTATTTCTCAACAGATCACTGCTCCCCATGGTTGATGTTGTCTTTCCAGATAGATGTGATTCCCTTTACTTTAGGTTTATTTGAAGGCAGCCTCACATATCTCCTTCTGACTGGAATCACAATTATCACTTAGGTCTCCTTGTATCGTAGGCATGGATATTTTTAGGACTGATCACTCTACGATCTTTTGACAGCTCTACGAACGTAGTCTTCTTTGACAGTCTTATGTTTGTGAAGTTTTCCTTCCGTAATGAATTCCTCTTGACTGATGCTCGATGATCCTCTATTGTGAGCTCCCTTTAGGATTCTTCTCATATAGCATGCCGTACTTGATTTGAGCGTATAGGACCCTTTTCATCTTTGGTTGCATGGCCTACTTCCATATACAAATTTGCAGCCATGTGAGCTTTACTCAGGTTAGCTCAGCGGATCTTCAAGGACATGTTTGGATATATAGGAATTTTATCAGAATCACTCCTGAATAGTCCTTAGCCTTCTATTTGGTTGAGTCTTCTTCGGTTGAAGTCTTACCTTGAAGATTCCTTAAAGGTGGTCAGACGGACCAAGTACTGTGAGTTAGACACATTTCTATTTTGGTACCCATAATTAAATGGGTCCTGCTAGGTTAGTTTTCTAAACCCCTGTTCCTCATATTTGGATAATCATCATAGTTGTCAACAACAGTCATATTCATGCATGCAACTGGTTTTAGATAGTACATTTTGAGATGCATGAAGGTGAGTGTGTGTAAGATTCGTTATTTTAAAAACACATTCTTTCTCTTTGATGGTTTCATCATTTGCAGGGTTATGTTCACAAGGTTTAAGTGTTCCCATAGTGAGAATCAACTCTACGATTTTAGGAGTATCTAGTTGATTCATAGAGGTGATCAGTTTCTACACATCATCAAGATACTCTTGTAGAACTGATCATACTTGGTGTGTTATCAAACACTTAGAACAAGGATTTGTACATACATACTAACCCACCAGCAAAGATTACTTCATATAGAATTAATTTGACCTGTGATGCTCTTATGAATCATTTCAGATTTCCATCAAGATGTCATCTTCAACCTGAAACTTGGATGGAGAGAAAGTTTATAGACATTTGAGTTTCCATCCTTAGAGTACTTTCTCTCTTCACCTTTTTAGGTAGATTATGACTTCTTGACAGAAATCTGTTATGGTTCATAAGAGGGTGCTTTTATGATGAACACATGTAATAGTGAGGAACCGTACATTTTTACTGCCAGTTTCTCAACAGTCATTTACCTTTAACATACTGAGTTTAGGCATTGATGTGCATAGTTTCATATTTGCTCCTGACAGCTTATTGCTCTTGTTGGCCTTTAATCAATCAGTCGTAGACTTGAAGATACATCCTGAGAATCTCAGCATCTTCAGTTCTTTGACATCCTTCAGTTTACCAAGTTTTCACCCAGCTGCTGATTGGCCAGACATATGTCTGAGAAGAACTTCTTTCTTCTCTGGATAAGCATTTCTTAGCATGTATGGCCTTTTCATCTTTCAGGCTGGTGGATGCTTGACTTTGTGTTGTTGATGTCTCTTGGGCTATCTCGTCTGGTCTTCAGACTATAAGATTGACTGCAAGCAAGGATTGGTCTTGTTGATATAATATTTGAGAACATGGACCAATCTGAGCAGCTTCAGGTGTATATACACATTTACCTATACATAATATTTCCAACGTGTGAGCTCATCTGCATATAACAAGTTAATTAATACTAAACTAAGTTTAGAATAATGTTTGTGCCTGGGATCAGACTCAAAGAGATTAGCTTTTGAATATAGCATGAGAACCCGCTTTGATACCAATTGTTAGTTCCTAGTAGGCACAATAGATCTAGAAGGGGGGGGGGGGGGGTTAAATAGATCCTTTTTAATTTCAAATACTTTTCTCTTTTATTTTGTATTGCTATTACATTAGCATATGGCAAACATAAGAATCTTTTCAAGCACAGCGGAATAAGTAAAAGATCCCCTTCATTGATATATTCATACTCATACATACATTGTTCGTAGAGTTAGTTTGGTTGTAAGCAGTTAAAACATACACATCAGTTATAGCAGTTAATAGACATAATGTAAATGACATAAGGTAAAAGAAACAAGGGGTTTTAAGTGGTTCAGAGACTCAAGCTCCTAATCCAATCTTCTACTTTTAACTAGCAGGATTTCCACTAAGGAAGGGCAGCACCCTCAATCACTAAGATTCCTTCAAGGCCAGCAGCCTTGGGACTTCAATTCACTAAGAACTCTACAAGGCCAGCAGCCTTGGAACTCCTCTAGTTCCCTAGGAACTCTTCAAGCCCAACAGGCTTGGAACTTTATTTAGTCCCTTCGGACAAGGACCCCTCAGGCCCTGGCTTCTTGTTGAGTTGTTTGTTTGTTTGTTGAAGTTGGTGCTGAGCTGCTAAGATATCTTCATGCTCTGAACATCTTCTATATTTAGCAGCTTAGCGTGATTACCCTTGAAGTGCAGTTGAGTGTTGCATGATGCTCAGCTTCTTCAGTTACTCAACCACTTCGGATGATCCCTTGATGACTGCCTTGAAGATAATTCCTCTTGATACATGATGGCTACACATGATGGGTTTCAAAGATTACTGTAAGCTCTTCTACTAGGTACTTAAAAACTATCTCATGCTTGCCACCATGATGACATTTGTGATCTCCCTTCTTGATACTTGATGTCTTCTCATGATGGACTTGCTAAGATGACTGTGAGCTCTTCTCTATGGTACTTAGAGTCTTCCCATGATGGACACCAAGATGACATGATGCTCTTCTTTCTCTCGACAGTTCAGAACACTCTTCAAGTAGTAGAACTCTCACTTCTACATTGTAGAACTCTCACTTCTACTTCTTTCTTTGTATGTCTCTGAGTGTTCTTCATGGATCGTAGAGTGAGCCTTCAGACTCACTATCTTACGTGGTTTAGAAACGGGTCCATAGATGCTCTCAAACTTGGCAACTCTCCAAAGAACCTTCGATCTTTGAAGCTCTAGCTGATTTATACTCCTTCCCAATCCTTCTGTTGGAAAGTAGCCATTGAAAGCTATTCAAATGTCTTCACAAATCTCGAGTTGATAGAGGTAGACTGCTGATGTGACAAGTCATACTTTCTCTAACATTGCAGTCTACTATTTCACCTACCCATCAGAGATGTCACTATAATGTCTTGGGCAGGTCGAAGACTTTATTTCCTCCTTCTGATTTCTCGATCAGAGGTTGTCCTTTTGCATCGATGCTCTCAATAAGCTCTTGCTCGAATATTACCCTTCAGATTGAACTGTTGCCAATGCTTCAGTCTTCAGCTATTCGAACTCTACGATTCTGATGCATGTCTTCAAGGACCTGATCGTAGTGTCATGTTGACTGGTAGAGACAACACTATGATCTTGAAGAGTGTTGATTGAATCTTCAATGTAGAACACCTCTTTCTTCTCTTGTGCAGTACTTCAACACTTCTGTTGCCTCAACAGTTCTCATATACTAATGACTTGACTTCTTTGTTCTGGCCCCTTCTGAATTGCAAGACACTTTAGATTTGTGGCATGTCCAGCTCACTTTCTCCTTATGATCTCACGTTCACTTATCATCAATGGACTGACCCAATGCTTAATCACTTTAGCCTTGTTCTTCAGAAGTTGTCCAGTATCTCTGTATGCACTTCATCAGTTCTTTCTTTGTTTGGCAAACACTACGATTCTGGTAGCTTCCAAGATCGTTGTCCTCTGTCTACTTGACAGCTACTGCACTTGCTGACTTTCTTCAATCAGTTATTGATGTCTTCTTTCTGATCAACTTGTGGAAGAGTTCATCTTGAATGGCTTCTTCAACTCAATCTTGATGATGATTGGGTTGATACTTAGATCTTCTGTTAGCATACATGCCATTCGTTAAGTGCTCTCTGGTTCCCTTCAAGTGGGATGTATCTTTTCAGTGCCAACCAGAGGCTTTGTTCCTTTGGATATTCTTGGAGTGTTCATTAGTTGAGAATTGTATTTGCTCTCTACGATTACGCTTTATGCATTATGAGCACGGTAATTTGAGGTCGTAGTTTACGCACTCTACGATTGACGGTTGTGCTTGAACTACGACTCCTAGATCAAATCTTGACACTCTATGATTTTTGCTTTGTGCTTGTTGTCTTCATCTGATCTTGCTTGACTACGATCTCTGCATGTAATCAATAGACTCTATGACTCAGGGTGTAGTCTACGATCCTTGACTTGGCTTCGGTATCAGTAGACTCTACGACTATGAGTGTAGTCTACATTACGACTTGGCTTGGCGGATGTTGATTCGGCTTGTGGCGGTGTTGTCTCACGATTCTAAACATGACTTCCTCGGAGACTTGGTCACGAGGAAGTTCTACTCGACACACTACGATCCTTCATCGTTTCTCCTGGCAGTCTACGAACTCCGAGATCTACTATCTTATAGACTACGATTCTGCCTCGACAGCTCTCGAGTTTTCCTTGACTCTCCTGAAAGACCCTGATTTTTGGTGCAGTGCTCGACGATCAAACAAGCCTATCTATTACATCATAAGATCAACCTAACATGCTTGATCTTTCTACTTTTATAGTCCTTGTACATCATTTCTTTTTAAGGACTTTACAAAGCTGTTTTGCTTATGTAGCATCAACCTAACATACTTGATCAATTCATTCTAAGTCCTTGTACACATGTTTCTATTATCTATCAAAAGACTTTACAGCTTTTCTTAATGCAAGCATACTAGCATATTCATTCATATATATCATAATCAAATCATATATAATTAGGAATAACATTCACATGCTTATTCCTGACATTATATGTTTGAATCAATTTCGGTAGCATTTCGGTGTACCGACGGCTTTATCGAGTTTATTGTTAATAAAACTCTAATCTGTATTTTAAATATTATTCTGGATATTTCAAATATCATTCATATTATTTTTCATAGACTTATAATAATTTTCAAATAATTATTATAATTTATCATAATTTTTCAAATACTAGAATCATTTTTAAATGATTTAAATATTAAATAATTCCATTATCATTAATATTTAATTAATATTAAATTATTAATGAAACCATTGCCAAAATATTAAAGTTATTTATAATAACTCAAAATATTTTTAAAGTATTAATATTCCCCTTAAATGATTTTTAAAGTATTAACCATTTTAATGTATTATTCACCAAAATATTAAAAGTCATTTATTATTACTTAAAATATTTTAAAACCATTTATTTCCTTTTTAAATGATTTTAAATAAATAAAACCATTTTTAAACTATTTATTTAATATAACTAATAAATAAATCTAATATCATTAATATTAAATAATTAATGAAATTTTCCTTAAAATATTAAAAGTTATCTTTTATAACTTAAAATATCTTTAAACACTTTATTTTTATTTAAAATGATTTTTATAATATTAAAATCATTTTTAATTAATTATTTAATATAATTACTAAATAAATCTAATATCATTAATATTAAATAATTAGTGAAATTTATCTTAAAATATTAAAAGTTATGTTTTATAACTTCAAATATTTTTAAATACTTTATTATCATTTAAAATGATTTTTAATATAATAAAATAATTTAAATCAATTTATTTAATACATTTATTAAATAAATTAAATATCAATAATATTCAAATAAATACTAATATTTATGAAAAATATGTCAAATTATTAAAAGTTAATTTTTATAACTTAAATAATTTTTAAAACTATTTTTGGAATTTTTAGAAATTATTTTATATTTTTAAATGTTTTTTTAGAAAATAAAATAAATAAAACTATTAAATTTGTCGCTATAGCCTTTAGCGACAGAAAGTGTTGGCTAAAGTGTTCTTGAGCCTCAAGAACATTCATATGCAGTTTCGAGGGGCTATGTTTGACCAAACATTAATCACTGATTCAAAGTGTTTTTGGGCATGTTATTGTAATGATCATGTAGTATTGATGTAATACTACATGAATCATCAGCTATCAGGGTCAAATTACAACATACAAGCAAGATATAAGGGCTCAAAGTGGTACATCGAGGGCCCTTCACAGGTTTTACAGGTTACCCGGAAACCGTGTAAGGCTTTGATAGTTACTTTGTACATTATATAATTAAATCAAGATCTGTTTGATGTTATGGTGTTCTAACAGTTCAAGCTTGTAGTCTACATATCAGGGTACAAATATCATACACCATGTCAGCCTAACCACATTTGAATCACAAGCTAGAATCCGGTCAAACCTTGTTAGAAGTGGTGTTCTTAAGTTTTCTGGGTTACCCAGAAAACTGCAATCGTGTTCGTCCAGGCTAGTTTGACAATCAATTACTTTAAATCTGTATGTTATTTAGGTGATCTTTAGGTCTTAATCTGTAATCCATTTATCATATTACAACCGTGTTACAATAAAATAATCAAAACAATATACAACTAACAGATCAAAGCCCATGAACTCGCTGTCAGAGTTTTCTGGGCAAAAATTTGGGTTACCCAGAATGGTCAAGTCATGGCCAGTCAATGTGAGATCATAGATTTTATAAATAAATATTTAATTTTCTCGAAATATTTTTTTGAATATTATGGTGTGGATTTGAGATAGTGTTATAGTTGTGGGTAGTATTTATAAATTTTAAAAAGTATGCAAGTTGTTGTATAATATTAGATTGGTGGGGAATATTCTTTTTGTGGGAAATATCCGTGCTGACGGTACAATCATTAGTGGACCCCTAGCGGAATTATTGTGGATTGAGAAAGCGACAAAAATATTTTTATGAAAATAACGGCGGAAGTTTTACTGAATTAAAGCTGTTGAACTACTCGATAGTAAAAAATACGATGTCTGGCGTGGTTTCAAAGAGTAGCTGCGGTATTGATTATTGATGCTTACGTGAGAAGTCACTCGGTTTTGTTCAATTATTGCTACGATAATTCACTTGATAGTATCTCACGTTATTTGATTCAATTATTGTCAATATTTTTTATATATTATTAAATCAATAATTGAGATGACAAATTTATTAATATTATTATTTACAATATTAACGATGTCTAGAAGTTCTGTCAATGAGAGGTTTGGTCACCTAATTGAGCGCCAATGTGGAGAAATCCTTATTGGAAAGCCCCCTCATTCATGGGAACAACCTGGTCGATTAATATTGTGAATTATAATAATGATAAATTTTGTTTTATTAGTATTATTAATGTAATAAAACAGAAAAGCTTTTTATATAAAACAAAATACTTTTATAAAGTTATTTGTTTTATTAGACAATAATTAGAATATATTATATTCTATTTTGCATAGTAAAATCTTTTTATATAAAATAGAATACTTTTATAAAGTTATTTATTTTATTAGACTATAAATAGAATATATTATATTCTATTATGCATAGTAAAATCTTTTTATATAAAACAGAATACTTTTATAAAGTTATTTGTTTTATTAGACAATAATTAGAATATATTATATTTTATTATGCATAGTGCCTGCATAGTGTTCTCGCATAGTAAATCAATATGGACCGTCTAGTTTAAAAAGTAAATCAATCGGACCAGTTCATGAATTAGTTACTATTCAGTCCATTCTCCTATTAATAGAAGCTCATTCCTTCATTATTTCTTACGAATTCACTGAAACTCTAGAGAGAGAATCCTTCTTGTATAATCTTGAGCGTATTTCTTTAGAGTTTAAGAAAACTTTGAGCGTAGTGCAAGTTTTCTTCAAGTATATCCCCACCCTACCCGTCGGAGTACTCTTCTTTATAAGGTAAGGGATATTATTTTTTTGTACTCGTAAGGGGTATTATTTCTTTTGTATTCATGAAGAGAACTTCTGTTATTCCATTCTTTATTATTCTGTTGGAATAACTTGTGTATGCGGGCTACCCTATACTTGGTGAAATTCTACTGTTATTCCATTCTTTATCATTATATTGGAATAACATGTCTATGCGAAGTACAACATACGGTGAAATTTTTACATTATTCCATTTTTATTATTACATTTGGAACATCATGTCTGTGTGTTACGCATGACCTGGTTCCGTTATTTATTATTCTGTTAGAACATCTTGTCTGTGCGTTTACGCATGACCTGGTTCCATTATTTATTATTTTGTTAGAATATCATGTATGTGCGTTTATGCATGACCTGGTTCCAGTATTTATTATTCCGTTGGAATAACCTGTCTGTGCAGTCTATCACATGCCTGGTGATTTCTTTTGTTATTCCATTCTTTATTATACTCACTTGGTTAAAGTTTTGACTTCTATACTACATGAAATTAGTGGAATATCCTTGATATTTGCGCTTCATCCAGTATCTTTTCATGGAAATATTCTTCTGAGCATTCTTGAATTTTTACTCCACAAAGCAATATCATGTTGACAATTTGGACGTTATTGGTTCCTGGATAAATTAATTCTTGAACTTGTTTTATTGAATTATTATGTCATTGTCATCATCCTCATGTTTATATTATGTTGAAAGTCATCTGTGGCCTATAGTGCATAGATGGACTTGGTATGATTATGACTAGGGCTTATTTGGTATAATCATGACCGTAATGTTACAAATGATGTGAAAAAAAGTCCTCATTGACCCGTAGTGCATTGATGGACAGTTTTTGGTATGATTATGGCTATGGATTCTCTTCGGCCAAGGGTGCTAAGATGAATTGTTTTATGGCATGATCGGGAATAGTTGATGAAAACACGATTATCTTTGGCGTAGTAGTGCATGAAAAATTCGTGGTCGTGATACTAAAGAATATCCTTGGCTGTGAGTAGTGGGGATGATTTGATGATGTGGATTATTTATTGTTGAGTCTCGTGATAAAAGTGATGAAAACCTTTTAAATCATAGAAGATAGTAGATTTTATTCTCTAATTGACTCTTCTAATGGATTGCTTGTTCCACTGCAGTTAAACTTGATGGTTGTTATATTGTATCAGTTTAACACTGTTAAAGGCTAACGATAATTTATTCTGCATTATCTTAGTCATAATATTTCTTACTGGGCTAGTTGAGCTCACCCTTTTGCTTTCATTATTCTCTTCAGGAAATGAGAATGTAGCGGGGACTAGTCGGGGAACGGAGTGACGGTTCAGATGATAGCATTAGTAGTCCTCACTATTCTATGAAATAGTGTGAAAATAAATGTATTGGGGACTTATTTTGAGTTTGAATACTGTTTAGAAGACAATATTTTATTAAAACTCACAGCTTATGTTTGGTCGTATTTTACACGACAGTTGTATAGTTAAGTTTTTATTTGTATTTTGTACAAGTATTTAACGACTCAGAATAGGTGATGTATACCTATTTTGGGGGCGTCACAGTCAACGTAGTTTGACCATCTATAACTTGAAATCTACACATGATCTGACCCTGATTCTAGTTCTATATCAAAGATCTCATAGTATACTACAAGTTCAAACATTTAAACAAACAAAATCATAAACAGACAAAGATCTATGAGGTCTGACATTTGGTTGTCAGACTATATTTTCAAATTTTTTCAGATTTTTGAAAACTTCTATTTTGTGTATCTAAATGTTATGGATCCACTAAATACCAACCCAGATCATTTATTAACATAACATACAACACTTTTAAACATAAAAACATAACATTTAACATAACAACCAAGATCAAATTTCTAAATTAGGGTTATACCTTTCTTTGCACAAATCTTAATTCTAGGCTTCTTAATCTGTTATGGAAGTAGTAGGGACTTGATTGGGGGACTGATATACTATTATAATTCATAGGGTTGGAGAGAGAGAGAGAGAGAGTTGGTTGAGAGCTTGTGAATAAATTAGCTAAATAATGGACTTTTATCTCTCATAATCTATATATAACACTTGTATACAATGTATGTGGCTATTGAATATGGTTGATTGTTGAGATTTTTGTCAAATGGAAAGTCAAGAGTGGTTGAACCACTAAAGTATTGGCAAAATATACAAGTTATCTACTAAATAATGCAAGAAAGGCAATTTGGTCTTTTGACTTTTAATTTTAATGGCTAACTTGTCATTTGTCTAACCCTTAGGGTTTAACCCTAAGGTTCTACAAATTTTGATTTTCTAGGATTTTGCAATTAGAGCTAAAATGGAAATTTTAGTTTCCTAAATTACAAATTAGAGTTTCTTAATTAGTTAAGTTTTTTTAATTACTTAGACTTACAAATTAGGTTTTATAACTTACTAATTATCATTAAGCTTGCTAAATTAACAATTAAGGTTAATAACTTGCCAATTAGGGTTCCTAATTTGACAAGTAGGGTTTCTAGTAATTAGGGTTTCTATTTATGAATTAGGGTTTCCCTAATTAACAATAAAATCTACCATACTTGTTAATAATCGTATAACATAATCACTAAACAAATTTGAACTTGTATTTGACTTTTTAAATAAGGTTTTATCAAAGTAATGCTAGGGTTTTATCATGCTACACTAAAACTGTTCCACAAATTAACATTACACACATACTGTACATACTTATAACATGAAAATATAATTAATATTATATTATTATTCTCATTCCTTATTCAAAATCCAAAATCAGGGTTTTGAATCCATATCCGTCTTCACTTTCGTATATACCATTATTAATTAAGATTTGATAATTAACTTAACTAATCAATAAATTCATATAATAAAATATTATTGTAATAATTCTAATAATCATATCATATATTAAATAATACAATATTTTCATGGAAAATAAATAATTAAATATTTTTATAACAAAATTAATTTATTATAAATATATAATTTATAATGATCAATAATTCAAAAAAAAAATTATTTGCAATTATTCATGTAATAAATAAATTTTATTTATCGCATATATACATACATTTTACCTTGCACATATTCCCACCTTTATAAAAAAAAAATTATACGCAAAATTTCTTATTTAATTATATCGAAAATATTGAGTTATTACATCTATTTCATGTGTTTTAGTATTATTTTATGTGTTGTGTTGTGTTCGTGTTATAGGGTCACGTTAAGATGGATAAAGAAGGAATTAGAAGAAAAGACAGGGAAAAAATAGCAAAATACAGCAAGTATACCCCTCGAGGCGGGCCTTCACTAAGCAAAATCAACCACCGGGGCGGGGGTACACGTCAGCAATTTTAAATACCCGCCTGGGCGGGGCTTTATCAGTTCAAAATGCATGTCGGGGCGGGATACGCTGCAGTAACTTTAAGTGTTCTGATGTGATGCTAACTCTGGAGATCTATCGTTGGTGGATTCAGGATGTACTAGGAGAGGATAAAAGGCATATTCAGGAGCAGAGAAGGTATCTTGGATCAGAATTAAAAGAACCCTAATTTTAGATCGCAATTTTGGAGGATTTGGAGCACGAAGATTATAAAGGGGATTGAAGAAGAGCAACATATTCACTATTTTTGTTCTTCATATTCATCTTTGTATTCAGGATGTTAGTTTCTTTATGGATTTCAGTTTTTAATTCATTCGTTATGAACTAATTTTCTTTTAAGTCTTCAATGGATCTTTTTGTATAGCGAAGGTTGACATGCTTTTATTTTAATTCATTGATGCTATTTCAGATTCGTCTATTATGGTTTATGATTAATTAATGAATTGCTTGATCACCAATTCCTTGCGAACATTTAATTGGTCAGCAGCTGGTGGGACCCTGTGACTCACGAATTAGGACAAGGGAGGAGGAAGTATATGTATTGCAAGATATTGAGGGAGATGGAGTAACACTTGTGTAATAAACCAAAACTTTTCATTTTCTTAACTCCGCTCTCCATACTAAACCTATGTATTATGAGCAATATATACATAACTGATTATTTGGGAATGGAAGAGGCAAGGGAAGCTTATGCTAATATCATATACATATATACTCTCCACTCCTATATTCCTCTCATTTGCAAAATTCCACCAAGAGAGCAAAAAAGAGAGAAATTGAGAGAATGAGAGCTTGAGAGGGGGGAAACGAATTCTAGAGATTACATAGCAACTAACAAGCAAGGAAGAGGGATAATCAGATTAACACAAGAGAAATTCGTCCAAAAAGGTAAGCCATGAAACTCTCTTTTCATGTTCTTGAATAAAAATAGTGAAAAAGCATGTATAGCCATGGTAAATGGTTTATGTTGATTCCGTGAGGCTATGCTAATGTTGATTTTCGTTATGAGGATGATAAGAAATGAAAATTCTTGTTTAAACATGTTGCAATTACATAGAGAATCACAAATTTCATGTATGTATGTGATATGTTTGATAAAATGCATCTTAGTTGTCAATTTGTTCAAATCATGGTAATTTAGTTTGTTGTAACATGTTCATATATGTTGGTAAGTGTGATCTGGACAGTAGGAGTCGAGCCCATGCATGCTAGAATCAAAATCACATAATTTGTCAAAGTTGGTTGAATGTGAAATCTGTGACTTTTTGGGTTTTTCGGAGCCTCGGAATCATGGTTTATATGACCCAATTAGTGTATGTAATAATTTTATAAAATAGTATGTAGCATGAGGTACAACCTGTCCAAATTTCATAAAAAAATGATTTAAATTGAGCAAGTTATGAAAATCGTAAACATGCATGTTGGAAATAAAAATATGCAGAATTCTGGAAATTTCCAGAATTTTTCCAAGTATAGAACCAGTGTTGGCATGCTTATCTAGGTATCCGGGTTGTGGTCTTAATATGCTAGTTTGATGTAGGTACTAATCTTGTAAAATAGTAGGTAACATGATGTCTAACCTGACCAAGTTTGAATGTAATCCAAATTAGAACGAGCAAGATATGAATTTTGGGAACTAGCAAGAAAATAATCAAAATCTGGAAAAATCTGGAAAACTTTTTAACTCTGGAAATAGTTCGCGCACACTTATCTATGTAGTTGGTTTGTGGTCTTAGCATGCTAGTTTCATGAATGCTATATTTTTGTAAAATACCTTGTTGTATGAAGTTTATTGTGTTCAAGTATCATGGTCATATCATCTGTAGATTAGTGAGAATAAAATCGCAAAAGTGGCTGCAAGAAACGAAAATTTCAATGTCAGGTCGGAACAAAAAATTCTTTTTTTCTCAGATTCTAAAATTGTACAATTCTACCTATGTGATGCATCACGTTATGTGATTAATTTGTATTGATAATAGAATGAGAATTAAATATATATTCTAATTCAAATGAAAAGAATCATTTATCCTTAAAACTAGTATTTGAATACTTAGTTGCTTAATGTGACTCACATGATTAGGTTACGTGAAGGTTAATCGCTAGCGTTAATTATAGCAGGCGTATCAGGCAAGTTTCATACCCTATTTTTCATTATGAATTTATTCAACTCTTATTCAGTTGATTGCAGCGAGGGTATGTTCGGGCTTGTGATTAATTAATCATTCGTGCAAGCTCTTTTACTGTAAAGTTCTACAGCTTCAATTATTTTGTAAAACGTTATTGATGAGTATTCAGTTCCTATTGCAACTGCTATGCTTTAAAGTTCTTATTCTCTTAATGAACTATATTCAAGTATGCTTTCTAGCTTTCGTTCCAGCTAGATGTTATTGATGCAAACATAGTATATTGTTTAAACAATTCATATCCTTTGAAGCTATTTAATGTGTACCAATCCAAACTTCTTTGGTGCGGTCTCACATGATT
The DNA here is from genome assembly GCA_020205605.1 of Panax ginseng. Lineage (NCBI taxonomy): Eukaryota > Viridiplantae > Streptophyta > Magnoliopsida > Apiales > Araliaceae > Panax > Panax ginseng. Next base: position 43,113,070 of record CM035146.1, read on the forward strand.
ACTAAGATGAACAACCCGAATAAACAGGCAAACAAATGTCGAGCAAATAGTCCCGTTTATGCTTATGCAATTTAAACTTAATACTTGTGAACAATGTAGGGTATTCTACATTGATTGTTAAACTGTTTGCAATCTATTTGATTGTTAAACCGTCGGATGGTTTTTGATGAAACAAAGTAATGTTCAGGGTATTCTACACCCCTTAGTATGATATTGAGAATTCTTCAAATCCTATTGTTGATATTCCTGCCTAACACTTGATATTTCTTTCAACTGTTGAGATTTAGCTATTCAGATGATTTTACTCATGTCATATGCTTTCCATCTATTTTATATACTTGTTGGGCAATTTGTGCTCATTCTTGCTAAACCTTTCAGTTAAGGATGAAAAGGCCGAGGGCTCGGGAAAGGACAAGGGAAAGTCTAAGATGAAATGTTGAGATTTAATTATGTAATAAGTTTATTTATTTTTGCATATGATGTAATGTAGCGATAAACGCTAAGTTTAAGTTTCAGTTTATTAAAGGTTGTTAAAACTTGGGATTTTATTCTGAATAAGTATGTAATAGTTAATATTATTATTATTATTATTGTTGGAGTTTACTTAGATAGATGGTGATGTATGTTGTACCGTGAGCACCATGTCCTGTAATCGATGTTATACGGATTTGGGGGCGTCACATATACCATGCATTCTTACAATCTCATTTATGTATATACGAGCAAGACGTTCAAGTGAATATGTTTCTCGTATAGGTAAGAAATGAGCAGACTTGGTTGATCTATTGACAATGAGTAAATTTCATCTATGCCTTGAGAAACCTTGGGAAGACCAGTAACGAAATCCATGTTAATGTTCTCCCACTTCCATTCTAGAATTTCAAGTGGTTGTAATGGACATTTTGGCACTTGATGCTCTGCCTTGACACGTTGACAAGTTAAACACCTTGAGATAAACTTCGCGATCTATCTCTTCATATTGTTCCCCCAAAATGTATATCAAAGATCATGATACATTTTGGTACTTTCAGGATGGATTGCAAACTGTGTGATGTGTGCCTCCATCATGATTCTATACTTCAAATCAGAGTCGTTAGGAACACAAAGTCTGGAGTTGACTCGAAGTATTCCTTCTTCGTCGATCCTTAATTCTAGAATAACACCTTGTTGTACTTTCTTCTTCATACGCATCAACTCCGGGTCTGTAGCTTGAGCAACTTTAACTTTATCAATTAAAGTCGGTTCTACTCGTATATTTGACATCATCATGTGTGTCCTTGAAGTTTTTAATTCTATCTCCATCCTTTATAAGTCATACAAAATGGGCCTTTGTGTTGACTGTGACGCCCCCAAAATAGGTCCACATAACCCATTTTGAGTCGCCAAATACATGGTACAGAAAACAACTACAACTTCATTATTACAATTGTCGTGCAAAATACGACAACACATATGATATGAGTTTAAATACAAATATTATCTTTTAAACAGTATTCAAACTCAAATAAGTTCTCATTATAATTATTGATACACTATTTTACAAAATAGTGAGGACGGCTAAAACAACTGACTTAGAACATCACTCCACACCCCGACTAGTTCCTGCTATATTCTCGCCTCCTGAGAAGAAAATGGAACAAAAAGGATAAGGGTGAGCTCAACTAGCCCAGTAAAGAATATTATAACTAAGATAATGTACAACAAATTATCGTTAGCCTTCAATAAATCATATAAAATATAAAAGGACAACAAGTTTTAGATCAATATTCGCAGCGGAAATAACAACTCATTAGAAGAGTTAAGTAGAGAATGAAATCTACTATCTTCTATGATTTAAAAGTTCATCATCAATATTTTATCCCTGTAACATCAATCAATGCACATCTTGAATCAAATATTCATCTTTGCACTACGGGCTAAAGATATTCATTCGTATCACCAGTTGGTCATGTTCATCTCAACACATGTTCATCTTTGCACTACGGGCCAACGATATTCATCAGATAATCATTCATCTTAACACTACAGGCCAAAGATATTCATCAGATAATGATTCATCTATGCACTACAGGCCAAAGATATTCGGTTATATCATTATTTAGGACTGGGGATGATGAAAAATATTTTAAAGAAACGATTCCAGTGAGATAAAAGGACAAAGATTAGGAATTCGTACTTTAGATAATTCAAGTTCAAAAATACTCCGTAATAAATCATAGTGGAGTAAAATTCAAGAATGAAGATCAAAACATGGATAAAATCAAAGATAGCAACCATAATAGATATCTTGGACAAAGAAGAGAAAAATTCATTTTTCTGTGAATAGTGTTAAATATTTGTGAATAGTCTTTAGTATCGTGAATAGTAACCCCTTTACACTAAAAAGGTAGAAATTTCACAAGAAAAATCATACTTCGTGAATAGTACTCGTGAATAGTACCGTATTCTTGAATAGTGCCATATTCGTGAATAGTGTCGTATACGTGAATAGTAACCTCGACATAAAAAGGTAAAAATTTCATAATAAAATTCATACAAATATTTCAGCATAATGATATTGAACGAAATAACATCATTTACGAAAAATAACATCCCTTACCTCAAAAAAATAGTACTTCTGACTGGAATATCGAATATAATGTTGAAGGAAACTTGCACTAAATAGCAACTCTCAAAGTATCTAAATACTCACAAAAATACGCTTGATATTATAGAGAGAGAAAATTTCTGATTCTGGTGTGATTTTCAATTCTAACTAAGCACCCTATTTATAGGAAAATACTTAGAACGCCAAAGCAGACTATTAAATAAAATATTAATATTTTTAAAAGTTTTTTATGCACACCTCTTAGACCAATTCATCATCAGCACTCCACAAGTGGGCCCCACCAAAATCACTAAATTCCACAACAACCAAAAGTGGGGCCCACCCATGTTTTAAAAAAACATTTATTTCCAAAAATTCAATAATTCATAATAAATAGCCTTTTTATCATAAAATTATAAATTTTATGTCCATTCCATAAGAAACTTAATTCTCTACAGCTTTGTAGAAGAAAATTTGTCCAAATTCCAAACAGAAAATGACTGAAATCCACATAGGGATGATTTTTAATACCTCAATTCCGACAAAATACTGATAAAACACCTCAACATTAAATCCTTCATTTATATCTACATAAAATAAATATTTCATTATCATATAAATCAATAATTAATTATTCACAAATAATATTATAGAATCACAATAATGGCAACCAGGTCGTTCCCAAGAAAGATGGGGTTTTCTGATAAGAATGTCTCATTATTGGCGCGCAATTAGGTGACCAAACCCCTTTCCTAGACAGAACTTCCTTAAATATTGCTAATAATGCTATCTAATAATATTATTCAAATAATATGAATTATTGATCTGATAATGGGAAATCTTGTCTTGATGACAATTATTGAAACAACAATAATATAAAATATCAACGTAGTAATTATTGAATCAATAAAATAAAATATTGAACAGTAATTACTGTAACAATTATTGAGTAGTGCCTTCTTACGTAAGAATCAATAATCCACAAATATTATGCAATACCATGTGCTACTGTGCAACCACGCGTATTACTGTACTTTAACCGTCGGGTATTCCAACAGTGTTAACGATAACAATTACGCCGTTAATTATAAAAATTCATACTTGTCGTTTTCTTCATACGGCAGTTTTCTGTTATGGGGCCCACAAATGGATGTGCCATCGTACGAATATTTCCCGACAACAAGAATATTCCACGACCAAATGAATATTCCCCGACAATAATGAATATTTTATAACCACTTACTTATTTTGCAAAATTTGCACATTTCACTCATAACCAAGATATTATATCAAATTAACACCTTATTATTCAAAATAACAATTAGAGGAAATTCAATTTTATTTATAAAAAATTGGGGTCTTACAACCTCCACTCCTTATGAAATTTCGTACTCGAATTTGATACGTACCTGGTGTTTCAAAAAGGAGAGGATACCTCGTTTTTTATTTTTGATTCCAACTCCCAGCTCATTTCCTCAATAACATGGTTCCTCCACAAAACTTTAGTTTGTGGTATAACCTTTGTGCGTAGGACATGCTCCTTCCTATCCAAGATCTTGATAGGTACCTCCTCATACGTTAAATCTTCGGTTATCTCGTCTAGTTCTAACTCAATAATGTGGTTTGGGTCTTTCACATATTTACGAAGCACATATATATGAAAAACATTATGAACACGAGACATGCTTGGAGGTAATGCGAGTCTATAGGCCACATTTCCTACTCGGACAACAATTTCAAATGGACCAACAAATCGTGGATTGAGCTTTCCTCTCTTCCCGAATCTTGTAGCTCCCTTCCATGGAGCAACACATAACAATACATGATCCCCAATTTAAATTCCACATCCTTTCGATGAAGATTCACATAACTCATTTGTCGATCCTGTGCCATTTACATACGTTGTCAGATCATTTGGATCTTCTCTGTAGTCATACATACCGATTCCGGTCACAACAACATTGCTTCTCCCAACTCATCCCAGCATACTAGAGAGTGACACTTTCGTCCATACAATGCTTCGAATGGAGCCACACATATACTTGCCTGATAATTGTTGTTGTAGGAGAATTCCACCAATGGTAGGTACTTATCCCAACTTCCTTTGAAATCTAGGACACAGAGTCTTAATAGATCTTCAAGAGTTTGAATAGTCATTTCTGATTACCCGTCCGTTTGAGGATGGTATACCGAACTGAATCGTAAATCTGTACCAATAGCTTTCTGCAAACTAACCCAAAATCGTGAAGTGAATCTTGGGTCACGATCTGAAACTATGGATACTGGCATGCCATGAAATCTCACAATCTCATTCATGTAAATACGAGCAAGACGTTCAAGGGAATAAGTCTCCCGTATCGGCAAGAAATGAGCAGATTTTGTTAATCTATCAACAATAACCCAAATCGCATCTAAGCCTTGAGAAACCTTGGGAAGACTCGTAATGAAATTCATGGTAATGTGTTCCCACTTCCATTTCAGAATCTCAAGTGGTTTCCATGGACCCTTTGGCACTTGATGCTCCGCCTTTACACATTGACAAGTTAAACACCTCGAGATAAACTTTGCGATCTCTTTTTTCATATTGTTCCACCAAATAGTATGTCAAAGATCATGATACATTTTGGTACTCCTGGGATGGATTAAAAACGGTGTGTTGTGTGCCTCCATCATCATTCTATGCTTTAAGTAAGAATAGTTAGGAACACAAAGTTTGGAGTTGAATCGAAGTATTCCTTCATCGATTCTTACTTCTGGAATATCACCTTCTTGCACTTTCTTCTTTATACGCATTAGCTTCAGGTCCGTAGCTTGAGCAGCTTTAACTTTATCGATTTAAGTCGGTTCTATTCGTATATTTGATATCATCACTTGGGTACTTGGAGCCTTTAACTCTATCTCAATCCTTTGCAAGTCATACAAAATGGGCCTTTGTGTTGACAATATCGCACTCGTACCCGCATATGATCTTCTACTCAATGTGTCAGCTACTAAGTTCACTTTTCCAGGATGGTATTGGATGGTATGATCGTAATCTTTCAATAGCTCAAGCCAACGTCGTTGTCGCACGTTGAGTTCCTTTTGGGTGAAGAAATATTTGAGGCTTTTATGATCTATATAGATCTCCACTTTCTCCCCATACAGGTAGTGTCTCCAGATCTTTAACGCAAAAACGACTGCTGCCAACTCCAGATCATGAGTAAGATAATTCCTCTCATATTCTTTGAGTTATCGCGAGGCATAGGCTATGACTTTCCCATGTTGCATGAGAACACATCCTAACCCTTTACCCGAAGTATTGCTGTGGATAACAAATCCATCTGAACCAGATGGTATTGTCAGAACAGGTGCCGAAATGAGTCTTCTCTTGAGTTCTTGGAAACTCTTCTCGCATTCCTCGCTCTATTCGAATTTTGTATCTTTCCGAGTCAGCTTAGTTAACAAAGTAGCGATTCGAGAAAATCCTTCCATGAATCTTCGATAATAACCAGCTAAGCCCGAAGATATCGTTACTTGATCCACCAAACTTGGTTGCTCCCAACTTTGTATTGCTTTAATCTTCGCCGGGTTAACAGATACTCCATATTTTGACACCACGTGCCTAAGGAATGCTACTTCCTCAAGCCAGAACTTGCATTTCTTCATCTTGGCATATAACTTGTTATCACAATGCCTTTGAAGTACCAACTTCAAATGGTGCTCATGATCTTCACGGCTTTTGGAATAAATGAGGATGTCATCAATAAAGACAACAAGGAACTGATCTAAGTATTCCTTAAACACGCGGTTCATCATATCCATGAAAGTAGCAGGAGTATTAGTCAATCAAAAAGACATGACTAAGAATTCATAATGCCCGTACCAAGTTCTGAAGGCAGTATTCGGAATATCTTCAGTTTTAATCTTCAGCTGATGATATCCAGAACGAAGATAGATCTTTGAAAAAAATTGTGCTACTTGCAACTAGTCGAACAAGTCATCAATGCGAGGTAGTGGATACGTATTCTTGTTGGTGACATGGTTCAAATCCCGGTAGTCAATACAAAGTTGCATACTCCCGTCTTTCTTCTTTACGAATAAAACAGGAGCACCCCAAGGAGATGTACTAGGATGAATGAAACTGATGTCTAACAACTCCTATAGTTGGACCTTTAACTCCTGAAGTTCAATAGGAGCCATTCGATATGAGGTTTTAGAAATTGGTATTGTAATAGGTTCAAGATCAATAATGAATTCAATTTCATGTTCTGGGGGTAGACCGAGAATTTCTTCAAGAAATACGTCAGGAAATTCACTAACAATAGAAATATTATTCAAATCTGATGTATTTTTGTTCAAGTCCATGACGCGAGCTAAGAAAGCTTGACAGACATTTTTCAATAAACGAATGGTTTTATGGCTTGATATGACAGTGATTGACTTTAGTAGTTCGGTTTCTTGATGTTGGATATTTTACCGATCAATATATGCGTGCAAGTATACATAGTCAAAAAGTAATAAAGAGTAAGTAAAGTATCATTCCCACGGAGAATTAACTAATAATGTTCACCAAGCACTAGTCCATAACCATTTTAGTCTTATTTAAACGAATGATTTAATATTTATAAATTGAACTATGAAAGTAAATAAATCTAATTATCCCTAGAGTGAGACTAGATAATGAAAACTTGAGATTACAATTTCATCTATTGAATCATTTAAATCAACGCACTCCCTGTTAAACCAAATTAGTTGCACTGGATTGCTAGTCGAGAACACGAAAGTAAAGTACAGCTATATCTCAAAGTACTATACTCATATCACATATAATCCACAATTGATAGAATACACACGAACACCCACATTACTTAAACCACTATATGTCTATGTGATTTATAATTAATTAGGGTTTAAGCCCAAATTCTCAAATGACTATGAGCGATGCCTCGATATATGTCTATCCTAAGCACGAATCATACATTCCATCACAAGGTAGAACATACAAACACAAGCTATCAAGATCAAATCTAAACCCATACTCCATTTTTCAAGTTCATATGGGTTATCACAATAATTGATGGCCAATCAACTAAGCAAATAAGCATGAATCTTAATAGACAATACCATAGCACTCAATAAGGTTAACAATGAAGTATGTCAGATTAAAATAAGCACTAGAATCCATTGTAATCCTAAAATAAAGTTTAACTCATAGTTGAATCAAACCCACCATCCACATATTGAATAAACATCATAAAATTACAAATAAGAATCAAAGAGAGGTTAAGTGTAGAGAATTGAAATGCAAATCTATTCTCTTGCTCCAAGATGGAATCTCTGATGCTTTCCAATTGCTTCAAGTCTTCAATTTAATCAAATCTAGAAATAACTACCTTACCCTACTCTATTCTAATAGGGAAATTAAAGAGAAGAAAGCAATATTAGCTACGTGATCCCCCAAGGGGTGGAATCATCTTTTCATCTGATATATGTCTCCTATTTATATAAGCCCTAATTGAACCCTTCTCCAAATTACGCTTCAATTGCATTGTTTAGTGAAAAAGTCAACTCTGGTCAACACCAGAAGTGGCGCGACCGCGCTGGGAATGGCCTGAAGTTAGATGCGCCTGCGCTCAAGTATCAGATCGCATTTTTTTGGTCCAGGGAATGGTGCGGTCGCACAAGAAATATACTACAAATTCGCGCGCCCGCGCTGTTGGTTTTCTGCTGCAGTGTCCTCTGGTAAAACGCTCATAACGTTTGATCCGGGAGGAATTACGGGACCTACCACCTATCAAATCGAAGTTCTCGACGAGCTCTACAACTTTAATTCATTGTGAAATGATGGACGGATGAAGGTCTAAATTGGGTTGCAAGTGACTGCTATGCAAATGGCCACCCAAAACATTGAAGTTTATCGTCCATTGGTACAAAGGTCATAACTCTTGCATTCGAACTCCGATTGGAATGTTTCAAGATATTCCGGAAAGCTAAGAAGAAGCTCTACAACATAATCCAAGTTCCAAGCCAAGAACATGAAATGAACATGAAAGCCCAAACAATGTCGAGATTTCTTTTTCTTGCGTTTTCATACCAATAGTCGATCACATAGTTCCCAAGCATAAGATCTACAAAATGACCACAAAATGCATGAAACGTAACTAAGAAACATGAGTATAAGCAACTAATTCAAGTAATAGATATTTTATAAGTATAAAATACCCCCAAACTTAAACCGTTGCTTGTCCCCAAGCAACACAACATAATGCAATCTACATGCTATGCAAGCTACGCTACTATGACAATGAATCCCACATTCTCAGCCAAATATGAATTCCAATAAGATATGCCTCAGAGAAATATTCGAATTCAATATCAAAGTATCAAACCAAGCTACAGGCATAACGCCATACAATCAAATAATCCAAACCTGGTATAAAGATCTTGTGTGTGTGTGATGTGTTCACAAATAAACTTGACAAAGGTAAAGACTACACATGTTATACTGCTTAAGAAAGAAAATTGAAGTTCAAATCAAGAACTATGCATACAAATGAAACAACAACTAATCCAACACATCAATACAAACTAAGGTTCAACAATGGGTTTATTCTACTTTATTTTTACACACGAGGGCAATTTTTGCACTTTCTCGCGGTGTTTATTGATTTCTTTTCTTTTTCCCATGACTGTGCGATGCCTCATTCCATTAGGCTAATAGTGCTACCCCTAAGCGAGCTTTCAACCAACGACTCCTAGACCATAAAAGACCTTTGGGCGCTAGGTGTAAAGATAATCCCCTCGGGCGTACTAGCTCAAGTAACAAAGGCCCCGAAACAAGACTAGCCACGGTTATTATTCATTTTTTTTCTCTTTTCCTTTTTTTTTCTTTTTTTTATAGCAAGCATACCCATGTGTTCCCAATGTTTGAGTATCAGTGTTTTCATAGTTAATGTTCACTTCCTACACAATTTTATCATTAAAAACAACATTTTCCTCTCAGCAGACAAGCATGCTAATCTTAACCAACAAGCAAAAAGGAACACTGTCGTGCTACCCAGTAGCATCTAAACAACATGCATAAATTATATCATGTAAAACATTATAACTCAGCTCAAGATATCAACCAAGCTCAAGAATCTATCAAATTTCTTAATTCATCATTGGCCAAATTAGAATTCAACTAACTAGATATTTGGGATTATGCAATGTTATGCAACTAAACATATAAACCAAACAAATAATAAGCAACAAAAAGAAAAAAATTTACTGCAACATTAAATAATATCAACTAACATGCAATTACTATATGAAACATGGATAAATAATGTAATTTACACTACATGTTCTAAACTACTGATTAGACTCAATACCCCAAAACTTAAAAAGAACAATGCCCTCATTATAATTAAAAGTGAAAGAATACTCCCCTAAGTGACAATCTCATCTCCGTTCGCCTCCTCATGATCCGATGGTATATCAGGTGATGGATAAGTTTGAGATATTCTATAGTTGGAAACTGAGTGTGGGCTTCTAACTGTCTGAATGCTTGAGTCAGAAATTTTAAAAATTGAGCAGTGCTTATTTTCTATGACTGAGATATGGCGCTTGACAGCCTTTGTGTTTGGCTTGTAGTTAGGCGTACTGCATTGCCATACCACTAATACCTTGTAGCAGTATTTTTTGACTTTTGTTTGATCCTGAGTGCTTATAGAAATTGGATTGAACTTCGTCTCTCATATTGCAATTGTTGTGGCCTGACCCTTGGACTTCTAACTTTACTGCCCAATTGGTTACCCCTGGAAAGGATCAACATGAACTATTAGACTTTATTTAATTATAACCAATACTTACTACTAAAAATTTAATTAACTATAATAATAATAAACTAATTAAAGCAAAAAGAAATAAACACAAAGGAAGGAAAATGATAGACTATAGATAATGGATAATTAAACAAATAGGGAGAGAGAGATTTGATGGGGTGCCTCCCATCAAGTGCTCGGTTTATAGTCCGTTAGCTGGACTCTATTCTTGACACCACTATCCAATTCCCCTAGGATAAGTTAGGAATCCTCCATCCGTTAGAATAGCTACGTGCTTTGGTAGGTTCCCCATCATGAGAGTCTTCATATTGAAGTCACCTAGCATTTTCATGTACATGATGTCCCCAGTTCCATTACATTGTCAGGTGCTTCTCCCGTTTTATCTGTGAATTAATTTTTGCATTGAGGCATTAAAGATACAACATCCTTTTCTTCTTCTATTATCTCTTCCTCAGCCCCCCATGGTTTGTAAGAGGCCTTGTAAATGCAAAAATTCTTACTTTGGATGTAACTACCAAGGGGACATGGGTGTGATAAGTTCACTAAATTTTTTTAACTCTAACTGAGAAGGCACTTGGGGTATTATACAAGTCAGCTCATGTTCTTCATTTTCCATACCCCTAGTTGTCTCCTCAATGTCCACTCCTTTCGGTTCATTTAGTGGCATGTACATTTCTGGCTCTCCATCAGTTTCATCGTCCATGTCATAGCACCTATTGTTTGGAGGGCGATTGTTCAAGGCTTCGAACATTTGATCCATCTCATTCTAAAGATTTTGAATTGACATATCTTGCTTAATCATCTTCTCCTCAGTTGATGCTACAAATTTGAACCACAAATCCTCTAATCTTGAATTATCTTGTTCAGTTTCGAAATCCATGTATTGAGGACCATTCATTGAGGAGTTAATGAGTTGTTCCATCTGTCTGTTAAGATTTTGGCTTGATAATTCCTGACTCATCATCATCTCTTCATGGTCTGCTATGCTTTCTGACATGAATTCCTTCAACCTTGAATTTTCTTCTTGTTGCATTGGAGGTGGATATGAGAAATTTGATGGATATATTGGACTTGGAACGCAGTCTTGGTCTTGATAGTTACAATTTCATTCATAATCTGGGTGATACCCCCAACCTTGATGATAACTGGGATAAACATAATTGTTGAGGTAATCACCCCCAAGCTGTACTTGTCCAACACTGATGTTGCACTGATAACTTGGATGCTTGCCAGCACAATATTTACATGTAACTGCTATCTCTCGAGTGAGTTGGGCTGCAAGAACATCCAACCTCTCTGAAAGTGTTGCAATTTATGCTGACAATGTAGAAAATATATTGAGTCCTACAGTTCTTGTGTCCCTTGGTTGAGTCATGTTTGCATAAGGCCATTAATAAGCAAAATCACCCATGGTACCTGAAAAGAGAGAAATATAAGAAGATAATTAAAACAAAAAAAATGTTTAAATTAAGACCAATTTGATTGAAATTAATGTTGGCAAAAATTTATTAAGTTAATTCCCCAGCAACGGCGCCAAACACTTGTTGGTCGTTTTACCGATCAATATATACGTGCAAGTATACACAGTCAACAAGTAATAAAGAGTGAGTAAAGTATCGTTCCCACGAAGAATTAACTAATAAATTTCACCAAGCACTAGCCCATAACCATTTTAGTCTTATTTAAACGAATGATTTAATATTTATAAGTTTAACTATGAAAGTAAATAAATCTAATTATCCCTAGACTGAGACTAGATAATGAAAACCTGAGATTACAATTTCATCTATTGAATCATTTAAATCAACGCACTCCCCGTTAAGCCAAATTACTTGCACTTGATTGCTAGTCGAGAACACGAAAGTAAAGTACAGCTATATCTCAAAGTACTATACTCATATCACATATAATCCACAATTGATAGAATACACACGAACACCCACATTACTTAAACCACTATATGTCTATGTGATTTATAATTAATTAGGGTTTAAGCCCAAATTCTCAAATGACTACGAGCGATGCCTCGATATATGTCTATCCTAAGCACGAATCATACATTCCATCACAAGGTAGAACATACAAACACAAGCTATCAAGATCAAATCTAAACCCATACTCCATTTTTCAAGTTCATATGGGTTATCACAATAATTGATGGCCAATCAACTAAGCAAATAAGCATGAATCTTAATAGACAATACCATAGCACTCAATAAGGTTAACAATGAAGTATGTCAGATTAAACTAAGCACTAGAATCCATTGTAATCCTAAAATAAAGTTTAACTCATAGTTGAATCAAACCCACCATCCACATATTGAATAAACATCATAAAATTACAAATAAGAATCAAAGAGAGGTTAAGTGTAGAGAATTGAAATGCAAATCTGTTCTCCTGCTCCAAGATGGAATCTCTGATGCTTTCCAATTGCTTCAAGTCTTCAATTTAATCAAATCTAGAAATAACTACCCTACCCTACTCTATTCTAATAGGGAAATTAAAGAGAAGAAAGCAATATTAGCTACGCGATCCCCCAAGGGGTGGAATCATCTTTTCATATGATATATGTCTCCTATTTATATAAGCCCTAATTGAACCCTTCTCCAAATTACGCTTCAATTGCATTGTTTAGTGAAAAAGTCAACTCTGGTCAACACGTAGTGGCGTGGCTTGTATTTAGGAATGGCACAGAGTTAGAGATCTTGCGTATTTCAAGTATCAGATCGCATTTTTTTGGTCCAGGGAATGATGCGGCCATGCAGGAAATACACCACAAATTCGCGTGCCCGCGCTGTTGGTTTTCTGCTGCAGTGTCCTCTGGTAAAATGGCCATAACTTTTTATCCTATAGAAGTTATGGAGCCTTCCACCTATCAAATCGAAGATCTCGACGAGCTCTACAACCTTTATTCTTTAAGAAATGATGGACGGATGAAGGTCGAAATTGGGTTGCAAGTGACTGCTATGCAAATGGCCACCCAAAACATTGAAGTTTAACGTCCGTTGGCACAAAGGTCTTAACTCTTACATTCGAACTCCGATTGGAATGATTCAAGATGTTCTAGAAAGCTAAGAAGAAGCTCTAATACATAATCCATGTTCTAAGCCAAGAACATGAAATGAACATAAAAGCCCAAACGATGTCCGGATTACTTTTTCCTTGCGTTTTCATACCAATAGTCGCTCACACCGTTCCCAAGCATAAGATTTACAAAATGAACACAAAATGCATGAAAAGTAACTAAGAAACATGAGTATAAGTAACAAATTCAAGTAATAGATACTGGATAAGTAAATATAAAACCTACTTATCACTTGAATTCGCATAACAGGTTGCTTAGGAATATGAAAACTAATAACCTTACAAAAACAATCAATTTTAGCATGATGAATGATTAACCAATCAATCCCTAAAATCACATCAAATGCAAATATTTTCAAATAAATAAGATCGACAGGTAATGTAATGGTCCCAACTTGAATCAAGCAAGATTTATAAACAGTGGATGTTATGAAAGTTTCTCCTAACGGAGTCTCAATAGATAAGTCAATGTCTAATTTCTCTGGAGTCAAGTTCAAACGTTGAGCACAAACAGGAGAGATAAAAGAATGGGTAGAACCGATATCTAGTAAGGTATAAACTTTGCAAGAGTTTATGATTCGCTTACCCTTGATCACCTAATTCAGGTTCCTCGCGTTTTGGGCAGTCACGACAAACGTTCTTCTAGGAACCACTGACTTTGACTTGTCCGAGATAGCCTTTGGAGTCACCATTCCCGCTAGATTTGGTTTCGCTACAGGACAATCTCTAGCTATATGACCGTCCTTTCCTCAGTTATAACACACCTTGGATTGTTTTGGGCAGTTTGGGCTGATGTGTCCCTCTTTCCCGCTTTTATAACATACGACCAGTGGTTGTTCTCCTCCCCTAGGAACAGTTGATGATGGTGCTGACGTCTTCACATTGTCATTATTTTACTTTCTCTTTTTAAAATCTCCCCCCCCTCGATACTCGCTTCTTCTACTATCATGGCCACGATTACCACCAGAGTGGTTACCGCTTTTGTCTGGATATTTTCCTCCCCGCTGGTTGTCATTGCTCCGATGACTGCTGCCACCGGTATGACCCTAGTTGTGGTCCCTCGGTTGAACATACTCATTATCTCGCTCTAATAATTGAGACATGTTCACAACATCTGAATATAGAAAAAATTTGTCAGAAATAAGATATTGCCGAATTTCGGGTTTCAGACCTCTCAGAAACATCCGCGTCATACGTTCCTCATTCTCTACCAAATGAGGTGCAAACCTGGATAACTCTTGCGAACTTAGCCTCGTACTGGGACACAGTAATGTTGTTCTGCTCCAGTCTAATAAACTCTACCTCATTCATATGATGAATACTTTCGGGAAAGCACTTGTCATTGAATAGTTTCTGAAACGTTACATATTGAGTGCGGCAGGCTGGGTACGCTTCACGGATTCCCACCAGTAATCTGCCTCACCATGGAACATAAAGGTGGCGAATGGAACCTTTTGTTCCTCAGTGCTTCCCAAGACATCAAATATCTTGATAATTTTCTTAACCCACGTTTCAGCCTTGATCGGATCCGGCTTTCTCAAAAATTCTGGTGGTCCCAACTCTTTGAACTGCTTGGCTGTGACAAGCCGCGCGTTGCTATTATTTTCACCCGTATTTTGTACATAAGTCTCCCTCGTCTGATTTTGTATGAACTGGAAAAAGCTTCTAAACATCACATCAGTCATCGTTTGATTGATGGTGTTTTTTACAAGAGGAACATTGTCGTCCTATTGCACATTCTCCTGGTTGGTGATTAAAGGTGTCTCCACGGTTTCATTCACTCCATCGTTAACATTTTCAGCTGCCATTCTCAAATACTGCCATAAAACAAGGGTTAATTAAAGAAATTGACATACCACATATTATGCCTATATGCTGACCGACCAATTAAATACCAATTAAGCTTAGGTAGGACACACTAGTGAAGGATTTACTCGTCTCTTCCCTCCTAGTTCTATTTCCCGATCTCTGCCAGAGACCATATCCCTAAGCTCTGATACCAACTGTGACACCCCCAAAATAGGTCCACATAACCCATTCTAAGTCGCCAAATACAACTTCATTATAACAATTGTCGTGCAAAATACGACAACATGTATGTTGTGAGTTTAAATATAAATATTGTCTTCTAGACAATATTCAAACTTAAATAAAACCTCATTACAATTATTGATACACTATTTTACAAAATAGTGAAGACAGCTAAAACAACTGACTTTGAACATCACTCCACACCCCGACTAGTTCCCGTTATATTCTCGCCTCTTGAGAAGAAAAATGGAATAAAAAGGAAAAGGGTGAGCTCAACTAGCACATTAAAGAATATTATGACTAAGATAATGTACAACATGTCAGGAATAAGCATTGGAATGATATTCCTATTTATATATGATTTGATTATGATATATATATATATGAATGAATATGCAAGTATGCTTGCATTAAGAAAAGTTGTAAAGTCCTTTGATAGATAATAGAAACATATATACAAGAACTTAGAATGAATTGATCAAATGTGTTAGGTTGATCCTACATAAGCAAAAAAGCTTTGTAAAGTCTTTAAAAAGAAATGATGTACAAGAACTATAAATATAGAAAGATCAAGCTTGTTAGGTTGATCTTATGATGTAATAGATAGGCTTATCTGATCGTCGAGCACAACACCAGAAATCGTAGTCTGCCAGGAGAGTCAAGGAAAACTCAAGAGCTATCAAGGCAGAATTGTAGTCTGCAAGATAGTGGATCTCGAAGTTCGTCGACTGCCCGGAGAAACGAGGAAGGATCATAGTATGTAGAGTAACACTTCCTCAGAGTTGTAGTCTGCTGAGGAAGTCATGTTCAGAATCGTAGAGACAGCCTGCCTATGAGCCGATCGAGCATCTGCCGAAGCAAATCAAGAATCATAGACTACACTCAGAGTCGTAGAGTCTACTGATGTCGAAGCCAAGTCAAGAATCATAGACTACACTCAGAGTCATAGAGTCTACTGATCATATTAGAGGCAGAGATCGTAGTCGAGCAAGATCAGATGAAGACAACGAACACAAAGTCAAAAATTATAGAGTGTCAAGATCTGATCTCTGAGTCATAATGTCTACACAGTCGAAGCTAAATCGTAGAATGTAGAACTAAAACTTCAACAGATGTGCTCACAACGCCAAGGCAGAATTATAGAGCAAACATGATTCTCAACAATTAAGCACTCCCAGAATATCTAAAGGAATGAAGCATCTGGTTGGTACTGCAAAGTTACCTCCCACCTAAAGGAAACCAGAGAGCACTCAACGAATGGCATGCAAGCTAACAGAAGATCCAATCACCAACCCAATCAACATCCAGATTGAGTTGTGAAGCCATTCGAGATGAAGTCTTCCACAAGTTGATCAGAAGAAGACTTCAGTAACTGACTACGGAAAGTCAGCAAGTGCAGTAGTTGTCAAGTAAATAGAAGACAATGATCTTGGAAGTAACCAGGATCGTAGTGTTTCCCAAACAATGAAAGAACTGATGGAGTGTACATAGAGAGAAAGCATGAGAAGAATGATCTTCACTGCAGTTCAACAAGGGATCATTAGAAGTGGTTGAGTAACTAAGAAGAGCTTACAGTCATCTTACAGTCATCTTAAAAACTCATCATGTGCAGCCATCAAGTATCAAGAAGAATGATCTTCACTTTAGTTCAATAAGGGATCATTAGAAGTGGTTGAGTAACTGAAGAAGCTGAGCATCATGCAACACTCAACTACACGTCAAGGATGATCACGCTAGCTGCTAAGCATTCAGAGATAAAGAGCTTAAAGAACATCTTAGTATCACCTCCAACAAACAAACAACAAGAAGCCATGGCCTGAGGGGTCCTTGTCCGGAGGGACTAAATGAAGTTCCAAGCCTGTTGGGCTTGAAGAGTTCCTAGGGAACTAGTGAAGTTCCAAGGCTGCTGGCCTTGAAGAGTTCTTATTAAACTGAAGTCCCAAGGCTGCTGGCCTTGAAGGGATCTTAGTGATTAAGGGTGCTGCCCTTCTTTAGTGGAAATCCTGCTAGTTGAAAGCTGAAGAGTGGATTAGGAGCTTGAGTCTCTGAACCACTTAAAATCCCTTGTGTCTTTTACTTTATGTCATTTACATTATGTATATTAACTGCTATAACTGCTATGTATGTTTTAACTGCTTACAACCGAACTAACTCTAAGAATAATGTATGTATGATTATGTATATATCAATAAAGGAGATCTTTTACTTATTCCGCTGTGCTTGAAAAGATTCTTATGTTTGTCATATGCTAAATAATTAGCAATAAAAAATAAATGAGAAAAATATTTGAAATGAAAAAGGATCTATTCAACCCCCCCTTCTAGATCTATATTGTGCCTACTGGGAACTAACACAACAAATTATCGTTAGCCTTCAATAAATTAGATAAAATATAATGGACTACAAGTTTTAGATCAATATTCGCAGCGGAAATAAGAATTCATTAGAAGAGTTAAGTAGAGAATTAAATCTATTATCTTCTATGATTTAAAAGTCCATCATCAAAATTTTATCCCTGTAACATCAATCAATTCACATCTTGAATCAAATATCCATCTTTGCACTACGGGCCAAAGATATTCATTCTTATCACCAGTTGGTCATGTTCATCTCAACACCTGTTCATATTTGCACTACGGGCCAAAGATATTCATCAGATAATCATTCATCTTTGCACTTCAGGGCAAAGATGTTCAATTATATCATCATTTAGGACTGAGGATGATGAAAAATATTTTAAAGAAACTAATCTAGTGAGATAAAAGGACAAATATTAGGGATTCGTACTTTAGATAATCCAAGTTCAAAAATACTCCGTAATAAATCATAGTGGAGTAAAATTCAAGAATGGAGATCAAAGCATGGATACAATCAAAGATAATAATCATAATAGACATCTTGGACAAAGAAGAGAAAATTTCATTTTTCTGTGAATAATGTCGTATTTGTGAATAGTGTCGTATACGTGAATAGTTACCCCGACATGAAAAAGGTTGAAATTTTATAAGAAAAATCATACTTCGTGAATAGTACTCGCGAATAGTACCGTATTCATGAATAGTATCATATACGTGAATAGTGTCGTATATGTGAATAGTAACCTTGACATAAAAAGGTAAAAATTTTATAATAAAATTCATATCAATATTTTGGCATAATGATATTGAACGAAATAACATCATTTACAAAAAATAACATCCCTTACCTCACAAAAATAGTACTTCTGACTGGAATATCGGATATAATATTGAAGGAAACTTGCACTGAATAACAACAATCAAAGTATCTACATACTCACAAAAATACGCTCGATATTATAGAAAGAAAACTTATGATTCTTGTGTGATTTTCAATCCTAACTAAGCACCCTATTTATAGGAAAATGCTTAGAACGCCAAAGTAAACTATTAAATAAAATATTAATATTTTTAAAAGTTTTCTACGCACACCTCATTGACCAATTCATCAGCACTCCACAAGTGGGACCCACCAAAATTAGCAAATTCCACAACAACCAAAAGTGGGGCCCATCCATGTTTTAAAAAAACATTTATTTCTGAAACTTCAATAATTCATAATAAATAGCCCTTTTATCAGAAAAATACGAATTGTATGTCCATTCCATAGGAAATTTAATTCTCTACAACTTTGTAGAAGAAAGTTTTTCCAAATTCAAAACAGAAAATGACCGAAATCCACATACGGATGATTTTTAATACCTCAATTCCGACAAAATACTGATAAAACACCTCAACATTAAATCATTCATTTATATCCACATAAAATAAATATTTCCTTATCATATAAATCAATAATTAATTATTCATAAATAATATTACAGAATCACAATAATGACAACCAGGTCGTTTCCAGGAAAGAGGGGGCTTTCCGATAAGGATTTCTCCTTACTAACGCGCAATTAGGTGACCAAACCCCTTTCCTAGACAGAACTTCCTTAGACATTGCCAATAATGCTATCTAAAATATTATTCAAATAATATGAATTATTGATCTGATAATGGGAAATACTATGTAGCGATAATTATTGAAACAACATTAATATAAAATATCAACGTAGCAATTATTGAATCAATAAAATAAAATATTAAACAGTAATTACTATAACAAGTTTTGAGTAGTGCCTTCTTATGTAAGAATCAATCATTCACAAATAATGTGCAATATCGTGAGCTACTGTGCAACCACGCGTATTACTTTACTTTAACCACCGGGTATTCCAATAGTTTTAATGGTAACAATTACGCCGTTAATTATAAAAACTCATACTTGTCATTTTCTTCATCAGACAGTTTTCCGTTATGGGGCCCACAAATGGTTGCGCCATTATACGAATATTCCCCGACAACAAGAATATTCCACGACCAAACAAATATTCCCCGACAACAATGAATATTTTATAACCACTTGCTTATTTTGCAAAAATTGCACATTTCACTCATAACCAAAGTATTATATCAAATTAACACCTTATTATTCAAAAAAATAATTAGAGGAAATTCAATTTTATTTATAAAAAGTTGGGGTCTTACATTGACAATATCGCACTCGTACCCGCATATGATCTTCTACTCAACGTGTCAGCTCCCACGTTCGCTTTTCTAAGATGGTATTGAATGGTATGGTCGTAATATTTCAACAGCTCGTGCCAACGTCATTTCTGCATGTTGATTTCCTTTTGGGTGAAGAAATATTTGAGGCTTTTATGATCTGTATAGATCTCCACTTTCTCTTCATACAGGTAATGTCTCAAGATCTTTAGCACGAAAATGACTGCTGCCAACTCTAGATCATGAGTAGGATAATTCCTTTCATATTCTTTGAGTTGTTGTGAGGCATAGGCTATAACTTTCTCATGTTGCATGAGAACACATCCTAAACCTCTGCCTAAAGTATCGTTGTAGATGACAAATCCCTTTGAACCTGATGGTATTGTCAGGACATGTGCTAAAATGAGTCTCCTCTTGAGTTCTTGTAAACTCTTCTCACATTCCTCGCTCCATCCGAATTTTTTATCTTTTCGAGTCAGCTGAGTTAATGGAGTGGCGATTCGAGAAAATCCTTCCACGAATCTCTGATAATAACCAGTTAAGCCCAGAAAGCTACGTACTTCGGTTACTAACTTAGGTTACTCCCAACTTTGTATTGCTTCAATCTTCGTCGGATCAACTGATATTCCATGTTTCGATATCACGTGCCCAAGGAATCCTACTTCCTCAAGCCAGAACTCATATTTCTTCAACTTGGCATATAACTTGTTTTCACGAAGCTTTTGGAGTATCAGCCTCAATTATTGCTCATGATCTTCATGGCTTTTGGAGTATATGAGGATGTCATCATTAAAGACAACCACAAAAATGATCCAAATATTCCTTGAATACTCTGTTCATCATATCCATGAAGGCAGCAGGAGCATTAGTCAATCCAAAAGACATGACTAGGAATTCGTTATGCCCGTACCGAGTTCTGAAAGTAGTCTTTGGAATGTCATCAGTTTTAATCTTTAACTGATGATATCCGAAATGAAGATCGATCTTCGAAAAGAATTTAGCACCTTGCAACTGGTAAAACAGGTCATCAATCCGAGGTAACGAGTACCTATTTTTGATGGTGACATGATTCAACTCTTGATAGTCAATGCAAAGTCACATACTCCTATCTTTCTTCTTTACGAATAAAATAGGAGCACCCTAAGGGGATGTACTAGGACGAATGAAACTAATGTCTAACAGTTCCTGTAGTTGGGTTTTAACTCCTGAAGTTCAATAGGAGCCATTCAATATGGGGTTTTAGAAATGGGTTTTGTACTAGGTTCAAGGTTAATAAAAAATTCGATTTCACGCTCTGGGGTAGGCCATGAAGTTCTTCAGGGAATACGTCAGGAAATTTATTAACAATATAAATATCATTCAAATCCGACATATTTTTGTTTAAATCCGTGACATGGGCTAAGAAAGCTTGACATCCGTTTTTCAATAAACGAATGACTATGGCTTGATATGACAGTGATTGACTTTAATGATTTGGTTGCTTGAATTCACATAATAGGTTGGTTAGGAATATGAAAACTAATGACCTTACGAAAACAATCAATTTTTGTATGATGAATAGTTAACCAATCAATCCCTAAAATCACATCAAATGTAAGTATTTTCAAAGAGATAAGATCAGGTAATGTGAAAGTGTCGATTTGAATCAAACAAGATTTATAAATAGTGGATGTAATGAAGGTTTCTCCTAACAGAGTTTCAACAGATAAGTCAAAGTCTAATTTCTCTGGAGTCAAATTTAGACGTTGAGCACAAGCAGGTGAAATAAAAGAATGGGTAGAACTGGTATCTATTAAATTAAATATAGATTTCGCAAGAGTTTATGATTAGCTTACCCATGATAACTTTATTCGGGTTCCTCACTTTTTGGGAGGTCACGACAAATGCTCTTGTGATGACCCCAAAATAGGTCCATTCCATCCAACCCATTCTGAGTCGCCAAATACATGGTACAGAAAACAACTACAATTTTATTACAACAATTGTCGTGCAAAATACAACAACACATATGCTGTGAGTTTGGATACAAATATATACCATCTGTGACTCTCATCCCAACCTTGGATAGCACGTCACAATGACACCTTACATAAAGGTATAGTCAAAAACTGTTTTAAAAATTAAAATCTTTGGGAAGTCCTCAAGGAAACCTTCGTACATGGGAGGCCATGCGTCTAGGTTATGATAGATATCATATGGCCACAGAATTATCCTTGGTTGACCCAATAGACCCCAAAGAAAAATGAGAAGATTACTATCATATTCTTTCTAATGGTGAATCTTCTCTTGACATATCATTATCTCCACTGTCTCTAATTGAGAGTTATACTTCGACCAAACTCCAAGATTATATAGGTAGTACTCGTATATATACTCAGCAAGTGGATGAGCACATCCCTGTCTTATGATGATACGAGGTTGTATGTCCTTAGACATCTTGTATGATAGTGGCAAAACACCCTTCCAACGTTGGGTTCGCCTCACCCTAGATGATTCACCAAATATAACTACTAAATAATGACCACCATTCTATTCTCCTGTTACCCCCGCTCGACCCAGCTACACTCTTATTATCTGAAAGGAATTATGAAACAGAAGGGTGAGCACAACTAGCCCAGTAAAGAATATTATGACTAAAGATAAATAAATTATCAATAGTCTTCATCAGTAATAAATCAGAGATTTAGAACATATGGTAGATGATAAAACTTTTCAACCATAGTTGCAGCGGAACGAGCAATCCATTTGAAGAGTCAAATAGACTATAAAGTCTATTATCTTCTTCATGTTAAAAGTCCACCAACAATGTTTTATCCTCAGTAACATCAATCAACAATTTCGCCCACAATCACATGTATAACTTTCATAATCGTAATTGTTGTTCTAAATTCTTTTTTTCATCCGGGACAAAGATAATTTTATCACTGAAACATCAAAGATCATGGTTATACCAAATCACGATTCATGTTCATAATCATACTAATAAATTCATCTTTGCCTTTGCGGGCCAAAGATATTCATCAACAGACCATCTTTGCACTACATGCGAAAGATATTCATCAATAATTCATCTTTGCACTACGGGCCAAAGATATTCATCAATAAGTCATCTTTGTACTATGGGCCAAAGATATTCATATCTCAAAGAAATATATAATCATTTCAGAATTTATATAAACAATAATTATAACCATGTTGATCAATTCACCTTTGCACTTAAGCTAAAGATATTCAATTATAAATTCAATGGTCATGATCATACCAGTCACAATTCAACTTTTCATTACTGGCCAAAGAGAACCCTAGTCATAATCATACCAATAATCTACCCATCTTTACACTCTAGTGAAAGAGAATTTTAACATCAGGGTTATAAAAATGTTATATATGATAATAAAATCAATTTAATCAATACATAGTTTTAATCTCCAGAGTAATATTCATAAATCAACTATAATTTGGTTAGAAAAAGAAACTAATTTTGTAGTGAATAGTACCCGTGAATAGTAACTCGTGAATAGTAACTCGTGAATAGTAACTCGTGAATAGTAATCCCGACATGAAAAAGTTTCAAATTTGATAAAAAGTTCAAACCAATATTTCAGCATAATGATATTGAAGAAATAATATCATTTATGAAAAAAATAATCTCCCTTACAATCCCTTAAAATAACTTACCATCCCTTACCTCAAAAGAGCAAAGACTTAGAATGTCGGATATATATTTGAATCGAACTTGCATTTAGATAGCAATACTCAAAGTACTAAAATACTTACAAAAATACGCTCGATATTATAGAGAGAGAAATAGAGAGAAAACTTCAGTTTCTGGTGTGATTTTCAATTCTAACCTAAGCATCCTATTTATAGAAAAATGCTTAGAACACTAAAGCAAAAAATTTAATAAATTAATAATATATATATTAAATTTTCACGCTAACCTTTGAATCATCCAATTTAGCATGTTTGACAACCCACCAACAATACAAAAAATGTTTTTTATATTTAAAATATTTTAAACTCCAAAAATCAATTATTTCAGAACTTCGGAACTTCAATAATTCATAATAAATAGACCTTTTATCAGAAAATTTGAATCTTGCACTTTTTATAGTAATTTCAATTCTCTACAACTTTGCAGAAGAAAGTTTTTCCAAATTCCAAACAGAAATTGACCGAAATCCATAAACGGACGATTTTATAGGCTATAATCAAATTTCAGTCAAGAAATGGGCCCATAGACATGTTTAACATGTTTTAAACAACTTTTGCAACAAAAATACTCTTCCTCCTCATATATTCATATATCCCACATTCATTATAAAATATCATCATTATTATATTATAATAATATAATAAAATATTATTTTATCAAAAAGATAAAATATCAATTTTCAACAATTGTCACTTTTAAAATTTTCTCCATCTATATTCACATAAAATGAATATTTTCTTTATCATATAAATCAATAATTTAATTATTCACAAATAATATTCTTAGAATCACAATCTCGACAACGGTGCGGTTTCAGGAAAGAGGGGCTTTCAATAAGAATTTTTCCTTACGGTAGCGTAATTAGGTAACCAAACCTCTCCTTGAGCAGAACTTTCTAGACATTGCCAATAATATTATCTAATAATATTATTAGGATAATATGAATTCTTCGCTTTCGATAATGGAAAATATTGTGTAGTGACAATTATTGAGCAACAATAATATAAAATATCAACGTAGCAATTATTGAATCAATAAAATAAAATACTGAAGAGTAATTACTATAACAATTATTGAGTAGTGTCTTCTTACGTAAGAATCAATAATTGGTGCAATCATCGTGTCTTCTTTGTTCAACAACGCGTATTCTTTGTATTTTAACCCACGGGTATTCCAATAGTGTTACTTCAGTAATAACTACGCCAGTTATTTATAAAAACTCCTTTTTGTCATTTTCTTCATCCAAGCGGTTATTCATTATGGGCCCTAAATGTTTGCAATCATCGCATGCGAATATTCCCGATAGAAAGAATATTTCACGACCAAACGAATATTCCCCGACAACAATGAATATTTTATAACCACTTGCGTATTTTGCAAAAAATTCATATATCACCCTTAAATTTAACTTTTTATCAATTTAACCATTTACTAAATAGTGATTATAAGAAAAATTGAATACTTTTATTTCATAAAATTTGGGGTCTTACAATCTCCCCTCCTTATGAAATTTCATCCTCGAAATTTACGTACCTGGTATTTCAAAGAGTTGAGAATACCTTGCTTTCATTTCAGATTCCATCTTTCCTATCATCATGATTTCTCCATTGCCCATCTCCTGTATTTCAGATATCATTCTAGAATACAGCTTCAAAAACAAAGGTTAATTTAACAAATTAACATATCAAATAATATCCCGATATTATGACTGACCAACAAATAAGCTTAGGTAGGACACACTAGCAAAAGATTTACTCGTCTCTCCCCTCCTAGATCTATTCCCCGATCTCCGCCAGAGATTATATCCCTAAGCTCTGATACCAACTGTGACTTTGGACACCAACTTGTGTCAGCACCTCACCGGTAGGTACTATCGACTTGCCACCGTAGAGAACGGTGTCCCTACTGAGAAGCGGCTTTGCATTCCTCGTCAACAGAAAGTCAACAGATAGAGGCTCGGGGTTCTTTACTTATGGCTCTGATACCAACTGTGACGACCCCAAAATAGGTCCATTCCATCCAACCCATTCTGAGTCGCCAAATACATGGTACAGAAAACAACTACAACTTTATTACAACAATTTTCGTGCAAAATACAACAACACATATTTGTGAGTTTGGATACAAATATATTCCAATCGTGACTCTCATCCCAACCTTGGATAAAGACGTCACAATGACACCTTACATAAAGGTATAGTCAAAAAGCTGTTTTAAAATTAAAATCTTTGGGAAGTGCTCAAGAAACCTTCGTATACATGGGAGGCCATGCATCTAGGTTATGATAGATATCATATGGCCACGTAATTATCCTTGGTTGACCCAATAGACCCCAAAGAAAAATGAGAAGATTACTATCATATTCTTTCCAATGGTGAGTCTTCTCTTGACATATCATTATCTCCACTGTCTCTAATTGAGAGTTATACTTCAACCAAACTCCAAGATTATATAGGTAGTGCTCGTATATATACTCAGTAAGTGGATGAGCACATCCCTGTCTTATGATGATACGAGGTTGCATGTCCTTAGACATCTTGTATGATAGTGGCAAAACACCCTTCTAACGTTGGGTTCGCCTCACCCTAGTTGATTCAACAAATATAACTACTAAATGATGACCACCATTCTATTCTCCTGTTACCCCCGCTCGACCCAGCTACACTCTTATTACCTGAAAGGAATTGTGAAATAGAAGGGTGAGCACAATTAGCCCAGTAAAGAATATTATGACTAAAGATAAATAAATTATCAATAGTCTTCATCAGTAATAAATCAGAGATTTAGAACATATAGTAGATGATAAAACTTTTCAACCATAGTTGCAGCGAAACGAGCAATCTATTAGAAGAGTCAAATAGACTATAAAGTCTATTATCTTCTCCATGTTAAAAGTCCACCAACAATGTTTTATCCCTGTAACATCAATCAACAATTCTTGTCCACAATCACATGTATAACTCATAATCGTAATTGTTGTTCTAAATTCTTTTTTTCATCAAGGACAAAGATAATTTTCATCACCTGAAACATCAAAGATCATGGTTATACCAAATCACAGTTCATGTTCATAATCATACTAATAAATTCATCTTTGCACTACGGGCCAAAGATATTCATCAGCAGACCATCTTTGCACTACATGCCAAAGATATTCACCAATAATTCATCTTTGCACTACGGGCCAAAGATATTCATCAATAAGTCATCTTTGTACTATGGGCCAAAGATATTCATATCTCAAAGAAATATATAATCATTTCAGAATTTATATAAACAATAATTATAACCATGTTGATCAATTCACCTTTTTACTTAAGCTAAAGATATTCAATTATAAATTCAATGGTCATGATCATACCAGTCACAATTCAACTTTTCACTACTGGCCAAAGAGAACCCTAGTCATGATCATACCAATAATCTACCCATCTTTACACTCTAGTGAAAGAGAATTTCAACATCAGGGTTATAAAAATGTTATATATGATAATAAAATCAATTTAATCAATACAAAGTTTTAATCTCCAGAGTAATATTCATAAATCAACTATAATTTGGTTAGAAAAAGAAACTAATTTTGTAGTGAATAGTACCCGTGAATAGTAACTCGTGAATAGTAATCCCGACATGAAAAAGTTCCAAATTTGATAAAAAGTTCAAACCAATATTTCGGCATAATGATATTGAAGAAATAATATCATTTATGAAAAAAATAATCTCCCTTACAATCCCTTAAAATCACTTACCATCCCTTACCTCAAAAGAACAGTACTGGAATGTCAGATATAATGCTGAACAAACTTGCACCGTATAGCAATACTCAAAGTACTAAAATACTTACAAAAATACGCTCGATATTATAGAGAGAGAAATAGAGAGAAAACTTCAGTTTCTGGTGTGATTTTCAATTCTAACCTAAGCATCCTATTTATAGGAAAATGCTTAGAACACCAAAGCAAAAAATTTAATAAATTAATAATATATATATTAAATTTTCACGCCAACCTTTGAATCATCCAATTCAGCATGTTTGACAACCCACCAACAATACAAAAAACGTTTTTTATATTTAAAATATTTTAAACTCCAAAAATCAATTATTTCAGAACTTCGGAACTTCAATAATTCATAATAAATAGCCCTTTTATCAGAAAATTCAAATCTCACTCTTTTTATAGTAAATTCAATTCTCTACAACTTTGCAGAAGAAAATTTTTCCAAATTCCAAACAGAAATTGATCGAAATCCATAAACGGAAGATTTACAGGCTATAATCAAATTTCAGTCAAGAAATGGGCTCATAGACATGTTTAACATGTTTTAAACAACTTTTGCAACAAAAATACTCTTCCTCCTCATATACTCATATATCCCACATTCATTGTAAAAATATCATCATTATTATATTATAATAATATAATAAAATATTATTTTATCAGAAAAGATAAAATATCAATTTTTAACAATTGTCACTTTAAAAATTTTCTTCATCTATATCCACATAAAATGAATATTTTCCTTATCATATAAATCAATAATTTAATTATTCACAAATAATATTACTAAAATTCATACAATTTAATTCTCAATTTCTACTTAATTCGTTAATAATACATTCAACCTCTAATTTTACATCATTAAACGATAATACAACCATTGAAATTTATGGAATAATTAAAATTTTCTATTACAAACTATCCTCGCTCCCAAAACCTTCAACCTTTACATCTAAATATCTCGTAATCATTTTAATACTACAATAGTTTACATTCGCAAAACAATATTACAATTCAACATTAATACATTATTCAAACATTAGACATGGTTTACAAGAATAACAACTTAGCTAGGATATTAAATCTTCATATATCACTTTTGATCCATAACAATCAAGTAGCACATAAGCGTTACCTTCAATTCTTGAATCTGCAAAAATGGTTATTTGCAAGAATGAGCTCGATAAAACCAAAAGAAAATCTAACAGCTTTTTATGCATCACGTAGCACATAATAACATGCTCAACATACAAGAATAATCATAAACAAACATAGCATACATGTTATAGTTCACATAACAACTATAAAGATTGAGTTCCTTACTCAATCAACATTCATAGTTCAATCATCATAGTCATAGATCGACTTTCACATTTCATACTTTTGACATATATAATACATCATACACTAAAATTTTAAAGCAGATCATCATCAAGTTCACATAGCAAAAAGGAACCGAAAGACTTTGCTTTTACCGGCTGCTTTTACCAACACGCTAATACTTCAAGGCCCTTGCACAACCTACATCGTATGTGAGATTGATAATAAATAAAATCAATACTCAATCTCATGGTCAAATTTATTCTAAGACCTTACTTTATCTTATTATCCTTTATAATGTCTTTATAGACATCTAACTATTTTATATGCAACTCTGCTTTTATTTTCATTTTCATCACCACACATGCTAGACTATCGTGACTTGTAGTTTAATGTGCGATATCACACCATTTTATTATACCACTTTGGTTTCAAAAATGCATATTCAACACATTGTTTACAAGTTTAATTTTCCTTTCAAAAATCAAAAATCGCTTCTTTTCAATTTCTTTTCCATTATTATTCTTGTATTATCATCTTTTCATCTCGATGCACATAACATCCAATATTAGTCATTAGATAGACACTTTGTATACCAAAGTTTAGAAACACTATTACTCTTAGGCATTTTATCGAAAGAGCATGTTATGTGCACACATTAACTTATCTCAACTCTTGATCTTAAATGGTTAATTATGCATAGAATATGATAACACATATCTATACTCATTACATATGTCAAAACATATTTTTAATCATCAAAATATACCATCACCCAAAATCTTAATTCAAATGTAATTATAAAACTCATCTTCACAATTTCTTTAACAAAACGTTGTTTTTGTTTTTAACATAACTCCTTCGTTATATGTCCGCTTTTGTTCCTTCTTATATAGAATTAACCCTTACTCAAAGGTACTACAACCTCATCTAGGCCTTAAAGTCAGACCCTTATCCATCTAAACCAGATTCTCAGTAATTCATCAACTAGTCTAGAAAATTTCATTTTCGGACATCCTTACTAAACAATTTATTTTTGACATGATCCGTCCATAAAATGGCTCAATCTCGCATGAGTCTGGCTAGTAAACTTCCATATCTACAACTTTGCAGTTTAAAGTTTCTTCAAATTCAAAACACACTAATTTATATGAATTGTTCAAAGTCGAAACCGTAATAGCTTTTGATTTTTTCGGGCAGATTATTTTCCTTCGGACCAATTTTTTACTAAAATAGACATTGCAAGAAATCTACAAAGAGTTTTCATGTGATTCCACTTTCGTAATATAGCTTACTTCCATATCTTCGATTTGATATAAGGCTCACTTTCTAACTCATTATACCCAAAGAGGTATGAATTTTACAAGATTTGTCCACAATTACTCAAAACCTACGAATTTTGTTCTTCAAATTTTCTTTCCATTTCATTTTTTTCTTGAATCCTCTTGTTTGATTCTTGATAATCCAAGATTAAACCTATACAAACAAGATTAAGCATGATCTACTACCCTAGAACATAAATCTACCCAAAAAATCAAAGATTAAATAAGAGTTTAGAAGTTACCTTCTTCTAGCTTTTTTTTCTTCTTCTTCTTCTAGCTCATCTCAATTCCTCTATTTCTCTATCTCTCTCATTTTCTCCTACATTATGAAGAACATAAAAATATAATTAAAACAAGGAATTTAGATTATAACCTTATTAGTATGAATTTAAGAGAGAGATGGAGATAATGATGATGGGGCTTGTTTTGTCTTCTCAAAGCTTTCCTTCTTCTTTTTTTTTCTTCCTCTTCTTCTTCTCCTACAACTCTCTCTAACTCTCTCTTCTTCTTTCTTTGGTTTATTTTCTAAAACTAACGTATTAACTTGTAGTATATATATATATAATATACAATACTAGTAATATATAATATATGTAACTCCTAGTAATTATTATATATACTAATTACTAGTTAATACATAGGTTACACCAACTTGAACTTGAAAAGCCTAAGACCATGTTTGGCAAATACTCATTATTTTAATTAATCAATGGTTTAACATCAATCAATCTCATCAAATTGTCACATAATTATATTTACTTGTTAATTATAATTTCGTAACAATCATCACATAACTCATCTAATTTAATTATCTCAATTAAATTAGAACTATAACATAAAATTATTATATTAATTAAATTAAATACTAAATATTCATTTAATTAATCTACTACACTTAATTACATTACTCTATAATCAAAACCAAATTTATTTATTTAACTCAATAAATAATTCAATTAAATATTTATATATATTAAAATTAATATATAACATTCTCTTCACATCAATTCACATATTCTACAATATAAGACATACACATACTCACACCCAACATATCTCATAAATAATACTTTTATTTATAAAATTCTCATTTATAAATTCTAAAAACTGGGATGTCACATCCTTCCTCCTTATAAGGATTCCGTCCTCTAATCACCAAACCCTACCTTACTCAAAGTTTTCTCAAATCTATTCATTGAATAACTTCAACACATTACCTTAATATAGGTTTTATATTTTCTACTCTCACCATTCTTGATAATAAATTTTATAAGTTTTATTTCATAACATTTACTTAGACTCAATTATATTTGAGTATTACATATTCTTTCAATTCGCTCATTATCTTTCTCTAAGGATCATTATCATATACTATATGATCAAACTCTCTGACATTACATTCACCCTTCTTCTAAGAATTTCGTCCTCAAAATTTTTGACTTACTAATTTTCATTCATTCCCTTTATCAAAATAGATTTTATGTTACTATCTATTTATTCATTAGGTTCTCGCAACCCAATTCTTTCTCTAAAGATCTTTCTAAGACCATCATATTCCTCACCTCATCCTCTTCTAAGAGTTTCACATTTTCTTCTTTTCGGAAATTATTATGTTTTGCTTAATTTTTCTCATCCTTTCCACTTTCACCTTTTTCGTAATAATAAGAATCTTCCACAATTGCTCAATAATTGGGAAGCGATATGAATAACAAGAATTCAAAAGATTCCAAATCATGCCGAGGGGTCACAAGACCGTGAACTCTATTCTTGGTTTACTAGTGCTTCAACTCAATCCTTCACATCGCAAAACCGTAGTGTTTATCAATCACAAAGACCGAAAACACCTCCTCACGCATAATTAGGTGGCAAATTTATTGTACCACCACGCTGGGTCAAGAACGTAGTGTTTTGTAACGATTATATATGCATTACGCCTAACCATTGTCCCCAAAAACATGTCCCCTTATAGGTTGTTCACCTCATTTTTCAACATCTCGAATCCGCACCAAAACAATTTGGTTTGGCATAACTTTTCAATGAACGTTTGAATTTCATGAACATCTTTCAATAATCGCCTAGTCAATCAAATAAGCATAGACTTCTACAACAATTCGTATATCAATATAAATATATATATATATATATATATATATATATATATATATTCTCATATCATATCTTAAAGAAACCTCAAAATCTTTTTTTATGACGCCATGATACCGCATCGTATTTACAAATTCGCTTTGAGGATTCCGCTCATTTTGTGACTTTGTCATACTACATCATACCATAGTGGGTCGACGATCCTTAGATCACATCCAACACTAAGAAATTTTCGCATTGATAACTCCATCATTTTTATCATCTTTGCACTGTGTTCCATGATGCATTAATGATATAAAATACATTTTGATATTTTCAAATCATTTTCGCTTCAGCCAAACAATTAGCATAGACTATTCTTTAAATAGTTCAAAAATCTTTGAAAATCTGCTTTTAGTGATATCATATCTCAACAGTAACGATGTGTCGTTGTCCCAAGTCCACACATACACATTTGTCACCATGCATTGAGAGTAAAAATTCATTTTAAAAAGGCACATAGTGCGTAATTTAGCTTGATGTCAAAATTTGAAGTCTAGCATAGCTAGAAGATTTGGAAAAATTTATGTCTCCACTTTCTATAATCGATCCATTGCTTAATAATTCTATCTATTCCCATAATCCTCAATTCTTCATTCATAACTTAATTATACCCCAGCTTCATCAAACTTACCGCACATTGGAAGTTTAGGACTTGCCACAATAATAATATGAGTTTAAGAACTTATCCTAGTCGCACACCATAAAGCGCCCATTCGCCGAGGGGTTCAAAACATACCATATTATTATGAGTCATTTAACTTACCATATGCATTAGTTTTAAGAATCGCGCCTAATCCTAATAATATCTGTCTAATCTTAATAGTTTCTAACTATCAAACATACACATGAGAAAAGAATCACCTTTTTCATCACATATACATTGATAATACGACACCAACATTCCAATGATTATCAATATGATAAACCGAAAGTGCAAGCACAAAACCTCGCCCATACAAAGATTTGTACAACTCAACCATCACATGAGTCCTCAATTGAAATCCCACCTAACTCTATCTTACTCTTAACTTGTTTTTCGCTTCGATATTTAATTCCTCAGATCACATCATCTATAACTCCTCGTGAGTTATCTCGTATTTATTTCATAGTACTCCATCTTCATAGCATTAAGCTATAATTATTCAAACATTATGTACATCATCTTTTTTATAACTTAAACCGATCACGCCGTGATCTTATTCTATAATCATCTCTCTTAAAATTCTTTTGTTAACTTGTGATCGCTTTTGTTTTACGATCCCTTTCTTTCCTTTCATTTTATTTACATTATTCGTTATCTTCGCTATTGGAGTTAGGTAACTCCCATTTCTTATCTACATATCTCTTCAAGATTCTTCTTTGAATCTTCTTGTTTATATAACAATTCCTCGCTTTAAGAATTTCCAACTTCATTTACATTGTTCAACATTCCAATCGAGTTCCACATTTTCATCATAACGTATCCATTTTCTAAACTTGGTACACATCGAGTCTCTAATAGTTTCAATATGGTACCGAGTGGTTTCCCACAAACAACCAACAAACTAGGTTCCGAGTTGCTAGTTCAGAGATATACCTCGCTTCTATGAAGGAATCGTTTAGCCCGTATACCATACATCAACTACTAAAGAGTACAACCGTACCATACTTAACTATAACTTTTATTCTTAACTTCTTTATCATTCTCTCTTTATAGCATTCATCTATTTATTATCACCTTACATCCATATTATTATGGAGTTGGGTAACCCCATAATAACTCATGAGATTCTTCTTTGAATCCTCTCACGCATGTTTTTAATCCCTTCTCTATAATGCTTCTTAAATTACTTCTTATTGTTCAAACTCTATTTGAGCTTATGCTTTCATTATATTCACCTTCCTTTCTAAGGTTATAGCCTAAGGTACTCCTACCTAAGGTTTATAACCTACAGCTTTGATACCAACCATAACGACCCCAAAATTCATACAATTTAATTCTCGACTTTTCTAACGTTAATAATACATTCAACCTCTAATTTTACATCATTAAACGATAATACAACCATTGAAATTTATAATAATTAAAATTTTCTATTACAAACTATCCTCGCTCCCAAAACCTTCAACCTTTACATCTAAATATCTCGTAATCATTTTAATACTACAATAGTTTACATTCGCAAAACAATATTACAATTCAACATTAATACATTATTATTCAAACATTAGACATGGTTTACAAGAATAACAACTTAGCTAGGATATTAAATCTTCATATATCACTTTTGATCCATAACAATCAAGTAGCACATAAGCGTTACCTTCAATTCTTGAATCTGCAAAAATGGTTATTTGCAAGAATGAGCTCGACAAACCAAAGAAAATCTAACAGCTTTTCATGCATCACGAAAGCACATAATAACATGCTCAACATACAAGAATAATCATAAACAAACATAGCATACATGTTATAGTTCACATAACAACTATAAAGATCGAGTTCCTTACTCAATCAACATTCATAGTTCAATCATCATAGTCATAGATCGACTTTCACATTTCATACTTTTGACATATATAATACATCATACACTAAAATTTTAAAGCAGATCATCATCAAGTTCACATAGCAAAAGGAACCGAAAGACTTGCCTTTACCGGCTGCTTTTACCAACACGCTAATACTTCAAGGCCCTTGCACAACCTACATCAGATGTGAGATTGATAATAAATAAAATCAATACTCAATCTCATGGTCAAATTTATTCTAAGACCTTACTTTATCTTATTATCCTTTATAATGTCTTTATAGACATCTAACTATTTTATATGCAACTCTGCTTTTATTTTCATTTTCATCACCACACATGCTAGACTATATCGACTTGTAGTTTAATGTGCGATATCACACCATTTTATTATACCACTTTGGTTTCAAAAATGCATATTCAACACATTGTTTACAAGTTTAATTTTCCTTCAAAAATCAAAATCGCCCTTTTCAATTTCTTTCTTTTCCATTATTATTCTTGTATTATCATCTTTTCATACTCGATGCACATAACATCCAATATTAGTCATTATTAGATAGACACTTTGTATACCAAAGTTTAGAAACACTATTACTCTTAGGCATTTTATCGAGCACGTTATGTGCACACATTAACTTATCTCAACTCTTGATCTTAAATGGTTAATTATGCATAGAATATGATAACACATATCTATACTCATTACATATGTCAAAACATATTTTAAATCATCAAAATATACCATCACCCAAAATCTTAATTCAAATAGAATTATAAAACTCATCTTCACAATTTCTTTAACAAAACGTTGTTTTTGTTTTTAACATAACTCCTTCATTACATGTCCGCTTTTTGTTCCTTCTTATATAGAATTAAACCTTACTCAAAGGTACTACAACCTCATCTAGGCCTTAAAGTTTAATTCTTTATCCATCTAAACCAGATTTCAGAATTCATCAACTAGTCTAGAAAATTTCATTTTCTCGACATCCTTACTAAACAATTTATTTTGACATGATCCCGTCCATAAAATGGCTCAATCTCTGAGTCGGCTAGTAAACTTCCATATCTACAACTTTGCAGCTTTAAAGTTTTTTCAAATTCAAAAAACACACTAATTTATATGAATTGTTCAAAGTCGTAAACCGTAATAGCTTTTGATTTTTCAAGGCAGATTATTTTCCTTCTGATCAGCCTTACTAAAATAGACATTGCAAGAAATCTACAAAGAGTTTTCATGTGATTCCACTTTCGTAATATAGCTTACTTCCATATCTTCGATTTGATATAAGGCTCACTTTCTAACTCATTATACCCAAAGAGGTATGAATTTTACAAGATTTGTCCACAATTACTCAAAACCTACGAATTTTGTTCTTCAAATTCTCTTTCCATTTCATTTTCTTTCTTGAATCCTCTTGTTTGATTCTTGATAATCCAAGATTAAACCTATACAAACAAGATTAAGCATGATCTACTACCCTAGAACATAAATTTACCCAAAAAATCAAAGATTAAATAAGAGTTCAGAAGTTACCTTCTTCTAGCTTTTTCTTCTTCTTCTTCTTCTTCTTCTATCTCATCTCAATTCCTCTATTTCTCTATTTCTCTCTATCTCTCTCAATTTCTCCTACATTATGAAGAACATAAAATATAATTAAAACAAGGAATTTAGATTATAACCTTATTAGTATGAATTTAAGAGAGAGATGGAGATAATGATGATGGGGCTTGTTTTTCTTCTTCTCAAAGCTTTTCCTTCTCTTCTTTTTTCTTCCTCTTCTTCTTCTCCTACAACTCTCTCTAACTCTCTTCTTCTTTCTTTTTGGTTTATTTTCTAAAACTAACGTATTAACTTGTAGTATATACATATAATATACAATACTAGTAATATATAATATATGTAACTCCTAGTAATTATTATATATACTAATTACTAGTTAATACATAGGTTACACCAACTTGAACTTGAAAAGCCTAAGACCATGTTTGGCAAATACTCATTATTTTAATTAATCAATGGTTTAACATCAATCAATCTCATCAAATTGTCACATAATTATATTTACTTGTTAATTATAATTTCGTAACAATCATCACATAACTCATCTAATTTAATTATCTCAATTAAATTAGAACTATAACATAAAATTATTATATTAATTAAATTAAATACTAAATATTCATTTAATTAATCTCTACTACACTTAATTACATTACTCTATAATCAAAACCAAATTTATTTATTTAACTCAATAAATAATTCAATTAAATATTTATATATATTAAAATTAATATATAACATTCTCTTCACATCAATTCACATATTCTACAATATATACATACACATACTCACACCCAACATATCTCATAAATAATACTTTTTTTTATAAAATTTCATTTATAAATTCTAAAAATCTGGATGTCACATCTTGGAACTTCTCCCAAGACATCTTCAGTGCGGAAAGATGAATACAGTTTACAGATTTCCACCAGTAATCTGCATCTCCTCGCAACATAAAGGTGGCGAAGGGAACCTTTTGCTCCTCTGAGCATCCCAAGACATTAAATATATTGGTGATGTGCTTAATCCATGCATATGCCTTAAGTGGCTCTGGCTTTCCCATAAACTTTGGCGGTCCTAACTCCTTGAATTGCTTAGTAGTGACCAGCCGTGTAAGATCCCGAATTTTATGAAATGAAAGTATTCAATTTTCTTTTAATTATTATTCTATTTAGTAAATGGTTAAATTGATAAAAGGTTAAATTTAAGGGTGATATGTGAAAATTTTACAAAATAAGTAAGTTATCATAAAATATTCGTTTGGTCGAGGAATATTCTTTTTATCGGGGAATATCCATACGACGACACAATCATTGGTAGACCCCACAACAGAATAACTGCCAGATTTAGAAAGCGACATAAATAACTTTTTATAAAAATAACGGTAAAAGTTTTATCGTTAACTGTTGAAATACTCGATATTTAAAGTACAGTAATACGTGTGGTTGCATAGTAGCACACGGTATTGTACGGTATCTTTGATTATTGATGCTTACGTGAGAAGTCACTCAGTTTTATTCAATTATTGCCACAATAATTGATGCATAGTATCTTATGTTATTGATTCAATTATTGTCATAATATTTTATATTATTAAATCAATAATTGAGACGACAAAGTTATTCATATTATTATTTGCATTATTGACGATGTCTAGAAAGTTCTGTCGAGAAAAAGGATTTGGTCACCTAATTGTGCGCCAATAAGGAGAAGTCTTTGTCGGAAAGCCCCCTATTTCTTAGGAATGATATGGTTGTTAATATTGCGAGATATAATAATGATGAATAAATGTTATTAAAAATGTATTTAGTGAAGTCAAGTGAGTTAAGATAAATAAAGTGGTTTTTATTGAAGTATTTGTTATAAATTTTGCTTATTACGGACCCCCACTTGCTCATTTTTCAAAATAATCGGTAGAAAGTTATCTCAATTTTGTTTTATTACTTATATATATATATATATATATATATATATATATATATATATATATGAATTTAGTCACAGGGGGACTAAGTCAAGGTGGTGTAAATTGGGTTAATGATATATATTATAATTTTTTTTTATTATTATTATAGTAATAAAACAGAAAACTTTTTATAAAGTTATTCATTTTATTAGATTATAAATAGAATATATTTTATTTTATTTAATAATTTCATTTTATTAGAATATTTTATTACATAGTGTAACAGAGTAAAATCAATTTTTTTTAGAAAATTCAGCCGAATCGTCGCCCGTGAACCTTTTCTACTGTGCGTCTAAATAGTGTCTTGTCATTCTCCTATAAATAAGATGCTCAGTTTAGAAAAGAAAATCACACCAAAATTAGAGAATTCTTTTTTTGAGTTTAAGGAAGCTTTGAGTGTAGAAAATAGTACAAATTTTCTTCAAGAATATCTCTGTTATACCAGTCAGAATTACTCTCATTTTAAGGTAAGGGATATCATTATTATGGTAAGGGGTATTATTTATATCATATTCGCTTACGATATTATTTTTTGTATTCGTAAGAAATTTTATTTTCGTTCAATATTCGTAAGGAATATTATTTTCGTTCAATATTCGTAAGGAATATTATCTTCGTTCAATATTCATAAGGAATATTATTTTCGTTCAACAGTTATAAGAGATATTATTTTTGTTCAATATTCGTATGAAATAATATTTTCTTCCATACTCTGTAGTATGTAAGTAATATTATTTCGTTTCGTATTCCTAATTCTACACTCATGTTGATAAGTATTGCTTCTATATTCCTTGAAATTAGTAGAATATCCTTGAAATTTGCGTTTCATCTAGTATCGTTTCACAGAAATATTTTTCTGAACATTCTTGTTAAATTTTAAGCTTTTCATGCTGGAGTACTATTCATGGGTACTATTCATACATACAGCACAATTCATACGTACGACACTATTCATATGTATGGTACTATTCATACGTACAACACTATTCACAACAAAAATTGATTTCTTTTCTGTCCAAATTATTTTTGATACGTGAATATTATTCTTGAATTTTACTCCACAAAGCAGTTATCATATAGACAAATTGGACATTCTTGAGCTCTGGATAAATTGAATTATAAATCTTTAAAATTTATCATTGCTCTCACTTAATTGAATTCTTATATCATTGCTATCATCCTCATGCTTATATTGTAATGAAAGTGATCTTTGGCCCGAAGTGCATAGATGGACTGTTGATTGGTATGATTATGACAAGGAATTATGTATTGGTATAATCATGACATGTAATGTTACAAATGATGTGGTAAAAATCATCTCTGGCCTGTAGTGTAAAGAAGAAATGTTGATTGATATCTTTGGTCGTAATGAAAAGATGAACTGTTGATTGATAGCTTTGACCCGTAGTGCAAAGATGGACAGGTGTATGACATGATCATGACCACTGGTGATACTAACGAATATCCTTGGCCCATAGTGCATGGATAATTCGATGATGTGTTTGGTAGGATAATGACCATTGGTTTTACAGTTGAATGTCTTTGGTCGTAGTGCACTGACAGACAATTGATTGGTATGATCACGACCATTGGTTTTATGGTTGAATATCTTTGGCCCATAGTGCAAAGATAGACAACTCATTGGTATAATCATTGTTATTACATTTGAATATCTTTAGCCTTTGATGTAAAGATATTGAGTAAACGTTCTATTAAGCCTTTATAGCAAGGAGAAACCATTGATTTACATGATTATAAATATAATTATGAATTTAACTATAATCTTTAGTGGTTCAGGTGAAGACAGGTGATGAGAGTTCCCTTTGTCTTGGGTACGATAAAGAACTGTTGATGAGTATTACAGGAATGAAATATTAACGATGGACTTTAAATTTGGAGGAGATAGTAGACATTATGTTCTACATGACTCTTCTAATGGATTGTTGATTTCGCAGCAATTATGGTTGAAAACTTTTATCATCTACCATATATTCTAAATCTCTGATTTATTACTGGTGAGAGCTATTGATAAATTAATTATCTTAGTCATAATATTTTTTACTGGGCTATTTATGCTTGTGAGGACCCCAAATTCGGGTACTAATCACCACGAATCTGGTACACTCATTCTGTAACAACCCGATATTTTCTATATAAATAAATAAGAAATTTTGCGTATAATTTTTTTTTATATTTTAAGGATGAGAATTTGTACAAGATAATGTGTATATGTATTTATGTGGTAAATAAAAATATATTATTACTTAAATAATTACAAATAATTTTAATTGAGGATTATTGATTATTATAAAATATATTCTTATAATAATTAATTTATAGTAGAAAAGTTTTATTAATTATTTTCCATGAAAATATAAGCATATATTATTTAAATAATATATGAAATGATTTTTAGAATAATTATAATTGTTATTTTATTATATGAATTTTAGTACAGATTATTAAGTTAATTATTTTACCTTAACTATTAAGGTTAAATATGAAGAATAAATCAGATATGGAATCCAAACCCTAATTTTGGATT
Organism: Panax ginseng; assembly: GCA_020205605.1. Classification (NCBI taxonomy): domain Eukaryota; kingdom Viridiplantae; phylum Streptophyta; class Magnoliopsida; order Apiales; family Araliaceae; genus Panax; species Panax ginseng. The sequence continues at coordinate 43,154,015 of CM035146.1, forward strand.
TTTATCAAGGAATGAGAATAATAATATTATATTAATTATATTTTAATTTTTTCAGTGCTATAAATATGTACAGTATGTACGTATTGATAATGGTTGGTCAATTTTGGTGTTTAATGTCAAAACCCTAGTTTACTGTGGGAAACCCTAATTTGAAAATCAATTGTGAGTTTAAGTCTAGTATATAACTATGTTATATGAATTATGTTGTGTATTATATAATGATTTGATTAATTAGGTAAACCCTAATTAAAAATCTAGAAACCCTAATTAATCTTTAGAAAATCCTAATTATGAAACCCTAATTTCGGAAATGAGAAATCCTAATTTGAAACTCAAATTAGAGTTCAAGATTAATTGGTAATTGTGATAAGATGATTAATTAACAAGTATTAGAATTATAATTGTGAATTATGAAAACCCTAATTACTAAACTAGAAACCCTAATTTCTATATTTAGTAATCCTAATTAGTAATTATAAAATCTAATTACTAATTGTAAACCCTAATTGCTAAATTAGCAAGGTTAATGATAATTATATGATCTAAACCCTAATGTTCCTGTATAAAGTAATTAGAAAATTAATTTAATTAAGGAAACCCTAATTTCAAAATTTTAGAAACTAAAATTTATTTAATTTTTTTGTTTTGTGTAAACCCAAATTGCTAAATCCTACAAATACTATGTTCTAAACCTTAGGGTTAAACCCTAAGGGTCAAACCCTAAGGGTTTGCATGATTACAAGATTGCCATTAAATGTGTTGGACAAAAGACCATTATACCCTTTTGGGCATAATTGAAGTCTAACATGTAGGTTTTGACAATAGGAGGGGTTGGTAATCTAATGTAACAACTCTCTTGACTTTAAATGACAACAATCAGCCTCTATGCTCAGCCATTACATGCATCTAGACTTGTATATATAGATTAAGAGAGAGAAAACCACATTTTTGCTTATTTTTGTTCCAACACTCAACTCATCTCTCCCAAGCTCCACACCTCCGAAATATTTTGCTAGATCAGTCCCCAAGACTAGCCCCAGGAAATCCACTAACCAAATCGAAGAAGCGTAAATTAAAATCGTTTCATAGAAGGTATAAAACCTAAGAAGAAATACATCCATCGATCACATTGTTAGATGTTGTTTTTTTGTGTTAAATATGTTGTATGTAGTGTATAAAGATGATCTGGGTTGCTAGATGTTAGATCCATAACATCTAAAGGCTCGGATTAGGTGTTTGTAAAAATCTCAGAAAAATTCTTATGTTGACTGATAACCACATGTCAGGTCCTATAGATCTCGGCATGTTATGTGTTTTTGTTATTTTAAGCATTGATCTTGTAGTATTCTATGAGATCTTTGCTCTGGATCAAGAATCAGGCCTAGATCAGTTTTATATTGCACGTTATTTGTGGTCAAACCATGTTGACCGACATTGACTGATGGAAATCTGGGCAGCCATGAACTTGCCCAGAAAGCTCTGGCAGCAAGTTCATGGGCCCAAATCTGTCTGTTGTTAGTTGTTTGGTTTCTGTTGTTGTAACAAGTTTGTTGTTTGTTGTTTAGGCTATATATTTAAGCTTATAGAACATCTAAATGAATAACAGGATTCATATATTGTACGGTCAAACCATGTAAGAAGATCACGATTTCCGTTTTCTGGGTAACCCAAAAAACGTATGATCGTGATTTCTGACATGGGTTGACCGGTTAATATTTGGCGATTTAGTTTTTGTTATGGTCATTATATGTAATATATCTCTTCATGTACATGTTGGTTACCTACTGCAAAGCTTAAATCACAGAAACAATACACGGATCACAAGTTATGGAAGCCCAAAGTAAGGCAGTTGAACTGTTCTTCATTTCTAGGTAACCTAGAAATGAAGAACAGAAATGAAGAACAGCTCTGACAACTTCTTTGAAGGCTCGGATCTCTTTGGTTATGCATGTTATGATGATTTTTATTGTTAGATCGTGTAGTCTTGTATTTGTACTACATGATCTGATCAACAAAACGCTCAGAAACACAACACACACTAAATTAAACCTGGTCAAACTTGGTTACTCAGTAACTGACTTGGTATTCTGGGTTTAATGAAGAACACCTCAAGAACACATATAGCGACAGTTTCGTCGCTATAGGCCCGTTTAGCGACAGACAGTGTATTTTAATTTCTGAAAATTAATTATTTTAATGAAATAAATAGAAAAAAATAATTTTTAATTATTAAAAATACCAAATAAATTATTAAAAATTATTTTAAATTCCGAAAATTAGTTTTTAATTATTTTGAATATATTTCATAAATATTTAATATTTTTCAAATATTAAAGGTATTTAATTTATTTAATTATAATATTAAATAAATTATTTAAAAATAATTTTAATACTTAAAAAAATCATTTAAAATTATATTATTATATAAGAAAATATTTTAAGTTATTTTAATGACTTTTAATATTTTGTGATGAAATTCATTAATAAATTAATATTAATGATAATTAAGTTATTTACTAAATGAATTAAATAAATTGATTAAAATGATTTTATTATATTGAAAATCATTTTAAATAATAATAATGTATTTAAAAATATTTTAAGTTATAAATTATAACTTTTAATATTTAAAGGTAAATTTACGTAATTAATTATTATTAGTTTAAAAATGATTTTAATATTATGAAAATCATTTTAAATAAAAATAAAGTGTTTAAAGATATTTTAAGTTATAAAATATAACTTTTAATATTTAAAGGATATAATAATTTAATATTAATAATTATTAATGATATTAAATTTATTTAAGAATAAATAGTTTAAAATGGTTTTATTAATTTAAAAATCATTTAAAATGATATAAATGAATTAAAAATAGTTTAAGTTATACTTAATGACTTTTAATATTTTGATAAATAAAACATTAATACTTTAATATTAATGGTAATTATTTAAGAATAATTTTAAATATTTTAAAAATCATTTAAGGGTAATATTAATACTTTAAAAGTATTTTGAGTTATTATAAATAACTTTAATATTTTGGCAATAGTTTCATTAATAGTTTAATATTAATGATAATAGAATTGATTAATATTTAAATCATTTAATAATGATTCTGATGTTTTAAAATTCATGATAAATTATAATAAATATTTTAAAATTATTATAAGTCATTTAAAAATAATATGACTGATATTTATAGATATTGAGTTACAGAATAGAGTCTTAAACTCGATAATTACCTGATAAAGTTGTCGGTACCCCGACATGTTTCAGAAATTGATCTAGAAGATAATTTAATTAGATATGTGATTATTTGTGATTCAATGGTTGTTAAACATGCGACAATGTGATTAGGTTATGTGCTGACTGCAATAAGTGTAGCATCCCCCGAATCCGGACCCCAAATCGCCGCGGATTCGGTACACTAAATATTCTATAACTGTTTGCGGAAGATATAAACATAAATTGTTTATACATTACATTACACACTATTCCCCAAGGTCGAGTAACCTTAACTTATACACATTTCATAAACTATTTAACAGATAACATATTATGCACCTATACTATTACAAACTAGCCGCACAATTTATCCCAAGATGTACTTGGCATTAACCTTTTCCTGTATCCGAACGCATTCGCCTTATCTGCAATGTTTATCATGATATAGCAAGGGTGAGCATGAAAATTGCCCAGCAAGTTTAAATACAACAATATAAGGATATATCATTATTGAAGAGTATGAATAATAAGCTGGCTATAATTCATCAATATAATTGAGAACTAGCAGGAACAAACTTTTGAGTGAACAAGTTTTAAACATGAACAAACATTTCGAACAAACCCAGTAATGAAGGTGATCACCTTTCATACCGACTTATACATGCAAGATGTATGAGTACAATTTTCATGGCAATCAACAATGATTTAACCATAAGCTTGAATAAAACACTCTTAATAGAGTTAAGTAAATACAAACTTGCTCGGCCGTTGATTACCATAACGCAATTTATAACGCTTTGCAGAAGACCTAATATTAATAATATAGATCTCCAATATTAGAATAATATCATCACAAGATAATCTTTGTTATATTTAAATACAAAGAATAACCTAAACACATAACACATAAGCCTATCATATACCATACAACACATAAGACTTAGCATCAGTCAAACTATTTGATCGACTCAAAATCGACACAATTCTATCATCCCGAGCGATCTAGTCGGACAATACTCGAGTTTAAGTTCGTTAAACTCGCTTAATATAACAATTATCACAGATAATTTTCTTATCAGTCAAAACATTTTTCCTAGGCTCGTAATAATTTTTGGATAATTATTACCATTTATCATAATTTTCCAATCATTAAAACCGTATTTAAATGAATTAAATACCACATAATTCCTTAATCATTAATATCCATTTAATATAAAATATTAATGAAAATCCTTGCATAATATTATAAATATTTTTAGTGCCTTAAAATCATAATTATTTGATTTTTAAACACTTAAATCCATTTTCCGATAATTAATATTAAAATATTAATATTTTCATGCCAAAATATCAAAAGTTATATTTTATAACTTAAAATAATTTTCTAATACTTAAAATCATTTTTATATGATTTTAAAAACATTAATTCTATTTTTCCTTAATTTATTTTAGTGTGTAGCTTAAGAAATTAGCTACCTCGTGCTTAACTCCAGTAATGCCCATCTCTTGGCATAACCTTATATATGTTAACGTGATACTCCATTTTAAATTTCGTGGCAATCGGAGTTGTAGAACTCCGTTTATAGCGATTTCCGTCGGAAAATCACAAAAATTGTAATGGTCATAACTTGGTCGTTTTAACTCGGAATTAGTTCATTTTTGGACACGAGCTACATATTATCATATATTTTCATTTCCCAAAAGCCTGGAATTTTCCTCATTAAATAAATGTCCGAAACAGTCCCCGGAAAATTTTGGGCAGCAACTTTTTGTCATTTGGCAGTTTTGGAGTCCTTCACCAAAACTTAAATAAAACGAAATCTGTAACTCCGATTAATGATCCGTTAATTTTGTTGGATTCGTATCTTTCCGAACTATAGTTTTCATATATCACAATCCATATTTGGATATGTTTAGCTCCCGGAATTTAACCCGGAAGTGACTGCTCCAAAACTGTCCTTTTCACAGTTTTCTTAACTTTGTGTAGTTTGGTAGAAATCCCATAACTTGCTCCTCCGATATCGGATTTAGTCCGTTTCGGAGTCTATGGAAAGATTATTGAGTGTACTATAACATATCAGAAATCCAGAATTTTTAGAGCACCTTAACAAATCCGAAATGTTCTGTGTAGAGCAGCAGTTCATTAATTCCTTTAAAACAAAAAAAACTGTTTTGGTTCATCTTCTTTGTTCAAGCTTATCAACCCTAAAAATGGCAAGATCAACCATAAAATAGCATATATCATGTAGATCTTCCCTCATATGGATCATAAGTTCAACACTTGGTGAAAAACAACCATCCCAAAACACATAAACTAACTAGAGTTTTGAGTTTAGGAAATATTATACCTTTGATTCCAACCAAAATCAACACCCAATATTGTTAGATCTAAACATGAAACACTTATATATACATAGATCTAAGGTTTTAAACCTCAAGATCACAACTTCAAGTTGTCAAAAATCAAATGAAACTACCTAGGAAATTAGCTTACACAAGTAGAATTTTTTTTTTTTTATACCTTAGCTTGATTTCCTTTCTCCTCCTTCTTTCTTCCTTCCATGGATGAATCTTGGTTTCATGAGAGCCAAAATCTCCCCTCCCTCTTCACCATGAAGTGGCCGAACTCCTCTCTCTCTCTCCCTCTCTCTCTTTTCCTCTTAGCAACTTGGATGGATAAAAAGAGATGAAAGAAAGAAAAGATATATATTTATATAAGCTAGACTTTTATTAGGTGTAGTTTTTTTTTTTTTTTTTTTTTTCAATTGACTACACTCACTCTCCTTTTGTCATCCGGCCATGCCTTCATTCTCTACATTCCCCACTCCTTCTCCCTCCTACTAATCACTTAAAGTCTTGCTTGCATGGATGAAAATATTAATTACCCTAAAAAGGCTAGTGGCTAAACTTAGGTGATTTGGTAACCAACTTTTGACTAACTAAAATGTTAGCTAAATTAAATGAATCTTGTGCTCACTTGCCCCTTGAATGGCCGGATATCTCTACCATTTTGGCCAATTTTATTAGTTGTTTTATTTGTTTAATAACCATCTAGAAGATCCATACAAATTGGATCATCACTTGGGCCAATTGTTTTATTGTTTGGGCTCTCAAATTAAATTGCTTGGGCTATGAAAAAAATAGCATGATCCAATAGATAAATTTTATTATATCCTAATCATTTAATTAGGATTTTCATTCCACTCATTTTGAAATTTAAATAATTATTTGTGTACATTCAATTTTATAACCTAACTAAACTTACTTTAATTAGGTTTAAATTGAATAATAAATTGAGATACTCAAATCAATCTCTTAGGTGAGTATAATATTAAATACTATTATTCTACAATACCATAACTCTTTTTTTTTTTCCATAACCCTTAAGTTATTAAATCCTTCATTCCTAATATATAATTAGGTTTACACTAATTTCTTTTGTTTGTTTATATAATAAATAAATATAAACCATCACATAATGTTCATATTCCTTACACACAACTTTTTAACCCTTAGGGTTTATAACCCACTAATTAGGGTTTCTAATAGAAAATAAATTTTCTAATTTAGAAATTAAATCTCATAATTATATTAGAGTTTTCTAATTACTCATAAATTGAAATAATATATCTTAATTAACATTAAAATATCAAATTAACACCTTCGTTTTCCCTAATTATAAAATTAGGGTTCAAATTTGGAATTAGGGTTTTGTAATCAATTTGTTAAGATTAACCTTAATTAATCTTTTAATTATTTACACTTATGCCATTAAGTTCCCGATTTAGGGTTTCATGCACCGAATTAGGGTTTCGGATACCCGGAACTGAAACTAGGGTTTCCAGAACCGATTTCTAGGGTTTTTCGTTAAACGCTAGGGTTTTCTAATCGAACATTGTCGTTCTTAATATATTCTTAGGGTTTGTTACAGATATAATTTATCTGGTCAACCCTTGACCATTAACCACATTCTGAACACATCATTAACCATATACACAGAACTTAATCACAAAAATCCTTAATCCTGAATAATTCACCTATAAGCCTTCACGAAATTTTGAAATTCTCAAAATTCAATCCCAATAACATCAAACGCATACACTTATTTTCTATCTAGGTCTAATATTTGACCTTAAATCAATCATTTAAAATTTTAATAAATTGTCCAAATTCTCGGGTTATCACAATAAGCAGTATTATGTGTTGAGATATATTGTTCTAATCGAACGAATGATCTGATTAATGATAGGTCGTGATATAAAAGATAGAATTAAGTTATGAACTGTAAGCAGCGCATCAGGCAAGTATCTTACCTTTGCATTTTCTTTATGTAATGGACATGAATAAGAATATTTATGAATTATATTGTTACTGTACAGATTATTAACCTTATATTATATACTCTCATTGATTATTAACATGTTACAATATGGTAATTTAGATATATATTCTGTTCGTTAATTTCTATAAATGGTTATACAAGTGTTCCCACTTGGATAATCATTGTATTTAATCACATTTTGATATACCTTTGTCAATTACCCGCATACATATATATTGAATTATAGATTATTGTTGAACAAGATAAAATCTTTGATTTGGAACCCGGATAATTATGAACATCCCTACACGGGATAACTGTTTATGCACTCAAGGTGGACAGAGTGAACGATACACTCGTTCTTGCATATAGTATTGATCAATGCAGGGCATAACGGGCTGATCACCCCCCGTACCCGTAAGTTATGACGGTTTGCAGATGAATTTCTGTTTAACCTTTTTGAAAATAAAAACAATGTTCATAACATGTCACAATAACCCCAGTTATAGTCAATATGTAGTTTCAAAAATTTGAATGAGAGTTGTTATGATATTATTATCGGTTCAGATTACTTCACAACTATTGACTTGTTGTAGAAGGGTAGTGCAAAGAAAACATTTAAGTTCTTTCAGCTTATATATATAATTGCTATTACTTGCTGGGCACTCAAATGTTCATCCTTGCTTAATTTAAATGTTTTCAGCTAAGGGTGAACAACCAGAGAGCTCTGCTAAGAATAAGGGAAAGGGAAAGGTTGCTGAATGAACGCAATGCTATGTTATGTAATAGTTAACTTTATTAAGACAAATATGATATATATTATCTATCATGAGTTGTAATGAATGTAAAGGTTACGTACTTAGGATTCAGACTCTGATGATATTTAATTAAGTTGATCTTTTTATTATTGTTATTATTATTAGTATTATTCCGCTCATAGAAATAGTATGATGAAGCACCGAGTTCGGGTTTCAAGTACCCGAATTTGGGGGCTTTACACATTCTATAACTATTGTAATAAACCGGGATTTTGAATAATCAAAATTTTACGAATAATTTTTTTTTAATTAATATTTATATTGATTATCAATTTTGTGACAAGTATCTATGATACGAGTCTCGAGAAGGTCAATTTGTGTATTGACTAATAATATAGAGTAGAGTTGTGCTTAACAGCTTTAGAAACCCTAACCCTAATTTCTAGATAGGGATTCAATAGAAAATATAATTAATAAAATTATATTAATGAGTACATGTTTGTATTGTTTAGAGATTTTGATCAATGATTTATCAAATGAGGTTTAAAATTTATAAACCCTAATAAGAGATTAGAAACTCTAATCTCAGGATTAGAAACCCTAACGCGCAGTTAGAAACCCTAATCGAAAGCTGGGAAACCCTAATTTTAAATTCAGGAATCCTAAACCCTAATTAGGAAACCTTAATCCTAATTGGCAAGCCTAATGTGTTTATTAATGTAACGCCCCGAGAAAATCGGATTTTTGAGAATTAAATTTTTATTTTTATTAAATGAATTTAATTGATTATTTATGGAGCAAGCTAATCGAAGGTCGTTCTATGACCTAGAAATGTCAGAACATTGTAGTATTTTGGCTACATGGTAGAATTAAAGTGTTTGAATTTTCAAGATGAAAATAAAAGCTTTTCGAGAAATTTTCCGAAAAACACTATTCACGCATTTCTGCTTGGGAATTATTTTTGAACTTTCGAGAAATACATAATGATAGAATATCGATGTGAGATGGAATATCCAATAATATTTCAGTTATGAAAAACATAATATTTCGCATGTGGACTTAAAACCTAACGTTTAGGGAAAATGATTTACGAGAAGGAAATATAATACGATTGATAAAGTAAAGCAATGATTGTATAATACGTAGGTATTGTACGAGGTAGAGAATACGAGTATGATACGAGGTATTATACGAGTACGTATGAATGATGGTATATCGTATATATTGAATAAATATACGAGGGGAATACGAGATGAATACGTGATTATACGTTATAGGGCTTTAAGCTCAATGTATTGAATTTGTAGAATTGGTAGGATTTGTTAAGTATTATGTGAGCCCAAGTATTGAATGGTTTAAGTCCAATGTGAATTTATTAATGTAAGCCCAATGTTTGTTTAATTACAAGCCCAAGGTAATTTAATGTGCAAGCCCAATGATTAAGTAAGTTAATTAAGCTAAGGCCCAAAGTAAATATCCAATGGGTAAGAACCATGGAGCAACCCATGGGTGATTCAAAGTGATGGGCAAGTAACTTAGTGGCTAAGTTATGTGATTAACAAGAATACTTAAGGGTTAAGTAAATGTGGTGATCAAGTATTGGATATATGTTGTAATGACCAAGTATTTTAAGTAGGAAGCAAGTATACTTAGAGGCTAAGTTAGTGTGGTGATCACACAATGTATTTATAAGTGATGACAAAGTAAACTTAAGGACTAAGTGTTGTGGGGAGCAAGTATACTTAATGATTAAGTAAGTGTGGTGACCAAGTGTTGTGAGTAGCAAGAGACTTAAGGGCTAAGCAATGGATAACTTATGTGGTGAGCTAGTAAATTTGGGGAGCAAGTTTACTTGGTTGCTAAGCTTTGAATAGTAAGGAAGTGGATTAAGGAGGTGGAGTGGCTTTATGACCAAACTACCCTCACTTTAGAAATCCTATAAATAGAGGAGGAGTGGGCTCATTATTTGGTTGTTATTTTCATCCATTTCAAAGCTACTTAAGTGTTAGAAGGGATAAGCACTTTAATGCTTAACTTCTATTATTAGATTTTCCACCAATAACTTATAGCTTAGTGACTTGAGAGAAAAAGCTAGGAAGCTAGTCTTTGAAGTTCAAGAATCAAGAAGGAGATTAAAGATTGAGCAAGGATAGTTAAGTGAATATCAAAGAGTAAGTGATCTTAAGCCATGATTTTCTTTCTCTTCCATTAGTAGAGAAGGGGGTATTGGTAGAGCTAGTATGTTAAGGAATGATAAACCAAAGGGCTTAAGTCTTAATAAGCCGGATAAGTCATGAATAAGTAATTCATTCATAAAGAAGTTATGAACTTATAATGGAAGTATAAGAACTTGTTAGAACTTGTAACATGTTTACATTAATAAAGTTAGCATGATTAATAAGATGTAAGAATAAGTATTTAAGGACTTAACTCATTAATAAGTCATATGAAAAGAAGACATAAGTTAAATGGAAATATAAGTAGTTTATATTTTCATAAGTTACAAATTCACAATGAACTAATAATAACTTATCATGGTTATAAGTTAACAAAGCATGTATGTCAAGATGTTGGTATAATGGATTGAATCCAAGTGAAATGGTCTAAAAATCTCAAGTAACGAAGTTTCGTCGGAATTCACACGATTAGACGACGATCGTCGAATTCGTGAAATTCTTGGAATGGAAGTTGAATTTTGATATTGAGCTTGGAAACATTGGTTTTCAATGGAGACAAGTCGTATTTATCATTATAGAGTTATGGACTTGAAAATGGCCGGATTTTGACTTAGAACGAAGAAACGAGCGTTGAACGTTCACGAACGTTTATTGTTTTCATTAAAAATGGACTAATAGGTGAAATTTTAGCAAACGAAGTCGAATAGATAAAATTCTTGCATGAACACGTAGAGTACGTGATTTGTGAACCGTAGGCTCTTGAATGAGCCAATTCGGACTTATAACGAAGAAGTTACGAGTCCGAAAATCTCTCGCAGTTAAAAATCATCAAAAACTATTCGTGGCTCGAGTTCGCGCCACGTAGCGACCTCAAGCTTAAATGATGGCCAAGCATGGCCAAAGTGAGCTCCAGACATCAGTAAACTCATGGGTGGCAAATACGATAGTTAATAAAGGGACTCATGACTGCGGTATGAAGTCCGGCCTCCAAGCACTAATGGGCGACGCCAGCAATGTGGGCACAAAGAAGAAAAGATGGCGCCATGATGCCAAATTTCTAGGGTTTGCATAGAGAGGATTGGTTATGAAGATAAAAAGAAAGGCAATGAAGGGATACAAACTTAATGAACATGAAGTAACATTGCTAAGTTATAATTAAACCCCAAGTATGATCACTTAGGGTTAAAGAAAGTCAATTGAAGATGACCGCAAACGGTATGCAATACACGTACTTAATCAATGACGATCGAGTTTCGGATGATAACGTAAGGACGTTAGTAAGTCGTGAGGAAGGATAATTAACTTGAACCGAGTTGTACTAATGAAATAACTTCACTTAAGTTATGGAAGAGACAGAAGTCGGTAAGAATGATGTAAAGAATAACGAAAAGCCGGAACCAATAATAACAAATCTAATACGGGATTAGATTGAGAAGAAGGGTAAGATTCTTTAGGAACCAAGTATGTTCATTCATGACCTAATGTGGTATGTTATGTGATTATGTATTGTAGAGATTGTAAAGACTCAAAGGAAACATAATTATTCGGTAGCAGACGCTGAAGGCAAGTTTTTCCTAAACCCTTGTCTAACCTTCGTGTTAGTCAGGTTTTTAAATGATTCAAGTTATGAGATGCATGTATGGTTTTGAAGAAACGGTCGATGCCAGTTTTGACTCGGCTAGACTAATCTTGATAGAGTGATTAATTTATTTACAAGTCTTTCAATATAGAATTGCTAATATTTATCCTATGCCAACTCTTTTGGTATGTAATTCAAGGTAAGCCCGAATATGTATAAACAAATGTATTTTCATCGAGTATTCGATGGGCACGTGAGGTTGCCACAAATTAAACGTACACACGTTTAATAGATGTAGTGTTGATCAACATAGGGTACTATAGGTTGATCACCTAGATGTACTCGTAAGCTATGCCGGACTTACGGACTTCGTGCCGGGTTGTCCTTTTCAAAGAAACTATAAGACGTTCACGTCTTGAACCAGAATTGATGAATATTGTTGTTGTAAAATGTTTTGAAGGAAAAAGGAAAGCTATTTTGAATTATTGATAGTACTTCGTAACTATCATCCAGTTATTGAAGATATATGATTCCTATGTTTCAAGCATGCTTTTAAAATGAAATTATTGTACTTGTTGAGCTTGTTATGCTCACTCTTGCTTGAACCATATGAATGCAGATTAGACCGAATGGACCGAAGGATTCTACAAGGATAAAGAGAAGGCTAAAGTGAACGTGTAGATTGCTTATGTAATAGTATAGGTTTGTAATGATAATATTTGATATTATGACAAGAACAAATGTAACGGTTATAAAGAACCTGGGGAATGGTAGTATTGTTTTGGAATATATATAAGACATATTCGTTCTTTTGAGGCATTTCAATTGAATGTTTGTGTGAACTGTAGCACCCTAGAGCACCATATGTCGGGTTGAAACATACCCGGATTTGGGGGCGTCACAATTAAACTTTAATATGATTAGAAAACCCTAATTATATTTTAGTTATCTTAATTTCTATTTTACAAACCCTAATTGAAATTTAGAAATTTTATTTTCTAATTAAAACCCTAATTAAAAATTTTTAGCACCTAATAATGTAAAACCTAAGGGTTAGAAACTTAGGGTCAAACCCTAAGGGTTAAACCCTAAGTGTTTGTGCATTTGTCTAATATGCCATTAAAATCAATTTGCTAATGACTAAAATACCCTTTTTCATTTTCTTTAAATGATAACTTGTAAAAATGCTAGCAACTTTAGTAGATGAGCAACTACATTGACTTTGTGGCATGAAATCTCTAGCAATCCAGCTGAAAATCACATATCCAAAGCAACATATCACAATATATAAAGATTTAGGAGAGAGAAAATCACATAAACTAGCCATTTTTCTCTCTTGCTCTCACCAACTCTTTCTCTCAACCAAAGCTCCGAAAATAGCAAGAATATCAGTCTCATTATCAGCCTTAGAACACCCAAGAACATATTGGAGAGCAAAGATCAAAATCTAGAACATAAAGGTATAAACCCTAAAACCCATTTTGATCTTGTATGCTAAGATAACTTTTGTGTTTATGTGTTTAGATCTTTTCTAGATGATGTTTAATGATGATCTATGTTGATATAACATAGATCCATAGCATCAAAATGCTTTAAAATCGAGTTTTTCCAAAACTGTCAAGAACACGATTTGTGGTCTGACAAGTTAATGTCAGGAGCCACAGATCCGTGTCTGTTTTTGCTTTTTCTTGTTTTATGTTTTGGAGGAGGTAGTTTACCTTCTTTGAGATTGTAAACTGACCGTGGAAAGAAAGGTTACGGTGTCATGCTTTTTAACCTAGTAAGAGTTCATGGTCGATTTGACCCCTCAGCAAAAGTATGAAATGTTTTAAAGGAATCTTTATATTCCTCGTTATTCCTTTCACTCATGATTCTTGATAAGTTATGAAGGGTAGGGAATGTTTGAAAGATAATAACTTCTTTGAAGAGAAGTTGAGAAGAAGGGTAAGCCAAAATTTCGAGGACGAAATTCTTTGAAGAAGGGGAGAATGTGAGAACCCGGGTAAGGGTTTGGTTTGAAGAAATTCCGAGGACGGAATTTTTATAAGGGGGGAAGGATGTGACAACCCGGAAATCCGGATTGTCCAGAAATTAAGATTTAAAGAATTAGTTATTAATAAAATGAATTTTTATTAATACTATACTGGGCTATGTATTTATTAATCGTTCTATAACCTAGAATGATTATTAATCGGGAGGATTTTGGCTACCAGCTAGATTGAACGAGTAAGAATTTTCAAGACGAAAATAAAAGTTTTCCGGGAACAAAATATTTTCGGGGAAAAAGACGAAATAGGCACTATTCATCCGTTTCTGCTCGGAGATTTATTTTGAAATTTCGAGAAGTTATTGATTACGTAAAATCTTGAGACGTGATGGAATATTCAATAATATTTCAATTATGGCAAAAATGAAGTTTTCGCCTACGGACTCAAAACCTAAGGGTTAGGGAAAGTGAGTTCCGAGAATGTAATGAGTACGTATAATAACTAGGGTTATTATGAGTGAGAAATATGAGTATGATACGAGTTATTATACGAGTATAGTACGAAGATTAGTACGACGTATAATACGAATATCGTACGAACGATATACGAAGAGAATACAAGAATACGAGAATGGAATGCGTAAAATACGATTAGTCTTAATGGACTTTGTGTTCATGGACTTTGTAGCATCCAATTGGACTTGGATTATGTCAAGCCCAATGATTTGTGAAATCAAGCCCAAGTTAGGCCCAATAAGAATTAGGGTTAAGGCCCAAACCAAGAAAAGAAACCGCGGATCGAACTGATGGGTAACGAATGGGTAAGAACCATTGGGGCAACCCATGGGTGAGTAACTTTAGGGGCGAAATGACTATTTTGCCCCTAGCTTTGGTTTTCTATAAATAAAAACCTAGAATTTCATTTTCTAGGATTTTTGAAAATCCTACACTTGAGAGAGATAGAGAGAGCTCGGTTGGGAGAGGAAGAGGAAGAGCGTGAGCATGAATGCTCGGATCAAAAGTGATCGTGAAATAGAAAAGCTAGCGAATCGCCGGCTTTGTATAACGGAAGAGAAATAATGAAGAACGGTAATCCGAACACTAGTTTCTTCTAATATTTTCTTTAAGTTTTCTATGTAAAAAACATAGCTTAATGAGAATAAGGAGTAAAAGATATTGATAATGATTTCATATGGTTGAAATCATGAGAAAAGAAGAAATAAGAAATAAGAAATTTAGTTTATAAATTTCTTAAGGAAGTATAAGATTCGTAAGGATTTTGAGCGATCCGAATGAATCCTATGAATGAGTAGGTCAAATAAGTAAGGAATGGTGTTCTATAACATCAAATTCCAAGAAAAAGTAAAATCGTAATCCAAAATATCGATTAAAATGAAGAACGAACGAAGAACACGAAGAACACGCGAAGAACACGAAGAACGTTGTTGATGGACAAATTTAAAACCATCGTAGTATTATTGTTGTTGATGGACAAGTTTAAAACCATCGCGTATAAGTTAGTTGCTTATTGCTTGGTTAGGAACGGTAGAAACGTTCATGAAGAATGGATTAAAACTAAGCTATAACGAAGTTATGGCGAAAATTTTGTAAAAGAAGAACAAAAATTTGAAAGTTAGTAAATGAACCCGAACGTGTAGGATTTCATAAGAATGTAAGAGAATGTATAAAATGTGATTCGTGGACTCAAGAACGAACGAATTTTGAGTTCGGATGACCGAATTACGGACGAACGAACAAAGAACGTTAAAAACGTTAAAATGAACGAAGAACGAAGATTAAGCCAATTGAATGGCATGTTAACGGATTCATAACAAAGTTCTGTCTGAGGGTAATCGAAGTACGTAAGATAAGGAAGAAAATGGCTTTGGAACAACCTCGTTCCGAGTTATAACAAAGAAGTTATGAGATTTCAAAATCAGCGTCTCAAGCTTGTAAAAGACTTAGAAAAATTTTCTAGGTTTCATGCTCGTAACATTAGTCAGTGAGTAATGCCTTGGAGGCCGAACGCCTCAACAGATAACAATGATGTCCAAACCACACTACAAGAGTTCGCCAGTAAGCGAATCAGAGTAATAATTTTTGATGGCTTATTTACCATGTCTGAAAGACAAAATCTTCGAGTGTGTGGCTTGGCATGACCCACTAAGTAAGGACTCATGGGCATGCGGCAATGAGTCGAGGAAGAGAGGAGAGAGAAGTAGGTCACGCCGCAGTGCAAGAAGAAGGGAAGGGAATGGTGCTGCAGCGCCGATGCAGAGCAATGCCCAGAAATGAGATTTGTAGTTCTCAGTTACTGGAGGATGTGCAAGAAAGAAGTATGAACATGTAGTTCACTAATGTAACACTTAATCAAGTGTATTAAACCTTTAATGATGGTTGAACAGAAAGATTAAACGAGATTAAAAGAAGGTGAACGCGAGTTACGTAACCGATGTCTGGGGACCGTAGTCGCGATAAACGAACGTGAGGGATTGCTATGATTGTTATTCCTTAGATGTTGAGTAACGAGGGTAATGAATAACATTTCGATGTTATGTTATGGTAATGTAAAATGAATGTAAAGCGTATAGACGCTGTGAATGCAACGTTGTTGCAAAGAACGATCGGTCTTAGCATACTACGGACCGTATGACTTTGACATTAAGAAAGAATAATGAACATGGGGTTCATGGGATGGATAACGATGAATGTAAGTGAAACCTTGAGTAAAGGTTGAATGAGAGATTAAGAGACGAGCAACGTGAACGTTGAATACGTAAACAATCCTCGTAAATCGTATTCACGTCGGACGAATGTTCTAAGTATACCCTGGTTGTATGACATAGACGTTGACGAAGGTAGTACGTAAAATATGAATTGTTGAGAAAGCCGTAACGAACAGTAATAAGATTAATGAAAGCCGAATGTGATTCGAATAAGAATGAGTCTTGAGGTATGGCAATTGCTTGCCAGAAAGCCATAAGGAATAAGAAATTGACTTAACGAACATTATTATTAAATAGTTCGTATAAGTTAAGATAAATTTAGGTTATGGTACAATCGTAACCTTTGATGGTTGACATATGGGAGCCGGGATAAACAATTCCTTCAGAGAGCGAAGGTATATACGAAACTGGCAACCGATCTAACTCACTGTAATGGCAGTGTAGATGAGACGGGAACTTGTTTGTTGGTTGTTTGTGGGAAACCACTCAGAGTACCATATGGACTACTAGCAGAGAAACGATGTGTGCTGAGTCCTAGAGAAGTATACGAAGAAGATAAGAATGTGAATCATCAAAGATTATGAACGTTTTGAGTAAGACATCTCCGTATATCATGAAGCCATAAACCGGTAATGAAAGTTAGTCGCGTAAAATTATATTGTAAGAACGCGAACCTTAAGAAGTAAAGTTAAGTAAACCAATGCGTAAGTCAAGTATATGACTAATTGGTGCGAATGTACGATATTTGTACAAGGTGGTAGAACGTATGAGGCCTTATGCCACAATATGAACACTTCGGTGTTTCTGTGAGATGAAATATTCTATGTTTGGACTTTTCAATAAAAGAATATTCTGTTTATACATGAACCGTTATTGTTAAGTTTGTGCTATTGATTCTAGCCAGATAGATTGTGCATGAAAGAAAGTAGAGAATGAAAGTATTTCAAAGTGCATGTAACTAATGTTGTAAGATGATAGGAATCATGACTATTCCTATTATTCAAGATGCTTTGTAACCTTTTTTCGGTTATCGAAGTTCCAAAGGAATGTTAAATTCTTAAAGTTGTTTGTTCAACTATATAACTTGCTGGGCAATTGAATGCTCACACTTGCTTTAAATGAAAAACATTTTCAACGAACGATGTTAAAAAGAACTTAAGGATCCCGTAAAGATCAAGTTGAGCGGTATCCAGACGAAGTGCCATTCAGTATGTGAATGTGCGTGAAGAGCAAGCGAAGACTTGTAATGTAGAAAGATGAGAATTACTCTATAGAATAGTTTAATGAACGATTATGTATCCTTGGTGGCGGATAAAAGTCACTCGTGCAAGATGTAAAGAATAATGTAATTATCATTATTTGTAATGAGAAAAGCTATAAGGTTTTTGAACCTGGGAATTCAAAATGTATGTTATTATATTTCAGTATATAATGATGTATGTTGGATGAATGAGGTACTCGTGACGTACGGAATCCGGGTGTGAAGATAGACTGGATTTCGGGGCGTTACAATGCCGCCTAGACGACAGAATCAAAATCAAAGAGAAGTGCAGTCGTTAAATAATGAAGGGGGTCAAGTTGACCCAATGTAATACTTTGCAAATATGATAGCCGAAGCTATGGAAAATAGAGCTCTAGCTGCAAGAGGAAGAGCGAGAAATCAACCAACTGAAAGATTGGCATATTTCAAGGACTTTAAAGCGGTAGGACCATCTAAATTCAAAGGGACCACAGATCTAATTGAAGCCCAAACTTGGGTAAAGGAGATGGAGAAAGCATTCGTCATTGCGCGAGTGGCAGAAGAATAGAAGACGACCTTTGCAACATACTTAATGAAGGGAGAAGCTAATTATTGGTGGGAAACAAATTAGGCGAGAGCCGGTACAGCAGTAGTAACCTGGACAAGGTTTAAGGAATTATTTTTCGAAAATTATTTCTCAGAAAGTATGCAAGCAAGAATGGAAGTAAACTTTTTGGAATTGAAGCAGGAGAATATGTCTGTTTCTGAATACGCTGCTAAATTCAACGAATTAGCAAGATTTGCACCTCATCAAGTGGATACAGAATTACGGAAAGAGAGAAGATTCGAGAATGGGCTGAAGCCAGGGATATTCACCAAGGTAGCGGTATTGTAGATTAATATGTTCGCGGCTTTACTGGAGAAAGCGTTAATTGCTGAAGGAGGGAGCGAAGCTGCGTCTCGATTTCATCAGGATAAGAAGAAGAAGACAAATGATGGTGGAAGCAGTGGTGGTAGTAGTCCGAATAAGAGGAAATGGAGCGAGAATACCCACTCGGGTAATAAGACATGAGATAATAGAAAAGAGGTGAGCCATGTGCAAGTTGCGGTAAAAAGCATCCGGGAATATGTTTGAAGGGGAAAGGAGTGTGTTTTAACTGTGGACAAGAGGGACACAACTCTCCAAATTGTCCAAGTCCAAAGAAGATATCAGGTTGTTTTTCATGTGGATCGCTAGAACATCAAATTCAGAATCATCCAAAGAAGAATGCGCGAAAAGAGGAAGCAACAATAAAAGAAATAGCAAGTGGAACATGGCGATCAAAGGACCTCTCAAATGGGAAGACCAACACCGTGACATTCAACATGATGGCGCGCAAGATGCAATAATTCATGCGAGGGAGGTGGCAACAGGTAACGATTTCGTTTAAAGATTAAAATTTTGCGAGTAATCTTAGTTAAATATTGTTGTGAATGGTTTTCTTTTATAAATCCAAGTCACACGTTAGAATATAAGACACAAATTAATATTGTGTTGATAAAATGAATTGATGCTACAACTTTAAAAGATTGTAGAAAATAAGAAAGCGGTGATTCCGAGGACGAAATCCTTTTAAGGAGGGGTGAATGTAATAACCCGGGATTTTGAATAATCACAATTTTATGAATAATTTATTTTTTAATTAATATTTATATTGATTATCAATTTTGTGACAAGTATTTGTGATACGAGTCTCGAGAAGGTCAATTTATGTATTGACTAATAATATAGAGTAGAGTTGTGCTTAACAGCTTTAGAAACTCTGACCCTAATTTCTAAATAGGAATTCAATAGAAAATATAATTAATATAATTATATTAATGAGTACGTGTTTGTACTGTTTAGAGATTTTGATCAATTATTGATCAAATAAGGTTTAAAATTTATAAACCCTAATAAGAGATTAGAAACCCTAATCTCAGGATTAAAAACCCTAACGCGCAGTTAGAAACCCTAATCGAAAGCCGGGAAACACTAATTTTAAATTCGGAAATCCTAAACCATAATTAGGAAACCTTAATCCTAATTGGCAAGCCTAATGTGTTTATTAAACTTTAATATGATTAGAAAGCCTTAATTATATTTTAGTTATCTTAATTTCTATTTTTCAAACCCTAATTGAAATTTAGAAAATTTATTTTCTAATTAAAACCCTAATTAGAAATTTTTAGCAACTAATAATGTAAAACCTAAGGGTTAGAACCTTAGGGTTAAACCCTAAGGGTTTGTGCATTTGTCTATTATGCCATTAAAATCAATTTGCTAATGATTAAAATACCCTTTTTCATTTTCTTTAAATGATAACTTGTAAAAATGCTAGCAACTTTAGTAGGTGAGCAACTACATTGACTTTGTGGCATGAAATCTCTAGCAATCCAACCGAAAATCACAGATCCAAAGCAACATATCACAATATATAAAGATTTAGGAGAGAGAAAATCACATAAACTAGCCATTTTGCTCTCTTTCTCTCACCAACTCTTTCTCTCAACCAAAGCTCCGAAAATAGCAAGAATATCAGTCACATTATCAGCCTTAGAACACCCAAGAACATATTGGAGAGCAAAGATCAAAATCTAGAACATAAAGGTATAAACCCTAAAACCCATTTTGATCTTGTATGCTAAGACAACTTTTGTGTTTATGTGTTTAGATCTTTGCTAGATGATGTTTAATGATGATCTATGTTGATATAACATAGATCCATAGCATCAAAATGCTTTAAAATCGAGTTTTTCCAAAACTGTCAAGAACACGATTTGTGGTCTGACAAGTTAATGTCAGGAGCCACAGATCCGTGTCTGTTTTTGCTTTTTCTTGTTTTATGTTTTGGATAGGTAGTCCGGTATATATGAGGTCTTTATTCTGAAAGTGGAATCAGGGTCATTTGATATCTAGATCATGAGTTATTAACGAACAAAACCCGTTGACCGAGCTTGACCGGCTGATTTATGGGTAACCCAGAAATTTGAAAATCGAGTCTGACAAGATTTTGTAACGAGTAGATCTGTCATATTGTAAGTGTTTTATTGTGTTTGTTGTATTTAGATTGTAGCCAGAAAAGTGGACTATAGATTCTGGCCTTTAGACACCTTAAATTATCAACAGATCAAATATAGTAGACGGTCAAACTTGGCTTGACGATCACGATGGCAGTTTCTGGAAAACCCAGAAACGGTAGTAGTGTTTCTGACAGCATTTGACCCTCCCATAGATTGTGATTCTATTGTTGTTTAACTGAGCTGTTGTTATAGAAATGTTCCTTGACATATGTACTAGATCTATGAATCAAGAAACCACCAATACAAAGATCATAACTAAGCTAAAATGTAACCACAAAGTGGTACCTCGCGACTGTCTGGGTTTCTGGGTTACCCAGAAAACCCAAATTAAGTTTGAGAGTAAGTTTAAGGAGCTGGATCTTCATGGTATATGATTGTGTGATATAAATGATGATTGATTCATGTAGTGTTACCTAGATACTACATAATCAATGTTTAAACAAGTCCATAACATGCATAGATTGATAGATAACGCTGGTCAAACTGAGCACCTTGTACTGCCGGCTGTCAGTGTTCTTGAGGCTCAAGAACACCAACAGCGACGTTTTGTGTCACTAAAGCCCTATAGCGACGATTTTTAATATAATTATTTTCTGAAATTCCTGAAATTATTTAAAAATAGAAATAAGTTATAAAAATGGTTTTAAAAATTATTTTAAATTATGAAAAAATAATTTTTGACCATTTGGAATATTTTTCTTTGATATTTATAATTATTCAAATATTAATGGTATTTAATTTATTTAATTAGTGTATTAAATAAATTAGAGGAAAATGATTTAATATTATGAAAAATCATTTTAAATAAGAATAATGTGTCTAAAAATATTTTGAGTTATAAAATGTAACTTTTAATATTTTTGAAGAATTTTCATTAATAAATTAATATTAATGCTATTAGATTTATTTAATTATTAAATTAAATAAATAAGTTAAAATGATTTTATTGATTTGAAAATCATTTAAAAATGAGAAAAATGATTTAAAAATATTTTAAGTTATAATTAAGGACTTTTAATATTTTGATAATTATTTCATTAATATTTAAATATTAATGGTGATGGTTTAAAATAATTTTAATTAATTTAAAATTATTTAAGTAGAATATTGATGATTTAAAAATATTTGAAGTTATTAATAATAACTTTAATATATTGACAAGTATAACATTAATATTTTTATATTATTAAATATTAATGATAATAAAATTATTTGATAATTATAATAATTGTCTATAAATTATTAAAAGTTTCCGAAAAATGTTATAAAGGAGAATTGACTTATCTAATATAATATTGAAGCTTAGAGACCAAGTGTAATTGACAATAACTGTGTTAATTGTCGAATAGGAGACCGAACAGAAAAATAGGTAGAAGTCCAACCAGATGAACTAGTTAGACTTGTTAAGTGTTTATATAGGTTATAAACACTGATGTGGCTATGTGGTAATGTGCCTAGGAGGAAGATTGACTGTATATTACAGTGATTTGTGTTATAAAATAATGTACTAATTGTGAGACCGACATTATTGATTATAGGTCTTACGAACGCAGTTAATTATATTGTGTTGCAGTAATCAACGCGAAAGGCAAGTTTCCTAACTCAACTTGAGTTACTATTTTTCAAAAATGGTAGTGAAAAATTATTGATAGTTATTCACATCTATAATGATTCTTGTAATTCCTACATAGTAAAATTGAATAATGTTCTATTATTTGAACTAATTATAAATCATGTCTCAACTAATTAGGTGAGACTAATATTTGTTAAAGCATGAAATGTTCTATTCATTATAAACTGAATTGTTATTGGAAGATCTATACCATTGATTTCGGTTAGATTAGTATTGTTACTAATTATTGAAATCATAGTATTTCTTTGAAAGTAATCCAAACCATATTGTTGTGGTACGGACTCGTGAAGTAAGACTGAGATGAACAAATTTTAATGTCGTAAATCGACTTATGCGCTATTATTGAGTATTGTGCATAATATATGGTACGAAGGAGTTGGCCACTCTAGGTACTTGCAGAAGAGTATAGTTTAGTTTTTATAACTAATTTATATTCTTGTGGTAATTTAGTTTTAATAAATAAATGATTCCTCTATTAGTTCATGATCCTCTGTGATCACTCAGCATGAAATCTGGGTATATCCCACTTTATTGAAGATTGTTGCAGTATTGTTAATTCCTTTTATTCAATTGAATATTATTGAACCTTTGAAAGAATTATACTCTTTCATATCGGATATATTATTCAGCATGAAATAGTAGAAAGTTTTATTATTGAGATTGAATTATTATTCCGCTATATCTAGAAATCGTTTGATTGTTCTTTGAGAAGTTCTATACAAGCTTAGACTTCTTATTCATGATGTATATATCATTTATTGTATATCTTAACTTGTGGGGCAAACTTGTTGCTCACCCTTGCTAAATAAAATATTTCAGCTAGGAATGATGAGGCCAGCGGGGCTAAGCAGAACAAAGGCAAAGGCATAGTGCTGGAGTAGTTTTATGTTAAGCATATTTACTATATTGTTTTGTAAACTTTTTTTTGTATATCTAAAGGGTAAATTTGTAATGTTAAGGTTAGATGACCTGGGATAATGTTGTTAACCTATCAATTAACGTTATGTAAGTTTATATTCATCAATGAATATGTAGTTAGATGTTATTATATTATGGATTGTGAGCACCAAACTCGAGGGTCAGGTAACCCGGATTTGGGGGCGTCACAACTATTGTGAAAGATATAAACATAAATTATTTATACATTAAACTTTACAACATAAAACCCTAAGGTCGACAACCTTAACATATTACCTGAATTCAATATCCTATCAGACAAACAATGTCATTATCATATACTACTATTACAAATTTTATCTGTACACTAAACCAATGTTGGAACTGTCTTTAACTTTGCCAATATCCGACGTATTTTTCCTAATCTACAATGTTTATCATGATATAGCAAGGGTGAGCAACAAGTTTGCCCAACAAGTTTAAGTTCAATATAAAGGATATATTATGATTAAAAAGAATGAACAATAAGCTGGCTGACTTTCAACAATATAACAATTGTGAAATAGCATGAATCAAATTTATATAGATGAACGACCGAAACAATAGGAATGAATGGTCAATAAGGAACATGAATAAATCAACTGTATGAATTCAGATCTGTTATGTTAGTTGAAAGATCAATTTTATTAATGATAGGTCTTTCATAAGAGATTATGTGATGCCCCCAAAATAGGTATACATTACTCATCTTGGGTCGTCAAATACATGGTACTGAATACAAATACAAACTTAATTATACAACATGAGCTAAGAGTTTTTACATGAATATTGTCTTCTAGACAATATCCAAAATCAAATAGTGTCCTCATTATATTTATTGTCAAACTATTTTATAGAATAGTGAGGACTACTATAACACCATCTCGGGCCATCACTCCGTTCCCCTACTAGTTCCGGCTACGTTCTCATTTCCTGAAGAGAACAATGGAAGTAAAAGGGTGAGTTCACTAGCCTAGTAGAAAATATTATGACTAAGATAATGCAAAATAAGTTATCATTAGCCTTCAACAATGTTAAACTGATAGAATATAATCGACAACAAGTTTAACTGCAGCGGAATAAGCAATCCTTTAGAAGAGTCAAGTAGAGCATGATATCTACTATCTTCTATGATTTAAAAAGGTTTTCATCAACTTTATCATTTGAGACTCGACAATAAATAAACCACATCATCGAATCATCCTCGCACTCACGGGCCAATGATATTCATGTAATCATCAATGGTTATGATTATACCGAATAATCCCTGGTCATAATCATATCAACCAACAGTCCATCTATGCACGTAAGCCAAAGATGACTTTCATCACAATATAAGCATGAGGATGATGACAATCATATAAGCATTTAATTAAATGAAAGCAAAGGATAAATTTTAAAGATTCATAATTTAATTTATCCAGTATTCAATAATGTCCAAATTGTCAACATGATACTGCTTTGTAGAGTAAAATTCAAGAATAATATCCATGTATCAAAAACATTTTGGACAGAAAAGGAATCAATTTTTTGGGTGAATAGTAACCCGTGAATAGTACTTCGCGAATAGTAACTTGACATGAAAAGTACCCCAAATACCCGAGTGAATAATATTATAGTGAATAGTAACCGGATGAATAATAACCCATGAATAGTAACTCGTGAATAGTATCCCGGCATGAAAAGTGTCCTGAATACCCGAGTGAATAATATTATAGTGAATAGTAACCGGGAGAATAGTAACCCGTGAATAGTACCCCAGGTGAAACTATTGATATTTAATAAGAAAGTTCAGATCAATATTTCAATGAAACGATACTGGATGAAGTTCAAAACTCAAGGATATTCCACTAATTTCAAGGATTATAGAAGCAATACTTACCATAATAAGTTTAGATTTAAGATTATGAAAAGAAATAACATACAAAACTGCAAATGGACTTTCACCCGTCATACGGTACGTAATCCGCGTAGACAGGTTATTCCAACATATTAAAGGATGAATACAAAAAAATAGTATTCCGTATGAATACGAAAGAAATAATACCCCTTACGAATACAATAAATAATATCCCTTACCTTCGTAGAAAGCTGGATACTGCAAAAGTGAAGTAGCAGAATACTCTTCTTCTTGTTCTCTATAGTTTCTCTCTCTATAGTGTCTCTTGTCAATCTCAGTGAATTGGTGAGAATGAAAGAAGAATTAAGCTTCTATTTATAAGAGAATGGACTAAATAATAACTAATTCACAAACGGTCCAGATTGATTCACTATTAGAATGGACGGTCCATATTGATTACTATTAAAACCACAACCGACGTTTCAGATTGATTTACTATTAAAACCACCATCAATGGTCCAGATTGATTTACTATTAAAACCACCATCAATGGTCCAGATTGATTTACTATTAAAACCACCACCAATGGTCCAACTTAATTTAACTTATTACACTTTAGTACTATGACCCCCCCAAAATTAGGTATACATCACCCATCTTGAGTCACCAAATACATGGTACAAAATTCAAATACAACTTAATAATACAACTGTCGTGTACAATACGACAAAACATAAACTGTGAGTTTGAATACAAATATTGTCTACTAGAGAGTATAAAAACTCAAAAGGAGTCCTCATTACAATTATTATCACACTATTTCACGTAATAGTGAGGACTACTAATGCAAACATCTAGGACCATCACTCTGTTCCCGATTAGTCCCGACTACGTTCTCATTTCCTTAAGAGAACAATAAAAGAAAAGGGTGAGCTCAACTAGCCCAAAGAAGAAATATTATGACTAAGATAATGCGAGTAATAATTTATCGTTAGCCTTCAAATAAATGTTAAACCGATAAAATATAATAACTATCAAGTTTAAGCGCAGCGGAACAAGCAATCCATTAGAAGAGTCAAGTAGGAATAAAATCTACTATCTTCTATGATTTAAAAGGTTTTTCATCACTTTTATCATTGGGACTCGATTTTAATAAATAATCCACATCATCGAATCACCCCCGCACTACTACCAAGGATATTCTTTAGTATCACGACCACGAATTATCCATGCACTACGGCTTAAGATAATCATGTTTTCATCAACGGTCCTGATCATGCCATAAAGCAATTCATCTTTGCACTACGGCCAAATAGAATCCATAGCCATAATCATACAAAAAACTGTCCATCAATGCACTACAGGCCAATGAGGACTTTTTCACATCATTTATAACATTACGGTCATGATTACACCGAATAATCCCTGGTCATAATCATACCAAGTCCTTCTATGCACTACAGGCCACAGATGACTTTAAAAAAAAATAAACATGAGGATGATGACAACGATATAAGAATTCAATAAAATAAGTTCAAGAATTAAGTTATTCAGGAACTAATAACGTTCAAATTGTCAACATGATACTTCTTTGTAGAGTAAAATTCAAGAATGCTCAGAAGAATATTTTCATGGAAAGATACTGGATGAAGCGCAATTATCAAGGATATTCCACTAATTTCATGGAGTATAGAAGTCAAAACTTTAACCAACTGAGTATAATAAAGAATGGAATAACAAAAGAAATCACCATGCATGCGGTACTTGCGATAAACAAAGTTATTCCAATGAGAATAATAATAACAGAACTGATATTCGATGTAAAAAAATGCACTGTGTCCTGTAGATAAACAAGCGGGATGTTCTAACAGTAATAATAAAGAATAGAATAACAATGAAATCACCATGCATGCAGTATTTGACATAGTATAAAGTTATTCCAACAGAATACTAAATAATGGAACTGTGTCAAAGCGCATACGCACCCGATAGGATGTTCCAATGTAATAGTAAAAAGGCGGAACTGTGTCCGGCGTAAAACGCATGCGATGTGATATTCCAATGTAATAATAAAGAATAGAATATGGAGAATTTCACCAGTAGTATATGGAAGTCGCGTATCAAAGTTATTCCAACAGTAATAATAAAGAATGGAATAATGTAAGTTCTCTTCATGAATACAAAAGAAATAATACTCCCTACAGAGTACAACAAATAATATCCCTTATGAAGTACAACAAATAATATCCCTACGAGTACAACAAATAATATTCCCTACCTTAAGAAGAAGAGTACTGAATATATGAGTAGTGAAGTAGCAGAATACTTTTCTTCTTTCTCTTTATAGTTTATCTCTCTAGAGTTTCAGTAAATTCGTAAGAAATAATGAATGAATGAGCTTCTATTTATAGAAAAATGGACTGCATAGTAACTAACTCATGAACGATCCAGATTGATTTACTTTAATCTGACGGTCCATATTTAAAGCAAAATTTTTTAAATAAAATATAATATATTCTATTTATAATCTAATAAAATGAATAACTTTATAAAAGATTTTACTATGTAAACACTATGCAGGCACTATGCAAATACTATGCATAATAAAATATAATATATTCTATTTATAGAATAACTTTATGAAAGTATTCTATTTTATATAAAAAGATTTTACTATGCAAAACACTATGCAGATACTATGCATAATAGAATAAAATATATTCTATTTATAGAATAACTTTATAAAGTATTCTATTTTATATAAAAGTTTTTTCGCATTTTATTACATTAATAATACCAATAAAACAAAACTGAGTGACTTATCACGTAAACATCAATAATCAATACCGTGTGCTACTATCCAACCACGCGTATTACTGTACTTTTACTACCGAGTAGTTCAACAGTTTTAACGATAAAACTTCCGCCGTTATTCTCATAAAAATATTTTTGTCATTTTCTCCATCCGACAATAATTCCGTTGCGGGGTCCACTAATGATTGTACCATCGTACGAATATTCCCCGTCAAAAAGAATATTCCCCGACCAATCGAATATTATATAACAACTTGCATACTTTTCAAAATTTATAAATACTACCCACTACTATAATATTATATCAAATCCACACCATAATATTCAAAAAATTATTTCGAGAAAATTAAATATTTATTCATAAAATCTGGGGTCTCACAATCTCCCCACCTTATGGAATTTCGCCCTTGAAATTTATATACATACCTGGTATGTCGAAGAGGTGAGGGTACCTTGACTTCACTTCAAATTCTAACTCTTGAGGTATAACCTTTGAGTGTCAAATATAATCCTTCTTATCAAAGATTTTAACATGTATCTCCTCATACGTTAAATCTTCTGCTATCTCGTCCAGTTCTAAATTAATAATGTGGTTCGGGTCGTCCATATATTTACGTAACATCGATACGTTAAAAACGTTATGAACACGCGACATACTTGGCGGTAAAACGAGTCTATAGGCCACAGTTCCTACTCGATCGAGGATTTTAAATGGGCCAATTAAATCGAGGGTTGAGATAACGCCTTCTTGAACCTTTGTCTTCATATTCATCAGTTCCGGGTGTGTAGCTTGAGCGACCTTTAACTTTATCGATTAAAGTCGATTCTACTCGTATATTCGATACCCTCACGTGAGTCCCTAGAGTCTTTAACTCTATCTCCATCATTTGTAAGTTATACGAAATGGGTCTTTGTGTTAACAACATCACACTCGTAAACGCATACGATCTTCTACTTAACGCGTCAGCTACAACGTTAGATTTTCCTACGATGGTATTGAATGGTACGATCGTAATCTTCAACAGCTCGAGTCAACGTCTTTGACGCATGTTACGTTCATTTTAGTTGAAGAAATATTTGAGGGTTTAAGAAATGGGTTTTGTACTGGAGTCAATACAAAATTCGATTTCACGCTCTAGGGTAGGCTAAGAAGTCTTCAAGAATACGTCAGAAAATTTATTAACAATAGAAATATCATTCAAAACTGTGACCTCATCCAAGACTTGGATAATACGTCACATTGATACCTATCAACTTGCCATCGTTATTCACAACGTCCCCTACAGAAAGTTTGGCTTCGGTGCATTCCACACAAGGAAGTCACCAATGAAAGGCTCATGGCTCTTTACTTATGACTTGATATGACAATGATTGAATTTAGTGGTTTGGTTGCTTGAATTCGCATAACAGGTTAGTTAGGAATATGAAAGCTAACAACCTTACAAAAAGCATGATGAGTAGTTAACCAATCGATTCCTAAAATCGCATCAAAGGCAAGTATTTTCAAAGAGATAAGATCGACAGGTAACGTGAAAGTGTCGATTTGAATCAACAAGATTTATAAACATTGGAGGTAACGAAGGTTTCTACTATCGAAATTTCAACCAATAAGTCAAAGTCTAATTTCTCCGAAGTCAAATTTAAACGTTGAGCGCAAGCAAGAGAGATAAAAGAATGGGTAGAACCGGTATCTAATAAGGTATAAACTTCGCAAGAATTTATAATTAACAAACCCGTGCTAACTTCGTTCGGGTCGCTCGCTTTTTTTTTTGAGAAGTCACGAAAAACGCTCTTCCTAAAACCACCGACTTTGTTTAGTCCGTATCCTCCTTTGGTACCACCGTCCCAGCTGGACTTGACTTCACTATGCGATAAAATTGATCTAAATGACCTTCTCTTCTTGAAATTTCCACTTCTATTATCTTGGCCATGATTACCACCAAAGTGGTTACCATTTTTGGCATGATAATTTCCTCCACGATGGTTATCATTGTTAGATGGTCGTTGCCACACCCAGATGATTATTATCGTGTTGTTGGTCGTTACCTTTTGGTTGAAATGACTCAACGGTCTCATGTGCTTCATTGCTTATCTCAAACATTTTCATATGCCATTTTCAAACACTGTCACAAAACAAGGGTTAATTAACATATCACATATTATCCCTATACTATGATCGACCAATTAAATACCAAATAAACTTAGGTAGGTCATACTAGCGAAGGAATTCCCCATCTTTCCCCTCCTAGTTCTTGTCTCACATCTCAGCCAGGGATCATATCCCTAAGCTTTGATACCAACTGTGACGCCCCCAAAATTAGGTATACATCACCCATCTTGAGTCGTCAAATACATGGTACAAAATTTAAATACAACATAATAATACAACTGTCATGTACAATATGACAAAACATAAACTGTGAGTTTGAATACAAATATTGTCTACTAGAGAGTATAAAAACTCAAAAGGAGTCCTCATTAAAATTATTATCACACTATTTCACAGAATAGTGAGGACTACTAATGCAAACATATAGGACCATCACTCTGTTCCCCGACTAGTCGCAGCTACGTTCTCATTTACTGAATAGAACAGTAAAAGAAAGGGTGAGCTCAACTAGCCTAGTAAGAAATATTATGACTAAAATAATGCAGAATAATTTATCGTTAGCCTTCAACAGTGTTAAACTGATAAAATATAATAACTATCAAGTTTAACTACAACGGAACAAGCAATCCATTAGAAGAGTCAAGTAGGGAATAAAATCAACTATCTTCTATGATTTAAAAGGTTTTTCATCACTTTTATCGCTGGGACTCAGCAGAATAAATAATCCACATCATCGAATCACCCATGCACTACGGCCAAGGATATTCTTTAGTATCACGACCACGAATTATCCATGCACTATGGCTTAAGATAATCATGTTTTCATCAACGGTCTTGATCATGCCATAAAACAATTCATCTTTGCACTACGACCAAATAGAATCCTTAGCCATAATCATACCAAAAACTGTTCATCATTGCACTACGGGCCAATGAGGACTTTTTCCACAACATTTGTAACATTACGGTCATGATTACACCGAATAATCCCTAGTCATAATCATTCCAAGTCCATCTATGCACTACAGGCCACAGATGACTTTAAAAAAATATAAACATGAGGATGATGACAGCGATATAAGAATTCAATAAAACAAGTTCAAGAATTAAGTTATTCAGGAACTAATAACGTCCAAATTGTCAACATGATACTTCTTTGTAGAGTAAAATTCAAGAATGCTCAGAAGAATATTTTCATGGAAAGATACTGGATGAAGCGCAAATATCAAGGATATTCCACTAATTTCATGGAGTATAGAAGTCAAAACTTTAACCAACTGAGTATAATAAAGAATGGAATAACAAAAGAAATCACCATGCATGCGGTACTTCGAATAAAGAGGTTATTCCAATAGAATAATAATAATTGAACCAAGTCGGTGAAATTGCTTTTGAGGATGTTCCAAATGAGAATAATAAAGAATAGAATAACAACGAAATCACCATGCATGCGGTAGATTGCCAGAGACATGTTATTCCAATGTAATACTAAATAACGGAACCGTGTCGAGCGTGTACGCTTACCAAGCATGGATGTTCCAATGTAATCAAAAAAGATGGAACTGTGTCCGCGTAAACGCATGCATGACGGGATATTCCAAAGAATAATAAAGGATAGAATAACAGGAGAATTTCACCAAGTATAGGAAATTCTCACAGATACGAGGTTATTCCAACAGAATAATAAAGAATGGAATAACAAAAGTTCTCTTCATGAATACAAAAGAAATAATACTCCCTACGAGTACAATAAATAATATCCCTTACGAGTACAACAAATAATATCCCCTACGAGTACAACAAATAATATTCCCTACCTTAAGAAGAAGAGTACTTGATATATGAGTAGTGATGTAGCAGAATACTTTTCTTCTTTCTCTCTATAGTTTATCTCTCTAGAGCTTCAGTGAATTCGCAAGAAATAATGAATGAATGAGCTTCTATTTATAGAAAAATGGACTGCATAGTAACTAACTCATGAACGGTCCAGATTGATTTACTTTAATCTGACGGTCCATATTTAAAGAAAAATCTTTTAAATAAAATATAATATATTCTATTTATAATATAATAAAATGAATAACTTTATAAAAGATTTTACTATGCAAACACTATGCAGGCACTATGCAAACACTATGCATAATAAAATATAATATATTCTATTTATAGAATAACTTTATAAAAGTATTATGTTTTATATAAAAAGATTTTACTATGCAAAACACTATGCACGGAACACTATGCATAATAGAATATAATATATTCTATTTATAGAATAACTTTATAAAAGTATTCGCTTTATATAAAAAGTTTTTTTACATTTAATTACATTAATAATACCAATAAAACAAAACCGAGTGACTTATCACGTAAACATCAATAATCAATACTGGTGTGCTACTATCCAACCACGCAGACATTCTTTTACTTTACTACCGAAAGTAGTTCAAGCAGTTTTAACGATAAAACTTCTGCTGTTATTCTCATAAAAATATTTTTGTCATTTTCTCCATCCGACAATAATTCTGTTGCGGGGTCCACCAATGATTGTACCGTCGTACGGATATTCCCCGACAAAAAAAATATTCCCCGACCAATCGAATATTATACAACAACTTACGTACTTTTCAAAATTTATAAATACTACCCACAACTATAATATTATATCAAATCCACACCATAATATTAAAAAAATTATTTTGAGAAAATTAAATATTTATTCATAAAATCTGGGGTCTCACAAGTACCCCTAAAGTTTTCCAAGTTTGCATACTCCCCTCTAACTTTTATAATTCACTTATCTTCAATAAACACATTCTTAATACTTCAACAATTATTCATCAATAATATTATAACTCATAATATTTAACAACCAGATCGTTCCCAAGAAAGAGGGGGTTTTCCAATAAGGATTTCTCCATATTGGCGCGCAATTAGGTGACCAAACCTCTCCTCGACAGAACTTTCTAGACATTGTCAATATTGCAAATAATAATATGAATAACTTTGTTGTCTCAATTATTGGTTTAATAATATAAAATATTATGCATATGTTAATGTGACAATAATTGAATCAAATAACGTGAGATACTATGCAACAATTACTGTAGCAATAATTGAGTAAACTGAGTGGCTTCTTACGTAAGCATCAATAATCAATCATAGTGTGTTACTATGCAACCACGCCGTAGACATCATACTTTTACCACTTAGGGTAGTTCAACAGTTAACGATGAAACTTCATTTGTTATTTTTATAAAAGATATTTCGTCATTTTCTAACTACGACAATACTTACATTGTGGGGTCCACCAATGATTGTGCCGTCGTCATTTAATATTCCATGTTAAAATGAATATTCCAGACTAATCGAATATTCAACGACACAATGAATATTTTATATCAACTTGCTTACTTTTGCAAAATTTTCCAAATATTACCCACAACTTTAACATTATATCATATCCACACCATAATATTCAAAAATATATTTCGAGAAAAATTATTCTTTATTCAAAAAAGTTGGGGTCTTACAACCTCCCATTCTTATGAAATTTCATACTCAAAATTAGGGTACGTACTTGATATGTCGAAGAAGTGAGGATACCTTGATTTCATTTCAGATTCTAACTCCCAGGTCATTTCTTCCACATCGTGGTTTCTCCAAAAAACTTTAACTTGAGGTATAACCTTGGAGCATAGAATATGATCCTTCTTATCCAAGATTTTAACAGCTACCTCTTCATACGTTAAATCTTCCTCTATCTCGTCTGGTTCTAATTCAATAATGTGGTTCGGGTCTTTCACATATTTACGTAACATAGATATGTGAAAAATGTTATGAACACGAGACATACTTGGCAGTAAGGCGAGTCTATAGGCCACAGTTCCTACTCAATCAAGGATTACAAATGGGCCAATAAATCGAGGATTGAGCTTTCCTCTCTTTCCAAATTTTGTAACTCCTTTCCATGGAGCAACACATAATAACACATGATCTCCAATATTGAATTCCATGTCTTTTCGATGAAGATCAACATAACTCTTTTGTTGATCTTGTGAGAATTTTATACGTTATCCGATCGTTTAAATCTTTTCCCTAGTCATACGTACCAACTCCGGTCCCAACAACGTTTCTTCACCTACCTCATCCCAACATACCAGAGAATGACAACTTCTTCCATATAATGCCTCAAATGGAGCCATGCCAATACTTTCTTGATAACTGTTATTGTAGGAAAACTCTACCAATGGTAAGAACTTGTCCCAACTTCCTTTGAAGTCAAGGACACAGAGTCTTAATAAATCCTCAAGAGTTTGAATAGTCCTCTCTGATTGTCCGTCCGTTTGAGGATGATACGCCGAACTAAATTGTAAATCTGTGCCCATAGCTTTTTATAAACTAACCCAAAATCTTGAAGTGAATCTTGGGTCTCGATCAGAAACTATGGATACTGGCTTGCCATGCAGTCTTACAATCTCATTTATGTACATATGAGCAAGACGTTCAAGTGTATAAGTTTCTCATATCGGTAAAAAATGAGCAGACTTGGTCAATCAATAAACAATGACCCAAATTGCATCTATGCCTTGAGAACCTTGGGAAGACCAGTAACGAAATCCATGGTCATGTGCTCCCACTTCCATTCTGAAATTTCAAGTGGTTGCAATGGACCTTTTGGCACTTGATGCTCCGCCTTGACTCGTTGACAAGTTAGACACCTTGAGATAAACCCCGCTATCTCTCTCTTCATATTGCTCCACCAAAATGTATGTCGAAGATCACGATACATTTTGGTACTCCCAGGATGGATTGCAAACGGTGTGTTGTGCGCCTCCATCATAATTTTATACTTCAAGTCAGAATCGTTAGGAACACAAAGTCTGGAGTTGACTCGAAGTATTCCTTCTTCATCGATTCTTGCTTCCAGAATAACACCTTCTTGCACTTTCTTCTTCATACGCATTAGCTCCAGGTCTGTAGCTTGAGCAACTTTAACTTTATCGATTAAAGTCGGTTCTACTCGTATATTCGCCATCATCACATGGGTCCCTGGAGTCTTTAACTCTATCTCTATCCTTTGTAAGTCATACAAAATTGGCCTTTGCGTTGACAATATCGCACTCGTACCCGCATATGATCTTCTACTCAATGCATCAGCTACTACGTTCACTTTTCCAGGATGGTATTGAATGGTATGATCATAATCTTTTAATAGCTCAAGCCATCGTCTTTGCCACATGTTGAAATCCTTTTGAGTGAAGAAATATTTGAGGCTTTTATGATCCTTATAAATATCCACCTTCTCTCCATACAGGTAATACCTCCAAATCTTAAGCGCAAAAACGACAGCTGCCAACTCTAGATCATGAGTAGGATAATTTCTCTCATATTCTTTGAGCTGTCGTGAGGCATAGGCTATGACTTTCCCATGTTGCATGAGAACACATCCTAAACCTTTGCCTGAAGCATCACTGTAGATGACAAATCCCTCCGAACCAGATGGTATTGTTAGAACAAGTGTTGAAATGAGTCCCTCTTGAGTTCTTGAAAACTTTTCTCACATTCTTCGTTCCAACGAAATTTTGTATCTTTTCAAGTCAGCTGAGTTAATGGAGTTGCGATTCAAGAAAATCCTTCCACGAATCTTCGATAATAACCAGCTAAGCCCAGAAAGCTACGTACTTCGATCACTGACTTGTGTTGCTCCCAGCTTTGAATTGCTTCAATCTTTGCTGGGTCAACAGATATTCCATGATTTGATATCACATGCCCAAGGAATGCTACTTCCTCAAGCCAAAACTTGCACTTCTTCAACTTGGCATAAAGCTTGTTTTCATGAAACTTTTGGAGTATCAGCCTCAAGTGTTGCTCATGATCTTCACGGCTTTTGGAATATATGAGGATGTCATCAATAAAGACGACTGCAAAATGATCCAAATATTCCTTGAATACTTGGTTCATCATATCCATGAAGGCAACATGAGCATTAGTCAATCCAAAAGATATAACTAGGAATTCATAATGCCCGTACCGAGTTCTGAAAGCAGTCTTTGGGATGTCATCTGTTTTAATCTTTAACTGATGATATTCAGAACGAAGATCGATTTTTGAAAAGAATTTGGCGCCTTGCAACTGGTCAAACAGGTCATCAATGCGTGGCAACGGGTACCTATTTTTAATGGTGACATGAATCAACTCCCGATAATCAATACAAAGTCGCATACTTCCATCTTTCTTCTTTACGAAGAGAACAGAAGCACCCCAAGGAGATGTACTGGGATGAATGAAACCAATGTCTAACAATTCCTGCAGTTAAGTCTTTAACTCCTGAAGTTCAATAGGATCCATTCGACATGGGGCTTTGAAAATGGGTTTTTTTACCGGGTTTAAGGTCGATACAAAATTCCATTTCACGCTCTGGGGGTAGGCCAGGAAGTTCTTCAGGGAATACGTCAGGAAATTTATTAACAATGGAAATATCATTCAAGACTGACGAATTTTTGTTTAAATCCGTGACATTAGCTAAGAAAACTTGACATAAATTTTTCAACAAACGAATAGCTTTATGGCTTGAGATGAGCGTGATTGATTTTAATGGTTTGGTCGCTTGAATTCGCATAATAGGTTGATTAGGAATATGAAAGCTAACAACCTTACGAAAACAATCAATTTTAGCATGATGAGTAGTTAACCAATCACACCCTAGAATCACGTCAAATGCAAGTATTTTTAATGAGATAAGATCGACAGGTAACGTGCGGTTACCGATTTGAATCAAACAATTCCCCCAACGGAGTTTCAACCGATAAGTTAAAGTCTAATTTCTCTGGAGTCAAATTTAAACGTTGAGCGCAAGTAGGAGAAATAAAAGAATGGGTAGAACCGGTATCAAATAAGGTATAAGCTTCGCAAGAGTTTATGATTAGCTTACCCGTGATCACCTCGTTCGGATTCCTCTCTTTTTGGGAGGTTACTACAAACGCTCTCCCTTGAACTATCGATTTTATCTTGTCTGGGACGGCCTTTGATGCCTCCATCCCAGCTGGACTTGACTTTGGTGCCCGACAAAATCGGGCTAGGTGACCTTCTCTTCCATAATTGTAACATTCTTTGGACTGCTGCGTACAGTTTGGACTGATGTGTCCATCCCCTCCGCATTTGTAACATACGATCGGCGGTCGTTCTCCTTCCTTAACAACAGGTAATGGTGTTGACGTCTTTCCATCATTATTGAATCTCCTCTTCTATTATTGTGACACCCCCAAATCCTGTTACTTCATTTCCTCAAGATTTGGTGTTCACTTAATCAAAACATTCATTTCTTACTACCCAATCATGATAAAATTGAATAATAAAAACCTGCCCATACAGGATTAAACTTAAATAAAAATCTCCCAGGTTATCTAACCTTTAAATTACAATCATTCAAATGCGGAATTTAAAATTATTACATCACATCATTATAAAGAGTCTATTATCATAACGATAAAATAAAATTACAAGTCTTCATCACTTGTACATTTTTCCCTTTCCTTTGCTAGTTGTAGGTTCATTTACCGTCTCAACCTTAGCTGCAATAAGTATATAAATATGCAAGAGTGAGCAAACAAATCTCACTTGGAAATAAAAATGAATAACTTTACATCATTACAACAATTGCCAAAATAGGCTCAATAGAACTGAATGATAGGTTCTATTACATTCTGAAACATACTATTGAGGGTCTAATGACCACGAATCATGTCCACAGTTATAAGTAATCTTTCAACTTTAACTTTAACAGTCATAAGACTATAAGGACTCCACGTACTTAGGGGGATCAACCCTTCGTACAATGTATTGTGCACAACCATTTCAACGCTAAGCGTAAACCTCTAATAAAAGAGTTGTTCATCTCAGTATTTAGAATACAAGTCCGCACCAAAGTAGGTTTGGTTTGGATACATTATAAGGTAATTTAGAATTCAATAGTCATCAACTAAGGATTAGTTGAATGCAAAAGAACTAACTGTATGCTATGGAATAATCATAACTGAATTGCTTGAACAATATTAAGTCAAGGTTATTGAGAATTGGATATTAAGCATGCATAGTGAATAGTAATTTGAACGATAAAGTTGTTCAACACTAGAATATAGCTACTCGCATGCTAAATAACAAGTTACATATTAAAGAAACTTGCTCAATAATAAAATATAAGATTTAGAATACTTGCATGCTCATGAACAAATAGGTACAAGAGCTTTCTCAATAATAAACAATCTAGCTCTATGAAAGTGTAGAGTTAGCAACTTGTGTAATTGAAATTGAATTAAAAGCAATAACGTACTCTACGAAATTAAATTTGCACGATGAAGTTTTAGAGTTAGAAAACTTGCCTTGAGCACAAGCTAAACCTTACCACTTGAATCTCAATACCCTATATATATGTCATCATAACATAATTAGTCACTACCAACATTTATATATATAAACAAGTATATACATCATGTAGGTTTAATTATAAATTCACATAATCGAATTTCGTTAATACTAATACTAGTTAACCCTTGATAACATGCTTATTCTTAGTTTAATACTACTGAAATCATCATTTAACATTCCTATTATTAACACATAACATTTATTTTCAGACTTTGTGTAAATAAGTAAAAGCTATGGAACCATTACGCTTTCTCTTCATGACTGTATTTCCACGATTTGCTTGTGGGCGGTAATGTGTGAGACTAAAGGCCAACAATTGGGCGCTACAGTAGTGATGGATATGCTGACACGAAACCTATATCTTTGGACACACTGCAAGACACAAACTCAATTCGACGACCAAGCTCGGCTATGAACATGATGAATGTAAAGCCAAATTGGCCTACAAGCTCCAATCTAACAAGCTAATTAACATGTAATTCATATAGAGACTTCATGTAAACCTATTGTAAAGACTCCTAACATGTTTTTACACATACAATAACATAAACATCAACTTTATAACACCCAATTTCAATGTTTTTGGCAAAAACTTCATTTTTGACATTTTTAATGAAAATCATCACTGTAACTTTGTTTTTCAATCAAAACAGTTAATTTAAACTACCATGTTTATGTTTATTCATCTACTTTCAAAATCAATAGTCAATATATATATATATATATATATATATATATATATATATATATATTAACAACTAATCACACCTTAATTTGATTTTTAAACAAGCCATATTCATGTATATATATTCATATGAACACTCTGTAATATAGTTTCTTCATAAAACACATACATACATACATACATAAACTAATTCCTCTATAATCATATATAAACTCATGAAACCATCTTATAACCAATAATTTTTCATATAAAACCATATATCACATACAATTTATCCTTCATGAAGATTTTTACAAAGAATTTTAGAAGAGGAAAAACTAAACTTTAAAAATAAAAGGATTAAGATCCTACCTTTGTTTAAGAAGATGATACCCTTCCCTTTTGATCAAGAACTTTCTTTTTCCCAATCTTTTCTCAAAACCTCTCAAGAATTCTCTTTAATTCTTCTTCTTCTCTTCCTTTTCTTCTTCTGAGTTTTTCTTTTCCCAACTCTAGTTTATATAGTAAAAATATAACGTATATAGTAATAATATATATTAATTATATAATATAACTCTAGATATAACTTATATCAGTTATGTAAGTTTTGAAAATCAAAAGTCATAAGGCTTGTTTGGCTAACATAATAAAATAACCCATTAACTCATATACCTTGTTTGGTAAAGCTAATTAAAATAAATTAATTAATCCCTATACCTTGTTTGATAAAACACTATTAGTTTAAAGACTTAATATGCATTAAGACTTGTTTGGCAAAACTAATTAAACTCCTTTATTTTAATAATTCCTTTATAGCAAGGTTCTTTGTCACACTTCTATTAACTTAAATAATCAATTCAAAATGCTAATATGTTAAATTATTTTAACACATAAATCATTATCACATAATTATAAT
The DNA here is from genome assembly GCA_020205605.1 of Panax ginseng. Lineage (NCBI taxonomy): Eukaryota > Viridiplantae > Streptophyta > Magnoliopsida > Apiales > Araliaceae > Panax > Panax ginseng. The sequence continues at coordinate 43,194,473 of CM035146.1, forward strand.
TTCCTTTATAATTATAATTTTATTTAACCAACTAACATTTTATTTTAATTACAAATTCCAATTAAAATATTATAATTCATTTAATCATTATAAGCTCTCTATCTTAACTATTAAATTAAATGGGTACATAATCTCATAACAATTAATTTAATTAACTCCTTAATTATTTACTTAATAAATAATTAACTAAATCAAATCAAATCAAATTGAACAATTACTATTTAGAAAGAAACATATCCATTAAATACTTATATAATTCAATAAATATTTAATATTATAATTTAAAATTCTTGAATGTTACATCATTCCCTCCTTACAAGGATTCTGTCCTCAGAATCACAACTCAAACAATACATTCGTTACATTCTTCTATACTTACAAAGATTATGTCCCCAGAATCGAAGACACAGATTAAACAAATAACTCAGGGTAATCTTTCATCATTTTATCCTCGAGTTCCCACGTAGCTTCTTCAGCATTGTGGTTCCTCCAAATCACCTTCACCGAAGGTATAACTCTATTCCTGAGCACTTGTTCTTTCCTGTCAACTATCTGGATAGGAATCTCTTCATAGGACAAGTCTTTATCAAATTGTAATGGTTCGTACTCGATCACGTGTTTGTAATCGGGTTTATACGGTCATAACACCGAAATGTGAAAAACATTATGAATGTTTTCCAACTCTGGAGGTAGAGCTACCTCGTAAGCCACTTCTCCCACTTTTCGCAACACTTCAAAGGGTCCAATAAACCTCAGGCTTAGCTTTCCCTTTTTACTGAAGAAAATTTTCCCCTTCCAAGGAGAAACTTTTAGAAACACGAAAGTTCCTACGTCGAATGCACGATCTTATGCATGTTGATCAAAGATACTTTTTTCATGCATCTTGAGTTGCTACCAATCTTGTTACGATGAGTTTGACAACTTCAGCAGTTTGTTGTACCAGTTCTGGTCCTAACAGTTGGCGTTCACCGACTTCATCCCAGACAGTGGAGTTACGCACTTTCGCGCCGTGACAATGCCTCGTAAGGTGGCATGTCGATGCTCGCGTGGTAACTGTTGTTGTAGGCAAATTCCACCAACGGTAAATGTTCTTCCCATCTTCCAATTTCTGGATTATTCGTTCGTTTTGGCCATCTGTTTGCGGATGATAAGCCGTACTCATTCGTAACTGTGTTCCCATACATTCTTGTAGTCTCTTCTAGAAGTTTGACGTAAATCGCGGATCTCTATCGGACACAATTGACACTGGTACTCCATGCCTCAAAACGAATTATCCGAAGAGGATCGTTTAACCGTAGCAAGAGCGCGAAAAATTGAGCGTTTCTTATCACAACCCTTTTTTCGTAGCGAAGTTTTCTTTGGTTCTCGAGGAAATATGTTGGTTTAGCGTAAAACGTTGGCGGCAAGGAAGGAGGCATTGGAAAGACTAGACCATACTAAAGTCAAGAGGCATTAGGGGAAGCGACTAGTCGCTTCCATGAAGCTTCTAGAAGGCCGACCACTACATAGAGAGATCCATATACCAGTCATGAGCGATAGCGAAGCCTAGAGAGGCGCAGGGCTCTTTAACGTACAATCTTGCCAACTGATCAAGATTGAATCTAATCTTTATTGGTAAAAAGTGCGCTGATTTCGTCAGTCTATCCACTATCACCCAAATCGCATCGCATCCTCTCTGAGTAGTTGTAAGACCCACCACAAAATCCATCGTGATGTGTTCCCACTTCCATTCCGGTATTTCCAATGGTTGAAGTAATCCACTAGGTCTTTGGTGTTCAGCCTTGACTCTTTGACATGTCAAACATTTCATTACGCATTCTACAACGTCCCTTTTCATATTCGGCAACCAAAAATGTCGGCGCAAATCTTGATACATTTTCGTACTTCCTGGATAAATTGAATATCTTGAGCTGTGTGCTTCAGTTAAGATTTCTTCTCTAATATCTGGTATTGCTGGAACCCAGATTCTTCCCTTGAACCGTAGTAGTCCTTCGGTATCGATTTTCTATTTTACATCGCTATCCTCAATCAGATTCTCTTTGATTTTCCCGCACTCTTCATCTTGTAGTTGAGCATCCTTCACTTTGTCCACTAAAGTTGGACCAACTTCTATCTGGAATAGTTGTTCGTTGGATTCTTTTGGAAATTTGATTTCCAACTCCAATTTTGTCATTGCTGAAATGAGCTCTTCCCGAGTTGTTATCAGCATCAACTTTTCTCGACCTTTCCTGTTTAAAGCATCTGCAAGCACATTCGCTTTGCCCGGATGATAAAAAATCTCACAATCGTAATCTTTTATCAATTCCATCCACCTTCTTTGATGCATGTTCAAATCTTTCTGAGTGAAAATATACTTCAGACTCTTATGATCTGCGTAGATTTCATATTTCTCTCCATAGAGATAGTGTCTCCATATCTTGAGAGCAAATACTACTGCAGCCAATTCCAAATCATGAGTCGGATACCCTTTCTCATAATCCTTCAGTTGTCTTGATGCATAGGCAACAACTTTGCCGTTCTGCATAAGAACACAACCCAATCCTTTGTGTGAGGCATCACTATACACCACAAAGTTTCTTGCATTATCTGGTAATGCCAACACAAGTGCTATACTTAGCTTTTTCTTCAAGTCTTGAAAACTTTCTTCACACTTTTTTGTCCAAACAAATTTTACAGCCTTCCTTATCAAATTTGTTAACGGAGTGGCTATCTTGGAAAAATCTTGAATGAATCGTTTATAATAATCGGCCAGTCCCAAGAAACTCCTCACTTCTGACGGTGTTCTTGGTTGTTCCCAATTGATTACAGCTTCCACTTTTGATGGATCCACTGAAATCCCATCCTTGTCAATCACGTGTCCAAGAAATTGTACATGATCTAGCCAAAATTCGCACTTAGAGAATTTCGCGTACAACTTTTTCGTTCTTAGTGTTTCCAATGTCAAACATAAGTGTTCCACGTGTTCTTCTTGAGTTTTGGAATACACCAGAATGTCATCGATAAATACCACTACAAACTTGTCTAAGAATGGTTTAAACACCCTAATCAACAAATCCATGAATGCAGTAAGGGTGTTGGTTAACCCAAAAGACATCACCAGAAACTCGTAATGTCCATACCGAGTTCTGAATGTCGTTCGTGGTATATCCTCCTTCCTCACTTTTAATTGGTGATACCCACTTCTCAGATCTATTTTCGAAAAGTATTTAGCACCCTTCAACTGGTCAAACAAGTCTGTCAGGAATAAGCATGTGAATGCTATTCCTATTTATATATGATTTGATTATGATATATATATATATATATATATATATATATATATATATATGAATGAATAATATGCAAGTATGCTTGCATTAAGAAAAGTTGTAATGTCCCTTGATAGATAATAGAAATATGTGTACAAGGACTTAGAATGAATTGATCAAATATGTTAGGTTGATCCTACATAAGAAAACTGACTTTGTAAAGTCCTTAAAAAGAAAAGATGTACAAGGACTATAAAGATAGAAAGATCAAGCTTGTTAGGTTGATCTTATGATGTAATAGATAGGCTAGTCGATAAATCGAGTATAATCGCTTTGAAGTCGAAGTCGCGGGTGAGTCGAGGTTAACTTGAGAGATATCGAGGAAGAATAGGAGTATGCAAGATAGTAGATCTCGGAGTTCGTGAGCGCCAGGGAAACGAAGAAGGATCGTAGTGTATCGAGTAGAGCTTCCCGGGATCGTAGTAGTATCTTGAGGAAGTCATGTTCGAGAATCGTGAGACAATGACGCTTTCTGGTAGGCGGGCCATCCGCCGGAAACCGATGGCGTGAACACTCAGAGTCGTAGAGTCTACTGATGCCAAAGCCAAGTCAAGGATCGTAGATCACACTCTGAGTTCGTAGAGTCTATTGATTACATGCAGAGATCGTAGTCAAACAAGATCAGATGAAGACAACAAGCATAAGGCAGAAATCGTAGTGTCAAGATCTGATCTCGGGATCGTAGTGTCTACACAAGTCAAAGCTGAATCGTAGAGTGCAAAACTACGATCTAAGAAGAAGTGCTCACAATACCAAGGATGAATCGTAGAGCACATACGGTTCTCAATAAATGAGCACTCCCAGAATATCCAAAGGAACGAAGCCTCTGGTTCAAGCTGCAAGCTACATGCAAGGAAACCAGAGAGCACTCAACGAATGGCATGCAGGCTAACAAAAGATCTCAACACCAACCCAATCAGCATCAAGATTAAGGTGTAAGGCCATTCGTGATGAAGTCTTCCATAAGGAGATCCAAAGAAGACTTCAGAAGCTGACTAAGGAAAGTCAGCTTATGCAGTAGCTATCAAGTGAATAGAAGACAACGATCTTGGAAGCAACCAAGAGCGTAGTGTTTGCCAAATAGAGAAGGGCTGATGGAAGGTGAACCAAGATCTTTGGTCGACACGAAGAGCAAGGCTAAAGTGATTAAGTGTAGGGGTCAGTTCATTGATGATAAGTGAGCGGAAGATCACAAGGAGAAAGCAAGCTGGACGCGCCATAAATCTGAAGTGTCTTGATAATCAGAAAGGGACCAGAGCAAGGAACTAGGCCATCGATGTCGAGAACTGATCGAAAAAATGTAAGTATTGAAGCACTGCACAATACAAGGAAAATGTGTTCTACATTGAAGATCCAATCAACACTCTTCAAGATCGTAGTGTTAACCCTACCAGTCAATGAGAAACACTCAACAAGACACTATGATCAAGTCCTTGAAGACGTGCATCAGAATCGTAGAGTTCGAATAACTGAAGACTGAAGCATTGGCAAAGGTTCAATCTAAAGGGTAATATTCGGACAAGTGCTTATTGAGAGCATCGATGCAATAGGACAACCTCTGATCAAGAAATCAGAAAGTGGTAATAAAGTCTTCGACCTGCCCAAGACATTAAAGGGATACATCTGACAGGGTAGGTGAAACAGTAGACTGCAGCATCAGAAAAAGTAAGACAAGTCACATCAAGCAGTCTACCTCAAGAAACTCGAGATCTTTGAAGAGATTTGAATAGCCTTCAACGGCTACTTTCCAACGGAAGAATTGGGAAGGAGTTTAAATGAGGAAGAGCTTCAAAGATTAAAGGTTGCTGGAGTTGCCGAGTTTGGAGAGAAGGTGGACTGATCTAAACCATGTGAAATAGTTAGTCAGAAGGCTCACTCTACGATCCACTAAGAACACTCAGAAGTTAGATAAAGAAAGAAGTAGAAGTGCGAGTTCTACTAAGTAGAAGTGAGAGTTCTACTAAGTAGAAGTGAGAGTTCTACTACATGAAGAGTGTTCAGAACTGCCGAGAGAAAGAAGAGCATCATGACATCTTGATGTCAATCATGGGAAGACTCTAAGTACAATAGAGAAGAGCCTACAGTCATCTTAGCAAGTCCATCATAAGAAGACATCAAGTAGCAGAAGGGAGATCACAAAAGCCATCTTGGTGTCAAGCATGAAAAAGCTTCTAAGTACCTAATAGAAGAGCATACAGTCATCTTGGAAGCCTCTCATGTGCACTCATCAAGTACCAAGGAGAATGATCTTCAAGGTAGTTCAACAAGGGGTCATCCGAAGTGGTTGAGTAACCAAAGAAGCTGAGCATCATGCAACACTCAGCTGCACTTCAAGGATGATCAAGCCAAGCTGCTAAGTACAGAAGATGTTCAGAGCATGAAGATATCTTGGCATTTCAAAGACCCACTCTCAACAACAACAAAAAATAACTCAACAAAGCCTGTGGGGCTGAGGGGTCCTTGTCCGGAGGACTAAATGAAGCGAGGCTGAAAGGGTCCTTGTCCAGAAGGACTAAATAAAGCGGGCGGAAGGGTCCTTATGCGGAGGACTAAGCGAAGTCCCAAAGTGCGGCCTTGAAGAGTTCTTAGTGAATCGAAATCCCAAGGTCGCAGGGCCTTGAAGGAATCTTAGTTATTCGAGTCTTGCCCTTCCTTAGTGGAAATCGCTTAGTTGAAAGTAGAAGAGTGGATTAGGAGCTTGAGTCTCTGAACCACTTAAAACCCCTTGTGTCTTTTACATTATGTCATTTACATTATGTACTATAACTGCTATAACTGCTATGTATGTTTTAACTACTTACAACTAAACTTACTCTACGAACAATGTATGTATAATTATGAATATATTAATGAAGGGGATCTTTTACTTATTCTGTTGTGCTTGAAAATATTCTTATGTTGTCATATGTTAATTATGAACAATATAAATATAAATCAGAAAAGTATTTGAAATAAAAAGGATCTATTCACCCCCTTCTAGATCTATTGTGCCCTCTAGGAACTAACAAAGTCATCTATTCTTGGCAACGGGTATTTGTTTTTAATAGTGACTTTGTTTTTAATCAATGCAAAGACGTATTGACCCATCCTTCTTCTTCATGAATAAAACCGGCGCTCCCCACGGCGATACGCTTGGTTGACTATACTTCTTGTCTAGCAATTCTTGTAATTGTACCATCAGTTCCTTCATTTCTACCGGAGCCATTTTGTATGGGGCCTTCAATATCGGTGTTGTTCCTGGCGCTAAGTCGATCACGAACTCAATTTCTCTATTAGGCGCAAGTCCTGGCAAATCCTCTGGAAACATGTCTTCGAATTCCCTCACTACTGGTATTTCTTCCAGTTTTACATTCTTCTTCTAAGTATCGACTATGTAAGCTAAATAGCCCACACAACCTTGACTTAACAATTTCTTGGCCTGCATAATCGTCAGACATTTCATTTGTCTAGGCGACTTGGTACCATAGAATACTACCTTTGACGGAGTCATAAGGTTTCCACACTTCTTTTCGCAATCAGTTACCGCTCCATATTTGAACAGCCAATCTATTCCCAAAATAACATCAAACTCTCCAAGTCTAATTGGAATCAAATCTATCATATAGATATTTTCCTTAATGTTCACCCTATAGTTCTTGTATACGAATCTAACAGGGATTACTTCCTTATTCATAATTTCTATGTTCAAAGGAAAATTAGGTTCTTCACTAGGCAATTCTAACCTCTTAGCAAATTCATCGAGATAACGAAAGCAAGTAGCTTTTGAATCAAATAATACATAAGCATTTATTTCATTGATTTGGATAATACCTGACACTACATCTTTTGATTGCACAACATCCTGCACAGTCATGTTGAAGGTTCTGGCTGTGGGTTTGTTTGATACTGCAGGTCCTGCAATGGCCCATGTACCTCCATTGTTACCTCCATTGCTTTTGGTTGTCACTCCATCCTTCTTCTTAGGACATTTATGAGCAAAGTGATCCTTGGATCCGCACGTGAAGCACACATTCTTCTTCGGTTGAGTGCAATTTGGGGCGATGTGACCCTCCTGGCCACAATTGAAACAAACTCGCTTCCCCATTAAGCACGTACCCTTGTGAAATTTCCCATATATCGCACATGCTTCAAACTTTTTGTTTTGTTGGTTACCTTGCTATTTTTCAGCACCCATGTTCCCATTCCACTTCCTCTTCAAACTGTTGTTGTTATTGTTGTTGTTGTTGTTTCCACCACCACCACCACAACCTCCATTCTTAATCTCATTCTCATTCTTCTTCTTCTTCTGTTCTTGATTGAATTTTGTCACTGCCTCGCCTCCACCTTGAGTAATCGCCTTCTCCATCATCTTTGCAAACATCTTCATTTGGAGCAGGAAACCCTCTTGTCTGACCGGGGCTTTAGTCCCTGTTCAAATCTCTTCACCTTACGCTCGTCTGTGATGACCTGATATGGCCCAAACCTCTCCAATTAGTTAAATTTCGCGGCATACTCAGATACCGTCATCGTTCCCTGCTTCAGTTCCAAAAACTGAACCTCTAACTGACTCTTTGAACTCTCTGGGAAATAGGTCTCAAAGAATAACTCCGTGAACCTATCCCAGGTCATCACTCATGGTCCTTCCCGGGTTTTATTGGCCTGCCACCAATAACAAGCTTCTGCTTTCAACATGAATGTTGCAAAAGCAGTCTTCTGGTCATCCCCTACCCTAGCGACATCAAACACCTTTTCTATCTCCGTAATCTAGGTCTGGGCTTCGACTGGATCCATGGACCCACGGAATTCAGGTGGTCCAACCGCCTTGAAATCCTTAAACGTTGTACCTTGGTTTTGTGGTTGATTTTGCAACGCCATCGTCGAGCGCGTCACTAGTTGATTGAAGCAGGGGTTACCATCAACTTTGTCGTTATTGGTTCCTTCGGTGGTTCTCTCATCGTGGTGGTTGGACGCACGGGAGGCATTTTTACGATAAAAATACATTCATTAGATTATTATTCAACTCTTTTAAGTAATTTCTACTTAACTTGTCTCCAAAAAGAAATAACCACATAACACATAACACTTTGAATAAAGTAACAACTTTTATTTATTCATAACCTTTTTGAAAACATAAAACAATAGCATCTCTGCTATCTACATTACTTTCCTGAACTACAAAAGTTTCAGGACAACATCATAGTCATATCCCATAGGTTGCATAACACTTGGGATTTACAATTTATTTAACCTTTCATTCATCGTACAACAACTACGATGTTCTATTAAGATACTTCTTAACCCTATCACGTTCTTCCTCCATGACCCGGAACATTATTCTGCGGTCTAATACGTATGATGGCAGCGTCTTGAACTGAATAGGATATCCCATGACCCGATCTTGAGCTCGATTAATTGCGGTGTTAAATACTTTATCCATCTCTTCCATCTTCATCCTATTTTCTTGCGTGTCTCTTGCTACTAATCTGGTTCGTTGAAAAGCTTCCTCGTAGTCATCTTCAGCTCTTGCCCTCTTAGCAGCTTCTTCTCTCAGCTTGTTCTTCAGTTCAGCGACCACTTCGATCAGTTTTTCTTTCTCTCCGTCAGTCTGTACTAGTTTCTCCTCGACATTTGTCAGTCATTCTTCACGATCCTGGATCTCGCCGTCTTTTTGTATCATTGCAGTCTGTTGTTTAGCTACTATCTCCTACAACTCCTCAACTGTATCCTGAAGTTCCACGTTACGGTCGTAGACTTCATCGTACATACGAGCAGCCATCGAGGTTAATGGAGTCTCCTCCTCCTCATCCTCCTGTGGCAACTCAACGGGATCCTCCTTGTCCGTCTCCACATCATCATCCTCATCTTCAACTACTGTGACCAACGGGGCTGACTCCCGTAGCAGTAGTTGTTCCCAAACTACATGAATGTCGCGAGGATCAATTCTTCCTCTATAGGCAACTGAGGTCTATCCTCCCTAGCCTAACTGGATTCTCCGACATTAGTCATCCTGACAACAAAATTTGAAGTTTTAATCATTAATCATTACTACTCGACACTCATGAGCACATAATTTATAAACACATAAGCACATAAGTATTTTATTACTTCTTCCTTAAACTCGATAAGAGTTAATCACCACTATCTTTTCAAATGTTACTTCATAAGGCTTTTCCCCCACCTAAGGTTCATAACCTAAGGCTTTGATACCAACTTGTGACATCCCCAAATCTTGGGACTTCATTTCCTCAAGATTTGGTGTTCATTTAATCAAAACATTCATTTCTCACTACCCAATCATGATAAAATTGAATAATAAAAACCTGCCCATACAAGATTAAACTTAAATAAAAATCTCCCAGGTTATGTAACCTTTAAATTACAATCATTCAAATGCGGAATTTAAAATTATTACATCACATCATTATAAAGAGTCTATTATCATAACGATAAAATAAAATTACAAGTCTTCATCACTTGTACATTTTTTCCTTTCCTTTGCTAGTTGTAGGTTCATTTACCGTCACAACCTTAGCTGCAATAAGTATATAAATATGTAAGAGTGAGCAAACAAAGCTCACTTGGAAATAAAAATGAATAACTTTACATCATTACAACAATTGCCAAAATAGGCTCAATATAACTGATGATAGGTTCTATTACATTTTGAAACATACTACTGAGGGTCTAATGACCACGAATCATGTCCACAGTTATAAGTAATCTTTCAACTTTAACTTTAATAGTCATAAGACTATAAGGACTCCACGTACTTAGGGGGATCAACCCTTCGTACAATGTATTGTGCACAACCATTTCAACACTAAGCGTAAACCTCTAATAAAAGAGTTGTTCATCTCAGTATTTAGAAAACAAGTCCGCACCAAAGTAGGTTTGGTTTGGATACATTATAAGGTAATTTAGAATTCAATGGTCATCAACTAAGGATTAATTGAATGCAAAAGAACTAATTGTATGCTATGGAATAATCATAAATGAATTGTTTGAACAATATTAAGTCAAGGTTATTGAGAATTGGATACTAAGCATGCATAGTGAATAGTAATTTGAACGATAAAGTTGTTCAACACTAGAATATAGCGACTCGCATGCTAAATAACAAGTTACATATTAAAGAAACTTGCTCAATAATAAAATATAAGATTTAGAATACTTGCATCCTCATGAACAAATAGATACAAGACCTTTCTCAATAATAAACAATCTAGCTCTACGAAAGTGTAGAGTTAACAACTTGTGTAATTGAAATTGAATTAAAAGCAATAACGTACTCTACGAAATTAAATTTGCACGATGAAGTTTTAGAGTTAGAAAACTTGCCTTGAGCACAAGCTAAACCTTACCACTTGAATCTCAATACCCTATATATATGTCATCATGACATAATTAGTCACTACCAACATTTATATATATAAACAAGTATATACATCATGTAGGTTTAATTACAAATTCACATAATCGAATTACGTTAATACTAATACTAGTTAACCCTTGATAACATGCTCATTCTTAGTTTAATACTACTGAAATCATCATTTAACATTCCTATTATTAACACATAACATTTATTTTCAGACTTTGTGTAAATAAGTAAAGCTATCGGAATTATTACGCTAACTTTCTTTCATATATGCAGCCCACGATTTCAACGTGGTATGACTATGAGAACTCGAAGCCAACAATTGGTGCTTTGCGGTATGGTGTTAGTATTGGTGTGAAACCTATCTTCTTTGAGCCCACGTTGCGGCGCCAAACTCCAGAATTCGGCGACCAAGCTCAACAACAGCATGAACAGAAAGCCAAATTGGCCTACAAGCTCCAATCTAACAAGCTAATTAACATGTAATTCATATAGAGACTTCATGTAAACATATTGTAAAGACTCCTAACATGTTTTTACACATACAATAACATAAACATCAACTTTATAACACCCAATTTCAATGTTTTTGGCAAAAACTCCATTTTGACATTTTAATGAAAATCATCACTTTAACTTTGTTTTTCAATCAAAGCAGTTAATTTAAACTACCATGTTTATGTTTATTCATCTACTTTCAAAATCAATAGTCAATATATATATATATATATATATATATATATTAACAACTAATCACACCTTAATTTAATTTTTAAACAAGCCATATTCATGTATATATATTCATATGAACACTTTATAATATAGTTTCTTCATAAAACACATACATACATACATACATAAACTAATTCCTCTATAATCATATATAAACTCATGAAACCATCTTATAACCAATAATTTTTCATATAAAACCATATATCACATACAATTTATCCTTCATGAAGATTTTTACAAAGAATTTTAGAAGAGGAAAAACTAAACTTTAAAAATAAAAGGATTAAGATCCTACCTTTGTTTAAGAAGATGATACCCTTCCCTTTTGATCAAGAACTTTCTTTTTCCCAATCTTTTCTCAAAACCTCTCAAGAATTCTCTCTAATTATTCTTCTTCTTTTCCTTTTCTTCTTCTGAGTTTTTCATTTCCCAACTCTAGTTTACATAGTAAAAATATAACGTATATAGTAATAATATATATTAATTATATAATATAACTCAATATATAACTTATATCAGTTATGTAAGTTTTGAAAATCAAAAGCCATAAGGCTTATTTGGCTAACATAATAAAATAACTCATTAACTCATATACCTTGTTTGGTAAAGCTAATTAAAATAAATCAATTACTCCATATACCTTGTTTGATAAAACACTATTAGTTTAAAGGCTTAATATGCATTAAGACTTGTTTGGCAAAACTAATTAAACTCCTTTATTTTAATAATTCCTTTATAGCAAGGTTCTTTGTCACACTTCTATTAACTTAAATAATCAATTTAATCAATTCAAAATGCTAATCTATTAAATTATTTTAACACATAAATCATTATCACATAATTATAATTTCCTTTATAATTATAATTTTATTTAACCAACTAACACTTTATTTTAATTACAAATTCCAATTAAAATATTATAATCCATTTAATCATTATAAGCTCTCTAGCTTAACTATTAAATTAAAATGGTACATAATCTCCTAACAATTAATTTAATTAACTCCTTAATTATTTACTTAACAAATAATTAACTAAATAAAATCAAATCAAATTGAACAATTACTATTTAGCAATAAACATATCCATTAAATACTTATATAATTCAATAAATATTTAATATTACAATTTAAAATTCTGGAATGTTACAATTATCTTGGCCATGATTACCACCGGAGTGGTTACCATTTCTGGCATGTTGATTCCCTCCACGTTTGTTGTCACTGCTTCTATAACTGCTACCATTGGTATTATCGACTTGTCGTCTACTCTCTCTGGGTTGTGTTGACTCATTATCGTGCTCCAATAACTGAGCCCTATTTACAACATCTGAATACAAACACAGTTTGTGAGAAATTAAGTATTGACGTATCTCGGGTTTCAAACCTCTTAGAAATACTCGCGTCATTCTCTCCTAATTATCAACCAAGTGGGGCGCAAACCGGGACAACTCAATAAACTTAGCTTCGTACTGTGACACAGTCATATTATTTTGCTCCAACTTAATAAACTCCACCTCCTTCATGTGACGAATACTTTCAGAAAAGTATTTGTCGTTGATCAACTCTTGGAACTTCTCCCAAGACATTTTTAGTGCAGCAGGTTGAGTACGCTTTACAGATTCCCACCAGTAATCTTCATCTCCTCGCAACATGAAGGTGGCAAAGGGAACCTTTTGCTCCTCGGAGTAACCTAAGACATCAAATATCTTGGTGATCTGCTTTATCCACGTCTCCGCCTTAAGTGGTTTTGGCTATCCAATAAACTCCGTTGGTCCCAGCTCCTTGAACTGCTTAGCGGTGACCGTCCAAGTTGCCAATGTTTCCACCTGCATTTTGGACAGGAGTCGCTCTCGCCTGATGTTGCATGAATTTCATAAACCTTCTGAACATCCCATCGTTCATCATTTGATCGGTGTTGTTGTTTACTAAGGATTATTATCTTCCTATTGCACATTATCCTGGGTATTGATCGTTGGTGACTCAACGGTCTCATGTGCTTCATTGTTGATCTCAACATTTTCAGATGCCATTTTCAAATACTGCCACAAAACAAGGGTTAATTGACATATCACATATTATCCCTATACTCTGACCGACCAATTAAATATCAAATAATCTTAGGTACGTCATACTAGCAAAGGAATTCCCCGTCTCTCCTTTCCTAGTTCTTGTCTCACATCTCAGCCATGGATAATATCCCTAAACTTTGATACCAACTGTGACGCCCCCAAAAAAGGTATACATCACCCATCTTGGGTCACCAAATACATGGTACTGAATACAAATACAAACTTAATTATACAACATGAGCTGAGAGTTTTTACACTAATATTGTCTTCTAGACAATATCCAAACTCAAATGGAGTCCTCATTACATTTATTGTCACACTATTTTATAGAATAGTGAGGACTACTATAACACCATCTCGGGTCATCACTCCGTTCCCCGACTAGTTTCGGCTGCATTCTCATTTCCTAAAGAGAACAATGGAAGTAAAAGGGTGAGCTCAATTAGCCCAGTAAGAAATATTATGACTAAGATAATACAGAATAAGTTATCATTAGCCTTCAACAATGTTAAACTGATAGAATATAATCGACAACAAGTTTAACTGCAGCGGAATAAGAAATCCATTAGAAGAGTCCAGTAGAGCATGATATCTACTATCTTCTATGATTTAAAAGGGTTCTCATCAACTTTATCACTGAGACTCAGCTTAATAAATAAACCACATCATCGAATCATCCCTGCACTACGGGCCAAGGATATTCATGTAATCATCAATGGTCATGATTATACCGAATAATTCCTGGTCATAATCATATCAACCAACAGTCCATCTATGCACGTAAGCCAAAGATGACTTTCATCACAATATAAGCATGAGGATGATGACAATGATATAAGCATTTAATTAAATGAAAGCAAAAGATAAATTTTAAAGGTTCCTAATTTAATTTATCCAGTATTCAATAACGTCCAAATTATCAATATGATACTACTTTGTGGAGTAAAATTCAAGAATAATATCCATGTATCAAAAATATTTTGGACAGAAAAGAAATCAATTTTTTGGGTGAATAGTAACCCGTAAATAGTACTCCGTAAATAGTAACCCAACATGAAAAGTATCCCAAATACCTGAGTGAATAATATTATAGTGAATAGTAACCAGGTGAATAGTAACCCGTGAATAGTAACTCGTGAATAGTATCCCGACATGAAAAGTGTCCCGAATACTCGAGTGAATAAGTGAATAGTAATCGGGTGAATAGTAATCCGTGAATAGTACCCCGGCTGAAAATATTGATATTTAATAAGAAATTTCAGATCAATATTCCAATGAAACGATGCTGGATGAAGCGCAAAACTCAAGGATATTCCACTAATTTCAAGGATTATAGAAGCAATACTTACCATAGTAAGTTTAGATTTAAGAATATGAAAAGAAATAACATACGAAACTGCAAATGGACTTTCACCCGTCATACGGTACGTAATCCACGTAGACAGGTTATTCCGACATATTAAACGACGAATACAAAAAAATAGTATTCCTTATGAATACGAAAGAAATAATACTCTTACGAATATAACAAATAATATCTCTTACCTTAGTAAAAAGCTGGATACTGCAAAAGTGAAGTAGCAAAATACTCTTTTTTTGCTCTCTATAGTTTCTCTCTCTATAGTGTCTCTTGTGAATCTCAGTGAATTGGTGAAAATGAAAGAAGAATTAAGCTTCTATTTATAGGAGAATGGACTAAATAGTAACTAATTCACGAACGATCCAGATTGATTCACTATTAGAACGGACGGTCCATATTGATTACTATTAAAACCACAACCGACGGTCCAGATTGATTTACTATTAAAACCACCATCAATGGTCCAGATTGATTTACTATTAAAACCACTACCAATGGTCCAGTTTGATTTAACTTATTACACTTTAGTACCTCTAAAGTTTTCCAAGTTTGCATATTCTCCTCTAACTTTTGTAATTCACTTATCTTCAATAAACACATTCTTAATACTTCAACAATTAGTCATCATTAATATTATAACTCATAATATTTAACAACCAGATCGTTCCTATGAAAGAGGGAGCTTTTCAATAAGGATTTCTCCCTATTGGCGCGCAATTAGGTGACCAAACCTCTCCTCGACAGAACTTTCTAGACATTATCAATATTGCAAATAATAATATGAATAACTTTGTTGTCTCAATTATTGATTTAATAATATAAAATATTATGTAGATGTTAATGTGACAATAATTGAATCAAATAACGTGAGATACTATGCGGGTCTTACAAATTATATTAAATTGTGTAGTCGTAATCAACAAACGACACAAGTTTCATAACTCAAACTCGAGTTATAATGTTTCAAGCATGCTAGTGGATTAATTATTGACAATTATTCCATATCCATGATAATTATTGATATTCGCACCTTGTGCAAGTTTTTATCTCTCGTACAAACTTCATGATATACAAGTTCTTACATTCATTTGGTTTTGTTCTTATGATTGTTTCATGATGTTTAAAATTTTAAATTTGTTAAATAACATTACGTTAAATAAATCCTAAAACTTGTACAAACATTAACTCAAGTTATCTTTAAAATTCAATTATGCCTGAATTGTTTAAGTACTACGTCGATGCCACTTGTTTCGGCTAGACTAATATTAAATTGTTAAAGCATGAAATGTTCTATTATTTATGATATGCTTTATTATTGAAGGCATATGCCACTTATTTCGGCTAGATCAATATTGATATATTATGGTGAAATCATAGCATTTCTTTGAAATCAATTTAAACCATATTATTGTTGTACAGACTCATGATTTAAGACTGAGATGAACAACCCTTATAAAAAGGGGAACTTTGTTGTCGGACATCCAAACTTGCGTGCTATGTTTGAGTATTATGCATAATATAGGGTACAATGGGGTTGATCACCTCACGTATTCGCAAAAGGATATGATTAGTCTTTATGATTAACTTATACCCTTGAGGTATTCAATTTTATTAACAGATAATTCCTCTAGGAGTTCTCGATCCATTGTGATCACTCAACATGAAATCTGGGAATAACCCTATTTATTAAATATTGTTGCAGTATTGCTAATTCTTCACAATCATTATATTGTTAAAAATTCAGAAGCTAATTCTTTTCTAATCATGATATATCATTCTCGTAATTAAACTTGTTGAGCGAATTAGTTGCCCACCCTTTCTATATCATGATATTATTTCATTTAATCCTGAATTTTAGTAGAAAGACAAAGGCAAAGAGAAGGCGACCTAGTAGTGTTATATGTGTGCTTTATATTATGTTAGGCAAAACTAATGAAATACCCACTGCAGTTGGAATGTTTTACTGATTACACAATTGAACTTTTAATTTTTTAAAGTACCCCACTAAACTAATTATTATTTTAAAATTGGGTCATTCTGTTAAAAAAAAATAAACGGACTTCAATTTTTTATCTACAAAACTAATAAAATACTCACTGTAGTTGACATGTTTTACTGATTAAACCATTGAACTTTTATTTTTTCAAATTACCCCATTAAACTAATTTAAAAATGATTATTTTAAATATTTTTAAAAATAATTAATATTTTCAGTTAAAAATATTAGAAACTTTAATTTATTCCATTAAATGAGTAAGTTTCATAAAATATAGATTTAAAAAATTAAAGTTTTATGACACCTTCGATTTTATAAAAAAAATTATTTTTTTCTTTTGAAAATAAAGTTTATTTTTTGAATCTATGTTTTATAAAAATTTACTCATTTTTTTAAAATATGAAAAAATTTCAATTTTTTCTTGAAAATAATATTTATTTATAAAAATTATTAATTTCTTTTTTTGAAAAAATTGAATTAGTTTTTATTTATATTTTAATTTTAATTTCTATTTTAATTTTTGTTTTTAAAATTTCTAATATTAAGAATGGGTCATTCTGCTAAAAAATTAAGTAGACATTAATTTAATTTAAAATCACCTTAATTTTTTGAATCTATATTTTATGAAACTTTACTCATTTTATGAAAGAAAAAAAATCTAATATTTTTACTTAAGATAATAATTATTTTAAAATAATTATTTTTAATTAGTTTAATGGGGTAATTTTAAAAATTAAAAGTTTATTTGTGTAATCAGTAAAATGTGCTAACTACAGTGGGTAATTCATTAGTTTTGTAGATAAAAAATTAACGTTCGTTTATTTTTTTTTAACGGAAAGACCTAATTTCAAAATAATAATTACTTTAATGTGGTAATTTAAAAAATTAAAAGTTCAATGGTGTAATTAGTAAAATCTGCCAACTACAGTGGGTATTTCATTAGTTTTGCCATATTATGTTATATGTAATGATATAAACCTTTTTGTATTATTAGTTATGTATTGTTAAGGTTAGAAAAACCTGGGATAATGTTATGTTTTGAATTAATGTATTGTAATTAATGATGTAAATCATAATGAATGGGTAGTTAGATGAGATGTGTATGTTGTATCGTGAGCACCGAATCTGAGGTTCAAGGACCGAATTTGGGGCTAGCGTCACATGGATCATTGTGGATACTATGATATAAGGAGGGTATGAAGGTATATATATGATTTCTATATGTTTTCTTGGAGAAAATTATGGAAAACACAAAAGCTTTCTTAAAAACCTAATGGTCGGAAAAAACTGAAAATGGTCAAAAATGAAACCTGAAATTCAAATGAGCATAGCTCCTAGTCTGTTTTGATTTTTTTTAGTGTGGTCAATTTCTGGAGTTTGATCCATGAGTCCCTTAAAACTTCCAATTGAAATCACTAAAAAATATATTGTAGATTTTTGTGTGGATAGTTTCTGCCAAAACATGACAAAGCTGGAAAAATAGAAAACCCTACTGTCCAGATTTTTCCGTGCCCTTTTTGGACCACTTAGTCAATGACAATGAAAAAAATCAATAATTTTAGTACGTGAAAATATATGATATAACTTAGCTCCTGTCCGAAGATGAGATTATTCTGACTTATATCGAAGGAGTTATGACCATTTTAATTTTAGGATTTTTTCGAAGAAAATAGCTATAACTTGAGTTCTATAATTCTGATGGCCACGAAATTTAAAATGAAAGTTCATGTTAAGATGTGTAAGATTCTGTCAAGATTTGGGAATTTTTGGAGTTGAGCATGATATAGTTAATTTTGCTAAGTTACGAACTAAAATTGACTTTTAAAAAATATTTAATAAAAAGAAAAAATTCTAGAAAAATTATTTTTGTGTATGGGATATATGTATATATATGTGTGGCCAGAAAAGAAAAAAAATAATAAAGTGGTCAAGAAGAGTTTTATGAAGAAGATATGATTTAAGGAATTACGAAAAAATTGATTTTTGAGTTACCGGGAAACATATTTAGTAGGTTACCGGTAGAGACGTGGTAAAATAAGACACGTAAGATGAAGTTAAAACGGTTATTTTGACTATGAAATTATAAAGAATAAAACTTAAGATGATATTCAAGGATGTAGTACAATAAATGGAAGATCAAAACTGAATTATAAATAGTTACCGAAGGTAATTATATGTTGTTTGACAACTGATAAGTTAATTCAGTAAATCATTATGAATGATGTAGGTTATCATATAAAGAAAGAACGTTATGAATATGGATGAAGTAGATGGTAAAACACCGGTGCATGTTTTTCAGAATTGGTGTTTATATGTTAAATGTCAAGAAAAAGGAAACGTAATAAGATGTGAGAGGAAGTTTAACGTAAATAAAACGAATGGACAATAAAGTGTCCTAGTAAATTTTAAACACATGATTGAGCATTGTTTCACAATATTTAAAAAGGAAGAATGATGAAATGTAAAGTAGAGTTAAAATAAGTGATTAATAAGCGTCATTATATGACTAAGTGTGGTTCATATGTACAGTTAATCGTGTAGGAAATTTAAAGGACGAATTCTCCTAACTGCTCAAGGAATGTTTAAAGGCAAGTTCTTCAGTAACTTTCTATTATGTGATAATGTGTATCGAACCATGTTATTATGATAGTTAATGAAATATGTTGTTTTATGTGAACAAGTTGGCTATGTGAATATTAAGTGACTAAATGCAAACTATGAAAATTGTGAAGTATGTGTTAGCTATACAACATGAAGTTTATAATGTGTTGTATGAGAAGTATGATGCATATAGAGATGCATATCATGAGATGTATGAAGCATATGTCGATGCATTGGCTAAAACTTATGATGCATGAATAGATGTAATATGTATGTTATGTGAAGCATGAAATGTGTAGATTATTGGACTTGTTGGGCCATCGTGCTCAATCTTGCAAATAATTTTGCAGATTAAAGATGTGATGCGATTAGCTCATTATTATGATGATAAAGATTAGAGGTGCGTGTAAAGGAAAACGTTTAAATGTTTCCTTAGATGAGATTTATATTAAAATGTGAAGACGGTTTATGATGAACGTAAGTTAAAGTTATGTAAATCCTGAATCTAGAAATAGAGATTATTTGAATTGAAATCAAATGAAGATGTAATTATATATTTACCTAGTAAAATCAGAATATATGATTAGTGTATTATACGAAACCTATTATACATTGTGGATATAGTATGCAGTTGAAAGTCCAGTTTACTACATAAAGCTCATAGTTAATGAAGGATGCTCACAAGGATGTACGTTGATATTATGTATTGTAGTTGCAAAGTTTAAGAACATTGTTCAGTAGAATACTTAATTTTGGATTGTGAGCTTATCAATACTCACAATTAATGTATCAAACAAAATATATTGTTTAACTTTGATAGGTATAGATTAGATCGTGAAAGATCTATATATGTAATAGCAAGTTGTGAAGGTTACAAATTCTAGAATAAAAGGAATTAATGTATCATTGGTATCAAGGCGAGGTTATGTTCATTAAATTATGAAAAAATGTTGTATATATTGAGATTAAGGTAGTACCGTGACGCACCAGGTCCGAGGTTCAATGGACCCGGATACAGATTGGTATTAAAGCTGATATGTTATAAACCTTAGGTAAGAGTACCTTAGGCTATAACCGTAGAGATGATGATGAGGATGATAAGAAATAAACTCGGACAACTAATCTTCTTGCAACTATTTTGAGACAGACACCATCCGTCTCAATTCCATTTCAGCTTTGGCGCCAATATCTTTTTAGCGCGCATATTTTGAGACAGACAACAGCCGTCTCAAAATCTGTATCAAGTTTGGCGCCAATATCGCACATTCTTTAAGACGGAAAGAAGTCATCCCAATGCCATCTCAATATGTTTATTAACAACAAATTACAAATATTTTCATAATTTAATTTTGAAATTCAAAAAAACTATGTTCAAAGTAATAATGAAAATTACTAAAATGTTATTTATTGACATTACTAGATAAGACATCTGTCAATGAGTACTATTACAAACCATTAAATTTACATTGTTTTGTACTTATCAGTAACGCGTTTTAAAAACTGGTATGTAATTGCAACTATACCAAACAAGATAATAACAAACAGGGCAGGGAAACACAAGACCAAGAAATTACTAAGGATGTGCAGTTAATTTCAGTAGATAAGTTTTTAAACTAATTTGTCGAACCTAAAATCAGAGACCCTAATCAAGCAGCATCATTCATTATCGTCACTTCTAGCTAGGTGACCTTCCTAAATCCTTGAGTAGCTGCTTCCATCAAGATCGAATACCTTGAACTTGCTCAAACAAAGGATCCACAATTTAAAATGTTGCATACACATGGAAAGAATCCAAAAAAGTACATAAATTTGGATACCTCTCAAGAATGAATTTCCCTTCCTTGTACTTTTAGCTCTTCTTATGCGTAGACTCCTGTCAAAAATAATTTTTACCATATAACTAACATGTGTGTTCGGGAGTGTTTTACTGACCACCATGTTAGCTGAGGGCCTAGACTAGAGCTGATGAGATTGGGCCCATGAGGCCGAAGGCATACAGGAGGTCGAAGGTGTTCGAGTTCGGATATCCGAACCCATTAGGCCGGAATTCGGTTGTGTTCAGGGAGGTCGGGGTCGGTCCTTCGCGTCCTTTGGGCTGAAGCCCGGACTAGTGTTTATGGAATCTGTTGGATTGGGCCTGAACAGTTGAACAGTCCATATGCAGAGTATGGAGTTAAAAGGGGTTTACGTGGTTGAGGACTCTCCTCCTAACCATATTTGAATAAAACAACTCCAAAGGTAGTATTGGAAAGGGATTCTACTTATACCTTTTAAGGAGATTGTGTTGGACCCAAATATAGGTAACTACTATATTTGAGAGTCCTATTCCGACTCAGAGAGGGATTCTTGTGAAGTGAGAATGGCTATAAATACAAGGCTTGGCTATAATTAATATGTAATACATCTTTGAGCACTAAACACTTAAGCCTCCATTGTTAAACCTTGTGAACAGCCTGTACTTATTCTCACACCGGAGCTATCCCCGTGCCTGCAAGTCAAGCTTCTTGTGTGATCTGTTATTGTCTTGAGTTTCATTATGAGGATTTTGTGATTGGACCTGTGATGAGCGAAACTTAAGCGTTAACATTGGCGCTAGAAGGAGGGGTTTAGTGCTTTTTGCAATCACATACTCTTTTCCGGTAGCAGGCTATGGCGAGTCAGGAGAATGATACCTCTGTCTAGGAAAAGGCGAAAACTCACCAGTCACACCAGACCACCCAGGTGAGGGGATCGGTGAAGGACCCACTAGGGTCCAAAATACCGGAGGTTCAGGAGGTACCGACCCCTTCACTTTGGCATAAAATCTTCCACGATAGCCAACACACGCCTAATCATACGAGTCAGGCTGATGAAAACCATTCTCGAGCCCTCGTAAGACAAGAAAGAGGAGGAGGTAGCCGGGACCAGCGGGAGTTCATCCTGAAAATGAAGATGGAGAAGAACAAAGATGCCATGTTGGCACTACGGCTACAACAGGAGGAACTCGAAGCACATATGGCTAAATTGGCCGGAGAACATGAAGCCTCCTCAAAGAGGCGTAGACATCATAGCTGTTGGGTAAAATCTAATTACGCACAACACGCAAGTATACGTGGTCAACAAGTAATAATTTTATGAGTAGAGTATCGTTCCCACAGAGAATTATTTAACAAAAATCACCAAGTACTAACCCGTAACCAACTCAATCTTATTTAAACGAATGAATTTCAAATTATATAAATTAAACTACTATTAAATTCCACTAGTTAAATTAAGATAACGGAGATTTAAGATCACAACTTCACTTATTGCGTCATTTAAGGTAACACATTTCTCATCAATTATTCTCTATCCTGAATTGTTAATCAAGAACACTAAAGCAGATAATACTACCTCTCAATGCATAATACCCATATTAACGTCAATCCACAATTAAGATAGAAATCCGTTAAACACCTTAATCAACTAACCCACTATATCTCTATGTGAATTACAACTGAAGAAGGTTTAAGAATAAGTTCTCTATCAGATTACATGCGGTGTCAAGCATATCTCTACCGTAACACTCATCAAGTTTAAGCTACTAACAAAATCTTGAACACATGCTATCATGATAAGATCTAAAACAATACTTCATATCTCGAGTTCATATAGATTATCACGGTAATTGATGGCCAATCAATTAAACAATTAAGTCCAAATCATAATAGACAATCCTCACAATAGAACATAATAATTGATAACGAAGCATATTAAAATAAACTACACAATAAGATCCATTGTAATCTCAAATAAAGAATTAGTTCATTGAATTAAAACTAAGAATCCACACTTGAAATAACATTAAAAGATAAAAAATAAGAGTAGAGTAAAGAATAAATCATTGTCGGCCAAATCTCCATCTTTCTCAAGCTCCTGCTCTTGATCTTCAATGGTCTTCAAGTTGATTCAATCTCCAAATCTAATTAGAACTAGTGTTTTGATCTAATTTATTCTAATCTAATCTAATGGAATCCTCTCTCTAGTCTCTAATCTCCTTTAATCCTTGTGATTCTCCTCCTTTTATAAGTCTCTTCATATGTCTTTAAGTCCTCTTGGAAGTCCTCTTGGAAGTCTTTGTGTCAATTGGATCAAAACAATCCTTCCCGGACTCAAATTGGACCAAAATTCGCATTTTCGCACATTTTCTGGGCATACCCCCGCCTCGGCGAGGGTCTAGGCTTGTTTTGGGCCCGTCCCGGTGGGCTAGGGGCATGTCTTGTGACTTGCATGCCCACCTCGGCGGCGGTTTTGTGAAGGAAAATTTTCTGCTTTGACGTCCTTTAGGAAAACGGCAATAACTTTTGATCTGGGATGGGTTACGAGGCCTACCACCTATCAAATCGAAGATATTGACAAAATCTAAAACTTTCATTCTTTAATATTTTAGAAATAAAGGACAGATGAAGTTCGAAATTGGGCTAGAAGTGGTTGTTATGCAAATGGCCACCCAAAACAGTGACGTTCGACGTCCGTTGGTACAAATGTCGTAACTCTTGCATCCGAACTCCGATTGGAATGATTCAAGATGTTCCGGAAAGCAAAGAAGAAGCTCTACAATATAGTCCAAGTTCCAAGCCAAGAACATGAAATGAACATGAAAGCCCAAATGATGTTCGGATTGCTTTTCTTTGCATTTTCCTTGCTTTTCCTTACCAATAGTCGCTCACACCGCTTCCAAACGTATAACCTACAAAATGAACACAAAATGCATGAAAAGTAACTAAGACACATGAATATAAGCAACTAATTCAAGTAAAAGATACTGGATAAGTAGGTATAAAACCTACTTATCAAATACCCCCAAACTTAAACTGTTGCTTGTCCCCAAGCAACACAACAAAATGCAATGCAATGCAATGAAATACAACTAATCTATCTGCCTATGAATCCAGCAGTATTGATAGAATCAAATCTATTCACTCGGCCTTAGAGAAATCAAGCAAACACGACAATACTTCATATCAAAACCAATCAATAATTTCCTAGTCAATCATCAAGTCTTAAATTGTTATTACTGGTATAGTGTGTGTGTGCTCCACAACAATGTTAACTGATATAAAATTAAATTTAACACATAACAAGTCTCTTTGAAGGCATCATACAGTGTAAACTCAAGAAATCCAAAAACAAGCTAGATCCAACTAAAACCAAACAATTACCAATATCGAGGGTCAACATGGGATACTTATGCTTTATTTTTCATCTACGGGGGCTTTTTGCTCTTATTTCCCGTTTTATTCATTTTTTTCCTTTTGGTTTACATACACATAGCTATGCGATGTCTTATTCCCTTAGGCTTTTCAATGCTACCTTAACGAGCTTTCGACCAACGACTCCCAGACCATTAAGACCTTAGGGCGCTAGGTGTAAAGACAATCCCCCCGGGCTTACTTACTCAAGTAACAAAGGCCACAAAACTAGACAAGCACGCCACAGTGTTTATTCATACTTTTTCTTTTTCTTTTTCTTTTTTTTTTCTCTTTTTTTATAGCTTATATACCCCAAATATTCTCCCAAACTTAGGTTCTTGTCTAACTTTCGTTATCACTACTTGTTCTTGTCATTCTTTCATTCAAACTAGCATTATCCTTTAGAATCCCATTATGTATCAATTTAAACTCAATCAATCAACAAGGTTGTTTCTAACGTGCTAACCTTGATTATACCAGTTTCAAACAGGAAAAGATTCAATTCATAACAAGAAATCACATCAAAGCTCTAATAATTAGTACTATACTTGTTTACTCAATTCCAATCTCATCATTGGCCAAAATAAGTTGAACTATCTAACAGTTGGAATCATGCAAGATGAACATAGTAACTAACTAATATATATTTTTTTTGAATTTTTGCTTTTTGATTTTTTTTAGTTATAAATAAAAACTATTATGCAACTACTCTACTATGCAAACTATTATGCAATTACACTACATGAATGCAAACATAAATAAACCTAAATTATTTAATTCCCCCAAACTTAACAATTACAATGTCCTCATTGTAAAATAAAGCATGAAGTGGACGAGGACTTCCCTATAATCATTTAAGCTTGTGGTGATGGTGGCGCTGGCGGCGACGATCATTTTCCTATCCATTGAACCTCCAATAATTGCAATGTAGAGAGACAACATGGATTAGAATAACACTTGGATTCCTATCTACTAAATAAACTAGGAAAGCATATAAATAAATAAAAATAAAAAAAATTCATGGGTTGCCTCCCAGTTAGCGCTTGAATTATAGTCTTTCGGCTGACTTTGTTCAGTCAACGCTATCCAATTCCTCTTGAGTAATTGAGGACCCTCCATCCATCGGAAATAATATAGCTTTTGGTAGGTTCCCATTTACGATGGCGGCTAATGCATCAAAGTCACCTAGCATGCTACGATTTGGTATGATCTCAATCAAGAACGTCCCCACTATTAGTGTGTTTTCTCCATTGTGTATGTGATCACTTTGGGGCATTCAAGCTTGTCACACACAATGGGCTCTTCGTCTCTCTTCTCTTTCTCTTCCCACCATGGATTGAAAATTGTATTCACTCTTATGTCAACAAGAGCTTCGCCGACGACATGACTACCAAGTGGGCATGATTTTGTAAATCTGACTGACTCTTTGATCTTTGGTGGAGACCCATTTCGATCTTCGTGGACCTCTATTTCATTATCCCCAATTGTCTCCACACTTCCTATATCTTGTGGCTCATCCAGGTGTAGATTTGGCTCGGGCACTTCATCAATCTCGGAATCCTCGTCATAACACCAATTGTTTTGAGGACAGTTATTCAAGGCTTTGAGCATTTGATCTATCTGGTTCTGCTGATTGTGAAGTGATATCTCTTGATTTATCCTCCTCTCCTCATTTGATGCTATGAACTTGGACAATAATTCCTCCAACTTTGACTTTTCTTCTTTTAATGGAGGTTGATATGAGAAATCTGGCGTGTATGTTGGATCTGGAATAGAGTATTGGTCTTGATAGTTGTAGCTCCATGAAGAATCCGGGTGATACCCCATACTTGATCATAATTATCATATGCATCCGATTGAGATAGTTACCACCATCTTGTCTCTGGCCCAAGATTGATGGTGCATTGATTACTCGGGTGATTGCCAGCACAATAGTCACAAATAACTGCAATCCTTCGACTCCTTTGGGCTGCAAAAATGTCCAACTTCCTCGAAAGTTCTTCAATCTGTGCTGACATTGCGGAAAGTGTCACGAGTCTGTCAATCTCCGCTCGCCTTGGCTGAGTCATTCTTTCCATCCTTCGACTCCGTTGGGCTGCGATAACCTCCAACGTCTTCGAAGTTGTCTCAATTTGTATTGGCTCTATAGAAGATGTATTAAGTCCATCAATCCCTGTTTCCCTTGGTTGAGTCATGTTCGTGTATGGCCATTGATATGCAAAGTCATCCATGGTACCTGAAAAGAGAGAAATATAGGAAGAGAATTAAAAATAAAAATAAAAATAAAAATGTTTAAATTAAGACTAATTTGATTGAAATTAATATTGGCAAAGAGATATTAAACTAATTCCCCGACAACGGCGCCAAAAACTTGTTTGGTAAAATCTAATTACGTATAACACGCAAGTATACGTGGTCAACAAGTAATAAACTGATGAGTAGAGTATCGTTCCCACAGAGAATTATTTAACAAAAATCACCAAGTACTAACCCGTAACCAACTCAATCTTATTTAAACGAATGAATTTCAAATTATATAAATTAAACTACTATTAAATTCCACTAATTAAATTAAGATAACGGAGATTTAAGATCATAACTTCACTTATTGCTTCATTTAAGTTAACACACTTCTCATCAATTATTCTCTATCCTGAATTGTTAATCAAGAACACTAAAGCAGATAAAACCACCTCTCGATGCATAATACCCATATTAACGTCAATCCACAATTAAGATAGAAATCCGTTAAACACCTTAATCAACTAACCCACTATATCTCTATGTGAATTACAACTGAAGAAGGTTTAAGAATAAGTTCTCTATCAGATTACATGCGGTGTCAAGCATATCTCTACCGTAACACTCATCAAGTTTAAGCTACTAACAAAATCTTGAACACATGCTATCATGATAAGATCTAAAACAATACTTCATATCTCGAGTTCATATAGATTATCACGGTAATTGATGGCCAATCAATTAAACAATTAAGTCCAAATCACAATAGATAATCCTCACAATAGAACATAATAATTGATAACGAAGCATATTAAAATAAACTACACAATAAGATCCATTGTAATCTCAAATAAAGAATTAGTTCATTGAATTAAAACTAAGAATCCACACTTGAAATAACATTAAAAGATAAAAATAAGAGTATAGTAAAGAATAAATATGTTGTCAGCAAATCTCCATCTTCCTCAAGCTCCTGCTCTTGATCTTCAATGGTCTTCAAGTTGATTCAATCTCCAAATCTAATTAGAACTAGTGTTTTGATCTAATTTATTCTAATCTAATCTAATGGAATCCTCTCTCAAGTCTCTAATCTCCTTTAATCCTTGTGATTCTCCTCCTTTTATAAGTCTCTTCATATGTTTTTAAGTCCTCTTAGAAGTCCTCTTGGAAGTCCTTGTGTCAATCGGATTGAAACAATCCTTCCCGGACTCAAATTGGACCAAAAATCACATTTTCGCGCATTTTTTGGGCATACCTGATGAGTGAGTTTTATACACATGAATTGGATACATTCGGGCTTAATTTATTATGTTCTCAAGTCTTTTAGATTAGTTTTTAAGTGTTTATGTCTATTCAAGCATGTTTTATGTTGTTTTGTAGGAATTGGGACAAAAGTTATATGGATCAACGTTCGGGGTGGCTAGATTCGCGTTTTCGGCTTGCCATTTACACAGCAGTCACTTC
This sequence comes from Panax ginseng, assembly GCA_020205605.1. Classification (NCBI taxonomy): domain Eukaryota; kingdom Viridiplantae; phylum Streptophyta; class Magnoliopsida; order Apiales; family Araliaceae; genus Panax; species Panax ginseng. The sequence continues at coordinate 43,222,813 of CM035146.1, forward strand.
AGAGCCAATTTAAGTATTTCTATAGACCTTATTTCGAAACTCTTAAAGAATGAAAGTTGTAGAACTACGTTTCCTCTTTCCGGATCATCTTGAATCATCTAAATCGGAGTTCGGACGAAGAAGTTATGGCTATTTTCCCAAAGGACGTCGGAGCATAAAATATCAGAAAATGGGGTAGCGCCGGGGCGCTAATTTTAAGCCTATTTGTAGGCTTGAGGCACTATAAAGCGATGTCGGCGTCGTGCCCAATACTGGGTCTTTGGGAAAGAGGTTAGAGTGCTGCTGGACGCTGCGTTTTGGGCATTTTAATTTTGACACCTTTTTGACTCCAAATTGGATTTGTAACCTATAAATACATGATGTAAGGCATAAAATAAAGGGGGATTACATAGATTAGACTAGATTAAACACTCCTTTAGATTAGAACATAACCCTAGTTCTTATTAGTTTTGGAGATTGAAGCAACTTGGAGATCATTGAAGATTCAAAGCAGGAGCGAAAGAGGAGTCTTAAGGCTACTGACAATAGATTATACTCTATTCTCTTCTCTTACTTTTATCTTTTAATGTCTATTCAATTGTGGATTCTTGATTTTAATTCATTAATTATGAACTAACTCTTTCATTAAGATTTAAATTGAACTTTTTATGATTATGAATTGATTATTTGATTTATTCTAATTATTTATGTTGAAGTGAATGTTCATCTTGCTTTGTGCTTATTAATTAATTATCGATCGATAATTACCGTGTTACTCTAGAAGGAATTGAGAAAGGAATTCTAGGTTAGAAGCTGGGCATGGTGACATGTGACTTAGTTATTTGCACAAAGTGAATAAGTAGTTTTGTGAATAGAATGAGAATATCTATTTCACGCATGTAACACATAAGGAATTGGGATTTAATTGAGTTTAATTCAATTATTTTCATAGAGATATAGCAAAATTAATCAGGTTAAATAGAAGGCAATTGATCACTCGAGAGAGGGCTTTTGGCATTTGAGAATTCACTGTAACAATTCAAATTGAGACATAATAATTGGAATAGTTGAATAATTGATTTATAATTCATAATTGGGGATATTGGAGTCTTAATCCTTATTTACCTAAATTTAATCAAATTTTAGTTGTTTATTTGTTTTCTTTTAGACTAGTCTCTTTTAATTGTTTAATTTAGTTTTCTTAACTAGAAAAATCACAATTATTGGTTGTTTTAATAAAATTGATTTGGTTAAGAGTTAGTACTTGATAATTTTTATTAAATAATTCCTCGTGGGAACGATACTCTACTTTTACTTTATTACTTGTTGACGATTGTATACTTTTGCGTATTCATTGATTCTGAAATGAAATCGATCAACAAGTTTTTTAGCGTGAATTAGGGAATTAATTTAATAATTATTTACCAATATTAATTTCAATCAAATTAGTCTTAATTTAAACATTTTTATTTTATTTTTATTTTAATTCTCTTCCTATATTTCTCTCTTTTTAGGTACTATGGATGACTTTGCGTATCAATGGCCATACACGAACATGACTCGACCAATGGAAACATGGAGTCCACCATCCACACAGCAAGTAGCAATGGTTTGTGATTATTGTCTTTGGAAATCATATGAGTCATCAATACGCCATCGGTTTGAGCGGTACACTATGGTGGTGATTACCCCAATAATTATGTCTATCCCAACAACTATCATCATGATTGGGGTATCACCCGGATTTTCATGGAGTAACAATCAAACTCAAGCTCAAGCCCCGAGACAACAAAACAATTACGGGTTTCAAAATCGACACAACAACAACGAGCGGAAAGCAAGTTGGGAAGAAGCCTTGGATAGATTTATTACAGCTTCTGAAAAGAAACACGAGAAACATGAAAGGAAACAAAATAAAACAGATCTGAATACACAAAGCATAAATGCGTCAATTAAGAATCTGGAAAATCAATTGGGGCAGATAGCACATGCGTTGAACTTCCATCTTCAATACACTTGGCTCTATGACATGGATACCGAGACTGATGGTGAGCTCGAACCAAATCTGCAACCGAATGTGCCAAATGATATAGTTGTTGAAAGAGAGGAAAGACTTGGGGACCAAGAAAAGGAGATCGACAAAGATCTAACTTTGAGTACCAACGAAGATGAGCCGATTTCATTAGTATCCCATGTGCCTCCTCCACCAAAGTTCAATAATCCGGGCAGTTTTGCAAAACCATGCCCAATTGGCAGTCATGTCGTCGACAAAGCTCTTTGTGACATAAGAGCTAGTACAGTTGTGGAGTCATGGTGGGATGAAAAGGAGAAGATAGAGCAAGATCCCATTATGTTTATTAAGCTTCAATGCCCCAATCTGATCATAGACATAATGGGGAAAGAACCTAATGGTTTGCCGTTCTTAATAGGGATCCTATCTACAAAGAGCATGCTAGGTGACTTCAATTCAAGGGTTTTTGCTAATGGGAACCTCCCAAAAGAGACATTACATCTTGATGGATGGAGGATTCCTCAATTTTCGTGAGGGAATTGGATAGAGAATTGAAGAAGTCGGTGAGACTATAAAACAAAGCGCTTATTGGGAGGCAACCCAAGTTTAACTTTTTTATTTTAGTTTTATTAAGTTTTATATTAGTAGTTTTGAATTTTCATTTATTTAGGATTTAATAAAATTGCTTCTATGATGGTTTTCTGAGTTATTCAAGTCAAATTCAAGTGTGGTGCCCAATTTGTTCTATGTGCCTAGCATATTCTCCAAACTTAGCGGACAAGGAGGAAGATTGCTATATTTTCAGGGAAGTCCTCTGCTTTAATTTTTTCTATTGTAGTCATTGAGGACAATGTCTAGTTTAAGTTTGGGGGCATTTTAGTGTCGTACTGCATATAGTTAGTTATCTGCATAGTAGTTTATTTATTTATTATTTTTATGTGTTAGCATTATGTTTTTTTTAGGTTGCATATAATACATAGTATTTTTTTTTTTGCATCTTCATATATGTGTTCATGTAGTATAATTGCATTTTTTTCTTATTTTTGCATGAATCTGTGTGATAGTTTGGTGTGGTCTTAGCTCGGCCTATGATAAGATTGGTTTTGCATGTTAACTTGAACAATGTTGATAATTGATGATGAGTTCTAATTTTAATCATGATGGTAATCTGAGCCTGTCTGAAACTTATGGAACCGATTAGCACTTAAAGTTTAACTGTTTTAATCCACTTGGTTCAAGGGTTTCATAATTTGTTTCTGAGGGAAAATCTTTGTTAAAATTTAAGGAAATTAGTGAACTGGCGGTAAAGGTTGGAATGACGTAAAAGCTTGAGTTTGGGGGAATCTATGGGATATATATACTAAAAAAATTGATGAAGAAAAAAAAAAGAAAATCCAGAAAAAAGAAAAAAAAAGAGATGATGAAAAAAAAGAAGAGAAAAACCGTGGTTAGTTTTGTTTCGGGGCCTTTGTTACTTGAGCAGAAATGCGCTCAGAAGAGTAATGTAACACCTAGCGCCCTAAGGTCTTATATGGTGCAGGAGTCATTGGTTGAAAGCTCGCTAAGGGGTGGGAACTGTTAGCCTAATGGAATGAGACATTGTATGACCATGAAAAAAAAAAACACGAGAAAGAGCAAAAATGCCCTCGTGGTTGAATAAAAGTATAAATAAATCATGTATTTACCCTTAGATTTGGTAATTGTTTAGTTTTAACCGTAGTTGTCATGTTCACAAAAGTAATTGAATTGGAGCTAAAATTTTCCTTATAAGAAGTTTGTTATGTGATTATCTTGAACTGTGGTTGGTTAGAATGGTTAACAAGCACACACACACAACATGGGTGATGACAGGTTTGGGTTGACTAATTGGTTAGAGTTATGGATTTTGAATTGATTGGATATATTGTTTAAGTCTGAATGGTATCTTTGAGGCTGTTGCTATATATCATCTCGATTTATTACTCGGTTCAGTAGGTATATTAGGAAGTAGATTATGCATATGCATTCATTTAGTTAAGTTATTTTGTTTATTTTAGTTCTTTTGTGTTTTTGCTTGAGGACAAGCAAAGGTTTAAGTTTGGGGTATTTGATGAGTGAGTTTTATACACATGAATTGGATACATTGGGCTTAATTTATTGTTGTTCTCAAGTCTTTTAGATTAGTTTTTAAGTGTTTATGTCTATTCAAGCATGTTTTATGTTGTTTTGTAGGAATTGGGACAAAAGTTACATGGATCCACGTTCGGGGTGGCTAGATTCGCGTTTTTGGCTTGCTATTTATATAACAGTCACTTCAGAGCCAATTTAAGTATTTCTACAGACCTTATTTCGAAAATTTTAAAGAATGAAAGTTGTAGATCTATGTTTCCTCTTTCCGGGTCATGTTGAATCATCTAAATAGGAGTTCGGACAAAGAAGTTATGGCCATTTTCCCAAAGGACGTCGGAGGAGAAAATGTCAGAAAATGGGGTAGCGTCGGGGCGCTAATTTTAAGTTTATTTGTTGTTGTGGGCGCTATAAAGGCGATGTCTGAGCATCGTGCCCAGTATTTGAGGAGTCTTTGGGAAAGAGGTTGGAGTGCTTGACTGGACGTGTTTTGGGAAAATTTTGACACCTTTTTGACTCCAAATTGGATTGGGTTTGTTCCTAAGCTCAAAATTGGATTTGTAACCTATAAATACGTGATGTGAGGTATAAAATAAAGGGGGATTACATAGATTAGACTAGATTAAACACTCCTTTAGATTAGAACATAACCCTAGTTCTTATTAGTTTTGGAGATTGAAGCAACTTGGAGACCATTGAAGATTCAAAGCAGGAGCGAAAGAGGAGTCTTAAGGCTACTGACAATAGATTATATTCTCTTCTCTTCTCTTACTTTTATCTTTTAATGTCTATTCAATTGTGGATTCTTGATTTTAATTCATTAATTATGAACTAACTCTTTCATTAAGATTTCAATTGAACTTTTTTATGATTATGAATTGATTATTTGATTTATTCTAATTATTTATGTTGAAGTGAATTGTTCATCTTGTTTTGTGCTTATTGATTAATTATCGATTAGTAATTACTGTGTGTTACTCTAGAAGGAATTGAGAAAGGAATTCTAGGGTTAGAAGCTGGGCATGGTGACATGTGACTTAGTTATTTACATGGTGAATAAGTAGGTTTGTGAATAGAATGAGAATATCTATTTCGCATGTAACACATAAGGAATTGGGATTATAATGAGTTTAATTCAATTATTTTGCATAGAGATATAGCAAAATTAATGCAGGTTAAATAGAAGGCAATTGATCACTCGAGAGAGGGCTTTTGGCATTTGAGAATTCACATTAACAATTCGAGAGACATAATAATTGGAATAGTTGAATAATTGATTTATAATTCATAATTGGGGATATTGGAGTCTTAATCCTTATTTACCTAAATTTAATCAAATCTTAGTTGTTTATTTGCTTTCTTTTAGACTAATCTCTTTTAATTGTTTAATTTAGTTTTCTTAACTAGAAAAATCACAATTATTGGTTGTTTAAATAAAATTGATTTGGTTAAGAGTTAGTACTTGATAATTTTTATTAAATAATTCCTCGTGGGAGCGATACTCTACTTTCACTTTATTACTTGTTGGCCGTGTATACTTTGCGTATTCATTGATTTGAAATTGATCAACAATACCCCCTCCCGCGAGAATCTAGCCTTGTTTTGGGGGCCCGTGGGCTAGGGGGGGCCTATCTTTTAACTTGCATGCCCACCCCGTGGCGGTTTTGTGAAGGAAAATTTTCTACTCTGACGTCCTTTGGAAAAACGGCCATAACGTTTGATCCGGGTAGAGTTACGAGGCCTTCCAACTATCAAATCGAAGATATCGACGAGATCTACAACTGTCATTCTTTAAGATTTTAGAAATAATGGACAGATGAAGGTCGAAATTAGGCTGGAAGTGACTTCTATGCAAATGGCCACCCAAAACAGTGACGTTCGACGTCCGTTGGTACAAATGTCATAACTCTTGCATCCGAACTCCGATTGGAATGATTCAAGATGTTTCGGAAAGCTAAGAAGAAGCTCTACAATATAGTCCAAGTTCCAACCCAAGAACATGAAATGAACATAAAAGCCCAAATGATGTCCGAATTGTTTTTCTTTGTATTTTCCTTGCTTTTCCTTACCAATAGTCGCTCACACCGCTTCCAAACGTATAACCTACAAAATGAACACAAAATGCTTGAAAAGTAACTAAGACACGTGAATATAAGTAACTAATTCAAGTAAAAGATACCAGATAAGTAGGTATAAAACCTACTTATCAATAGCCGATCCCGATCACCCCGACGGGATGTGGCTAGAAAGGAAAGGAGCCGACCCCGGAGACGCTCCCGGGAAGGCAGAAGCTGGAGGAGGATCCAATTGGATGATAGAAAATCTAGACACCAAGGGAGGTCAGAGCAAAAGAAGAGGATCGCGTCGCCCGAATACGAGATGGACAAACATCATTCGTCCCCCCGTAAAGAGGAGGCTGATCCCCTCGATCAAAGGGTCGCGAAATTGGAAAAGCTGATAGCGACTAAAAGTCTGAGGGGAACCTCTTCAACTTGTCCAAGATCCCCCTTCTCACTGGAAATTAATCAAGTCACTGCCGATCCCAAGAAGAAAATTCCCCTAATGGATACGTATGACGGACTAGGGGATCCTTATGATCATTCGGATGGGTATGACCATCTGATGTCTTACTATGGGCATTCCGATGCAGCCAAATGCCATATGTTCGCTAAAACGTTGAAAAAGAGTGCCAGAGAATGGATGAGAACTTTGGCAGCCAGATCGATCGGTTCATGGAGTGATCTTCGGGAAACGTTCCATGCTCGGTTCGGGAGTAACAGAAGACGGGGAAAAATAATAGCTTCCCTCATGCAGGTCAGACAGAAGTCGGATGAAACCCTAGGTCAATACGTAAAAAGATTTCGAGAGGCTGTGGGTTCGGTAGCAGAGTTGAACTCCCCACAAGCCCTGGGATTTTTCACAACGGGTCTGGATATCGGGAGGTCGAAAAAGCTGATGAAAGATTTGGTGATCAATCCTCCTACAGATCTGACCGAAGTTTTCCATCGGGCTGAAGGGTTTATTACGATAGAAGAAGCTATGGGTAATTTCAAGCCACACTCCCAGTCCTATGAGAAGTCTAAGGATCGGGACAAACAGAATTATCAGTGCTCGGATAACAACTAGTGGAGGTCGGATAACCCTGGGAAAAAAAGCTACAGTGGAGGAGGATCAGGAAGTAGCCGACCTCTCCTACCTAACCGAAGTGTCAGCAAAGTTTACACCCCCCTCACTAAGGATCGGGCGAAGATCTTGGAGGAAATAAGGAATAAATCCTTCTATGAACCATGCTCGAAATGAACCAAACCCAGGAGGAGGGGTCGAGACAAATTTTGTGATTATCACCAAAGTACTGGGCATTCGACAGAGGCATGGAACAACTTGATAGACATGATAGAGAAGAATGTTCAAAACGGTCAGTTAGTTCAGTATGTAGCCGGTCAGGATAACGTGGTGGTACCAAGAGAGAAAAGCAGAGCACAAGATCGGGACACCCCGCCTCCACAGAACCCCCCCCCCCCCGCCCGAGGCGTAATTGATGTTATCTCAGGCGGTTTTGTTGGACGTGTAACTGGAAAGAAGAGAAGTGGGCATCTCGAGGCAGTGTTATCGGTTACGGAGTCTGCTACAAGAAAGGATCGGGCATATCCTGGAACATCTATCTCCTTTTCGGATGAGGACTATCCTAGAGACTTTATAGAGCCGCATGATGGGGCGTTGGTGATAACCGCTCAGGTCAGGACCATGGACATGAAACAGATGATGATAGATAACGGATCCTAGGTCGATATCTTGTACACCCACGCCTATTAGAGGATGGACCTGCAAGGGAAGAAGATGGATTTGGGAGGCGAAGGACCTTTATACGGTTTCAGTGGGGATCCGTTGTATGTGTCTGGTACCATTGAACTGCCCGTCAAGTTCTGCATAACACCCAATCAGGTCAAAATAATGGTCAGATTTTTCGTTGTCTAGGTGGATTCAGCATACAACGCGATCCTCGGAAGACTGACCTTGGCAGCCCTGCAGGCAGTGACTTCCATACCCCATTTCAGAATCAAATTTCCGACACCGAACGGGATTGGGGAGGTAAAAGGTGACCAAGACATTGCCCGAAGGTGTTACCATAACAGTTTGATTTCTTCCGGGGTCGGTGATAAGTGGATTTAATATACACGAATCGATGTTCATTTCAAGTTTAAATTCGTAGTTATCTTCTTGTTTTGTGTTCGTTTTCACTCATTTTATGTTCTTTTATGTGTAGGGTGGTCTTGGAGGCAAGTGGTGAAGAAAGGTGGTCTTTTGGAGCAAAAGTGGAAAAATGCATGAAATGGAAAAATTTCTTTAGCAGTGGGCATGCCCGTAAAGGTAGGCTATATGTTATGTACCCCGTAGGAAAGGGTGTGAATCTGCAATCTCCTGCTGCTGATTGAACTCTGCTACCAGATGGTTTTGGGACTTTTGTGATGCGCATGGACTCTAATAAGGAGGGACTTCGGCCAGAACCAAGGGAGATATATATTACGTGAAAAACAACAAATCAATCACGACGCGAAGCATAATATAGAGATCAATTCCAGGATTTAAGTGCAGGCTTTGGAGGAGTAATTTGAAGAGATTTTCGTGACGATTGCAATTCTGGGCTACGTGAAGGGTGTTCATCATTCTTCTTCTCTTTAGTCTTTTATTTGTAATTGCAAGGATGTTTTCGTTAGATTATTCAGTTTTGAATTCATTTGTTATGAACTAATTTGCTTATTACGCTTGTGATGGATCCTTGGGTGAAACGATGATTTCTTAACTTTGATTTCCAGTTCAATAAAATATTTTTAGTTTATCTATGTTAATTTGAGCGTGAATTTATGAATTTCTTGAGTAACAATTCTTTGTGGATTTGAATGGAATCGATATAGGATATTCAAATCTAGACTTAGTTAATATAACATGTGTCATGAATTTTGTGAATAGCAGATTCTTGATTATTGTTACGGTAAAGATATGCTTGACATCGCATGTAATCGGACAGAGAACTTGAGCTTAAACCTCTTTAATTTCAGTTTATATAGAGATATAGTGAGTTGGTTGATTTAGGTGTTTAACTTGTTTCTATCTTAATTGTGGATTTAAGTTAATATGGTATTAATGCATCGAGAGGTGGCTAGTACTACATTCGTGTTCTTGATTAATAAACTGGGATATTGAATTAAGTTGGAATAAAGGTTTGAAAATCAGAGTGAGCTTAGGGTGAAATCATAAGTCTAATTCTCCATTAATTGTTTTAAAATTCTGGATTTTGATATTTGTGATTATTTCGTGATAGTTTATTTATTTATTAATTTAGTTTCTATAATTTTAAACCATTGAATTGAATAGTTTAATAGAATTAGGAATAATAGAAGATTGATAATTGTGAAGTTATATTTCTTGCTAATTTGTCTTCGTGGGAAGGATACTTTATTCACTATTATATTACTTGTTGACCACGTATACTTGCGTGTTTTTGCATACATTGATTCTACCTAACAGTCGGGGTCAGTAAGCAAAAACAGACAATGACCATCAAAATGGAGCCATTCATTGAGAGTCATGACGGAACGCTTGCCACCTGCTTGAGGAAGCAGAAGATATAGAAGCTGACCGGAAATCTACAAAAAAATGATCAAGATCGGGTCGGGATTAACAGAACCATTCAGGACACGATTGATAGATCTACTCCGAGTCTATGCCGACATCTTCGCATTGGAGCTGAGTGATATGCCGGGGGTAAGCAAATCGGTGGCCCTGCACAAATTACATGCAGACCCAAACAGAAAACCAGTCATACATAAACGAAGGGTTTTCTCCCCAGAGAGACAGAAGATCATCGATGAGGAAATTGCCAAACTCCTGGAGGCCGAATTCATCTTTGAAATCGACTACCCGGAATGGTTGGCCAATGTGGTCTTGGTCCAGAAGCAGAACAGGAAGTGGAGACTATCCATCGACTACACAGACCTGAACAGGGCGTGTTCGAAAGACTTCTATCCATTGCCCAACATAGATCAGTTAATAGACGCCACTTCAGGATACGACATGCTGAGCTTCATGGATGCCTTTTCAGGGTACCATCAGATCTTAATGAGTAAAGAAGATATTCCAAAGACCAGTTTCATCACGCATCGGGCAATATATGCATATCGAAAAATGACCTTTGGGCTGCTGAACGCCGGGGTGACTTATCAACGAATGATGAACTTCGTGTTCACGAAGCAGTTAGGGAGAAGTATGGAAGTATACGTGGACGACATGATCGTCAAAAGCATGTCAGCCCACGACCACCTCGAGGATCTGGAAAACTGCTTCGAAATAGTCAAGAAACACAAGCTGAGGTTGAACCCGACCAAGTGCACGTTCGGATTGGGATCGGGAAAGTTCTTAGGATATCTTGTCAGCAAACGGGGAATCGAAGCGAACCCAGAGAAGATTCAGGCGGTCCTAGATATGAAATCCCCAAAGTCGTATAAAGATGTTCAGAGATTGACGGGTCGAATTTTAACCCTTCGACGGTTCATCTCGAAATCAGCGGAGAGATGTCTGCCATTTTTTGACACCTTGAAAGGGCCTAAAAATGAGAAGAGCTTTCAGTGGACTTGGAGTACGAGGATGCGTTCCAAGGGATCAAAAATTACTTATCCTTAGCACCATTGTTGATGAAGCCGATCCCTTTGGAACCCCTATACTTATACTTGGCAGCAAGTTCGATGGCGGTGGGAGCAGCATTGGTTCGGGATAAGGGGGGAAATCAGTTCCTGGTATACTACGTCAGCCATGTACTTCGAGAGGCAGAAACCCGATACCCAAACCTGGAAAAATTCACCTACGCTTTGATCATAGCAAACAGAAAACTTAGGCATTATATCCAGGGTCGGTTAGTAGTGGTATACATGGACCAACCGTTAATGAAAATACTGCACAAGCCAGAGGTATCAGGACGGCTTGCTGCATGGGAAATGGAACTGACACAATTTGCACTAGAATATCTGCCCCGAACAGCAATCAAAGGACAGGCCTTAGCAGATTTTATCGTGGAATGTTCGTTCATAGAACCAGATGTGGGGTCGGTCACTGAAACGCAACATTTGAGGACTTTGTGGACGCTTTATGTTGATGGCAAGTCAACTTCGAATGTCAGTGGTGCAGGGGTCATACTAACGAGTCCCAAAGGGTTCAAGGTCCAACAGGCTATCCGGTTCCAATTTAAAGCTACCAACAACGAAGCAGAGTATGAGGCCATTCTAGCCGAATTGGAGTTGGCTCGAAGCCTGGAGGTACAGAAGTTAGTCATCTATAGTGATTCCCAGTTGGTCGTCAAACAAATATCGGGGGAGTATGAGGCTCGGGGGGCAAGGATGATGAGATACTTAGCCGAGGTGAAGGATAAACTAGCATATTTCACTTCGATCAGCTGCTAGGGGGTCGATCGAGCCGACAATACAGTGGCAGACGCTTTGGCTCGATTGGCTACCACCGAAGCCAGTTCTTTCAACGGGTTGGTATATTTAGAAGTGCTGGAACAACCAAGTGTTCCAAAGGTGGAAGTGTTGTGTATGGATCGGCTCGACTGTTGGCTTACGCCATATATCTCTTACCTGGCTGATGGGGTCCTACCTTCGGACCGCATCCTAGGAAGAAAGATCAAGCATCGGAGCTCAAATTTCATTCTCATCGACGGAGATCTATATTGAAGAGCTTTCAGTTCTCCACTGCTCAAGTGCCTGACATCGTTAAAAGCAAACTACACACTTCGGGAAGTACATGAAGGGATTTATGGGGATCACACGGGAGCTAAGTCGCTAGCACACAAGATTTTGAGGCAGGGATATTACTGGCCAACCATTTATCAAGAAGCGAAGGACTTTGTCAAGAAGTGTCCCAAGTGCCAGCTAAACAGCGCCATCCCACACTAACCTCCCGAGGAGTTGTATTCGGTCCTATCCCCGATTCCTTTTGCCATATGGGGAATCGATATCTTGGGGCCTCTACCGAAGGCCAAGGGGCAAGTGAGTTTTGTGATCTTAGCCATCGACTACATGACCAAATCTGTCGAAGCCAAACCTCTACAAAAGATCACCGAACAGGAATGCCTGAAATTCTTCAAAGAAGGGGTTGTATATCGGTTCGGCATCCCGATGGCCTTAGTCTCGGACAACGGCAGACAGTTTGTGGGATCAAAGTTTGAAGGTTTTCTGAAAGAATTGGAGATTCGACATAGAAAAACCTCGGTAGCACACCCTCAGTCGAACGGGCAGGTAGAAGCTACCAACGGAACCCTGCTTAATGGTATCAAAAGGAGGTTGGACGAGTTGAAGGGTCGCTGGCCAGAAGAATTACTTAGTGTTTTATGGGCCTATCGAACTACACCAAGAACAACAACAGGAGACTCCCCGTTCAGATTAGCCTTCGGGACCGATGCACTCATACCTGTTGAGATCGGATCCCCTACACTTCGGGTCAGTCAGTATAAGGATTTGTACAACGAGGACGGCCTACTCCTCAACTTAGATCTTTTGGAAGAGGTTCGAAAGTCAGCACTGGTGCGACTAGCTATTTATCAGAAGCGTACTGCCCGACACTACAATCAAAAAGTCAATCAAAGAAGGTTTGAGGCTGGAGATTTGGTACTTAGAGAATTAGAGGCATCAACCCCCCAGAACATCGACAAGTTAATGCCTAACTAGGAGGGGCCTTATGAAGTAGTGGAGGTGCCGAAGCCCGGGACTTATCAGCTTTGAGCGATGGATGGTTCTGAGGTAAAGAATGCATGGCATGCTGGAAGACTTAGAAGATATTACCAGTAAAAGTTATGCTATTCTTTCCTTTATTTATGTAATCTATGCAATTTATCAATGAAATAAATAAGACTTTCTCTTCGGGAAAATTTTATCGTTCATTTAAATTCATAAAGCTCTTACAAATCCAATCAGATAAGCTTCGAACTTAAACTGATCAGACAGTCAGGAAAGACCTAACTGATCGGTAAAAGTCACAAGTATAACTGATTTAGAAAGCTACAAATCCGATCAGATAAGCTTCGGGCATAAACTGATCAGACAGTCAAGAAGGACCTAACTAATCGGTAAAAGTCATAAGTATAATTGATTGACAAAGTTATAAATCCAATCAGATAAGCATCGGGCATAAATTGACCAGAAAGTCATATATGACCTAACTGTTCGGTAAAAGTTGCAAGCATAACTAATCGAGATAACAACTAAGAAAATTGGAGGCATTTCATTCACATCTGAAAGTTTTACAACTCCGATCAGACAGGCTTCGGATATATATATCACACGCATAACTGATCGGGTAGGTTACAAGCAAAGAAAATTACAAAGTGTACAACCTAACAGAAACTACTCCTTAGGATCCTCCTCTTCAGCTTCGGATTCTTCGTCAGAAGAGTCAAGGACGAAGGGATCAAGTCCAACAGCTTCAATCTTAGCCCGAGCTTTCTCTCGATGAGCTTCATAGCCGTCAACAAACTGAGCTATGACCTTCTCGGTCAAAGCAGGAGATTCTTCATATTCCATGATGGTTCGCTGCTTGATTTCGACACATTCATCTTTCGCGGCATTGCCTTCTCGAATTGCCTCCCTCATTCGGGCGGTCACTTCGGAAAACTGCTCCGTTATAGCGTCGATAGCCTTCTCCCGACTCCTGACCTCTTCGGATAAGACATCCTTCTCTTGGATTATCTTCTTGGCATGACCCTCAAGACCGATGAACTCCTGCTGCAGAAGGGCATACTGCTCTTTAAGCTCAGCGGCCTCACGTTCGGCTTTGGTTGCTTTATTACGAGTCGCAGCATGGAGGTCCCTTTCTTTCAGTAGATCGGTGGTCAAGCCTCAAACATCGGCTTCAAGTATGGACATGTCGGTCCTCAGCTGAAACTCCTTCTTAGTGGCTCGAGCCAGAGGAGGAACAGCTCTGGCCAAAATAGCATTAGCCTGCGACCGAGTACACCAGTAAGTCAGTTAGAGAAAACAAGGAATCAGTACAGGAAGATGTTCAACTTTTAAAAACAATTTACCTGGCATTGGGCTTTGATATAGGATACCAAGAACTCCTCAGAGGAATAGCCCTTAAATCGCTCGTCATCTCCGGACAGTTTGAAGTGTTCAAGCTGAGTGAAAGGGAATACCTCTAAAGGGCTTCTCGGCCAAAACATCTTCAGCGTTCCCGGAGAAGAAGACGATTCGGTGGTCGGCTTGGAGATAGGGGTCGAGTGGGGCAGAGGGTTGACTTCCACGATCTCTAGATCGGGATCCTCTGTCAATTGAGGCTTCTTGGCTCGGGTTCCCAGAGGAACCTCGTCGGTTTCCTCCAAATTCACCGCATATGATGACCTCACGAGTGTTGGGGTGGAGCGAGGTTCGGAAGGGCGCGTGCGGAGACACCTTCTTGGGCGACCATTGGGAAGAAATTTTCTTGCCCTTCCCTTTTAACAGAGCCATCTTCTCAGCTTGGCCCATCTTCAGAGCGTTCTTGGTTGAAGGCTCAAGTACAGAAAGGGGAAGTATAGGACCACAAGAAGAACCGACGGAAAGCTCGGCGAGAGGAATGGCTTCACCCTCGGGGGAATCATCTGCGGCCGGGGGGCGAATAGGCTCGATAACAATCGGCAACGGCGTTAAGGTCGCATAAACCTCTTCGGGTTTGAAGATGGTCACTGCAAAAGAGGATAAGGTAGTTAAATAAAAATTCAGTAGAAGATCATAAGGGAAAATACGAGGGCTCGGGGTTTGCAACTTACAGCCATGTTCGTAGAGCCAGGCTTCTTTGGACACGACCTCCAGACCCCAGTTGGTCTTCTGTATAAGATTGTAAAACTTTTTGAAGGCGTCGGCCCGATCCTTTAGGAATTTGGTAATCTTCACAATGGGGTCCTCGGGACTGGCCCAGTTCGGCAGGAGTTTAAGATCGGTTCCCTTCATGAAGAACCACTGTGAATGCCAACCCTTGTTGCTAGAAGGGGTCTTCATGAAAGTAGCTCGGCCAGCTACCCAATTCAGGTGGCGAAGGCCAGGCTCCTTTGATCGACCAACAAAAAATAGGACAAAGAAGAAGTCCAGTCCCGGAGTGATACCCACCTCCTGGCATAGAGCGATGAAAGAGACGAGCTGGATGTAAGAGTTCGGCACTAGTTGGACAAACCCGATCCCAACAAAGCAGAGAAACAAAGAGATGAATTCATGAAGGGGAAACCGAACCCCATACCTCAGAGCGTAGAGGGGAATAGCTATCCAGTCACCCTCGGGACGCCAGAACATTTTTTTGTCCGGTTCCGAGACCCGAAGCTTGTACTCTTTAGGAATGTCGAAGACGGTTCAGATGTCGGACAGTTTGGAGTTAGTGATGGATGATTTGGTATTGACAACAGCATAATCGGTTTTAGACGAATAGAGACAACGAATTCTGGATTCGGCACTCTCGGTAGGGAGGTCGGTAGGATCTGTTGGTAACTCGACCGAAAATAGATCGCCGGAGGCGAGGGTAGCGGTGCCAGTCAGAGTAATCATCATGGGAGGAGGATTGATAGAATCTGCCATTTGGTTAGCGCAATGAACAAAGGTGAAATTTTGAAGTTTAGAAAATGGTTAAAGAAACTGGAATTAGAGAATCGGTGAAAATGGAATACTCGCCGGAAATCGTTCTCGCCGGAGTCTTTGAAAGAGATATTCGAAATGATGAGGGTTTAGAAAAAGTGATAGTTATGGACAGATGGGGGCTTTTATAGACAGAGCAGCACAAAGCCCAAGGGCGGCTATTTATGGCAAGTGGGGTCCAACCCTAGGGAAGTGTGTACCAGCTCAAAAAACGAGAAGAACCCGCTTGCATTCCCAAGACAGCTCATCATTACCGGGCGTGACTATTCAAATTCATGTCCTTTTAAGTCTCAGGTCATAAATATCTTATAACAAGAGACTGGGGGGCAATGTTCAGGAGTGTTTTACCGACCACCATGTTAGCTGAGGGCCTGGGCTGGAGCTGATGAGATTGGGCCCATGAGGCCGAAGGCATACAGGAGGTCGAAGGTGTTCGGGTTCGGATATCCGAACCAATTTGGGCGGAATTCGGTTGTGTTCAGGGAGGTCGGGGTCGGGCCTTCACGTCCTTTTGGGTCGAAGCCCAGACCAGTGTTTATGCAATCTGTTGGATTGGGCCTGGGCAGTTGGACAGCCCATATGCAGAGTATGGAGTTAAAAGGGGTTTACGTGGTTGAGGACTCTCCTCCTAACCATATTTGAATAAGGCAACTCCAAAGGTAGTATTGGAAAGAGATTCTACTTACACCTTTTAAGGAGATTGTGTTGGACCCAAATATAGGTAACTACTATATTTGAGAGTCCTATTCCGACTCGGAGAGGGATTCTTGTGAAGTGAGAATGGCTATAAATACAAGGCTTGGCTACGATTAATAGGTAATACATCTTTGAGCACTAAACACTTAAGCCTCCGTTGTTAAACCTTTTGAACGGTCTGTACTTATTCTCACACCAGAGCTATCCCCCGGCGGCACAAGCCGTCAAGCTTCTTGTGTGATCTGTTATTGTGTAGGTTTCAGTGCATGGATTCTGTGATTGGACGCGCAGACGAAACTTGGCGTTAACAATGAGCAATTTTTTTAAAGAAAAATCAAGCTTGAGTTGATGAAAAAGAATCTTACAAATTTCCACCCCACAATCGAGTCACAATATTTGGATGATGAAGATGACCTAATATGTGGGCTTCCTTCAAGAAGTCTGCAACCTACAAAAAGGCAAACAAAATCAACAATCAGTTATAGAATGATGTAGTATAAACTCATGTTACAATTTCATTAAGAATCAAATGTAGAATTTTGTGAAAAGACTTTTTTACATAAAATTGGTGACAGAACCCCAAATATATGGCAAATATGAATCAATCTGCATCAGTCATGACAAAAGTCGTTAAATAGTCAAATTTTTGTTTTATATTTTTGATAGGAAGTCATATTGGGCAAACTACAACTCAAGAAAACTCTAATTATCAATAGTTATTATCCAAATAAATTTTAATAAACCTAAAGTTATTATCTAAATAAATTTCAATATACCCAAAAATACAGTTAATAAAGATTCACTTGTACCAAAGGTTATCAAATAACAATCTGTTTCAACTGTGAAACTGGGCAAAAGTTTTCGTACCAATCGATCTTCCTCCACTACACCTCCATTAATTAAAGCAGTCATGCTTTAACCTTTTAACAGTAACTTCAGATCCCTTCCATTTCCCATAGAAAACAGTTCCATATGTACCCGAGCCAAGTTCTTTAATATATTCAAGGTCTGAATTTTTTATGGTCTGCGGACTATTGAATAAGCAAGTGTTTCTTTTCATAAGTTACCACCAATTATTAATGAATTGATATTAAAAGAAATTAAAATTTACTTGCAGATCTGCGGTAGCAAGATGAGTATAAAATGTGGCAAGTTCAGTAGGTATCCCACCATTTATTTTAGATCTCGTGTGTGTCTTCTTGATTTCTTCCTACAGAAAAAAACTATTAATAAGCTCACCAAATGACCTTGTCATTCTGATTTATTCATTCATAAGGAGATATGTAATATGTTTTGAAACACTACCTTTTCATCAATGATTAATGTGGATTGGAGGTCTCGCTGAAGCTTTGCTTCTTGGTCAGTATCTTTCTGCAATTTCAGCGTTTTTTCTAGAGAATTATAAGCAGCTCCACTTAAGCTTTGAACTTGAGGGCCTGAGCAGAAGTGGTCTTCATCCATTAAGTCGAAAGTACTTGACTGATAATAAATAATTAATTTATTTGGAAAGATTGATATACAGCTCAAGCTTGTCCCCAAAAACTCTATCGGGACTGTCACTGCCTATTACGTAAGTTCATACATATTTTTTTCTTTCAAAGTTAATGCAAACGCACAAATAAATCTGCCTCATATCTTTGGATTAAACTTATAACAAGTAATGTAAGAAAATTTTATACTAACAAGTAATGTAAGAAACTTTAACATGGCTATTGCAATGTCAGTGCTGACAATTTGGAGATTTAGATATCATTTGTTTTGATTAGTTAGCTGACACCACGAATCTTTAACTTCTAAGTTATGTTAAAATACTAAATTTTTGTATAGCTTAACAATTGGATTATGGGAAATTATAAGTTCGTCATCAAAGTTGTAGAGAAACTATAAATGCACACTTAGTTATATATGTATTAGTAACAGCAAATCAATGTCCCAAAAATGATTTATGTATCAGCATGGGAACAATAATAGCTCAATACAACAATATTTATGCTCGTATACAACTAGAATCTTATAGAACCACTATGGTAACCTCCGTAAATGAATGAATCACATTCTCAAGGAGGTAAAAACAAACTAAATGCAATAAAAGCAGGGAAATACCTCTTTAACATCAAATTCTAATTTAGCGCAACACGCAAGCCACGTGCCATCATTGTAGTCTAGCCACAGTCCATCTGCAGTGCAAATGCATTATTAAACAATGCTAAAGGCAACAAGGCCACTAGATGTGAGATTGAGTGGCACCCTTACAACCATCAAACAGGGAACTAGAAGTACTTTTATATCATTGGTGTGTGTCATAAAAATAGCATGCGAAAGAAAGAGTGAAGAAGATTCAATACCAACAAATTATTTGTTTCACAGACTAGAAGACGTACAATGAGCAAATTCAATCAGCACCTCTTAAAAATCTGGCTGTTGAGATCCTATGTCATATAAGAATGCACAAGCATATTTGGGGTCCAAAAACAGGTCCTTTATGCATTGATGAACTTTGTTGAGAAATAGTTTCTTAACTTGAGGGAAATTAACCTACGCAAGACAAGCCAAACAAAATTCAATAAATGATGTACTTGGTTGATTTTGTAACGAACGAGATTTTTGTATGTGATTTTAAAATATTTATTGAATTAAAAGAATATTTTGGTTAATTTATTTGTTGTGCTGAATAAATAATTGATGTGACTATGTTGTGGAGTAATTTAATTAAGTGTAATATATTAATTAAATTGATGTTTAGTCTTTTTTTAGTTAAAGTTTTAATTGGGATAATTGAATTAAATGAATTGTTAAATGATTATAATGTTGTTTCAATTTAATTTAATAATTAAATTGGAGATTTAGTGATTTGTTAAATAATTATAATTTAATGGGAATTATAATTATGTGATAATTTGATTTATTATGTTAATGATAACTTTAATTTAATTTAATTTGAATATTAATATTTAATTAAATAAAGTGTGACAATTAAACTATATAGTAAGTGAGTTATTAAAATAAATTAAAGTGGTTTAATTTAGTTTTACCAAACAAAGCTTAAGGCTTTTTAAATTCATATTTTAATTTATTTTTTTGTCAAACAAGCCTTAGTGACTTTTGAATTTAAAAAAAATTTACTAATATATTTATGTAGATACTAAATTATCAGTTTTTATTTTAACTATTGTATGTATTATATGTATAAGTCAGTTTATATTATTTACATTAAGTTTAGAGGAGAGAGCTTACAGAAAGAAGGAAGAAGAGAAGAGAGAAATTCTCTCTGTGAATGTGAGCAAACAAAAAATGATTCTATCATCTTCTCTAGTTAAACTAGCAACCAAGGTATAATCTTAGTTTTTAAAGTTTTTTGTTTTTGTTTTGTTTAAAAAAATATTTCTCTGTATTTGAGTTTCGTGAACAATTAGTTAAAGATATGGGTTATACATGTTAATTTGTACATATAATCTGTTTTATGTGAATTATATGTGATTTGGAGTTGATTAATCCATGAAAATATGATAAATATGAAGAAATCGTGTTTACAGTGAGTTTGTAGTGTGATATATATATATATATATATATATATATATATATATATAGCTTATTTAGAATCAAAATTGATGTTCAATTCGTATTATAATGTGTAAATTAATTTCTGATTATATAAATACATGAGAAACAAAAAGAATATGATTTGAATAAAGTAATTTGGTTGAAAAACGAATTCACAGTGATTGTTTTTGTTAACAATAACTAAAATGGAGTTTTTGGCAAAACCATTGAATTTAAATGTTTTAATTTGGTTGTTTGTGTGATTTTATTGGTTATAATCATGCTCTATATGTTTAATAATATTTCTGTGAAGTCTATATGGTTTGGGTATGCGAAGATTGTTGTTTGAGCAAAGTTTTAGGCCTATTTGGCTTTTCTCTGTATTCTTCGCGAACATGTTTGTGTGCTATTGTGTCGCACCGCCGCGACACCTGTTTTGTTAATAAATAGAACGATGCAGCGCCACAACAGTGTCTGGTGACGTGTCACGCGTGCAGCAACGCTTTATTCTATGAATAAGCAGAATGTATTACAACTCCGAGGTCGAGCCGCAACGTTTGGGTTCCCAATTCAAAGCTGAAGGTATGCTGTGCCTCAGGTTAGTAGTTGGCCCAGAAATGCGATTCTTAATATGCAATCCAATGAATATTATTGTAATTTGATCTTATGAGTATAAAATATGATTAATCATAATATATGTTTTCAAAACATATTGTAATCACCTTATAATGTTAAGTGTGATGACTTTAAAGTGATAATTAATTGGTGTTGTGATACTAAATGATGTGTAGGGGAACATGAGTAGTAATTATTAATCTACGCACGAGGCAAGTTCCTAAACCTTAATTTTATATTGCGCAAGTTTTCCTATTCCCGACTTATTATGTACGCATGTTTCTTAATTAATGATTCATGTCTTCAAGGCTTAAATTCTTTAAGTTCGTTGTTCCTAACATGAATTCCTAATTCTTTGAAGTAACACATTGATTTTACAATATTTGCTCTATTGTACATAGTCGTTGTTTAATCTTTGATTGTATATATCACTGCTTAATTCTTTAATGTTATAGGTCTATATGGCTAGTGAACCTTATCAACACAACTAGTTCATGGTTGATGAAGCATTCTAAAATTCTAGAACTATATTAGAAGTAATCCAAATCAAACTTTATTTGGTGTGGACTCGAATGTCAAAAATTGATGCGAACATCCCTATTATATGCGATTATTTACGCTTTAGCATTAAGATGTTTGTGCACAATATATGGTACAAAGGGTTGATCCCCCTAAGTACAAGAAGAATGGTCCATATACTCTTATGATTGTTAAAGGTTCAAAGTAGAGATACTTGGCAACCTAGGACATAGTTCATGGTCTTATGACCCTCAGACATACTTTTGAACTTGTATTTTATTCTTAGTTTAAATGTTGAGTTTTTATTGAGCTTTCTATTCTTATTTATCATTGACATGAAAGTTATAAATTGTTCAGCTAAAGTTATTCATTATAGATTTTATATTGTCATTGTTTATGAATATTCAAGTGAGCCTTGTTTTGACACTCTTGCATATAATAACATTGAAGCTAAGGTCGAGAAAGTCGACGAGCTTTCCACGAGTAAGGGCAATGGCAAGATAAACAAGTGTTGAAGACTTGTTTACATTGTTTGATTCATTATATGTGTTGAGACTACATTATTTAATATTTCACTTTTGATTAATGATGTTAAGGTTAGAGATTACCTAAGATTATTTTTAAGAGTTGTAACCCTTTAACAAGGAAGATTTCATTTAAGTTTATCAAGTTTACTTTTTTATGTTATCCTATTTTCTGGGTAGTTAGAATGTGAACGTTTGATCAGTGAACACCAAATCCTGTGGGAATGAAGTACCCGATTTAGGGGGTGTCATAAATTGGTATCAAAGTTTTAGGATATGAACCTTAGGTGGGGAACCTTAGAAAATAGCCTTATAAGAGATCAAGAAGATAGTGGGGATAAAAGATATATAATAAAAGACTCTATGTGCCTATGTGTTTACAACCTATGTGCTCGTATCGAGTAGTGACGATTAGTAATTAAAAACTTACAAACTTTGTTGTTAGGATGGCTAATATTGGAGGATCCAGTCATGCTAGGAAGGAGGGACCTCAGATGCCTATAGAGGAGAAGGCTCGAGATATTCAGGTAGTCTGAGAACAACTAGTGCCAAGGGATTCATCTCTGTTGGTCATAGTTATTGGTTATGCCCCTGAGTTTGAGTAGGAGGGGTTACCGGATGAAGAGGATCCTATAAAGTTACCACAGACAGATGAGGAGGATGAAGAGGAAGAGTTTCCACCGAAATCTATTGTAACTCAGATGTATGACGAGGCATACAACCATAACATTAAGCTTCAGGATAGAGTCAGAGAATTGGAGGAGCTGGTAGATGAACGTCAGACCGCGATGGCACAGAAGGACTATGAGATTTAGGATCTTAACAAACGTCTCGGTAATATAGAAAAGATACTTGTTCACACAGAGAGTGACAAGGAGCAACTAATTGCAGAGGTTGCGAAGCTGAAGGATGATCTGAGAGAAGAGTCCGCCAAGAGAGCAAGGGCTGAGGATGCTTACGAGAAGGCTTCCCAACATGCAGATGTAGCTGAGGAAGAGGTGCAAGTAAAGAAATCCAAGATGGGAGAGATGGATTATGTCTTCCATACTGCGATGAACAGAGCGTAAGACCAAGTTATCTACTATCCAACTTAGTTCGAGGAATTACCGTGGTACATGTTTGATCGAAGAATGATGTTCCAGATCATGGAGGAGGAGCACAGTAAGGATGTGCAACATCTTAGTAGGCCTTGATATGAAGTGGATATATTATGTGAATAATTATATAATAAAAAGATGTAAATCCCAAGCGTTATGTGACTAATGGGATATGATGATGTTATCCTAAAACTTTACTAGTTCAGAAAAGAGATGTAAATAGAAGTGATGCTATCATTTCCATGTCTTTAAAATAATATGAATGAATAAAATGTCAATATTTATTCAAGATGTTATGTGTTATGTGTTGATTTTTAAAGTGTTCAAGTTAAGTAGAAAATACTTAATAAATTGAGTAATGATCTAATAATTGTATATTTTAAACAGAAAATGCCTCCAAGAAGATGTCAACCATAAAAACAAACCCCCGGGGGTGTCTACCAATAACAACAATGCCAATGCTAACCCAGTTCAGCAATTGGTGACTTTACTGACAGGAGCACTACAAAATCAGCCGCAAAATCAAGCTGCGGCCTTTAAAGATTTCAAAGCGGTTGAACCGCCAGAATTTTGTGGATTCGTGAATCTGATCGAAGCCCAAACTTGGGTGATTGAAATAGAAAAGGTATTCGATGTTGCCAGGGTCAACGATGATCAAAAGACTGCCTTCGCGACATTTATGCTGAAGTGAGAAACTAGCTACTGGTGGCAAGAAAATAAGGCTCGGGGAAGGTATAATAATGTGGGACCAATTGAAGGAGATGTTCTTCGAAATATACTTTCCAATAAGCTCGCGGAACCAGATGAAGGTCCAGTTTTTGGATCGGAAACAGGGAACAATGTATGTGCCGGAGTACGCCACAAATTTTAATGAGATGGAAAGGTTTGCGACGTATCAAGTCAACACTGATGAGAGAAAGACGAGAAGGTTCGAGCCGTGATTGAAGCCCTGGTTGTACAACAAAGTCTCAATGTTTCAGCTGAATATATTTACGGCAGTGCTTGAGAAGACGATTATCGCGAAAGGTGGAACCGATGCCTTGACTAAGTACAATAAAGAACATATGAAGAAGAAGAATGAGAATGAAAATAAGGTTGTTGGTAGTAGTGGTGGTGGTCGTAGCAACCAGAAGAGGAAGTGGAATGACAGTGCGTCTACCGGGAATCAGTAGGGAAATCAGCGAAAGAGAAAGTTTGAAGTGTGTGTTACATGTGGGAAGAATCACACTGGAGTGTGCCTGAGGGGTAAGTATGTGTGTTTTAATCGTGGTCAGGAAGGCCACATTGCGTCAAACTGTCCTAACCCGAAGAAGGGAGCTTGTCTTACATGCGGGTCAAAGGATCGTATAGCTCGTGATTGCCCTAAAAAGACAACTGGAGGGTCAGGTGGAAGAAGAGGAACTAACGACGGCATCACTTTGACTATCATTGGACCAACGCAGTCAAACCGACCCACCGCCAGAACATTCAACATGATCATGCAGAATGATGTACAGTCAAAGGATCTGGTGTTAGGTATCATTCCGGTCAATAGTATTAATGCTTATGTATTATTTGATTCGGGTGCTACTTATTCATTTATATCCGATGAATTTGCTAAGAATTTGAATTTGCCTAAGGAGGAATTAGTTTACCCTTTGAACATAGAGATTGCAAATAAGGAGATAATTCATGTTAGGTTTGTACACAAGAACTGTAAGTTGGTTATTAAGGGTCACAAGTTGATGGTAGATTTAATTCCTATAAGACTTGGGAAATTTGATGTTATACTAGGAATGGATTGGTTGTTCAACCATGGGGTGATAATTGATTGCCAGAGGAAATGTAGTGTTTTATGGCATCAAGTCGCCTAGACTCCGTCGAATGTGATAGCTGAGGTGTATAAACCTTTGTTATGGGCAGAGGTTTGTGCTTCGGTGTAATAACTGCTCAGCTTATTACATTGATAATCATTGGAATAGTATGTCGCGCTATCAATATTTATATGGCGAGAAGGTGACTCTTTTCTCATGTATATACTTGATAGGTAGAGAATGTTAAGATAGGTGCGAGTTCTTGAAACTTATACTTATGCAAAGTTTGTGACTCATAGTTATATGTTATTTTTCTGAGCCCTAAGCATATGGATAGTCCTTGATTTATTCTTGGATTACATATTGTGAAGATAAGTTCTTAAACACATATGGTTGTGGAAAGTTCCTAAACACATAAAGTGTGGTAAGTTGACGGACTATACTAAGGTATAGGAATATTTAGACTGAAAATAAAGTATTTTCAGTATGCTTAGCATTGAAGGTGCAAGAGAAGATTAAGTATTGTCACAAGTAAGACAATGAAGGAAGATGGAGAAAAAGGATATTCCAAGTCATCTAGCTTTGCTAGATTTCAGATTTTATTGAAATCGTGCTTATGTGCGCATTTTGAAAAGGAAAGAATTGGTTCAACTTTTGGAACCAATGGATTTTAAAAAGAACTATTCTTTATATGTCTATGCTAATTGTTTCAGCTAGACAAAAGTTGATTTGAAATATCAAAATGAATTTTATATCATCAATGCATTTGATGCAAAGATGGTAAACTAATGGAGTTATTAATGCAATTAAACCTAGTGTTGGATTTGATCTTATGATCAACAACCTGCTATGGTATGATGTATAATGATGAAGTTATAAACTGACGAAGTTCTCAACGTACTATGAAAAGTACGGTATCATGACAGCATGAAACGTTTTGATGTATTGTGAAAGAATTTAAAGAAGTAGTCAATGTTAATTGATTTGACTAGACGAATGTTTCAAGTTGATGTCCAATTTATTGGTATGGTCTAAGCTAATTGATTTGGCTAGACAAATGGTATGTCATGTTATACGAAATTGAGCTTTCTTTGAGAAGTTATGCCAAGCCAAATTGTTTTGGTGCGGAATCTAATGATTAAGTCTGAGTTGAACATACCCCGAAATGGGGTTATACGATGGGTTGATCGCCTACGTATGGAAGAGGTAGTTTACCTTCTTGGTGATTGTAAACTGACCGTGGAAGAAGGGTTTACGAAAAAATGATGTTAAACCTAGTAAGAGTTCATGGTCGATTTGACCCCTCAGCAAAAGTATGAAATGTTTTAAAGGAATTTTTATATTCCTCGTTATTCCTTCTACTTTGTGATTCTTGATAAGTTATGGAGATTAGGGAATGTTTGAAAGATAAGAACTTCTTTGAAGAGAAGTTGGGAAGAAGAGTAAGCTTAAATTTCGCGGACGAAATTTTGTGAAGAAGGAGAGAATGTGAGGACCCGGGTATGGGTGTGGGTTTTAAGAAATTCCGAGGACGAAATTTTTATATGGAGGGAAGAATGTGACAATCCGGAAAATCGGATTGTCCAGAATTTAAGTTAAAGAATTAGTTATTAATAAAATAAATTTTTATTAATATTATTCTATGCTATGTGTTTATTAATCGTTCTAGAACCTAGGATAATTATAAGTCGGAAGGATTCTGGCTACGAGCTAGACTGAATGAATAAGAATTTTCAAGACAAAAATAAAAAAATTCTAGGAACAAAAATATTTTTGGGGAAAAAGACGAAATATGCACTATTCACCTGACGAAACCTAAGGGTTAAGGTTTGAATAACCTAAGCCTTTTGAGAGTTCGGTATGTGGAAATGACATTTCGTCAAAAGATTTGACGATAATATATCGTGAAAAGTTAAGTAAGTCGATAAAAGTTTTTCTCGAAAAATGTGCAAAAATTGGATGAAATAAAAACGACGAAAAGTATTGTTATGTGTTTTTCATTCGTTTAACTACGTTAGGGGAAAACGTGAAGGAAAACGCTTAATGTCAAAAAGTGTTTTTCAGTTTTTTAGAGTTTCGAAGAATGCGTAAAAGTTAGACTGTATAGGAAAGACAAAATATCTAAAAATATTTGGATTAGAGAATCGCATGATTTTCAAAGCTGTTTTTTAATTTCACGGACGGAAGTATGAAGCTTACAAGGGAAGCTTCGTGAATAGTAAGGAAGTGGAGTAAGGAGGTGTGAATAGTAAAGAGGTTTGGGGCGAAATGACTATTTTTCCCCTAGCCTTGAAAATCTATAAAAGGAGAGCTTAAGCTCATTTGTTGGTCAATGAAAAATTCTCCAACACTTGAGATAGAGAGAGAGAGAGAGAGAGAGAGAGAGAGAGTTCAGATGAAGAGGAAGAGAAGGAGGAAAATCTAGCTCGTGAGCAAACTTTGTCCAACAGAAGAGAATTAAAGAAGAAAGGTAATCCGAAACCTAACTTCTAAATAATTTTCTTTAAATTTTCTATGTTTAAAACATAGCTTAATGAGAATAAGAAGTAACAGATGTTAAGAATGATTTCATATGGTTGAAATCATGAGAAACGAAGAACTAATAATTAGAAGTTTAGTTTATAAATTTCTTAAGGAAGTATAAGATTCGTAATGAATTAGAACGATCTGAATGTATCATATGAACGATTCGGGTATATTAATAAGGTGTTTTATAACATCAAATTCCAAGGAAAAGTGAAATCGTAATCAAAATATCAATTAAAAACGAAGAACGCGAAGAACACGAAGAACGTTGTTGATGGACAAATTTAAAACCATCGTAGTATAAATTGTTGTTGATGGATAAGTTTAAAACCATCGCGTATAAGTTAGTTTCTTATTGCTTGGTTAGGAACGGTAAAAACGTTCATGAAGACCGGATTAAACTTAGCTACAATGAATTTATGGCAAAAATTTTGTAAAAGACGAATGAGAAATAGAAATTATGTAGATGAACCCGAGTGAGTAGGGTTTCATAAAAATGTAAGAGAACGTAGAAAACGTGAGTCGTGGACTCAAGAACGAACGAGTTCTGAGTTCGAATGACTGAATTACGGACGAACGACTGAAGAACGTTAATAACGTAAAATGAACGAGTAATGAAATTTAAGCCAGTCGAATGTCATATTAACGGATACAGAATAAATTTCTGTCTAAAAGGAGTTAAAGTACGTAAGATAATGGAGAGAATGGCTTTAGAATGACCTCGTTCCGAGTTATAACGAAGAGGTTATGGGATCGTAAAGTAAGCGTCTCAAACTATTGCAAGACTTAGAAACAAATCAAGAAATTTCATGGTTGGCGCCGCAGCCAATCTGCGTATTGGGAGGTGGCACCATGCTATACAACCAAGTGCCATCACTACTACGAGTGGGTCGCTGCATGAGGAAGAAGAAGGAACCGATGAGTTTTTATTGCTCAATTCTTGGGGGAAGTGTACAGAAAGATAATGAACATGTAGTTCACATAGTGAAACACTTAAACAAGTGATTTAAACCTTTAGTAAAGGTTGAGAGGAAAGATTGAACGTATTTAAAAGATGAAGAATGTAAATACTAGATTACGTAACCGATATTCGAGACCCGTAGTCGCGATAAAACGAACGTGTGGCATTGTTATGATTGTGATTCCTTAGACGTTGAGTGACGAGGATGATGTATAACATTTTGATGTTATGATGTCGTAATGCGAGTTAAGTGTAAAGCATATAGACATTATGAACGCAACGTAGTTATGATGAAAGATCGGTCTTAGTATACAACGAATTGTATGGCTTTGACATTAAGAAAGAATAATGAACATGGGGTTTATGTGATGGATAAAGATTAAAACCTTGAGTAAAGGTTGAATGAGAGATTAAGAAACCAGCAAAGTTAACGCAGAATACGTAAACGATTCTCGTGAATCGTATTCGAGTCGGACGAATGTTCTAAGTATACATTGGTTGTATGACTTAGACATTGATGAAAGTAGTAAGTAAGATATGATTTATCATGAAAGCCGTAACAAACGGGTAATAAGAGTAATGAAAATCCGATATGGGTCGGATAAATAACGTATGTAAGCGTTAAACACTTTAGCCGATGTAGGGTTGAGTGTACACATATATTAAAAGGGCAGAACCTATACCCCTGTGTATGGTTTGACCGTAAGGTAATGATGAATGTAGAAATTGAATTAAAGACAATGGCGTATAACGTTAAGAAGCCGAGTTAATAATTATAACTTGGATAATATTCTGAGTCGAATGAACTGGACGTTGTAAGATATGAGTAAGGTAACGTAAAATGCTTAACGCTATGAATGTGTAGAATTAATATTGAATTATCATTATGAGTATACAAAAGATTGTATGACTTGGACGATAAAGAATGAATATGGCATTTAGTTGCCAGAAAGCCATAAGGAATAAGAAGTTGACTTAATGAACATTATAGTTTAATGGTTCGGATATGTTAAGATAAAGTTAAGTTGTAGTACAATCATAATTCTTTGATGGTTAACAAATGGGAGCTGGGATAAACAATTCCTTTAGAGAGCAGAGGTATATACAAAACTGGTGATCAATCTAACTCACTGTGAAAGACAGTGTAGACGAGACCAAAACTTGTTTGTTGGTTGTTTGTAGGAAACCACTAAGAGTACTATATGGACTACTAGTAGAGATGTGATGTGTGCTGAGTCCTAGAAAGGTTATAAGAAGAAGATAAGAATGTAAATCATCAAAGATGATGATCGTATGAGTAAGATATCTCCGTATGTCATGAAGCCATAAATCGGTAAAGGAAATTGGTCTTGTAAACTTAGATTACAAGAATACAAACCCTAAGAAGTAAAGTTAAGTAAACCAATGCGTAAGTCAAGTATATGACTAATTGGTGTATGTGTTATTTCCTTATGTGCTATATAAGGTTTGGAATGAGCAGTTCATCGTAAGTTGTAGCTGTGCGTAAGGCAAGTTTCCTAACTTCATTCATATTTTAAATGAATGCTAGTTTCTTAAATTTCTCAGATGTTGAACTTGAGAAGTCTTGTCTATGTGAAAATGTGTGATATTTGTACAAGGTGGTAGAATGTATGAGTCCTTGTGCCATAATTTGAACACTTCGATGTTTCTATGAGATGAACTGTTATGTGATTGAACTGTTCAATATGAGTATGTTCTGTTTATACATGAACCGTTATTGTTAAGTTTGTGCTAATGATTCTAGCAAGACAGGATGTGTATGGAAAAGGTATGTGACGCCCCCAAAATAGGTATACATCACCCATTTTGAGTCGCCAAATACATAGTACAGAAACAAATACAACCTCAGTAATACAATTGTCGTGCAGAATACGACAACACATATACCGTGAGTTTGAATACATATATTGTCTAATAGACAGTATACAAACTCAAAAGGAGTCATCATTACAATTATTGATACACTATTTTACAAAATTTAGGACTACTAAAACAACTATCCTGAACCATCACTCCAAACCCCGGCTAGTTCTCATTATGTTTCTCACCTCACGAGAAGAAAAATGGAACAAAAAAGGAAAAGGGTGAGCTCAACTAGCCCGATAAAGAATATTATGACTAAGATAATATACAACAAATTATCATTAGTCTTCAGGAGGAAAAATCGACAGAGAGCATAATAGACAACAAGTTTTAGATCAAGAAGCGCAGCGGAAGCGACAATCCATTAGAAGAGTCAAGTAGAGAATGAATTCTACTATCTTCTAAGATTTAAAAGTCCATCATCAATATTTTATCCATGTAACATCAATCAATATACATGATGAATCAAATTTTCATCTTTGCACTACAGGCCAAATATATTCATTTGTATCACCAGTTGATCATGTTCATCTCAACACTTGTTCATCTTTGCACTACGGGCCAAAGATATTCATCAGTTAATCATTCATCTTTGTACTACAGGCTAAAGATATTCAGTAATATCATCATTTAGGACTGAGGATGATGAAAAATATCTTAAAGAAAATGAATCCAGTGAGATAAAAGATCAAAGATTAGGGATTCATACTTTAATTTATCCAAGCTCAAAAATACCTTATAATAATCAATTGTGAAGCAGAATTCAAAAATAAAGATCAAAACATGGATATAATCAAAGATAATAACCATAATAGACATCTTAGACAAAAAGGAGAAAATTTTATTTTTCGGTGAATAGTGTAGTATACGTGAATAGTAACTCCAACACAAAAAAGTAGAAATTCTACAATAACATCCATACCAATATTTCGGTATAATGATATTGAAAGAATAAAATCATTATGAAGAAAATAACATCCCTTACCTCAAAATAACAATACTTCTGATCGGAATATCCGTATAAGGCTAAAGGAAACTTGCACTGATGAAAATCAACTCATAAAGTATCTAAATACTCAAAAAATACGCTCGATAATATAGAGAGAGAAAGAGAGAAAACTTGTTTCTGGTGTGATTTTCAATTCTAACTAAGCACCCTATTTATAGGAAAATGCTTAGAACGCTGATAAGTGGATTTTATATACACTTATCCGGTATCTTTTACTTGAATTAGTTGCTTATATTTATGTGTCATAGTTACTTTTCATGCATTTTGTGTGCATTTTGTAGGTTATACGTTTGGGAGCGGTGTGAGCGACTATTGGTAAGGAAAAACAAAGAAAATGCAAAGAAAAGGCAATCCGAACATCATTTGGGCTTTCATGTTACTTCATGTTCTTGGCTTAGAACTTGGACTACATTGTAGAGCGTCTTCGTAGCTTTCCGGAACATCTTTAATCGCTCTAATCGGAGTTCGGATGCAAGAGTTATGATCGTTGTACCAACAGACGTCAAACTTCGCTGTTTTTGTTAGCCATTTTCATAGCAGTCCCTTTCAGCTTGATTTCAACCTTCATCTGGCCAGAATTTCTCAATCATCAAAGAATGAAAGTTGTAGAGCTCGTCGATATTTCGATTTGATAGGTGGCAGGTCCCGTAACTCTTTCCGGATCAAACGTTATGGCCATTTTACCAGAGCACACTGCGCAATGAAAATCACCTGGCATGAAGCGCATGAATTCAGCGATGGGCGTCACAATTCAGCGTGGCAGCGTGACTTCTGATAAAAAAAGACGCGATTTTTAGCTTTTCGCGCAGGTGCGCCTAACAGAGCCAATTTTTTTGTGACGTTGCGACACAAGTTCTTGACCAAAGTTGACTTTTCATTAAATAGTGCAATTGAAGCGTAATTGAGAGGGGAATTCAATTAGGGCTTATATATAAGACATATTTTCATCATATAAACATATTCCACCCCTTGGGGGCTGAAGCTATTATCTTCTTCTCTCTCTAATTTCAATAATAGAATAAAGTAGATTAGTGTAGGTATTTTCTAGAGTTGATTGGATTGGAGACTTGAAGCAATTGGAAATCATTAGAGATTCAACCTTGGCTCAAGAAAACAAATTTGTACTACAATTCTCTATTCTCATTCTCTCTTTTTGATTGCTTCTTGTATCTCATGATGTGTCTTCAATATGTTGATAATAACATTAATTCAATTATGACTTAACTTTTATTCTGAGATTGCAATGGATTCTATGGATTAGTTATTTCTGATATGTTTCATTGTTAGCCTTATTGATTTCTATGGATTTGTCTATTAAGATTCATGCTTAATTGCTTAGTTGATCGGCCATCAATTACTGTGATAACCCATATGAACTTGAAAGACGAAGTATGGGTTTAGATCTGATCTTGATAGCTTGTGATTGTATATTCTACATTGTGATGGGATGTATGATTTGTGCTTAGGATAGACATATACCGAAGCACCACTCGTAGTCAATTGAGAACTTGGAATTAAACCCTAATTATTTATAAATCACATAGACATATAGTGATTTAGGTAATGTGCGTGTTCATGTGTATTCTATCAATTGTGGATTATATGTGATATGGGTATGGTGCATTGAAAGATGGCTATACTTTAATTTAGTGTTCTCGACTAACAAACCGGTACAATTAGTTTGGCTCAACATGAAATGTATGGATTTGAATGAGTCAATAGATGAAATTGTAATCTCAGGTTTTCGTTATCTAGTCTCACTCTAGAAGTAGTTAGGTTTATTTAATTTCATAGTTTAAATATAAAATATATTGTCATTCGTTTAAATAAGACTGAAATGGTTATGGGTTAATGCGTGGTATACTTTATTAGTTAATTCCATGTGGATCGATACTCGACTTACTCTGTATTACTTGTTGACGTATGTATACTTGCATGAGTTAGAGCTCTTTTGTTAGTCTTTAAAAAGAAGCAACAAGTTTTTGGCGCCATTGCCAGGGAATTATTTTAATAATTTTTGCCAACATTAATTTCAATCAAATTAGTCTTAATTTAAACATTTTATTTTATTGTATTTTATTTTAATTCTCTTCCTATATTTCTCTCTTTTCAGGTACCATGGATGACTTTTCTTATCAAGGGCCTTATGCAAATAGGATTCAACCAAGGGACACAAGAACTGAAGGACTCAATGTCAGAGTTGGACAACTACAGTTTGGGGGTGATTACCTCAACAACTATGTTTATCCCAATTATCCTCAATGTTGGGGGTATCACCCAGATTCTGAATGGAGTTATAACTATCGAGACCAA
Source organism: Panax ginseng (assembly GCA_020205605.1). Lineage (NCBI taxonomy): Eukaryota > Viridiplantae > Streptophyta > Magnoliopsida > Apiales > Araliaceae > Panax > Panax ginseng. The sequence goes on from CM035146.1 coordinate 43,256,031, forward strand.
TACTGTGCCGCAAGTCCAACACATCCATCGAATTTCTCATATCCACCTCCAATGCAACAAGAAGAAAATTCAAGGTAGAATAAAGTCATGTCAAACAGCATACCAGACTATGAAGAGATGATGATGAGTCAGGAGTTATCAAGCCAAAATCTTAACAAACTGATGGAACAACTCATTAACTCCTCAATGAATGGTCCTCAATACATGGATTTTGAAACTGAGAAAGATGACTCAAGATTGGAGGATTTGTGGTTCAAATTTGTAGCATCAACTGAGAAGAAGATGATTACGCAAGAGATGTTAATTCAAAATCTTCAGTGTCAGATGGATCTAATGTTCGAAGTCTTGAACAATCGTCCTCCAAACAATTGGTGCTATGACATGGCCGATGAAACTGATGGAGAGACAGAAGTGTGCATGCCACGGAGTGAACTGAAAGGAGTGAACATAGATGAGACAACTGGGGGTATGGAAAATGAAGAACATGAGCTGACTTGTATAATACCCCAAGTGCCTTCTCAGTTAGAGTTGAAAAATTCAATGAAATTTGCACACCCATGTCCCCTTGGTAGTCACATCCAAAGCAAGATTTTTTGTGATTATGAGGCCTCTTACAAACCATGGGGGACTGAGGAAGAGATAATAGAAGAAGAAAATCATGTTATACCTGTCAGGCCTCAATGCAAAAATCTATTCACAGATACAACGGGAGAAGCACCTGGCATTGCAGTGGAACTAGGGACATCATGTATAGGAAATATGCTAGGTGGCTTCAATTCACAGACTCTCATGATGGGGAACCTACATACACACATAGAGGTTCTAATGGATGGAGGGTTCTTATCTTATCGTAGAGGAATCGGATAGCGGTGTCAAGAAAAGAGTCCAGCTAACGAACTATAAACCGAGCGCTAGATGGGAGGCACCCCATCCAATCTTTCTCCCTCCTTATTTAATTCTAATTTACATTTCCATATTTAGTAGATGTTAGATAATGGTAAGTATTAATAATGATTTGATTGTTTCTCCTCTCAGGTTCAATACAATTGCTGCAAGAATTCAGCATCAAATAGAAGTCAAAAGCTAAAGCGCCAGAGTCTGTGTTCGGCGTGGCGCATCAACTACAAGCCAAACTGCGGTAGTGCGATAACTTCGATCATAAAAAAAATTGTTGAATTTTTAGAATTTCTGACTAAAGCGTTTGGACAGTTAGAAGTCCACACTCAGTTTCCAACCATAGAATATCTCAAACTTAGCCATCGCCTGATATACCATCAGATCATGAGGAGGGGAACGGAGATGACATTTCTAGTTAGGGGAGTATTCTTTCACGTTTAATTACAATGAGGGAATTGTTTATTTTAAGTTTGGGGGTATTGAGTTGTAGTGAGTAGTTGTTGCATAAAGTTAGTTGCATATAGTTTGATTGCATATTTAAGTTGCATAGTAGGGGGTTTTAGTACAATTTTGTTTTTTTTATTAGTTTTCTTTTGTCTTGATTACTTAGTATGTGTTTAGTTGCATAACATTGCATAATCCCAGGCTTTTAGTTAGTTGAATTCTAATTTGGCCAATGATGACATAGAAATTTGATAGATTTTTGAATTTAGTTGATATCTTGAGCTTAGTTATAATTTTATACAGGATATAATTCATGCTTGTTGTTTAGATGTTACCAGGTAGCACGACAATGTTCCTATTTGCTTGTTGGTTAAGATTAGCATGCGTGTCTGCTGAGAGGAAAATGTTGTTTTTAATGATAAAATTGTGTAGGAAGTGAGTAATAACTATGAAGACACTTAAACTCAAGTTTTGGGGAATGCATGGGTATGCTTTCTTTATAAAAAAATATATAAAAAAAATATTGAATAATTACTGTGGCTAGTCTTGTTTGGGGCCTTTGTTACTTGAGTAGAAATGCGCTTGCAGGGGATTGTCTCTACACCTAAGCCCTACTAAGGTCTTAATGGTGCAGGAGTCGTTGGTTGAAAGCTTCGCTAAAGGGGTAGCCTTTGTTAGCCTAATGGAATGAGACATTGCATTGAGACATGGAAATATATATATTTAAAAATAAATAAAAAAAATCAATAAACACTGCGGGAAAGTGCGAAAATCTCCCCGTGAGTAAAAATAAAGCAGAATAAACCCTTTGTTGAACCTTAGCTTGTACTGATGTGTTGGTGTAGTTGTTATTTCATTTGTATGCATAGTTCTTGGTTTGAACCTCGCTTTTTTTCTTTCTTAAGCAGTATAACATTTGAAATCCTCACCTTTTTCAAGCTTATATGTGAACACATTACACACACAACATCTTTATAGCAGGTTAGGATTATATGATTGTATGTCATTATGCCTTTAGCTTAGTTTGATGCTTTGTTCTTGAATCTTGATATTTCTATGAGGCATATCTTATTGGAATTCTTAACATGGCTGGAAATCTGGGACTCATTATCATAGTAGCGTAGCTTGCATAACATGTAGAATGCATTATGTTGTGTTGCTTGGGGACAAGCAACGGTTTAAGTTTGGGGGTATTTGATAAGTAGATTTTATATACACTTATCCGGTATCTTTTACTTGAATTAGTTGCTTATATTTATGTGTCTTAGTTACTTTTCATGCATTTTGTGTTCATTTTGTAGGTTATACATTTGGGAGCGGTGTGAGCGACTATTGGTAAGGAAAAGCAAAGAAAATGCAAAGAAAAGGTAATCCGGACATCATTTGGGCATTCATGTTACTTCATGTTCTTGGCTTGTAACTTAGACTACATTGTAGAGCGTCTTCGTAGCTTTCCAGAACATCTTGAATCGCTCTAATCGGAGTTCAGATGCAAGAATTATGATCGTTGTACCAACGGATGTCAAACTTCGCTGTTTTGGTTAGCCATTTTCATAGCAGTCCCTTCCATCTCGATTTCAACCTTCATCCGGCCAGAATTTCTCAATCATCAAAGAATAAAAGATGTAGATCTCGTCGATATCTTCGATTTGATAGGTGGCGGGTCCCATAACTCTTCCCGAATCAAACGTTATGGCTATTTTACCAGAGAGAGCACTGCTGCAGAAGAAAATCACCCGTTGGGCAGGCGCTGACTTCTGATAACAAAAAAGACGCGATTTTCGACTTCACTTGGCGTGGTAGCATAACTTAGAGCCAATTTCTGATGTGGCGCAGCGACTTAAGTCTTGACCAAAGTTGACTTTTCATTAAACAGTGCAATTGAAGCGTAATTGAGAGGGGGATTCAATTAGGGCTTATATATTAGACATATTTTCATCATATAAACATATTCCACCCCTTGGGGGCTGAAGCTATTGTCTTCTTCTCTCTCTAATTTCAATAATAGAATAGAGTAGATTAGTGTAGGTATTTTCTAGAGTTGATTGGATTGGAGACTTGAAGCAATTGAAAATCATTAGAGATTCAACATTGGCTCAAGAGAACAGATTTGCACTACAATTCTCTATCCTCCTTTTCTCTTTGATTGCTTCTTGTATCTCATGATGTGTCTTCAATATGTGGATAATAGCATTAATTCAATTATGACTTAACTTCTATTCTGAGATTGCAATGGATTCTATGGATTAGTTATTTCTAATATGTTTCATTGTTAGCCTTATTGATTTCTATGGATTTGTCTATTAAGATTCATGCTTAATTGCTTAGTTGATTGGCCATCAATTACTGTGATAACCCATATGAACTTGAAAGACGAAGTATGGGTTTAGATCTGATCTTGATAGCTTGTGATTGTATATTCTACGTTGTGATGGGATGTATGATTTGTGCTTAGGATAGACATATACCGAAGCACCACTCGTAGTCAATTGAGAACTTAGAATTAAACCCTAATTATTTGTAAATCACATAGACATATAGTGATTTAGGTAATGTGAGTGTTCATGTGTATTCTATCAATTATGGATTATATGTGATATGGGTATGGTGCATTGAAAGATGGCTATACTTTACTTTAGTGTTCTCGACTAACAAACTGGTACAATTAGTTTGGCTTAACATGAAATGTATGAATTTAAATGAGTCAATAGATGAAATTGTAATCTCAGGTTTTCGTTATCTAGTCTCACTCTAGAAGTAGTTAGGTTTATTTAATTTCATAGTTTAAATATAAGATATATTGTCATTCGTTTAAATAAGACTGAAATGGTTATGGGTTAATGTTTGGTAAACTTTATTAGTTAATTCAATGTGGATCGATACTCGACTTACTATGTATTACTTGTTGACGCATGTATAATTGCATGAGTTAGAGCTCTTTTGTTAGTCTTAAAAAATAGGCAACAAACGCCAAAGCAAACTAACCTGCTACCTGATGGCTTTACCTGCTACTATTCACACCCACCACTTTTGAAAATAAATTCCAGCACATTTTATTTCTCACCAACCAAAAGTGGGGCCCACCATATTTTTAATAAAAATAGTACTTTCCAAAACTTTAATAATTCATAATAAATAGCCCTTTTATCAGAAAAAATCAAATCTCATGTCTATCCCATAGGAAATTAAATTCTCTACAACTTTGTAAGTTTAAGTTTTTCCAAATTCCAAACGAAAAATGCCCGAAATCCACACACGAACGATTTTTAATACCTTCATTTCGATAAAATATTGATAAAATACCTCAACATTAATTCTTTTATTTATAACCAGAATAAATATATCCATCACTTATATCCACATAAAATAAATATTTCCTTATCATATAAATCAATAATTAATTATTCACAAATAATATTATAGAATCACAATTATGACAACCAGGTCGTTCCCAGGAAAGAGTGGGCTTTCCGATAAGAAATTCTCCTTATTGGGGCGCAATTAGGTGACCAAACCCCTTTCCTAGAAAGAACTTCCTTAGACATTGCCAATAATGCTATCTAACAATATTATTCAAATAATATGAATTATTGATCTGATAATGGAGATAATGTGCAGTGACAATTATTGAACAACAATAATATAAAATAACAACGAAGCAATTATTTAATCAATAAAATAAAATATTGAACCGTAATTACTGTAACAATTATTGAGTAGTGCCTTCTTACGTAAGAATCAATAATTCAAAAATACTGTGCAATATCGTGTGCTATTGTGCAACCACGCGTATTACTGTATTTTTAACCACCGGGTATTCCAACAGTGTTAAAGTTAACCATTACGCTGTTATTTATAAAAACTCAAACTTGTCATTTTATTCATCCGATAGTTAACCGTTATGGGGCCCACAAATAGCTGCACCGTCGTACAAATATTCCCCGACAGCAAGAATATTTCACGACCAAACGAATATTCCCCGACAAAAATGAATATTTTATAACCACTTGCTTATTTTGCAAAATTTGCACATTTCACCCATAACCAAAGTATTATATCAAATTAACACCTTATTAATTCAAAATAATGAATAAAGGAAATTCAATTTTATTCATTAAAAAGTTGTCGTCTTACAACCTCCCCTCCTTATGAAATTTCGTCCTCGAAATTGACGTACGTACCTGGTGTTTCGAAAAGGTGAGGATACCTCGCTTTCATTTCTGATTCCAACTCCTAGGTCATTTCTTCAATAGCATGGTTTCTCCATAAAACCTTAACTTGTGGTATAACCTTTGTGCGTAGGACATGCTCTTTCCTATCCAAGATCTTAACAGGTACCTCCTCGTACGTTAAATATTCCATTATCTAAATCCGGTTCTAACTCAATAATGTGGTTCGGGTCTTTCACATATTTACGAAGCATAGATATGTGAAAAACATTATGAACACGAGACATGTTTGGAGGTAATGCGAGTATATAGGCCACATTTCCTATTCGGTCAAGAATCTCAAATGGAACAACAAATCTTGGATTGAGCTTTACTCTTTTCCTGAATCTTGTAACTCCCTTCCATGGAGCAATACGTAACAATACATGATCCCCAATATTAAATTCCACGTTCTTACGATGAAGATCCACATAACTCTTTTGTCGATCATGTGCCATTTGTATACGTTTTCGGATCATTTGGATCTTCTCTGTAGTCATTCATACCAACCCTGGTCCCAACAACGTTGCTTCACCCACCTCATCCCAGCATACTGGAGAATGACATTTTCTTCCATACAACGCCTCGAATGGAGCCACACCTATACTTGCCTGATAACTGTTGTTGTAGGAGAATTCCACCAATGGTAGGTACTTATCCCAACTCCCTTTGAAATCTAGGACACAGAGTCTTAATAGATCTTTAAGAGTTTGAATAGTCCTCTCTGATTGCCCGTCCGTTTGAGGATGGTATGTTGAACTGAATCGTAAATTTGTGCCCATAGCTTTCTGTAAGCTAACCCAAAATCGTGAAGTGAATCTTGGGTCACGATCCGAAACTATGGATACTGGCATGCCATGCAATCTCACAATCTCATTCACGTACATATGAGCAAGACGTTCAAGGGAATAAGTCTCCCGTATAGGCAAGAAATGAACAGACTTGGTTAATCTATCAACAATAACCCAAATTGCATCTATGCCTTGAGAAACCTTGGTAAGACCCATAATAAAATCCATAGTAATGTGTTCCCACTTCCATTTGGGAATCTCAAGTGGTTACAATGGACCCTTTGGCACTTGATGCTCCGCCTTTACACGTTGACAAGTTAAACACCTCGAGATAAACTCTGCGATCTATCTTTTCATATTGCTCCACCAAAATGTATGTCGAAGATCATGATACATTTTGGTACTCCCAGGATGGATTGCAAATGGTGTGTTGTGTGCCTCCATCATGATTCTATGATTCAAGTCATAATCGTTAGGAACACAAAGTCTGGATTTTACTCAAAGTATTCGTTCTTCATCGATTCTTGTTTCTGGAATAGCACCTTCTTGCACTTTCTTCTTCATACACATCAGCTCCATGTCCGTAGCTTGAGCAACTTTAACTTTATCGATTAAAGTCGGTTCTACTCGTATGTTTGATATCATCACGTGGGTACTTGGAGCCTTTACGTCTATTTCCATCCTTTGCAAGTCATACAAAATGGAACTTTATGTTAACAACATTGCATTCGTACCCGCATATGATCTTTTACTCAATGCGTTAGCTACCACGTTTGCTTTTTCAGGATGATATTGGATGGTATGATCGTAATATTTCAATAGCTCGAGTCAACGTCGTTGCTACATGTTGAGTTCCTTTTGGGTGAAGAATAATTTGAGGCTTTTATGATCTGTATAGATCTCCACTTTCTCCCCATACAGGTAGTGCCTCCACATCTTCAACGCGAAAACGAATGCTGCCAACTCCAAATCATGAGTAGGATAATTCCTCTTATATTCTTTGAGTTGTCGCGAGGCATAGGCTATAACTTTCCCATGTTGTATGAGAACACATCCTAACCCTTTGCCTGAAGCATCACTGTAGATAACAAATCCATCTGAACCAGATGGTATTGTCAGAACAGGTGCCAAAATGAGTCTCCTCTTGAGTTCTTGAAAACTCTTCTCACTATCCTCGCTCCAACCGAATTTTATATCTTTACGAGTCAGCTGAGTTAACGGAGTAGCGATTCGAGAAAATCCTTCCACGAATCTCCGATAGTAACCAGCTAAGCCCAGAAAGCTACGTACTTCGGTCACCGACTTCGGGGTCTCCCAACTTTGTATGGCTTCAATCTTCGCCGGGTCTACAGATACTCCATGTTTTGACACCACATACCCAAGGAATGCTACTTCCTCAAGCCAGAACTTGCATTTCTTCAGCTTGGCATATAGCTTGTTATCGTGAAGCCTTTGTAGTACCAGCTTCAAATGGCGCTCATGATCTTCACGGCGTTTGGAATAGATGAGGATGTCATCAATAAAGACAACAACGAACTGATCCAAATATTCTTTGAACACACGGTTCATCATATCCATGAAAGCAGCAGGAGCATTAGTCAATCCAAAAGACATGACTGAGAATTCATAATGCCCATACCGAGTTCTAAGGCAGTCTTCGGAATATCCTCAGTTTTAATCTTCAGTTGATGATATCTAGAACGAAGATCGATCTTTGAAAAGAATTGTGCTCCTTGCAACTGGTCAAACAAGTCATCAATGAGAGGTAGCGGATACCTATTCTTGATGGTGACATGGTTCAATTCTCGGTAGTCAATACAAAGTCGCATACTCTCGTCTTTCTTCTTTACGAATAACACAGTAGCACCACAAGGAGATTTACTAGGACGAATGAAACCGATGTCCAATAACTCCTGTAGTTGGACCTTTAAATCCTGAAGTTCAATAGGAGCCATTCGATATGGGGTTTTAGAAATGAGCTTTGTACCAAGTTTAAGGTCAATACAGAATTCAACTTCACGTTCTGGGGGTAGACCAGGAAGTTCTTCAGGAAATGCGTCAGGAAATTCACTAACAATAGAAATATTATTTAAATCTGACGTGTTTTTGTTCAAGTCCATGACATGGGCTAAGAAAGCTTGACATCCGTTTTTCAATAAACGAATAGCTTTATGGCTTGATATGGCAGTGATTGACTTTAGTTGTTTGGTTATTTGAATTCGTATAACAGGTTGGTTAGGAATATGAAAACTAACAACCTTACGAAAATAATCAATTTTAGCATGATGATTGGTTAACCAATCAATCCCTAAGATCACATCAAATGCAAGTATTTTCAATGTAATAAGATCGGCAGGTAATGTTATGGTTCCAACTTGAATCAAGCAAGATTTATAAACAGTAGATGCAATTAAAGTTTCTCCTAACGGAGTCTCAACAGATAAGTCAAGGTCTAATTTCTTCGGAGTCAAGTTCAAACGTTGAGCACAAGTAGGAGAGATAAAAGAATGGGTAGAATCGGTATCTAATAAAGTATTAACTTCGCAAGAGTTTATGATTAGCTTACCCGTGATCACCTCGTTTGGGTTCCTTGCATTTTGGGCAGTCACGATAAACGCCCTTCCAGGAACCACCGACTTTGACTTGTCCGGGACAGCCTTTGGAGTCTCCATCCCCATTGAACTTGGTTTCGCAACAAGACAATCTCTAGCTATATGACCTTCCTTTCCACAGTTATAACACACCTTGGATTGTTGTGGGCAGTTTGGGCTGATGTGTCCCTCTTTCCCGCATTTATAACAAACGATCGATGCTCGTTCTCCTCCCCTAAAAATAGTTGATGTTTATGCTGACGTCTTCACGTTATCCTTGTTGTACCTTCTCTTCTTAAAATCTCCTCCAGACTCGCTTCTTTTATTTTCATGGCCACGATTACCACCAGAGTGGTTACCATTTTTGTCCGAATGTTTTCCTCCCCGTTGGTTGTCATTGCTACGATGATTGCTGCCACCGGTATGACCCTGGTTGTGGTCCCTTGGTTGAACATACTCATTATCTCGCTCTAATAATTGAGCCTTGTTTACAACATCTGAATATAAAGAAAATTTATTAGAGATAAGATATTGTCGAATCTCGGGTTTTAGACCTCTCAGAAATATCCGCGTCATTCGTTCCTCATCCTCTACCAAATGAGGTGCAAACTTGGATAACTCAGTGAACTTAGCCTCGTACTGAGACATAGTCATGTTGTTTTGTTCTAGTCTGATAAACTCTACCTCCTTCATATGACGAATACTTTCAGGAAAGTACTTGTCATTGAACAGTTTCTGAAACGTTTCCCAAGACATGTTGAGTGCGGCTGGCTGGGTACGCTTCACAGACTCCCACACGTAGTTTGCCTCACCACGAAATATAAAGGTGGCGAATGGAACCTTTTGTTCCTCCGTGCATCTCAAGACATGAAATATCTTGGTAATTTGCTTGACCCACGTTTTCGCCATAATCGGATCCGGCTTTCTCGCAAATTCTAGTGGTCCTAACTCCTTGAACTGTTTGGTTGTAACAAGCCGCGCATTACTATCTTTTCCACCCATATTTTGTGTACGAGTCTCCCTCGTCTGATTTTGCATGAACTGCAAAATGTGACGCCCCCAAATTTGGGTATCTTCCAACCCGACAGATGGTGTTCCACTGTACTAACATCCATACAATCATTCCATTGAAATACAACAAAATGAAAGTAATTACTATCTTCTTATTACAATCAAAGTATAATCCTTCCCAGGTTCATAAACTGGTTACATCGTTCATTTTTCATAATGTATAATACATACAAACTTACTAAACTATTACACAATGCCTAAGCATCCATCTTAGCTTTGCCCTTATCATTCTTGGCATTCACAGTATGTTCATCTTTAGCTGCAGTTATATAATTCAAGCAAGAAGTGAGCATGACAGCTCAACAAGTTTAATCAAGGATAACAGGAATACCACATTCATGAATTATACAACAATTCCAACATAACTGAACAATAGTTATGAAGTATTCTGAATCAATAATACTTTAACAGTTCATAACATCAATTCCCAAAGTATAGAATAGATTAGGAATTCTTAACCGGTCGATAGACCATGAACAGTAAATTTCAGTTTTCATACTTAAAAAGGAGTCCACAGCACTAAGGCCATTCATCCGTATAACTTACGAGCACTTCTAGGTGATCAGCCTATAGTACTCTATGTTGATCAACATTCATTCATTAAACGTATTTATGTTTAATATTTTTGGCAAACTCGCGTGCCCATCGAATAATCAATGAAAAATACTTTTGTTTGTTCTTAGACAAACCTTACCTTCACGTCCGTACTAATTACTTGGCATATGATAGCGTTAACATTTCTATATAGAATGATATGAATAATAATCAATCTATATATTACGAATAGTCTAGCCGAGTTAAAATATGGCATCAACTCTTTCATTAAAACAAGTCTTGCAATTCAGTTCAACGAATCACATAAAACTTGGCTAACATGGAAGTCAGACAAGCGTTAAGAAAACTTGCCTTTCAGCGCCTTCAAATAACTTACTTGACTGATCACAACCTTTACAGAATCTACATGATATGTTCACATAGCACACTGTATTTAGCTATCGAACAACTATTCACATTGTTCCTACAAGCTTCTTTCTCTTCTATGTTTGTGTTAACTTAATATCTTTATTAAAGTCAACATAACTTATTACCCTTCGTCATGGTGTATCACTCTATTGACGTTTATTAACCGGACTCAAACATCGTTGATAAAGTACCAACTTTGTTCATTGTACATATCTTGTTAACATGCATTACATTCCTAAGTTTCATACTCTATACCTTAGTATAGGTAATATAGGATTAGTCTTAATACTTTCTTTGAGTATATAAACTCAACTCAAGTAGGTCTCAAAATAACTGAAGTTCAAAACCTAAGTTACTATCAAAAGCGAACTGTTGTTGCACATGACATCAAAAGCATTCTAGTAAGTATTGTTGCGCCACTCTCCAGAGGTTTTGCCCGGACATGGCGTTGCGACGCGAGTCCATGAACAAACTCTGGCGCTGCGGCGTGGCCTTTTTACACTACGTCTGGCGCCGCGGCGCCAGACCTCAGCACCAGATTCTCAGAAATTTTGAAAATCTGTGTGAAATTCCCAGGACCGTAACTTCTTCGTTATAAGCCCGATTTGGTCCGTTCAAAAGCCTACACGTCATAAATGACATACCCTACACGTTCATATAAGAATTCAACACTTTCGAATCCGTTAACTCAAAATTCACTATGTAGTTCATTTTCTAGACGTTCGAAAACGTTAATGAGCGTTCAATGCTCGTTTTCTTCGTTTTAAGTCGGAATCCGATGATTCTCAATCCCGCAACTCTTAATCACCCTATCTCACATGTTGACATTGAAAACCAACATTTTCAAGTCTCACGGCAACTTTCGACTATCAATTCGGAATTTTTACGTTTTCGACGTTTAACGTCTATTTCCGTAGAATTCGCCATAACTTTGTTACTAAAGTTCTCTAAGCCAAATCACATGGAATACTCCATGGATTTCATATCTACATCCTAACCAAACAAGATGCATATACTAACGTATTGATGGAGCTCAATCGATCAACAATCGATCTCCACTATCAATATTTTCATGGTTCAAAAACTATATCAAACCTTATTATTTATATAATCTCATGACTTATAGAGATTGAATCTATGGTAAGTCATCTTTAATCTCTCACTCATGACATATACCACCCCTTCATGATTCTCTAAAATGAAAGAAAATCTAAAAGAGATGGAGATGAAAGGTAAGGATTATACCTTAAGAACTCTTGGTTTTCTTTATTGGAAAACTTTAAGATCAAGCTTCCAAAGTGTATGTTTTGCAAGTATAGCTCTCTTTCTCTCTCAATATAATCTGGGTTGGTAATTGAAAAACTCTCAAATGGCCAACCTTGCCTTCTTATTTATAGGAAATGAGAATGGAGGGCAATTTGGACATTAAACCCCACCTCCTTACTATTCATGTGTGGTCACCAAGTATCTTACTTGGTGACCAAGCCTTATGCTTGTAGTCCACACCAAGGTGGCCGACCCACCTTCCTTTGTGACATCCCATGGGTTGCCCCATGGGTTTTACCCATTGGGTGACCCACCGGTTCGACCCACGGTTCGGTTTTAATGAATTAGGCTTAACTAAATAAATATTGGGCCTTGACTTGGACTTAACCCATCCATCTCATTGTGCTTAGTCTTTCAATTGATTGGGCTAATCATCATCCAATACAAGTGAATTACTCATTGATACATAGATTAATCTTATGATACGCATCATATTCTATATGTATAATTCACGTATTCCCTTCATATACCATACTTACAATAATCGTATTGTACCTCGTATTTACTCAACGTATTATACATAGATACCAACTAGCATCACCAATTGTATAACACTTGAATTAAACCTAACGCCATTCCTTCTACGCATATTATTTCCTTCTCGGAAATCAATATACTCAACCCTTAGGTTTTAAGTCCGGCAGCGAAAGCGCATTTTTCATAAATGAAATATTATCGATATTCCAACTCGTCACGATATTCTATCATTACGGCGTTTCCGAATTTCAAAATAATTCCCCTAACATAAAAGCGGATGAATAGTGTTTTTACTGAAATTTCTCGAAAACAATTATTATCGTCTTGGAAATTCCAAACAACTATTTCTAACACGAGCCGCGAATACTAACCACTTTAGCACATTCTAGATCATAGAACGACCTTCACATAGCTTACTCACAAAGAAATCAATTATTTTCATTTAATTCACATAATCAAATAAAAATTTAATTGTCATAAAAATCCGATTTTCTCAGGTGTTACATTCTCTCCCCCTTATAAGGATTCAGTCCCCAGAATCTTAGCTTATAATTACATAAAAAAATGAGGAAAATCTTCCTTCATTTTACTTTCGAGCTCCCACGTTTCTTCTTCAGCATTGTGGTTTCTCCATAACACCTTTACTGAAGGTATTACCTTAGTTCTTAAAACTTGTTCCTTCCTATCAATAATTTGAATTGGAAGTTCCTCATAGGACAAGTCCTTCTCTATCTGAATAGATTCATATTCTATCACGTGTTTATAGTCCGGTTTATAAGGGACTTAACATCGACACATGAAACACATTATGAATGCGTTCCATCTCTGGAGGTAAGGCTACTACATACGCTACCTCCCCTATCCTTTATAAAATCTCAAAAGGTCCTACAAACCTTGGACTTAGCTTCCCTTTCTTTCCAAAAAGTATCTTCCCTTTCCGAGGCGATACTTTCAAAAAAACAAAAGATCCTACATCGAATTCTCTATTCTCTCGGTGAGGATCTGCATACTTCCTTTGCCGGTCTTGAGCCAATAACTAATCGAAATCGATATTAACTCTACATGTATCGCCGTCTGGCTTTGAACCATTTCAGGTCCCAACATCCGACGTTCACCCACCTCATCCCAACACAATGGAGTTCGGTACTTCCTCCTATACAACGCTTTGTAAGGCGTCATGCCTATACTAGCGTGAAAACTATTGTTGTACGAAAATTCCACCCACGGTAGAAATTCGTCCCAACTCCCTTTGAAATCCATAACGCAAGATCTTAACATATCTTCAAGAGTTTGAATTGTTCGCTCACTCTGACCATCCGTCTGAGGATGATACGCCGTACTCAATCTTAACTGCGTTCCCATTTGCTCTTGCAAACTTTTCCAAAAGTTCGATGACAATCGTGGATCAAGATCTGACACGATCGATACAGGTACTCCATGTCTGGAAATAATTTCCTTGACATACTGCTTAGCTAACTGATCTAGGTTATACCTAACTCCTATTGGTAGAAAATGAGCCGATTTCATTAATCGATCCACTATCACCCAAATAGCATCGTATCCTTTTCTGGTTGTTGGAAGTCCCACCACAAAGTCCATCGTGATGTGCTCCCACTTCCACTCTGGAATTTCCAGCGGTTGTAACAACCCGCTCGGTCGTTGATGTTCAACCTTAACTTTTTGGCAAGTTAAGCACCTACTAACATATTCTCGTTATCTCCTCTTCATATTCGCCACCAAAAGTTCTAACGAAGGTCTTGATACATCTTCATTACTACCGGGGATGTATCAGTACCTCGCACTATGGGCCTCCATCATAATTTCTTCTTTTAATTCGGGATCATTAGGAACCCAAATTCTTCCCTCAAAACAAGTAATCCCTCCTTATCGAGGTTATACTGGTCTTTTCTTCGTCTTGATTCTTTTACGCATCCGCTTGCACTCCTCCTTGCTCAATTGTACTCCCCTAACCCGGCTCCACTATGGTAGGTTGGGTTTCCATGGAAAATAACATCTCTACCGCTTCCGCCGGTAACTTAACTTCTAGCTCCATTTTTGCCATCGCTGTTACCAACTCATTTTGAGTTGTTAACATTGATAATTTCTCTCTACCCTTCCTACTTAGCGCATTGGCTACTACATTTGCTTTCCCTGGATGATATAAAATATCACAATCATAATCTTTTATTAACTCTACCCACCTTCTCTGTCTCATGTTCAACTTCTTCTGTGTGAAGATATATTTCAGACTTTTGTGGTCCGTGTATATCTCACATTTCTCACCATAAAGATAATGTCTCCATATCTTTAGGGCAAAAACTACAGCTGCCAATTCCAGGTCATGAGTAGGATAGACCTTCTCATAATCCTTCAATTGATGTGACGCGTATGCAATGACCTTGCCATGCTGCATGAGCACGCAACCTAGTCCTTTATGCGAAGTATCGCTATACACTACAAAATTCCCTGTATCGTCTGGTAAGGACAATACCGGTGCCTCACTTAACCTCTTCTTTAACTCTTGAAAATTGTTCTCACATGTTTCAATCCACACATACTTCAATCGACTTTCTTTGACGATTTGTTAATGAGTAGCTAATTTAGAAATGTCAGGAATGAACCTTCTATAGTATCCCGCTAACCTTGAGAAAACTCGAACCTCGGTTATGCGTTTAGGTTGTTCCCATTCGTTAATCGCTTCTACTTTTGCGGATCTACTGAAATGCCATCCTTATCAATACCATGCCCTAGAAAGCGCACCTTCTTTCAAGCTAAAATTCACACTTTGTGAATTTCAGCATACAACTCTCTCCTTAGTAGTGTCCAACACTATTCTTAAATGTTCGAATGATCTTCTAGCGTCTTTGAATAGACTAGAATATCATCAATGAACACTACGACAAACTTGTCCAAATATTGTTTGAACACTCTGTTCATCATATTCATAAATGCAGCTGGCGTATTAGTCAACCCAAACGACATTACCAGAAACTCGTAATGACCATAACGAGTTCTGAATGTCATTTTAGGTACATCCTCCTTCCTTACCTTTAATTGATGATACCCCGTGCGCAAGTCTATTTTAGAAAAATACTTTGCCCCTTTCAACTGATCAAATAGATCATCGATCCTGGGCAAAGGGTATCTATTCTTAATCGTTAACTTGTTCAACTCTCGATAGTCGATACAAAGTCTTAACGACCCATCCTTCTTCCTTACAAACAACATTGGTGCTCCCCAAGGAGACACACTTGGTTGAATGTACTTCATGTCTAATAGTTCTTGTAATTGAACCATTAACTCCTTCATTTCGACTGACGCCATTCGATATGGTGCCCTTGAAACTGGTGCCGTTCCCGGTAACAGATCAATTACAAACTCCACCTCCCTGTCCGGTGGAATACCTGGTAACTCCTCCGGAAATACATCCACGAACTCTTGCACAACAGGTATCTGATCCAAGGATGTTCCCACTCTTTGGGTATCCACCACGTGGCAATGATAACCTACACAACCTTTTCTCAACATCTTCCTAGCTTGTGTCATAGACAGACAACAAGAGCGTCTCGGTGAATTACTACCGAAGAACACTACCTTGGTTTTCTTAGAAAGCCGAAGGTTTACACTTTTCCTATGGCAATCTATAATTGCCTCATGGTGATGCATTACTAGATGCCGCTCACTGTTTATAATTTTATAATATGATTTTAAAATTATTGTCAACGTAATAATAACCTATAGGGTCACACACATAGAACGTAATTTAAAAGGGAATTAGTTTAAATTTTAAGGATTTAAATATATTAATATGATTAATAGTATTTAACTCACGAATTTAAATTAAAAGGATAATTTGTATATATGTATATTAATTAAGTAAGACTTAATTAAGAGATATATATATAAATTCGGATTTTATGAAATTAGGTTTTGATTAATACCTTTTAACTACTATATATATGATATATAGCAGCCAGTTAAAAGAATAATCAAAAACAAAAACCCTAGCCGCTCTTAGAGAGAGACTAGAGAAAAGCGATTCGAAAAATCCTCATCCTTGGTGGCTAGTACCGCGATACCTTCTTTTTGCAGATCGTAGGGCGATTCGTGGAGCGTTAAGTGTGGATACCGTAGGACGCAGATTCGATTCGAAAGGCGTTGGAGATTCGAATTCGCATCGTTTAATCGTTTTCTTAATCCGGTATAATTTCTAACCACCGAATTAAATTGTTTTTCGCATGGATCCTGTTTAGGGTTTGAATTTGGTTTAAATTCTTCTATTTTCACCGTATGCGTTCGTACAAAACCCTACAAGTGGTATCGAGAGCTACTTGCGAAAAAGATTAATTCAGATTACGTGTTTTAATTGTATTCGATATATATGATATATGATGATGCATGTGTCTACCGATATAAAATTGAATATATGATATTCCGTTGTATATGTATATTCGTAATATATATGATGATATCGTTAATCGTATCTTTAATCGGTGGAATAACAATATAACTATTCTAATCGGATTAGAAGCATGAAGAATCGTTTTAATATGATTAATCAAACCGGAAATATATGATAAATTCAGGTGTCTTTGTTATTCGTTTTAATATGATTAAATCGAAACTGGACATATATGATTTGTTATTATGGGTGTTTTGGTGGATTAAAATGTATGATTCTGAAACTGTTTCATAGATTCGTATGGAAAAATTCTGCAATACAAAATGTAGTAGCGCACGATGGTCGTGACCCCAATATGTTATATATAGTTTTCTTTAATTATATATAAATTGTTATGTACTTATTGTGATATGCATGGTGCACAGTTATGGCCTTTTGACCCATAGGTTAGTGGTTTTTGGTTTTGAAATACGGCTTGCATGTCGTGCCTTTCTATAAATTCTAATGTAATATTCTCTTCTCATCTAAATCCCCTCGAATGTAACTCGAGGTTTCTTTATGTCATGTAATAATCTGTAATTGATGAAGATGTCAAGATGGAGAACACAATGGAAAGATGATGATGGAGAGGAGGCACATGCTTGAGGAAGATCCAAGGAAGCTATTTATTTTAAGATCTTTTACCACCTTAGATTGACCTTCAATCTTTCATTAGCTTGAAAAGATTGACAGTGGATTGGGCCATAACTGTGACACATTTAATTTTGCACTTTATTTATGCTTGTATGCGATATGATATGATTAATAATGTGCATGTTTAATAAGATTAAAATTGGTGAGATCTATTTTTTTAATACAATCCCTCATTAAATTATTAAGTCTAAATCAGATGCCTTCCAATTAATAACAATCATCAAGACCTTGATCAATAGATGTAGGTTTGCCAAAGCAAAGTGCTCTATTTATCTAGGTAAGATGCGATAGGATAATTGTGATATCAAAACTGTTAAAATCATTGGGCCCGACTTAACTAAGTTATCTCAATAGGAATGTGGACTTAGAGGCATAGAGTTTGGTTGGTACCATTAGATGGACTAGAAACAAATGTTGTTTACCAAACTATCCAGGAGTTATATATGATATAATTGACAAGGATTTGTCTACCAAAATAATTATGTTTTGAGAGAATAGCCAAAGCTAACTTAAGGCATAATGAAATATGGATCTTGGCTCACTAGAAAGATTTAATAGAAAATGCTTTCCGAATTAATGGTGAGGGCTATTAATTTGAATAAAATAGTGGGAGGTATATTTTGAATGTACTATTATCAATTACATAATATCAACTCGCAATTTGACTTATTATTTTTTGCACTTATAAATTGTAGATATCAATGGCAAACAACAACAACATAAACAGTCTTTCATTACGATGGGTCCTTGAAAAGGACAAGTCGAGTGGAATTAATTTCCTTCGATCGGGCATAGAACTTGAGGATTGTCCTCAAACAAGAGCGTAAGCTATATGTCCTTGATGGGCCCATTCTGCAAAGACCAGATTGTCTTTGCTCACGTGCAGTGGAGCATAATGCTTACAAGAAGAATCAAGATAATGCTCGGACGTGAGTTGTGTCATGCTAGCAACCATGAACGCCGAGCTTGAAGCAAACATGAGTTGATGGATGCTTATGAGATGATCGAGCATCTCAAGAAATTGTTGAAGGGCATGCTCGACAGAGAGGTATGATACAAGCAAGGCGTTGTATCACTGCAAAATGGGTGAACGTGATCCAGTTGGTCCACATGTGCTGAAAATGATTGTGTATATTGAGTACCTTGATAGGTTGGGTTTTCCAATCACTCCGGAAGCCCAAACTTTTCTTGTTTTACAATCTTTGAACAACAGCTACTCTCAATTTGTTATGAACTATCTTATGAATGAAATTGAGAAACCCCTTACTGAGTTGTTGAGCATGTTAAGAACTGCCGAGAACAACATGAAAAAGGCAGGACCAGCTCCCATAATGATGGTGCAAAAAGGGAATGCTAAGGGAAATTGGAAAGGCAAGAAGAAAATAGGATCTAAATCTTTTGCCAAACCCAATTCCAAAACCAAACAGGCTTTAAAACCTAAAGGTGGGGTGGCTAAAGAAGGTGAATGTCACTTTTGTGGAAAACCTGGACACTGGAAGAGGAACTGTCATGCTTATTTGGATGAAGTGAAGAAAAGGAAAGGAAGCACGACTTCTGATTCAGGTATATATGTTATAGAAGTCAACTTGTCTACTTCTACATCATGGGTATTGGATACTGGATGTGGTTCTCATATTTGTGTTAATGTGCAGGGACTTCAAAGGAGTAGGACTTTGGCGAAAGGAGAGGTTGACCTACGAGTTGGGAATGGAGCAAAAGTTATTGCACTGGCCGTAGGAACTTATCATTTATCTTTGCCCACTAGGCTAGTTTTAGAATTAGAAGATTGTTATTTTGTGCCTGCTATAAGCAAAAACATTATTTTTGTTTCTTGTTTGGACAAGAAAGGTTTTTCATTTATAATAAAGAATAATCGTTGTTTGTTTTACTTCAATGATATTTGTTATGGTGTTGCACAATTGTTTAATCTGGCCTCAATATTCTTGATTTAGAAATGCCTATCTATAACATAAATACAAAACGATTTAAATCAAATGATTCAAATCCGACATATCTCGCTGCTTTGTCGTTTAGGCCATATAAATGAGAAACGATATCCAAACTCCATAAAGATGGGTTCTTGGATTCATTTGATTTTGAATCATATGAGAAATGCGAGTCTTGTTTATTAGGCAAGATGATTAAAGCCCTTTCATTTGGACACAAATGAAGCAAGCTAATGATGTATTGGGACTTATACATAGTGATGTATGTGGACCCATGAGTTCGTTAGCAAGAGGTAGGTTTTATTACTTCATTACATTTACTGACGACTTTAGTAGATATGGATATGTGTATCTTATGAGACACAAATCCAAATCCTTTGAAAAGTTCAAGGAATTCAAGAATGAAGTTCAAAACCAATTTGGCAAAAGCATAAAAGCCCTTCGATCCGATCGAGGAGGTGAATACTTAAGCCAAGACTTTGATGACCTTCTAAAGGAGTGTGGTATTATATCACAGCTCACTCCACCTGGAACACCGCAATGGAATGGGGTATCTCAGAGGAGGAATCGAACCTTGTTGGACATAGTACGATCAATGATGAGTCATGCAGATCTTCCAATAAGCTTCTGGGGTCATGCCCTAGAGACAGCTGCATTCACACTTAACCGTGTTCCTACAAAGACGGTTCAGAAGACACCATTTGAGGCGTGGGACTGGGAAACGTCCTAGTATATCGATTCATGAAGATTTGGGGTTGCGAGGCGTTCAGAAACGCGTCCCGGATTACGACAAGCTCGGACCCAAATCGATAAATGTAATTTTATGGGATACCTAAAGGAAACAAAAGGGTATTATTTCTACAAACCTTCTGAGAACAAAGTGGTTGTTTCTCGAACTGGTCTTTTTCTAGAAAGAGAATTTGTCTCTAAAGGAAACAGTGGGAGGAAAGTAGAACTCGAAGAAATTCGAGAACCACAAAATATCATTGAACCTGAGTTGGAACGTGAACAGGAACCACAAGAAATTGTGGAAAGTGAACCTGCTCAAATTACACAAGTCATTCGTAGATCTAGTAGGACACGCCAAGAGCCTGAGAGATATTATGGATATCTTGTGACTCAAAATGGCGATGTGATGCTCATAGATCAAGATGAGCCTGCTTCCTACCAATAAGCTATGAATGGACCAGATTCTGAGAAATATCTTGAAGCCATGAAATCTGAGATGGATTCCATGTACACTAACCAAGTATAGACTCTGGTTGATCCACCCGAAGGGGTAAAACCAATCGGGTGCAAGTGGGTTTTCAAGAAGAAAACCGACATGGATGGTAATGTACAAACCTATAAAGGCCTACTGGTAGCAAAAGGTTTCAAACAAATTCAAGGTGTTGACTATGATGAAACCTTCTCTCCAGTTGAAATGGTTAAATCCATCAGGATCTTACTGGCTATTGCAGCTTTTTATGATTACGAAATATGGCAGATGGATGTCAAAACTGCTTTCCTTAATGGAAATCTCCTTGAAGATGTGTATATGACACAACCTGAGGGTTTTGTAACTCCAAAGGATGCTGGAAAGGTATGTAAGCTGCAGCGATCCATTTATGGATTAAAGCAAGCCTCTTGGAGTTGGAATCTTCGATTTGATGAAACAGTCAAAGAATTTGGCTTTATTAAAAATGAAGATGAACCTTGTGTATATAAGAAGGTTAGTGGGAGTCACATTATATTCCTAGTATTATATGTTGATGACATATTAATTATTGGGAATGACATTCCTTCCTTACAGGCTGTAAAAACATGGTTAGGAAAATGTTTCTCCATGAAAGATTTGGGCGATGCTGCCTACATTTTATGTATCCGGATCTATAGAGATAGATCGAGAAAAATGCTCGACCTAAGTCAAAATACATATATTGATAAAGTGTTGAAACGGTTCAGCATGCAAGAGGCGAAAAGAGGAAACTTACTCGTGACTCATGGTGTAAAGATCTCTAAGGCCCAATGTCCTAAATCACAAGATGATGAGGAGTGTATGAGAAAGATCCATTATGCTTCGGCAATTGGATCTATCATGTATGCAATGATATGTACTGTCGTCAGGATGTCTCGTATGCTTTGAGCATGACGAGAGATACTATCGAATCGGTGAAGGTCATCGATGGTGATCAAGAATATCCTCAAGCACCGAAAAGGACTAAGGATTCATTCTTGGTATATGGATGTGAAGACGAATTGGCGGTAAAAGGGTTACACAGATGTTAGTTTCGATCGACAATGATGACTATAAGTCTCAATCGAGTTTTGTGTTTTGCCTTAATGGTGGTGTGTTAGAATGGAAAAGTTTGAAGCAAGAGGCGATGGTGATTCTACAAATGTAGGTGAGTATATTGTCGCTTCTAGTGCAAACCCAAGGAGGTCAGATGGATTAAAAAGTTCATCACTGAACTTGGTGTTGTTCCAACCATTGTTGATTCGGTTGCTCTATACTGTGATAATAATGGAGCCATTGCACAGGCTAAGGAACCCAGATCTCACCAACGATCCAAGCATATACTTAGGCGGTACCATCTCATCCGTGAAATCATTGATAGAGGAGATGTACATATAGGAAGAGTGCCAACAGATGATAATGTTGCAGATCCACTGACCAAGGCTTTGTCGCAGCAGAAGCACGACGGTCACACTAGTTCCATGGGTATTAGATACATGAGTGATTGGCTCTAGTGCAAGTGGGAGACTATTAGAGTTTATGCCCTAGAGGCCAATTATTTGATATAATTGCTTAACGTTTTGATATTATATTTGATTGAATAAATATATGATTTTATTATGGTTTTATTTACTGCGTAATATAATTGTTAACATAATAAAATTCCTTAGAATAGTGATACAAATTATATAGTTTCAAGTATGTGACTTGAACATGAGATTATATAATTACAATTAGTATCATTGTTCTTAAATGTCCCTAGTCGAGTATCATTGTTGATGGGACAACAATGATGCATTGAGACTAGTATGTGGATTGACTGATGACCAAATCTCATTGGTCATAAATATATGAGATATTAAGTCAATGCACAGTACATGTTAGAGAACGATGTATCGGGATGCGGACCCACCATGAGAATTCTATATGGAGCATTATGCGAAGTGTCATTAGAAATTCTCATAGTGACAATGATGTAATGGTCCTCCGACCTGAAATCGCTATATTACTACACGAGAATTTATGTACTTTTCTATGAAATGCATGGCCATACTCAAATAGTGATTTGTTTCATATAGTCTACTCATTGATCAAGAAAACTCAGATTAAATTATGAAGAGTATGACACATTCCATGACTCGAGTTTAATCTAGGATATTAAGGTTAAAAGGATTAAATTACATTGAAACATTGGTCACGAAAAAGGTTGCATCGAATCATCGATCTTATTATTACTTGGGTAGCAGTGATGCATTACTAGATGCCGCTCACTGTTTATAATTTTATAATATGATTTTAAAATTATTGCCAACGTAATAATAACTTATAGGGTCACACACATAGAACGTAATTTAAAAGGGAATTAGTTTAAATTTTAAGGATTTAAATATATTAATATGATTAATAGTATTTAACTCATTTAATTTAAATTAAAAGGATAATTTGTATATATGTATATTAATTAAGTAAGACTTAATTAAGAGATATATATATAAATTCGGATTTAATGAAATTAGGTTTTGATTAATACCTTTTAACTACTATATATATGATATAAAGCAGCCAGTTAAAAGAATAATCAAAAACAAAAACCCTAGCCGCTCTTAGAGAGAGACTAGAGAAAACAGTTTCAAAAATCCTCATCCTTGGTGGCTAGTACCGCGATTCCTTCTTCTACAGATCATAGGATGATTCGTGGAGCGTTCGTGTGGATACTGTAGAGACGCAGTTCGTTCGAAAGGCATTGGAGATTCGACCGCATCGTTTAATCGCTTTCTTAATCGGTATAATTTCTAACCACTGAATTAACTGTTTTTCGCATGGATCCTGTTTAGGGTTTCGAATTTGGTTTAAATTCTTCTATTTCTACTGCGCATTTCTGTGTTGAAACCCTACACATGGTTCACCAACCAATCCATACCAAGAATTACGTCGAATTCTTTTAGCCTTATCGGTACCAAATCTACCGATAACTTATTCCCTCTAATTTCCACGCAACAATCCTTAAGAATATGCTCAATGGGGATTATCTCCTCGTTTGCTACCTTAACATCTAAAGGTATAGGTAACTTCTCAGGGATTAAACCTAATCGTTTAGCGAATTCACATGCTATAAAAGAACAAGTAGCTTTTTGAAGTCAAATAGCACATAAGCATTTATCTCATTGACAGGAATGATATACCGCTACCACATCCGCATTGATGCAACCGCATCTTGAGCAGTCATATTAAATGTATGAAATGAGGGTCTACCCATCGATGGTGTTAGTCCGAAGAATGGCTAATTTACCACTACCAGAACTCTTATTCCCCTCTAAACCCTTCTTTGGGCAATTCCTTGCCATGTGGTCCATTGACCCACAGACAAAACGCCCCTGGTTTTTTCTTAGGGTTAGGACAGTTGGGTGACAAATGCCCCTCCTGCCCATAGTTGTAGCATACTGCTTTCCCCTTTAAACAGACTCCCATGTGAGATTTTTCGCATGTCTTACATGCTTCCGTTCTCCTTTTGGGATCTCCCTGCTTTACCCCAATATTCCCGGGATTAAAACTCTTTCTCTTTGGCAAGTTGCCGCTTCCGCTAGCAACTTCCGCCTTATTACCCCCTTCTATCTTACTCTTAATCTTCCGC
Organism: Panax ginseng; assembly: GCA_020205605.1. Taxonomy (NCBI): domain Eukaryota; kingdom Viridiplantae; phylum Streptophyta; class Magnoliopsida; order Apiales; family Araliaceae; genus Panax; species Panax ginseng. Next base: position 43,280,687 of record CM035146.1, read on the forward strand.
TCTTTGTGGTATTGAGACAAAGCCTTACCACCACCCTCAGCAATTATCTCCTTCTCCAGAATGGTCCCGTAGGAAGAACTCTGGAAAACCGATATTCTACTGTAGAGCTAGGGTTTTAAGCCCTGCTCAAATTTGTGCGCCTTCCTTTCCTCTGTATCCACCTGATGTGGAGCAAATCTCGACAATTCGTTAAACTTGGCGGCATACTGAGGAACTGTCATATCCCCCTGCTTAAGTTCTAGGAACTTAATTTCCATCCTACCCTGCATGCTAATAGGGAAATAGTTCTCGAAGAAAACCTTCTTAAACTGTTCCCACGTAACAACCTCTGTCCTAGCCCCACCACAGTGAGCTTCCCACCGATGAGTTGGCTTCCCCTTCATCATGTAAGTCGCGAAAAGAAGTCTTTCGCCTCACATCGCTTGTTATCACAAACGCCTTTTCAATCTCTTTAATCCATGTGCGGGCTTCTAGTGGATCCGTCGTTCCTCGGAACTCGGGAGGACCCACACTTTTAAAGTCCTTAAAGGTAGTTATTCTTGCTACCCCAGGAGCTACAGGAATCCCACCCCCCACTTGGTTAAATGCAGCCGTTAATAAATTAACGAACTCTTGCATAGGGTTGTTAGGACCCCCCTAATTTTCATTATGAGACTCGGCCTCTTGGTTCCGTTTTCTCCTTCTCTGCGGCATAATTCTGATTAAATAAATAAAGCTTCGTTATTATTTATTTAACTACTCGGTTATCATTTTAAATTAACAACAACCATTCATACCACAACAAGCATGTTAATTAAAACTTCATTATATAACTATGTTTTCATAGTCAAAACTATTTACATCATGTTCCCTTAGCCAAAAGCTATTACATAATATCCCGCGATTGCCTTCTATAAAAGTTGGGATTTACAAAAAGACTACCCTTAGTTATATAAAAGAGGGTTTTACATCACTACTTATATACCAAAAAGATCTAGCGATCTACTAACACTGTCGAACGGCATTTTCATATTTCTGATTTGCAAGAATCGACACAATATCTCGACTTATGGTATGTCGAGTCTGCCCGGACTCAATAGAATAACAAGCAATTTTCAGCTTGAAATCCTCATGAGCGCATTCATGGATGTATGACATCCTAGCTATTGCTCAAGGACCTCATCCTTATAGTTATGAGCCTTATCAGTCATAAGCACTTTTTCATCGTGCTCTGACTCAAAGTCTGCCTCTACAGATTCTTTTGCCTCATATAAAGGCGAGTTATTTCCTCAACGTGCCTCTCTCAAATGCACGCAAGTGCACATTCCTATCCAACACTGCCAGATACAATGCTCTAGTTGCATCTAGAGATGCTGGCTCCTGAGTAGGTAACACCGTTTTAATCAATGTCACCTCCATTTCCTCCTCCATATCTAGCATCTTGTTAAGGTATGATGCTAATCCCATAGTCTCCTCAGAGTATTCCTCCTCAGAGATGTACTCCTCAATGTCTGAGTCTTCTAGTACAACTATCGGTACCTCTACCACTGGCATTGGTACAATCTCAACTTGGTTAACTGAGTCCTCACTTATCATTTCCACGTTTCTAAACATCAAGCTATCGATTGACATCTACAAACACATAACACGTTGATTAGTACATAATACACAATAGTATAAGCACAAATCACATTTAATATCTTTAAGATTAATTTTCATTTTTTAATTCTTTCGATACTGAGTTATCTCAATATCTTCTTAATTCAATGCACTTAAATTTCATTCCTCGGACTTTACCTTCCTTACGAGGTTATTAGCCTAAGGTTTCCCCCCCCTTAAGTTTTATAACCTAAGGCTTTGATACCAACCTGTGACGCCCCCAAATTCGGGTATCTTCCAACCCGACAGATGGTGCTCCACTGTACTAACATCCATACAATCATTCCATTGGAATACAACAAAATGAAAGTAATTACTATCTTCTTATTACAATCAAAGTATAATCCTTCTCAGGTTCATAAACCGGTTACATCGTTCATTTTTCATAATGTATAATACATACAAACTTACTAAACTATTACACAATGCCTAAGCATCCATCTTAGCTTTGCCCTTATCATTCTTGGCATTCATAGTACGTTCATCTTTACCTGCAGTTATATAATTCAAGCAAGAAGTGAGCATGACAGCTCAACAAGTTTAATCAAGGATAACAGAAATACCACATTCATGAATTATACAACAATTCCAACATAACTGAACAATAGTTATGAAGTATTCTGAATCAAGAATACTTTAACAGTTCATGACCTCAATTCCCAAAGTATAGAATAGATTAGGAATTCTGAACCGGTTGATAGACCATGAACAGTAAATTTCAGTTTTCATACGTGAAAAGGAGTCCACAACACTAAGGCCATTCATCCGTATAACTTACGAGCACTTCTAGGTGATCAGCCTATAGTACTCTATGTTGATCAACACTCATTCATTAAACGTATTTACGTTTAATATTTTTGGCAAACTCGCGTGCCCATCGAATAATCGATGAAAATACTTTTGTTTGTTCTTAGACAAACCTTACCTTTATGTCGGTACCAATTACTTGGCATAGGATAGCGTTAACATTTCTATATAGAATGATATGAATAATAATCAATCTATATATTACGAATAGTCTAGCCGAGTTAAAATATGGCATCAACTCTTTCTTTAAAACAAGTCTTGCAATTCAGTTCAATGAATCACATAAAACTTGGCTAACATGGAAGTCAGACAAGCGTTACGAAAACTTGCCTTTCAGAGCCTTCAAATAACTTACTTGACTGATCACAGCCTTTACCGAATCTACATGATATGTTCACATAGCACACTGTAATTAGCTATCGAACAACTATTCACATTGTTCCTACAAGCTTCTTTCTCTTCTATGTCTGTGTTAACTTAATATCTTTATTAAAGTCAACTATTCACATTGTTTCTTATATTACCCTTCGTCCTGGTGTATCACTTTATTAATGTTTATTAACCAGACTCAAACATCGTTGATAAAGTACCAACTTTGTTCGTTGTACATATCTTGTTAACATGCATTACATTCCTAAGTTTCATACTCTATACCGTAGTATAGGTAATATAGGATTAGTCTTAGTACTTTCTTTGAGTATATAAGCTCAACTCAAGTAGGTCTCGAAATAACTGAAGTTCAAAACCAAAGTTACTATCAAAAGCACTGAACTCGCGTTGTGGCGTGACATCAGAAGCATTCTAGCAGCCATGCTTGGCCACTCTCTCGAAGGTTTTCGGGACTTGGGACATGCCATGTACGAGTCCATGAACAAACTCGTACGTACACAGTCTCTAGATTTTTTATTTTCTCCGGCCATAATCGGGCGCTACTGGCAGGGTTTTTTACACTAATGCGGCAGCGCTGGCTGAACCTCTCAGCACCAGATTCTCAGAAATTTTGAAAATCTGTGTGAAATTCCCGGGGCCGTAACTTCATCGTTATAAGCCCGATTTGGTCCGTTCAAAAGCCTACACGTCATAAATGACATACCCTACACGTTCATATAAGAATTCAACACTTTCGAATCCGTTAACTTAAAATTCACTATGGAGTTCATTTTCTAGACGTTCAAAAATGTTAATGAGCGTTCAATGCTCGTTTTCTTCGTTTTAAGTCGGAATCCGACGATTCTTGAACCCGCAACTCTTAATCACCCTATCTCACGTGTTGACATTGAAAACTAATGTTTTCAAGTCTCACGGCAACTTTCGACTACCAATCCAAAATTTCTACATTTTTGACGTTTAACGTCTATTTCCGTAGAATTCGCCATAACTTCGTTACTAAAGTTATCTAAGCCAAATCACATGGAATACTCCATGGATTTCATATCTACCTCCTAACCAAACAAGATGCATATACTAACGTATTGATGGAGCTCAATCGTTTATCAACAATCGATCTCCACTATCAATATTTTCATGGTTCAAAAACTATATCAAACCTTATTATTTATATAATCTCATGACTTATAGAGATTGAATCTATGGTAAGTCATCTTTAATCTCTCATTCATGACATATACCACCCCTTCATGATTCTCTAAAATGAAAGAAAATCTAAAAGAGATGGACATGGAAGGTAAGGATTATACCTTAAGAACTCTTGGTTTTCTTTCTTGGAAAACTTTAAGATCAAGCTTCCAAAGTGTATGTTTTGAAAGTATAGCTCTCTTTCTCTCTTAATATAATCTGGGTTGGTAATTGAAAAACTCTCAAATGGCCAACCTTGCCTTCTTATTTACCTCCTTACTATTCATGTGTGGTCACCAAGTAAGATACTTGGTGACCAAGCCTTATGCTTGTAGTCCACACCAAGGTGGCCGGCCCACCTTCCTTTGTGACATCCCATGGGTTGCCCCATGGTTTTTACCCATTGGGTAACCCACCGGTTCGACCCATGGTTCAGTTTTAATGAATTGGGCTTAACTAAATAAATATTGGGCCTTGACTTGGACTTAACCCATCCATCTCATTGGGCTTAGTCATTCAATTGATTGGGCTAATCATCATCCAATACAAGTGAATTACTCATTGATACATAGATTAATCCTATGATACGCATTGTATTCTATACGTATAATTCATGTATTCCCTTCGTATACCATACTTACAATAATCATATTGTACCTCGTATTTACTCAACGTATTATACATAGATACCAACTAGCATCACCAATTGTATAACACTTGAATTAAACCTAACGCCATTCCTTCTACGCATATTATTTCCTTCTCAGAAATCAATATACCCAACCTTTAGGTTTTAAGTCCGCTGGCGAAAACTGCGTTTTCCATAAATGAAATATTATCAGATATTCCAACTCGTCACGATATTCTATCATTACGCGTTTCCCGGAATTTCAAAATAATTCCCCGAACAGAAACGGATGCATAGTGTTTTTACGGAAATTTCTTAGAAAACAATTATTATCGTCTTGGAAATTCCAAACAACTATTTCTAACACATAGCCAGAATACTAACCACTTTAGCACATTCTAGATCATAGAACGACCTTCATATAGCTTACTCACAAAGAAATCAATTATTTTCATTTAATTCACATAATCAAATAAAAATTTAATTGTCATACAAATCCGATTTTCTCGGGCGTTACACAAAAAGCTTCTAAACATCCCTTCATTCATCATTTGTTCGGTAGTGTTGTTTATAGGAGGAATATTGCCTTCATGTTGCACGTTACCCTAGGTGGTGATTAAAGGTGTCTCCACGGTCTCATTCACTCCATTGTTAATATTTCCAGTTGCTATTCTCAAATACTGACACAAAACAAGGGTTAATTAACAAATTAACATATCACATATTAACCATATGCTTTGACTGACCAAACAAATAAACGTAGGTATGACACACTAAGGGAGGATTACTCGTCTCTCCCCTCCTAGTTCTATTCCCCGATCTCCGCAGAGACCATATCTCTAAGCTTTGATACCAACTGTGACGCCCCCAAAATAGGTATACATCACCCATTCTGAGTCGCTAAATACATGGTACAGAAACAAATATAATGTGACACCCCCAAATTCGGGTATCTTCCGACCCGACAGATGGTGCTCCACTGTACTAACATCCATACATTCATTCCATTGAAATACAACAAAATGAAGGTAATTACTATCTTCTTATTACAATCAACGTATAATCCTTCCCAGGTTCATAAACTGGTTACATTGTTCATTGCTCATAATGTATAATACATACAAACTTATTAAACTATTACACAATGCCTAAGCATCCATCTTAGCTTTTCCCTTATCTCTCTTGGCATTCACAGTACGTTCATCTTTAACTGCAGTTATATAATTCACGCAAGAAGTGAGCATGACAGCTCAGCAAGTTTAATCAAGGATAACAGGAATACCACATTCATGAATTATATAACAATTCCAACATAATTGAACAATAGTTATGAAGTATTATGAATCAAGAATACTTTAACAGTTCATGACCTCAATTCCCAAAGTATAGAATAGATTAGGAATTTTGAACCGGTCGATAGACCATGAACAGTAAATTTCAATTTTTATACTTGAAAAGGAGTCCACAGCACTAAGGTCATTCATTCGTATAACTTACGAGCACTTCTAGGTGATCAGTCTATAGTACTCTATGTTGATCAACACTCATTCATTAAACGTATTTACGTTTAATATTTTTGGCAAACTCGCATGCCCATCGAATAATCGATGAAAAATACTTTTGTTTGTTCATAGACAAACCTTACCTTCACGTCCGTACCAATTTCTTGGTATAGGATAGCGTTAACATTTCTATATAGAATGATATGTATAATAATCAATCTATATATTACGAATAGTCTAGTCGAGTTAAAATCTGGCATCGACCCTTTCTTTAAAACAAGTCTTGCAATTCAGTTCAACGAATCACATTAAACTTGGCTAATATGGAAGTTAGACAAGCGTTAAGAAAAACTTGCCTTTCAAGTCTTCAAATAACTTACTCGATGACCACGCCTTTTACGTAATCTACATGATATGTTCACATAAAGACAATCGTAATTAGCTATCAAACAACTATTCACATTGTTCCTACAAGCTTCTTTCTCTTCTATGTCTTTGTTAACTAAATATCTTTATTAAAGTCAACGTGTCTTATTACCCTTCATCCCGGTTTATCACTCAATTGACGTTTATTAACCGGACTTAAACATCGTTGATAAGGTACCAACTTTGTTCATTGTACATATCTTGTTAACATGCATTACATTCCTAAGTTTCATACCATATACCTTGGTATAGGTAATATAGGATTAGTCTTAGTACATTTATTGAGTATATAAACTCAACTCAGGTAGGTCTCTAAACAACTGAAGTTTAAAACCTAACTTGGTCAACTTTTTTTCATGTAACAAGTGGTTGGCATGGCATTTTTTTTAGTGGTATTTGCAGTCATGAAGTTACTGTGGTATTTCTCGTAGTGAGTGCATCGCCTTCTTGGCGCACCACACTTTGTAATTGGTTTTGGTGACGCCAGCGCCGAGTCTGCACCGGTTAGCCAAACCAGCTTTTGGTTTTCTAACAAAACTCCCGACTTCCTAATTTGTTCGTTTACATCCGAATTGACCCATTCAATTCCTACAAGTCAGAATTACATCCTTTACGTGTTTATATAAGAATTCAACACTTTGAATCCAATTAACTCCAATTCACTATTGAGTTCATTTTATATACGTCAGAACGTTAATGAGCGTTCAATGCTCGCGTTTTCTTCGATTCTAAGTCGAAACAAGCGATTCTTGAACCCACAACTCTTAATCACCCTATCTCACGTGTTGACATTGAAAACTAACGTTTTCAAGTCTCACGACAACTTTCGACTACCATTCCGAAATTTCTACGTTTTCGACGTTTAACGTCTATTTCCGTAAAATTCGCCATAACTTCGTTACTAAGGTTCTCTAAGCCAAATCACATGGAATACTCCATGGATTTCATATCTACCTCCTAACCAAACAAGAAGCATATACTAACGTATTGATGGAGCTCAATTGTTTATCAACAATCGATCTCAACTGTCAATATTTTCGTGGTTCAAAACTATATTAAACCTTATTATTTTTATAATCTCATGACTTATAGAGATTGAATCTATGGTAAGTCATCTTTAAATCCTCACTCATGACATATACCACCCCTCCATGATTCTCTAAAATGAAAGAAAATCTAAAAGAGATGGACATGAAAGGTAAGGATTATACCTTAAGAACTCTTGGTTTTCTTTCTTGTAAAACTCTAAGATCAAGCTTCCAAAGTGTATGTTTTGCAAGTATAACTCTCTTTCTCTCTCAAATAATCTAGGTTGGCAAGTTGAGAAACTCCCAAATGAATCAACATATCTTCTTATTTATAGAAAACCATAATGGAGGGCAATTTGGACTTTAAACCACCACCTCCTTACTATTCATGTGTGGTCACCAAGTGACCAAGCCTTATGCTTGGCTTCCACACCAAGGTGGCCGGCCCATCACCCCATGTGATATCTCATGGGTTGCCCCATGGGTTTTACCCATCTGGTGACCCACCGGTTCGACCCACGATTCGGTTTTAATGAATTGGGCTTAACTAAATTAGCATTGGGCCTTGGTCATTCAAATGATTGGATTAATTAATAATCCAACTCCAATGAATTAGCCATTAAGTCTTAACTTAATTCTATAATACTAATCGTGCCACATACATGCAATTCACGTATTATCTCAAAGATACTACCCGCATAATAATCGTGATTGTATCAGATTTACTCAACGATTATACATAGATAATAAATAGTATCACCAAATGCATAACACTCGCCTTAACCCTAACGCCATTCCTTCTACGCATATTATTTCCTTCTCGGAAATCAATATACTCAACCCTTAGGTTTTAAGTTCACAGGTGAAAACTGCGTTTGTCATAAATGAAATATTATCAGATATTCCATCTTATCACGATATTCTATCATTACGCGTTTCCCTGAATTTCAAAATAATTCTAACGAAAACGGATGAATAGTGTTTTTATTTGAAATTTCTCAGAAAATAATTATTTTCGTCTTGGAAATTCCAAACAATTATTTCTAACACGTAGCCAGAATACTAACCACGTTAGCACATTCTAGGTCATAAAATGACCTTCACATAGCTTACTCATAAAGAAATCAATTAAATTCATTTAATTCACATAATCAAATAAAAATTTAATTGTCATAAAAATCCGATTTTCTCGGGCGTTACATACAACCTAAGTAATACAATTGTCGTGCAAAATATGACAACACATATACTGTGAGTTTGAATACAAATATTGTATAATACACAGTATACCAACTCAAAAGGAGTCCTCATTACAATTATTGATACATTATTTTACAAAATAGTGAGGACTACTAAAATAACTATCCTGAACCATCACTCCAAACCCCGGCTAATTCCTGATATGTTCTCACCTCTTGAGAAGAAAAATGGAACAAAAAGGAAAAGGGTGAGCTCAACTAGCCCAGTAAAGAATATTATGACTACGATAATATACAACTAATTATCATTAGTCTTCAACAGGGAAAAATCTGATAGAACATAATAGACAACAAGTTTTAGATCAACAATCGCAATGAAATAAAGAATCCATTAGAAGAGTCAAGTAGAGAATGAATTCTACTATCTTCTAAGATTTAAAAGTCCATCATCAATATTTTATCCCTGTAACATCAATCAATATACATCTTGAATCAAGTATTCATATTTGCACAACAGGCCAAAGATATTCATTTGTATCACCAGTTGATCATGTTCATCTCAACACATGTTCATCTTTGCACTATGGGCCAAAGATATTCATCAGTTAATCATTCATCTTTGCACTATAGGCCAAAGATATTCAGTAATATCATCATTTAGGACTGAGGATGATGAAAAATATCTTAAAGAAAACAAATCCAGTGAGATAAAAGATCAAAGATTAGGGATTCGTACTTTAGTTTATCCAAGTTTAAAAATACCTTATAATAATCAATTGTGAAGCATAATTCTAAAATAAAGATCAAAATATGGATACAATCAAAGATAGTAACCATAATAGACATCTTGGACAAAAAGGAGAAAATTTTATTTTTCGGTGAATAGTGTCGTATACGTGAATAGTAACCCCGACAGAAAAAGGTAGAAATTCCACAATAACATCCATACCAATATTTCGGTATAATGATATTGAAAGAATAACATCATTATGAAGAAAATAACATCCTTACCTCAAAATAATAAAGATTTCCGATCGGAATATCTGAGATAATATTTGAAAGAAACTTGCACTGATGAATAGCAACTCACAAAGTATCTAAATACTCACAAAATACGCTCGATAAGAGAGAGAAAGAGAGAAAACTTGTTTCTGGTGTGATTTTCAATTCTAACTAAGCACCCTATTTATAGGAAAATGCTTAGAACGCCATAGCAGACTAACCTGCTGCCTGATGGCTTTACCTTCTACTATTCACGCCCACCACTTTTGAAAATAAATTCCAGCACATTTTATCTCTCACCAACCAAAAGTGGGGCCCACCATGTTTTTAATAAAAACATTAATTTCTGAAACTTCAATAATTCATAATAAATAGCCTTTTATCAGAAAAATTCAAATCTCATGTCTATTCCATAGGAAATTAAATTATCTTCAACTTTGTAAGTTTAAGTTTTTCCAAATTCCAAACGAAAAATGCCCGAAATCCACACACGGACGATTTTTAATACCTTCATTCTGACAAAATACTGATAAAATACCTCAACATTAATTCCTTCATTTATAACCACAATAAATATATCCATCATTTATATCCACATAAAATAAATATTTCCTTATCATATAAATTAATAATTAATTATTCACAAATAATGTTACAGAATCATAATTATGACAACCAGGTCGTTCCTAGAAAAGAGGGGGCTTTCCGATAAGGATTTCTCCTTATTGGCGCGTAATTAGGTGATCAAACCCCTTTTCTAGACAGAACTTTCTTAGACATTGCTAATAATGCTACCTAACAATATTATTCAAATAATATGAATTATTGATCTGATAATGGAGATACTGTGCAGTGACAATTATTGAACAACAATAATATTAAATAACAACGAAGCAATTATTGAATCAATAAAATAAAATATTGAACAGTAATTACTGTAACAATTATTGAGTAGTGCCTTCTTACGTAAGAATCAATAATTCAAAAATACTGTACAATACTATGTGTTACTATTCAAGTATTACTGTATTTTTAACCCCCGGGTATTCCAACAGTGTTAACGGTAACCATTACGCCGTTATTTATAAAAACTCAAACTTGTTATTTTTTTCATCCAACAGTTATCCGTTATGGGGCCCACAAATGGATGTGCCTTCGTACCAATATTCCCCGACAGCAAGAATATTCCACGACCAAACGAATATTCCCCGGCAAAATGAATATTTTATAACCACTTGCTTATTTTGAAAAATTTGAACATTTCACCCATAACCAAAGTATTATATCAAATTAACACCTTATTAATTCAAAATAATGAATAGAGGAAATTCAATTTTATTCATTAAAAAGTTGGGGTCTTACAACGTAGAAGAATGAAAGTATTTCAAAGTGAATGTGACTAATATTTTAAATGATAGGAATTAGGATTATTCCTATTATTCGAGCTACTTCATAACCTTTGTTCGGTTATTGAAGTCTTACACGAATGTTTAGATTCTTGAAGTTGTTTGTTCAATTGCTATGAATTGTTGGGCAATTAAATGCTCACACTTATTTTAAATAAAAACAATTTCAGCGAACGATATTAGAAAGAACTTAAGGATCCCGTAAAGATCAAGTTGGTCGGTATCCAGATGAAGTGCCATTTAGTATGTGAATGAGCGTGAAGATCAAGCGAAGACTTATAATATAGAATAGTTTAATTGACCTATACATTAGTTTAATGAACTATTATGTATCCTTTGTGGCGAATGAAAGTCACTCTTGTAAGATGTAAAGAATAATGTAACCATCATTATTTGTATGAACGAGGTTATAAGGTAATAGAACCTGGGATTTGAGAATGTATGTTGTTATATTTAACTATATAATGATGTATGTTTGGAAAAAGATGGAATCGTGACGTACGGAATCCGGGTGTGAAGATAGATCGGATTTCGGGGTGTTACATGCACTGCCACGCAACTAGTCCAAAGAGCCTTCTGAGTTTTCTAGTTGGTGTTGCAAAAGCCAGGACTATACATGGGGTCGGCATGCCATGCCACATTGGCTGCAAGTCTCTTAAAAATTCTTCTCTACCTTCTTTCCTTCCATAAGTTCCAGTTCCAATTCCCAATCAATGTGACCTACATAAACACATAAAAATGCATCAAAAGAAACAATAAACACTTGATAATAGTCAAGAATTCAAACTTTAACGCATCTGATTCGTAGGTATATAACACGCACTCATTAAATACCCCCATACTTGAACATTTGTTTATCCACAAGAAAAACAAAAACAACAATACAAACTACATGACCTACCTACAAATCAAGAAATAAACCAACATATTATCCATGTGACAACCTGAATTTTCAAAAATTATTAAAATGAGAATTTAATAAATAAAATTTTTATTATGATATGTGTTGATTTCAAATAAACATATATGTGTTTTGGAATATGTGATTTGGTGTGAAGAAATTATTTGTGTGTATATAAAAGGGATATATATATATATATATATACAGTCCATTTCTTAAGCTCACCCTTATTGAGCTCACCCCGAGCTCACCCTGCCTCTTTTTTTTTTAATAAAAAAAAACATAACTAATAAAAAATGTATAATAATTTTTGGAATTGAAAGTTTTTTTAAAAAAAGTGTTTTGGGTGTGATTTGGGTACATATAACAAAAGCAGGTGTTGCATGCACCGTATAACACCTGCTTTTGTTATATGTACACCAAATCACACCCAAAATACTTTTTTTAAAAAACTTTCAATTCCAAAAATTATTATACATTTTTATTAGTTATGTTTTTTTTATAAAAAACGCAGGTGAGCTCAAAGAGTGAGTTTTAAGATCCTCTATTTATATATATATATATATATATATATATATATATATATATGTGTGTGTGTGTGTGTGTGTGTGTGTGTGTGTGTGTGTGTGTGTGTGTGTGTGTGTTCATATATATGAAAATAAGATTTAATAGTTAATTAAACTATTAAAGAAATTGAAGGAAATTAGTTATGAAATGGAATATAGAAGTGAAGTTAATCAATTAATTAATAATGATTAATTGAGATTAAGTTAAAATGTTAGTGGCAGGCCTTGAATGACAATGGAGTTACTATGATTTAGATTTCATAAATGATGTGGTTAATTCACTTAATTAAAATAGTGAACTAACGAAAATATATTTGTTTTAATAAAATAAAAAAGTTGATATATTACATATAAATATGATACGTTAATGTAATGACCTAATATAGTATATTATGCCAAATGATTATATATTGACTATGAGATGAGAAAAAACCAATATAACTATAAAAAATATTAGTGTTAAGATTAATAAATTAAATTAATATTTAAGTTGTAACTAAATGCATAGATTAAAAAATTATCTTGGGACAATTTATTGAAGGAAAGAAATTAAATAATTATACATAATAATTATATAATTTATTAAAATAATTAATGGAATAAATATTAATTATTTTAATAAAAATGATTATTTTAATAGAGATGTTTATTCTAATTATGAATGTAACTTCATAATTCGTATGAGATATAATTGGAGAAGTGGAGTTGGCTAAATAATTTAGTAGGTTAAATAAAAATGTACTAGCCAATTAAAAATAAAGAAGAAAATAATTAGACCAATTAGAGAGAGGATGTAGTGTGAAAACTAATCATATTGTTGAGAAAACAGGCGTTGAGAAAGTCAAGTGTCTAGACCTTTCCTTTTCTCTCCCAATAATGATCTACAGATGTAATAAACGAATGTAAAGGTTACATATTCTGGAAAAGAAGGGAATAATGTATTAATCGATATAAAAGTCAGGCTGTGTTCAGTTATTTATGAATAAAGATTGTATTTATTGAGATTAAGGTAGTAACGTGACGTACCAGTTTCGAGGTTCAAGGGACCCGAATTTGGGTGCGTTATAGTTGTTAATTTCATTTGTTTTGATGTAGTTAGTGTTTTGGAAGTATTTGATCTACGAGAGGAAGAGCATTGTGATAATGTGGACATGTTATTGATTAAAGAAGATCAAACGTGTAAGTTTCTAGGTTGTATTATGACAAGTTTACAAGGAGCTACGCCACTTTGAGCATCGCTTGAAGGAAAATATTTACAAGTTGTTCTTGCCCATACAAGGAAAATGCCAAATGTTGTTGTGTTCTTGGCGGGAGTTGGAGTTTTTGATGATTTTATTTATATATTCATTTGCAAGTTGAGAATTGAGATTATGTTTTATTTGATGCTATTGACTTAGTTTGTTTTGATGTAGGATCAAATTTGTGGATAAATCCTTTTCAAGAGGAGGGGATGATAGATTTGAGGACAAATCCTTTTCAAGAGGAGAGGAATGATACAATCCTAGTTAGGCTCTCATCAAGCGGCTCAACTCAAGTTCCAAGGATTCATAAAATTATGATTGCGAGTAATCGGGCTGAAATTGGTTCGAGGATATTTGAAATAGAGCTTAAGGAGGGACTGCATGATTTGGCATTGCTAGATACAAATAGAGCTTAAAGAGGGATTGTATGATTTGGGATTGCTAGATACAATATATTTACTAAAACCAAATCCATGAAAGTCAAATCATTGAAGCAATGTTCGTTCATGTCATCTAATCCTCGACGGAGTTATGTTTCTGTTCATGGAGGGATTATCGTTCACCCGTCATTGTGAATGTCCGAGAATGGCAAAGAGGTTACAAGCAATCACGCGACAACATGAGGTTGCAATGCACTGAACAAAGGAGAAGGATTCAAGTTTCAGGGCAACGCATTCATTGTGAGATATAATTCTATGTTCATTCATTTATTTCAATGAAAGGTTCGAGATTGGTAGGGGAAATGAAAATAGGAACAAAGAGTCATATTCGGGGTTTAAAAACAAAGAAAAGGATGAAACGTGCAAATTTTACAGATCGGCATTCTTTGCTACTGGATTTGTGAAGGATGCAGTAGTCGTCTCCGTAAGCAAATGACTTCAAAAGGCTTTCTGGAGATCCGGCATTACCGTTCCCATTCCCAGGCTAAACGCAGAGCGATCGCACCGTGCACGAATTTTGAGACACCCTTTTCCACGCGTTTTTTCCATATTTTTTGCAAGATTTAAGGAGTCATCAGATCTTTTTACAATTCTACTTTGATTAGGATGTTTTTTAAATATTACTTCCTAATTGGTTGTTACTTAATATTTCAATTCCTATAGGAGTTAGGGATTAATCTATTAATATAAATAGAATACATGGAGAGTGTAATTGATCAACTATATTTATCAATTTTTTTCAAAACCATCACGTGAAAGCTTTCATGATGGGTGTATACAAGATGGCCATTGTGATGCTTAAAGCCATCACGTAAACCTTTCATGACGGTGTTTCTCGTTTTTTGTGATAGATTTTGGCCATCACAAATAACCATTTTTTAGTAGTGAATTTGGTTCCTTAAGAATTCATAAACAAGTTCTTAGTTTTCTTGAGATTCAATTTGACTTATCATGCAACAATACATAGTTATTTGTAGCGTCTTTTACCACATCAATCGTCGATAGTACCGAGGTTCCTACTTCTTATAAGTATGAGGTTTAAGTGTCGTTGGTGTTCATTCAACACAAATTTCTGATGTGATATAAATATGTACTGCAAGTGCACAATGTCAAATTGAAGACCTGGAAAGTACATGTCGAACCCACAGAGACTATATTGATTTTAATGTTTCCTTAATATCTATTTTAGGTGAATTAGAAATGAAGATTGAGAATTAATGTGACGCCCCCAAAATAAGTATACATCACTCATTCTGAGTCGCCAAATACATGGTATAAAATTCAAATACAACTTAATTATACAATTGTCATGTAAAATACGACAAAACATAAGCTGAGAGTTTTAATATGAATATTGTCTTCTAGATAGTATTCAAACTCAAATGGAGTCCTTATTACATTTATTATCACACTATTTCACTGAATAGTGAGGACTACTAATGCAACCATCTGGACCGCCATCACTCAGGCCCGACTAGTCCCAAATACCTATATTCTCATTTCTGAAGAGAACAATGAAAAGGGTGAGCTCAACTAGCCCAGTAAGAAATATTATGACTAAGATAATGCAGAATAAATTATCGTTAGCCTTCAACAGTGTTAAACTAATAAAATATAATAAACATCAAGTTTAACTGCAGCGGAACAAGAAATCCATTAGAAGAGTGAAGTAGAGCATGATATCTACTATCTTCTATGATTTAAAAAGTTTATCATCAATTTTATCGTTGAGACTCATCTTAATAAATAAACTACATCATCGAATCATCTCTGTACTACGGGCCAAGGATATTCATGTAATCATCAATGGTCATGATTAAACCGAATAATCCCTGGTCATAATCATACCAACAAATGTCCATCAATGCACTACATGCCAATGACGATTTTTACCACATCATTTATAACATTACGGTCATGATTATACCGAATAATCCCTGGTCATAATTGTTAGTTCCCAGTAGGCACAATAGATCTAGAAGGGGGGGGGTTGAATAGATCCTTTTTAATTCCAAATACTTTTCTCTTTTATTTTGTATTTCTATTAAATTAGCATATGACAAACATAAGAATCTTTTCAAACACAGCGGAATAAGTAAAAGATCCCCTTCATTAATATATTCATAATCATACATACATTGTTCGTAGAGTTAGTTCAGTTGTAAGTAGTTAAAACATACATAGCAGTTATAACAGTTAATAGGCATAATGTAAATGACATAATATAAAAGACACAAGGGGTTTTAAGTGGTTCAGAGACTCAAGCTCCTAATCCACTCTTCTGCTTTCAACTAGCAGGATTTTCACTAAGGAAGGGCACCACCCTGAATCACTAAGATTCCTTCAAGGCCAGCAGCCTTGGAACTTCTCTAGTCCCCTAGGAACTCTTCAAGCCCAGCAGGCTTGGAACTTCGTTTAGTCCCTCCGGACAAGGACCCCTCAGGCCCTGGCTTCTTGTTGAGTTATTTGTTTGTTTGTTGGAGTTGGTGCTGAGCTGCTAAGATGTCTTTATGCTTTGAACATCTTCTGTACATAGCAGCTTGGCGTGATCATCCTTGAAGTATAGTTGAGTGTTGCATGATGCTCAGCTTCTTCAGTTACTCAACCTCCTCTGATGATCCCTTAATGAACTGCCTTGAAGATCATTCCTCTGTATACGTGATGGTTGCACATGATTCGTTTCTAAGATGATTGTAAGCTCTTCTGCTAGGTACTTAGAAACTTTTTCATGCTTGCCACCATGATGGCGTTTGTGATCTCCCTTCTTGATACTTGATGCCTTCTCATGATAGACTTGCTAAGATGATTGTGAGCTCTTCCCTATGGTACTTAGAGTCTTCCCATGATGGACATCAAGATGACATGACGCTCTTCTTTCTCTCGGCAATTCAGAACACTCTTCATGTAGTAGAACTCTCACTTCTACTTCTTTCTTTGTCTGACTCTAAGTGTTCTTGGTGGATCGTAGAGTGAGCCTTCGGACTCACTATCTCATATGGTTAGAACAGTCCACCTTTACTCCAAACTCGGCAACTCCAGCAACCCTAGATTTTTGAAGCTCTTGCTGATTTATACTCCTTCCCAATCCTTTCGTTGGAAAGTAGCCGTTGAAAGCTATTCAAATATCTTCACAGATCTCGAGTTGACTGAGGTAGACTGCAGATGTGACATGTCATAACTTTTCTGACATTGCAGTCTACTGTTTCACCTACCCCATCAGAGATGTCACTTTTATGCCTCGGGTAGGTCAAAGACTTTATTTCCTCCTTCTGATTTCTCGATCAGAGGATGTCATTTTGCATCGATGCTCTCAATAAGCTCTTGTCCGAATATTACCCTTCAGATTGAACCGTTGCCAATGCTTCAGTCTTCAGCTATTTGAACTCTACGATTCTGATGCATGTCTTCATAGAACCTGATCGTAGTGTCAGGTTGACTGGTAGAGACAACACTACAATCTTTGAAGAGTGTTGATTGGATCTTCAATGTAGAACACATCTTCCTTCTTTTGTGCAGTGCTTCAACACTTCTGTTTGCCTCAATAGCTCTCAGATACTGATGTCTTGACTTCTTTGTTCTGGCCCTTCTGAATAGCAAGACACTTCAGATTTGTGGCATGTCCAACTCACTTTCTCCTTGTGATCTCCTGTTCACTTATCATCAATGGACTGACCCAATGCTTAATCAATTTAGCCTTATTCTTCAGAAGCTGTCCAGTATCTCTGTATGCACTTCATCAGTTCTTTCCTTTGTTTGGAAAACACTACGATCCTGGTTGCTTCCAAGATCGTCGTCTTTTGTCTATTTGACAGCTACTGCACTTGCTTACTTTCCTTAGTCAGTTACTGAAGTCTTCTTCTGATCTCCTTATGGAAGACTTCATCATGAATGGCTTAACAACTCAATCTGGATGCTGATTGGGTTGGTGCTTAGTTCTGCCGTTAGCTTGCATGCCATTCGTTGAGTGCTCTCTAGTTTTCCTTCATGATGAGATGTATCTTTGCAGTGCTAACCAGAGGCTTGATTCCTTTGGATATTCTGGGAGTGCTCATTCGTTGAGAATCGTATTTGATCTACGATTCTGCCTTGGCATTGTGAGCACAACGGTTGAGGTCGTAGTCCTGCACTCTACGATTCTGCTTTGGCTGTGCAGACACTACGATTCTGAGATCAGATCTTGACACTCTACGATTTCTACCTTGTGCTTGTTGTCTTCATCTAATCTTGCTCAACTACGATCTCTGCATGTAATCAATAGACTCTATGACTCAGAGTGTAGTCTATGATCCTTGACTTGGCTTTGGCATCAGTAGACTCTACGACTTTGAGTGTAGTCTACGTTTCTGACTTGGCTTCAGCAGATGTTTGGTCGGCTTGTAGGCATGCTGTCTCTACGATTCTGAACATGACTTCCTCAGCAGACTTCGGCTCCGAGGAATTTCTACTCGACACACTACGATCCTTCATCGTTTCTCCTAACAATATACGAACTCCGAGATCTACTATCTTGCAGACTACGATTCTGCCTTGACAGCTCTCGAGTTTTCCTTGACTTTCCTAGAAGACTCCGATTTCTGGTGCAGTACTCGACGATCAGACAAGCCTATCTATTACATCATAAGATCAACCTAACATGCTTGATCTTTCTACGTTTATAGTCCTTGTACATCATTTCTTTTTAGGGACTTTACAAAGTTGTTTTGCTTATGTAGGATCAACCTAACATACTTGATCAATTCATTCTAAGTCCTTATACACATGTTTCTATTATCTAACAAAGGACTTTACAACTTTTTTTAATACAAGCATACTTGCATATTCATTCATATATATCATAATCAAATCATATATAAATAGGAATAACATTCACATGCTTATGCCTGACAATAATCATACCAATCAATAGTACATCTATGCACGTAAGCCACAGATGACTTTTAACACAATATAAGCATGAGGATGATGACAATGATATAAGAATTCAATTAAAAGCAAGCAAAGGATAAATATTTAAAGATTTATAATTTAATTTATCCAGAATTCAATATTGTCCAAATTGTCAACATGATACTGCTTTGTGGAGTAAAATTCAAGAATAATATTGTATCAAAAATGATTTGGACAGCAAAGAAATCAATTTTTGTCATGAATAATTCCCCGGATGAATAGTACCCGAGTGAATAGTACCCCATGAATAGTACTTCAAGAATAGTACCCCATAAATAGTACTTTATGGATAGTACTCGTGAATAGTACTTTGTGAATAGTACCCATGAATAGTACTTTATGAATAATACCTCGTGAATAGTACTTTGTGAATAGTACCGTAAAAATGAACACTACTCATGGACAGTACTTCGACATGAAAAACTTAAAATTTAACAAGAATGTGTAGAAAATATCCTTATGAAACAATACTAGATGAAGCGCAAAAATCAAGGATATTCTACTAATTTCACGGAGTATAGAAGCAATACTTTAACAAAATGAGGGTATAATCAGGTATACTAGATGACATAATATTACTCACATACTACAGAGTATGGAAGAAAATATTATTCCTTATGAATACTGAACAAAAATAATATTCCTTACCTCTGAAGAAGACTGGATACTAGAATAGTGAGGTAGCAGACTTCTCTTCTTCTTTCTCTCTATAGCTTCTCTCTCTATAATTGCTGTTGTGAGTCTTAGTGAATTGGTGAGAATGAAAGAAGAATGAGCTTCTATTTATAGGAAAATATAGTTTCGATAATTGCACGTTTTAGGGCTCAAAATATTACAGTATAATACCTTCATCTTTTTCTTCATTTTTAATTTAGTCCTGCAAGTATTATCAAACTTGCACCACCTCCCCTAATAGTGCATCATGTGAATCAATAGTACACACATGTGGAAAAAAACGTTACGGTATAGTACCTTCATCTATACCTCTATTTTTAATTTAGTCATGCAAGTATTATTAATTTTGCACCACCTCCCCTAATAGTACATGCATGTGAATCAATAGTACATACATGTGAACAAATAGTTATAAGCATGTGTATTAATAACAATTAATTACTCATTTATCCGATTAATTATCCGATTGATAAATATAACCTCTAGACATCAATTATTATCGAAATAGATGTCCATTTACATTAACACTAATAATCTCAACACAATGAAAATATCAATTTCATCTTTAATCCATACGAACTTATTCATCATTAATATTATAACTCACAATATTTAACAACCAGATCATTTCCAGGAAAGAGGGGGCTTTCCAATAAGGATTTCTCCCTATTGGTGCCCAATTAGGTGACCAAACCTCTCATCGACAGAACTTTCTAGACATTGTCAATATTGCAAATAATAATATGAATAACTTTATCTTTCCAATTATTGATTTAATAATAATAAATATTATGCATATGATACTGTGACAATAATTGAATCAATAATATGAGAGATATTTTGCAACAATTACTTTAGCAATAATTGAGTATAACTGAGTGACTTCTCACGTAAGCATCAATAATCAATACCGTGTGATACTATGCAACCACGCAGACATCGTATTTTTTACCATAGGTTAGTTCAATGGTTTAACGATAAAACTTTCGCTGTAATTTTTATAAAAAGATAATTTTGTCGTTTTCTAACTACGTCAATACTTCTGTTGTGGGGTCCACCAATGATTGTGTCGTCGTACGAATATTCCCTGTTAAAACGAATATTTCCCGACCAATCGAATATTATATAACCACTTACTTACTTTGCAAAATTTGTAAATAATACCCACAATTATAACATTATATCAAATCCACACCATAATATTCAAAAATATATTTCGAGAAAAATTAATCTTTATTCATAAAAGTTGGGGTCTTACAACCTCCCCTTCTTATGAAATTTCTTCCTCAAAATTAGGGTGCGTACCTGGTATGTCAAAGAGGTGAGGATACCTTGACTTTATTTCAGATTCTAACTCCCAGGTCATTTCCTCAACATCGTGGTTTCTCCACAAAACTTTGACTTGAGGTATAACCTTGGAGCGTAGAATATGATCCTTCTTATCCAAGATTTTAACAGGTACCTCCTCATACGTTAAATCTTCCGTTATCTCATCCGGTTCTAATTCAATAATGTGGTTCTGGTCTTTCATATATTTACGTAACATAGATATGTGAAAAATGTTATGAACACGAGATATACTTGGCGGTAAGGCGAGTCTATAGACCACAGTTCCTACTCGATCGAGGATTAAAAATGGGTCAATGAATCAAGGATTGAGCTTTCCTCTCTTTCCAAATCTCGTAACTTCTTTCCATGGAGCAACACGTAACAACACATGATCTCCAATATTAAATTCCACGTCCTTTCGATGAAGATCAGCGTAACTCTTTTGTCGATCTTGTGAGGTTTTTATACGTTGTCGGATCGTTTGAATCTTTTCTGTAGTCATACATACCAACTTCGGTCCCAATAACGTTGCTTCACCCACCTCATCCCAGCATACTGGAGAAAGACACTTTCTTCCATACAACGCCTCAAATGGAGCCATGCCAATACTTGCTTGATAACAGTTGTTGTAGGAAAACTCCACCAATGGTAAGAACCTGTCCTAACTTCCTTTGAATTCAAGGACACAGAGTCTTAATAAATCTTCAAGACTTTGAATAGTCCTCTCTGACTGCCCGTCCGTTTGAGGATGATATGCTGAACTAAATCGTAAATCCGTGCCCATAGCTTTTTGCAAACTAACCCAAAATCGTGAAGTAAATCTTGGGTCTCGATCAGAAACTATGGATACTGGCATACCATGCAATCTTACAATCTTGTTTATGTACATACGAGCAAGACGTTCAAGTGTATAAGTTTCTCGTGATCGCAGAAGAAATGAGCAGACTTGGTCAATCTATCAATAATGACCCAAATCGCATCTATGCCTTGAGAAACCTTGGGAAGACCAGTAACAAAATCCATGGTAATGTTCTCCCACTTCCATTCTGGAATTTCAAGTGGTTGCAATGGACCTTTTGGCACTTGTTGCTCTGCCTTGACTCGTTGACAAGTTAGACACCTTGAGATAAACCCCGTTATCTCTCTCTTTATATTGCTCCACCAAAATGTATATCGAAGATCATGATACATTTTGGTTCTCCCAGGATGGATTGCAAACAGTGTGTTGTATGCCTCCATCATGATTTTATACTTCAAGTTAGAATCGTTAGGAACACAAAGTCTAGAGTTGACTTGAAGTATTCCTTCTTCATCGATTCTTGCTTTCAGAATAGCACATTCTTGCACTTTCTTCCTCATATGCATCAGCTCCAAGTCTGTAGCTTGAGCAGCTTTAACTTTATCGATTAAATTCGGTTCTACTCGTATATTCACCATCATCATATGGGTCCCTGGAGTCTTTAACTCTATCTCCATCCTTTGTAAGTTATAAAAAAATAGACCTTTGCGTTGACAATATCGCACTCGTACCCGCATATGATCTTCTACTCAATACGTCAGCTACTACGTTCGCTTTTTCAGGATGGTATTGAATGGTATGATCGTAATCTTTCAATAGCTCAAGCCATCGTCGTTGTCAAATGTTGAGTTCCTTTTGAGTGAAGAAATATTTGAGGCTTTTATGATCTGTATAGATCTCCACTTTCTCTCCATACAGGTAATGCCTCCAAATCTTAAGCGCAAAAATGACTGCTACCAACTCTAGATCACGAGTAGGATAATTCCTCTCATATTCTTTGAGTTGTCGTGAGGCATAGGCTATGACTTTCCGATGTTGCATGAGAACACACCCTAAACCTTTTCCTGAAGCATCGATATATATGACAAATCCCTCCGAACCTGCTGGTATTGTCAAAACAGGTTCTGAAATGAGCCTCCTCTTGAGTTCTTGAAAACTCTTATATCATTCCTCGCTCCAACCGAATTTTGTATCGTTTCGAGTCAGCTGAGTTAATGGAGTAGCGATTCGAGAAAATCCTTCCACGAACCTCCGATAATAACCATCTAAGCCGAGAAAGCTACGTACTTCGGTCACTGACATAGGTTGCTCCCAGCTTTGAATTATTTCAATCTTTGCCGGGTCAACAGATATTCCGTGATTTGATATTACGTGCCCAAGGAATGCTACTTCCTCAAGCCAGAACTCACATTTCTTCAACTTGGCATATAACTTGTTTTCACGAAGCTTTTGGAGTATCAGCCTCAGGTGTTGTTCATGATCTTCACAGCTTTTGGAGTAAATGAGGATGTCATCAATAAAGACGACCACAAAGTGATCCAAATATTCTTTGAATACTCGGTTCATCATATCTATGAAGGCAGCAGGAGCATTAGTCAATTCAAAAGACATGACTAGGAATTCGTAATGCCCATACCGAAGGTTAAAAAAGATCTTTTGAATGTCATCGCTTTTAATCTTCAACTGATGATATCCGTAATCTAAGATTGATCTTTAAAAAGAATTTGGTGCCTTGCAACTGGTCAAACAGGTCATCAATGCGAGGCAATGGATACCTATTTTTGATGGTGACATAATTCAACTCCCGATAATCAATATAAAGATGCATACTTTCATCTTTCTTCTTCACGAATAGAACAGGAGCACCACAAGGAGACGTACTAGGTCGAATGAAACTGATGTCTAACAATTCCTGCAGTTGGGTTTTTAACTCCTAAAGTTCAATAGGAGCCATTCGATATGGGGCTTTGGAAATGGATTTTGTACCGGGTTCAAGGTCGATACCAAACTCGATTTCACCCTCCGGGGTAGGCCAGGAAGTTCTTCAGGGAATACGTCAGGAAATTTATTAACAATAGAAATATCATTCAAATCTGACGTATTTTTGTTTAAATCTGTGACATGGGCTAAGAAAGCTTGACATCAATTTTTTAATAAACGAATAGCTTTATGGCTTGATATGACAGTGATTGACTTTAGTGGTTTGGTTGCTTGAATTCGCATAATAGGTTGGTTAGGAATATGAAAGCTAACAACCTTACGAAAACAATTAATTTTTGCGTGATGAGTAGTTAACCAATCAATCCCTAAAATCACATCAAAAGCATGTATTTTTAAGGAAATAAGATCGACAGGTAATGTGAGGGTACTGATTTAAACCAAACAAGACTTATAAATAGTGGATGTAATGAAAGTTTCTCCCAACGGAGTTTCAACAGATAAGTCAAAGTCTAATTTCTTCAGAGTTAAATTTAAACGTTGAGCGCAAGTAGGATAAATATAAGAATTGTTAGAACCGGTATCAAATAAGGTATATACTTCGCGTAAAGTTTCGATCGATGTGTCCCTCCCTCCGTATTTGTCATCGTTGTTCCCCTCCTTAACCAGATCTTCGGTGATGACGCCTTTCCATGAGTAATCTCTTCTTGAAATTTCATTCTATTATCTTGGCCATGACATACAAAATCATTATATCTTCACACCCAATTATAACGACATACATCATTCATCCAAATACATTATTATATATTTGAAATATAACGACATACACTCTCAAACCGGAAATCTTATAACCTTTTTCATTACAAATAATAATAAATACATTATTCATTTCATCTTACAAGAGTGACTTTTATCCGCCACCAAGGATACATAATAGTTCATTAGACTAGTCTATTGTTCAGTTTTATCTTTCTACATTACAAGTCTTCATTTAATCTTTTCGCTCCTTCACCTTCTGAATAGTACTTCATCTGGATACCGTCAGCTTGATCTTTACGGGATCTTTAAGTTCTTCTAACCTTGTTCGCTAAAAATTATTTTTCATTTAAAGCAAGAGTGAGCATTCAATTGCCCAGCAAGTCATAACATTTGAACAAACAACTTCAGAATTAAAACATTTCTTTAGAACTTCTATAACCGAACAAAGGTTATGAAGCAGCTTGAATAATAGGAATAGTCTTGATTCCTATCATCTTAAAACATCAATCATTTTCACTTTGAAATACTTTCATCCATCTACCTTTTTCATACACGTCCTGTCTGGCTAGAATCATTAGCACAGACTTAACAATAACGGTTCATGTATAAACAGAACATACTTGTATTGAACAGCTCAATCACAGAACAATTCATATCATAGAAACACCGAAGTGTTCAAATTGTGGCTCAAGGCCTCTACATACTACTACCACATTGTACAAACATCGCACATTGCACATAGACAAGACTTCTCAAGTACAACATCCGAGAAGTTTAAGAAACTAGCATTCATGTAATATGAATGAAGTTAGGAAACTTGCCTTTTATGCCTACAAATTTACAACTTAATTTCGAATCGCTCATTCCAATTCCTATATAACACATAAGGAGAAAACATAAACACCAATTAGTTATATATTGAACTTACGCATTGGTTTACTTAACTTTACATCTTAGGGTTCGTTCTTTTGTAATATAAGTTTACGCGACTAACTTCATTTACCGGTTTTTGGCTTTTTATGACATACTTGAGATGTCTTACTCAACGTTCATCATCTTTGATGATTTATATTCTTATCTTCTTTTTATAAATTCTCTAGGACTCAACACACATCGCTTCTCTACTAGTAGTCCATATGGTACTCTGAGTGGTTTCCCACAAACAACCAACAAACAAGTTCTCGTCTCATCTACATCGCCATCATCACGTTGAGTTAGATTGGTTGCCGCTTTGTATATACCTTCGCTCTCTGAAGGAATTGTTTAGCCCAGCTCCCATATGTCAACCATCAAAGTTACGATTGTACCACAACCTAACTTCTCTTAACTTATTCGAACCATTAAACTATAATGTTCGTTAATTAATTTCTTATTCTTTACGGCTTTCTGGCAACTAAATTCCATACCTCGGGATTCATTCCTTATCGACTCACATTCGGCTTTCATTAATCTTATTATCGTTAATTCATTACGGCTTTTTGGATAATTCATATCTTATTAATACTTTCGTTATCCATTACATGAACCCCATGTTCATTACCCTTGTCGCTCAACCACTAAGGAATCACAACCATAGCAATCTTTCACGTTCATTCATCACGACTACGGTCTTCGGATATCGGTTACGTAGCCCACTTTTATATTCTTTGTCATTTAATCTTGTTTAATCTTTACGATCAACCTTTAATAAAGGTTTACATCACTTGATTAAGTGCTATATTACGTGAACTACATGTTCATTATCTATCCGTACACTTTCCCCAGGAGTTGAGTAGTTAAACTCTCCTCACTGGGCCATGCCTCAGCTTTTGGCATGCTGCTGCCGTTCCCCTTCCTTTACTCTCACATTTGCATACGCAGCCTCGTCTCCCTCTTCCTTTGGTCTGGCGCTGCGGTTCTAAACCCTTTGTTATCTCTCACACTGTGGCGCCACTCTCCAGGAGTTGATGGCCGAGCTTGCACTGCGGCACCACCTCCCAAAGCTCAACCAGTGCTGCGGTGCCGAGCCTAAACCCTAGAAAATATTCTAAGTCTTGTATCAAGTTTGGGACGCTTACTTCCCGATCTCATAACTCCTTCATTATAACTCGGAACGAGGTCGTTCCAAAGCCATTCTCTTCCTTATCTTACGTACCTTAATACCCCTCGGACAGAACTTTGTTCTGAATCCGTTAATGTGCCCTTCGATTGGCTTGATCTTCACCCTTTATTCATTTTATGTTTTTTTTAACGCTCTTCGTTCATTCGTCCGTAATTCGGTCATCCGAACTCGGAACTCGCTCATTCTTGAGTCCACAACTCACGTTTTATACATTCTCTTACTTTCTTATGAAACCCTACACGTTCGGGTTCATTTACTAACTTTCTAATTCTCGTTTGTCTTTTACGAAATTTCGTCATAACTTCGTTATAGCTAAGTTTTAATCCGTTCTTCATGAACGTTTCTACCGTTCCTAACCAAGCAAGAAACACACTAACTTATACACGATGGTTTTAAACTTGTCCATCAACAACAATTATCCTACGATGGTTTTAAATTTGTCCATCAACAATTATCTTCGATGTTCTTCCATCAACAACGTTCTTCATGTTCTTCGTGTTCTTCGTTCGTTCTTCATTTTAATCGATATTTTGGATTACGATTTCACTTTTTATTGGAATTTGATGTTATAGAACATCATTCCTTACTTATTTCACCTACTCATTCATATAATCCACTCGGATCGTTTCTAATTCATTACTTAATCTTATACTTCCTTAAGAAATTTATTTACTAAACTTTAAATTCTTATTTCTTCATTTTCTTATGATTTCAACCATATGAACTCATCTCTCTAACCTTATCTACTTCTTATCTTCATTAAGTTATTTTTTTAAACATAAAAACTTAAAAAAAAAATTATAAGAGACTAGGTTTTGGATTACCTTTCTCCTTTAATCTTCTCCCCATCGGACAAAGTTTGTACACTGCCAGCCTAGCCTTCCTCCTCCTCCTCCTCCCATCCGAACTCTCTCTCTCTCTCAAGTGTCTTAGGATTTTCAAAATCCCAAAACAAAGAAATGAGCTTCCTATTTATAGAAAACCAAAGTTAGGGGTAGTTTAGTCATTTCGCCCCTTAACCTCCTTATTATTCATTACTTAAGCCCTAAGTTTACTTAGCCTAGCCCTTAAGTTTACACTCTTACTTAGCCATTAAGTCTTCTTAGCCCTTAAGTTTACTTAGCTTAAGTCTTAAGTCTTCTTAGCCCTTAAGTTAAGCACTTTACTTAGCTATTAAGCATAAGTACTTTACTTAGCTATTAAGTTTACTTAGTCATTACTTAACTTATTATTTACTTAGCCATTAAGACTAATCGTATTCTACGCATCTCATTCTCGTATTCTCTTATTCTCTTTGTATTTAATTCGTACGATAATCAGTATTATACGTCGTATCAATCCTCTTTCTATACTCAGTATTCCTCACGCATAATAATCCTAATTATTATACGTAAACATTAAATCTCGAAACTCACTTTTCCTAACCCTTTTTTTTGAGTCCTGCAGCTTAAACTAGGTTTTTGCCATAATTGAAATATTATTGAATATTCCATCACGTCTCAAAATTATACGTAATCATTAAAGTCTCGGAATTTCAAAATAAATCTCCGAGCAGAAACGGATGAATAGTGCCTATTTCGTCTTTTTCCCCGAAAAATATTTTGTTTAGAAATTTTTTCATTTTCGTCTTGAAAATTCTTATTCGTTCAATCTAGCTCGTAGCCAGAATACTCCCGACTTATAATCATCCTAGGTTCTAGAACGATTAATAAACACATAGCACAGAATAATATTAATAAAAATTAGTTTTATTAATAACTAATTCTTTAAACCTAAATTCTGGACAACCCAAATTTCCGGGTTGTCACACTCTTTCCTCCTTATAAAAATTTCGTCCTCGGAATTTCTTAAGACCACACCCTTACCCGGGTCATCACATTCACCCCTTCTTCACAGAATTTTGTCCTCAAAATTTTAGCATACCCTTCTTCTCAACTTCCTTTCAACGGACTTTTTATCTTTCCCTCATTCCTAACCCCCATAACCTATCAAGAATCATGAAGCAGAAGGAATAACGAGGAATATAAAGGTTCCTTTTAAAATATTTCATACTTTTGCTGAGGGGTCAAATCGACCATGAACTCTTACTAGGTTAAACAACATTTTGTAAGTAAGTTCTTCTTTAACTGGGGTTTTACAATCACAAAGAAAGTAACTACCTCTTCCATGTTCTCCTCAGACTAAATCATTAGATTCCGCACCAAAACAATTTGGTTTGGCACAAGTTCTCAAAGATAGCTCGATGACATACCATTTATCTAGCTGAATCATGTAGTTTAGACCATACCAATAAATTGGATTTCAACGTGAAACCTTCGTTTAGTCAACTCAATTGACGTCGACTACTTCTTTAAATTCTTTTCGCAATACATCAAAACGGTTTATGACGTCATGATACCGTACTTTTCACAGTACGTTGAGGACTTTGTCAGTTTGTGACTTCGTCATTATACATCATACCATAGCGGGTTGTTGATCCTAAGATCACATCCAACACCAGGTTCAATTGCATTAATAACTCCATCCTTTTACCATCCTTGCATCAAATACACAGATGATATAAAATTCATTTTTGATATTTCAAATCAATTTCTGTCTAGCCGAAGCAATTGGCATAGACATACCAAGTATAGCTCTTTTAAAATCTGTTGCTTCCAAAAGTTGAACCAATTCTTTCCTTTCCAAAATGTACATATTAGCACGAGTTCGATAAAGTTCAAAATCTAGCATAGCTAGATGACTTGGAATATCCTATTCTCCGTCTTCCTTCATTTTCTTACTTCGAAAATACTTAATCTTCTCTAGCACCTTCAATACTAAGTCTACTGAAAACAACTCATTTTCAGTCTAAACATTCCTATATCTTAGTACAATCCATCAACTTACCACACATTATGAGTTCAAGAACTTTCCACAATAATATGAGTTTAAGAACAACCATAAGTGTCCATTCGCTGAGACGTTCGAAAACATACCATATTATTATGAGTCACGAACTTACCATAAGTATAGTTTCAAGAACTCGCACCTACCTTATCGTTCTCTACCTATCAAGTATATACATGAGAAAAGATTCACCTTCTCATCATATACATATTGATAGCGCGACCAATCCCAATGATTATCACTATAATAAGCTAAGAAGTTGTTACACCAAGCACAAACCTCTGCCCATAACAAAGGTTCATACAACTCAGCTATCACATGAGTCCTCAATTGAAATTTTACAACTTCTAAATCTCTCTACTTAATACGAATTTTCTTTAATTCATATACTATCCTTCACAACTCAATCTAAGTTCTTCTTCCCGTACTACTTTATAGTACCCTTCATTCATAGCATTAGCTATAAATCATTCATCGTTTAACAACTCATCTGTTACTACGAGTCACTATGATCACGTGGTGATCTTCTTATCCTTCTCTCTACGATTATAGTCTTAGGTACTCCTACCTAAGGTTTATAACCTATCAGCTTTGATACCAACTTGTAACGCCCCGAAATCCGGTCTATCTTCACACCCGGATTCCGTACGTCACGAGTACATCATTCATCCAACATACATCATTATATACTGAAATATAACAACATACACTCTCAAATCCCAGGTTCTGGAAACCTTATAACCTTTTTCATTACAAATAATAATAAATACATTATTCATTTCATCTTACAAGAGTGACTTTTATCCGCCACCAAGGATACATAATAGTTCATTAAACTAGTCTATAATTCAATTTCATCTTTTTACATTACAAGTCTTCACTTGATCTTCTCGCTCATTCACCTTCTGAATGGTACTTCATCTAGATACCGTCAGCTTGATCTTTACGGGATCTTTAAGTTCTTCTAACCTTGTTCGTTGAAAATTGTTTTTCATTTAAAGCAAGAGTGAGCATTCAATTGCCCAGCCAGTCATAACATTTGAACAAACAACTTCAGAATTAAAATATTTCTTTAGAACTTCTATAACCGAACAAAGGTTATGAAGCAGCTTGAATAATAGGAATAGTCTTGATTCCTATCATCTTAAAACATCAATCATTCTTACTTTAAAATACTTTCATCCATCTACCTTTTTCATACACGTCCTGTCTGGCTAGAATCATTAGCACAGACTTAACAATAACGGTTCATGTATAAACAGAACATACTTGTATTGAACAGCTCAATCATAGAACAATTCATATCATAAAAACACCAAAGTGTTCAAATTGTAGCACAAGGCCTCATACATACTACCACCTTGTACATACATCGCACATATGCACATAGACAAGACTTCTCAAGTACAACATCTGAGAAGTTTAAGAAACTAGCATTCATATAATATGAATGAAGTTAGGAAACTTGCTTTTTACGCACAAATATACGTTTTCTATTTGAACTCGCTCATTCAATTCCTATATAACACATAAGGAGAAAACATAAACACCAATTAGTCATATATTGAACTTACGCATTGGTTTACTTAAATTTATTTCTTAGGGTTCGCGTTCTTGTAATATAAGTTTACGTGACTAACTTCCTTTACCAGTTTATGGCTTTATGACATACGGAGATGTCTTACTCATACGTTCATCATCTTTGATGATTTATATTCTTATCTTGCTTTTATAAATTCTCTAGGACTCGGCACACATCGCTTCTCTCGCTAGTAGTCCATATGGTACTCGAGTGGTTTCCCACAAACAACCAACAAACAAGTTCTATCTCATCATCTACACTCGCCATCATGTTGAGTTAGATCGGTTGCCGCTTTCATATATACCTTCGCTTCTCTCGAAGGAATTGTTTAGCCCAACTCTATATGTCAACCATCAAAGTTACGATTGTACCACAACCTAACTTCTCTTAACTTATCTGAACCATTAACTATAACGTTCATTAAGTCAAGTTCTTATTCTTTACGGCTTTTTGGCAACTAAATGCCATACCTCAGGATTCATTCCTTATCGACTCACATTCGGCTTTCATTAATCTTTATTACCAATTTATTACGGCTTTCTTGATAATTCATCTTTACTTTCGTTATCAATTACATGAACACCATGTTTATTACCCTTGCCGCTCAACCTCTAAAGAATCACAACCATAGCAATCCTTCACGTTCATTCACCGCGACTATGGTCCTCAGATATCGGTTATGTTACCCGCTTTTATATTCTTTGTCATTTAATCTTGTTCAATCTTTACGTTCAACCTTTACTAAAGGTTTTAAATCACTTGATTAAGTGCTATATTACGTGAACTATATGTTCATTATCTATCTATACACTTCCCCCAAGAGTTGAGTAGTTAAACTCTCCTCACTGGGCCTTGCCCTGCACCTTTGCGCGCTGCCATTGTAGTGCTCCCTTCCTTTACCTCATGCATGCCGCGCCTATATCTCCCTCTTCCTTTTTGTTCAGCGTCATGCGCGACGCTAAACCCTTTGTTATCTCTCACGCTGCGGTGCCACTCTCCAGGAGTTGATGGTCAGAGCTCACTTTGCTGCGCCACCTCCCAAAGCTGGCAGTGTCTTTGTGGTGCCGAGCCTAAACCCTAGAAAATATTCTAAGTCTTGTATCAAGCTTGAGACGCTTACTTCCCGATCACATAACTCCTTCGTTATAACTTGGAACGAGGTCGTTCTAAAGCCATTCTCTTCCTTATCTTATGTACTTCAATACCCCTCAGACAGAACTTTGTTCTGAATCCGTTAACGTGCCCTTCGATTGGCTTGATCTTCACCCTTTATTCATTTTATGTTTTTTTAATGCTCTTCGTTTGTTCGTCCGTAATTCGGTCATCCAAACTCAAAACTCACTCATTCTTGAGTCCACGACTCACATTTTATACATTCTCTTACTTTTTTATGAAACCCTACACGTTCGGGTTCATTTACTAACTTTCTAATTCTCGTTTGTCTTTTACGAAATTTTCGCCATAACTTCGTTATAGCTAAGTTTTAATCCGTTCTTCATGAACGTTTCAACCGTTCCTAACCAAGCAATACACGCTTATCGTACACATTTAACTTATCAACAACAATTATCCTACGATGGTTTTAAGTTTGTCCATCAACAACAATTATCATACGATGGTTTTAAATTTGTCCATCAACAACGTTCTTCATGTTCTTCGCGTGTTCTTCGTGTTCTTCGTTCGTTCTTCATTTTAATCGATATTTTGGATTACGATTTCACTTTTTATTGGAATTTGATGTTATAGAATATCATTCCTTACTTATTTCACCTACTCATTCATATAATCCACTCGGATCGTTCTAATTCATTACGAATCTTATACTTCCTTAAGAAATTTATTTACTAAACTTTAAATTCTTATTTCTTCATTTTCTTATGATTTCAACCATATGAACTCATCTATCACCTTATCTACTTCTTCTCTTCATTAAGTTATGTTTTTAAACATCGAAACATAAAGAAAAAAATTATAAGAGACTAGGTTTGGATTACTGCTTCTTCCTTTAATCTTCTCCCTTCGGACAAAGTTTCACACCTGCCAGCCTTTCCTCCTCCTCCTCCTCCCATCCGAACTCTCTCTCTCTCTCTCTCTCTCAAGTGTCTTAGGATTTTCAAAATCCCAAAACAAATAAATGAGCTTCCTATTTATAGAAAAACAAAGTTAGGGGCAGTTTAGTCATTTTGCCCCCCCTTAACCTCCTTACTATTCATTACTTAAGCCCTAAGTTTACTTAGCCTCCACACTTACTTAGCCATTAAGTCTTCTTAGCCCTTAAGTTTACTTAGCTCTTAAGTCTTCTTAGCCCTTAAGTTAAGCACTTTACTTAGCTATTAAGCATAAGTACTTACTTAGCTATTAAGTTTACTTAGTCATTACTTAACTTATTATTTACTTAGCCATTAAGACTAATCGTATTCTACGCATCTCATTCTCGTATTCTGTTATTCTCTTTGTATTTTATTCGTACGATAATCGTATTATACGTCGTATCAATCCTTTTACTATACTCGTATTTCTCACGCATAATAATCCTAATTATTATACGTAAACATTAAATCATCATAACTCACTTTTCCTAACCCTTAGGTTTTGAGC
The DNA here is from genome assembly GCA_020205605.1 of Panax ginseng. Lineage (NCBI taxonomy): Eukaryota > Viridiplantae > Streptophyta > Magnoliopsida > Apiales > Araliaceae > Panax > Panax ginseng. The sequence goes on from CM035146.1 coordinate 43,314,663, forward strand.
CATAACTTAAATATTATTGAATATTCCATCACGTCTCAAAATTATACGTAATCATTAAAGTCTCGGAATTTCAAAATAAATCTCCGAGCAAAAATGGATGAATAGTGCCTATTTCGTCTTTTCCCCCGAAAAATATTTTTGTTTTCGAAAAATTTTATATTTCGCGTCTTGAAAATTCTTATTCATTCAATCTAGCTCGTAGCTGAAAATACTCCCGACTTATAATCATCCTAGGTTCTAGAATGATTAATAAACACATATAGCATGTAATAGTATTAATAAAAATTAGTTTTATTAATAACTAATTCTTTAAACCTAAATTCGGACAACCCGAAATTTCTCTCCTCGCAACATAAAGGTGGCAAAGAGAACCTTTCGCTCCTCGAAGCATCTCAAGACATCAAAGATCTTGGTGATCTGCTTTATCCACGTCTCTGCCTTAAGTGATTTTGGCTCTCCAATAAACTCCGGTGGTCCCAGCTCTTTGAACTGTTTAGCGATGACCATCCGAGAGTTTCCAGTGTTTCCACCTGCATTTTGAACAAAATTTGTTCTCGCCTGATGTTGCATGAATTTCATAAAGCCTCTGAACATCCCATCGTTCATCACTTGGTCAGCGTTGTTGTTTTCCTGAGGATTATTGCCATCCTCATGCACATTATCCTGGGTATTGATCGTTTGTGACTCAACGGTCTCATGTGCTTCATTGCTTATCTCAACATTTTCGGATGCCATTATCAAATACTGCCACAAAACAAGGGTTAATTGACATGTCACATATTATCCCTATACTCTGACCGACCAATTAAATACCAAATAAACTTAGGTAGGTCATACTAGCGAAGGAATTCCCCGTCTCTCCCCGCCTAGTTCTTATCTCACATCTCAGCCAGGGATCATATCCCTAAGCTTTTATACCAACTGTAAAACCCCCAAAATAGGTATACATCACTTATTCTAAGTCGTCAAATAAATGGTATAAAATTCAAATACAACTTAATTATACAACTTTCGTGTAAAATACGACAAAACATAAGCTGAGAGTTTTAATACGAATATTGTCTTCTAGAAAGTATTCAAACTCAAATGGAGTCCTTATTACATTTATTGTCACACTATTTCACTGAATAGTGAGGACTACTAATGCAACCATCTGGATCGTCACTCCGTCCCCCGACTAGTCCCAGCTATATTCTCATTTCCTGAAGAGAACAATGAAAAAGGTGAGCTCAACTAACCCATTAAGAAATATTATGACTAAGATAATGCATAATAAATTATCGTTAGCCTTCAACAGTGTTAAATTGATAAAATACAATAAACATCAAGTTTAACTGCAGCGGAACAAGCAATCCATTAGAAGAGTCAAGTAGAGCATGATATCTACTATCTTCTATGATTTAAAAAGTTTATCATCAATTTTATCGTTGAGAGTCAGCTTAATAAATAAACCACATCACCGAATCATCCATGCACTACGGGCCAAGGATATTCATTTAATCATCAATGGTCATGATTATACCGAATAATCCATGCTCATAATCATACCAATAACTATCCATCAATGCACTACAAGCCAATAAGGATTTTTACCACATCATTTGTAACATTACGGTCATGATTATACCGAATAATCTCTGGTCATAATCATACCAATTAATAATACATCTATGCACATAAGCCACAGATGACTTTTATCACAATATAAGCATGAGGATGATGACAATGATATAAGAATTCAATTAAAAGCAAGCAAAGGATAAATATTTAAAGATTTATAATTTAATTTATCCAGAATTCAATATTGTCCAAATTGTCAACATGATACTGCTTTGTGGAGTAAAATTCAAGAATAATATTGTATCAAAAATGATTTGGACAACAAAGAAATCAATTTTTGTCATGAATAATTCCCCGGGTGAATAGTACTCTGTGAATAGTACTTCGAGAATAGTACCCCGTGAATAGTACTTTGTGAATAGTACCCATAAATAGTACTTTGTGAATAGTACTTTGTGAATAGTACCGTAAAAATGAATACTACTCATGGACAGTACTCCGGCATGAAAAGCTTAAAAATTTAACAAGATTGTGCTAAAAATATCCTTGTAAAACGATACTAGATTAAGCGTAAATTTCAAGGATATTCTACTAATTTCACGAAGTATAGAAGCAATACTTTAACAAAATGAGGGTATAATCAGGAATACAAGACGAAATAATATTACTCACATACTACAGAGTATGGAAGAAAATATTATTCCTTTAAATACTGAAGAAAATAATATCATTTACCTCAGAAGAAGACTGGATACTGGAATAGTGAGGTAGCAGACTTCTCTTCTACTGTCTCTCTAAAGCTTCTCTCTATATGGTATAGTACCTTCATCTATACCTCTATTTTTAATTTAGCCATGCAAGTATTATCAATCTTGCACCACCTCCCCTAATAGTACATGCATGTGAATCAATAGTACATACATGTGAACAAATAGTTATAAGCATGTGTATTAATAGCAATTAATTGCTCATTTATCCGATTAATTACCTGATTGGTCAATATAACCTCCAGACATCAATTATTATCAAAATAGATGTCCATTTCCATTAACACTAATAATCCCAACATAATGAAAATATCAATTTCATCTTTAATCAATACGAACTTATTCATCATTAGTATTATAACTCACAATATTTATCAACCAGGTCATTCCCAGGAAAGAGGGGGCTTTCCGATAAAGATTTCTCCCTATTGGCGCGCAATTATGTGACCAAACCTCTACTTGACAGAACTTTCTAGACAATGTCAATATTGCAAATAATAATATGAATAACTTTGTCGTCTCAATTATTGATTTAATAATAATAAATATTATGGAGATGATACTGGGACAATAATTGAATCAATAATATGAGAGATGTTATGCAGCAATTATTGTAGCAATAATTGAGTATAACTGAGTGACTTCTCACATAAGCATCAATAATCATCATCGTGTACTACTATGCAATCATGCGTATTACTATACTTTTATCACCGGGTAGTTAAATAGTTTAACGGTAAAACTTTCGCCGTTATTTTTATAAAAAGATAATTCTGTTGTTTTCTAACTACGACAATACTTCCGTTGTGGGGTCCACTGATGATTGTGTCATTGAATATTCCCTGTTAAAGCGAATATTCCCCACCAATCGAATATTATATAACCCCAACTTTTTTTGTAAATAATAAACTATAACATTATATCAAATCCATACCATAATATTCAAAAATATTTCAAAAAAATTAATCTTTATTCATAAAAGTTGGGGTTTTACAATTAATTAACTAGAATATGAAAACTAATAATGAGGAAACAATCTAGGAATCTGAATCCAATAATTAATAAACATAACATATAATTCAATCTCTTCTATTTTTATAACTCAACTATGATTTTAATCTACCTTCCCTTTAATTTAGTAATTTATAATTAACGTGGGCAAGCATTGTAAAACCCCAACTTTTTGAATAAAGATGAATTTTCTATAAATATTATTTTTGAATATTATGTAGTGAAATTGATATAATGTTATAGTTGTGGTAATATTTATAAATTTTGCAAAAGTACGCAAGTTGTTATATAATATTCGATTGGTCGGGGAATATTCGTTTTAACAGGGAATATTCGTACAATGGCACAATCATTGGTGGACCCCACAACGGAATTATTTTCGGATTGAGAAAATGACAAAAATACTTTACGAAAATAACGGCGGAAGTTTTACCGTTAACTGTTGAAACACCTGGTGTTAAAATTACAATAATACGTGTGGTTGCATAGTAGCACACTGCAGATTAATTATTGATGCTTACGTGATAAGTCACTCACTTTTGTTGGTATTATTAATGTAATAATACGTAAAAAATTTTATATATAAATGTAATACTTTTATAAAGTTATTCTATAAATAGAATATATTATATTCTATTATGCATAGTGTTATATAGTGTCTCATATAGTGTTTTGCATAGTAAATTTTTTATATAAAATGTAATACTTTTATAAAGTTATACATTTTATTAGATAATAATTAGAATATATTATATTTTTTATTATGATATAGTGTTTGCATAGTGCTCGTGATAGTGTTTGCATAGTAAAATCTTTTATAAAGTTATTCATTTTATTAGATTATAAATAGAATATATTATATTTTATTTAAAAGATTTTGCTTTAAATATAGACCGTCAAATTAAATTAAATCAATTTGGACCGTTCATGAGTTAGTTACTATGCGTCCATTTTTCTATAAATAGAAGCTCATTCCTTCATTATTTTTTATTTAATTCAATCAAACTCTAGATAGATAAACTATAGAGAGAAAGAAGAAAGTATTCTCGCTTACTTCACTACTTATATATCCAAAGATACTCTTCTTCTTAAGGTAGGGATTATTATTTGTTGTACTCGTAAGGGGTGTTATTCTTTTGTATTCATGAAGAGAACTTATGTTATTCCATTCTTTATTATTACATTGGAATAACTCAGATACGCTGGCTACCCTATACTTGGTGACATTCTTCTATTATTCCGTCTTTACTATTATATTGGAATATCTTATTCATGCGTTTTACGCCGCAATTCGATAAAATCTTTATTATTATTCTGTTGGAATATCCTTCGTCATGCATTTTACGCCGGACCGGTTCTCGCATCTTTATTATTATTACATTGGAATATATCATCTCATGCGCTTTTTTACGCCGGGATTCGATTCAATCCTTATTAGTATTCTCGTTGGATTAACTTGTTCATGCAAGTACCGCATGCATGGTGATTTCTGTTGTTATTCATTTCTTTATTATTCTGTTGAAACATCCTGTCGGTGTGAATTTCGCCTTACCTGGTTCCGTTATTATTATTCGTTGAATAACCCGCCTATGCATAAGCACCGCATGCATGGTGATTTCTTTTGTTATTCCATTCTTTATTATACTCGGTTGGTTAAAGTTTTGACTTCTATACTCCATGAAATTAGTGGAATATCCTTGATATTTGCGCTTCATCCAAAGATCTTTTCATGGAAATATTCTTCCGAGCATTCTTGAATTTTACTCTACAAAAAGTATCATGTTGACAATTTGGACGTTATTGGTTCTTGGACAAATTAATTCTTGAACTTGTTTTATTGAATTCTTATATCATTGTCATCATCCTCATATTTATATTTTTAAAAGTCATCTCGTGGCTCAGAGTGCATAGATGGACTTGGTATGATTATGACAAGGGATTATTCTGATGTAATCATGACCGTAATGTTACAAATGATGTGGTAAAAGTCCCTCATTGGCTTGTAGTGCATTGATGGACGATTGTTGGCATGATCATGACCAATAATGAATACACAAATATTCTTGGCCCGTAGTAGTGCATGGATAATTGTGGTCGTCGGATACTAAAGAATATCCTTGGTCAGTAATGTGGGGTGATTCGATGATGTGGATTATTTATTGTCGAGTCCCAATGATAAAAGTGATGAAAAAACCTTTAAATCATAAAAGATAGTAGATTTTATTCTCTACTTGACTCTTTTAATGGATTGCTTGTTTCACCGCAGCTTAAACTTAATGTTTGTTATATTGTATCGTTTAACACTATTTAAGGCTAATGATAATTTATTCTGCATTATCTTAGTCATAATATTTCTTATTGGGCTAGTTGAGCTCACCCTTTCTTTCACTGTTCTCTTCAGGAAATGAGAATATAGCTGGAACGAGTCGGGGAACGGAGTGATGGTCCTAGATGGTGCATTAGTAGTCCTCACTATTCTGTGAAATAGTGTGATAATAATTATAATGAGGACTCCTTTTGAGTTTGTATACTCTCTAGTAGATAATATTTGTATTCAAACTCATAGTTTATGTTTTGTCGTATTGTACACGACAGTTGTATTATTAAGTTGTATTTGAATTCTGTACCATTTATCTGGCGACTCAAGATGGGTGATGTATACCTAATTTTGGGGGCATCACAGTTGGTATCAAAGCTTAGGGATATGATCCCTGGCTAAGATGTGAGACTAAAACTAGGAGGGGAGAGACGGGGAATTCCTTCGCTAGTATGACCTACTTAAATTTATTTTGTATTTAAATTGGTTGTTCAGAGTTTAGAGATAATATGTTACATGTCAACTAACCCTTGTTTTGTGGCAGTATCTAAAAATGACATCGAGAATGTTGAGAATAGCAATGGAGCACAAGAGACCGTTGAGTCTCCACATATCAATAATCAGGATAATGTGCATCGAAGGCGACAATCCTCACATGCAAACAACAACACGGACCAAATGATGAATGATGGATTGTTCAGAGGCTTTTTATGAAATTCATGCAACATCAAAGTAGAGAGCGGCTCCTCGTCTCAAAATGTAGGTGGAAACATCGAAACTCTTGACGGTCATCGCTAAACAATTCAAGGAGTTGGGACCACCCGGAGTTTATTGGAGAGCCAAAACCACTTAAGGCGAAAGCATGGATAAAGCAGATCACCAAGATATTTGATGCCTTGGGATGCTCCGAGGAGCAAAAGGTTCCCTTCACCACCTTCATGTTGCGTGAAGAAGAGGAGACATTGGTGGGAATCAGAAACGCATCCACCGACGACGACTCAAGATGTATTGGGAGAAGTTCCAAGAGCTATTCAACGACAAGTACTTTCCCGAGAGTATTCGTCACATGAAAGAAGTGGAATTTATCAAATTGGAACAAAACAATATGACCGTGTCGCAATACAAGGCTAAATTTGCAGAGTTATCCCGGTTTGCATCCCATTTGGTCGATAATGAGGAGCGAATGACGCGAATGTTTTTAGAGATTTGAAACCGGAGATACGTCAATATCTTATTTCTCATATACTGTATTTGTACTCAGATGTTGTAAATAGGGCTCAGTTATTGGAGTGCGGTAACGAGTCAACGCAACCAATAGAAAGCAGCTGGCATCATGAAAATACCAGTGGTATCAGTCATCGAAACGGTGACAACAAACGTGGAGGGAATCAACATGCCAAAAATTGTAACCACTTCAGTGGTAATCATGGCCAAGACAGTAAAAATGGACATTTCAAGAAAAGGATATTCAACAATGATGGAAGGACGTCAGCACCAGCACTCGTTGTTAAGGAAGGAGAACGACTACCTATCATATGCTTCAAATACGAAGGGGAGGGACACATCAGTCCAAACTGCGCGATGTCGTCTAAAGCATGTTATAATTATGGAAGAGAAGGTCACTTAGCCCGATTTTATCGTTCACTGAAGACAAGTTCAGCCAGGATTGAGGCACCAAAGGCCGTCCCAGAAAAGTCAAAGCCGGTAGTGCAAGGAAGAGCGTTTGTAGTGACCTCCCAGAAAGCAAGGAACCCGAATGAGGTCATCACGGGTAAGCTTATCATAAACTCTAGCAAAGTCTATACCTTATTTGATACCGGTTCTACCCATTCTTTTATTTCTCCTACTTGCGCTCAACGTTTAAATTTGACTCCGGAGAAATTAGACTTTGACTTATCTGTTGAAACTCCGTTGGGAGAAACCTTCATTACATCCATGATTTATAAGTCTTGCTTGGTTCAAGTTGGTACCCACACATCACCTGTCGATCTTATTTCATTGAAAATACTTGCATTTGATGTAATTCTAGGGATTGATTGGTTAACTACTCATCATGCAAAAATTGATTATTTTTATAAGGTTGTTAACTTTCATATTCCTAATCAACCTATTATGCGAATTCAAGCAACCAAACCATTAAAATCAATCACTGTCATCTCAAGCCATAAAGCTATTCATTTATTGAAAAACGGATGTCAAGCATTCTTAGCTCATGTCACAGATCTAAATAAAAATACGTAAGTTTTGAATGATATTTCTATTGTTAATGAATTTCCTGACGTATTCCCTGAAGAACTTCCTGGCCTACCCCCAGCGCGTGAAATTAAATTTTGTATCAACCTTGAACCTGGTACAAAACCTATTTCCAAAGCCCCATATCGAATGGCTCCTATTGAACTTCAGGAGTTAAAGACCCAACTATATGAATTGTTAGACATCGGTTTCATTCGTCCTAGTACTTCTCCTTGGGGTGCTCCTGTTCTATTTGTGAAAAAGAAAGATGGGAGTATGCGACTTTGTATTGATTATCGGGAGTTAAATCATGTCACCATCAAAAATAGGTACCCATTGCCACGTATTGATGACCTGTTTGACCAGTTGCAAGGAGCCAAATTCTTTTCAAAGATTGATCTTCGTTCCGGATATCACCAATTGAAGATTAGAACCGATGACATTCCAAAGACGGCTTTCAGAACTTGGTACGGGCATTATGAATTCCTAGTCATGTCCTTTGGATTGACTAATGCTCCTGCTACATTCATGGATATGATGAACCGAGTATTCAAGGAATATTTGGATCACTTTGTGGTCGTCTTTATTGATGACATCCTCATATATTCCAAAACCCATAAAGATCATGAGCAACACTTGAGGCTGATACTCCAAAAGCTTCGTGAATATAAGCTTTATGCCAAGTTGAAGAAATGCGAGTTCTGGCTTGAGGAAGTAGCATTCCTTGGGCACGTGGTATCAAGTCATGGAATATCTGTTGACCCAGCAAAGATTGAAGCTATTCAAAGTCGGGAGCAACCTAAATCAAGGATCAAGTACGTAGCTTTTCGGCTTAGTTGGTTATTATCTGAGATTCGTAGAAGGTTTTTCTAATCGCTACTCCACTAACTCAAATTGACTCAAAAAGATACAAAGTTTGGTTGGAGCGAGGAATATGAGAAGAGTTTTCAAGAACTCAAGAGGAGACTCATTTCAAAGACTGCTCGACAATACCATCCGGTTTGGAGGGATTTGTCATCTCAATGATGCTTCTAGCAAAGGGTTAGGATGTGTTCTCATGAAACATAGGAAAGTCATAGCCTATGCCTCCTCACGATTAACTCAAAGAATATGAGAGGAATTATCCTACTCATGATCTAAAGTTGGCAATTGTTGTCTTCTCAGACTAAAGATTTGGAGGCATTACTTGTATGGGGAGAAAGTGGAGATCTTTACGGATCATAAAAGCCTCAAATATTTCTTCACTCAAAAGGAACTCAACATGAGACAACGACGCTGGCTTGAACTATTGAAAGATTATGATCATACCATCCAATACCATCCCGGAAAAGTGAACGTGGTAATCGACGATTGAGTAGTAAGATCATATAAAAGTGCGAAACGCGATATTGTCAACATAAAGGCCCATTTTGTGTGACTTGTAAAGGATGGAGATAGAGTTAAAGACTCAGTGGACCCATGTGATGATGGCGAATATACGAGTAGAACCGACTTTAATTGATAAAGTTAAAGTCGCTCAAGCTGCTGCACTGGAGTCGATGCGTATGAGGAAGAAAGTGCAAGAAGGTGCTATGTAGGAAGCAAGAATCGATGAAGAAGGAATACTTGAGTCAACTCCAGCACTTTGTGTTCCTAACGACCTCGATTTAAAGTAAAAATCATGATGGAGGCTCATAACACACCGTTTGCAATCCATCCTGGGAGTACCAAAATGTATCATGATATTCGTCATACATTTTGATGGAGCAATATGAAGAGAGAGATAGCGTTGTTTATCTCAAGGTGTCTAACGTGTCAACGAGTCAAGGCGTAGCATCAAGTACCAAAAGGTCCATTGCAACCACTTGAAATTCCAAAATGGAAGTGGGAGCACATTACCATGGATTTCGTTACCGGTCTTCTCAAAGTTTCTCAAGGCATAGATGTGATTTGGGTCATTGTTGATAGATTGACCAAGTCTGCTCATTTCTTACCGATACGAGAAAATTATACACTTGAACGTCTTGCTCGTATGTACATAAACGAGGTTGTAAGATTGCATGGTATGCTAGTATCCATAGTTTCTGATCGAGACCCAAGATTCACTTCAAGATTTTGGGTTAGTTTGTAAAAAGCTATGGGCACGAATTTACGATTTAGCTTGGCATATCATCCTCAGACGGACGGGCAGTCGGAGAGGACGATTCAAACTCTTGAAGATCTATTAAGACTTTGTGTCCTTGACTTCAAGGGAAGTTGGGACAAGTTCTTACCATTGGTGGAGTTTTCCTACAACAACAGTTATCAAGCAAGTTATTGGCATGCTCCATTCGAAGCGTTGTATGGAAGAAAGTGTCGTTCTCCAGTATCCTTGGGATGAGGTGGGTGAAGCAACATTGTTGGGACCAGAGTTGGTACGTATGACTACGGAAAAGATTCAAACGATCCGACAACGTATAAAAACCTCACAAGATCGAAAAAAGAGTTATGCTGATCTTCATCGAAAGGACGTGGAATTCGATATAGGAGATCATGTGTTGTTACATGTTGCTCCATGGAAAGGAGTTACAAGATTTGGAAAGAGAGGAAAGCTCAATCCTCGATTCATCGGCCCATTTTTAATCTTTGATCGAGTAGGAATTGTCCTATAGACTCGCTTTACCGCCAAGTATGTCTCGTGTTCATAACGTTTTTCACATATCCATGTTACGTAAATATGTGGAAGACCCGAACCACATTATTGAGTTAGAACCGGACGAAATAGCGAAAGATTTGACGTATGAAGAGGTTCATGTTCAAATCTTGGATAAGAAGGAACATATTCTATGCTCCAAGGTTATACCTCAAGTCAAAGTTTTGTGGAGAAACCACGATGTTGAGGAAATGACTTGGGAGTTAGAATCAAATGAAATCAAGGTATCCTTACCTCTTCATATATACCCAGCACGTACCCTAATTTCGAGGGGGTGAAATTTCATAAGAAGGGAGATTCAAAACCCCAACTTTTTGAATAAAGATGAATTTTCTATAAATATTATTTTTGAATATTATGGAGTGAAATTGATATAATGTTATAGTTATGGGTAATATTTATAAATTTTGCAAAGTACGCAAGTTGTTATATAATATTCAATTGGCCTGGGAATATCGTTTTAACAGGAATATTCGTACAACAAGCACAATCATTGGTGGACCCCACAATGAAATTATTATCGGATTGAGAAAATGACAAAAATACTTTATGAAAATAATGGCGGAAGTTTTACCGTTAACTGTTGAAACACCCGGTGTTAAAAGTACAGTAATACGCGTGGTTGCATAGTAGCACACGGTATTAATTATTGATGCTTACGTGATAAGTCACTCAGTTTTGTTGGTATTATTAATGTAATAATACAGAAAATCTTTTTATATAAAAAAGAATACTTTTATAAAGTTATTCTATAAATAGAATATATTATATTCTATTATGCATAGTGTTGCATAGTGTCTGCATAGTATTTTGCATAGTAAAATCTTTTATATAAAACAGAATACTTTTATAAAGTTATCTGTTTTATTAGACAATAATTAGAATATATTATATTTTATTATGCATAGTGTTTGCATAGTGCCTGCATAGTGTTTGCATAGTGCCTGCATAGTGTTTGCATAGTAAAATCTTTTATAAAGTTATTCGTTTTATTAGATTATAAATAGAATATATTATATTTTATTTAAAAGATTTTGCTTTAAATATGGACCGTCAGATTAAATTAAATCAATCCGGACCGTTCATGAGTTAGTTACTATGCAGTCCATTTTTCTATAAATAGAAGCTCATTACTTCATTATTTTCTTACGAATTCACTGAAACTCTAGAGAGATAAACTATAGAGAGAAAGAAGAAAGTATTCTGCTACTTCACTACTTATATATCCAGTACTCTTCTTCTTAAGGTAGGGAATATTATTTGTTGTACTCGTAAAGGGTGTTATTCTTTTGTATTCATGAAGAGAACTTATGTTATTCCATTCTTTATTATTCTGTTAGAATAACCTGTATACGTGGGCTACCCTATACTTTGTGACATTCTTCTATTATTCCGTCTTTACTATTCTGTTGGAATATCATGTCCGTGTGTTTTTATTTGGACCTAATTTCGCCTTCTTTATTATTACATTGGAATATCACATGCGGTGTTTTTCTGTGGGACTGGTTACATCTTTATTATTATTTTGTTGGAATATATCACATGCATGTTTTTCGTTGGACCGATTCCGCATCATGGTGATTTCTTATTTAGTATTCTATGAACATTGGAATAACTTTGTCGTTATATATTCAAAATCTGCATGCATGGTGATTTCTTTTGTTATTCCATTCTTTAATACTTAGTTAATGAAACTTTTGACTTCTATACTCCATGAAATTAGTGGAATATCCTTGATACTTGCGTTTCATCTAGTATCTTTTCATGAAAATATTCTTCTGAGCATTCTTGAATTTTAATCTACAAAGCAGTATCATGTTGACAATTTGGACATTATTGGTTCTTGGACAAATTAGTTCTTGAACTTGTTTTATTGAATTCTTATATCATTGTCATCATCCTCATATTTATATTTTTTTTAAAGTCATCTGTGACCTGTAGTGCATAGATGGACTTGGTATGATTATGACCAGGGATTATTCGGTGTAATCATGACCGTAATGTTACAAATGATGTGGTAAAAGTCCTCATTGGCCCGTAGTGCATTGATGGATAGTTGTTGGCATGATCATGACCATTAATGAATACACAAATATTCTTGGCCCGTAGTGTATGGATAATTGTGGTCGTGATACTAAAAGAATATCCTTGGCTGTAGTGCAGGGGTGATTCGATGATGTGGATTATTTATTAAGCTGAGTCCCAACGATAAAAGTTATGAAAAACCTTTTAAATCATAAAAGACAGTAGATTTTATTCTCTACTTGACTCTTTTAATGGATTGCTTGTTCCACTGCAGTGAAACTTGATGCTTGTTATATTGTATTAGTTTAACACTGTTTAAGGCTAATGATAATTTATTTTACATTATCTTAGTCATAAGTTGACTCACAGTTTATGTTTTTTCGTATTGTACACGACAGTTGTATTATTAAGTTGTATTTGAATTCTGTACCATGTATCTGGCGACTCAAGATGGGTGATGTATACCTAATTTTGGGGGCGTCACAAGCATAAACTATGAAAATTTAAGGATTAACTGTAACCCATCAAAACTTCTTTGAGCAAGCATGAATTATGAAAAACTCATATCTTAACAATAATCTATCAAAACCTCTTAATTAATTTAAAATCACATAAGAACTATAAAACGAAGGTATTTCAATAACGAAACATGAAGGCGAAATCAATTAAGCATAAAAGCATAAATAATAGAAGAGATGAAAAATATTCTCACAAATAATTATTTAATTTCATAATCATCCTAGATATAAAAAATTACCTAGACATGACAATAAATAAACTAACTACAATAAAGAAGAAGTAGAAGATTGAAAATAAATAAGAAAACTCCCTTTATTAGCGATCCTCCAACAAGCGTACAATGAAACAAAATTTAATCTACTTCTACTGCTAACCTAAACTAATACAATACCTAATACTCCCTCCTCTCTAAAAGAAGAGACCTATTTATAGAGAAAATAACTTTGAACCCTAATTTAGATTCATTGAACTTGGACACTTTTGTTTCCTTTTCATGTAGGTTTCAACTTCCTAGTGGCAATCAACTTCTAAAAAAGATATTCTAGATAGACTTTCATTTCTCTTGTTAGATTTGACTTGCACACCAAGATTGTTCCACCTCTTTCCTTCCCCTTATAGGATTCTTCTTGGATATTCCTTACATGAATAAGAGCATTAAAATATCGCTTAATCATCAAGATTTTGACTTTATTGCAACAAATATTAAATCCTACAAAATAAAATAAAACATATTAATTTAATAAAGTAATACAATTAAAAGGAAAAAAATTAGGGATAATAAAATGTATGAAATACGTGTCTATCAAATACCCCCATACCTAGCTTTTTCTCGTCCTCGAGTAAAATAAAACAAAAATTATACTATCCCATTTTCGTAGGAAACACGATTGCACTTAGCATGTGCAACAAGCCTTTAAACCCCAAGGTTACCCCAAGTGGACGAGTTGTGTCTCGTGAGGGTTTGCAGTGAATATACTTACAAAATTCAAAAATATTTTTGGATTCAACAAATTATAAAATTGAAAGAAAACTTCTAAATATCTATGGGCATTATACATAAGAAAGATTAAATTCAAAATCACACTTTTACCTTATCAAAAATACTCAATCTTCATTTTAGACACCATCCTTCATTAAATAAATTCCATGTGATGCATGCATGTGTATATGATGTAACTCGTAGTAGGGATTTTTACCATGAAAATCAAGCAAGCTCATTTTTCTTTTTCTTTCTTTTTTTTCTTTTTTTTATTTCTTTTTTTCAATTTTAATTATTGACTTATGCAATGTCTCGTTTTCTTAGGCTTTTTAGAGTTACCCATGAAACAAGCGTTAGACCAATGACTCCAAAACCAATTGGGCACTAGGTGTAGAGACACCCCTAAGGGCTTACTAACTCGAGTAACAAAGGCCACAAAATTAGACTAGTCAAGTTGCTTTTATCCATCACACTTTTCAGCGTGAATATCGATGTTTCCCGAGGTTTGGATACCCAGTTATTTCGTTTAATGGACATTAAAGCAGTTATTTATTTCTTTTTACAACTTTTTTTTTCTTTCAATTTTTTGCTTTTTTTTCTTAAATTACTTGAATCATGGTTTATACCCCCACAACTAAGAATTAATGCAAACGTGAAGTGCAAAAATACTTGTAAAATCAATTTTAATCCATATGGTGTTTCGAACTAAGATTTTGTACCTTATCAAAGATTCAATAGTTCTAAATCTTTTAATCTTACTCATGAGTTTTGCTCCATAAACACTTGTTAGAATTAATTCAATCCATAAAAAGTCGAATAAAATTTTTCATTTTTTCAAACTTTTTTTTAAGTTTTTGTGTTTTTTACTATATTTTCCTAAAAAAAATCTAATACAATAATACAAACAAACTCCCCCCATACCTAAATCATGCATTGTCCTCAATGTATGCAAATGAAGAAAAGAGAACAAAGATGTGAAAAAATTATACCTTCTATGCGAGGCATTTGTTCTGCAAGAAAATGTGATGAAAAAGAAAACAAATGTACATATCTATAAATTTCATAAATCCTAAAAATTATGTGACTATACATGAATGATACAAATGGGTAAGTGAGTGTGAACTTTTCATCACAGTTGTGCATAAAATTTAACTTAAGAAAAGTTTCACTAACATGTTCAAATGATGGAAGAATTAGTTCAAATACATGTTCTAGTTTAGTTGACTTATTTGTAGTGGATCTCAAAAGCTCATTGACCTTATCTAAATATTCGGATTCATTCCAATTTTGGTCAATGTGATTTAATAAAAAATCAATTGGATCTTTTTCAATCAAGAGTCTATTTTCAATTATTTCTTGGGTCATTGACACCTCTTGTATCATGTTTACTTTAATGGGTTGGTCCAAATAATCACTAGGTAATTTTTTGAGAATAAGTCTTTCAGGGTATGGAACTTTAGGCTTATAGACTTTTTCAACCGACTCATTAAATGCAACATGATCAATTTTAGGCATATACTCATAATTTTTAGACTCCTCAATTTCACTTGACTCAAACTGTGTAGAATTGAATACAAACTTTTTATTTTCCTCATCATTTCCACAACCATTAAGATTTTCAAAATTAACCTCAGAGTTGCTAGAAAATTCACCCACATCTTGTTCATTTATTATGGTGGCTAATCTATTCATCTGAATTTCTAGACGAGATATAACTTGACCCATACTAAATTGATTTTCCATTAAAACTTTCATAGTTTTCTCTAAGGCCCTAAGTCTTTCCTCTTCTTCATTTGATAATTCTTGTGGATATTGAGGTTCTGGATCCAAATATGGATATGGATATGGATATGGATATGAACTTAGATAAGAATTTTCATAAGTTGGAAAAAATTGATTTACGTGGTGTGCATTACATTTTTTGTAAGGTTCTTGATTCCAAGCAAAATTATTATTCCAACTATAATAAGAATTCATTTTTTCACAAATCACAAAACAAACAGACAACTAACCACGAAAGTCGCACAAAAAAATATAATAAATAAATAAAATAAAATAAAATAAAAATTCTAATTCTACGATTAACCTAAATAAAATCTAGATGGCTCCTAACTGTTCCAAGTTATACCGCAAGGTCCACCAAATTTGAAATTAATCGTACCACTAGCCAGGTAAGTGTAAGAAAGGTGAGAGTCTCTCCGTAGATACGGTGACTAATTGAATAACCACACAATCTTTAGGAATTTACCTTTTGAACCACTTTCCTAGACAGTAGTAGTTTGATTAATTTAAAATTCAGCCTACTCTTGGAGTTTGTTGTCCTAATTGACTAATTGAGCTCGAGAGTCCTAGGGGCTAACATCTACTTGATTTTATTAGGCCATTGATGAGTGAGTTTTATACCCATGAATTGAGTGTGTTTGAGCTTAATCTTTTGGATGTTTTTAAGTGTTTGTGTCTATTCATGCATGTTTTACACTGTTTTGTAGGAATTAGGACAAAAGTTACTTGGATCGACGTTTGGGGTTGCTAGATTCGCATTTTCGGCTTGCCATTTACATAGTAGCCACTTCAGATCCAATTTCAGCATTGCTTCAGACCTTATTTCGAAAAACTTAAAGAATAAAAGTTGTAGATCTACGTCTCCTCTTTCCAGAAAATCTTGAATCATCAAAATTGGAGTTCGGACGAAGAAGTTATGGCCATTTTCCCAAAAGATGTCAGAGCAGAAAATTTCCAGAAAAAAGGTCAGTGCAGGGGCGACCATTCCTTGCCTATTTCCAGCACCGGGGCGCTAGGGGGCAGTGTTCTAGTGCTGGGGCACTGGGCTCGGGCTTGGTCAAGTTGGGACGCATTTTGGGGCGAATTTTTGACACTTTTTTACTCCAAATTGGATTGGGTTTCCTCCTAAGCTAGAAATTGGACTTGTAGCCTATAAATACATGATGTGAGGCATAAAATAAAGGGGAGGATTAGATAGATTACATTAGAAAAAACACTCCAATAGATTAGAACATAAATCCTATTTTATATTGGATTGTTGGAGATTAAATCAACTTAGAGATCATTGAAGATCAAGAGCAGGAGCAAGAGGGGAGCATCATATTTGCAGACAACAGATTCTATTCTTTAATCCACTTCTATTCTTGTCTTTTAATGTCTATTCAGTTGTGAATTCTTGATTTTAATTCAATAACAATGAACTAAATTTCTTGTTTAAGATTGCAGCGGATCTTATTGCGTAACTTATTTTAGTATGTTTCTCTGTTAATTACTGTGATCGATTCTATGGATTGTCTATTATGATTGCGCTCAATTGTTTAAATATCTAGCTAATAATTACCATGATAATTTATATGAATTCGGGAGATGAAATATAGATTTAGATATGATCATAATAGCATATGATTGTGTTTTCTGCATGGTGTTGGAATTCATGATTTGTGTTTAGGATAGGGATATGCCTTTACACCGCGTGTAATCTGATAAGGAACATGTGCTTTAAATCCTTTTTAATTGTAATTCACATAGGAATATAGTGAATTAGTTAATTATGGTGTTTGATTCAATTCTATCAACTGTGGATTTGGATTATTATGTTTGTGATGCATCGAAAGGTGGTTATAAATACTAATAAGTTCCTGATTAACAATCCAGAATAGTGATCATAATTAATAAGAAGTATTTTAATATAAGTGAAATAATAAGTGAAGTTATGATCTTAAATCTCCATAATCTGATTCTAAACTAGTGGGAATTAGGATTTAGTTGTATTAATTATTTTAATTCTAAAATCTTAAATCAATTGTTTAAATAAAATTGATTTGGTTAAGAGTAAGTACTTGGTAATTTTTATTAAATAATTTCTCGTGGGAACGATATTTTTTTTATCACTTTATTACTTGTAGACCGTGTATACTTGCACGTATTCATTGATTGCGAAATCAATCAACGGTCATGGTTATGCAAAATGCAAAATGGGTTGTTTATGGGGCAAGGAAATGTGATGAAATCCTCAACTTATCTTGATACAGGTTGTGCCCTTATTGTTAGATTAAAGATGAAAATGTAAACAAATAAAGTGTCCTAAAACTATGTGAATTATGAAAGAAGGAGAAATTTTGATGTACATCAATCCTCTAGCAATCACCACAGTTTATATTGTATTCCGTAATATATAGTATTATTTATATATATATATATATATATATATATATACTAAAACAGAATTATAAAATGCAAATAAATTCGAGTCCTTTGAATTCACAAAGTCTCCTTAAAGCAAATTTATTCCCTCACTGGTGCTAAAGGATTAAATGAATAATTGATTCCAAGATAAACGGATTTCGATTCTTAATTAGAAGCACTTCAAAATTAAGAACTCTCTACTTAACACAACATTATGTTATGTCTTGAATCGTATGAATTATAATGATGCATACAAAAGCGGTAAAAGATTACCGCTACCCTTTGATGAGATAATGAGATTTTGCGAAGCGGGAAAGCAATGCAACACTCTTACGAGAGAATGGGAGCGGGAAAAATATTTTGCAGGAAGCGGAAAATGTCTTTGTAGAGCAGGAACTTGATTGTGGAACAAGACTGCATTTTTCGGCATCAAAACTACATAGTATCATGTAGTGTAAACTAAACTACGTAGTATCATGTACTATAGCCAAAACTACGTAGTATCATGATAATTATTTTTAACAAAATCTGATAAAACATTAAATAAATTTTGTCCAAAAAATATATATACCATGACCGACCCACCATCCGACCATTTCGGGCCAACTAGGCCGACCGACCGATCGACCCGGACGGACGGACGGACATGGCATGCGCTGACGTGTGGGTTTCAACCATGCCTTGGCTAGATCCTCTCCCTTCCACAAAAGTGGGGTGCCCCTTGGGGCCCTTCCCATTGACCAAACATCCCATATATATGTTCTTCAATTTTCCTTCTAATGCCCTATGTGGAACTTTTGCAATTTACAACTTCAAGTAGGTGACTTTGGAGTCAATTTTCTCATTCAATTCTTAATGAATTTGAATACATAAATATACCAAGTTATACTCCTCATGAAGGAGAACACATTGGTGCAAAGACCCGACATTTTCGGAATGTAGGTCCCTCATTTAATTTAGCCTCAAAAAGCTCTAATATTTAATGTTTTCAAATCTCATTTCCAACAATCCCCCACATGAATGTAAAATTGGCTTTACACATGGAAAATAACATAAAAATGTTATGAATATGCAGACTCTAGTTCAGTACATGAGAAAATATATTTCATCAGGTTAAGTAGCCTAGTGGCTTTGAACTTACCATAGCAAAATCTATCGGATTTACTTGGCTAATCAGTAGACTTGATGTCTTTGAACTGTCAGCTTTTCGTGTAAACCAAGACAATAGAATTCACAAAATATTTCTTCAAACATAGTTGGTTCTCACGTTTGTGTTCATTTTGGCCTTGAAACACCTCTTGGTTTCGTGAGTATATTAGAGAATTCAAATTTCAAATTCTCATGTAAGTGGCCCCTTCTTACTCACATAGGTGATTTCTATAAAGAGTATCCTGTAATACTCCACTTGAACGTATTTCAAGATATAGAAATCATTAAAAGCGTAACTTATCCTGATTCTCGTTGCAGATGTGCACTATCTCATCATGGGAATGGTTAGGAGTATATTTTCCTCAGTGCTTTACTAAGTACTACATAGTTAGGTTTGCCCATTGAACCTAGATCTTGGGATCTCCAGTAAACTAGGTTGGGTTTCCACTATGATGACTCTTTAACAATAGGCTTTAAACCCATCCCTTCGATGAACTTTCCACTTGTTCTCTTGTTAAACCTTTCGTAGTTGGGATCCGCAATATTATCTTTTCGACTTTTACATAATCAATCGAGATAATTCCATTTGAGAGCAATTGTCTAACCAGATTATGTCTTCGTCAGATATGGCGTGATTCTTACCATTATATAAATGATTTTGTGTTTCTCCAATTCACGATTGGCTATCACAAAGGTATACATATAGTCCGTACATGTGTTTGACCCAATTGGAATATCCTCTAAGAAATTACGGCCACTCGCTTCTTCTCCAAATTTTGTCTAAAGCAATGAATTTCGATTCCATTGTTGACCTTGCAATACATGTTTGTTTTGAGGATTTCCAAGATACCACCGCACTACCAAGTGTAAATACATATCCACTTGTGGATTTTGAATCTTTAGTATCGATATCCAATTAGCATCAAGATATCCTTCCAATATCGCCGGATATCTTCAGAGATAGTGCAATCCATAGTTTTGAGTATGTTTTAAATATCCCAAAACTCTCAAAATAGTTTTCAAAGTGATCTTTACGGATTACTCAGATACCTACTTAGCTTACTTATCAATAAGTTATATCCGGTCTAAAGATGCCTCATTACATACATTAAACCGCCTATTATACGAGAATATTCTAGTTGAGATATGTTATTACCTCCATTTTTGGCTAAATGAAGATTTATATCAATCTGGGTCTTATTTAGAATTATATTATACTTATTAAAATTTTCAAGTATTTTTTCAATATAATGAGATTGAGATAATATAATTCCATCGATGTTCTAGAAATCTTGATTCCTAATATTATATCAGCAACCCCCAAATCTTTCATATCAAATCTATTTGCCAACATCCGTTTGGTAGAGTTGATAACTTCATTGTTGCTACCCATGATTAACATATCATCCACATAAAGACAAACAATGACATATTCTTTTTGAGTGCTTTTGACATAAACACATTTGTCACACTCATTGATTTTAAAACCATTTGATAACATAACATTATCAAATTTCTCATGCCATTGTTTTGGTGCTTGTTTTAATCCATACAAGGATTTAACAAGTTTGCATACTTTCTCTCTTGTCCAAGAGCAATGAAACCTTCAAAGTTGTTCCATATATATTTCTTCATCTAATTCACCATTTAAGAATGCGCCTTTACATCCATTTGATGTATTTCAAGTCTATTTAAAGATGTTATTGCTATTAGCATCCTAATAGATGTAATTCTTGTAACAGTGAATAAGTGTCTAAATAATCCAATCCTTCCTTTTGTCTATATCCTTTAACAACAAGCCTTGCTTTGTATTTATCAATTGAACCATCGCTTTCATCTTTTTTTCAAGATCCATTTATACCTAAAGGGTTTGGAAACGGTGGAAGGTCCACCAATTCCCCATGTATGATTTTGCATGATGGATTCAATTTCACTATTTATCGCTTCTTTCCAATGAGAAGCATCCGAGTGGATATTGCCTCTTTCAGACGTTTCGAGGATCATTTTCTAACAAAAATGTTAGAAAATCCCGCCAAAAGACGTTGAAGTCCTCGCCCTTTTGCTACGTCTCAGTTCATCCAATATGCACTCTTTTGTCTCATATTTTCGTGGATTATTACTAAGTAGATCCAAAGGTCTTTTGATTGAATTTGAATCTTTATTTTATTATATGGAAAAATATTCTCAAAGAATGATGCATCTCTTGATTCAATAAATGTATTAACATGAATATCATTAATTTCAGATTTATGAACAAGAAATCGATAAGATCGCCGTTATTCAGATAACCAATGAAAACACAATCAATTGTTTTTGGTCCTATCTTAACCTTTTTAGGTTTAGGAACCATCACTTTTGCTAGACACCCCACACTCTTAAGTATTTATAGCAAGGTCTATGACCTTTCCATAATTCATAAGGTGTTTTGTGAGTTTTCTTATGAGGCACTTTATTAAGAATATAATTTGCAGAAAGCAAAGCTTCCCCCCACAAATTCTGGGGTGCTCCAGAACTGTTTAACATAGCATTCAACATTTTTTTCAATGTTCGGTTCTTCAAGGCTCAAAGAATACTGATTAGATCGAGGTGAATAAGGAGCAATAGTTTGGTGAATAATACCATGAGTAGAGCAAATCTTTTCAAATGGTGATTCATATTCACCACCTCTATCATTTCTTATTGCTTTAATCTTTTTGCTAAGTTGATTTTCAACTTTATTTTTATAAAGTTGAAACATTTCTATTGCCTCATCTTTGCTTCTTAGCAAATATACATAACAATATCTTGTGCAATCATCAATAAAGGTTATGAAATATTTTTTCCCACCTCTTGTTTGCACAAATTTTAAGTCACATATATCAGTGTGAATTAAATCTAGAGGTTCAGTTTTCCTTTCAACAGAATGAAAGGGTAATCTTGTTATTTTTGATTCCACACAAATTTCACATTTATGTTTTTTATTAATATCAAATTTAGGCAAGAATTCTAAATTAATTAATCTACACAATGTATCATAATTAACATGTCCTAATCTAGCATGCCAAATATTTGAAGATTCCAACAAGTAAGCTGAAGAATTTATTTTATTAATATCAATAGACTTTCTAAGACAACAAATATTACATTCATCTTAAAGAGCCCATCATTCATGTAGCCCTTTCCTACAAACATATCATTCTTGGTAAGAACAAATTTATCAGACACAAACACCAACTTGAAGCCATTCTTGCTAAGCAGTGACCCAGACACTAGATTTTTTACGGATATCCGCACACGAAGCACTTCATTCATTCAGAGTCGGCTTTTGCCGATGTCATTTTCAAAGATAATCTTTCCACGCCCTTCAACCTTTGAACTTGAGGAGTTTCCATGAAGAGTTGATCATCATTTTCACAGGTTTGTAGGTAGAAAACATCCATTTGTTGGAACAAATGTGGGTAGTAGTAGCACAAAGTGTCCACCCACCATTCTTTTGTGTTTCCTACCAAATTACATTCAATACAACGCAGTAAAGATTAATGTCTCAAACATTTTCGTAAAGCTTTTTCCAGATCGCACATTAGCTTGAGGCTTTTGTTCTTTATTGAACTTCTTTGGCTGCGACATTCATTTGATTTATGTCCCGAATGCCACAATTGAAGCACTTGCCTTTGAATTTCATCTTGGCTTTGAAATTAGAATTTTTCAAGGCTTTCTTTTGTTGTTGTTGTTTGGCCTTTGTTCTACCACATTTGCCTTTGCTTTCATATAAATTTTTCCCACTCTTCTTTTTAGATACTCGATTGTCCTCTTCAATCCTAAGTCGAATAACCGCTTCTTCAAGATTCATCTTTCATGCTTATGCTTAAGATAATTCTCAAGTCTTTCCACGACGGTGGAAGTTTTTCAATCATTGCAAAGAACTTGAATGAATCACTTAATGACATTCCTTCAAAGATGAATATCATGTAGAATCACTTGTAATTTTTGAACTGGGTGATGACCGCTTTAGAATCTAACATTTTATAATCAAGAAATCTACCGACTATGAATTTCTTCATGCCAAAGATCTTCGCTTTTATATTTCTTGTCTAAAGATTCCCAAAGTTCTTTCATAGCTTGAATTGTACAATACACATTGTATGTTGTATTGTCCATTCCATTTAACCACATAATTTCGCAAAGAAAATCAAGATGTTTCCATGCATCAATCGTAGCCACTTTTTTCCTTGCGGTTTCTCCTTCAACAAGAGTAGGACAATCTTCTTGTAGTAAACCTCGACAAATTCAATGTTGTGAGATAAGAGCATCTTTTGTTGCCAACGCTTGAAATCGGCCCATGAACCTTTCAGCTTTTTTCTCCATGAGACAAACACTACTAAGAAGGAATGGTGATAGTAGATGCCATTTTTCATATACAAAGAACATAATTATCAATAAATGTAAACCAATTTTCGTTATACAAGACGTAACAAATTTTGTTTACAAATTTGTTTTGCAGTACAATATTCTATATTATAACACAAATGCAACCAAAATAAATATATATTAATGCAAAAACAAAATATTATCTATATTAACATGCAAAGTAATTAAATCGTTATATTCAAACAATAATGTAATATGTATAAATAAATTAATATATATATATATATAATAATGATATATATATATAAATTAACTAATATGTAATATTTCGTAATATATCTAATAATCTAATAACGTTATATTTAATATACACTAATATTCCGTAAAACTATGTATTAAAATATAAACATGAATTAACATTAAAAATTTTATGAATGTTATATATATAAAAAACTTATTTTCTGCTCATATAAAATAATATCGTAATTACGTAAAATATAAATTTGCTTTTAAGATTGTATTCCGTAATATATAGTATTATTTAATATATATATATATATATATATATATATATATAAATAATAATTATAAAATGCAAATAAATGCAAATAAATCCGAGTCCTTTGAATTCACAAAGTCTCCTTAAAGCAAATTTATTCCTCACCGGTGCTAAAGGATTAAATGAATAATTGCTTCCAAGATAAAACGGATTTCCAGCTTCTAATTAGAAGCACTTCAAAATTAAGAACTCTACTTAACACAACATTATGTTATGTAATCGAATCGTATGAATTATAATGATGCATGCAAAATCGGTAAAAGATTATCGCTACCCTTTGATGATAATGTGATTTTGTAGAAACGGGAAAGCAATGCAACACTCTTGCAGAGAATGGGAACGGGAAAATATTACTGCAACGGGAACGGAAAATGTACTGTAGAACGGGAACTTCAGATTGTTGAACAAGACTCTGTTTTTGACAGAAACAGAAAACGGAAAACGATACAGAATGGAAAATGTTTTAGGAACGAAAATGGGAAGGAGAAAAATTATATCTGAAATGCTTCCCACATCGTTTATTTATAGGCTAAAATATTTTACGTTGGCCATGGCGGTTTATTACCATTGTCAGTGTGATTTATTTTCGTTGGCATTTGTTTCCGTTGGCGCTGGCATTAAAACTACGTAGTATCATGTAGTGTAGACTAAACTACGTAGTATCATGTATTGTAGCCAAAACTACGTAGTATCATGATAATTATTTTTAACAAAATCTGATAAAACATTAAATAAATTTTGTCCAAAAAATATATATCATGACCAGCCCACGACCCACGACCCCGAGCCTCGCCCGAATGGCGGCGGCGCAAGAAGAATAAAGCAGCATGTGTGGGTTTCAACCATGCCTTGGCTAGGTCCTCTCCCTTCCACAAAAGTGGGGTGCCCCTTGGGGCCCTTCCCATTGAGCAAACATCCCATATATATGTTCTTCAATTTTCCCTCTAATGCCCTATGTGGGACTTTTGCAATTTACAACTTCAAGTAGGTGACTTTGGAGTCAATTTTCTCATTCAATTCTTAATGAATTTGAACACATAAATATACCCAAGTTATACTCCTCATGAAGGAAAATACATTGGTGCAAAGACCCGACATTTTCGGAATGTGGGTCCCTCATTTAATTTAGCCTCAAAAAGCTCTAATATTTAATATTTTCAAATCTCATTTCCAACATATATTTGACAAAAAATAAAAATCTAACAGGATGTGCTCTATGTGAGTGAATACATGAATGCGGAAAAAAATTATTAAAAAAAAATAAAAACTAAACTACTATTTTTTTATTTTTTAAAAAAGATGTGGAGATACGAAGTACCGAAGAAAGCGCAGCAACAAAATCTTTACCTTTTCACTCCTTCGACCCGCTTCAATAATCCTAAAAAAATAATAATTTAGAGTTAAAACTAATTTGAATAAATAAAAATTAATTTTAGTCCCTAGCAGCGGCGCCAAAAACTTGATGTGATAAAAATATGTACTGCAAGTGCACAATGTCAAATTGAAGAACTGGCAAGTACAGGTCGAACCCACAGAGACTATATTAATTTTAATGTTTCCTTAATATCTATTTTAGGCGAATTAGAAATAAAGATTGAGAAGTAATTAACTAGAATGAGAAAACTAATAATGAGGAAACAATCTATGAATCTGAATCCATTAAATAATAAACATAACATATAATTCAATCTCTTCTATTTTTATAACTCAACTATGATTTTAATTTACCTTCCCTTTAATTTAGTAATTTACAATTAACGTGTGCAATCATAAACTGAAAATTTAAGGATTAACTATGACCCATCAAAACTTCTTTGAGCAAGCATGGATTATGAAAAACTTATATCTTAACAATAATCTATCAAAACCTCTTAATTAATTTAAAATCACATAAGAACTATAAAACGAAGGTATTTCAATAACGAAACATGAAGGAGAAATCAATTAAACATAAAAGCATAAATAATAGAAGAGATGAAAAATATTATCACGAATAATTATTTAATTTCATCTTCATCCTAGATATAAAAAATTAACTAGACATGAAAATAAATAAAATAACTACAATACTCCCTTCTCTCTGAAACAAGAGACCTGTTTATGGGGAAAATAAATTTGAACCCTAATTTAGATTCATTGAATTTGGACACTTTTATTTCCTTTCCATATAGGTTTCAACTTCCTAGTGGCAATCAACTTCTCAAAAGATCTTCTAGATAGACTTTCCTTTTTCTTGTTAGATTTGACTTGCACACCAAGATTATTCCACCTTTTTCCTACCCCTTGTAGGATTCTTCTAGGATATTCCTTACATGAATAAGAGTATTAAATATCGTTTGATCACCAAGATTTCGACTTTATTGCAACAAATATTAAATCCTACAAAATAAAATAAAACATATTAATTTAATAAACTAATATAATTAAAAGGACAAAATTAGGGATAATAAAATGTATGAATTACGTGTCTATCAACTTTCTTGCACAAAGCGATTGTACCAAGATTCTCGTCTTCATATAGACAAAGAGTTGAGGTGTCGTGAGCCTTCCACCTTACGACTTTACTAAAAACGATCCAGACAACGACCACCTCACACAAATGTGTCATGTAGTCTATCACATGGGTAATGTCAGATATCTCTATTTTTTAATTTTTTTTATTGTATGAAATGTGTTATTTTGATTATATGAAATGTGTCTTAAATAATGTGTTAATAAATAATAAATAATAATATAACTAGTCAGAAAATATGTACTCCATCGATGCAATGATACCATATTATTTAAGTAACTATTTAAATTAATTTTTTATTTCTAAATAATTAACATTATCTTTAATACATACACTATTGCATTGTTGGATAAAGCTGCACGTTAATCATTCATTCATATATATATATATATAGGGAGCCCTTCCATAGCAACCAGTTGTTATGAGTAATGTGCAACACCCCCTTTTTGGACCGTTGATAAATTGAATAGATGGCTGCGATTAACTTTTCTATTTGATAAGTAAGCACGGAGTTATGTGTGCATAATTATTTACTCTGCACTTCTATTTCTATTTTAATAAGGAGGCCACGTTAAAAATTAACTTGTCAGTATAGTTATAAAAAATGATTATTTATTATTAAAATAATTCGACCGGAAGAGCTTGTGCTGGCTTAACCTTTTTTTCTTTTTTTTTTTTCATTTCTCCCTTATATGTAATGACTCAGCACATTAAAATGATTTAAAATAATAAAAAATGATTATTTATTATTAAAATAATCCGTAGGAAGAGCTTCAGGTTAAACTTTTACTGCTTTTTTTTTTCTTTTCATTTCTCCATTATATGTAATGACTCAGCACATTAAAATGCATTAAAATAATAAAATAAAGGTCTAAGTAAACAGACAAAATGATACTACTGGCATTAAAATAATAAAATAAATTTCCTATGAATTAAAGTGATACTACCGGCATTAAAATAATATTAAAATCTTACTAGTAAGACAGTAATCGATACGACTTGCAATAAAAATTAAAAAATAATAGTCGTAAGATACTTTGTCACTCACGACAATAAAAAATAAAAAAATAATTTTATTCAAGCAATTCATTTGCTAAACAGATTCGAACTCGCAACCTCAAACTCCATACACTCGTCATATGACCACCTGAGCACCACGGGCCTAGCTGTTAATTTCAACCAAAGATATATCTTTTTATTAAAACTTCACCATCCAATAAAATCTATATTCTTGTATTATTATTATATTACGATTTATTATTATTAATAAGTCTATATAATACATAGGGGGTTTTTCATTTAAATCTATATTCTAGATTATTATTATGTTTATATTATTATTATTATATTAAGTTTCAATGATAGGAAATGAACGCATTATCTATTTATTATTATATTCATCTATTAATATTATTAAAATAATATTAATAATGATTTTAATATTAATATAAATAATGTGATTATTAATATTAGTCAGAATAAAAATATCCATACAGATTCAACAAAATAGATAATTTTTTCAGATTAATAATATGAAGTGGTTTTATGTGATTCAATAATATTCATATTACTAAGTTATGAATTTGAAAATCCCATAAAGTTCAACCAAATAGACATTCTTATTAATTAATATGTACATTAGATAACGTTGGACAAGTTCTATATCTCAGAGGCCGTAAGTAATCTTGCAGATTTCTTGTAAAGCTCCTATGACGCAGAACGAAGATCGTGACATCTTCCAAGGACCACTTCTCTTCAGAAATATTATCATTGGCCCTAACGAAACAGTCAACATACTTGCATACAAAAAATGCCACAGTCTGAGTTGTTGTGTTGTTTCGGTTGAATCTTTAAGGTCTGCGACAAGAGGATTTACCATTTGGGCCACTATCAAGATCGGATTACCATTTCGCAAACAAAATGGTATCAAATGTACCTACATGTACAAAGTAGTTGGTTAATGATTTTTTAATATTAATGGACATTATAAAATTAAAATATTTTAGAACTAAACATACCGCAACTTTAACGAATTCTGAGTACATTTCATGTAACTTAATATACTTAGTGTCATTGTAGTGTGGTCAATTATGGTAACCATCCAATCTTCAACTCGCGAATAGAACAAGATAAAATGGTGTTGATTGGTACTACACCAAGCATGAATATGTATTTGCATTCATGTAAAGGTGGACCAACATCTTAGTTAACATACTGGATTGCAAAAATTCCATGCAATATTCACGTTAGTGCAGGCATATATAATACACCCAAGATGCATGAAGAATGAATTCATGAAACCAAATTGGGACCACCTTTGTATTCCCCACGACTGTAGTATTCCTCTGCATTTCAGAAAGCAACAACATATAAGCGTCGATGACATGCTCGAATATCCAACTCCTGTGCCCCAAGGATCTTGACCGCATTGTGGTCTAATTCATATAACCTGTCGCGGATGTGACAAAGGATATAAATTCTCTTCTGGTGCCACCACGTTTCCAAACATATGTTTATTTATAAATGTCTCCTTCCAATCTTTAAGTCTTTTGGATAAGGACCCTTTTGGTCCATAAGAGATGTGGTCTCCCGCATCTTGTACCTAATTGAGACCCAAATTTACATTATTATTATATAGCAATAGTAATTAAAACCATCACTATTAACATAACTATATATACCTTTTGTGAACTAGATCCCTTGGCGTCAGAAAGTCCCGCAAAGTCATAGTTGGTTGGAATGTAACACTCCTCATAGGTTTGGAAGGTTGG
The DNA here is from genome assembly GCA_020205605.1 of Panax ginseng. Taxonomy (NCBI): domain Eukaryota; kingdom Viridiplantae; phylum Streptophyta; class Magnoliopsida; order Apiales; family Araliaceae; genus Panax; species Panax ginseng. The sequence goes on from CM035146.1 coordinate 43,344,270, forward strand.
AATATAACACTCCTCGTAGGCTTGGGTGGTGGGAATGGAGCTCTCCTCGATTACTTGTGGGGTGGGTATGTAGCTCTCTTGTACAACATAATCAGTTTGTTTCCCAAGCCCTTCATTGAGTTGTGTGTATTGGGACTGTGGTCCAAAATTTGTGGGACCCCCTGTCGAGGTATTTGTTTCCCTCTTGCTTCGAAGTCGTATAGAGCGTATTGGAAATCCCAATTATTTTTTTGCAGAACCAACTCGGGAGGCAGCTGAGTAAGTACTGAAAATTTATCAAGTAACGACTTTGCACTCTCAACCTGTCATGTAAGATAAACACAAACAAATATTATTAACACTCAGTTTGAATAAATGTAATATTAAGTATTTACTCCAATACATGATAAATTAAAGAAGAATATAATTTTATACCATTTGAATAAGGTGTTGTTGGTTGTAAATAGCCCGAGGCTCATAACAACTGTCGAGGTCGCTTGCCTGTCGAGGTCGGTGGATTTTCCAATGTGTAATTTTCCTAAATCAGACCATGTAATCATCTATTGGGACATAATCAGAAATTTCAGTTTGTTGTCATTCGAGATGATCCATGTATGCCTCCCACCTCGAAATATATTCCCCTCTCAAGGCTATGCAATCCTCAACATCAATAAATTTAAACTTTTTCTCCTTCCTAAGGTTACCGTGATTTTTGGCTGTTGATGGTATGCCTTGCATGAACCCGAACTGTCTCATCACACGGTCTGGCATCTGAAATTCCACAATATCAAAGTGGATCAAGGGGACAAGTTCAAAACTGTTCTTAAACTGAATGCACGAGGAAAAGAGTTGGTTGACCAGTTTGATCCGGATGAGAATATTACTGAACTGGCAGATGACGACATTGATTGCACAGTTGGAGATCCAAATCATGATATGGGATACGATAATGGCGATGAAGATGCAGAGGTGGAAGCAAAAGAAGAGTTTTTGCCGCCTAATATTTCTCAAACAAAGGGCCGTAAAAAACAATCTAGATTCAAGAGTGCACTCGAGAAAATCATTCCTTCTAAAACTCATCGAAAATGTGCAATTTGTGGCTTTAAAATCGACCACGATAAGCGAAATCACTATCGAGTGCTAGGGATTCCTGAGCCAAAAAAATAAGCGCCGGTTGTATTAATCATGCTATATTTTTTTTATTTTATGAAAATGAACATGTAATATGTAATATTCCTCTTAATGTTATGCAAAGACTAGTATTGGTATAATCATATTTAATATTGATAATCACATTATTATTATTATAATAATACTTCACTATTTTTATAAATTGTTAAGTAAATTAATTTTCTCAAATGACTTGAAAAATTATCATCATTATTTATTAGACTAATTGAACTAATTTTATTAATAATACAATCATTTCTTAATAATAAAATCATTGCTTAATATATAAAATCATTACTAATAATCATTGCTTAATAATAAAATTATTAATACTAATAATGCAAGATTTATAATGATCACTTTATATTTTATTAAAGAATGATATTTTTTTTAATATATTAATAATCCTTTTATTGATATTATTACAAAAATAAGAAAAAATATTAAAGGGGATAATAATAAATATAGATATTAACTTATTTCTATTTTAAAAACCCCCATATGTATTATATAGACTTATTAATAATAATAAATCGTAATATAATAATAATGCAAGAATATAGATTTTGGGGGATGGTGAAGTTTTAATATAAAGATATATCCTTGGTTGAAATTAACAGCTAGGCCCATGGTGCTTGGGTGGTCATATGACGAGTGTATGGAGTTTGAGGTTGCAAGTTCGAATCTGCTTAGCAGCAAATTGTTTGAATAAAATTATTTTTTTCAATTTTTATTGTCACGGTAGTGACAAGCAAAGATCTTACTGCTATATTTTTTTAATTTTTTATCAAGAAGTAGTATCAATTTATCTTAAGTGACATTTTAATATTATTTTAATGTTAACCGTATCAAATATCACTGCATCACTTAGGAATTTATTTTATTATTTTAATGCCAGCCATATCAGCCTGTACCGTCCGGCCTTTATTTTATTATTTTAATGTGCTGAGTCATTACATATAATGGAGAAATGAAGAAAAAAAAAAAAGGTAAAGCTTAAGACAAGCTCTTCGTAGGATTATTTTAATAATAAATAATTATTTTTATAACTATCTTGACAAGTTAATTTTACGTGGGCCTCCTTATTAAAATAGAAATAGAAGACAGATAAATAATTATGCACAACAACACACGTGGGCTTTATCAAATAGAAAAGTTAATCATGACCATCTATTCAATTTATCAATCATTCAAAAAGGTGTTACAGATAAAGACTATAAAGAACCTATTACATATGGAAGCTATATATATATATATATATATATATATATATATATATATATATATATATATATATATATATATATATATATATACACACAAAAGTTACTCGTGATAGAACGGATTTGATAGCTAAAATTTTACATAATACGCAACAGGAAGTACCCGACACTGCTCACCGCACTCACACGACTCTCATAACATCCAACGGACAATTTTGAAGACTGAGAAATGACCATAAAAGCCAAAGGTGAGTGTTAGACTAGCGTTGTGGGGTGGTGAAAGTAGTGGAACAATATTCCGTCCTAAATTCCTTTATTGTTTTCTTGGTTAGTTTTATGAAAAATAACAAAATTTGTATTTCTAAAATAAATGCAAATATCTATAATAATTATAAAATTTATATTTATTGATTTTCAAAATTTAAACGAATTTATATCAATTTTAAATTTAAGATTTCAAAAACTGCTTTAAAAACTCAAGATGTATTTTTAATTTTGAACATAATTTTTTGTTTTTTTTATTTTTGTTTAAAATTTGAATCGATACTTAGACAATACATTTGCATTTTTCCTTATTAAGTGTAGCGTGTCAAATACAAACTTTAATATTTAAAAGAATAAAATAACTAATATGCTATTTTAACATCTATAATCAAATGATTTTTTTTTTTGAAACTCATATTATAATTTGAAATTGACAAAACGTCCAGTTTTATTTAATACCACACTAAAATTTTAATTTATAAAATTTTCCTATATTTTTTTGTCAGGTCATTCTATCAAATTAATAAACGTCTCATTTCTTATTTCCTACATGGCTTTTTTTTATTTGCAAAAATGTGACATGTAATTTCTTAGCTGGCTTGGGAAAAAAATGAGGAGTAATGCTATAAATATTCAACAAATATTTTGAGAACTATTGATGATGTAGATAAACATCAAGATTCGATCAACAAATTGCTTCAATATAGTATTCGACTCCATTTAAAAAGCTAAGATGAAGTATGTCACAGCAATTTGTAAAATATTTGTATAATAATTTGTGTCTGTACCATTATTCAAAAATAATAGGGCACAATTATCAGAACCGTGAGACAAAGTGGGACCAGAATTAAACTCCCTAGCTTCCAACTCCGGTTATCCGCAATTCAAAACCCCATAAACATCCAAAGGCTTAAATCCAGATTCCTGATAACAATCACGAGAATAAGCCGATGAAACATTCAAAAAGCCAGCATCATCCAATCTCCGATCCCCAGAAACCTGTCCAAATAATACATATGAACAATTCGAAACCTACATTCCGAGGACGGGAGGCTAAAATATCCAGTTACATTGAAGCTCGGATCATCAGAAGGTGAAATCCAACTTCAAAACGTTGTTGTCGTCGAAGGAGACTAAGTTATTATTGAGATCCACCATCTCCTCCGCCTAAACTCTCTATAAATTGGTGAATAAACTGTCAAGCACTAATTCTAGTGACGTTGATAACCTAAATCCTTCAAATACCTTCATATTTGGTTGTTAATTCTGCAATCGCAACCTCAAAACTATGAACCCTAACCCTAGTTTTTTCATCAGTACTACTATCTACTAAAACATATAGGAATATCGTTGGGCCGAGGCAGAAGAGGAGGGAGGAGCTATGGTAATGGTGGAGGTGGCGGTGGTGGAAGAGGAGGAGGCGGAGGAGGAAATGGTGGTTTGGCGGCAGCAGTGACGTTTGGGCTTAATGGGTTGGATTTGGAATGGTGGTGTAGTTTTGGAGTTGTAGTCTTTTGAAGCAGTGTGATTTTTCCATGTCATTTGTGTACCCAAAAAAAAAACCTAGCCACGTATAGAAAAATAACAAAAATACGTTTGATTAATTTGATAGAATGACCTAATTGAAAATTTTTAATTAGTTTAATAAGACAATTACATAAATTAAAATTTTAATCCGCTATTTCATAAAATTGAACTAGTACAATGAACTAATTGCTAGTTTTTAGAGTTAGAAGTTTATATAATTTCATAATCAATATAATGATCTAATTCAAATTACAATATTAAATCATATTATGGATGAGAAATTTAAAATAATCACTACACACCTAAAAAGCAAAAAATAACAATCCAAAAAGTTAACCATCAGACTATATAAAATATATGTCCCTATAACTATATATGTCCTTAGTTTTGTATGTTATAGTATTGTTATTATTATTATTATTATTATTATTATTATTATTATTACGTTATTATTAAAAATTATTATATAATTATAATTATGGTTCGTTTATATATATATATATATATATATATATATATATAGGGAGAGAGAGATAGTGAACCAAATATCCTCTCAAGAAATTCTTGTAGTTCCTAAGATTATTATAATATAAAACCAAACAATCACTTATCTCCTAGATTATTTCCCATATCAAAAAACATGGAGCCAATACAAGGAGCCAACAACCCTAATGACCAAAATCAGCACCAAACCAGCAAAACTACCAAATTATTACTACTTCTAATAAACTGCATTTTAGTCTCATTAGGCGCAGTAACCGGTCCACTTCTCATGAGGCTCTATTTTCTACATGGTGGCAAAAGAAGGTGGCTCAGTTCTTGGCTAGTCACAGCTGGTTTCCCAATCTTAATCTTCCCAATCGTCATTTCATTCCTAAAATCTCGAGCCACGGCTAACCCTACCAAGCCACTGGTCACACCCCGGCTCGTCGTGTCTAGTGCATTGCTTGGTTTTCTCTTAGGTCTAGCTAGCTACATTCACTCCTTTGGTACATCTTACCTTCCTGTTTCCGTTTCTTCACTTTTAAGGACAACTCAGCTTGGTTTTACAGCGATTTTCGCGTATTTGATTGTGAAACATAAGTTTAGTCCTTACTCGATAAACGCTGTGGTTTTAATGACGTTTGGATCTGTTATTTTGGGGCTACACATGAATGAGAATCGGCCTAATGGCGTTTCGGAGAATAAGTATGTGTTAGGGTTTTTCATGACTATTACCGGAGCTGCTCTTCATGGAGTTATAATGCCTTTAGTTGAATTTACACATTTGAAGGCAGGAACTCCTATTACTACTGATCTTGTTATGCAGATTGAGTTTCTGATAATGATGTTTGCTACGTTGTTTTGCACGGTTCCTATGCTCATCAACAAGGATTTTCAGGTAAGGCGGAGAACAATACTCCGAAAAAGTTCGTAAATTTTAAAGTGGTAGAATAATGCTGTTTTTTTTTATCACTCTTCAAAGAGTAAAATTTATCTGTTAGTTTCATGTTTATCAATTATTCTAAAGAAGTAATAATGACTTAATTTTTCATATTATCTTTTTGTATTTACTATTTGAATTATTGTATGGACCCTTTTGTCATTGACTAATTTGACTTTTACAAGGATTTTAACTTGGAGGTTTTTTTGTTTAGAATTTAATGTATTTGAATGATTTATGATCTTCCGTTATTTAGCCTGTTTGGTTTGAATAAAAATGATCTTAATAACTAAATCGATAAGCCTAATTATGGTGACCAAATAAACTGCCAATTTTTTATCTAAATCATCAATCCTAAGCCCACTACAAGGATTTTTTACACATTTTGTCCCCCTTTTACACTTCTTGGTGATTTCTCCATCATTGATTCAATCACTGAATCTTTTTCTCCAGTGTTCTGCCATCTCAATCACTGAGTGAGAGAGAGAAGGCGAATCGAATGGAGCGAGAGATGGGGAAAAAGAATATGAATAATCATATGAAGCTTATACCTGAAATCATGAGAATTTATTGAGGCGTTTATGGGTTCTATCTCTCCATCTGCATATTCCCATCAGCAAATGAAATTGATCGGTAATCTCCCAATAATTTTGTAGATGGGAAATTGAAGGGAAGACTTTGGGTCTTGACTGACGACAAATGAGAGAGAAAATAAACAAATTGGCGACGGGTTGGGAGTAGGTTTGTGTTTTCATTAATTTAACTTGAAAGTAGAGAGCTTTGTGTAGAAATTAATTAGTGTAATTTTGGTATTTTGGTGTAGTATCAAAATTTTATTTCATTCAACTCATTCAGATTTATTTAAACATTCAAAATTGTTTTATTCAGTTTTATCAAATAATCTCTTACTTAATTATGAGAGGATTTTAGGTACCCTTGCATGAATAATGTGGACACATGTCACTCCCTCATTGGATTATTGTTTTTCTCTATATCAAAACTTTTAAAAATAGATGCATTTTAGTCATTTTCTCTTATTCTTTGGTAATGGTAGAATCTGAAGTCACTACTTTGGGTTTGTACGACATAAACTAGCATTGCATGAAATATGTTCCAATTTAAGTACACCGAAAAAGTTAATAATAAACTATATTTGAATGTCTACGAATAATTTCAAAAAATCTGCAAATATTATAAATTAGGATAATAATCATATTATTCTCTTTCATATCGTATATTTTAACATGGTCATGTTAGAATTAATGGATACACATAAATTTGGCCAATGCAGAAAAAAAATTTGCTACCTTGTATCACACTTTTTAAAATTGCATTCAATTAACATTTTCCTTTTGATATATACCAAAAGGAATTTTTTCTTATTTGAAAAAATAAGCTTAATCTACTTTTTGTTATTGGTTAAGAAAATATATTTGCATAAAAGGTGGGGAATGCCGTAGGCCTGCAGATGATCATCCTTTAAGATCATTTTGTAAAAATCAAATGTTCTACAAACTAGTCAGTTTAGATTAGGAGGTGCCACCAAACTAAATAATGACACATTCAATTTAGCAAAAAAAATAATAATGACATATTCTTGGTCTGACGACAACCGCACTAAATAGTTTCTGCATTAAGACCTTTGCCAGCTGAATCCCTTTTTTCTAATCTTTGAAATTTTAAAAAAAATGTGAATACGTATAAAATACGTGTTATAAAAATGGAAAATTATTTATATGTAGACTAATTTTATGACGAATTTAAATTGTGACTAGTGTAGAATCCTAAGCGGATAAAATAAAATAAAAATACGTGAATCCCTTTTTTATTCTCTCTTATCTCATTTATTCACATATGTTCGTATTTGATATTTACATATATTTACCGGCATACATAGCATACACTGAAAATTTAAAGCAAATGCATGATTTGTTTCAATAGGCAATTGCAAAAGAATCGGAAGAATTTAGTCTTGGAGCAACAAAGTATTACATGATATTGGTTTTTGCTGGACTAGCAATGCAGATGAACATTATAGGAACTCTTGGGGTGATCTTTTGCTCTTCATCTCTTTTCGGAGGTATTTTTGCAGCTTTTTTAGTTCCAGTTGTTGAGGTTTTTGCCGCAATCTTCTTGCCTGAAAGCTTCAATGCTGAAAAGGGCATGGCCTTAGCCATGTGTCTATGGGGTTTTGCCTCTTACTTCTATGGAGAATACAAAGTTGGTCTCAAGAAGAAGCAAAAGATGACTGAAGCAGAACAAGCAGTAGGTTGAGATTTTGAAGCATTTATGATGTTGATGTCAAGTGCTTTATTAATATTTTTTTTTATGAACTGAAAATATGAGGTAGACAAGTTCAAAGATAATATGATGAAAACATATGGCCGAAGTTTTCCAATTTGAAGCATGAAATTTGATCTTCTCAAATCATCTTTTGTAGCAGAAAAATGTTAAGGGACTAGATGTTGAGAATTAAGTCGATGCAAACCGCACAATATATTAATGAGCGATAAAACAACAAAAAATTTAATGTAAAAAATCATTAAAAGAAAAAACCACATGTCAAACTTCGAATCTCCGTTATATCAAAATAATGGACTTACAATAATCCTCCTAAGTTACACCCTAAAACTTGAGCTTCCACAATAATGCGACACAACTTTTTGCACGGACTAAAAGCTGCAAAACTCTCACACCAACACTGTAATTTTTTTGCACGGAATATAAAAGCTGCAAAAACCCTCTCTCTCACAAAAACACAAAACTCACTCACTATCTCTCAACTCTTACGATACTACATGACTTTTGATTGTGCTATATTTCAACAACTCAACATAATATTCTACTTATAGATCGAATACCATAATTCTCCTCTTTCTATTCAAAATATAATACTTACAAAATGGCAAAACCAAGGAAAATCTCACTGTTGTTGACACGTTTTACTTATTACACCATTAAACTTTTAAAAATTCAAATTACCCTATTGAACTAATTAAAATTTTGAAATTATATCATTCCATTAATAAGATAGGTCGTCCGTCAAATTGGCTCAATTACTTTTAGGAAAAACTTAGAAAACCCCATTATAGTTGACACGTTTTACTTATTACACACTACTACAAAACAGTAAATAGATAACGCGTAAAAAACGTTGTAGAAGGTCTTACAGAAACGTCGTATTTAAGGGTGTTATCTATTTGACACCTTTATACAACGTTTTTAAAACGTTGTAGTTTGACACATTACACAACGTTTTTTTCTTAAAAAGCGTTGTATATTTGTTTTCCATAAATTCCTGGATGCTTGAAAACATTGTAGATGATATGATTCCACAACGTTTTCTGGCATAAAATATTGTGGTTTGATACATCAGACAACGTTTAAACACAAATATACAACGTTTAGAAAGTGTCATCCATTTAAAGCCAAAATGTATCAAACATTCAAAATATACCAATTACAAATAATATTACTATCCATACATCTCAAATTCAAAATATACCAATTACAAAGAATATTATTACCATACAATACGTTTACATCCCAATAATACCAAACTATCCATACATCTCAAATTCACTTTTCAATATAATTAGTAGGCTTAAATATGAATTATTACCCTAAACTATAAGTCATATTCCACTTCGGGGATCAAAGTATCAATTTTTTCAATCAGGTGATTGAACTATCAATTTTTTTCAATTTGTTCAATTGAGGCTGCCACGTCAGAAATTGTTGACGTGGCCCGCTAACAAGGCTAACTGATGCTTATGTGTAAATAAAAAACCTTAATTTAAATAATTTTTTAGGTTTTTTAAAAAAATTTAAGGGTAAATATGTCAAATCATTGTCTATAAATGTAAAAGAAAACACATATTTTTTCATAATATAAAAAAGAAAATAAGTAAATAATTTACATAATTAACATAAAATAGAAAATTTTACACAATTAGCAAAAATCAATTAAATAAATAACATAAAAATTAAACTTAATTACACAATTAATTCAACTCAAACAAATTAAACAAATAGTATAAATTAAACAAAATATACAAATAATATAAATTAAACAAATTATACAATTAGCATAAACTAAATAAAATACACCATCGACTATACCCATCTCCCTCCTCTGCTCCTTTATCGCCGACGACACAACCAAATCAATCGAGCTTCGCCGGCCTCTTCCTCTTCGAAATCGTCGACGAGGATGAAGGAGGAAGAATGACGACTTGGAAGCTTTAATTAGTCCACTGGGTGGCTTAATTCTGAAGCTGGAGCTTCAACGCCGACGACGAAGAAGATGAGGGAGAGTGGGTCAGGATTAGGGTTTCGGGAGTTGAAGAGAGGAGTGTTTGCAACAATTTTGTCACTCAAGAGAGAAGATGTCCGTGCAGTGATGTTTATATTTTGCAGTTATTCAGAATTTTCTTCCACTTTCAATTGGTATATTAAACAACAAAAATGATTTCATTTACATGTTTAAGCCTAAGTCTCCCATAGCAGATCTCATTTGCTTCAAGAAAACAAATGTTTACTTGAACTATATCCTTAAATTTTGGTATGCAGGCTGAATTTGTCGAGGTTGATGCTCCTAGGGCTGTGTTCCCCAGTATTGTTGGTCGACCTCGACATACTGGTGTGATGGTTGGAATGGGTCAGAAGGATGCCTATGTTAGCGACGAATCACAGTCAAAAAGAGGTATCCTTACCTTGAAATATCTAATTGAACATGGAATAGTTAGCAACTGGGATGATATGGAGAAGATCTGGCATCATAATTGTTCTGGTCGGGCAATTGGTCTATGGTGTACGGCGGGGGTGGCTGAAGCCTGAAGGGGAAGGGGCAAGTTCTTTGATGGAAGATTAGGAGAGAGATGATGTGTTTAATTTGTTTATTGTTTTGTTTAATTATTATTTTATTATTTTACCCTTTAATGTATTAATAATGTTTAATCTTAAAATAAAAAATAATTTTTTTGACACATCAGCTGCTTTATGGCCCCACCGAAATAACCACGTCAGCAATTTCTGACGTGGCAGTCTCAATTGAACAAATTGAAAAAAATTAATAGTTCAATCACCTGATTGAAAAAATTGATACTTTGATCCCCGAAGTAGAATATGACTTATATTTTAAGGTACTAATTTATATTTAAGCCTAATTAGTACTATATTGAATTGTGAATTTGACTACATCCAAAAATATATCAAACTATCCATAAAATTAAACTACTACAAACATCATTTGACAGCAAACAAAGAAAGACAGGCTGGGGTTTGGGACTTGGGAGCTTACTCTTCTATTACACATGGAGGCAAATCGCAAGCCTGTCCAAATATATCAGGAATCTCTTCCCAATTAGCCTTCTGTCTTGCTTCCCAGTTGGTGCCAGTATCCACCAACATAATGATAACAACCATCCTCATCCTTTCGGAACCATCTTGGTTTGCCAGCCTCTCTCTTGCAACTTCCTTGCCTGCACCACAAATTAAGTTTAAAAATCAAATTGATATAGGAAATCTTAAATATTCCTGCAAGAACAAACATTTTATGGTCGACCCAAAGTCCAGGCACCAGATGCTAGGGGCATCATGCTCAGAGCACATTTTAATAAATAACTGAAAATATATATATTCGTAGGAAAAACCAACTACATGTCTCTGTAATTGTTTAAGCCTGAGCTTCTCCGCATTCGCAAGCTCATATTCTCCATTTTCTAAATGTCTCTGATCTGGCCTCAGCCTTGCGTCAGTTGGTGGCAGCTTTTCCAAAAGTCCAGGTGTCAATTCATTTAAAGATATTGTGAATGGTGTGAGATTATAACTAGTCTTTGTAATGGATTTGCCTCTTTCCCAGAGCAACACAGCTTCAGTCATTGGATCATATCCCTTCGGCTTTGGGGTAGGATTTCCTAGTACATAATATATCAAGACCACGTGTTGCAACATCTGTGGCAACCAAAATTGGAGTGTGACCACTTTTGAATGATCTCAGGGCTTGTTCTCTTTCCTGTAGGAAATACGAAAAAAATACCAAAATTTTGTCTGTGCATCTTGATCCGAGGCTACAACACATAGATTCTAAATAAATGGGCTCAAAATCGAAAAAAGGTAAAAACGAATATATGAGAAAGGAAAGAGAGGTGCCTATGAGCCTATGACCATTTAAGAAACAAGAGAAAAAGAAAGTATTGTTGAGTTGTTGGAATGCTATTGTTGACTCTACGAGTTCCATAAGAGCTTAACAAAACAAGTCTCAGTGACAGTGAGACTACGAAGGTGGAAGTGAAGCAGCTTTAAAGAAAGACTTGAACAAATTAAAGCTTCACTCAACAAAGATGAGAATGCCACTAAATATGGCATCTAAGCTAAGAAACAAGAAAGAAAAGAAGATAGCATTCAGAAAAATGGCAGAGCATAAAGAAGATCTAGAGAGCCACTCTACGAATCACCCAGAACCTAAAGCTGAACCAGAGCAAGTGCAGAACCATGTCTGCCAACCAGTCAAGAAGAGTGCGGTATTACAGATAAAGTTGCCTTCGAAGTTGAAGGATCCGGGGAGTTTCATCATTCCTTGCACAATTGGGAACATGGCCTTCAACAAATGTTTGTGTGAATTGGGTGCGAGTGTGAACCTCATGCCATTATCTGTGTACACTCAGTTGGGTTTGTCGGCACTGGAACCTATAAACATCTCATTACAGTTGGCAGATAGATCAGTTACTTATCCGAGAGGGAATGTTAAGGATATACTAGTTAAGGTGGATAAGTTTATATATCCAGCAGATTTCATTATTCTGGATTATGAAGAAGACAAGAACATCCCAATTATCTTAAGGAGGCCATTCTTGGCTACTGGGAATACTCTCATTGATGTTCAGAAATGTGAGTTAACGATGAGAGTACAAGACCAAGAGTTTAAGTTTAATGTGTTTAAAGTCATGAGATTCCCTACAGACGATGAAGAGTGTTTCAGAATGGATGTGATCGAAAAGATGGTTAATGAAGACTTGATTAGAGGTTTGGATAGGGATCCGTTGGAAAAAAATTTGATGGGGGATGCTGACTTGGATGATCCAAAATTTGTGGACTATTTGCATATGTTGAATGCACTGCCCAAAGTGAGTAGATTCAAGGTACCATTCGAGCCACTACACACGGAAGAGAAAGCATTAGCATGAATGAAACCCTCACTTGAGGAACCACCCACTCTTGAGCTAAAATCTCTACATTAACACCTCAGGTATGCGTTTTTGGGAAATTCTAATACTTACATGTTATTATTGCATCTGCGCTTAACGATTTGTAAGAAAGTAAGTTGCTGAGGGTTTTTCGAGAGTACAAGTCTGCAATAGGATGGACAATTGCCGACATCAAAGGAATAAGCCCTTCATTCTTTATGCACAAGATACTCTTGGAAGAGGACGAAAAACCGATAGTGGAACATCAAAGAAGGCTCAATCCAATCATGAAAGAGGTTGTGAAGAAAGAGATTTTAAAATGGTTGGATGTTAGGATAATCTACCCTATTTCAGACAGTTCATGGGTAAAGCCTAGTTCAGTGTGTTCCGAAGAAAGGTGGAATGACGGTTGTGACTAACAATGACAATGAATTGATACCAACAAGGACAGTGACCGACTGGAGGGTATGCATGGATTACAAGAAACTTAACAAGGCAACCCAGAAGGACCACTTTCCTCTACCCTTCATTGATAAGATGTTGGACCGTTTGGCTGAACATGAATACTACTGCTTATTGGACGGGTATTCGGGTTATAACCAGATCGTCATTGCTCCTGATGATCAAGAGAAGACTATGTTGGGAGAATGCATATGTTGATTTGATGTTTAAATATAAATGCTCATGATTATTTGTAAATTCCTTCAAGGAATATATGTACAAGGACTTAGTGATAAATCAAATTTGTTAGGTTGATCTAAGCTCTTAATGTGTATCATTCTGGAAATGAATGTATAGATAGAAAGATCAAATCTGTTAGGTTGATCTTGAGATGTAATAGATAGGCTTCGAAGAATTCATAGTGCATCAATCTGATCAAGATTGCAGAAGTCAAGGCAAAAACGTGGAACTTCAAGAATCGTAGTGTGCCTGCCTTGAAGGGCCTCTTCGGAAATCGTAGAGTGGTTCCAACGTTTGCCGAGCCAACTCAGAGATCGTAGTGTGCTCTCAGAAACGTAGAGTTTACAACTCAAGCAAGTGAAGATCGTAGTGTGCAAGTATTTAAGAGAAATTGTAGTGCTCTCGGCTGATAGCATCAGACCAAGCACCAAGGCGTCAAGTCACCACGATCTGAATCGTAGAGTACCACGATCTGAATCGTAGAGTATTATCTGTCTTGCGTCAGAAGCATCAAGCCTCACGCTTTATGTGGAGACAAACTCCAACATATGAGGAATGGATTCTAAACGTTGTAGTACTCACCAGTCCCAAAGACATAAGAGATATCCTTAGTATGCAACAAAGAAGCGTATTGAAGAAGCTAAGGAAAGTACCATTGGTAAGGGGGAAAACACCTTTTCAGGTGTTAGGTGAGAAAGCAGTCTGCTATGTCAGTGGGCCAGAATGCAATTCAGAAGATGTGCAGAAAAGTCTCCATCAACGAACAGAAAGGTCAAACACATTTAATGTTTCAACGGATGGATCCAACGGATAGTTTTCAAGATCACATATATGCAAATCAAGCAGATGAGAGAAGTAAGCAAGCATTGAACAAAAACGTACAAGAACTCTCAACTTTCAACTTTACGATCTGAGAAAAAGAAAAGCTTGCTCAGCTACTCAGTTCTTTCGAACAAGTGCTTAAACAGCAACTGAGTAACAACCATCAAGAACTCAATATCTACCAATCAACTGAAGAAAAAGTTCCAAGTCAAAAGGACTTGAAGAGTTCTAAGTGAACTGTAAGAGAGCCAAGTCTGCTGGACTTGAAGAGTTCAAGAATGAACTAAGAAGTTCCTAAACTACTGGTCTAGAAGGAATCTAAGTGATTCAGAAAGTGTAAAAGACATCCTTAGTGGATTTCCTACTCGAGGAGTAGAAGAGTGGACTAGGAGCTTTAAGTGCTCTGAACCACTTAAAACGACTATGTCTCTTACATTCTTACTATAAATGTTATATCTGCCTCACTCTCATAAACTCACTATCTTAAGGGAGATTAAAACTAATATTAATTCCGCTAAAGTTTTAATCATTATCTACTAACAAGTTAAAACGAAAAGATTTTTAAATATCTATTCATCTCCCCCTTCTAGATAACTATTGTGCCTCCTGGAACTAACAATTGGTATCAAAGAAGGTTCTATTATACAGCCTACAAAGCTTCAGTAGATCCAATGACACACTTACCAAGTGAATCAAGAACTGGAGGAGGCAGCAAGCCACCAATGTGCAATAAAGATAAATTTGTTAACTGGAAAGTTCGGATGCAAGCATACATGGACTCAATAGATGAAGATCTATTTGAGACCGTTCAAAATGGGCCCTATATTCCAACAAAGCTTGCACCAACTATGTATTTATCCAAACAGAATACAAATCAAAGTCAAAGAAGAATGGACTGACAACGAGAAGAGAGCTGTCCAACTTGACAAGAAAGCCAAGAACATTTTGTTTCAATCCTTAGAAGACGATCTGTTCGAAAACGTTGTCAACAACAAAATAGCGAAGGAGGTTTGGGAAGCACTGCTCATCATGCACGAAGGAACGAAAGAAGTAAGAGAAAACAAACAATCACTCCGACACAGCAGTATGAAATGTTTGATCATGTTCAAGGAGAAAATGTAACTGCCACCTATGAGAGATTCAACGTTCTGCTCAACTCTCTACGAGCATATGGGAAGATCTATCCAAACAAAGATTTGATCATAAAGTTCATGAGAGCCCTACCAAGCAGGTGGGATGCCAAAACCACCGCTATTAGAGAGTCAAAGATTCTTCATGAGATGAAAGTTCAATAGCTATATTTCAATCTCCTGACATACGAACTGGAGCTGACTCAACGAGCTGAAACCCTATCAGAAGGAAGAAAGAAGGATAAGGGTGTTGCTCTCAAAGCAACTGAAAGTGCATCTAAGGTCAACACTGAGATTGACTCTGATTATAACGAAGATGATGATGAAGACTTTGCTATGTTGGTAAAAAGACTGAGAAGGTTCATGCGTCAAGGCAAAACCAACAAGCCAAAGAAGGTCAGCAACTATAGCAGCCAGGAGCAAATGAATGATCTATGCTACAACTGCAAGAAGCTTGGCCACTTCATTGCCAACTGCAACAAACCTCTCAGAGAAGAACTAAAGAAGAAATCACATGCAAAGAAGGAATACAAAGGCAACAAAAGGCCTCAGAAGAGAGACAAAGGCCTGGTAGTTGGAGGATCATGGAGTGATTTAGACAATGACTCCAATCCTGATTTTGGAGATGATGAAGAACCACAAATGGCTAATCTGTGTCTAATGGTCAAACATGCAACGGATAAACAAAATTCCAACATACATGAAGTAAGTCTCGATGAGGTATTTGACTTCAACTCTCCTGATGTAGACATTAATGATTTGAGAACTACATTTCATGGCATAACAACTGATCTACATCAATACATGAAGTGGTTCAGAGTTCTGTCTAAGGATCATTCACTTCTTCAAGAGGAGAAAAAGAAAGTTCAAGAAGAGCTTGAAACAGCTCTTCTAAGTACTAATCTTCTCTCCAAGCTTGAGCCTGAGAATGAGATCTTAAAACAGACAAATGAACTCAATGCACAAAGAGAGTCTAATCTAACCTCTAAAATTGAGGAACTAGAAAAGACTATCTCTACATGGAACAAATTCTCATCATCCATGGACTCCCTGCTCTCTAGTCAGAGAAATGCATTTGACAAAATAGGACTAGGCTTTGGGGAATCCACTTTTGAGCCATGTGTGGAAAAGACAAAGGAAACTAGCACTAGTAATGCCTCAAGTTTTAGTAGAAGCATTACCTTTGTGAAATCCTCACAGAAGGAAGAACTAGCCTAACCTTGTTCTACTGTTTCCATCCATACTCCAAGGAGTAAAGGATCTCATGCTGGCCTGGGCTTCAGAAAAGAGAAGAGTAACCCATCCTCTACTCACCAACCTCTAAGGATCGTAGAGTTAAATAAAACCAACTCTACGAACCAACTGGGAAGGTATAGTAGAAGTAAGATACCCTCCTCACATTTCATGAGACCCAAAGACATATGGAAGAAGGAAAATAAGTTTAAGAGAAGAATGACTAAAGAACTACAAAAGTCCAAATGGAGAATGAACTCTCTCTCACACACAGGCATGTATCACACTAAGTGTTTTATGTGCAATAGAGTAGGTCACAAGGCTACAAGATGCTATTATAATTTCATGCACGTGAGACCCAAGATCAGACAGATTTGGGTCCCTAAGGGTACTAACAAAATAGGACCCATGCAAATATGGGTACTGTAAGACCCCAAATTATTAATAAATGAAATTTAATTTCCTCTATTTATCATTTTGAAATATTAAGGGTTGATTTGATTAATGTGGTTAGTTATGGGTAAAATGCGCAAATATTTCAAATACGCAAGTGGTTATAAAATACTCATTGTTGTCGGAGAATATTCGTTTGGTCGTGGAATATTCTTGTTGTCATGAGAATATTTCGATTTACCGACTGACAAATTTTGTGGGCCCCATAACGGAAAGTGATTGGATGAAGAAACGACAAGTATAAGTTGTTTATAAATAATAAACAGAAGTTGTTACGCGATTATCTTTGTTGGAATACCCGGTGGTTAAAATACAACGAATAATGCGTTGTTGCATAAAGAGAAGTACTGTATTGCACCAATTATTGATTCTTACGTAAGAAGGCACTACTCAATAATTATTACAGTAATTACTGTTCAGTATTTTATTTTATTGATTCAATAATTTCTACGTTGATATTTTATATTACTGTTGTTTCAATAATTGTCACTACACATTATTTTTCATTATCGGAGCAATAATTCATATTATCTGAATAATATTATTTGATAATATTATTGGCAATGTCTAGAAAGTTCTGTCTAATGAGAGGTTTGGTCACCTAATTGCGCCAAGAAGGAGAAATTCTTATCGAAAGCCCTCTCTTCGGAGTGCGAATTCGATCATCGAGATTGTGATTCGTAATATTATTTATGAATAATTAATTATTGATTTATATGATGAGAAAAATATTGATTTTATGTGGATATAGATGGAGAAAATTTTAAAGTGACAATTGTTAAAAATTGATATTTTATCTTTTCTCGATAAAATAATATTTTATTATATTATTATAATATAATAATGGTGATATTTTTACAATGAATGTGGGATATATGAGTATACGAGGAGGAAGAGTATTTTTGTTGCAAAAGTTGTTTAAAACATGTTAAACATGTTGGTGAACCCATTTCTTGACTAAAATTTGATTATAGCCTGTAAAATCGTCTATATGTGGATTTCGCTCAATTTTTGTTTGGAATTTGGAAAACCTTTCTTCTGCAAAGTTGTAGAGAATTGAATTTCCAATGAAAACTTGCGAGATTCAAATTTTCTGATAAAATGGCTATTTATTATGAATTATTGAAGTTCCGAAGTTCCGAAATAATTGATTTTTGGAAGTTTTAATTATTTTTTTTTATGAAAAACGTTTTTGTCATTAATTGTGGGTCTTGCATGTGATGTAGTTGCTGAATTCAGATTCAAGAAGTGGACGTAGGAAATTTGTTTATATATAATATTATTATATTAAATTTTCTACTTTGGTGTTCTAAGTAATTTCCTATAAATAGGGTGCTTAGGTTAGAATTGAAAATCACACCAGAAACTAAGTTTTTCTCTTTCTCTATAATATCGAACGTATTTTGTGAGTATTTTAGTACTTTGAGTATTGCTATACGGTGCAAGTTCTTTCAGCACTATATCAAGTATTCCGGTCAAAAGTACTGTTTTTGCGAGGTAAGGGATACTATTTTTTTAAAAATGATATTATTTCTTCAATATCATTATGCCGAAATATTGGTTGGAACTTTTTATCAAATTTAGAACTTTTTCATGTCGGGGTTACTATTCATGAGTTACTATTCATGAGTTATTATTCACGAGTTACTATTCATGAGTTACTATTCACGAATTACTATTCATGAGTTACTATTCATGAGTTACTATTCATGAGTACTATTCATGAAGCATGATTTAATTTTTTTTTGTGAAATTTCTATCTTTTAGTGTCTGAGTTACTATTCACGATACTAAAGACTATTCATGTATACAAAGATTATTCACTTAAAAACGACATTATTCACGAAAAAATTAAATTTTCTTTTATGTGTCCAAGATCGTCTATTATGATTCCTATCTTTGATTAGATCTATGTTTTGGTCTTCATTCTTGAATTTTACTCCACTGGTTATTTATGAAGTATTTTTGAACTTGGATTGTTTAAAGTATTTAATCCTTAATATTTGTTCTTTTGTTTCTTTGGATTCGTTTTTTCTTTAAAATATTTTTTATCATCCTCAGTTCTAAATGATGATATAACTGAATATCTTTGGCCTGTAGTGCAAAGATGAATGATTTTATGTTGAATATCTTTGGCCCGTAATGCAAAGATGAACAGGTGTTTAGATGAACATGACCAACTGGTAAATATCTTTGGCCTGTAGTGCAAAGATGAATATTTGATTTATGATGTATATTGATTAATGTTACAGGGATAAAATATCGATGATGGACTTTTAAATTCATAGATGATAGTAGATTTCATTCTCTACTTAACTCCTCTAATGAATTATTGTTTCCGCTGCAGTTGTTGATCTAAAACTTGTTGTCTATTGTATTCTATCGATTTTTTCTCTGTTGAAGACTAAGGATAATTTGTTGTACATTATCTTAGTCATAATATTCTTTATTGGGCTAGTTGAGCTCACCCTTTTCCTTTTTGTTCCATTTTTCTTCTCAGAGAGCGATAATATAAGGAACTAGTCGGGGTGTAGAGTAATGGTTCAAGACAGTTGTTTTAGCAGTCCTCACTATTTTGTAAAATAGTGTATCAATAATTGTAATGAGGACTTATTTGAGTGTGGATATTGTCTAGAAGGCAATATTTGTATTTAAACTCACAGTTTATGTGTTGTCGTATTTTGCACGACAATTGTATTAATGAAGTTGTAGTTGTTTCTGTACCATGTATTTGGCGACTCAAAATGAGTGATGTATACCTATTTTGGTGGCGTCACAGTTGGTATCAGAGCTTAGGAATATGATCTCTAGCGGATATCGGGGAATAGAACTAGGAGGGGAGAGACGAGTAAATCCTTCGCTAATGTGTCCTACCTAAGCTTATTGTTGGTCGGTCATAATATAGGGGCATTATGTGATTTGTTAATTTGTTTAATTAACCCTTGTTTTATGGCCGTATTTAAGAATGTCGACTGAGAATGTTAACAGTGTAGTAAATGAGACCGTGGAGACACCTTTGCTCACCAACGAGGAGAACGTGCAACAGGCTGTCAATGTTCCTCCTGTGAACAACACCACTGAGAAGATGACGAACGATGGTATGTTTAGGAACTTTCTAGAATTCATGCAAAACCAAATGAGAAAGACTACTGTTCAAAATGCAGGTGGAAACACTGGCAACTCACGGATGGTCACCGCTAAGTAGTTCAAGGAGTTAGGACCGCCAGAGTTTTTGGGAAATCCAGAACCACTTACGGCAGAAACGTGGATAAAGCAGATCACTAAGATATTTGATGTCTTGGGATGCTCAGGGGAGCAAAAGGTTCCTTTCGCCACTTTCATGTTACGAGGAGAGGCAGATTATTGGTGGGAATCCGTAAAGCGTACTCAGCCTACCGCACTGAAGATGTCTTGGGAGAAGTTCCAAGAATTAGTCAACGACAAGTACTTTCCCAAAAGTATTTGTCACATGAAGGAGGTAGAGTTCATCAAGCTGGAGTAAAACAATATGAACCTATCGCAGTACGAAGCTAAGTTTGCTGAGTTGTCCCGATTTGCATCCCATTTGGTTGATAATGAGGAGAGAATGACGCGAATGTTTCTGAGAGGTTTGAAACCCAAAATACGTCAATACCTCATTTCTCACAAACTTTTTTTATATTCAGATGTTATGAATAGGGCTCAGTTATTGGAGCGTGATAATGAGTCGGCTCAACTGAAGAATAATGACCAACAACTCGATGATAATCAGACGGGTATGGCACGGCCATCGTAATAATGATAACCATCGTGGAGGAAATTATCATGCCAGAAATGGTAACCACTTCAGTGGTAATCATGGCCAAGGTAATAGAAGAAATAACTCAAGTGGAAATTTTAAGAAGAGAAGACTTAACAATGACGGGAAGACGTCGGCACCAACACCAGCAATGAATTTTAGAGGAGGAGAAAGACCGCCAGTTAGATGTTACAGATGCGGAGAAGAGGGACACATAAGTCCAAACTGTTCACAACCTTCCAAGGTATGTTATAATTATGGAAAAGAAGGTCATATTTCTCGAGATTATACGCAGAGCGAAACCCATCCAATGGGATGGTGACTCAAAAGGTCATTCCCGAAAAAAGTCAAAGTCAACTGCCTCGGAAGAGCGTTTGTCGTGGATCGGTCGAATGCGAGGAACCCGAACGGTTAGTACAGGTTAGTTAATTATAAATTCTTATGAAGTTTATACCTTATTAGATACCTGGTTCTACCCATTCATTTATCTCTCCGCTTATACTCAACGCGTTTAAACTTGACTCGGGAGAAAATTAGACTTTGACTTATCTGTTGAAACTCCGTTATGAGAAACTTTCGTTACATCCCATCGTTTATAAATCTTGTTTGATCCAAGTTGGCACCATCACATTACCTGTTGACCTTATTTCTTTAAAGATACTTGCTTTTGATGTGATTTTGGGGATTGATTGATTAACTACTCATCATGCAAAAATTGATTGCTTTCGTAAGGTTGTTAGTTTTCATATTCCTAAGCAACCTGTTATTCGAATTCAAGCAACCAAACCATTGAAGTCAAACACTTTCATATCAAGCCATAAAGTCATTCGTTTATTGAAAAACGGATGTCAAGTTTTCTTAGCCCATGTTATGGACTTGAACAAAAATATGTTAGATTTGAATGATATTTCTATTGTTAGTAAATTTCCTGATGTATTTCCTGAAGAATTTCTTGGCTTACTCCCAAAGTGTGATATTGAATTTTGTATCGACTTTGAACCCTAAGACAAAACCCATTTCTAAAATCTCATGGCTCTATTGAACTTCGTGAGTTAAAAATTCAACTGTAGAAGTTTGTACCGAGCCTTTATCTCGGTGACTTCCTTTGTGGAATGCACCGCCGCACTCCGTAGGGGACGCCATATTTGTGTGATAGTAAACTGATAGGTACCATTGTGACGTGCTATCCAAGATTGGGATATGAGTCATAGTTGAGAGCAACCTAAGTCAGTAATTGAAATACGTAGCTTTCTAGGCTTAGTTGGTTATTATCAGAGATTGTTGGAAAGATTTTCTCGAATCGCTACTCCATTATTAACTCAGCTGACTCGTAGAGATACAAAATTCGAATGGAGCGAGGAATATGAAAAGAGCTTCTAAGAACTCAACATGCGGCAACGACGTTGGCTCGAGCATTTGAAAGATTACGACCATATCATTCAATACCATCTTGGAAAAAAACAAACATGGTAGCTGACGCTTTGAGTAAAAGATCGTATGCGTTTACGAGTGCGATATTGTTAACACAAAGACCCATTTCGTATGAGTTACAGAAGATGGAGATAGAGTTAAAGATTCCAAGAACCTGTGTGAAGATAATGAATATACGATTAGAATCGACTTTAATCGATAAATTTAAAGCTGCTCAAGCTACAGACTTGGAGTTGATGAATATGAAGAAGAAGATGCAAGAAGTCGTTATTCCAAAAGCGAGAATCGGCGATGTGAGGAAAGCTCAAACCTTCGATTTATTAGTCCATTTGAAATCCTTGATCGAATAGGAACTGTGGCCTATAAACTCGTTTTACCGCCAAGTATGACGCGTGTTCATAACATTTTTCACGTATCGATGTTACGTAAATATGTGGACGAACCGAACCACATTATTGAGTTAGAACCAGACGAGATAGCAGAAGATTTAACGTACGAGGAGGTACATGTCAAGATCTTGGATAGGAAAGAGCATGTCCTACGCACGAAGATCATACCACAAGTTAAAGTTTTGTGGAGAAACCATGCCATTGAGGAAATGACCTGGGAGTTGGAAACGGAAATGAAAGCGAGGTATCCTCATCTTTTCGAAACACCAGGTACGTACGTCAATTTCGAGGACGAAATTTCATAAGGAGGGGAGGTTGTAAGACCCCAAATTATTAATAAATGAAATTTAATTTCCTCTATTTATCATTTTGAAATAGTAAGGGTTGATTTGATTAATGTGGTTAGTAATGGGTAAAATGCGCAAATATTTCAAATAAGCAAGTGGTTATAAAATACTCATTGTTGTCGGAGAATATTCGTTTGGTCGTGGAATATTTTTCTTTGTCGGGGAATATTAAATGACGTACTGTAGCAGCCTTTGTGTAGGCCCCATAACGGAAAGCGATTGGATGAAAAAAACGACAAGTATAAGTTGTTTATAAATAACGGTGTAGTCGTTACCGTTCATACTATTGGAATACCCGGTGGTTAAAACATAGTAATACGTGTTGTTGCACAGTAGCACACGGTATTGCACCAATTATTGATTCTTACGTAAGAAGGCACTACTCAATAATTGTTACAAGAATTCTCGCTCAAAGATTTTATTTTATTGATTCAATAATTTCTACGTTGATATTTTATATTAATGTTGTTTCAATAATTGTCACTACACATTATTTTTCATTATCGGAGCAATAATTCACATTATCTGAATAATATTATTTGATAACATTATTGGCAATGTCTAGAAAGTTCTGTCTAAGGAGAGGTTTGGTCACCTAATTGCGCTCCAATAAGGAGAAATTCTTATTGGAAAGCCCTCTCTTTCCCTGGTACTACTGGTTGTCAAGATTGTGATTCTCAGAATATTATTTATGAATAATTAATTATTGATTTATATGATGAGAAAAATATTGATTTTATGTGGATATAGATGGAGAAAATTTTTAAAGTGACAATTGTTAAAAATTGATATTTTATCTTTTCTGATAAAATAATATTTTATTATATTATTATAATATAATAATGGTGATATTTTTACAATGAATGTGGGATATATGAGTATACGAGGAGGAAGAGTATTTTTGTTGCAAAAGTTGTTTAAAACATGTTAAACATGTTGGTGAACCCATTTCTTGACTAAAATTTGATTATAGCCTGTAAAATCGTCCATATGTGGATTTCGCTCAATTTTTGTTTGGAATTTGGAAAACCTTTCTTCTGCAAAGTTGTAGAGAATTGAATTTCCAATGAAAACTTTCGAGATTCGAATTTTCTGATAAAAGGGCTATTTATTATGAATTATTGAAGTTCCGAAGTTCCAAAATAATTGATTTTTGGAAGTTTTAATTATTTTTTTTTATGAAAAAAGTTTTTGTCATTAATTGTGGGTCTTGCATGTGATGTAGTTGCTGAATTTAGATTCAAGAAGTGGGCGTGGGAAATTTGTTTATATATAATATTATTATATTAAATTTTCTACTTTGGTGTTCTAAGTAATTTCCTATAAATAGGGTGCTTAGGTTAGAATTGAAAATCACACCAGAAACTAAAGTTTTCTCTCTCTTTCTCTCTCTATAATATCGAACGTATTTTGTGAGTATTTTAGTACTTTGAGTATTGCTATACGATGCAAATTCTTTCAAAGACTATATCCAAAGATTCCAAATGTAAGTACTATTTTTTTTGAGGTCGGGGATATTATTTTTTTAAAAATGATATTATTTCTTCAATATCATTATGCCGAAATATTGGTTGGAACTTTTTATCAAATTTGGAACTTTTTCATGTCAGGGTTACTATTCATGAGTTAGTATTCACGAGTTACTATTCATGAGTTACTATTCACAAGTTACTATTCTCGAGTACTATTCACGAAGCATGATGATTTTTTTTGTGAAATTTATGTCTTTTAGTGTCGGAGTTACTATTCACGTATACGACACTATTCACGTATACGGCATTATTCACGAATACGATACTATTCACAGAAAAATTAAATTTTCTTTTCGGTGTCCAAGATCGTCTAGCATGATTCTTATCTTGGATTGGATCTATGTTTTGGTCTTCATTCTTGAATTTTACTCCACTCTGGTTATTTATGAAGTATTTTTGAACTTAGATTGTTTAAAGTACGAATCCTTAATATTTGTTCTTTTGTTTCACTGGATTCGCTTTTCTTTAAAATATTTTTCATCATCCTCACCCCTAAATGATGATATAATCGAATATCTTTGGCTCAGTAGTGCAAAGATGAATGATTTTATGATGAATATCTTTGGCCCGTAGTGCAAAAGATGAACATGTGTTTAGATGAACATGATTAATGGTGAATATCTTTGGCTCTGTGAAAGCAAAGATGAATATTTGATTTATGATGTATATTGATTGATGTTACAGGGATAAAATATCGATGATGGACTTTTAAATTTATAGATGATAGTAGATTTCATTCTCTACTTAACTCTTCTAATGAATTGTTGTTTCCGCTGCAATTGTTGATCTAAAACTTGTTGTCTATTGTATTCTATCATATTTTTCCCTGTTGAAGACTAAGGATAATTTGTTGTACATTATCTTAGTCATAATATTCTTTACTGGGCTAGTTGAGCTCGCCCTTTTCCTTTTTGTTCCATTTTTCTTCTCAGGAGATGAGAATATAACGGGAACTAGTCGGGGTGTGGAGTAATGGTTCAAGACCGTTGTTTTAGTAGTCCTCACTATTTTGTAAAATAGTGTATCAATAATTGTAATGAAGACTTATTTGAGTGTGGATATTGTCTAGAAGACAATATTTGTATTTAAACTCACAGTTTATGTGTTGTCGTATTTTTGCACGCCAATTGTATTAATAAAGTTGTAGTTGTTTCTGTACCATGTATTTGGCGACTCAGAATGAGTTTTGTATACCTATTTTGGGGGCGTCATAGGTACCAAAATGAAGGTTCAATGTTATGACAGGAAAGAGCTCCACGATCACAACCTGGTATCTGGACAGTGGATGCTCAAGACACATGACTGGGAACAAAGCCCTTCTATCTAACTACATAGAGAGGGAGGGTCCCTCAGTCATCTTTGGAGACAACGGCTCGAGCAAGACAAGAGGATATGGCTCTGCTGGTAATGGTGCAGTGTCTTTCAGCAAAGTAGCATATGTGGAAGGTCTCCAACACAACCTTCTAAGCATCAGCCAAATCTGCGATAAGGGTCATCAAGTAATATTCCTCAACAACCAGTGTCAAGTCAGAGATTTGAAGACATCTGTTGTAAAACTAACTGGGACAAGAAAAGGAAATGTCTATACAGTGAATCTTGGTCAACTAAGCTCAGACGAGACAATATGCTTTCTGGCAAAAGCATCTGAATAAATGAGCTGGCTATGGCATAGACGGTTGTCCCACTTAAACTACAAAAGCATGTCCAAACTGGCATCAAAAGATCTTGTTGAAGACCTACCTAAGTTCAACTTCGTAAAAGAAAGGCCATGCAATGCCTGTCAGCTTGGAAAGCAAACCAGAAGCTCATTCAAGAGCAAAACTACCAACTTTATCGACAAGCCCCTGTAGTTGCTCCATATGGATCTATTTGGGCCAATTCCAACAACAAGTCTTGGAGGAAAAAAATACTCTCTAGTTATAGTCGACGACTACACCAGATTCACATGGGTATTCTTCCTAACCTCAAAGGATGAAACGAGCTCCCTATTGATCAAGATGTTCAGACTGGTGATGAACGAGAAAGGAGAGAAAATCAAGGCTATAAGGAGTGATCATGGAAGAGAAATCGACTTTCGAGAAATGGATCGGCCTCGCATGCACAATGGCATCACCATAACTTCTCACCCACGGACTCCTCAACAAAATGGAGTTCTTTGAAAGAAAAATGAACTTTGATAGAGGTGGAAGAACTCTACTAGCAAAGAACTCATCTACCGAATACTTCAGGTGTAAGTCAACAACATCGCATATTACACGCAGAATAGATCACTGATACACTCTACGATCAAGAAGACACCCTACGAACTGTGGAAAGGAAGAAAGACAAATGTCAGCTACTTTCATATATTCGGCTATGCATGCTACATTCTCAACAATGGGAAGCAGTACTTGACAAAATTTCAACCCAAGTCAGACGAAGGAATCTTTCTTGGATATGCCACAGACAGTAAGGCCTACCGAGTGTTCAACAAGAAGACACTGAGTATTGAAGTCTCGATTCACAATATCTTTGATGAAACAGAATTAGACAAAATAGTGCTTCAAGGCACTACGACCAATAGTGCAGACACTACGAATGAAGTCATCGAGCTCAACACTACGATCGTAGTGCCAAATAGTGAAATCGTTGAGCAAGAAAATGAGATCGTAGAGAGGTCTATGCAAGACAACGAACCTCCATACCAAGAAGAAAAGATAGATCTTGAAGATTTAAGACAAGAAGGTATCAGGACAGATGTTCCAACCGGAAATAGATGGGTAAG
Source organism: Panax ginseng (assembly GCA_020205605.1). NCBI lineage: Eukaryota > Viridiplantae > Streptophyta > Magnoliopsida > Apiales > Araliaceae > Panax > Panax ginseng. Next base: position 43,371,603 of record CM035146.1, read on the forward strand.
AGATCACACTCAAGATCTAATCATTGGAGATCCGAGTGCAAGAGTCAAAACAAGAGCTGGCACCCAAAATGAATGCTTTTATCTAAGCTTTCTGTCACAAATGGAACTGAAGAAGATAGAGGATGCTATGGAAGACTCCAGCTGGATAAAAGCCATGCAGAAAGAACTCAACCAATTTAAAAGAAACAAAGTATGGAGATTGGTACCAAGACCACAGAGTCATCCTATCATTGGAACCAAATGGGTCTTCAGAAATAAGATGGATGAAGATGGAGTAATAACCAGGAACAAGGCAAGATTAGTGGCCAAGGGCTACTCTCAAGAAGAAGGCATTGACTACGATGAGACATTTGCACCTGTTTCCAGACTAGAAGCCATCATAATCTTTCTTGTCTTCCAGATGGATGTCAAAAGTGCATTCCTGAATGGAGAACTTCAAGAAGAAGTTTATGTAGAGCAACCTCCAGGTTTCATCAATCCATCTCTTTCCAATTATGTTTATAGATTAGATAAAGCCTTCTATGGTCTTAAATAAGCACCTAGAGCATGGTATGAAACACTAACTAACTTCCTGATTGAAAATGGGTTCACTAGAGGTAGAGTTTTTACCACATTATTTCTTAGAAAGCATAAAGACAAAGTCTTATTGGTTCAAATATATGTTGATGATATTATTTTTGGTTCTACTGGTGAAAAGTTATGCAAGAGATTCTCCAAGCTAATGCAGAGCAAGTTTAAAATAAGTATGATGGGTGAGCTAAATTTCTTCCTTGGACTGCAAGTAAAGCAGACTGATGAAGGAATCTTCATAAACCAAGCCAAGTACATCAAAGATTTACTTAAGAAATATGGCATGGAATCAGCCTCTCCCATGAAAACCCCAATTGCTCCTGCAACCAAACTTGACAAAGATGAAAAAGGTAAAAGTATTGATATAACTCAATATAGAGGTATGGTAGGCTCTCTTTTATATCTAACTGCCAGTAGACCAGACATAATGTTTGCAACATGCATATGTGCTAGATTTCAGGCTAACCCTAAAGAATCACATTTATCTGTTGTAAAGAGGATTTTCAGGTATCTCAAGGGTACACCTTACTTGGGACTTTGGTACCCCAAGGAATCCTCATTTGAACTAACAGGATACACAGATGCTGATTTTGTATGCTGCAAAATAGATAAAAAGGGTACCAGTGGCACCTGTCAATTGCTAGGAAACAGACTTGTGTCCTAGTTTAGCAAAAAGCAAAACTCAAGATTCATGTCAACTATGTGTTGAATACATTGTTGCTAGCAATTTCTTTGTGCTCGAGATCCTATAGATGAAAAAAATCGACTAATGATTATGGGTTTTATTTCAAATCCATTCCCATTCACTGTGATAACACAAGTGCCATAGCAATAACTCATAATCTTGTTATGCATTCTAGGACTAATCATATAGAAATAAGGTATCACTTCATTAGGGATCATGTGCAAAATGGAACTATATCCTTACAATATATCCCTACTGAAAATCAACTTGCTGATGTATTTACAAAACCTCTAAATGAATCCAGGTTTAACAAGTTAATAAGTGAGCTAAGAATGTTTAATTTACAACCATGAAATATATGCTCTAGTATATGCTAACTATACAGATACAAAGGCTATGGTTGAAATCGTAGACATGATCAAGGGAAGTCCACGATCGTAGAGCTGAAGTGACATGAAAGAAAATGATCGTAGCATAGACTCAACCATCCTAGTGAAGACTCAACGATAGCAGAACCCCACCATCAAAAGGAGCATCCTGTGACGATAAGTTTCAAAACAAAGCAATCTCTTTAATAAGCGCCTCAAGAACAAACCTAACCCTTGACTCACTCCAAGAGGTTGGCCCTTCCTGAGCTACCTTAAAAGAATGCTAAGTCAAAAACTCATCACAAGGATCTGGTCAGACTCGACGATCGTAGTTCAGACACGACAATTGCTGGAACAGATGTTGGGTAAAATCTAATTACGCACAATACGCAAGTATACATGGTCAACAAATAATAAAGTGAAAGTAGAGTATCGTTCCCACGATGAATTGTTTAATAGAAAATCACCAAGTACTAACCCGTAACCAACTCAATCCTATTTAAACGAATGAATTTCAAATTATATAAATTAAATTATTTAATTACACTAATTCTAATTATCACTAATTAAAAACCAGATTACGGAGATTTAAGATCACAACTTCACTTATTGCTTCATTTAAGTTAACACACTTCTCATCAATTATTTTCTATCTTGAATTGTTAATCAAGAACACTAAAGCAGATAAAACCACCTCTCGATGCATAATACCCATACTCACTTAAATTGATAGAATTAAGCAAGACACCCTAATTAACTAATCCACTATATCTCTATGTGAATTACAATTAAAAAGGATTTAAAGCACAAGTTCTCTATAAGATTACATGCGATGTTAGGTATATCTCTATCTTAGACATAAATTATGTATTCCAACGCCATGCAGAAAACACAATCACATGCTATTATGATTAGATCTAAATCTAAACTTCATCTCTCGAGTTCATATAGATTATCACGGTAATTGATGGCCAATCAATTAAACAATTAAGTCCAAATCACAATAGACAATCCTCATAATAAAACATAATAATTGATAGCGAAGCATATTAAAATAAACTACACAATACGATCCATTGTAATCTCAAACAAAGAATTAGTTCATGATTATTGAATTAAACTAAGAATCCACAATTGAATAATCATTAAAAGACAAAAATAAGAGTAGAGTAAAGAATAAATCTGTTGTCAGCAAATCTCCATCTTCCTCAAGCTCTTGATCTTCAATGGTCTCCAAGTTGTTTCAATCTCCCAATCCCATAAGAACTAGGGTTTTGATCTAATTTACTCTAATCTAATCTAATGGAATCCTCTATCTAGTCTCTAATCTCCCCTCTTTTATATCTCTCATTATGTATTTATAGTTCTAATGGATATCCTAGCATGTTAGGCAACTAAGAATCATATTATAGCTCAAATTGGACACCAAATAACCCAAAAGTTGCCCCCGTTTAGTCTAGCCCAAGACCGTATCCCCAACCCATTCAGGTCGGTGCCGCCTCACGCTAATGTCGAAAATCTGGTCACCCAAATACGCCAAGACTTGTGGTATATAGCGCGGTCCACGCTACCCTGTTTCCTGTTGCAATGTCCTTTGGTAAAACAAACATAACGTTTGATACGCTAGGAGTTACGGGTCCTTCCACCTATCAAATTGAAGATATCGACAAGATTTACAACTTTCATGCTTCAAGAATTGATAGATTCAGATTGGAGCATGCCGGAAATCGGGCTCGAAGTAGATGATATGTAAATGGCAAGCATGACAACTCTTAACTTTGATCTTTGTTGAAAAAAAGGCCATAAATCTCGCATCCGAACTCCGATTGAGATGATTTAAGATGTTCCGGAAAGCTAAGAAGTAGAGTTACCATAATTTCCAAGCTCCAAGCAAAGAACATGCATCCAACTTGGTGTTAAAAGTCCTTCAATCATCCCTCCTTGTATTTGCTTGCGTATTTTGGTCCAAAAGATGTCCGAATTGCTTTCCCTTGTTTCTTCATGCCAATGCTATGTCATCGCCTACAAAATAACATAAAATATATGAAAAGTAACTAAGAAACATGAAATTAAGAAAATAATTCAAGTAATAGATACCGGATAAGTAGGTATAAAACCTACTTATCAACAGACTCGACGAATGCTAGACAGACTCGACGATCGTAGCTCAGACTCAACGAAAGCAAAGCAGATTCAACGATCATCAAAGCTACCTCAACGATCTTAATCCTCCATAAAGGACACATCCGCTCTGCAGGAGATAAAGGCAAATTAGTACAATCCTTCTCAGTCAAATTCGTAGAGCCAAGCAGAATTCGACACCTGTCCCACTAAGCAAAATGGAGAGAGGGAAGTAAAATGTACTATTTGAAAGTGCCTTTTTAAAATCAGAAGTTCAAAAGATTATCTCTCTCATCCTCTGTCAAAATAGAAACTCTAAATAAGAAGAAAGCTCAGTCAATCACACTTCTTGCAAGAAAATCAATGGCGGCTTCTAGTGTTATCTCCGGCTACAGACTCTGCTTTGACGAGTTCAAAATAGCTGAACCTAAGTTTCACAAAACTCTGTCGTTACTGAAGAAGGAGGGTCTCAAAGAAGCTTTGGGTATAGACACATTGATCTACCCGAAAGCTAGTAAAAGAATTCTACAATAATGGTGTATTTGAAAACAACACCATCACTGCGAAAGTCAGGAACGTAGAAATCAGACTAAAGGCTATGGACATCAATCTAGCCCTAGGTCTTAAACCTGAAGGGTATCCGTCCATAGATGGCATAGACTTCCATAAGGGACTCAAAAAGATGCATCACAAGAAATCACCCTTTGTCAAAGGATACAAGAAGAAGGAATTTCCATAGAGGTATGAATTTCTAGCTGATATTGTTGGAAAATTTATATGTTGCAAGAGCTCTGGTCATGACTCTGTAAATGAGGTGCAACTCAAGCTCATGACTGCCATATGTTATGAAATACAACTTAACTATGGGGCCCTATTGCTTAAATGGATTGGGATGTGGTTAATCAGCTCAAAGAAGACAAAGAGCTCTCAAAAGATGCTCTACGGGCGATTCATAAGCATCATCCTACAAGCTTCTTTGGGTGACAAGATTAAGGACGACGAAGGAGAAGCCATTAATCCAAACAGGCGAATGACCCAACAAATATTCAAAAACTGGAAAAGGAATCCAGCTGAAAATGTGCGGATGATGTCTGAATCCAATGGAAGAACTGGTGAAATAAGGGAATCAGGAGTGCCAGGAAATATGTCAGTTGTCAGGGAAATTGAAGGAGAAGAAGAAGAAACAAACAAGGGAGAACCCTCTGAAAGTAGTATACACACAAGCCAATCATGTTTGATGATAAAGAATATACTTTGTAACAATCTTATTCATTTATTAATAAAAAGTATTAATTTATTAAAAGGCTTTTAATTATCTACATGATGTTGTTTTATAATAAATGATAAACCCATAGTTTTAAGCAATGCTTTTAGAATAATGATGATGATCATTCTAATGAGATCTAAATTCTTAGAAAGCTTAAAACTAAAATAGTTCCCAATCATTGGATTACTAAATTGGGGATTAGTGAACCCGGATAGATTGGTACATACGTTGCTTGCTCATTGGATGAGGATGATTGATCTCATGATCATTTGTGTGGAGACACTAAAGCAAGTATGTAGGTGCTTATTAGAGAATAAGTTCACTGAACGTGTCTCACTAAGGAATACCTATTGGAGTTTTACTTGCTTGTCAATAGGAATTCCTGTAGTGATAATAGTACAAGTGATCCTTGGACTTGAGATCATCATAGTATCTTGTGTATGATGAATTATATTTTGACTTATTTCTTAAGACCCTTAGGGTATATCAAAGGGTATGCTTGGGTATAATAAGTTGTACATGGAGATAATGTATGATCAATAAAGAATCTACCACTTCTAGTAAAAGAAGAGAAATGTCCTATGTGATTCGATAAATGATAACACAGTAGTCCTTGGCCAAGGCAGAATGAAATTAGAAAGGAGTTTCTAATTTGCATTATTTGGAGTTGTGAATTTAAGAGTCGAAATACATATAATTAAATAAAATAAGACTTGACAGTAATTCCATGCCTTATAATTAATTGGGACATTGTATGGTAGAAGGATTGAATTATACTCAGAACTATTTACTCAAAGGTTCTTTTATGATTAATGTTGAAATCTATATTATCCGGAAAGTCGTTGATCGCTGGGAGGCTTATCCCTATGTAGAATAAATATTATTTATTTAAATAAATTAATTATTTAATTTATTTATTTAAATAAGATTAGAATTGTTCTAATTGATTTATTCACAACCTAGGTTTAATATTGAGAACCTAAAGGGTCACACCATAAAAGGAAGAATAATTATTTAAGAAGTTAATAGCATAATCGTAATAATAAGTTAAGTATATTTAATTTAATCTATATTGATAGAATAAATAAAATAGCTTAATATTTATTATTTAATATTTTGGAAATATTAAATATATATAAATTAATAAGAGGAGTCTTATTAATATTATTACAATTATTATTATTTTAATTTCTAAAGAGTTGGAAATTAATTTAATATTAGTACTCTCATTTATTCCTAATAAGATTAGGAGGCTAATTAATTAAAGGATTTTAATTAATTAAAATAAAACTCAATTCCTTAATTGTTAAGGAGGTTTGCCCACATCTATAAATAAGAGGAGTCTTATTATAGATGATGTGTGGTTGTTGACTTTTTCACAACATACGTAATTCCAACAGTTGGGAGAGTACGCTCTTTTTCTATGAGAGATAGAAAACTAGGGTTTTGCCAAATACCCATCTTCTTGAATCCTTATTCTTTCTTGGTGGATCACCTCTAGAGGACAAACACTTGGGTGGCTAACGTTGATCAAAGAAAGGAACCAAACCCGGTGGATTCAAGTTGAACGCGAAAAGGATTGGAGGTGAACTTGTACCTGAGGAAGCTCGGATCTTCAAGGGTATGATTCTTGTTCTTTCTTTTTCGTTTAATTAATAATTGCGCATAAAGGGTGATCCGGGTATATGGTTTGTAAAATTGTAAAACTTTGATTTTCCACGGTTCCGCTTATTTTGCGCAATTTGATTGCGTCCATGAATATTACAAACCTAACACCCTCTGCCCTTATCAGAAAAAGCAAGGGCAAGAGGAAGCTTAAGGCTAGGATGGAAGAAGAACCTCAGGGATCCACAACTGATAAACCAGTAGAGTCCTCAGACATTGAGACTCTAAGGATCCTGAGAAAGAAGCAATAGCAGGCTGAGGCAGAAGAAGATAGAGCTACCATATCTCAGCTGCTGAAGAAGAATAAGATCAGCCACAAATCAAAAAGGCCATCCATCTCTTCAATTGTAGAGTCTCTACTGATCGTAGAGACCAGACCAAACACCTCGAGCAAAGAAGCTGCCACACCTGATAGTCTGGGTGATCAACAGGACAAAACTGAAGTTCAAGAAAGTCCCGAGGCTGTGGCTCAGCCTAGAAAATCAAGAAAAAAACTGGTCAAGAAATATATCCTTGAAAATGAAAAAATGCTCAAGGAAGAAGACAAGAGTATGGCTGCCAAAAAGGAACTGTCCAAAGCAAGCCAAGAGGACAATGCTCCAACTGAGGGGAAGATCCCTGAAGTTCTTATGATAGAGAATACACCAGCTGAGGGGGAGATGCCTGAAGCTCTCATTCTAGAAAATGCTCCAGTTGAGGGGGAGTTTTTAAACTCACAAGAAAATGATCAAGTTGAGGGAGAGGCTCGTGACATATCCATGGTAGAAGAATTAGTTCCTGCAGAAAATAAGGAAGAACCAGAGCAAGAGCCAAATGAAGCCATTGAGATAATGGACTCTGCAAGCAAAAACAGAGAAGAGGAAGAAGATGACGAGGTCGAGATCATAGCTGTGGGCATTGATCGGTACAGAAGAGCCAACTATGAGCAACTATTTTCATATCTACCCATGAATCCTTTCCATCAAGCTCAGATTCTAAATTCCTAGAATCACATGTTTTGGAGCTTCAAAGAGTATCCAGCCATCTCAGTACTAGCCAATGGATTCCCAGGAAGATTCAACTTCGCCAAGAAGTTACTCACAAACAACTCTTCCTTAAAGTATAAACCTGAGGTACTGTCTATCTCAACCCTCTTCGGAGTTAATCACTTTCCATCATCCTTATTTAGTCCATTTTATGAATTCCCACGATGGTTGGAAGTGATTCTTCATCCACTAAATCAATTTCCAGTTGCAGAATCCCAAAATTCTGTAACTGAGGAACCAAATGTGATAAACTTCATAATGCTCCCATAACCCATCATCTCTACGATCACTAACTCTAGCCTCATTGCAGAGTCTCGACCCCAAATCGTAGAGTCACCGAACGCAAACATCCAAACCCAGGCCCCTCCATCAGATATTCCCTCCTCATCCAGCAACGAATACTTCAATCTCGATCTTGCCCTCTACTCACTACAAGATCAATACCAGAGACAAACCCCTTCCTCACAAACTCCCCAACTGAATGAAATTCTTTCAGAGTTGTCCACAAAAGCTGATTGGAAGAAATGTCTAAGAAAGTGATCAAGGAACTCGATGAGAGTCTTGAAGAACACATTGACCTCATTCAGCTGCGATTAACTACAATGATCAATGCTGCCAATAAACTCCCACAATCCCTAAGCTCTACGCACTCTAAGACTCTTAAGGAGTTTGTCAAGAACATGATTCAAAGCATAAAGGACCGGGATGACATTCACTTTCTAGCAGCCAAGAAACACAGAGAAGCTGTCCTTGCCCTACAGACAACTCAAGAAAATCAGAATAAAAACATGTTGGAAAGCTTCCTCAATCTACAAACTGCTGTCAAAGAATTCCAAAAATTCTACGTCAGCAGTGGCAAGCAAACTGACAACATTCTATCAGTTCTCCAACAAAGGGAAGCTCGGTCTGAAGCTCTAATAGAAGAAAATCGAGAGGACATTGCTCAAACTAAAAGTCAGCTCAACGAGCTTGTCCAAGGACTGAATCGCCTCTCAGAAGACATTCGAAACCTTGATGCTGACATAAAGGGGGAGAATAAAGGGAAACGAGAAGGAGCCCAGGGCGGAGGCAGAGGAGGTCAAGGAAGCCAGGGAAGAGGTAGAGGACAATTCCATACTCAAGCTTCAACAGACTCCACAATCAAGTAATCAGACTCAACGATCTGATCAGCAGGAAGTCTTAATGGCTCAACCAATAAGAAGTCAAGGGCCAACTACCAGCTCACAAAATGTGACCACTACAGGCCTAAGAATGCCAATTGGAGATCCTGCATTCATGAATAGGCATGATCACAACCCAAGGTTAAGCCCAAGTGAGCTGGAAGAGATAGCCATAAAGGATGAAGCAAGCAGAAAAAGAAGGGCTGAGGAGTATGCCAATCATCCACGCAAAAGACCAAAGAAATAGAGATAAGTGAAAGTTTAAATTCTTATTGATGTAAAGCTAAATTGTAATACTCTTCAATCATTAATAAATTCATGCTTATTCTCTAGAAATTTTAGTTGCTCACTGAAATACTAAGTCATGTTTAAATTTCCTGCAATTGCATCTAGATACTAATAATCATGAAAACAAATCTCCTTGGTTATGTCAACATCAAATAGGGGGAGATTGTTGTGAGAATGCATATGTTGATTTGATGTTTAAATACAAATGCTCATGATTATTTGTAAAGTCCTTCAAGGAATATATGTACAAGGACTTAGTGATAGATCAAATTTGTTAGGTTGATCTAAGCTCTTAATGTGTATCATTCTGGAAATGAATGTATAGATAGAAAGATCAAAGCTGTTAGGTTGATCTTGAGATGTAATAGATAAGCTTCGAAGAATTCGTAGTGCATCAATCTGATCAAGATTGCAGAAGTCAAGGCAAAAATGTGGTACTTCAAGAATCGTAGTGTGCCTGCCTTAAAAGGCCTCTTCAAAAATTATAGAGTGGTCCCAACGTTTGCCGAGCCAACTCAGAGATCGTAGTGTGCTCTCGGAAACGTAGAGTTTACAACTCAAGCAAGCAAAGATCGTAGTGTGCAAGTATTTAAGAGAAATCATAGTGCTCTCGGCTGATAGCATCAGACCAAGCACCAAGGCGTCAAGTCACCACGATTTGAATCGTAGAGTACCACGATCTGAATTGTAGAGTATCATCTGTCTTTTTTCAGAAGCATTAAGCCTCATGCTTTATGTGGAGATAAACTCCAACATATGAGGAATGGATTCTAAACGTTGTAGTACTCACCTGTCCCAAAGACATAAGAGATATCCTTAGTATGCAACAAAGAAGCGTATTAAAGAAGCTAAGAAAGTACCATTTGTAGCGCCCCCAAATTTATGGTCCTAAATCACCACGGATCTGGGTCACTAGTTCTAACTATTGCGGAAGATATAAACATAAATTGTTTATACATTAAACATTATACACTATCCCCAAGGTTGAGTAACCATAACTTATACACAATTCATTATCCTATCTGACATACAAAGATATTATCATACATTACTATTACAAATCTAATCGCACAAAATATCTTTAAACAGAAACTGTCTTTAACCTTTCCTTGTATCCGAAGCATTCGCCTTAATCTGCAATGTTTATCATGATATAGCAAGGGTGAGCATAAGATTGCCCAGCAAGTTTAAGTTCAATAATTTAACGATATATCATGATTGAAAGAATCTTGTTAATAAGTTGGCTATAATTCAACAATATAACTGTGAACTAGCAGGAACAAACTTTTGACTGAACAAGTATTGAACATGAACAAATATATCTGAACCGAACTGTAATGAAGGTGATCAGCCTTTCATACCTGACTTATACATACAATATGTACAGAGTAAAATTCTACAAGGCAATCAGCAATGATTAACCATAAGCATATCTGAATGAAACAACTCTTAGTAGTGTTAAGAAAAACTTGCCTGAATCGTTGATTATCGTTACAAAACATAACTTAGCTTTATTTGAAGACCTAATGTTAACGATATTGATTATCCAAGATAGAATAATATCATCACAGTATAAAATAACCTAAACTCATTACCACATAATCCTATTAGTCTATACAACATATAAAACTTAGTATCAAGTCAAACTATTGCAGTCTGAGTTGAATCCGACAAAATTCTAACATCCCGACGGTCTAGTCGGATAAATATCGAGTTTAAGTTCAATTAAACTCTGCCTAACACTTAACAATTATTTTAAATAATTATATTATCAGTCAAAATATTTTTCATAAGCTCGTAATAATTTTCAGATAATTATTATCATTTATCTTGATTTTTCAATCATTAAAATCGTATTTATCTAATTTAAATATCACAATATTCTAATATCATTAATATCTATTTATCATCAAATATTAATGAATACATGCAATAATATTATAATGTATTTATAATATCACAAAGTATTTTTAATACTTTAAAATCATACTTATATAATTTTAGACCTTTAAATCCATTATCCGATAATTGCCATTAATATTAAATATTAATGTTTTTCATGAAAAAATATCAAAAGTTATATTTTATAACTTAAAATATTTTTATAATACATAAATCATTTTTATATGATTTATAAATCATTAATTCTATTTTTCCATAATTTATTTAATACATTTAGTAAATAAATTAATTACCATTAATATTAATTAATTAATGAAATTCATCACAAAATATTAAAAGTCATCAAAATAACTTAAAATATTTTCTTATACCATAATATAATTTTTCATGATTTTTCATGTATTAAAATCATTTTAAGTAATTTACTTAATATTATAATTAAATAAATTAAATACCATTATTATTCCAAAAATATTAAATATTTATGAAATATAATCTAAATAATTAAAAACTATTTATCAGACTTTAAAATAATTTTTCATAATTTATTATGTATTTTTAATAATTAAAAACTATTTTATCTATTTATTAATTAATTTTCAGAAAATCAGAAATTCAAAATTAATAAAACCGTCGCTAAAGGGCCCTATAGCGACAAACCAGTCGCTATAGGTGTTCTTCACCAAACCCAGAACTGCAGAGGCAGTTAACCGGGTACCATGTTTGACCAAGGCTAGATCTTTGGTCTTTATGATTTCTGGCTTGCTAATAATTTAATATTGTAGTATTAATGTCACACTACAATCCCAAACAACTCTCATGGTCAACACGTAACAAATCTGTGAAATCTAAGCAACAGAAGTTGTTGTCAGACGTGTTCTTGAGTTTCTGGGTTGCCCAGAAACTCAAGCAGTGTCGAGGGTCCATTTTGTGGTTCACTTTTCATGGTGTTCTGGTCACTAAGATGTGGTTCTTAAGGTCCAAATGTATAGTGCTCATGTCGTAGAACCATTACATAGCATAACATAAACTTAACAACTTAACATACGTAAGATCTGGGTCGGTCAAAGTAGTCACGAAAACTGTTCTTGAACATTTCTGGGTTTCCCAGAAATGTTCTTGAGCAGTTTGGTCAACCCAAGTTTGACCATCATTAAATTCGATTCTGTTACATATTTGGGTAATCTAGAGGCATGTACAGGTAGTAAGCATGTCAGTCTACACAAAATAAACACTAACTTGACCAAACTAATTAAGACCTGCAAGATCCGAGGCCTGCAAGATGTTGTCAGAATTTCTGGAAATTCTGGGTTGCCCAGAATTTCAGTTTCGTGATCGGTCAACTAGGTTTGACCGTCCATAACTCGCGATCTAGACATGATCTGTGCTTGATTCATGTTCCAGATCAAAGCCCTTACATCATACTACAAGTCTATAACTTAAAACACAACAAAAAATTAACATATAAGAATCTACGAGCCCTGACATTAGGCTGTCAGAGCACAAATTAGGGTTCATGATCAGTTTCTAAAAACTCAATTTCGAGCATCTAAATGTTATGGATCTGGTATCTAACAACCCAGATCACAAAATGACACCCTTTAACACATATTTAACCAATCATTAAGAACATCTAACATCAAATACATAGATTTCGAAATTTAAGGTTTATACCTCCTTTAAGGCTTGATCTATGATTCTGACTTTGATGTTTGTTCTTGGCAAGCTAAAGGCTAACATTGGTTTTGTTTCTCACTCAAATTCACTCTAGAATTTTGGAGGGGAGAGAGAGAAGACTTGGCAATGTTGAAAATTAAAGTGAGCATTTTATCTCTCTCAATCTATATATAATATGATATGATGCAATATGACTGATCATTTGATCAATTGTGGGCTGATTAAAGGTTGCTTTCTAGACCATGTGGCTAGCTAGAGTTGGTCACCCACTCCTTACTAGGGCTAGATCTACACTCCACCTTATTAAAATAATATAAAGGGCACTTTGGTCATTTGATTTTTACTTTTAGTGGCTAACTTGTCAAATGCTCCAACCCTTAGGGTTTAGGGTTTGAACCCTTAGGGTTTAGGTTTGAACCCTTAGGGTTTTAAAAATAAATTTCTAGGATTTCCAATTTAAGTTTTCAAAATAGAAAATTAATATTTCTAAATTATAATTAGGATTTGATAATTATATTATAATTTTCTAATCATAAATTAAGCTTGCCAATTAGGATTATTATTTCCTAATTAAATTTTCTAATTTAGCAATTAGGGTCATAATTGGTCATTAGGGTTTATAACCCACTAATTAGGGTTTTACATAAAAAATAATCTTTCCAATTTAGAAATTAGGTTTCCTAATTTAGATTAGGGTTTCCTAATTACTTATATCTTGAACATTAGGATTAATGTTTCCTAATTAACATTAAAATTATTAAACTAACAATTTGGTTTTTCTAATAATCAATTAGGGCTATCCCTAATTAAATATAAAATCAATAACATAAAAACCTTATACTTATTTTCAAACTTCCCAATTAGGGTTTTAATTTTCCGAATTAGGGTTTCGGCTTCCCGAAACTGAAACTAGGGTTTCTAGAATCGGTAATAGGGTTTCTTAATACTCGTTAGGGTTTCCTCATTGAACGTCAATATATTATTAGGGTTTATGACCGATAAAATTTATCTAGTCAACCCTTGACCCTTAACCACATACTGTACACATATATGACCATATACACAGATACTCTTAACACTGTAAACCTTTACCAAAAGTTTTTGAATTCACAAAATTTATTCTTAAACATGTTAAATACATACACTTATTTTCTGTCTAGGTTTATTATTTAACCTCTATTCAATCTTTTAAGATTTTAATAAATATCTAAATATTCGGGTTATTACACCATTGGTAAGGGGGAAAACACCTTTTCAGGTGTTAGGTGAGAAAGCAGTCTGCTGTGTTAGTGGGCCAGAATACAATTCAGAAGATGTGCAGAAAAGTCTCCATCAAAGAACAGAAAGGTCAAACGCATTTAATGTTTCAACGGATGGATCCAACGGATAGTTTTCAAGATCACATATATGAAAATCAAACAGATGAGAGAAGTAAGCAAGCATTGAATAAAAACATACAAGAACTCTCAACGCTCAACTCTACGATCTGAGAAAAAGAAAAGCTTGCTCAGCTACTCAGTTCTTTCGAACAAGTGCTTAAACAACAACTGAGTAGCAACCATCAAGAACTCAATATCTACCAATCAACTGAAGAAAAAGTTCCAAGTCAGAAGGACTTGAAGAGTTCTAAGTGAACTGTAAGAGAGCCAAGTCTGCTGGACTTGAAGAGTTCAAGAGTGAACTAAGAACTTCTTAGACTGCTGGTCTAGAAGGAATCTAAGTGATTCAGAAAGTGTAAAAGACATCCTTAGTGGATTTCCTACTCGAGGAGTAGAAGAGTGGACTAGGAGCTTTAAGTGCTCTGAACCACTTAAAACGACCGTGTCTCTTACATTCTTACTATAACTGCTATATCTGCTATAACTGCTATATCTTCCTCACTCTCATAAACTCATTATCTTAAGAGAGATTAAAACTAATATTAATTCCGCTAAAGTTTTAATCATTATCTACTAACAAGTTAAAACAAAAAGATTTTTAAATATCTATTCAACCCTTCCTTCTAGATAACTATTGTGCCTCTAGGAACTAACAGACTACATTCACGTGCCCATATGGCACCTTTGCATTTAGGAGGATGTGCATTCGGGTTGTGTAATGCACTGGCAACCTTCTAGAGATGTATGATGGCTATATTTTTAGATATGGTGGAGCGCAATGTTGAAGTGTTCATGGACGACTTTTCAGTTTATGGGAATACTTTTGATAGTTGTCTTCAGAATTTGGTTATGGTATTGAAACGCTGCGTGGAAACTAATCTTGTGTTGAACTGGGAAAAATGCCATTTCATGGTCGAAGAAGGAATTATCATTGGGCATAAAGTCTCTACGGAAGGGTTGGAAGTTGACCGAGCAAAGTTGGATACAATTGAGAATCTTCCATCTCCAACCTCAGTTAAAGGAATTCGAAGTTTTCTTAGGCATGCCGGATTCTACCGCAGATTCATCAAAGATTTCTAAAAGATTGCAAAACCACTATGCAATCTATTAGAGAAAGAGGCAATTTTCAGGTTTGATGAAGAGTGTATGACAACTTATGAGCAGTTGAAGAAGAAGTTAACAACGTCTGTGATTGTAGCACCGGATTGGACAATACCGTTTGAATTAATGTGTGATGCTAGCGATTACGCGGTAGGGGCTATTTTGGGACAACGCCAAGACATAATCTTTTATGCCATATATTATGCAAGTAAAACCCTCACGGATGCTCAATTGAACTATACAACTTCCGAGAATGAGTTACTTGCGGTCGTGTACGCTTTTGATAAATTCTGAGCATATTTTATAGGAACAAAGGTTGTGGTATACACAGACCACTCGGAGATACATTATCTTATTTCCAAGAACGATGCTAAGCCTAGGCTTATTCGATCGATTCTACTCCTTCAAAAGTTTGATTTGGAAATCAAGGACAGGAAGGGGACAGAAGATCAAGTAGCTGATCATCTTTCGAGGTTGGAAAATCCAGAGAAGGACAGAGCAGATACATGTTTGATCAACGAGTCATTTCTAGAAGAAAAGTTATTTGGAGTAAATTCTGAATTTTCATGGTATGCGGATTTTGATAATTACTTGGTGAGCAAGATCTTTTTGTTTGCTGAATTTAGACTGTATTAAAAGAGAAAAGATTACAACATCATAGGAGTACCCCAATCAGGATATAGCATAGACATGATATCAACATAAAAATAATTTAATAACATGTGGGATGTCAAGTGGTTCATGTGGGATAAGCCTTATCTTTTCAAACAGTATGCAGACAAGATGATTCGTAGATGTGTACCTTATAGTAAAATTAATAACATCTTCACGCATGCCATACATCTGTATATGGGGGACACTATGGAAGGAAACGAACATCGAAAAATGTGCTTCAGGCAAGATTTTACTGGCCAACTATATTTAAAGATGCCCACCAATTTGTAAAAAGTTGTGATAGATGTCAAAGGATGGGTAATATTTCAAAAAGGAATGAGATGTCGCTCAACACAATCTTGGAAGTTGAAAATTTGATGTATGAGGATGGACTTTATGGGACCTTTTACGGCCTCATACAATAATCTATACATCCTGTTAGTTGTGGTCTATGTATCGAAATGAGTTGAAGCTATGGAACTCCCTATGAATAATGCCAAAGTTGCCTTGAAATTCCTACAGAAATACAT
The DNA here is from genome assembly GCA_020205605.1 of Panax ginseng. Classification (NCBI taxonomy): domain Eukaryota; kingdom Viridiplantae; phylum Streptophyta; class Magnoliopsida; order Apiales; family Araliaceae; genus Panax; species Panax ginseng. Next base: position 43,387,995 of record CM035146.1, read on the forward strand.
CATCACAAGATTTGGCACGCCGAGAGCAATTATAAGTGACGAGGGAAGTCACTTATGCAATAAGTTCTTTACAACTCTCTTGGCAAAGTGCGAAGTTAATCACAGAGTTGCAACGACTTATCATCCTCAAACGAGTGGCCAAGTTGAGGTTTCAAATAGAGAGGTGAAACAAATTTTAGAGAAAGTGATGAAACCGAACAGAAAAGATTGGTCTCTGAAATTGAACGACGCTTTATGGGCTTATCGAACAACATACAAGACCCCAATTGGGATGTCGCCGTATCAACTTATGTACGGGAAATAGTGTTATCTCCCAGTGGAACTTTAACACAAAGCATATTGGGCCATTCAAAAGCTGAATTTTGATCAAAAAGCTGCAGGCGAGAAAAGACTTCTGCAAATTAATGAGCTGGATGAGTTTTGACTAGGGGTGTTCATCGGTAAAAAACCGAACCAAATAAATCGAATCAGGCGAATCTAGATAATAGCTAATTTCATCAATGGAAATACCTAGATCTTAGGTTGAATCGGTATACACCGAAAATTAATATAATAATTATTTTTATTATTATTTTTATTATTATTATTTTATTATTAATAATAGTATTATTATTTTTATTAATATTAATATTATTTTTATTATTATTATCATTATTTTATTATTATTATTATTATTATTAAATTATTAATAATAATAAAAATTAGAAAACCCAGGTATATCTCTAGGTCCGATTGATAAAATCGAACCATAAAATGTCGAATGAATCAGCATCTTAGAAAAACCCAGATATATCTGAATTTTTTTGTTAAATCAAACCGAACCGGTTCTTATTTATATCGAACCGACCGGTTCGGTCCGGTCCTGAAAACTAAAAAACTGAAAAAACCGATTGTTTTGAACACCCCTAGTTTCGACTGCAAGCATACGAAAACTCTAAGCTGTATAATGAAAAGGTCAAGATGTGGCATGATTAGAAGATTTTGCATAGGAAGTTTGAACCGGACCAAGTTGTCTTATTATATAACTCTCGACTGTGATTATTTCATGGGAAACTCAAATCACGATGGGCGGGGCCATTCACTATCAAGACAATCTACCTACATGGCGTCGTTGAACTCTATAGCAGGAATTCGCTTGAAACATTCAAAGTCAACGGGCAACGTCTAAAGTACTATTGGGGTAGTGACATCGACAATCAAGCCACCACGATCACTCTTGTCGATGCGCCATGACACAGGGAGTAGTCAGGCTGAAAGACTCAAAAACAAGCGCTTATTGGGAGGCAACCCAATTTTCTTATCATTTATAGTATTTTAGATTCATATTGAATAATTCGTAGTTTAGTTAAGAATTTTAGTAGTTCGTAGTTAAAATATGTGCAATTCTTAGGTAATTAGTTAGTCAGTGTAGTAATTTACAGCGTTCTTGCTCAAACTCCATATACTTAACTTAAAATGTTGGTTTTAATTATTTTCAGGTACTAATGATGAAGTGTTACAAGCGTGCGGGTCAAAATTGCTGATGTTCAGAAGTTATGCAGAAAATACATGCCCACCTCGACGGGCTTATTTTCCTCTTAACGCACCTGCCCCGGCTAGGGGGGGTCCTCTATATCTACCCGCCCCGGCGGGGGTACAAAAAGTTAGTTTTTTTTAAAACTTCTGCAGATCGTGGCTTTCTCATTCCCATCTCTTATAACTGAAACTAAGCCACTACATCACCCACGAAGTACCCCATACACATCCACTCTCCACTGAATCTTTAATCTACTGCTATCTTCTATAAATTAAACCCAAAATTATTCCATTCCACACCACATAGCCATCAAAACCTCTAATTTCCATACACCAAACCTAGGGATACATCAAGTTTTGGGTTTGCAAGCAAGGAAGGAAGAAAAACTCAGAAATTGGTCACCCATCACTTCAAGTCCAATACACAGTCCATCAATTAGTGTGGGTAAGCTACTCTCATCATTTTTTCCTCATATTCGGATTTCATTCTTCAATTTGGGGCATTATAAGTCAGTGTGCCCACCAAGTGTTTATGAAATTGCCCAAGAGAAAGTTTGGGGGATTTGTTGACAAAATTAGTGTGGAATGGCACCAAAAATGTCTGTGAAACGTCAACGGGGCGAAGGGTCATCACCTCTGACCCTTAGCTTTGACAAATGAAAATTTGTTAGCGCCTATGTGGCTGACAAATACGATTATTTCACACCAAAGGCATTAACACCAGAAAGAGGCTTGAGGCCAGATTCATTTGATGGTCACATGAGGCGACAGATCAATGAATAGGGTTGGGATACATTCACTAATTAGCCAGACCTTGCAGTTGTGACGGTGGTGAAGGAATTTTATGCTAACGTCGAGGATAAAGAATCGTTTGTGGCATTTGTGCGGGGCAAGCAAGTTCCATTCAGCCTGGAGGTGATAAATGAGTTCTATAATGTTCGAGCCCCGACTGTTTGCCAGTATGTTCTGTGATGCCCCCAAAATAGGTCCACACAACCCATTCTGAGTCGCCAATAACATGGTACAGAAACCAAATACAAACTTCATTAATACAACTGTCGTGCAAAATATGACAACACATACGCTGTGAGTTTTAATACAAATATTGTCTCGTAGACAATATCCAAACTCAAATAAATTTCACATTATAATTATTATCACACTATTTTATAGAATAGTGAGGACTACTATAGCAACCATCTTGGACCATCACTCCATTCCCCGACTAGTCCCAGCTATATTCTCATTTCCTGAAGAGAACAATGAAAGAAAAGGGTGAGCTCAACTAGTCCAGTAAAGAATACTATGACTAAGATACTGTAGAACAAATTATCATTAGTCCTCAACAGGGAAAAATTTGATAGAATACAATAGACAACAAGTTTAGATCAACAACAGCAACAGAACAAATAATCCATTAGAAGAGTAAAGTAGAACATGATGTCTACTATCTTCTATGATTTTAAAGTTAATCATCAATATTTTATCTCTGAAACACAACTCAATAAATATTTCATATCAACGAATTATCCATGCACTACGGGCCAAGGATATTCGTTAGTATCACCAGTGGTCATGATCATACCAAACACCTGTCCATCTATGCACTACGGGCCAAAGAGGACTTTCACCACATAATTTGTTTGTAACATTACAGGTCATGATTATACCAATACACAATTCCTGGTCATAATCATACAAATCAATAGTCCAAAGATGCACTACGGGCCAAAGATGCATTTCACTACAATATAAGCATGACGATGATGATAATGATATAAAGAATCAATCAAGTTAGATCAAGAATAAATATTAGAGATTTATAATTCAATTTATCGAGAGTTCAAGTGTAAGACCCCAACTTTTATGAATAAAGGTTAATTTTTCTCTAATATTATTTTTGAATATTATGGTGTGGATTTGATATAATGTTATAGTTGTGGGTAATATTTACAAATTTTACAAAGTAAGCAAGTTGTCATAAAATATTCGATTGGTCGGGGAATATTCGTTTTATTAGGGAATATTCGTACGACGGCACAATCATTGGTGGACTCCATAACGAAATTATTGTCGGAGTTAGAAAATGACAGAAATATCTTTTTTATAAAAATAACGGTGAAAGTTTTACCGTTAACTGTTGAAATAACCATTGATAAAAGTACAATAATACGCGTGGTTGCATAGTAGCACACGGTATTGTACAATGTCTTTGATTATTGATACTTACGTGAGAAGCCACTCAGTTTTATTCAATAATTGCCACAGTAATTGTTGCACAGTCTCTTATATTTTGATTCAATTATTGTCACAGTAGCATCTGCATAATATTTTAAATTATTAAATCAATAATTGACGCGACACAATTATTCATATTATTAGTTAGCATTATTGACAATGTCTAGAAAATTCTGTCTAGAAAAGGGGTTTGGTCATCTAATTGCGCGCCAATAAGGATAAATCCTTATCGGAAAGCCCCCACTTTCCTGGGAATGATCTGGTTGTTCATATTGTGAGCTTATAATATTAATTATTATGTGGTGGATATTGGTTCAATTTTGATTTAAATGAAGGAATATTTAGCATTAAATAATTGTTGAAAGTTTGGCATATTGTCTGTGGAATTACAATTATTTTCTCCGATAAAATATTCATTCAAATATATTATTATAATATATTATAATTGTTTAAATAATAATATGATTGTAATATATATATATATATATATATATATATATATATAAGCATATGAATATGTTAAGGAGGTGAGAAGTTTGCCTTTACTTTCCTTTGTTTTTCAAAAACCGGTGCATGCATTCTTTGGTTCAACCATGTGCTGGTACCATAATTCCTCCCATGGGACCACTTGGTTGGAATGTTTGGTGAGAAATTTTGCCTGCAATCCTTTATTTTAAAAAGTTTATGGGCCTCACCCATTGAATTTGAGAGGTAGGTATATGTTAGGCAGAAGGTTAGGCACAGATGAAGAAAAGAAAAGGTTAGGTTGTTGGTTGTTCTTTTCCTCCGAATTTTACTATAAAAGGGGGGTTACCCCTCCTTTCTCAACACACCACTTCAAAATCAAAAAATTTTATTCTATACTATTGTAAGTATTTTCTTGAGTATAAGGATACTTTGAGGGTAGTTTTCTGCAAGATTTTCTTAGAATAATATCCAATATTCCAGTCAAATCCAGTTTCTACTAAGGTAAATGATATTTTTTTTCAATACTCGTAAGAAATATTATTTTCTTTCATTTCATATTCCTAAATTTAAACTTACTATGGTAAGTATTGCTTCTATAATTCCTGAAATTAGTAGAATATCCTTGATATTTGCGCTTCATCCAGTATCTTTTCATGAAAGTATTATTGTGTGAATTCTTGATAAGTTTTAACCTTTTTATGCCAGAGTACTATTCACGGGGTACAATTCCAGAAGTACTATTCATAAGGTACTATTCACCCGAGGTACTATTCAATTCATAATAAAAATTGATTTCTTTTCAGTCCAAATCATTTTTGATACATTATTATTCTTAAATTTACTCCATAAAGCAGTATTATGTTGACAATTTGGACATTATTGAATTCTGGATAAATTAAATTATAAATCTTTAGAATTTATCCTTTGCTTACATTTAATTGAATTCGTATATCATTGTCATCACCCTCATGTTTATATTGTTATGAAAGTCATATTTGGCTCGTAGTGCATAGATGGACTGTTAATTGGTACGATTATGACCAGGGATCATTCGGTATAATCATGACCCGTAATGTTACAAGTGATGTGGTAAAAGTCCTCATTGGCCCGTAGTGCATTAATGCACAGTTGTTGGCACGATCCTGGCCATTAGTGATAATAATGAATATCCTTGGCCCGTAGTGCATGGATAATTCAGTGATGTGGATTATTTGTTAAGAGTCTCAATGATAAAATTGATGATAAATTTTTAAATCATAGAAGATAGTAGATATCATGCTCTACTTGACTCTTCTAATGGATTGTTTGTTCCGCTGCAGTTAAACTTGTTGTCTATTATATTCTATCAATTTAACACTATTGAAGGCTAACGATAGTTTATTCTGTATTATCTTAGTCATAATATTCTTTACTGGGCTAGTTGAGCTCACCCTTTGCTTTCATTGTTCTCTATAGGAAATGAGAATATAGTTGGGACTAGTCGGGGAACAGAGTGACGGTCCAGATAGGTGGCTATAGTAGTCCTCACTATTATGTGAAATATTGTGATAATAATTGTAATGTGAAATAGTGTGATAATAATTGTAATGAGAAGTTTATTTGAGTTTGTATACTCTCTACGAGACATTATCAAAGAAGTTTGTATTTAAATTTTGTACCATGTATTTGGCGACTCAAGATGGGTGATGTATACCTATTTTGGGGGCGTCAGTGTTTGTATCAAAGCTTAGGGAAATGATCCCTGACTGAGATGTGAGACTAGAACTAGGAGGGGAGAGACGGGTAATTTCTTCACTAGTATGACCTACCTAAGTTTATTTGTTATTTAATTTATCGGTCAGAATATATGGATAATATGTGGCATGTCAATTAACCCTTGTTTTGTGGCAGTGTTTGAAAATGACATCCGAGAATATTGAGAATAGCAATGGAGCACATGAGACCGTTGAGTCACCACAAATTAATAACAAGGATAATGTGCATCTAGAAGGCAATAATCCTCAAGAAAAAAACAACACCGACCAAACAATGAACGATGGGATGTTCAGATGCTTTATGCAATTCATGCAACATCTGGCGAGAGTTGTGACAACCCGAGAAATTAGAAAATTATTAAAATCTTAAATGATTGGTTTAAGGTCAAATAATAGACCTAAACAGAGAATAAGTGTATGTGTTTGATGTTTTCGTAAAGGAATTTTGAGGATTTAAAATTTCTTTTAGTGAATTATTCAGGATTAAGGGTATGTGTGTATATATACGTGATTACGGTAGATTATGTATACGTAATGTGGTTAAGGGTCAAGTGTTGACGGATAAATTATATCTGTGTCAAACCCTAATATTATTAAACGTCAACGTTCAGGTTATAAAATTATCACGATTTATAAGAAACCCTAGAAATCGGTTCTGGAAACCCTAATTTCATTACCGGGAATCCGAAATCCTAATTCAATATTTGAAACCCTAATTTGGGAAGTCAAAGGCTAAATATAATGGCTTAAGTATTTGTGATTATATATTAGGGATAACCCTAATTGTTAAATTAGAAATTCTAATGTTTTGTATAAAACCCTAAGGGATTAAAAGTTATGTGTGTAATGAATATGAATTATGTGTATGATTAAATAAATATACATTATATAATGTGAATACATTTATTTTGTATATAAAAGTGAAGTAAGAATTAAATTATGTAACCTAATATATATATTAGGTGTGATAATTAAATAACCTAAATGTTTATCGTTATTTAGTGGTCCTAATATTTTATTTTTATATTAGTGACCTAATTTAAGAGAATTGTGGAACATGTCACAATTTATTAAATTATTTTGTTTGAATAGGTGAGTAAAGGAATATGAAGATTATGTGATGGTTTATATTGTTTATTATATAAACAAATAAAAGAAACTAATGTGATCCTAATTATATATTTGGAATGAAGAATTTAATAACTTAAGGGTTAAGAGATGAGAAAATTATGGTATTTAGAATATATACCAATTATGAGAGATTTATTTTATACATCTCAGTTAATTAATTTTATAATCTAATTTTAGCAAGTCTAATTGGGTTAAGGAAATAAATGTGCATGAGTAAGGATTTAAGTTATAATTGAGGAAAATGAAAACCCTAATTAAATGATTTGGGTTGGATAAGAATTAAGAGTGTTGGACTATGTTAATTTACATGGCCCAAAGAATTAAATTTTAAGTCCAATATATTATTTATTGATAGCCCAAAAGATGGAAATGGTGACCCAAATTTAAGCCCAAATAAGGAGGGACATATTGGACATTTGGTATAATAAATAAGAATTAAAAAGAAATCATTTATTAATGTGGCAATTACTAGTATACCCTTTTGTTTTATTAGTGTATTATTAGTAACATTGTTGATAAGAATCTTCAATTATGCTAGCTAATCAATTGCTTCTAGAAGTCACTCATGTTACTATGCTATTACACCTCAATTATCAAGCAAACTAATGTCTAGATACATTTCTTACATTATTACACTAAACAAAAATCATATTCTTCACTTTTCTCATCTTATTTTCCAACATAACTAAGAAAAGAAAGAGAGAGACAAGAGAGAGAGGAGAGGGAGTTAGGAAACTCCAAGAAAGAAGGAGAAGAGATTTTGAATTTTCATTCCATCCAAGATCCATCACATAGTTGGAAGAAAAGATATGTCATGAAGCTAAAGGTAAAAATTTCTTAAACTCAAAACTCTTGTTAGTTTAAAGTGTTATGTTATGGTGTTTTAGATCAAGTGTTGAACTTATGATTTTGAACCATAAGTTTAAGATCTTGAACATGAGAACTATAGATCTACATGATAAATGATATTTTATGGTTAGATCTTGCCATTTTTAGGGTTGATAGGCTTGAACAAAGAAGAATAACCAAAACAGTTTTTTTTTGTTTTAAATGAGTTAGTGGACTGCTGCCCTAAAACAGAAAATTTCGGATTTGTTAGAGTGCTCTAAAAATTCTGGACTTGTGATATGTTATAGTACACTCAATAATCTTTCCATAGACTCCAAAACGGACTAAATCTGACATCGGAGGAGGGAGTTATGGGATTTCTCCCAAACTACACAAAGTTAAGAAAACTGTGAAAAGGATAGTTTTGGAACAGTCACTTCCGGGCTAAATTCCGGGAGCTAAAAATATCCAAATATGGATTGTGATATATGAAAACTGTATTTTGGAAAGATACGAATCCAACAAAATTGACGGATCATTAATCGGAGTTACAGATTTCGTTTTATTTAAGTTTTGGTGAAGGACTCCAAAACTGCCAAAGTGCAAAAAGTTTCTGGCCAAAATTTTCCGAGGGCTGTTTTGGACATTTAGTTAATGAGAAAAATTACAGGCTTTTGAGAAATGAAAATATATGGTAATATGTAGCTCGTGTCCAAAAATGAGCTAATTCCGAGTTAAAACGACCAAGTTATGACCATTTCAATTTTGTGATTTTCCGACGGAAATCGCTATAACCGAGTTCTACAACTCCGATTGCCACTAAATTTAAAATGGAGCATCACGTTAACATATATAAGGTTATGTCAAAAGATGGGCATCTCTGGAGTTAAGCACGAGGTAGCTAATTTTCTTAAGTCACGCACTAATTATGATTTTTGAAAAATAGTAAAAGAAATTGAAAAATTACGGAAAAATATTTTTTATGTATGAAATACATGTATATATGTTTGACCAAAGGATAAAAAATAATAAGTTGATTTGGTATTTTTTCGTGAAAAGAATAGTGATTTCGGGATCTTTGAAATAAAATCAAATCTTCTTGAAATGGTATTTCGGTTTACTAAGATGTTATCTAATTTACTAGGATAACATATAAAAATGAATAACTTATAAGTATAAGTTATGATGTGATTAAAAGAATATCAAAGTATAATAATAATATTAAGACTTAAAACTAATGTCTAATACTTAACTATATGTTATGACTAATAGAAAGATCTATTATAGGTTTTATATGTTGTATAATCGATAGGATTATGTGTTTAAGTTATTTTATAATGGTGATGATATTATTCTAATATTGGAGATCTATATTATTAATATTAGGTCTTCAAGAGAAGCGTATTATATTGCGTTACGGTAATCAATCAGTTCGAGCAAGTTTTTTTCAAGTTCTTTTACTTAAACTCTTTAAGAGTGGTTTGAAACAGATATGCTTATGAATTGTACTGTACATATTGCATGTATTCATCGTGTATGAAAGGTGATCACCTTCATTACCGGTCGATTGAGATATAATTGTTATGTTCATTTTCAATGTTCATTCAAACTTTGAAATTTTGTTCATGTTAATTCACAACTACATTGTGAAGGATAGCCATTTTATTATTCAAACTCTTTCAATCATGATATATCTTTACCTTGTTTTTTTAAACTTGTTGAGCAACTTTCATGCTCACCCTTGCTATATCATGATAAAACATTGCGAGATAAGGCGAATACTGACGAGATCTGAGAAAAGGATAATGCCAAGTTCAAACTTGGGATAAAATGTGAAGTTAAGTTGTAAAGTATGTTGAAGAATAGTATTGTCATGTGTTGCAGTTCCACGATTGTGTATTAGTTAAGGTTACTCGATTTTGGGAATAGTGTGTAAAGTTTAATGTATAAACAATTTATGTTTATATCTTCCGCAACAGTTGTAGAAATAGCAAACCGGATCCGCGGCGATTCGGGACCCGGATTCGGGGATGCTACAAGAGTGACTCCTGTTCAAAATACAGGTGGAAACACTAGCAACTCTCGGGTGGTCACCACTAAGCAGTTCAAAAAGCTGACCACCAGAGTTTTTGGGAGAGCCAAAACCACTTAAGGTAGAGGCGTGGATAAAGTAGATCACCAAGATATTTGATGTCTTGGAATGCTCCGAGGAGCAAAAGGTTCCCTTTGCCGCCTTCATGTTGCGAGGAGAGGCAAATTACTGGTGGGAATCTGTAAAGTGTTCTAAACCTGCCGCACTGAAGATGTCTTGGCAAAAGTTCCAAGAACTGTTCAACGACAAGTACTTTCCCAAAAGTATTCGTCATATGAAAGAAGTGGAGTTCATCAAGCTAGAGCAAAATAATATGACCGTGTCACAGTACGAAACTAAGTTTGCCGAGTTATCCCGGTTTGCATCCCACTTGGTTGATAATGAGAAGAGAATGATGCGGATATTTTTAAGAGGTTTGAAACCTGAGATACGTCAATACCTAATTTCTCACAAACTGTGTTTATATTCAGATGTTGTAAATAGGGCTCAGTTATTGGAGCGCGATAATGAGTTAACACAACGAAGAGAGAGCAGCCGGCAAATCGATAATACCAGTGGTAGCAGTCATCGAAGCGGTGATAGCAAACGAGGAGGGAATCAATATGCCAGAAATGGTAACCACTTTGGTGGTAATCATGGCTAAGATAATAGAAGTGGAAATTTCAAGAAGAGAAAATTCAATAATAATGGAAAGACGTCAGCACCAGCACCAGCACCTGCTGTTAAGGAAAGAGAACGATCGTCGATCGTATGTTACAAATGCGGAGGGGAGGGACACATCAATCCAAACTGTACACAGCAACCCAAAGCATGTTACAATTATGAAAGAGAAGGTCACCTAGCCAGATTTTATCGTGCACCAAAGTCAAGTCCAGCTGGGATGGAGGTATCAAAGATCGTCCCAGTCAAGACAAAACCGGTAGTTCAAGAGAGAGAGTTTGTCGTAACCTCCCAAAAAGCGAGGAATCTGAACAAGGTGATCACGGGTAAGCTAATCATAAACTCTAGCAAAGTTTATACCTTATTTGATATCGGTTCTACCCATTCTTTTATTTCTCCTACTTGCGCTCAACGTTTAAATTTAACTCCGAAGAAATTAGACTTTAATTTATCTGTTGAAACTCCGTTAGGAGAAACCCTCATTACATCCACTGTTTATAAGTCTTGTTTGATTCAAATCGGTAACCGCACGTTACCTGTAAATCTTATCTCTTTGAAAATACTTGCATTCGATGTGATTTTAGGGAACTATTCATCATGCAAAAATTGATTACTTTCGTAAGGTTGTTAGCTTTCATATTCCTAACTAACCTATTATGAGAATTCAAGCAACCAAACCACTAAAATCAATCACTGTCATATCAAGCCATAAAACTATTCGTTTATTGAAAAACGGATGTCAAGCTTTCTTAGCCCATGTCACGGATTTAAACAAAAATACGTCAGATTTGAATGATATTTCTATTGTTAATAAATTTCCTGACGTATTCCCTGAAAAACTTCCTGGCCTACCCCCAGAGCGTGAAATTAAATTTTGTATCGACCTTGAATCCAGTACAAAACTCATTTCCAAAGCCCCATATCGAATGGCTCCTATTGAACTTTAGGAGTTAAAAACCCAACTACATGAATTTTTAGACATCGATTTCATTCATCCTAGTACGTCTCCTTGGGGTGCTCCTGTTCTATTCGTGAAGAAGAAAGATGGAAGTATGCGAGTTTGTATTGATTATCGGGAGCTGAATCATGTCACCATCAAAAATAGGTACCCATTACCTCGTATTGATATCTGTTTGACCGGTTGCAAGGCGCCAAATTCTTTTCAAAGATCGATCTTTGTTTCGGATATCATCAAGTAAAGGTTAAAACTGATGACATTACAAAAACTGCTTTCAGAACTCGGTACGGGCATTACGAATTCCTAGTCATGTCTGTTGGATTGACTAATGCTCCCTCTGCCTTCATGGATATGATGAACCGAGTATTCAAAGAATATTTAGATTACTTTGTGGTCGTCTTTATTGATGACATCCTCATTTACTCCAAAAGTCGTGAAGATCATGAACAACACTTGAGGCTTATACTCCAAAAGCTTCATGAGAACAAGATATAGGCCAAATTGAAGAAGTGTGAGTTATGGCTTGAGAAAGTAGCATTCCTTGGGCACGTGATATCAAATAATGGAATATCTGTTGACCCGATAAAGATTGAAGCAATTTAAAGCTGGGAGCAACCTAAGTCAGTGACTGAAGTACGTAGCTTTCTCGGCTTAGCTGGTTATTATCGGAGATTCATAGAAGGATTTTCTCGAATCGCTACACCATTAACTCAGCTGACTCGGAAAGATACAAAATTCGGTTAGAGTGAGGAATGTGAGAAGAGTTTTCAAGAACTCAAGAGGAGACTCATTTCAGCACCTTCTGACAATACCATCTGGTTCAGAGGGATTTGTCATCTACAGTGATGCTTCAGGCAAAGGTTTAGGATGCATTCTTATGCAACATGGGAAAGTCATAGCCTATGCCTCACGACAACTCAAAGAATATGAGATGAATTATCCTACTCATGATCTAGAGTTGGCAGCTGTCATTTTCGCACTTAAAATCTGGAGGCATTACCAGTATAGGGAGAAGGTGGAGATCTTTACGGATCATAAAAGTCTCAAATAGTTCTTCACTCAAAAGGAACTCAACATGCGGCAATGACGTTGGCATGAACTGTTGAAATATTATGATCATACTATTCAATACCATCATGGTAAAGCGAACGTGGTAGTTGACACATTGAGTAGAAGATCATATGCGGGTACGAGTGCGATATTGTCAACGCAAAGGCCCATTTTGTATGACTTGCAAAGGATGGAGGTAGAGATAAAGACTCCAGGGACCCATATAATGATGGAAAATATACGAGTAGAATCGACTTTAATCGATAAAGTTAAAGCCGCTCAAGCTACAGACCTGGAGCTGATGCGTATGAAGAAGAAAGTGCAAGAAGGTGTTATCCCGAAAGCAAGGATCGATGAAGAAGGAATACTTCGAGTCAACTCCAGACTTTGTGTTCCTAATGACCCTGATTTAAAATATAAAATCATGATGGAGGCGCACAACACACTATTTGCAATCCATCCTGGGAGTACCAAAATGTATCATGATCTTCGACATACATTTTGGTGGAGCAATATGAAGAGAGAGATCGCAGAGTTTATCTCAAGGTGTCTAACTTGTCAACGAGTCAAGGCGGAGCATCAAGTGCCAAAAGGTCCATTGCAACCACTTGAAATTCCAGAATGGAAGTGTTACCACGGATTTCGTTACCGGTCTTCCCAAGGTTTCTCAAGGCATAGCTGCAATTTGGGTCATTGTTGATAGATTGACCAAGTCTGCTCATTTCTTACCTATACGAGAAACTTATTCACTTGAACGTCTTGCTCATATGTACATAAATGAGATTGTAAGACTGCATGGTATGCCAGTATCCATAGTTTCTGATCGAGACCCAAGATTCACTTCACGATTTTGGGTCAGTTTGCAGAAAGCTATGGGCATAGATTTGCGATTCAGTTTGGCATATCATCCTCAAATGGATGGGCAGTCGGAGAGGACTATTCAAACTCTGGAAGATCTATTAAGACTCTGTGTCCTTGACTTCAAAGGAAGTTGGGACAAGTTCTTGCTATTGGTGGAATTCTCCTACAACAACAGTTATCAAGCAAGTATCGGCATGGCTCCATTCGAGGCGTTGTATGGACGCAAGTGTCGTTCTCTAGTATGCTGGGATGAGGTGGGTGAAGCAACGTTGTTGGGACCAAAATAGGTATGCATGACAACAAAAAAGATACAAATGATCCGGTAACGTATAAAGACCTCACAAGATCGACAAAAGAGTTATGTTGATCTTCATCGAAAGGACGTGGAATTCAATGTTGGAGAACATGTGTTGTTACGTGTTTCTCCATGGAAAGGAGTTACAAGATTTGGAAAGAGAGGAAAGCTCACTCCTAGATTCATTGGCCCATTTGAAATCCTCGATCGAGTAGGAACTGTGGCCTATAGACTCGCCTTACCGCTAAGTATGTCTCGTGTTCATAACGTTTTTCACATATCTATATTATGTAAATATGTGGAAGACCCAAACCACATTATTGAGTTAGAACCAGAAGAAATAGCGGAAGATTTAACATATGAAGAGGTACCTATTGAAATCTTGGATAAGAATGAGCATATTCTACGCTCCAAGGTTATACCTCAAGTCAAAGTTTTATGGAGAAACCATGATGTTAAAGAAATGACCTGGGAGTTAGAATCTGAAATGAAATCAAGGTATCCTCACCTCTTCGACATACCAGGTACGTACACCAATTTTGAGGATGAAATTTCATAAGGGGAGGTTGTAAGACCCCAACTTTTATGAATAAAGGTTAATTTTTCTCTAATATTATTTTTTAATATTATGGTGTGGATTTGATATAATGTTATAGTTGTGGGTAATTTTAAAAATTTTGCAAAGTAAGCAAGTTGTCATAAAATATTCGATTGGTCGGAGAATATTCATTTTATCAGGGAATATTCGTACGACGACACAATCATTGGTGGACCCCACAACGAAATTATTGTCGGAGTTAGAAAACGACAAAAATATCTTTTTATCAAAATAACGGCAAAAGTTTTACTGTTAACTGTTGAAATACCCGTTGATAAAAGTAGATTAATACGCGTGGTTGTATAGTAGCACACGACATTGTACAATGTCTTTGATTATTGATGCTTACGTGAGAAGCCACTCAATTTTATTCTATAATTGCCACAGTAATTGTTGCACAGTCTCTTATATTATTGATTCCATTATTGTCACAGTAGCATCTGCACAATATTTTATATTATTAAATCAATAATTGATGCGACACAATTATTCATATTATTAGTTAGCATTATTGACAATGTCTAGAAAATTCTGTCAAGGAAAGGGGTTTGGTCATCTAATTGCGCGCCAATAAGAATAAATCTTTATCGGAAAGCCCTCTCTTTCCTGTGAATGATCTGGTTGTTGATATTGTGAGCTTATAATATTAATTATTATGTGGTGGATATTGGTTCAATTTTGATTTAAATGAAGGAATTTTTAGCATGAAATAATTGTTGAAAGTTTGACATATTTTCTGTGGAATAACAACTATTTTCTCTGATAAAATATTCATTCAAACATATTATTATAATATATTATAATTGTTTAAATAATAATATGATTATAATATATATATATATATATATATATATATAAGCATGTGAATATGTTAAAGAGGTGAGAAGTTTGCCTTTACTTTCCTTTGTTTTTCAAAAACCGGTGCATGCATTCTTTGGTTCAACCATGTGCTGGTAACATAATTCCTCCCATGGGACCACTTGGTTGGAATGTTTGGTGAGAAATTTTGCCTGCAATCCTTTATTTTCAAAAGTTTGTGGGCCTCACCCATTGAATTTGAGAGGTAGGTATATGTTAGGCAGAAGGTTAGGCACAGATGAAGAAAAGAAAAAGTTAGGCTGTTGGTTGTTCTTTTCCTCTGAATTTTACTATAAAAGGGTGGTTACCCCTCCTTCCTCAACACACCACTTCAAAAATCAGAAAGTTTTATTCTATAGTATTGTGAGTATTTTCTTGAGTATAAGGATACTTTGAGGGTAGTTTTTTGCAAGATTTTCTCAGAATAATATCCAATATTCCAGTCAAATCCAGTTTCTACTAAGGTAAATGATATTATTTTATTTCAATACTTGTAAGAAATATTATTTTCTTTCATACTCCATAGTATGGAAGGGATATTATTTCATTTCATATTCCTAAATTTAAACTTACTATGGTAAGTTTTGTTTCTATAATTCCTGAAATTAGTAGAATATCCTTGATATTTGTGCTTCATCCACTATCTTTTCATGAAATTATTATTCTGAGCATTCTTGATAAGTTTTAACATTTTCATACCAGAGTACTATTCACGCGGTACTATTCCTGAAGTACTATTCACAGGGTACTACTCACCCGGGGTACTATTCAATTCATAATAAAAATTGATTTATTTTCAGTCCAAATCATTTTTGATACAATATTATTCTTGAATTTTAATCCATAAGCAGTATCATGTTGACAATTTGGACATTATTGAATTTTGGATAGATTAAATTATAAATCTTTAGAATTTATCCTTTGCTTGAATTTAATTGAATTCGTATATCATTGTCATCATACTCATGTTTATATTGTTATAAAAATTATCTTTGGCCCGTAGTGCATAAATGGACTGTTAATTGGTATGATTATGACCAGGGATCATTCTGTATAATCATGACCTGAAATGTTACAAGTGATGTGGTAAAAGTCCACATTGGCCCGTAGTGCATTGATGTACAGTTGTTGGCACGATCCTGGCCATTGGTGATAATAATGAATATCCTTATCCCGTAGTGCATGGATAATTCAGTGATGTGGATTATTTGTTAAGTTGAGTCTCAACGATAAAATTGATGATAAATTTTTAAATCCTAGAAGATAGTAGATATCATGCTCTACTTGACTCTTCTAATGGATTGTTTCTTTCGATGCAGTTAAACTTGTTGTCTATTATATTCTATCAGTTTAACACTGTTAAAGGCTAACGATAATTTATTATGCATTATCTTAGTCATAATATTCTTTACTGGGCTAGTTGAGCTCACCCTTTGCTTTCATTGTTCTCTTCAGGAAATGAGAATATAGCTGGGACTAGTTGGGGAACGGAGTGACGGTCCAGATAGGTGGCTATAGTAGTCCTCACTATTATGTAAAATAGTGTGATAATAATTGTAATGAGGATTTTATTTGAGTTTGTATACTCTCTACGAGACATTATCCGTGTTGAAACTCTCAGCTACGTTTTGTCGTACTGTATCAAAGAAGTTTGTATTTAAATTATGTACCATGTATTTGGCGACTTAAGAAGGGTGATGTATACCTATTTTGGGGGCGTCACGTCAAGAATATCCAAATTATCAACATGAAGATCATAACATGGATTCAATTTCAATAATAAGATTCATAAAAGATAACTTGGACAAACAAAAGGAAATTCAATTCTGTTGTGAATAATACTCATGAATAGTACCGTATGAATAGTATCTAAGAATAGTACCGTATGAATAGTAATATGAAATGAAATAATATCACTTACATAATTGGAGTATTAAAGAAAATGATACCCCTTATGGGTATTGAAAGTAAATAACCTCCTTTACGAGAAAAATAATATCCTTTACCTTAGTAGGAAAGTTGTTCTGACTGGAATAACGGAGATTATGTTGAGAAAATCTTGCACTGTTATCAACACTCAAAATATTCCTATACTCACAAGAAATACGCTCAATATCATTGAGAGAGAATTTTCTAATTCTGGTGTGAGTTTCATTGTTTAACTAAGCAACCTATTTATAGGAAAGTGCTAGCACACCACTTCTGACAAATTTTGCATACGGTTGATTTGCAGCACACTTGTTTGGAAAAAGATGCATCACACCTCTTTGAAAAAAAGAGTTCAAAATCAAAATGGAAACTTCCTCTTTTAATCACATGTTTTAAAAATAAAAGAATAAAAATTCAATTTGAAAACTAATTCAAATTTAATTTAATCACCTTCACTCCATTTAATTCACATGCCAAAAATATAATATTACCATTTAAATTACTATTATATTATCACATTATACTATGATAATGTAATATTATAATACTATATTTAAATAAATATATTATCGGAGAAGATAATTAGGGTTTTATAGAAAAAAATAACAATCTTTCGACAAATGTCTCATTCTAAAATTCCTCCATTTATATCAAAATTGTAAAATATTTACTTACAATATTAATAAATTATTTATAATTCTTCAATAATTATTTATAATTAATATTATAGATTCACAATACTAACAACCAGATCGTTCCCAGGGAAGATGGGGCATTCCGATAAGAATTTCTCCTTACTGGCGCGCAATTATATAACATAACCCCTTTCCTTGACAGAACTTTCTAAACATTATCAATAATGCTATCTAATAATATCATTTCAATAATATGAGTTACTGTGACACCCCCAAATCTGGGTACTTCGATTCCACGGGATTTGGTGTTCACTGTACAAATATCATCTATCTATCTACCCATAATAAATGCAAACCATGCAATATATAGAAATAAAATCTTCCCCTTATGGGGTTACAACATCGGAATAATAAATATAATCCCAGGTCAATCTAACCTTAAACATCTGTACGGAAACATAAACAAATAAGTCTTAATAACATCAAGTCTTTACAATAACATTCTTAAAATTAAATAACAAGTCTTCATCACTTATTAGCTTTGCCTTTTCCTTTGCTAGTAGAAGGCTCATCGTACCTTTCGTTCTTAACTGCAATGTTATTATTACGCAAGAGTGAGCATGAATGCCCACAAGTATAAAAATGAAATAACAATATATAATAACATGCGAGTGAATCAAAGACTTCTGAAATAAAAGCTCAACTTTTGAATCAAGAATGAATAACAAGAATTCAAAAGATTTTTGAGGGTCATAAGACCTTGAACTATGTCCTAGGTTATCAAGGGTTATACTCGAAACCTTTAACAGTAATAAGACTATGGATTCTTCTACTCGTACTTAGGGGGATCAGCCCTTAGTACCATACTTTGCACAATATCTTAACACTAACACATAAGAAATCCCTATACAGGGTTGTTCATCTCAGTTTGACATCAGAGTCCGCCCTAAAGGATGTTTGGTTTGGATAATTCAATAAGGGTTCTGAAATTTAGAACGTTCATCAACTATGGACTAGTCGAATCAATTAAGGGTTTGCTAGTCTAATAAGGTTTAACAATAAATGATAATTAAATTGAATAAAAATCTTAAGAGGTATACAATAGAACAAGTATTGTATAATAGAATCATACTTTGAAATGATAGATAATCTTTAATATAACAAACTGAACTTGATTTATAAACTTGAATAATGATAACAAGTAGGGTTAGGAAACTTGCCTCGTGCGTAGATTACACGTTAATTAAACACGTTCCTTGAATTTAATCCTACATATCATTTTCATTCAGAACTCTAGTTAATTATAATATAATTAAACATCATAGGTTCATTCTTTTGTCTAAACTTTGGTTATGACTATACTTAGTCAAATTATCACACTTATTGTCACATAATAAACACTTCACGAATACTAAACTAATTATCCATTCAATAATTCAATCCACATGAAATTATGTTATTGACATGTTAATAACTGTTTTAACATCTCACTATACTCTATATATATTTTAAGTTCATTAAATTAGGTTAACATCACATTCATGAACTTGCACACTTTAAAAAATTTGTTTCTAAACATTTACAGAGAGGTATTATCATGCAGCCACCATTTCTTATCGATTATCTACATTGTATGCTACCAAGACTGTGGCTGGTCAATGGCGTATGCAGTATGGTTTCACAACAAGGTCATGACTCTTATGCTCGCAGCCTAAAAGGCGTTATGCATGGCGTACTGCATTTCGTAGAAATGACAATTTGCGGAAAATCGCAAAACATGCCAATTTCTACCAATTTGTTATTTCTTACATGTAATTTGATATACCCATATACTAGAATTCGTATATAATCATTACTCAACATTTATGGAGTGATTTTAACCAATTAAAACACATAATTACAGAATAAAAATTTAAATTTCACTGTTCTTGATGTTCTTGAAGGTTTTGAACATAAATCATAAAAATTAACACACTACGGATCAAGTTATAACACAAGAATCCATTCATTTAAAGTTTGGTCTCTTCGTATCAACATGCATAGTAACATACAAGTATAAATTTTACAAAATAATTTATGTTTGACATATTAAAATCACGTATAAGGGCCATATGGCCATATTCCATACTCTGTAAATTTTGAAGCAACCATATACGATGTATTTTCATGAAACTGATGATATGGTTATATGCACATAACCCTTACAATTTCCAATTACAGAGACTTTACAGAAGACTTAGGAGTCATATTCATGGAAACTTTAAATGACGTAAAATTGAGAATTGGGTTGGAGAGAATTACCCAAAGCGTAGAGTGAGCGAAGATAACAATCTCTCTTACAAAACACCACTTCAATCACACCACTCACAATCTTTCTCAAAATTATAACTTTTCTCTCTGAATTCTCAAACACTCTCCCTCTCTGCTTTTCCAGACTTAGAAAATAATAAGAAGGAAAAGGAGAATACGTATAATAAATAAACAACTGACGCGCATTATGGTCAGTTAACCCAATAATGGGTAACTGCTTCCAACCACTACTAGGGCCTCATTTGGCAAGCCTTAATTGATTCAAAGTCATTTAATTTAATAAATATCTTATACTATAGTTTAATAATGTCACACCCAATTATAAAATAAATCAATTATCTTATTTACTTTACTTTAAAAATAAAATATGATAATTTGTCATTAATTCATATAGTCACATAATTAATTTCTTATTTATTAATTATGTCAAATTATTAAATCTCTAATAAATTATTACATTAATTAAAATAACATTATGCTTATTAAATATTTCACTTAATTCAATAAGCTCACATAAATACATACTTGAATAATAATTATTCTCCACATTAATTTAATAAATATAACACATATAATCAAATTAATCTACCACAACTTCATCAATTAATAATTTAATCTAATAATTTAATCATCAAAAATATTTATTAAATTTAATAAATATTAAAATTAAATTACAAAAATCTCGATCGTCACATCTTTCCCCCCTTAAAAGGATTCTGTCCCCAGAATCACGACTCAATAAATTCGATCCGTTACATTCTCCCCCCTTACAAATATTATGTCCCCAGAATCGGCTACACAAATTAAGTAAATAAATGAGGGTAATTCTTCATCATATTCTCTTCGAGTTCCCACGTAGCTTCTTTAGCGTTGTGGTTCCTCTAAATTACCTTAACAGAAGGTATTACTTTATTTCTGAGAACTTGTTCTTTTCGTCGCGACAATTTGAGCAGAATTTCTTCGTAAGATAAGTCTTTTTCAAAATGTAGGGTTCGTATTCAATTACATGCTTGTAATCGGGTTTGTAGGGTCGTAAAATGTAAAAACATGGAAGACGTTGTGGACATTCTCGAGTCTTTGGAGGTAGGCTACCCTCATAAGCAACTTCTCCGATTCTTCGCAGTACTTCAAATGGTCCAATGAATCTTGGGCTTAATTTCTGTTTCTTTCCGAACCTGATCTTTCCCTTCCATGGAGAGACCTTTAAGAACACATAACTACCCTATTCAAACTCAACATTTTTATGATGTGGATCGGCGTACTTCTTCTGCCTATCTTGAGCTGCTACCAGTCGTGTTCGGATTACTTTGATTATTTCTGTTATCTGTTGTACCAATTCTGGCCCTAGCAACTGTCTTTCGCCAACTTCATCCGAGTAAAGTGGAGTTCTGCACTTTCTGCCGTATAACGCTTCATAAGGCGGCATGCCAATACTAGCGTGGTAACTGTTATTGTAGCCGAACTCTACAAGCAGTAGGTGATCGTCCCAATTTCCTTTAAAGTCCATCACACAGGATCTTAGCATATCTTCTAATGTCTGAATCATTCTTTTGCTCTGTCCATCTGTTTGAGGGTGATATGCCATACTCATCTACAATTGCATACCCATGCATTCCTGTAGACGTTTCCAGAAGTTTGATGTAAAGCGCGAATCCCTATCAGAAATAATTGAAACCGGCACTCCGTGCCTCAAAACAATCTCTTTTACATATAACCTTGCCAACTGATCTAAGTTGAATCTGATTTTTATCAGAAGGATGTGTGCGGATTTCGTCAGTCGGTCAACGTTAACCCATATTGCGTCGTAGCCTTTCTGAGTCGTCGAAAGGCCAACCACGAAGTCCATTGTAATATGTTCCCATTTCCATTCTGGGATCCCCAACGGTTGTAGAAACCCACTTGGTCTCTAATGTTCTGCTTTCACATTCTGACAGGTCAGACACTTGGCAACACATTCTGCAACATCACGTTTCAAATTCGGCAACCAGAAGTGTTGTCGAAGATCTTGATACATCTTGGTACTACCAGGGTGAATCGAATATTGTGAGCTATGAGCCTCGCTCAAAATGTCTTCCTTAATCTCTGTGACTGGCGGTACCCAAACTCTGTTTTCAAATCTCGGTATTCCTTCCTTATCCATTTTGAATCTCGGTTCAGTTCCTTCAGATATCTTCTTTGTCACCTTTTTACACTCTTCGTCCTGAAGCTGAGCCTCCTTAACTTTATCCAGTAGGGTTGTACCAGATTACATCTGAAATAGCTTCTCATCAATTTCCATAGGATACTTCACTTCCAACTCTAGTTTCTCCATTTCAGAAATTAGCTCCTCCTGAGCGGTCAACATCATAACCTTCTCCCGACCCTTTCTACTTAAGGCATCGTCAACGACGTTTGCCTTTCCCGGATGGTATAAAATCTCACAGTCGTAGTCCTTAATTAACTCCAACCATCTTCCTTGGCGCATATTCAAGTCATTCTGTGTAAAAATATATTTCAAACTCTTGTGGTCTGTATATATTTCACACTTCTCCCCGTAGAGATAGTGCCTCCAAATTTTCAAAGCAAAAACTACTGCAGCTAACTCCAAGTCATGGGTCGAATATCCCTTATTGTAATCCTTCAATTGTCGTTATGCATACGCAATGACTTTGTCATTTTGCATCAGCACACAGCCAAGTCCTTTATGCGACGCATCACTATAAACAACAAAATTTCCTGTATCGTCCGGAAAAGACAACACAGGTGTTGTACTCAACCTCTTCTTCAATTCTTGAAAGCTTTCCTCACACTTCTCCGTCCAAACAAATTTCACAGCTTTTCGAGTCAAATTCGTTAACGGAGTTGCGATCTTGGAAAAGTCTTGTATGAATCTTCTGTAATATCCTGCTAATCCAAGAAAACTTCGTACTTTCGATGGCGTCCTCGGCTGATCCCAATTAATCATGGCTTCGACTTTTGATGGATCGACCGAAATTCCGTTTTTATCGATCACGTGCCCAGGAAATTGCAGCCGCTCGATCCAAAATTCACATTTTAAAAACTTGGCATATAACTTCTCTCTTCTCAATACTTCCAACGTTAATTTCAAATGTTCTTCATGATCTTCCTTGGTTTTCGAATAAACCAAAATGTCATCTATAAATACCACTACAAACTTGTCCAAAAACGGTTTGAACACACCATTCATTAATCCCATAAATGCTGCAGGAGCATTCGTTAGACCAAACGGCATAACCAAAAATTTGTAGTGACCATATCGTGTTTTGAACGCTGTCTTTGGTACATCCTCTGGTCTCACCTTCAGTTCATGATAACCACTCCTCAAGTCTATCTTGGAAAAATATCTCACTCCCTTCAATTAATCAAACAGATCATCGATTCTCGGTAATGGATATCTATTCTTAATCGTGACCTTATTCAGTTCTCTGTAGTCAATGCAGAGCCGCATCATTCCGTCCTTCTTCTTCACAAACAACACCGGCGCTCCCCACGGTGATACGTTTGGTTGAATGTACTTCTTGTCTAGTAATTCTTGTAGTTGTATCATTAATTCTTTCATCTTTACCGGTGCCATTCGGTACGGTGCCTTCGATATTGGAGCGGTTCCTGGCGCCAAATCGATCACAAAATCAACTTCTCTATCTGGTGAAAGTCCTGGCAAATCATTTGGAAATAAATCGATGAAGTCTCTCACTACTGGTATCTCCTCAACTTTCGAATTCTCTTTACGACTGTCGACTATGTAAGCTAAATATCCTACACAGCCTTATCTTAACAACTTCCGCTGCATCATCATCGCCGACAACTCGCTTCATGCAGGCGACTTCTTACTATAAAACACAACCTTTGACGGAGTCATAAGGTTAATACACTTCTTTTGGAAATCAATTACAGCCCCGTAATTGAATAACCAGTCCATTCCCAAGATAACATCAAATTCCCCAAGTCGAATAGGGATAAGATCTACGTTCATGATATTACCCTTAATATCCACTCTATAGTTCTTATGTACTTACTTAACAAGGATTATTTCTCTATTTGCAATTTCTATGTTCATGGGGTAATCCAACTCATCCTTAGGCAAATCTAAATTCTTAGCAAAGTCATCGGATATAAAGGAACAAGTAGCACCCGAATCAAATAAAACATAAGCGTTAATTTTATTGATCGGAATGATACCTAACACCATATCATGAGATCGAATCGCATCCTACAATCACATGTTGAAAGTCTGGCGTTGGATCGGTTAGTTGGTTGGTCCTATGATAGTCAAAGGCGTTTTCCTTCTTTGTTTCCTTGTTTCCTCATGATCCCCGCCTCCAGATCCCTTCTTAGGATGATCTCTTGCCAAATGATCATTTGAACCACAGGTGAAGCAGGCACCCTTCTTTGGGTTAGGACAGTTAGGTGATATGTGGCCTTCCTGACCACAATTGTAGCACACTCTTTTTCCCTTCATGCAAACTCCCAGATGAGCTTTCCCGCAAGTCGGGCATGCTTCAATCCTCTTCTTCTGACCTCCTTGCTGATTTCCTGATGATGAGTTGTCATTCCACCTCTTCTTCTGATTAAAATTATCACCTCCTGTGCTACTTCCACTAGCCTTGTTATTTCCTTCACTTTCAGTCTTCTTCTTCTTCTGATCTTGATCGTACTTGGTCACCGCATCGCTTCCACCTTCAGCGAGGATGGCCTTTTCCAGTACTCCAGCAAACGTGTTTAGCTGAAACATTGATACTTTGCTATATACCCAGGGTTTCAGTCCTTATTCAAACCGTCTCGCCTTTCTCTCATCCGTGTGAACTTGATACGGGGAAAACCTCGCCAACTCGTTGAATCTAGCCGCATAATCAGGTACGGACATATTCCCCTGCTTCAACTCTAAAAACTGAACCTCCATTTGGTTCTGTGAGCTGGTCGGGAAGTACATCTCGAAAAACATCTCTTTGAATCTCTCCCAAGTAATCACACCTTCACCTCCACGGACCTTGTTTGCTTGCCACCAGTAACTGGCTTTAGACTTCAGCATAAACATTGCAAAAGCAGTCTTCTGATCTTCTCTAACTCTAGCAACATCGAAAACCTTCTCTATTTCCATAACCCACGTTTGAGCCTCAATTGGGTTCATGGAACCTTTAAACTCTGGCGGTCCCACCGCCTTGAAATCCTTAAACGTAGTATTTGGTGGAGCTTGAGGTTGATTATTCATTACTCCAGCTAGCAAGTTAACCAATTGCTGAACAGGATTAGCATTGGCGTTATTGTTGTTATTTGTAGATCCTTCTTGAGCTGGTTGACGTTGTTGTCTTCTTCTTCAATGCATATTTCATTAAAATATATGCTTATTAGATCTTTGTTTATTTCTCTAAATAGTTAAGACTTAACTCAACAATATAATATAATTATTTAACACATTATCTCAAACAACTTGATATATTTAATTAAATCAAAAGTTTTAACATCAAACGATAGCATCACTGCTATTTACATCAACTATCTTGAGATAAAGAATCTACAAGATTTAAAATATTAAAATATTCCTTTGTTCATAAACACATCGGAATTTACATATAAAAACTAATTAAGTCTTTCACATAATTAAACAAATCCTATCACTGCTGGTTAAGACGCTGAATAGCCATGCTACGTTAATCTTCCATGATACGAGACATCGTCCTATGATCCAGCATGTACGATGGTAACCCTTCGAACTGGATTGGGTACCTCAAAACTCGATCCTGGGCCTCATCCATTGCCTTATTAAGTGTAAAATACGTCTCCCCAAACTTAGCCTTCTTTGCACGACCATCCTCTTCCGCAAGATCAGCATGACGTGACTCTCTTACCCAGCCCTCCTCTGCTACAATCAGCCTTTCCGAGCTTTCCTTCAGTTCCTTCTTCAACTTCTCTATCTCCTTAGTCTTATCCTCGGTTTGACCCTTCTCGTGGACCAAATCCCATTCTACATTTCCCAATCGTGAGTGAAGAGTCTCGATCTCCCTCTCCTTTTGTTCGAGAGTAACCTGCTGAATAATTGCCCGCTCAGTCAGATCTTGGACATCGTCTCATAACTCTACGTTGTGGTCGTATAATGCGTCGTACATTTCAGCATCAATGGAGTGCGGTGGAAACTCCTCTTCTTCCTCTTCAAATTCCTCCTCAGGATCGGTCTTAAGTTCATGCTCCTGACCAACAACGATGATCAATGGAGATGACTCCCTCTGTACCAACTATTCCCTAACGACATAAATGTCTCGGGGCTCCTCCTCTGTCGGTACTGTAGGTACTCGGGGTTCCTCCTCCCCTGGTCGACTAGTTCCTCCAACATCCGACATCCTGACAACAAAATTATGAGTTTTAGTTACTAAGTCGTACTAGTGAGCACATAAGCACATAAAGTCTTTTATTATCTTCAATGAATTACAAAATTTATTTCCTAGAACTCGATAAGAGTTT
Organism: Panax ginseng; assembly: GCA_020205605.1. NCBI lineage: Eukaryota > Viridiplantae > Streptophyta > Magnoliopsida > Apiales > Araliaceae > Panax > Panax ginseng. Next base: position 43,414,631 of record CM035146.1, read on the forward strand.
TCCATCACTATATTCTTTCTATAAGGCTACTACCTAAGGTTATTCCCCCACCTAAGGTTCATAACCTATGGCTTTAATACCAACCTGTGACACCCCCAAATCAACCGTACTTGATTCCACGGATTTGGTGTTCATCTTATAAATATCATCTATCTATCTACCCATAATAAATGCAAACCATGCAATAGATAGAAATAAAATCCTCCCCTTATGGGGTTACAACATCGGAATAATAAATACAATCCCAGGTCAATAAAACCTTAAACATCTGTGCGGAAACATAAACAAATAAGTCTTAATAACATCAAGTCTTTACAATAATATTCTTAAAATTAAATAACAAGTCTTCATCACTTATTAGCTTTGCCTTTGCCTTTGCTAGTAGAAGGCTCATCGTACCTTTCTGTTGCCTCTTTTATAGTCTTAACAAAAAGAGCTCTAACTCATGCAAGCATACATGCGTCAACAAGTAACACAGAGCAAGTAAAGTATCGATCCCACGGAGAAAGTTGTTTAACTTAAACTACTATTCATTAATTAAATCACTATATTTATATTCTCAAACTAATGATTAAACTTGGTTTGTTCTCGAATTGCAAATAACAACTAAAACAATAATAACGATAGAATAAATGATATTGGAACTAATGGGATTCTAACTTCATTTAATACTTCATTCAATCGCCACTATCATGCATGACTTGCTCACATTTTACAGGAAAGTAGCCAAGAGCACTAAAAGAGTATTAGCCATTTTTCAATGCTCTAAGACCTACTTACACAGCATCCACAGATGATAGACTCTATGTAATCATCAATATAACCAAAATCACTATATGTCTATGTGAAATTGCAATTATATTGATTTTAAGTTCAAGCCCTTATTCTAACTTATACGGTGAAACAAAGATATGGCTATCCAGTTCACGAAATACATAAGCCATATAACATGACCCTATATACGTATATTATCATGATTACAGTCCATATTTGCATGTTCATTGTCAATTCCATACAAATACTGAAACGAATGGTGATCAAGAATTCATACATGCAAAACAATTATGATAGACATCCCATATGATATGCAAAACAATCCAGCATTTAAACATGCAATCAAACTACATATTAAAATCCGTTAGAATCCCATAATGGAGTTTAGTTCATGACTGAACCAAAAGCCATTATGGGATCAAATCTAAACATGGTCAATAAACGATAATTGAAAGATGAACGATAAAACTATCAAACCCAATTGCTGAATATAAAATAATATTCAGATCCTCATAAGATTCCAGCAAAAACTAATAATAATAATCCCACTCTGGTAGAAAATCCCAAGAAAGAGTAGAAAACTAGAGTTATGGCCTCCTTCTACATTGGAATCTCCCGAGAGAGTAAAACCCTAATTACGATTTAAAGATACGTGAAAAAACTAATAAAGTGTTAAGTGATACGCCTGACACCAGTCAGGAATCGTTTTAAATCAATTACAACCTTTAAAAATTGGAAATAAAATAAAACAAGTCAAGAGACTTCAGGGCCTCGCCACAAGGCTAGGCCTCCCAAACTTGATATTCTCGCTAGTGCGAGACTTGCGAGAGGGTTTGTATGTTTGGCGGTCTCATGGCGCATGCGTTCCTAAACTTTGTCCTTCTCGCAGTCGCACAACTTGCATTGGCTCCAAGATCTGGCTGAGTAATGTCAGCGGTAGCAAGGCTCAAGGCTATTCTGCGGCACTTGCAATCTGCAGATCCTGGCTCCTGTTATGCTATTGCTACTGCTACTTGTGCAGTCATGCTTTATCTCCTTGCTCCATTGCACCTTCATGCCACGCATATCCCATCTTTTGTCTCGTCTCAAGCATCCATTCGCCTTATGCTCAATAACACCACCAAAATAGGCCGATTCCTGCACTTATTCACCAAAAGGAGTTTTAAGTATGCGAAATGCAAATTATCATGAAATGCAGCTAAAATCTACTAAAATGTACTTGAGATGGGCATAGTTCGCATGAATTGGTACTCCATAAGTAGGTGTAAATCCTACTTATCAAATACCCCCAAACTTGAACCATTGCTTGCCCTCAAGCGATGCATACTAATGATCAATAAAAATGCAACTATGTTACTATGCAACTAATTCCCACATTGTCCCAACCATCATAAAAATTCAGTCCAATTTGCCTCAGCGAAGTTTTTTTTTTTTTTTTATAGATTCGAGAATACATATTCAAATCAAACTACAGGCATAATGGCATATACTCATATAATTCAAAAATGCTAGACAAATGCTGTGTGTGTGTTGTGTTCGCCCCATACTTGATTTAGGTGTAGAATGCTCATGTTATCTTGCTCAAACCAGAAAAATTATAGCTTAAACCAAGACTTATGTATATATATGCGTCTCGGACTATTTCAACATCTTAAAATAAACTAAGGTTCAACAATGGGCTTAACTGCTTTATTCTACTCACGAGGGCGAATTTCCCACTTTCTCGCGGTGTTTATTGCTATTTTTCTTTTCTTTTCTTTTTCTTCATGACTGTGCAATGTCTTACTCCATTAGGAACACTGCTACCCCTTAGCGAGCTTTCAACCAACGACTCCCATACCATGAAAGACCTTAGGGCGCTAGGTGTAGAGACAATCCCCTCGGGCGTACTTACTCAAGTAGCTAGGGCCCCGAAATAAGACTAGCCATGTTATTTCTACTTTTCTTTCTTTTTCTTTTTTTCTTTTTTTTTATATACACAAATACCCATGTTTTCCCAAAGTTTAAAAATCAATGTTTTATACAGTCCAAAAGCCACTTTTCACATATTTTTCGTCTTAAGACTACATTTTTCTATCGAGCAAGGCACAACGTACTTCTTATACCTACAAGTGCTTGTGAACACATTTGTGCAAACCGAAAGCATTTAAACAGCATTATGAATTTCATTGTATAAAACGTTACATCTCAGCTCATGTTATCCAAAATATTCAGAAATCATTTAAAACATTTAAAAACTTCACTCTCATGATTGGCTAGACAAAATTTTTCTATACGGTAAGAACTGTGAGGTATGCTAATCTAAACATGCAAATAAAAATTAAACTAATCATGCAAAACTATATGAATCATGCAAAACTAAAAATACTGACTACTATGAAAACCTAAAAATACTAACTACTACCCAATACCCCCAAACTTAAAATATTCAATGTCCCAATTGAATGAAGGTAAAGGGTACGAAAACTCCCATAATTATCGGTGGTGCCACCCTCCTCGGGTGGTGAATCCGGTGGTGGATATGGTGTTGTGGTTCCAAACTGAGGCCATTCTTGTGTTGTTCCTTGTTGCGCAAACGCTTTGGCTAAAGCCCTTGTGAGTCCCGTCGCAAATGTGCCCAAATTGTCGTACATGGCATCGACCTTGCGCTCCAACCTTCGGAGCTGGCGATCGCCATTGGTGGCACGTGCGTGCGTGGACGAACCCACCTCGTCTATTTGCAGGGGTTGTTGTGGTGGTTCTGGAAAAATGGGCTGAAGGATGAATCCTAGTCCGCGTGGGTGTGGTACACCACCTGCCCAGTCCTCGAATTTTTCAATCGTGGCATGAGTAATGTCCTGGCTTGGGTATTGCATCTGCTCATTGCCCCAGTTGCATCCCTGATTAGCACAAAGCATGGCAACCACGGATGCGTGTGGAATGCTCCCAATCGTTACTCCCCATAAATAGCATAGCATATTCTCGTGAATGAGATGACCAATGTCGATGTACTTTTCGGTGATTATGCCTTCACGTAAGACGTGCCCTCTCCCGTTATTTCGTGTTGATGGGCTAAGGCATGAGCTTCAGCACATATGAACAAGTTCCACGCTTTTGCATAGCGATTTAGAGGGTGCATTTGGGAATAAATGCTACGTGTGTCACTTTATATGTCCATTTGCATCTTGCGCATATAACTCAAGAATAATCAACTCTATGTCGGGCCTCCAAATGAATAGCTTACGGTTACCCAATTAAGCGGCCTTTAATCGGGCGTTGCATCCGTAATTTTGAAAATTAATCAAATGGCACGGGGATTGTAATCTATCTCGATACCACGAACCAGAGATGTCCCGCTCATAATAACCTTTGCATTGGCATAGAATTCACGGACTACGCCCAAGAGGAACATATATTGGAGTAGCCGTCAGTCCACCCCAGCCTCTCTCTTGAATCATGGCGCACAACTGGCCATCCTGCCCCTCCGGCTTGAATCCTCGCTCCTTGACGAATGTCTTCGCCAAAATGCTGTAGTATTCTTGTTGAGCTTCCAAATTGAGGAATTTGGTGTGATCCACAATGTCAGCCTCTTGACTGCCCGAAGAGGATGAAGAAGACGACACAATAGACCGTGCTCGCTTAGGCCCCATTGTATTTGATAGTGATTGCACAGATTATATGATTGGGGAATGAAGAAAAGCTTGAAGAATTGATAACACTCAACACTTGTTTCTGCAATCCCCAAATAGGAACCCTAGCTTTATAGCACTCTTGGAGAAGTTGAGGAGATACGTACTTTGATTGAGGAGAGAATTGTGGCTAATTGATTAAGAGATGTACGACACAACTTGTAACTGATAAAGAGATAGCGACGTGAGTTATGGAGAGTGGGAGAATTTCGTGTCCGTTCTTATTCCAAATGAGAGTCCAAATGGTCCACAACTCTATTTAAACTGTTCAGATCTGTTTTAATCTGGTGTTGCGCGCGTTTTTACTGAGCTGGGCGCGCGGGCACGAGACTTGCAGAATGTTTTGGTGGCTTTCTAAATCTTGACGCGCGGGCGCGCGAGTTTTTGCTTCATGGGCCGCGCGGGCGCGAGACTTGCAGAATGACTTGTTGTCTAAATTGGCGATGCTATGGCAAGCGCGATTTTTGTGCTTAACTATGCATATATGCAGCAATCTGATGTCGATATCTGCAATGCTAAACTTCAGTTTCACTCTCCCTGTCTGTGGTGCCGTCCAATGATGGTTCCTGCATAGATATTAATGCTCCTTATTAATGCATGACTTAGTTGCCTCATAACACTAACATCTTGCAAATATTCGTAATGCAATTCTTGCTACACACTTAAGCATGAACATCAAGTATCCTAAAAAAAATTCGATATAACTACTGAAATAACTCAAAATGAATAACTAAAAACAAATCAATGGAGAGAATAATAATGGGTTGCCTCCCATCTAGCGCTAAGTTATAGTCAATTAGCTTGACTATCTCTGAACTTCATGTCACCGATGGAATTGAGGTGCCTTCCTTCTTGTCCTCAGCACCCTAAAATTTAATGACCTCATCTTTCGTCAATGGTTCTTCCTTCAACTCTGAATTTTTACCCGTTGTGGAGAGTTATGATCGTTGTACCAACGGACGTCAAACTTCGCTGTTTTGGTTAGCCATTTTCATAGCAGTCCCTTCCAGCTCCATTTCAGCCTTCATCCGTGCATTATTTCTCAGTACTCAAAGAATGAAAGTTTTATAGCTCGTCGATATCTTCGATTTGATAGGTTGCAGGCCCCGTAACTCTTCCCGGATCAAAAGTTATGGCCATTTTACCAGAGCACACCGCAAAGAGAATCACCAGGCGCGGTAGCTGAACTCTTGAATGTGCTGGCGCATGAGACTTGCGAGAGCAAAAAGATGCGATTTTCACTTGTGCGCGGCTGCGCCAAACTTTAGGCCAATTCTTGCGCGGCCGCGCGACTTCAGGTGTTGACCAAAGCTGACTTTTCATTAAACAGTGCAATTGAAGCGTAACGAAGTGGGGGATTCAATGAGGGCATATATATTAGACATATTCTCATCATGTAAACATTATTCCACCCCTTAGGGGCTAAAGCTATCATTGTTTTCTTTTTTTCTCTTTCTTTTTAGATTAGATTAGAACCCTAGATTAGATGAGAGTTGAAGATTAAAGCAATCAAAGAGCATTGGAAATTCAGAATTGGAGCAAGAGGAGAATCTCATATTTGCATTCCCAAATCCCTAACTTCTCTTTACTTCTATCTTTATTTCTCAATGTATAATCAATTGTGGATTGTGGGTTTTGATTCTATGATGAGCTAAACTCTATTTTGAGATTACAATGGATTCTATTGATTAGTTTAATCTGATATATTTTATTGTTAACCTTATTGATTGCTATGAGATTGTCTATTAAGATTCATGCTTATTTGCTTAGTTGATTGGCCATCAATTACTGGGATAACCCATATGAACTTGAAAGACGGACTATGGGTTTAGATTTGATCTTGATAGCTTGTGTTTGTATGTTCCACATGGTGATGGAATATATGATTCGTGCTTATGATAGACATATACCGAAGCACCACTCGTAGTCAATTGAGAACTTGAGCTTAAACCCTAATTATTTGTAAATCACATAGACATATAGTGGTTTAGGTAATGTGGGTGTTCACTTGTATTCTATCAATTGTGGATTATATGTGATATGGGTATGGTACATTGAAAGATGGCTATATTTTACTTTAGTGTTCTCGAATAACAAACCGGTACAATTAGTTTGGTTTAACATGAAGTGTATGGATTTGAATGAGTTAATAGATGAAATTGTAATCTCAGGTCTTCATTATTTAGTCTCACTCTAGGAATAGTTAGGTTTATTTAAGTTAATAGTTTAAATATAAAAACTCAAAGCCATTCGTTTAAATAATACTAAGATGGTTATGGGTTAATGCTTGGTGAAATTTGTTAGTTAATTCTCCGTGAGAACGATACTTTACTTACTCTTTATTACTTGTTGACCACGTATACTTGCGTGTTATGCGTAACTAGAAATTACCCAACAAGTTTTTGGCGCCGTTGCCGGGGAATTAGCTTAATAAATTTTTTCCAACATTAATTTCAATCAAATTGGTCTTAATTTAAACATTTTTTTTATTTTGTTTTAACTATCTTCTTATATTTCTCTCTTTTCAGGTACCATGGATGACTTTGTTTATCAATGGCCTTATGCAAAGATGATTCAACCAAGGGACACGAGCACTAAGGGACTCAATGTATTTTCTACATTGTCAGCATAAATTGCAACACTTTCGAAAAGGTTGGATATTCTTGCAGCCCAACGCACTCAAGAGATAGTAGTTACATGTGAATACTGTGCTGGCGAGCATCCGAGTTATCAATGCAACATCAAGGTTGGACAAGTGCAGTTTGGGGGTGATTACTTCAACAACGATGCTTATCCTGATTATCAACAAGGTTGGGGGTATCACCCAGATTATGAACGGAGTTATAACTATCCCAACCAATACTGCATCCCAAGTCCAACACATCCATCAGATTTTTCATATCCACCTTCAACGCAACAAGAGGAAAATTCAAGGTTGAAGGAATTCATGTCAAAAAGCATAGCAGACCATGACGAGATGATGATGAGTCAGGAGTTATCAAGCCAAAATCTTAACAAACAGACGGAACAACTCATTAACTCCTCAATGAATGGTCCTCAATGCATGGATTTCGAAATTGTACAAGATAATTCAAGAATGGAGGATTTGTGGTTCAAGTTTGTAGCATCAACTGAGGAGAAGATGATTGAGCAAGAGAGGTCAATTCGGAATCTGCAGAATCAAATGGATCAAATACTCGAAACCCTGAGCAATCGCCCTCCAAACAATTGGTGTTATGACATAGATGATGAAACTGATGGAAAGCCAGAAGTGTGCATGCCACTGGATGAACTGAAAGGAGTGGACGTTGAGGATACAACTGGGGGTTTGGAAAATGAAGAACATCATATCACCAGATATACCCCCAAGTGCCTTCTCGACCAGAGTTGCAAAATCCAGTGAGTTTTGCACACCCATGTCCTCTAGGTAGTCACATTCAAGGAAATGAGCAGTATGATAAAGATGCCTCATATACACCATGGTGGGCTGAAGAAGAGAAAATAATAGAGGAAAAGTTTGTTGTACTTTCAATGCCTCAACGCAACAGTTTATTCCCAATTACAACGGACGAGACACCTAGCTATGCAGTGGAGCTAGAGACATCATGGATAGGAATTACGCTAGATTACTTCAATTCACATATTCTCATGATGGGGAACCTACCTACACACATAGCGGTTCTAATGGATGGAGGGTTCTTATCTTATCGTAGAGGAATCGGATAGCGGTGTCAAGAAAAGAGTCCAGCTAACAGACTATAAACCGAGCGCTAGATGGGAGGCACCCCATCCAATCTTTCTCCCTCCTTGTTTAATTCTTATTTACATTGCCATATTTAGTAGATGTTAGATAGTGGTAAATCTTAATAATAGCTTTATTGTTTCTCCTCTCAAGTTAAATCCAATTGCTATAAGCATTCAGGATCAAATAGAAGTCAAACCAAATCGAAGGTAACCAGAGTTGCAGAAGCTGGCAGCGCGTGGGGCGAAGAAACTTGAGGACGCCGCCCGGCACGAGCACCGGATGGATGACTTTACAGACTTGCGCAATTCTTGCGCCATGAGGATCAGATAGAGGAGAGCTTCGATCATGCGCGATGCCGATTGATGATGATGAGTTATTTATTTTAATTTCAAATCTCAAGCATTCTGGACGAGTTAGAAGCCCACACTCGGTCTCCAACTATAGAATATCTCAAACTTAGCCATCGCCTGATATACCATCGGATCATGAGGAGGCGAACGGAGATGACATTGCCACTTAGGGGAGTATTCTTTCACTACAATGAGGGCATTGTTTATTATAAGTTTAGGGGTATTGGGTCGTAGTGAGTAGTTGTTGCATATTGTAATAACCTGAATATTTTTTTATATAAATAAATAAGAAATTTTGCATATTAATTTTTTTTTATTTTAAAGATGAGAATACGTGTCAAGTAATGTGTATGTATATATGTGATAAATAAAATTATGTATTTCATGAATAATTTCAAACAATTTTATTTTAGAATTATTGATCATTATAAAGTATATTCCTATAGTAATTAATTTTTGTAAGAAGAAATGTTTTATTAATTATTTTCCATGAAAACATGATTTTATATTATTTAAATAATATATGAAATGATTATTAGAATTATAATAATAAATATTTTATTATATGAATTTGTTCAGAATATTTAAGTTAATTATTTTAACTTAATTAAAGATAAACCAGATATGGAATCCAAACCCTAAATTTGGGTATTGATCAAGGGATGAGAATAATAATATAATATTAATTATATTTTAATTTTTCAGTGCTATAAATATGTACTGTATATCTGTAGTCTGATAAGGTGGGCCAAATATGGTAAATTAGGTTATAACCCTCATGTCGTATTATTAAACCCTAATTGTTAAACTCAGGTTATGAGTTTAAGATCGAGCGAGAATTGTGTTATATGAATTTTCTTGTGTATTATATAATTTTTTGTAATTAGGAGAAACCCTAATTATTTATTTGAAAACCCTAATTGCAAATTTTAGAAACCCTAATTATTATTTTTGTGAATTATAATGATAATTAGGAAACCCTAATTATTAATTTAGGAACCCTAATGATAATTAAGGAACCCTAATTATTTAAACCCTAATTTTTATTAAAAACCCTAATTTAATTAGTATGTTTTAATTTAAAATTTTATTACACTTTAATTTTAATCTTTCAAACCCTAGTAATTATTTGGGAAACTTTAAAATATAAAATCTAGTGATTAAACCTTAGATTCAAGCACCTTGGACAAGAATACCATTGAGATTAAAATGAAATTATAAAAATGCCCTTTTGTCCCATTAGTTGAATTATTGCTAGCCAAATCTTATCCAAGATCTGGCCAGCCACCCTAGACCTACCTATGATCTATAGCATTGCCAGCAATCAGATTTAATGCACCAGCCATGTGCCTTGTACCATTATTTGTATGATTCAAGAGAGAGAAAAGCAAAACAAAGCTCATTTATGCAACCCACACTTAGCCATTCTCTCTCAAGCTCAAACCCACGAAATTGCCTTGTTAATTCAGTCACTAATCAAGCCCCACGAAATCCACAAACGAATCAGAAGCTAAGAATCAAGATTTTTTTAAAGAAAGGTACAAAACCCTAATTTACAACCTGATCTTGAAGGCCATGTTAGATGTTATGATTTAATGTTAAAACATGTTGTTTATAGTGTACATAGATGATCTGGGTTGCTAGATGTTAGATCCATAACATCTAGAGGCTCAGATTTAATGTTTTTAAAAATCTGGAAAACTTTATTTTTGTGACTGACAATCGAATGTCAGGTCTGGTAGATCTCTGGCTGTTAATGAGTTTAGTGTTTTTAATGTTTGAACATATAATGTGCTATGAGATCTTTGATCTGAAACTAGAATCTAGCCCAGATCATGAATATGTTAAAAGTTATAAATTTGGTCAAACCTAGTTGACCGAAAGCATGACTTTACAAATCTGAAAACCGGATCGTGCCCAGATGAGGGGCCCCGACAACTTTTCAAGCGACTAGATCTCGGTGTGTTGTTGTTTTGATTACATTATTGTAACTAAATTGTAGCTTGTTATGGGTACTATGAATAAATGCTTGTAGATCCCTTAAATCACCAATATATTGAACACGTTGGAAGGTCAAACTAGCTCGCTTGTTTCTCACAAAATCATTTCGAAAATTCCGAAAGCTCAAGAACATGTCTTCCGACATGGTTTGAATTAAAGCTTAAATCTACTTTCTTTGTTGATGTTATATGTGTTTTATTTATTGGATCTATAGTATTACATGTTATCTACAACCTGGAATCAATAGATCACATAGAGCAAACACACAACGCGAGATATAAGGATCCAAAGTAGTATACTCAATCTGTTCTTATTTCTGGAAAACCCAAAAATGATGAACAGACTTTGACACGAATTTGTGAGCCCCAACGCATTTTCATTAATTATTGTTAGACTTTACCATGGCTTGGAATATGTTCTATGATGGTTTGCCTAGAATGTCCAAATGAAAGCGAGAAAACTTGTAACATGATCAGATTGTCGATTTAAGGCCCTGAAAAGGCGCCGACGGCCATGACTATAATTTTCTAAAGCAAATTTTGAGAATATGATGAACATGCCCGGATGACTAGTTCAAGGCTTAATATATTTTGATTGTGATGAAGTATGACTGGATATTTGTTGTTTCATGCAATTGTTACATTAACACTACAAGATCGACCATTAGGTAGCCCAAAAATATTTCGAGATAAGAATTAGACTCGCACCAAACAGGGCACCTCGAATTAATCGACTTGTCAATGTTCTTGAGGCCAAGAACACCTAACATGACAGATAAGTGTCGCTATAGCCTATAAATGACAGTTATAATTATTTTGTTTTATAAATTCCAAAAAATACATTAAAAATAGAAATAAATTCCTAAAAATTATAAAATCGCTTTTTAAAAATTATTTTAAGTTATAAAATTAACTTTTAATATGACATATTTTTCATAAATATTAATATTTATTTAGATATTATTGGTATTTAAATTATTTAATAAATGTATTAAATAAATTAATTAAAAATAATTTTATTGTATTAAAATCATTTTAAATAATAATAAGGTATTTAATAATATTTTAAGTTATAAAACATAACTTTTAATATTTTAAGATAAGTTTCATTAATTATTAAATATTAATGATATTAGATTTATTTAGTAATTATATTAAATAAATTAATTAAAAATGATTTTAATATTATGAAAATCATTTTAAATGAAAATAAATAGTTTAAAAATATTTTAAGTTATAAAATATAACTTTTGATATTTAAAGGTGAATTTCATCAATAATTTAATATTAATGATATTAACTTTATTTAATAATTATATTAAATAAATAGTTTAAAAATAGTTTTATTGATTTAAAATCATTTAAAAGGAAATAAATGAATAAAAGATATTTTAAGTTATAACTAATGACTTTTAATATTTTGATAAATAAAAGATTAATATTCTAATATTAATGGTAATTATTTAAAAATGATTTTAAATATTTTAAAAATCATTTAAGGGTAATATTAATACTTTAAAAATATTTTGAGTTATTATAAATAACGTTAATATTTTGATAATGGTTTCATTAATAGTTTAATATTAATTAAATATTAATGATAATAGAATTAGTTAATATTTAAATCATTTAATAATGATTTCAGTGTTTGAAAATTCATGATAAAGTATAATAATTATTTAAAAATTATTATAAGGCTATGAAAAATAATATGACTTATATTTAAATTATGTAAACGACTATTGAACTGCAGGATAAAGTCTTAGACTCGATATTTACCCGATAAAGTCATCGGTACACCGAAATATTTTAGAAAATGATTTGGACTTAGATAATTTGACTAGATACGTGTTTGTTTATGATGTAATATGGTATTAAACATATGTGACAATGTGATTAGGTTATGTCTTCAATCGCAATTAGCGAAGATTTATGTGATATGATATATTATTCTAATCGAACTAATGATCTTATTAATGATAGGTTTTGATATAAAAGATAGAACTAAGTTCGTTATTGTAAAGCAGTGACTCGAGTAATTATCTAAACCTTATGCACTACTTTTATTTCGATGTAAAACGGGTATATCATGTTATGCAAGTTTCCTAAACTTACTCCAATTATTATTGAGCAAGTATCGATCTATTATTTACATTGTGTAAGTATCCTACCTTTGCATTTCCTTTATGCAATGGACATGAGTAAGAAAGTTTCGTAATTATATTATTATTGTGCGGATTATTAACTCTATTATTATTCATTATGTATCCAATCTTTGTATTCATACAAGTTCTTACATTATCCGATCATTGTATTATTGTATAATTCAAATATTTATTGCTTAGTTAATTCAGATATATAGGGTTAGACAAGTGTCCCCACTTGGATAACCATTGTATTTAATCATATGTTGATACATACTTATTAATTTCAAGTATGTATATGTTGACTTAAAAGCCGTCTAAGCTATTTGATTCAGCTAGACATAAAAATATTGTGACGCCCCCAAAATTAGGTATACATCACCCATCTTGGGTCGCCAAATACATGGTACAAAATTCAAATACAACTTACTAATACCACTGTCGTGTACAATACGACAAAACATAAACTGTGAGTTTGAATACAAATATTATCTACTAGAGATTATACAAACTCAAAAGGAGTCCTCATTACAATTATTATCACACTATTTCACATAATAGTGAGGACTACTAATGCTATCCTCTGGACCATCACTCCGTTCCCCGACTCGTCCCAGCTATATTCTCATTTCCTGAAGAGAACAGTGAAAGAAAGGGTGAGCTCAACTAGCCCGAAGAAAAATATTATGACTAAGATAATGCAGAATAAATTATCATTAGTCCCCAACAATGTTAAACTGATAAAATATAATAGACATCAAGTTTAACTGCAGCAGAAAAAGTAATTCATTAAAAGAGTCAAGTAAAAAAAATAAAATCTACTATCTTTTATGATTTAAAAGGTTTTTCATCACTGTTATCGTTGAGACTCAGCTCAATAAATAATCCACATCATTAAATCATCCCGCACTCTGAGCCAAGGATATTCTTTAGTATCACGACCACGAATTATCCATGCACTACAGGCCAAAGATAATCGTGTTTTCATCAACGGTCCTGATCATGCCATAAAATAATTCATCTTTGCTCCCTTGGCCGAAGAGAATCCATAGCCATAATCATACCAAAAATTGTCCATCAATGCACTACGGGCCAATGAGGACTTTTAATTTTCACATCATTTGTAACATTACGGTCATGATTATACCGAATAATCCCTGGTCATAATCATACCAAGTCCATCTATGCACTACAGGCCACAGATGACTTTCAACATAACATAAACATGAGGATGATGACAATGATATAAGAATTCAATTAAACAAGTTCAAGAATTAATTTGTCCAGGAACCAATAACGTCCAAATTGTCAACATGATACTTCTTTGTAGAATAAAATTCAAGAATGCTCAGAAGAATATTTCCATGAAAAATACTGGATGAAGCGCAAATATCAAGGATATTCCACTAATTTCATAGAGTATAGAAGTCAAAATTTTAATCAACTAAGTATAATACCGAATGGAATAACAAAAGATATCACCATGCATGCGGTACTTCGCATAGACGGTTATTCCAATAGAATAATAATAACGGAACCCGGGTCGTGAAATTCACACCAACAGGATGTTCCAAAACAGAATAATAAATGCGGAATAATAAATGATGGAACCGAGTCCCACAGATATACAGATGCATGGATATTAAATGAGAATAATAAAGACGGAAGAATAAAAATGGAACAAGGTCCACAGATAGCATGTAGGCAGGATATTCAATGCGAATAATAAAAGATGAATAATAGAAGAATGTCACCAAGTATAGGGTATTAAGCGTATCTGAGTTATTCCACAGAATAATAAAGAAATTGAATAACAAAAGTTCTCTTCGTGAATACAAAAGAATAATATCCCTCATTGTAAAATAATACTTGATATAAGAGAAGAAGAAGAAAGCGAAAACTTTTCTTCTATCTCTCTATAGTCTCCTCTATAGTTTCTCTCTCTAGAGAGTTAGGTGAATTTGTAAGAAAATAATGAAGGAATGAGCTTCATTTATAGGAAAATGGAATGCATAGTAACTAATCCATGAACGGTCCAGATTGATTTACTTTAATCGACGATCCATATTTAAAGAAAAATCTTTTAAATAAAATATAATATATTCTATTTATATAAAAATATTTTACTATGCAAACACTATGCGAGTACTAAACAAATACTATGCATAATAAAATATAATATATTCTATTTATAGAATAACTTTAATAAAGTATTACATTTTTATATAAAAAGATGTTTCTATTTTATTACGTGAATAAAACAAAACTTCTAAATCAACAATAATTGAATCAAATAATGTGAGATACTATGCAGCAACTATTGTAGCAATAATTGAACAAAACTGAGTGACTTCTCACATAAATATGAATAATCAATACCGTGTGCTACTATGGAACAACGCATATTTTACTACAAAGTAGTTCAACAGTATCAACGGTAAAACTTTCGCCGTTATTTTCAATAAAATATTTTTGTCGTTTTCTCAATCCGACAATAATTTCGTTGTGGGGTCCACCAATGATTGTGTCGTCGTACGAATATTTCCTGTTTAAAACAAATATTCCCCGACCAATCGAATATAATATGACAACTTGCATACTTTGCAAAATTTATAAATATTACCCACAACTATAACATTATCTCAAATTCACACCATAATATAAAAAAAATTATTTCGAGAAAATTAATTCTTTATTCATAAAACTGGGTTTCACAATCTCCCTCCTTATGGAATTTCGCCTCTCGAAATTTATATGACGCACGGTATCTTGAAGAGCGGTGAGGATACCTTGACTTCATTTCAGATTCTAACTCTTGAGGTATAACCCTTGAGTGTTGGATACGATTCTTCTTATCTAAGATTTTAACACGAGATCTCATACGTTAAATCATCCGCTATCTCGTCCGATTCTAAATTAATAATGTGGTTCGGGTCATCCACATATTTACGTAACATTGATACGTTAAAAACGTTATGAGCACGCGACATACTTAGCGGTAAAACAAGTCTATAACCCACAGTTCCTACTCAATCGAGGATTTCAAATGGGCCAATTAAATTGAGGGTTGAGATTTCCTCTCTTCAGCAACTCTTGCTTCTAGAATAACGCCCTCTTGAACCTTCTTCTTCACATTCATCATATTCGGGTATGTAGCTTGAGCGTCTTTAACTTTATCGATTAAAGTCGATTTTACTCGTATATTCGTTATCTTCACGTGGGTCCCTAGAGTCTTTAACTCTATCTTCATCATTTGCAAGTTATACGAAATGAGTCTTTGTGTTAACAACATCGCACTGTAAACGCGATACGATCTTCTACTCAACACGCCGCCTACCACGTTCGCTCTTCCATGATGATATTGAATAATACGATCATAATCTTCAACGACTCGAGTCAGCGTCTTTTGGCGCATATTACGTTCGTTTTAGTTGAAGAAATATTTTGAGGGTTTAAGAAATGGGTTTTGTATCGGTGTCAATACAAAATTCGATTTCACGCCTGGGGGTAGGCTAAGAAGTCTTCAAGAATACGTCAAGAGATTTATTAATGATAAAATATCATTCAAAACTATTACTCTCATCCAAGACTTGGATAGACGTCACATTGATACCAACTGACTTCTATCCCTTAACCTAGATAAGACCTCACAATGATACCTATCAACTTGTCATCATCATTCACGACGTCGCCTACAGAAAGTCTGGCTTCGGTGCATTCCACACAAGGAAGTCATCAACAAAAGGATTGGGGCTCTTTACTTATGGCTTGATATGACAATGATTGAATTTAGTGGTTTGGTTGCTTGAATTCGCATAATAGGTTGGTTAGGAATATGAAAGCTAACAACCTTACGAAAAACATGATGAGTAGTTAACCAATCGATTCCTAAATCGCATTAAAGGCGAGTATTTTCAAAGAGATAAGATTGGCACGTAACGTGAAAGTGTCAATTTGAATTAACAAGATTTATAAACAGTGGAGGTAATGAAGGTTTCTACTATCGAAGTTTCAACCAATAAGTCAAAGTCTAATTTCTCCGAAGTCAAATTTAAACGTTGAGCGCAAGCAAGAGAGATAAAAGAATGGGTAGAATCGGAAGATTCAATAAGGTATAGACTTCGCAAGAATTTATAATTAACTAACCCGTGCTAACTTCGTCGTTACTCGCTTTTGAAAAGTCACGAAAACGCTTCTTCCCGAAACCACCGACTTTGTTTTGTCTCAGATTCCGCCTTTGGTGCCACCGCTTCAAATTGGACTTGACTTCACTATACGACAAAATCGAGCTAAATGACCTTCTCTTCTTGAAATTTCCACTTCTATTATCTTGGCCATGATTACCACCGAAGTGGTTACCATTCTTGGCATGATAATTTTTCCCATGATGGTTATCATTGTACCGATGGTCGTTACCACCGGTATGATTATTATCGTGTTGTTGGTCATTACCTTTTGGTGGAGCTAACTCAACGATCTCATGTGCTTCATTGCTTATCTCAGCATTTTCAGATGCCATTTTCAAATACTGCCACAAAACAAGGGTTAATTAACATATCACATATTATCCCTATACTATGTCCGATCAATTAAATATCAAATAAACTTAGGTAGGTCATACTAATGAAGGAATTCCCGGAATCTCTCCCTCCTAGTTCTTGTCTCACATCTCAAATGGGATCATATCCCTAAGCTTTGATACCAACCTGTGGCGCCCCCAAAATTAGGTATACATCACCCATCTTGGGTCGCCAGATACATGGTATGTAATTCAAATACAACTTACTAATACTAATTATGCAGTACAATACGACAAAACATAAACCTGTGAGTTTGAATACAAATATTATCTACTAGAGATTATACAAACTCAAAAGGAGTCCTCATTACAATTATTATCACACTATTTCACAGAATAGTAAGGACTACTAATGTTATCCTCTGGACCATCACTCCGTTCCCCGACTCGTCTCAGCTACACTACAAGAAATCACACATTTTATGACGAATTTTTTGCCACGCACAAAATTTTGTCACAATTTGTTAATTAATAATTACGAAATTCATAATCGTCACTAAAACTTTTGTTTTTGTGACGATCTTTAATTTTGTTACTATTAATCATTTATATCGTCACTAATTTACACATTTGATGACAATTAAGAAAATTTTGTCACAAGTTATTTTGGAGGTAGAATTTCGCACCAAAATTTTGGAGGGAAACCTTTTAGTGACATTTTGTAATAATTGATGACAGTATTTATCGTCACCAAATATTTTTTTTGATGACAACATAATAGTTTGTCATTAATTATTTGTAAAATTTAGTGACAATGTGCTTTCGTCACTAATGTTCACATTTAGTGACGTCAAATACAAATTCGTCACAATTTTATTTGGAGGCAAAATTATTTTTGGAGGAAAATTTTTTAAAGACGAAAAAATAATAATTTATGACAATTTATATTGTCATAAATACCAATTTTATATGACGAGATAATAATTTGTCACTAATTAGATAAGTGGATAAGTGACAAAAATGGTTCGTCATAAATTCTTATTTTTAGTGACAAAGTACGTAATATCGTCACAATTTTATTTGAGGGCAAATTTTTTCTGAAAATTTTGGAGGGAAATTTTTTAAAGACGAAAAAAATAATAATTTATGACAATTTGTATTGTCATAAATACCAATTTTATATAACGAGATAATAATGCGTCACTAATTAGTTGCGTGAATAAGTGACAAAAATGGTTCGTCATAAATTGTTATATTTAGTGACAAAGTACGTAATATCATCACAATTTGATTTGGAGGCAAAAAAAAATTAAGAACTTTTGGAGGTAAATTTTGTAAAGACGAAAAAATAATAATTTATGACTATTTTTATTGTCACAAATAAACTATAGGCCAAAAGACCGTCGTTATAGGCCAAAAGACCGTCACACATTTATTCAACAAACACAAATACAATATAAAATAAAACATAAAAAATATTATATACATAATTTTAAATCATTCACATTACAACATTACAATAATTAAGTTGGATAATTCATCCCCTAAAATATGATGATCATTTTTATTCCAAAATCCTTGCAAATACATTTGCAAAGGCAAACTACCGTTATTTGTGGCTGGAGAAGGATGCAATGAAACCCATGACCCTGAACTCTCACCAGGTTGATATAAGGGCACACTGCTTTACGGTGCCAACTCAGGGATCCAACCTCATAGATGTTGCAGCATCTTGTGAATAGTGAGACTGCATACATATTAAGTTACTGTTAGTGAAGTCACTACTACAAAACAGTAAATAGATAACGCGGAAAAAACGTTGTGGTTTCAATCAGAAAAACGCCGTGGTTAAGGGTGTCATCTATTTGACACCATTACACAACGTTTTTAAAACGTTGTAGTTAAGCACAATACACAACATTTTTTAGAAGAAAAAAAACGCTGTAGATTTGTTTTTCAAAAATTAGCAGATGCTTAAAAACGTTGTAAAATGTATGATTTCACAACGTTTTCTGGCTAAAAATGTTGTAGTTTAATATATCAGACAACGTTTAGACACATTTACACAACGTTTTTAAAATGTTGTAGATTAAAAAAAAAAGAAAAAAAAATTATGGTTCACCTACATTACCAATGCACCTGCAATATGCTAATGTCATGATATATAGCTAAAAGGTCTAAAATCTCATTTAAATATAAAGCCAAAATGTATCAACCATTCAAAATACATCCCAATAATATCATTCGTTTACAGTTTCAAATTACTACATCCACAAAATATATACCAAACTATCCATATATGCATCTTAAATTCACTTTTCAATATAAATATAAATGAATATGTTACATAGCACTATAGAAACTAGAAATGAATCTGATCATGAAAAGAAACATTTATGTTAATGTAAAAACAAAAAAAAATAATCAAATGAATCTGTTTACTCATTTCAGTGACAAGAGAAAGGCGATCAAGTGCAGCTTCATCAATTCCACCCATCTGAGAAGGATGAACACATATAGGCAGATAAGGAACTAGTCCAAAGAAATGGAGCCTCCAAAAGAAAACTAGAAAGGCCAAACATTATATTTTTTTCAAACCTGGTTGTAAATGAACATGCTGGATAAGAGGACAGCTAAGGAAAATGTCTGTGATGTAAGTTCCCTGTCAAAAAATCCAAGAAAACTGAAACACAATTATATAATACAATTCTTAAAAGGAAAAAGAAGCACCAATAAAGAAGTGGACGGGGTGAAACTGAAATGGACAAATTTGTCAAATTGACATAAAAGAAAAATGAAAATAATCAAGAAGGTTTTTATGGATGAAGAAGAATATATCAATGACAAACTCAGCCACATACAAGGTAGAATGTCAACCCACAATCAGATTAATCTCATAAAGACAAGTCAAAAGCTAACCGTTTGATCATAAGCATCAATCCCTTCACTATCTAGCGAAGAAGAGGTTGTATTGATTGCCATCAAGAGTCATCCTCCTAAGCGGAGTACTCCACGGTCAAAGACCCTTTCGTACCTGGTACCATGAGTTGATGCCACATGAATCCAATGCTCCTCCCAAGAAGCTAAAGCAAAGAAAATGAAGCGAAGACGTTAATGAAAGATCTTTGTGAAGACAACACCATGAAGCAAAAAATCTTTGAAAATTATGAACCAGTATATATCTTCTTTGTGATAGCATAATGTTGTACTGCCGTTTTGAAGCTTAAGAAAATCAACTTTGTCGAGAGATAGATCTTCTCAGCAGAGCGGATGAAAGCAATTGCAAGGAGAGTCCATCTAAGATTACAAATTTGCAGTAGAAAGAGATGATAAAACAGATTCTTTTAGGATGCACAAGTTTTATGAGATCGTCATGATTTCTTACTCTTAGTCTGTAAAAGTTGTTGTTTTATATTGTTCATCTTTTTCCAGGGTAAGCAAAACAAGCTGCGGGAACCCCTCAAATATGCATTGGATGAACTAGCTAAGCTGAAAGACTCGACGTAGAAATCAATGGTAGGGTATATCATTGCCCGAGTTGTGATAGTTTCATCTTGCATTTGTATAATATTGCTACTAGTTTATGGTTTTGGAGTGAATTGGTTAACAAGCTGCTAGGCATGATTGATTGGATACACACTATGATGATTAATTAAGTGCGACTTTTGCTTACCGATGAAGTGAACATTGGCACCAATCTTTGAAGGGAAAGTAATCAGCATTATCATCTATCCTATTTATATATGAATGATAGTTGTTTTGGTATCTAATAACCTTTAAGGTGGTGACATTCTAAACGCCGTAGATATTTTGCTATTTGTTTGTGGGAGGGAGGGTTATAATATATATTAGGTAGTCTTTGAGCAAAAAAATGTGAAGCATATGCTTGCTTAGGTTCCGTTGCTATGGAAAAATAGAATTGACTGGGTATTCCTGCTTTGATGTTGAATGCCAAATGCCATTATAAAATTTGTTTTACACCTATTAGTTGTGGAAAGCAACAGTAATCCAGGGCTCTTAATATATTGCTGCAGTAATCCAGGACTCTTAAACTTGTACATCCTAAAAATTAATATTTCGTAGATACTTGTGCAGAACCGTATGGAATTTTATGCAAAACAAAAACAACATAATGAGAAAGGAATAACAAAAAGGACCTTAGCAATGGCCTTTGGAGGGTAATCATTATTCAGCTTTGGATCCACACATTGCTTTACTTTGTCTTCACTCAATCTTGGAGTTGTCATGAAACCAAAATTATTTTTTACGCGCACACATGCATGTATAAAGAGAGATGCTCAGAGGCTAAATTAGTAGGCAATATTTACCCAAGTAACAAGACTTTGTTGTCCTTTGGGCATTGTGTGATCCACTGGCTTCCTTCTTGTTAAAAGCTCAAGAAGAACCACTCCGAAACTATAAACATCACTTTTCCGAGAGTTATCCGCCTGGCATGGCATACCTAAACCAAAACCCACAAGGACATGTAAGCAAGATTTCACATGTATTTTCACTTATAACACGTAAGAGAATTGTCATGAGTCAATTTCTTATTTAACAAGTGGGAGCTTTATGTCTCAGCCTCTAGCCTGTTTGAATAATATAAATCAAGCTAAGTACCCGATTAATAACCCGAGTAACGAAACACACAAGCTGGGATCAACTACTAGTATAGTTTGTATGCAGCATAAAAGAACAAGTTTCATTTGTAAGCAATTATTATCTTAATCATTAATAAATAAATTAAAAAACAGGTCAAATAGTAAGTCTCATTTTAGAAATGAAGTTTTTTTCCCAATAGCTAATTTACTTGAGTTTGATGATTTTCATGTATATTGATGTATTTATGTCAATTTCAGGTCATTCTAAAAAAAATTGTAGATTATCCAAAAAACCTGCTAACCACTCAGCCCTCATCTAAGATACTACATATAATCATAGATTACTGGCTCCACAAACAGAATTTAGAATTATAACTCATAGTTATTGTCAAAAATCTAACCCGTGATTTAGAAAATGAAAGCAAAAGTATCAGTCGAACCACATCTCAGAAAATATCTAACAATCAACTGTCAGTCTGGCACCCAAACCAGAACAACTCAACTTCAAAGCTAAAATACTACTTATCTGCAGTAAAGTATAAACCCATAATTTTCCATAAAGAAGCCATACTTAGAAACAAGATATTGGAAAAAGATAAACGCAAGTCTTTTCTAAAAACATTTCAAAATTTAAAAGCATTCAAGGAAAAGAAAGAAAAAAGAAAATGAGTTCATTCAGCAGTCTCAAATTAATCATTTATTAAAAGGAAAGCACATCACCATCTTCTTTTGATTGCCCTTCAAAAACAAGCTTCGCATCTTCAGATTTGATGGAAGCAATGATATAATCCACAAACTCGGACCATGGTCCCCCAATTCCAAAAACTGATTTTATAACAGAGGCCAGGTGGGAAATAAAATAATCTTCAATGGCTATCAAATCTAGATCTAAAACCAAATCATAAATCTCTTACTCTATAAGATCATCATCATCAGTAGTCACAAACCGACTAACTAATAAGAGAAAAGTACTCTCTTCAAAACTTGAGTGCAGATTCGAAGAGGAAGCGACGATTTGTATGTTTAACTAAGTTCAGGTATAGGAGGAGGCTTTGTGTTGTCATATCTTATTCACTCCAAAATTTGAATACTAAAAAGATGATAACAGTAAAAATATAATTAGATTCATAAGGTTATTAGCAATAATACTTTCTGCAAACACCATGAACTATCTTCTTACCATCTGGTTTTGAACAGCTTGAGCCAAATTTATAATATGAATAATTTATAATATGGTGAACCAAATTTATAATATGAAGACATAATTCCCTTCAGGTTGTTATCTATTACTTGCAATACAAAAACAGATTAAGAGAGTAATATTTCATGGAATTTTCTTATTGTGCCAAATGAAGTAGTAATTTTTTTATAGTTTTGGTTGTTTGGTTATGTAGCTTTTATATGTATGTTGGTGTAGTATACGTACTTGTCAAAACTCTTAGCAACGTTGTTACGCAAAATTTGTTGAATTTGATGAGAAAAAGAGAACTTACAAATATCACAGTAGACAATTTCCCCATTGAAATACAAAATAACTCAAAATAATACTATAGACAATTTCCCCATTGAAATACAACACAACTCAAAATAATATATGATATTATATTATATGAATACGCATGCTTGGAAGATATATTCATAGTAGAATATCAACATCGGCTAACTAGCATCCCTCATATAATTCGCATCTACCAAAGTCACCAAACATAAACCAAAAATCTGCTGAAATTTAATCATATTACTTACCTAAACGGTGGTTCCGAATTGCGATTGCTTCGGTAGCTCGATTGGCAATACTAGACAATTTTCGAATTGCTATTGCTCCGAATTGCTCTCTCTGTGCAACGTCCCAACAATCAAAAGCCCCTTCCTTGCTTCTTCTATCTTGCTCCAGTAGCTCGATTGGCAATACTAGACAATTTCCGAATTACGATTACTTCAAATTGCTCTCTCACTCTCTCTGTATCTGTAACTAAAATTGGGGATAAATATTTGGGGATTTGACTTGAATTAGAGACAGAAATTGGGGGTTCAAGTTTTAGGGATTGGGTTTGAAACATACAATTGAGGTGTAGCCCGCGATGCAGCGGTGGCATATTATTCTGACTGTCAACAATTGTGGGGATGGTTATCAGATATTCAAACGGCGGGGAACTGAAAAACTGGAAAGAAAAAAATAGAGAGGGAAATATAATTGAAGTGAAAATTATAGGGAAAAAAAGGAATAATAGTGTCTCGAGTAAATATAATTGAAGGAAAATTTAACAATATACACTTCTTGTCTTTAAGAATATTAGAGATGGAAATTATCATTTTTTTTTCTTTTGACTTGTTTAATACCCAATATTGATTTATAAAAAATACAGAACAACAATGTTTTTAATGTATTAGATAATTGTTATTATTATTATTAGATAATTAGTATTATTTAGATAATTAAAAAATCATGAAATACTAATTTATTTAGCACTGGTGCATTTTCATGTTCTAATTCAGAGATACGAAATAATTATTAAACACATGTCACTAACACATGTTAAGTAAGAGTTGTTTTTCACTATTAAGGTGGTTGACAATCACTTATTTTTGACTTGTAAGTTGAGTTTCAAGTCAAAAAAAAAGTAATTATTTGTGACTTATAAGTCATTTTAAATAAGCTAGTTTGACTAAATGTAATGTCTATTTTGCTCATATTTTATTTTGTCCCTCTTTTTATTAATGTCATTTTTAGTAATCTTTACATTTGATTTTAACTTATAAGTCATTATGAATCAAACACTTTTTTTTTACTTATAAGTCAAATTGACGTCGAACGTTTTTACTTACAAGTCACAATTTAAAACAAATTATAAGTTCACTTATATTTGAACTTATAAGTTATTTTAAAATAAGTCATTCATAAATAGGCTCTTGGTGAGTGTGTGCCCGATGATAGATCGATTATGAAATTCAAATGGAATTCATTTTGAAAATCTCATGATTAGTGATGGTAATTATTTTATAATATTGGGAATTAGGGATGTTTGGTGTTGGAATTCAATATTAATTCTATTTGTTGGTCTCTACCTCTAAGAATTAATTTTGAAGATGACAAATAGGTTATTAAGAAAATGAAAATAGAAAAATTTAGTATCATCTCTATAAAATTATTTTTTATAAATATATATTTTAAAATTATTTATTTTCTTATTTTTGATCAATTTTTTTAAACTATTGAAGTAGTGTGTTCTTCTATGAGTTGGCAATTAAAAATTAGTTTTTTAAAAAATTCTACTATTGGGTTAATTGGTTAATCAAATAGTAGAATTTTCCTATCCAAAACCTAATGTGAAAACCAGAAATAAAATTTGGTTATAATCAAAATTATCCAAATAATTGAAATTTTTTTTTGACATTATAATTATTTTAACGTATAATTTACTAGTTTGGTAGAGCCCCAAGTATTTTATCGCATGTACACGTGAATAATTGAACAATTTTTTTTTATTTCTTTGTCGTGAAAGTCAATTAATTTGGATGAAATTTGTGGCGATTTGTTAGAGTTATATTTAAACTAATTTGCTTTAAATATATGTAATCTTTTATTATTTTTTATTTTTCGATCTAGTTAGATTGGGTTGTAGGCATATTGGGTATTTAAACTTGTCATATTAGAAGATAAATATTTCACTGATTAAAAGTCAAAGATTGCAAATATAATTTTTCTTGTATAATAATTTGTAGAAATAATTTTTAAATATACCATTTTATAATAATGTATATTATGAATTGAAATATTTTTTAAAAAATATTAATTTTTTACATAATCGTAGTTAATATATTGGTATATACATTAGTTTACTAGAAATATTTTTTAAATAGCAAAGGTATATACTTTTTTTATAAAATGATATATTGTATGCTATAATAAGTTTTATATATATATATATATGTTATACTAATTAAATAATGTAGTACAAAGATAATATTTGGTAAAATGATTAATTATATAAATAAACAAAAAATTAGTTTTAAAATATTGTCTTAATTTTTAGAATTAAAATTTTATATTACTTATATTTAAAATAAATATGAGCCTTTGAGGTAAAAACACAAATTGATTCAATGGATGAAAAGTAAGTTGATGACAACTATCCTTCACCATCCTCGAGGACCAATCAGAAGCAAGTACTATCATAGCCTTCAGATCAAAAAGTTGATCAACCTTAACAAAGGCCTAACTTTCTTTCCAATTAGTCACGGTGTTGAAGGAAAGTGAAAGAAAATTGAAAATGCTAGCCAACCCTTTTTCTAAAATATTGAAAAGAAACCGACAATCTTTACATCTCTCCGTCTCGCAATCTAAAAGAGCTACGAGTTTTCTTCTGTTAAACCTCACTTGCTAGTTCATCAACTAGGTCTTTTCTCTCTCTTCTCTGTACTTGGATTCCCTCCGTCGTTTTCTTTTATTATAGTTTTTTTGATCAGTTGTATTGATTGATAGATCGTTTGTTGAGAAGAATTACAAGGATCTAAAGAAATTGAACCCTAGATTCCCTATATTGATCCGTGAGTGCAATGGTACTAAGCCTCAACTATGGGCAAGATACGGTAAGAAAAACCCTAATTCTCTCTACTTCTACACGAGTATTAGCATATTTACCTTCTTCATTTTGCTCCATTTAATTTATCAATGATTGTTTGGTTTTGACTCATTAGGTTATGGAGTTGATTTATCATTCCCCTTTCTGAATTAAGCTAAGATGATGATGTCTCAGTTAATTTTATTTTTTTGGTGAAGAAACAAAGAAATAATATGGCTCATATGGATATCCCATGTATAGCATAACTACAACTATAAAATGATCAATAAATCAGAGAATTAGTGAGAAGTTATTACTTGCAAATTAAAGGAAAATGCTGAATTCTTAAACTTTAAACCAGTGAGATTGAATATCCAGAAAAGATAGTGTTTGAATTCAGAACTCTTTGGCTCAAATCATATATTTGTAAAAGTAACAGGAATCCAAATTGATAAGTTGCATGAAATGCACTCTTGAATATTAAGTTAAATAGTGGAACTGGGAAACAAGTGTGAAGTGCCTTAGAAATGAATGTAGAATGTTTAGTTATCTTTGATGTTAGAATATGTTTTAAACAGTGTAAAGTTCATTATTGAATCTCATATATTTTTACTCAAACAACGTGGGCTACCCATGCTAACAGGATACTTCAAATGAAATTTTGTGATTTATTTGGTTGGTATTGTTATAATGTTCTCTCACTTGCAAAATGCTTCACTAGATTTAGCAACCACAAAAACAAAACACACTCTAGTAGAGTACTCTGTTAAACCAAACTTTATTTCTGATTGCCTAAGATATGATCTATTGCGAGGAATTCTCGAAAAAATAGGATTCACAACGACAACCCATCTCATTTCATATCTTTCTCATTCAAAAAATATCTGAGATACATGTATTGATTCTGTTATTTCAAAAAAAAATTGAATGTTGTATGGACTATCTATTGCAGCAAAGAGAGAGAAGTTCTAAGCAATTTAAATTTTAGCTTCTGAATTGGTGCACAATTTTTGTGGGAACGATCTGTTATATGGTTAGGATGTTGTCCTGTGACTGCTGTCAATTGTGTCGAGCTACATGTAATCTTTTCCAGGATATTACCTAATTGCTCAACAGAGCATTTAGGATTAATTTTGTTCCTCTAGATTTAAGCCTGCCTCAATTAGATTTCTCTAGAAAAAGCAATATTTTCAAGTGTTACTCTTATAACAGTCGTATGCTAGGTGGTTTATCAGGTAACTAAACATATATGGATAGACATGGATTTGCAGTTGCGGTGGTTCATATTTTTTGGGCTGGTTAAACCTAATTAATTATTGGTTTTAGACTGAGACAGAAGGGAGTAATGAATTGAATTTAATATTGAAAGAATAAGCTTGTCTAAAATCTTCTATAGTCAACTTATATTAGAGTACCTCGATTGGTTATTACTACTTAGTCTACTGAATATATCAGGTAGGTAGTTAGTTTGTTTTTATTGTGTTATGTAAGGGTTTTATGGAACACCCAACTGCTAGACAGTAAGACCCCATGCACCTTTGCCCCTGCCATGTTCTGTACCCCCTCCACAATAAGCCATTCTACGCAGCTCATCTTCATTTGCGCAGAATGAGTCTTTGAAATTCAGTTAGTCTTAAAAGAATTACTCTAAGTAATGTTTCCTTCACTTTCTATTAAATATTTTGAATTTGATGTGTGATGTGTTGAATTCCTACAAATGTTAGATTTTCTTATTTATTTTCCTCCATTTAGGAAAACCATGAATTTGATTTATACTGCTATAGTTAGATTTGATTTGTTCTGCATGATTTGAGGCTACATTGTTTATGAGACAAACATGATTTTATATCTTTTTCTCTATATGGGACAAACATGATCTTTATTACTTTGAGTAATAAAAATGCATATAAAGGTTTGTTAATGTTAAATGGATCTTGAGGTTGGTTGTGTTTATGGTTTATGTTCATATGAACTCAATACATGATCAATGAATTAAGCAGAAGTTGTCCATGCTAGTTAACATGCTTTCAAGTTTTCTCTGCAACATGCACTCAAGCAGTGTTTTTTTTAACTTTTTATATGGATATGACTTTGATGAATTTGGTTTTATTGGTTTATTTATTTTATTTTATTGTTCGAAGTTAACTGTTTGGTGAATTTGAGCTTAAGATCATTAGTTGCTTGATTGCATTTGACTAATAATATTATTGTTCCATATTTATGGGCCTAAAAAGATGGCACAAGTTTTTTAGTAATGTTATAGTTATAGTATGGAAAATTCACAATTTATTATTTAAACATTTCTTTCTTTATATACATTTCTTTTTTAATTTAATAACTATTTGGTGATTTATGTCTATATGTTTTTTGATTTCAGAGATAGAGTTTTTTACGGAAGGTCAATAACCACAAGGTTGAAGGTTTTAATTAAGCATTTTCTTAGGATACTGAATTTTGAATTTTAGCCTTTTGGATTATATAATTTGATTTTGTGGTATTTTCAGATTATTTAAGCAATTTGTTTATTACTTGACTAGTTGGGTATTTTGTTGAATCAATGAATCTATTATTTTTTTCATAAGATAATTACTTTTTATTTTAAATGTTTATTGCCTTTTGTCTCTTATATTATATACATGTGTAAAGTTGATTTAAAAAGCTCACTAAATGTATTATATATTTTTAATTGAAAATTGTTAATGTAACAATACATTTTGAATGTCAAACAATTTAATATGACCACCACATCATTACTATTTATAATTATTTATTGACAAGTAATATTTGGTCAAAGAAAATTAAAATTTAATGACGAATAATATTAACTCTTTAGAATTAATAGTATTGTCATTATATATATTCATTTAGTTATGACAATTGATTTTGTCACTAATATTAACTATTTGGTGATAAGTTATGTCGTCGCTATTATATATCATTTAGTGACGACTTTTAATTTTGTAACTATTAATAGCTCTTTATGTGACGAGTTCTATCGTCACCATAAGTATTCAATTAGCGACAGAGAAAAATGTGTCATAGAAATTAACTCTTTGGTGACAAACTATATCGTCATTGTTATATATTTATTTAGTCACAAAAACTAATTTTGTCACTATTAGTAACTCTTTTTGTGATGAGATGTATCGTCACCATAAATATTCAATTAGAGACATTAAAAAATATGTCTAAAAAAATAACTCTTTGGTGACAAATTATTTTGTAATATTATTTAAAATATGAAATGACAATGACATAATTGTCATGTTAAATATACTATTAGGTGACGAATTGTTCTGTCGTCATTTATTTTCTTATTTTTGGTGACGATAAACACAATAACACGACGAAAGAATAATCATAAATATGACAATATTGTCCTCATTAAAATTAAATGATTTAAATAGAGTAACATATTTTCGTCACTAAAATAATATCATTTAATGACGAAAAATAATTTTCGTCATTTAATGCACCAAGTTTTGATGACGAAACATAATATAGAGTGACAAAATTTTCCTTCAAATAGTGACGATATTAACGTCACTAAAAGTAATTAATTATAGTGACAATGATGTGGATAGTCACCATAAGTTCAAATATTTAGTGACGACATCAAATATTGTCAAATAAACCTAATACCACACTCATACGGTGACGGTCTCTGTGACGATTAACACTCGTCACCAAATATTTTAATGACGAAAAATAAATTTTATGTGACAAATTTTAGCGTCATTTTTTGTGTGATTTCTTGTAGTGCTATATTCTCATTTCCTAAAGAGAACAGTGAAAGAAAGGGTGAGCTCAACTAGCCCAGTAAGAAATATTATGACTAAGATAATGCAGAATAAATTATCATTAGTCCCCAACAATGTTAAACCGATAAAATATAATAGACATCAAGTTTAAGCTGCGGTTGAACAAACAATCCATTAAAAGAGTCAAGTAGAAAAATAAAATCTACTATCTTTTATGATTTAAAAGGTTTTTCATCATCATTATTATTGAGACTCATTTCAATAAATAATCCACATCATTAAATCATCCACGCACTATCTGGGCCGAGGATATTCTTTAGTATCACGACCACGAATTATCCATGCACCATGTGCCAAAGATAATTGTGTTTTCATCAATGGTCCCGATCATGCCATAAAATAATTCATCTTTGCTCCCCTGGTCAAGAGAATCCATAGCCATAATCATACAAAAAAGCGTCCATCAATGCACTACGGCCAATGATGACTTTTAATTTTCACATCATTTGTAACATTACGGCCATGATTATCTTGAATAATCTCTGGTCATAATCATACCAAGTCCATCTATGCACACTGAGGCCACATATGACTTTCAACATAACATAAGCGTGAGGATGATGACAATGATATAAGAATTCAATTAAACAAGTTCAAGAATTAATTTGTCCAGAACCAATAACGCCCAAATTGTCAACATGATACTTCTTTGTAGAATAAAATTCAAGAATGCTCGGAAGAATATTTCCATGAAAAAATTTGGATGAAGCGCAAATATCGAGGATATTCCACTAATTTCATGGAGTATAGAAGTCAAAATTTTAATCAATCTGAGTATAATACCTAGAATGAAATAACAAAAGATATCACCATGTATGCAGATTGTGATGTAGCGGTTATTCCAACATAATAATAATAGCGGAACCAGTCGGTGAAATTCACAATCGACGGGATGTTCCAACAGAATAATAAATGCGGAATAATAAATGATAGAACCAGTCCCACAGTATACTTACAGACATGATATTTTGATGTAATAATAAAGACGGAATAATAAAAAATGGAACCAGTCAAACATATATAGCATGCATGTGATATTCAAGAGAATAATAAAGAGCGAGAATAATAGAAGAATGTCACCAAGTATAGGTATTAAGCGTATCTGAGTTATTCCAACAGAATAATAAAGAAATGGAATAATGAAGTTCTCTTCGTGAATACAAAAGAATAATATCCTCAACGTAAAATAATACTTGATATAAGAGTAGTGAAGTAGCGAAAACTTTTCTTCTATCTCTATAGTCTCTCTCTATAGTTTCTCTCTCTAGAGTTCGGTGAATTGTAAAGAAAATAATGAAGGAATGAGCTTCTTATTTATAGGAAAATGGAATGCATAAGTAACTAATCCATGAGCGGTCAAATTGATTTACTTTAATCTGACATGATTCAGTATTTAAAGAAAAATCTTTTAAATAAAATATAATATATTCTATTTATATAAAAAGATTTTTACTATGCAAATACTATGCGGGCACTAAACAAATACTATGCATAATAAAATATAATATATTCTATTTATAGAATAACTTTAATAAAGTATTCTATTTTATATAAAAAGATGTTTCTATTTTATTACGTGAATAAAACAAAACTTCTAAATCAACAATAATTGAATCAAATAATGTGAGATACTATGCAGCAACTATTGTAGCAATAATTGAACAAAACTGAGTGACTTCTCACATAAATATGAATAATCAATACCGTGTGCTACTATGGAACAACGCATATTTTACTACAAAGTAGTTCAAACAAGATCAACTGCAGTAAAACTTCCGCCGATTATTTTCAATAAAATATTTTTTGTCATTTTCTCAATCCGATAATAATTCCGTTTGGGGTCCACTAATGATTGTGTCGTGCATTTAATATTTCCTATTTAAAATGAATATTCCCACCAATCGAATATAATATGACAACTTGCGATACTTTGCAAAATTTATAAATATTACCCATAACTATAACATTATCTCAAATTCACACCATAATATAAAAAAATTATTTCGAGAAAATTAATTCTTTATTCATAAAAATCGGGTTTTTCACAAATATTGTTGAACAAGATAGAATGTTATTGTATCCAACCAGATTGTTTTGGTTCGAATTCCCGACTAAGTATGAACATCCCGAATATGGGAAAACTTTTGTGCACCTAAGGTGGATAGAGTGAACGATAATATCATTCTTGCATGTAGTATTGATCAATACATGGCACATTGGGCAGATCACCCTCGTATACGTAAGTTATGACGGTTTTGCGGATGAAGTTCTCGCTAAACCCTAGCGAAAATGAAAAATAATGTTCATAGTGCATCGAATTGATCTCAAGTTATAGTCTATACGTAGTTTCAAAGATTACATATGGAAGTGATATGTTGTTATTATTGGTTCAGCTTACTTCACAACTGTTGATTCGTTGTAGAAGTATTTTTCAAAGAAAACATTTAATTCTTTCAGCTAATATATATTGTTGTTATTACTTGTTGGGCAATCCAATGCTCATTCTTTCTTTAAATTTAAATGTTTTCAGTTAAGTATGATTAGCCAGAAGGTTCAGGCAAGAACAAGGGGAAAGGAAAGTTGTTCGAATGAGATTTATATTATGTTCTGTAATAGTTATAGTTTATTAAGACAATGATATTTATTATCTATCATGTAATGTATTGTAGTAAATGTTACGTACTTGGGATTAGACTTTGATATATGTAAATTAAGTTTGAATTTTATATTATTGTTATTATTATTAGTGTTATTCAGCTTATAGAAATGGTATCGTGAAGCACCGAGTTCGGGTTTCAAGTACCCGGATTTGGGGGCGTCACACATATAGTTAATTGCATATAGTTTGATTGCATGTTTAAGTTGTATAGTAGGGGTATTGTAGTATGAATTTTTTTTTATTTTTCTTTTGTCTTATTTACTTAATATGTGTGTAGTTGCATAACATTGCATAATCCCAGGCTTTTAGTTAGTTGAATTTTAATTTGGCCAATGATGACATAGAAATTTGATAGATTTTTGAATTCAGTGGATATCTTGAGCTTAGTTATAATTTTTTATAGGATATAATTCATGCTTGCTGTTTAGATGCTACCGGTGTATACGACAATGTTCTATTTGCTTGTTGGTTAAGATTAGCATGTTTTGTCTCTTTGAGAGGAAAATGTTGTTTTTAATGATAGATTTGTGTAGAAAGTGGGTAATGACTATGAAGACACTTAAACTCAAGTTTTGAGAACGCATGGGTATGCTTGCTTTATATAAAAAAAAAAGAAAAAAAAATCAAATAATTACCGTGGCTAGTCTTGTTTGGGGCCTTTGTTACTTGAGTAAAATACACCAGGGGATTGTCTCTACACTAGCGCCCTAAGGTCTTAATGGTGCAGGAGGAGTCGTTGGTTGAAAGCTCGCTAAGGGTAGTAATGTTAGCCTAATAGAATGAGACATCAGTACTGAGACATGGGAAATATATATATATATATATATATATATATATAAATACTAATAAAAATCAATAAACACCATGGGAAAATGTGAAAATCGCTCCGTGAGTAAAAATAAAGCTGAATAAACCCTTTGTTGAACCTTAGCTTGTACTGATTTATTGGAGTAGTTGTTGTTTCATTTGTATGCATAGTTCTTGGTTTGAACCTCAGTTTTCTTTCTTAAGCAGTATAACATTTGAAATCCTCACCTTTTTCAAGCTTATATGTGAACACATCACACACACACAACATCTTTATAGCAGGTTAGGATTATATGATTGTTTGTCATTATGCCTTTAGCTTAGTTTGATGCTTTGTTCTTGAATCTTGATATTTTTATGAGGCATATCTTATTGGAATTCTTAACATGGCTGGAAATCTGGGGATTCATTGTCATAGTAGCGTAGCTTGCATAGCATGTAGATTGCATTAGCATTGTTGTTGCTTGAGGACAAGTAATGGTTTAAGTTTGGGGGTATTTGATAAGTGGATTTTATATACACTTATCCAGTATCTTTTACTTGAATTAGTTGCTTATATTCATGTGTCTTAGTTACTTTTCATGCATTTTGTGTTCATTTTGTAGGTATTATGTTTGAGAGCGGTGTGAGCGATTATTGGTAAGGAAAGCAAAGAAAATGCAAAGAAAAGGCAATCCAGACATCATTTGGGCTTTCATGTTACTTCTTGTTCTTGGCTTGGAACTTGGACTACATTGTAGAGCGTCTTCGTAGCTTTTCGGAACATCATGAATCGCTCTAATCGGAGTTCGGATGCAAGAGTTATGATCGTTGTACCAATCTGGACGTCAAACTTCATTTATTTTGGTTAGCCATTTTCTTAGCAGTCCTTCCAGCTCAATTTCAGCCTTCATCCGTGCATTATTTCTTAGTACTCAAAGAATTAAAGTTGTATAGCTCGTCGGTATCTTCGATTTGATAGGTGGCAGGCCTCGTAACTCTTCCCGGATAAAAGGTTATGGCCATTTTACCAGAGCACACTGCTGCAAGAAAAATCACACATGTGCAAGGAACAACTCAAAGGCCATTGCGACTTCCTAAAGTGTTGACCAAAGTCGACTTTTCATTAAGCAAAGTGCAATTGAAGAATATGAGAGGGGGATTCAATGAGGGCATATATATTAGACATATTCTCATCATGTAAACATTATTCCACCCCTTGGGGGCTAAAGCTATCATTGTTTTCTTTTTTTCTCTTTCTTTTTAGATTAGATTAGAACCCTAGATTAGATGAGAGTTGAAGATTAAAGCAATCGAAGAGCATTGGAAATTTAGAATTGGAGCAAGAGGAGAATCTCAAATTTGTATTCCCAAATCCCTAACTTCTCTTTACTTCTATCTTTATTTCTCAATGTATAATCAATTGTGGATTGTAGGTTTTGATTCTATGATGAGCTAAACTCTACTTTGAGATTACAATGGATTCTATTGATTAGTTTAATCTGATATATTTTATTGTTAACCTTATTGATTGCTATGAGATTGTCTATTAAGATTCATGCTTATTTGCTTAGTTGATTGGCCATCAATTCTTTGGGATAACCCATATGAACTTGAAAGACGGACTATGGGTTTAGATTTGATCTTGATAGCTTGTGTTTGTATGTTCTACATGGTGATGGAATATATGATTCGTGCTTAGGATAGACATATACCGAAGCACCGCTCGTAGTCAATTGAGAACTTGAGCTTAAACCCTAATTATTTGTAAATCACATAGACATATAGTGGTTTAGGTAATGTGGGTGTTCACGTGTATTCTATCAATTGTGAATTATATGTGATATGGGTATGGTACATTGAAAGATGGCTATATTTTACTTTAGTGTTCTCGACTAACAAACCGGTACAATTAGTTTGGTTTAACATGAAGTGTATGGATTTGAATGAGTTAATAGATGAAATTGTAATCTCAGGTCTTCATTATCTAGTCTCACTCTAGGAATAATTAGGTTTATTTAAGTTAATAGTCTAAATATAAAAACTCAAAGCCATTCGTTTAAATAAGACTAAGATGGTTATGGGTTAATGCTTGGTGAACTTTGTTAGTTAATTCTCCGTGGGAACGATACTTTACTAACTCTTTATTACTTGTTGACCACGTATACTTGCGTGTTGTGCGTAACTAGAAATTACCCAACACAACACATCTTCAACAAGTCCCCGTGGATATGTGATGGATCTGTCTGCTAACTGTAATGCAATGTTTGTCGGCTTTGGATCCGGCAATCCCAACTGGTTAAACACTGACAAGGGCATCAAATTTATGCTTACCCCAAGATCACGTAAACACTTACTGAAGTTCAACTTTCCAATGGTACATGGAATTGTGAAGCTGCTCGGATCCTTCAGCTTTGGAGGTAGTTTCTGCTGAAGCACTGCAATGCATTCCTTTGTCAAGGCTACTGTCTCAAACTCATCTAATCTCCTCTTTCTTGACAATATACCCTTCATAAACTTGGCATAACTTGGCATTTGTTCCAATGCCTCGGCTAACGGTATGTTGATCTGCAGCTTTTTGAATACCTCTAAGAATTTGCTGAACTGTTTATCTTCCCTTTTCTTATTTAATCTCTGCGGATCTTAAACTTGAATGTGAATTGGTGGTCTTGGACTCTTAAAAGTCTCTTGAACTCGCTTTCTGTCTTTCTCTTCTCACGACCTCTCATTTTCCAAATTTTCTTTCTCAATAAGTGGCTTCTCTACCTTGTGCTTGACACCGCCATCCTTAGTGCATTCTCACATGCTGGCGCGACTTTGCGAAGAATCGCAGATCTTTCCCAAATCTCAATGTGATCGCTTGACCTTTGTTCCTTCCTTTCTTCTTGGATTTGTCTCTATATTACTTGGCAATGAACCACAGGGCTGTTAGTAAGCATGTTCGCCATCCGCCCCATTTGAGTTTTCAGATTCTTTATAGCCACCGCTTGGCTCTTGATCATAACTTCACATGTTTGCCATGTATTTCATCATCATCATCTCCTCCACTTCGATTTCTTCTTCTTTGAGGTGCAAATTGGAGATGTGATGTTCTTTGTTGTTGTTGAGAAAATCTGGCAAAAGGGTGGTCTAGGATTAAAGCTAGCGGTTCATACTTGTTGCGTCTGAAATTAATTATTTGGTTGAAACTGAGTCTGCTGATTCCCTTGATTATTCAACCAACTAAAATTTGGATGATTTCTGTTGTTGGGGTGGTATGTGTTCTGAAATTGACCTTGATCTTTTCTATAGTTGCTCACATACTGCACTGATTCTGAGCTGATATCACATTGATCCGTCGAGTGTGACCCCGCACAAATTTCACATATGAAAGCAACCGTCTTTACTTTTCCTTCCGCCAAAGTATCTATCTTCTTTGCCATGGCTGCCATCTATGCTGACAACTGAGTAATAGCATCAACCTCCAACACACCTGCAACTTTGGTTTGTGGCATTCGAGATGTAGGATTCTGAAAATCATTCGATGCCATTGTCTCGATAAGGTCATAGGCTTCCTCATAGTTCTTTGCCCATAATGTTCCTCCTACAGCTGCATCTACAATCGGTCTCGACTGCCATCCCAATCCATTATAAAATGTGTTGATTACCATCCAATCTGGCATACCGTGATGTGGACACTTTCTCAGCATTTCTTTGTATCTCTCCCATGCTTCGTATAATGACTCGCCCTATTGTTGCTCAAACTGAGAGATAGCTATCCTCATTTTAGCAGTCTTCGCCATTGGGAAGAACTTAGCTAAGAACTTCTGTGCTAAGTCCTCCCATGTAGTTATAGATCCTGTTGGTAGAGAATGAAGCTAACTTTTTGCTTTATCCCTCAATGAAAATGGGAACAACCTTAGTCTAATAGCATCCTCCGTCACACCATTGTATCTGAATGTATCACAAATTTTGATGAAACTTAACAGGTGTTCATTCGGATCATCTGTATGAGACCCCAAATCGAATCGTATTCTCGCACCATTTGAATAGTGCCAGTTTTTATCTCGAATGTATTTACTGTTATTGATGGTCTGACTATGCTAGACTATAGTCCATTAATATTGGGCATGGAATACTCCTTCAGAGCCTTATGCTCCTCTCTTTGCTCTTCTCTTTGTGCCTCGGCTACCATGTTAGCTGTCGTGTTTTCCAACCTCTCCCATTTATGTTATCCTGAACAGGTGTTAAATCGGGGTTGGTTGACCGTGTACGCATAAAAATTTATCCAAGTTCCTGAAACAAAAACAAAAACTGAAATGAGGTAAGACTAGAATTGTCTAAGTCACACAATATAGCTTAAAACTAATGATAATAATACTAAATTAAACGCCTTTCCCCGGCAACGGCGCCAAAAACTTGTTGCCTCTTTTGTAGTCTTAACAAAAAGAGCTCTAACTCATGCAAGCATACATGCGTCAACAAGTAATACAGAGCAAGTAAAGTATCGATCCGACAGAGAAAGTTGTTTAACTTCAACTAATATTCATTAATTAAATCACTATATTTATATGCTCAAACTAATGATTAAACTTGGTTTGTTCTCGAATTGCAAATAACAACTAAAACAATAATAACGATATATTAAATGATATTGGAACTAATGGGATTCTAACTACATTTAATACTTCATTCAATCACCACTATCATGCATGACTTGCTCACATTTCACAGGAAAGTAGCCAAGAGCACTAAAAGAGTATTAGCCATTTTTCAATGCACTAAGACCTACTTACACAACATCCACAGATGATAGACTCTATGTAATCATCAATATAACCAAAATCACTATATGTCTATGTGAAATTGCAATTATATTGATTTTAAGTTCAAGCCCTTATTCTAACTTATACGGTGAAACAGTATATGTCAATCTGGTTCATGAAATACATAAGCCATATAACACAGCCCTATATACGTATACTACCATGATTACAGCCATATTTGCATGTTCATTGTTAATTCCATACAAATACTGAAACGAATGGTGATCAAGCATTCATACATGCAAAACAATCATGATAGACATCTCATATGATATGTAAAACAATCCAGCATTTAAACATGCAATCAAACTACATATTAAAATCCGTTAGAATCCCATAATGGAGTTTAGTTCATGACTGAACCAAAAGCCATTATGGGATCAAATCTAAACATGGTCAATAAACGACAATTGAAAGATGAAAGATAAAACTATCAAACCCAATTGCTGAATATAAAACAATATTCAGATCCTCATAAGATTCCAGCAAAAACTAATAATAATAATCCCACTCTGGTAGAAAATCCCAAGAAGGAGTAGAAAACTAGAGTTATGGCCTCCTTCTACGTTGGAATCTCCCCCAGAGAGTAAAACCCTAATTACGATGTAAAGATACGTGAAAAAACTAATAAAGTGTTAAGTGATACGACTGACACCAGTCAAAAATCGTTTTAAATCAATTACAACCTTTAAAAATTGGAAATAAAATAAAACAAGTCAGAAGCTTGAGTTCGCGCACAAGGCACAAGGCCTCCTCCAACTTGATATTCTCGCACCATGTAGACTTGCGATAGGTTTGTATGTTTGGTAGGTCTCGCCGCGCAGGCGTAGCGCCCCTAGGCTTGTCCTTCTTCATGGTCACATGAACTTGCGATGAGCTCCAAGATCTGGCTGAGTAATTGTGCGGGCGAAAAAAAAAACTAATCTACATGCCTATGAATCCAGTAGTAATGACAGAAACAAGTCTACTCAACCGGCCTTAGAGAAATCAAATAAACGCGATAATACATCATATCAAAACTAATCAATAACTTCTCAATCAATCATCAAATCTTAGACTGTTATCACTAATATAGTGTGTGTGTGCTCCACAACAATGTTAACTGATATAAAATCAAATTTAACACATAACAAGTCTCTTCGAAGGCATTATATAGTGTAAACTCAAGAAATCCAAAAACAAGCTAGATCCAACTAAAATTAAATAATTACCAATATCGAGGGTCAACATGGGATACTTATGCTTCATTTTTCATCTACGGGGGCTTTTTGCTCTTATTTCCCATTTTATTCATTTTTTTTGGTTGATGGATAGTGAGTGCGTTTTACGCTCCATCTCACGCCTGTGTTTATGGGGAGGGCATTTCACGCTTCTTCTCGACCCACCACAGGACTCAGTTTATTCAACTCAATATCTTTTTTTTCTTTTTTTTTCTTTAAGCTTATATACCCCAAATATTCTCCTTAACTTAGGTTCTTGTCTAACTTTAGCCATCCCTAATTATTCTTGTCATTCTTTCATTCAACTAGTATTATCCTTTAGAGTCCGATTATGTATCAATTTAAAATCAATCATTCAACAAGTTGTTTTTACTGTGATATCCTTATTATACTAGTTTCAAACAGAATAGGACTCAATTCATAACAAGAAATCATATCAAAGCTCTAATAATCAGTACTATACTTGTCTACCCAATTCCAATCTCATCATTGGCCAAAACAAACTGTAAATATCAAACAGCTGGACTCATGCAAGATGTACTAAATTCTATATAAACATAGTAAACTAACTACTAATTTTTTAATTAATTTTTTTTTATTTTTTAAGAATGCAAAAACTAAATGTAACTATATGAACTACAATGTAAATAACTAACTATATGTAATACGACACTAAAATGCCCCTAAACTTAAACTAGACATTGTCCTCAATGGCTAAGATAGGAAAAATTAAAAGAGAGGACTTCCCTGAAAATAAAGCATTTTTCTCCTTGTCTGCTAAGTCTGAAGAATAGACCAGACACATTGGAATAGATCAGGAACCACACTTGAGTTGGACTTGACTAACCTGTGAATATGATAGGAGCAAGCTTGTTAGATCCTA
This sequence comes from Panax ginseng, assembly GCA_020205605.1. Taxonomy (NCBI): domain Eukaryota; kingdom Viridiplantae; phylum Streptophyta; class Magnoliopsida; order Apiales; family Araliaceae; genus Panax; species Panax ginseng. Next base: position 43,455,168 of record CM035146.1, read on the forward strand.
AGACATGCAAATTTATTAACTAATAATATAAAACTTAATAAAAACTATAAATAAAAATTAAACTTGGGTTGCCTCCCAATAAGCGCTTGATTTATAGTCCTTGACTAGACTTTATGCAGTCAACGCTTATCCAATTCCTCTTCGGTAATTGAGGAACCCTGCATCCATCAGAAACAATGTAGCCTTTGGTAGGTTCCCAATTGTGATAGTCATTGCATTAAAGTCACCTAGTATGCTTTCTTTAGATAAGGTCACATTCAAGTACTTCCAACATCTAGGTGTTTTCTCCATTGTGTCTGTGATCACATTGGGGCATTGAAGCTTGTCAGACACAACAGTCTCTTCTTCTATCTTCTCCAACTCATTGCACCATGGCTTTGAAGTCGTACTCACTTTTACGTCACAAGGAGCATTGCCGATGACATGACTACCTAGCGGGCATGGTTTTGCAAATCTAACCGGATCCTTGAACTTTGGTGGAGAAGGAACTTGGGGCACTAATAACATCGACTCATTTTCGTTGGTGCTCATAGTTAGTTCTTCACCGACCTTGCTTTTATTATCCCCACTTGTCTCCTCTTTTTCAACAACTCGTGGCTCATCCAGTTGTAGATTTGGCTCGGGCACTTCATTAATCTAGGAATCCTCATCATAACACCAATTGTTTTGAGGACATTTGTTCAAGGCTTTGAGCATTTGATTCGTCTGGTTCTGTAGATTTTGAATTGCTATCTCTTGATTCTGAATTGACTTCTCTTGATTAATCCTTCTCTCCTCATTTGATGCTATGAACTTGGACAACAATTCCTCTAATCTCAAATTATCTGTCTCAGTTTTGGAATCCATGTATTGAGGACCATGAGTTGAAGTGGTGATGAGTTGTTCCATCTGGTGCTGAAAATTGAAGCTCGATATTTCTTGACTCATCATCCTCTCCTCTTGGTCTGCTATGCCCTTCAATATTACATCCATCGGATTAGGCTTTTCTTCTTGTGGCAATGGAGGTGGACATGAAAATTCCGGTGTGTATAATTGATTTGGAGCATAGTATTGGTCTTCATAAGTATCGCTCCATGACGAATCCGGGTGATACCCCCAAACTTGATGATAATTAGCATACGTATAATCGTTGAGGTATTCACCACCGTGTTGTCCCGTCCCAAAACTAACGTTACATTGATTACTCGGGTGATTGTCAGCACAATAATTGCAAGTAATTGCTATCCTTCGATTACGTTGGGCTGCAATAACGTCCAACCTCCTCGAAAGTGTCTCAAGTTGTGCTGATAATGCAGAAAATACATTGAGTCCATTAATCCCCGCTCCCCTAGGTTGAGTCATACTCGAATATGGCCTCTGATAATTGAATCCAGCCATGGTACCTGAAAAGAGTGAAAAATAGGAAGAGAATTAAATAAAAAGGAAAGAAAAGAAAAAAATATGTTTAAATTAAGACTAATTTGATTGAAGCTAATATTGGCAAAAAATATATTAACTAATTCCCCAGCAACGGCGCCAAAAACTTGTTGGATAAAATCTAATTACGCACAATACACAAGTATACGTGGTCAACAAGTAATAAATTGAAAGTAGAGTATCGTTCCCACGAGGAATTGTTAAATAAAAATCACCAAGTACTAACCCATAACCAATTCAATCTTATTTAAACGAATGAATTTCAATTTATAATTACACTAATTCTAATTACCACTAGTTAAATAAAGATTACGGAGATTTAAGATCACAACTTCACCTATTGCTTCATTTAAGTTAACACACTTCTTATCAATTATTCTCTATCATGAATTGTTAATCAAGAACACTAAAGCAGATAAAACCACCTCTCGATGCATAATATCCATACTCACTTAAATCCACAGATGATAGAATTAAGCAAGATACCCTAATTAACTAATCCACTATATCTCTATGCGAATTACAATTAAAAAGGATTTAAAGCACAAGTTCTCTATAAGATTACATATGGCGTAAAGGCATATCTCTATCCTAAACACGAATTATGAATTCCATCTATGCAGAAATCACAAACACATGCTATCATGATAAGATCTAAATCAATACTTCATCTCTCGAGTTCATATAGATTATCACGGTAATTGTTAGCTAGGCAATTAAACAATTAAGTCCAAATCACAATAGACAATCCTCCTGATAGAACATAATAATTGATAATAAGCATATTAAAATAAACCACACAATAAGATCCATTGTAATCTCAAACAAAAAATTAGTTCATGATTATTGAATTAAAACTAAGAATCCACATTTGAATAATCATTAAAAGACAAAGATAAAAGAAGATGAGAAGATAGAATCTGTTGTCTGCAGATTTGATGCTCCCTCCTTGCTCCTACTTTGAATCTTCAATGGTCTCCAAGTTGCTTCAATCTCCATTTCTAACAAGAACTAGGGTTTAGATCTAATTTACTATAATCTAATCTAATTGAATCCTCCTAAACTAGCTTATCTCCCTCTCTTTTATGTCTCTCCTCATGTATTTATAGTTCTAATGGATACCCTAGCAAGTTAGGCAACTAAGAATCCTATTTTAGCTCAAATTGGACATCAAATAACCATAATCAGCTGTCTTCCCACGCTTAAGTGGTCATTATATCCCTAAGCTTTCATTCAGGCGCGGATCACGGCATACTTGATAATGAAAATCTGGCGCTTTAGCGCGCCCTTAGCGCGGTCCGCGACGCCTACTTTTTTCGCATTGCGACGTCCTTTGGTAAAACATGCATAACTTTTGATCCGCTAGGAGTTACGGGTCCTGCCACCTATCAAATTGAAGATATCGAAGAGATCTACAACTTTCATGCTTCAAGGATTGACAGATTCGGTCCGGATCAAGGAGGAAATCGAGCTTGACGTAGATGCTGTGTAAATGACAAGCATGACAACTCTTAGCTTTTATCTTTGTTGATAAAAAGGCCATAACTCTCGCATCCAAACTCCGATTGGAATGATTCAAGATATTCCGAAAATCTAAGAAGTAGATCTACAATAAATTCCAAATTCCAAGCCAAGAACATGCATCCAACATGGTTTTAAAAGTCCTTCAATATTCCCTTCTTGCATTTGCTTGCGTATTTTAGTCCAAAAGATGTCCGAATTGCTTTCCCTTGCTTCTTCATGCCAATGTCGTGTCATCGCCTACAAAATAACATAAAATGTATGAAAAGTAACTAAGAAACATGAGATTAAGCAAATAATTCAAGTAATAGATACCCGATAAGTAGGAATAAAACCTACTTATCACGCGCACTCTCAAGTCTATTCTGCCGCGCGACCGCGTGGCTTGCAATCTACAGATCCTGGCTCCTGTTATGTTATTGTAGCTGCTACTTGTGCAGTCATTCTTTATCTCCTTGCTCCATTGCACCTTCATGCCATGCATATCCCATCTTTTGCCTCGTCTCAAGCATCCATTCGCCTTGTGCTCAATAACACCACCAAAGTAGGTCGATTCCTGCACTTATTCACCAAAAGGAGTTTTAAGTATGCAAAATGCAAATTATCATGAAATACAGCTAAAACCTACTAAAATGTACTTGAGATGGGCATAGTTCGCATGGATTGGTACTCCATAAGTAGGTGTAAATCCTACTTATCACTTTCGTTCTTAACTGCAATGTTATTATTACGCAAGAGTGAGCATGAATGCCCACAAGTATAAAAATGAAATAACAATATATAATAACATGTGAGTGAATCAAAGACTTCTAAAATAAAAGCTCAACTTTTGAATCAAGAATGAATAACAAGAATTCAAAAGATTTCTGAGGGTCATAAGACCTTGAACTATGTCCTAGGTTATCAAGGGTTATACTTGAAACCTTTAACAGTCATAAGACTATGGACTCTTCTACTCGTACTTAGGGGGGATCGACCCTTAGTACCATCATCGCACAATATCTTAATGCTAATGCATAAGAAATCCCTATCTGAGGTTGTTCATCTCGGTTTGACATAAGAGTCCTACCTAAAGGAAGTTTGGTTTGGATAATTCAATAAGGGTTCTGAAATTTAGAACGTTCATCAACTATGGACTAGTCGAATCAATTAAGGGTTCGCTAGTCTAATAAGGTTCAACAATAAATGATAATTAAATTGAATAAAAATCTTAAGAGGTATACAATAGAACAAGTATTGTATAACAGAATCATACTTTGAAATGATAGATAATCTTTAATATAACAAACTGAACTTGATTTATAAACTTGAATAATGATAACAAGTAGGGTTAGGAAACTTGCCTCGTGCGTAGATTACGCGTTAATTAAACACGTTCCTTGAATTTAATCCTACATATCATTTTCATTCACAACTCTAGTTAATTACTATATAATTAAACATCATAGGTTCATTCTTTTGTCTAAACTTTGGTTATGACTATACTTAGTCAAATTATCACACTTATTGTCACATAATAAACACTTCACGAATACTAAACTAATTATGCATTCAATAATTCAATCCACATGAAATTATGTTATTGACATGTTAATAATTTGTTTTAACATCTCACTATACTCTAATATATTTTTAAGTTCATTAAATTAGGTTAACATCACATTCATGGACTTGCACACTTTAAAAAAATTTCGTTTCTGAACATTCTGGAGAGTGGCGTTAATGGACCTTTGTCACAGATCGATTATCGTGTGGCGGTGTGACCGCCTATTCTGGCCGGTCAATGCGCTATGCGGCATGGCTCACGTTAAGGTGTGGCTCAGATCATGGCGTGGCTCGTATTTGCACATGCACATGTACAGATTGCATTTCTGTAGAAATGGAAGTTCGCGAAAAATCGCAGAACATGCCAATTTCTACTAATTTGTTATTTCTTACATGTAATTTGACATACCCATATACTAGAATTCATATATAATCATTACTCAACATTTATAGAGTGATTTTAACCAATTAAAACAGATAATTACAGAATAAAAATGTAAATTTCACTATTCTTGATGTTCTTAAAGGTTTTGAACAAAAATCATAAAAATTAACACTACAGATTCGTTATAACACCGAATCCGTTCATTTAAAGTTTGGTCTCTTCGTATCAACATGCATAATAACATACAAGTATAAATTTTACAAAAAAATTTATGTTTGACATATTAAAATCACGTATAAGGGTCATATGGCCATATTCCATACTCTGCAAATTTTGAAGCAACCATATACGATGTATTTTCATGAAACTGATGATATGGTTATACAATATATATAATCAAATACGATACGATACATCTTAACCCATATATGCACATAACCCTTACAATTTCCAATTACAGAGACTTTACAGAAGACTTAGGAGTCATATTCATGGAAACTTTAAATGACGTAAAATTGAGAATTGAGTTGGAGAGAATTACCCAAAGCGTAGAGTGAGCGAAGATAACAATCTCTCTTACAAAACACCACTTCAATCACACCACTCACAATCTCTCTCAAAATTATAACTTTTCTCCCTGAATTCTCAAACACTCTCCCTCTCTGCTTTTCCAGACTAAGAAAATAATAAGAAGGAAAAGGAGAATACGTATAAAAAATAAGCAATCGACGACAAGATTATAATTGATTAACCCAATAATGGGTGCTGCTTCCAACCACTACTAGGGCCTCGTTTGGCAAGCCTTAATTGATTCAAAGTCATTTAATTTAATAAATCTCTTATACTATAGTTTAATAATGTCACACCCAATTATAAAATAAATCAATTATCTTATTTACTTTACTTTAAAAATAAAATATGATAATTTGTCATTAATTCACATAGTCACATAATTAATTTCTTATTTATTAATTATGTCAAATTATTAAATCTCTAATTAATTATTATATTAATTAAAATAACATTATGCTTATTAAATATTTCACTTAATTCAATAAGCTCACATAAATACATACTTGAATAATAATTATTCTCCACATTAATTTAATAAATATAACACATATAATCAAATTAATATACCACAACTTCATCAATTAATTATTTAATCTAATAATTTAATCATCAAAATATTTATTTAATTCAATAAATATTAAAATTAAATTACAAAAATCTCGATCGTCACAGTTACTGTGTCGTGACAATTATTGAATCAATAATACAAAATACTATTCAATTATCACTGTAGCAACTATTGCATCAATAATATGAAAGATTGTGCAATTTTTACTATATCAATTATTGAGTGACTTCTTACATAAGAATCAATAATCAGAGATATCTTTTGTAATACCGCAGAGTCTATCGAAAGTGAACCACCGCAGATTATTGTACTTTTATCACCGGGTATTTCAACAGTTAACGATAAAAGTTTTGCCATTATTTTTTATAAAACAAGTTATTTATGTCGCTTTCTATATCTGATAGTTATTCCGTTATGTGGTCCACCAATGATTGCGCCGTCATACAGATATTCCCCAACCAAACGAATATTTTATTACCACTTACTTACTTTGTAAAATTTGCACATATCACCCATAACTACAACATTATATCAAATCAAAACCTTATTATTCAAAAATAATAATTAGAGAAATTAAATCTTTATTCATAAAAAGTTGGGGTCTTACAACCTCCCCTCCTTATGAAATTTTGTCCTTGAAATTGATGTGCATACCTGGTATGTCGAAGAGGCGAGGATACCTTGTTTTTATTTCAGATTCTAACTCCCAGGTCATTTCCTTAATATCGTGGTTTCTCCATAAAACTTTGACTTGAGGTATAACCTTTGAGCGTAAAATATGTTGCTTTTTATCCAAGATTTTAACAGGTACCTTTTCATACGTTAAATCTTCTGTTATCTCGTCTGGTTCTAATTCAATAATGTGGTTCAGGTCTTTCACATATTTACGTAGCATGGATATGTGAAAAACGTTATGAACACGATACATACTTGACATTAAAGTTAGTCTATAGGCCATAGTTCCTACTCGATCAAGGATTTCAAATGGACCAATAAATCAAGGGTTGAGATTTCCTCTTTTCGTCGATGATTGCTTCTGGAATAACACCTTTTTGCACCTTCTTCATATTCATCAGCTCTGAGTCTGTAGATTGGGAAGCTTTAACTTTATCGATTAAAATCGATTCTACTCGTATATTTGTCATCTTCACGTGGGTCCCTAGAGTCTTTAACTCTATCTCCATCATTTGTAAGTCATAAGAAATGGGTTTTTGTGTTTGATAATATCGCACTCGTACCCGCATATGATCTTCTGCTCAACGCGTCAACTACTACGTTCACTTTTTCAGGATAGTAGAACATGTGCTGAAATAAGTTTCCTCTTGAGTTCTTGGAAGCTCTTCTCACATTCCTCACTCAATCCAAATTTTGTATCTTTACGAGTCAGCTGAGTTAATGGAGTAGCGATTCGAGAAAAACCTTCCACACATCTCCGATAATAACCATCTAAGCCTAGAAAGCTACGTATTTCAATTACTGACTTAGGTTGCTCTCAACTATGACTGTGATAACCCAAATTTTAGGGTAATATTAAAATAAGAATTTAATAAATAAAATTCTTATTAGATAATATGGTGTATTATATAATATTGCATAAGTGGGTATGAACTATGCAATATGTGATGTTTATGCTTAATAAATATATTGGTATTATATATTTATTATATGTAAATAAATTGTAGGGGCAATTTATTAAACAAAATGGGATGTAGAATTAAAATAATTTATAATATTAAATTATTTTAATGTGGTAAATTAGTGACATTAAAAATACTTAGTGTATAACCACCATTTTATTGAAGAAATCATGTATTACATTATTGGATGTAATGTATGTATGTTTTTAATGTAGTAAATATATTATTATATTTATTAAAGTTAAACTATTGAAAACAATTTATAGAAGGGACAAGAAAATAATTTGAATTTCCCGATAAATATTTAAAATAAGAAATTAGAAACTAAAATTTTAATTTATTATATGTGATGTGTATACGTGCAGTATACAAATATTCGTGATGTGACAAATATATGTATATATATGATTAATACGCAAAAAATAAATTGTGAAGATAATTTATATTACGAAACAAAATAATTAGTAAAGTATATAGAAATTATTGTATACTTTTAATAAAGGATATTAAAATAAATTCTAGAATTGAATTATTTTAATAAAGAGAGGATATTATATTAATTGTAATATCTTATTTATTGAATAAATTTCCATTTATATATAAAATAAAATGAAGCACATATATTTTGACATCTGATGTAAATTTTTTTTTTATTACATTTGTATTTAATGAATATTATGGATAATATATAATACTAGATGTGTCCCGTGTCTCTAGCACTGTATGGACGGTGGGATTTATCTCAAACTTTGGTCGGCCCAGATGATTTATTGAGTGAGCGGAAAATTCAAAATCATTTGTATTTTATTAGATAAATGTATAATAAATATTATATAAAAGGGAGCTTAGTTAGTAGAAAAATAAAATGGAGCCGAAAGTGGAGCAAGGGGTCGAGTGTGAGGTGAGAAGATAATAGCACGTGGGTTATTTATTTTTCAAAACCTATCTACTAACTCACCTAGCCTAAATAATCTAACCTAAGATTTTGCTAAGATTTGCAAGATTTTAAAAGGATGCTTGAGAGGGCTTAAGGAAAATTCATTTCGATTTCTCATCTGTACTCCTCATCTGTTTTAAACCATTTCTTTCTATTCTTTATTACTTGCAAACTTCTAGCACAAAGTACTCCTGAATATTACTAAACCACTGAATTACTCCAAGAACCGAAGCCATCAGTAGAAATAAGAGAAGTATTGGTGCAGGGAGCGACTAGAAAGAGGGGAAATATTGCATCAAACATCCTCAATTAAGCTATAAAGGTAATTAATTATCTTTACCATGTTAGTATGAAATTAGTTGGTTTACAAAAGAAAAAAACAAAGATAGTTAGTAATGACTGTGATTGAGAAATGAAGAGTAACAGTTATATGTATGGTTTGTGATCATGTTATTTAGTAAATTTCAGTTGATAGATAGTATGGTTATGTTGAAATTGTATAAAGTAAAAAGTTTTGAAATGAATTAGAAAGCTAGTAAGTAACTAGTTAGTGTATTATGTATACATGTATGGTATATCTTATAAATGGATCCTTGTGGACTGAAGTAGAGCCATGGAGATTAGCGTGGTTGTCTTGAGCAATAAGGTTGGCGAGAATGAGTTGATTACGTAGCCCCAAATCTATAGACAATAGTCCATAATTTAGGCGCATGCTATATGTTTGTAAAAATGCTCAAATGAGCTAAATTGACTAAAAACGCCTAATGTAACGGTGACGAGACATTAGATGAGTCTTATTATGTTAAATAAGACTTATATGTAAAGAAAGTTGGGTTGGATCGAGTCGAGATGAGTTTTGGATGTGAAAATGAAAAGAGGAAAACTAGTTTGACCACTGACCTTGATGCCAATTTCGGGTGTAATATATTTTTCCAAAAAATTCTGGTCTTTTGGGATATTATAGTACACTGAATAAGCTTTCCATAGACTCTGAAACAGACTAATTTTGACTTCAGAACAAAGAGTTATGATCGTTCAAAGTAGTCGCGTCAAAACTGTTTAACCAACTCGGGGCAGTCATCTTGCATGAATTTTCTGGAATTCTGTGTTTTGAATTTGGAAATGGTCAAAGAATGAAAGTTGTAGCATCAGATGTTAGCTTCGCGCGGGCTCAAGAATCGCTCAAAAATATTTTGAAACAAAAAAGTTATGACTGTTTGAGCAAGAGAGGGTACAGTTGGAAAAAAACTGAAAACTATTTCGATAATGCAATTTTAGCCCTCTGTTTAACCTGTCTAGGATGCCCAAATTAGAAGAGTTATGTTTTTTAAAATACTATGATATACCCTTTATAACATGCTAAATTTTTGTTTCCATTGGACTTGTGATTTACAAACTAGAAAATGGAAAAGGAGGCCAGAGAGCAATATGGTTTGGCTGCTGCGACTGGCCTGTTTTGTTTTAGTCCTTTGGGGCAGTTTTGAACATGAATGCAATAAATTGAATTGAAGTTGCTGGGATTTAGTAGGGAGACTAGTTGTGGTTATGAAGAGCAATAAGGGAGGAGATTTTGGGCTAAACTTGTTTAAAAATATATAAACTCTGTTTTTATATGAATTGCATATGAGGTGTTTGATTTAAGGTCTCTTAGAGACTAATAAGCTCAAATTGACATAGGTTTCACATTCAGTTCATGCATTTATATTCCTGGTGTTCAAGCATATTACAAATGCATTATCGCATTTATGTCCTGCTGGTAGCAACATACATACCATAACATACTACACATGTCCTGTACATGTCATTTATTGCACATATATATTGAGTTCCCCTATTCAATTCAATAATTAGTCATAATTTGACATTCATCATTCATACAGCAAATAATGCAGTTCACAGGTATTACATACTTATAAATTAACATAAATCATGCTAACAATTATCTATAGTGTTAGTTCACAGTAGGCACAATATAGATCTAGAAGGGGGGGGGGGGGTTGAATAGATCCTTTTAATTTGAAATAGTTTTCTCTTTTATTTTGTATTGCTAATGATTTAGCATATGACAAACATAAGAATCTTTTCAAGAATATCGGAATAAGTAAAAGATCCCCTCCATTCATATATTCATAATCATACATACATTGTTCTTAGAGTTAATTCAGTGGTAAGCAGTTAATACATACATAGCAATTATAGCAGTTAAGTACAAAATGTAAATGACATAAAGTAAAAGACACAAGGGATTTTAAGTAGTTTAGAGACTCAAGCTCCTATTCCACTCTTCTGCTATCAACTAGCAGGATTTCCACTAAGGAAGGGCAACAACTTGAATCACTAAGATTCCTTCAAGTCCAGTGCCTTGGGACTTGAGTTCACTAAGAACTCTTGAGGCCAGCTGACTTGGAGCTCTCTAGTTCCCTAGAACTCTTCAAGCCCAAAGCAGCTTGGAACTTCATTTAGTCGCCTTGGACAAGGACCCCCTCAGCCTTGGCTTTTTTGATGTGTTGTTTGTTGTTGTTGTTGGTTCTAAGTCGCTAAGATGTCTTTAAGCTTGATCATCTTTTGTACTTAGCGACTTGGTGTGGCCCTCTTTGCATTCTCCTTGAGTATGGACCACATCTTTTTTGGTGCAACCGATCTTTATTCATTCAAATTTCATCTTCATATGATGTCAGCTGTGCACCATCACCATTTTCTAAACCCTTCTTTACTTGATGGCAGACATGGTTTTGCACTTGCTCTGGTTCAGCTTTAGGTTCATGGTGAATCATAGAGTGGCTCTCTGGATCTTCCTTATGTTCTACCACTCTACTGAATGCTATCTTCTTGTCCTTCTCGGCTCTCATCTTAGATGCCAATTGAAGTGGCATTCTCATCTTTGTCGAGTGAAGCTTTAGTCTATTCAAGTCCTTCTTCAAAGCTACTTCACTTTCTCCTTCGTAGTCTCACTATCACTGAGACTTGTTTTATTAAGCTCAGGTGGAACTCGTAGAGTCAACATTAGCATTCTACCAACTCAACGATTCTGCAACATAGCAATCATTAACAACTCTTGATCTTTGAAGCTCTGTTGATTTATACTCCTTCCCAATCTTCCCATTGGAAAGTAGCCGTTGAGAGCTTTTTGATTTGCATTGCAGATCTCGAGTTATTTGGTGTAGACTGCAGATGTGACATGACATCTCCTTTTCTGACTTTCTGACACTGCATTCTACTATTTCACCTACCCTGTCAGAGATGTCACTTTGATGTCTTGGGAAGGTCGACGACTTTATTTCCTCCTTCTGATTTCTTGATCAAAGGTTGTCCTTTTGCATCGATGCTCTCAATAAGCTCTTGTCCGAATATCAACCTTCAGATTGAACCGTTTCCAATGCTTCAATCTTTGGATGACCGAACTCTACGATTCTGATGCATGCTTTCTTGGACCTAATCGTAGTGTCTTATTAACTGTTGCTCATTGACATGTAGAGACAACACTACGATCTTTGAAGAGTGTTCATTGATCTTCAGTGTAGAACACCTTTTCCTTCTATTGTGCAGTGCTTCAACACTTATGTTTGCTTCGACTGCTCTTAGATACTTATGGCTTGACACCTTGCTCTAGCCCCTTCTGAATAACAAGACACTTCATATTTGTGGCGTGTCCAGCTCATTTTCTCCTTGTGATCTCCCGTTCACTTATCATTAATGGACTGACCCAATGCTTAATCACTTTAGCCTTGTTCTTCAGAAGCTGACCAGTATCTCTGTGTACACTCCATCAGTTCTTTCTTTGTTTGGCAAACACTACGATCCTAGTTGCTTCCAAGATCGTTGTCTTCTATTTACTTGACAACTACTGCACTTGCTGACTTTCCTTAGTCAGTTACTGAAGTCTTCTTCTGATCAATTTATGGAGGACTTAATCTTCAATGGCTTCCCAACTCAATTTGAATGCTGATTAGGTTGGTGCTTGGATCTTATGTTAGCTTGCATGCCATTCGTTGAGTGCTCTCTGATTTCCTTCAAATGGAATATATCTTTGCAGTTTAGACCATAGGCTTCATTTCTTTGGATATTCTGGGAGTGCTCATTTGTTGAGAATCATATTTGCTCTACGATTCTGCCTTGACATTGTGAGCACTTCTGTTGAGGTCTTAGTTCTGTACACTACGATTCAGCTTAGGCTGTGCAGACACTACGACTCCGAGATCAGATCTTGACACTCTGCGATTTTTGACTTTGTGCTTGTTGTCTTCATCTGATCTTGCTCGACTACAATCTCTGCCTCAGATATGATCAGTAGACTCTACGACTCAGAGTGTAGTCTACGATTCTTGACTTGTCTTCGACATCAATAGACTCTACGACTCCGAGTGTAGTCTACGATCCTTGACTTGACTTCGACAGATGTTTGGTCGGCTCGTAGGCAGGCTGTCTCTACGATTCTGAACATGACTTCTTCAGCAGACTATGACTCTGAAGAAGTTCTTCTCGATACACTACGATCCTTCCTCGTTTCTCCTGGTAGTCTACGAACTCTGAGATCTACTATCTTGCAAACTACGATTCTTCCTCGATAGCTCCTGAGTTTTCCTTAACTCTCATAACAAACTACGATTTCTGGTGCAGTGCTCGACGATCAGACAAGCCTATCTGTTAAATCATAAGATCAACCTAACAAGCTTGATCTTTCTATGTTTATAGTCCTTGTACATCATTTCTTTTTAAGGACTTTACAAAGCAGTTTTTGCTTATGTAGGATCAACCCAACATATTTGATCAATTCATTCTAAGTCCTTGTACACATGTTTCTATTATCTATCAAAGGACTTTACAGCTTTTCTTATTGCAAGCATACTTGCATATTCATTCATATATATATATATATATATATATATATATATATATATATATCATAATCAAATCATATGTAATAGGAATAACATTCACATGCTTATTCCTGACAATCTTCCCCTATTTGATTATGACAAAAATAATAAGTGCATATCCATGTTATGAATGAATCTTATATACAGTGAGCAACTGTATTTCTAAAACAGATAATCATGAATATTATTTATAATAATATGGAATTTAATACACTATGACATTTTACATCCTGGATCCAGAACATACCTAACTAGTTAGAGATGTACCTATTTGGCTCCATGTATGTTTCCAGGATGTCTGTTAATCAGCTACTCATCAGCTTGCTCTTCTTGCTCCTGTTCCCCCTGCGATGATGACTTTCTGTTTTTGCTCTGCGCCCCTTCAGACTCATGATCTTCTTTTTTAATTTACTCCCCCTCAAACTCTGCGTTCATATGATCATCATCTTTTGGCTCCCCCTTAGATGATGATACTGCTTCTGCCGCTGCTGTCTTCTTCTTTGCCTTTCTCTTGGTCTTCTTATCTTTACTTCTTCTGCTCTCCTTGCTCTTCCTTGAATGCCTCTTTCTATGCCTCTTTTTCTCCCCCCTTTTTGTCATTAATCACTTGAGAAAGCTGCTCCATATTATACATTAGTTGCTCCATCAGGTAAAAGGAGTTACCAACTTCAATCTTGAGTTCTTATTGGCTCAGCTCAAGTTGTAGAGAGAAAGACTGATTCATGTTATAAATCTTGTCAGAGAGGACTTGGATTTGCTCTTCATTGGCCTTCTGTGCTCGTAGAGCTTCTGCCTTCTGTTCGTTGATGGCCTTTAGATAGATTTGATCTCTCTCTTTGATTTTGAGAGATACATCAGCCATAGTGGTTTGAAGTCTTTTTTGAACTAAATTATCTCCTACTGCTGTCAACATCTTTGACTCTTCATTGATTAGAGATATCTTCTCAACCAGCTCATCAGAATTCTTTCTCCATAGGAATTTGGTCATGGTTGGGCAGGCTTTTGTTGAACACCGGATTGGATTCTACGATTTTCATCCTTAGACAGATTTTCGAAAGTAGTGAGAATCTGAAAAATCGGTGAGTGTCAATCGCTGTTGGAGGATGAAGGAATGTCAGACAACAGTGCTTGGGCTGATGGATGCTTCTCATTTTGGACTTGATCAATATCAGTGGTAGAGTGAACATACTCTACGATCATCTCCTTGTCCATAATCCTTCTGCCATCAGAGTCCACTCTACAATCATAAGGAATGGAATGATTTCCAGCATGTCGGTAGACTTTGTAGTGGGGCTGGTCTTTGATCATCATTGTTGCAAATCTCTTCACCCTTGGGAAGTTCTGGGCCACCAGCTCCAGGCTTGGAAACTGAGAGTAGCACTAGCTAAAGTAACTTCCATCTCTTTCAGTATGTGCCTTTAACCAAGGCATCCATTGGAAAAACCATCTCATCAATAGATCATCAGGATTGTAGAGGATAGTTATGCAGTCTAACTCCATGTTGTTCAAATTTTTAAATACCTCAAATGTAGTCATCCTCACCACCTTGAGCTGTTCATTTCCATAGTTTACCCATCGTTCTGGAGGTACTTTTGGTGGTTCATCAGTGACTTCCACTACTATTCTTATGCTAATCCTTGCTGGAGAGAGAACATGATAGTATTCTAGTTCCTCTAATTCTTGATTTGCATATTCAAAATCTTTCTCCATTTCTTCTCTTTCTGAACTTGAATCATTCTGACTTTTTTCATCAGATTCATCAGTAAATCCTTCTAGTTGATCATTACCAGAACCTTATTCAGCATCTTCTTCCTTTGATTCAAATTCATCATCACTTACTTCAATGATTGCAGTAGAGTTTCCACCATGCTTCTTTGGGACAAATTTAGCAAGTAGTCTGTAGCTCTTTCTTCTCCTTGGAGGTTCAGCTATAGGAGAGACAAACTTTTATTCCTCTTCAGACTCTGAGGCCTTAGACTCATCAGGTAACCTTCCTTGATGTTCAGCATTTGCAGGGGCAGGTCCTTCTTCTTCGGACTCAACATCATTTGACCCATTATGTGTGCTAGTTGGAGCATTTGCACTTGGAGATGCAATTGGGTCATCTTGTAGCTTTTCTTCATCATCAGAGTGAATGCTCTGAGAGTTAGCCATAGGGCTTTCATATTCTACTTCATCAACAAGGTTTGCATTTTCTTTAATGAATCCAGCTTCACCTTCATCGCTGGACTTGATCTTTGAGGATTTAACATTAGAGCTTTCAGTTCCCATTCCCATCTTTTGACTCTACGTCCACTTCTTTGTCAGATGGAATTTCTTAGGGAACTGGGGCTGGCTTGTTTACCACCTTAGCTTTCTTTCTGGATGGCCCTTCAAGTAATCTGTTACTTCTCCTCTTAGTTGTTTCTGCAGTTGAGACACCTTCTTCTTCTGCTTCCTTGTGGTCAGTTGAGAGGCTTCTTGGTGGAGCCTCTATTTTCTTCACACCCTTGGACTTCTTCCTTGATGGTGTGGCTGCCACTGGTACAGAGTCACCAGATTCAGAGCTTTCCACCTCTTGTGCATTTCTCTTATTCGCAGAGTCCTTTCTGCTGCTCCCAGTTGTTGTTTGCCTCCTATTTTCCTTTGGGTTTTTCTTCAAGTTCACAAACAGTTGTGGAGACATACCTTTGTGAACATTTAGAGGCTCTCCCTCATCATCCTTGATCTTGCCTCCCAGCTTTTTTCATCCCAATACTCAGCAGTCTTCCATGAAAAACCTTTGTGAGGGGTTTTTCTGTAGACTTCTTCAACTCAGCCTTTTCCACCCATTTGGAGATTTGATCGAACAAGATGTAGACACTCAAAATTTTCTGCACACCTGTTACTGACATTGTAGGAGGGCAGATTCGTCTTTCAGAGATAACCCTGGAAGACAACTCATATCCAGCCTAGATACTACCAGAAGTTCAGTCTCAACCCCAGAACACACACCCGGAGTATCCGTTCCAACCTCGGAGATAACCCCGAGGCATGCAGTTCCAATACCAGAAATTCCACCAGAGAAGGCCGATTCATCTTGGAGATAACCCCGAGATATTCAGTCTCAGTCCCAACACTGGGAGTAGCAGTTACCAACCTTGGAGATAACCCTAAGGAGTGCAGTTGCAGTTTTGGAGATAACCCCGGAAATGCTTGTTTCAAATGCATGCAATCAGCTTCAACCTCAGCACTCACACCGAGGCACTCAGTACAAGACCAGGAGATAACACCTAGAAGACAGGCACACCTCAGAGATGACACTGAGGACCCTCAATACTTGCATCAGTCCAATCTCAGAGATAACCTTGAGCAACGTCTGCTTTATCAGCCCAAACCAAAGATAACCCTGGTGAGGGGCAAAGTCATCATTTTTTCACCTTGACGCCACACCGTACTGTCTCAACATTTCATACATACATTTCTACGCAACAATGTCCCACAAGAACCAATGAAGTCCAATCCCGAGTGACTATTGCGCAGGACAACAGATAGAATTTGAAGCTTGAAGACTGGAGGGCATGATCCCATTTTCCTAACTTCGTACAACTTCTAATCCCATGTCATTGCATAAATCTCAACAACGACGGTCCGAAATAGGTCTTACATACCTCAGTCGGATGCCCTGATTGCAATTTTAAAAGTTTGAGCAAACATTACAGTGCATGCATGCACGTACTTCGAGACGGCGGGACCCACGGAGCCCGGGGCACCCCGAGCAGCAGCAGGTACATCTGCGGCTAGCCCCCTCTATAAATAGAGGGCTTGGGGTGGCCATTTAAAAGAGAAAAAAGGCGAGGAAGCCCTGTCAAATTTTCTCTGTACTCACCCTAAACTAAGTGCTTTCTAATTTTAAACACTTATAAGCTCACATATAGCTACTCTTTTGTACCGGTGGGAACCGAGTGTTCATCCACTTCAAGTTATAGAAGTCTTCTTTGGCAGCCCACTGTAAGTCTTCTTACACACTTTAAAGCCTTTCTCTTCATCTTTGCATACACCATTCTTCACGTTGAGAGTCGTGTTGCGTGTGTTTGCCTGGACTTCGGTCCGTGGTTTCATTTCAATTTGTATATACATATATATACTTATATATATATATATATTTATGTATGGACTAACATTATCGAGTTATGCCTCGATTGAGCCTAGACTTACGTCTGGAGCGTTTATTTGCTTTTGTATATATATATATATATATATATATATATATATATATATATATATACATACATTTCGTCCCGCCTGGAGTTTACTTCGTGGCGGTTGATCGATTTTACAGCTTTCTTTACATTTCGTCACGCCTGGAGTATACTTCGTGGCGGTTGATGGCTTTTATAGCTTTATTTACATTTCTGATCCCCCATGGAGGTGTTTTGTGGTGGTTGGTCATGCCTATATATATATATATTTACAGCTTTTATATATATATATATATATATATATATATATATATCTACTTACTGCTTTCATATAAATTGCGGCATCATGTAAGCCTAGGAATCATGTGATCATGATTGATCTCATGAATCTAGATTTGGTTCCGTGATGGACATTTTTTAGTATGTGGCGACTTGTAAATTTATTCACGGTGTTTGGATTTCCTCAGATGGTTTTCATGCCCATGAGGAGTTCGGCACCGCTTTGTACATTATTTTCTCGAAGCTTCGCATCTCGAAAATAAAAGCAATCAAGTTGGACATTTTAATAAAATGGAAGTGTAAAAGGTCTCAATTACTATTGAGCACAAGGGTTTGAAAAACCTCTTTTAAAAATCAATGCAATATCTTGCTTAAAACTGAATTTTTACACAAATTCAAACCCTGTGTATATCGGTGCGAACGAGGCCTTGCACTACTTCCAAATAACAACACATTGACCCCCCCACACATTCATATAACAGTTTCTTGAAAAGTGGCGGTCACCGTGGTAACACAGATGTCGGGGGGGTGCCTAACACCTTCCCTTCGCATAAGCAAGTCCCCAGACCCTAACGAATCTCAGTTCCACAGACCTGTTTAGCAGTGTCACATCACTGGGTCAATGTGCAAACTTTTTCTCGGTTGTGTTGGTACAACCATATAAAAAACCAACTGGCGACTGTTAACAGTTCATCGTCGACATTATACATTTCCGACCTTTTTCACTTATTTTTTCAAACAAATCTCACCTAACATGAGAACACTAAAGAACAAGAAACGAAAAGGGACAAATAAAAATCCCGACATCGACAGGTGGCGACTTTGCTGGGGACACCAGTAAGAGGACTTAAGCCGCTATTACAAACTTTTCAAAACTATTATATGCATGTGTGTGGATGTTGCATTTACATTTGATAAATGTGTACAAATGCATTTTTTACTTCACTGCAATATATCTATCTGTGATATTAGTGATTCGCACATGTCATCATTTCCATAAAAGGTGAGACACGTTGTATGTGAATGTATGTTGTGTGGTTCCTCCATTAGGAGGCTATCTTGTCGGTGTTTGATTTCTGGACTCGTAGGAAGACTAATTCCAACGAGGCTCAGGAAAGGCACCACCCAAATTCGCTCCAGTTGAAAGACCGGATTAACTTCCCGTTGAGTAAATTGCGATGATTTGGGAACCTTCATGCCAAAAAGCCGCGAAAGTAACCTAAGATAGGTTAGCCTCTGATAAACCAAACGCGGAGGAAAGTCTCTTCATGCTTTCTCATTTCAAATTACTCATAAATTCAAGTACTTGTAATTTCATTCCATATTCATCTCCATATAATGAGAAATATGAAGAAATATGTACATATTAAAATTAACATGCTATCATATATTACAAACAGCTAACATCCGTTTAGCAGGATAATATTCCTAAAATGGACACATCACATAGCATGTAAACTTTTACACATTCCCTAAGACTAAACTATGCAAGTCTTTCACAAGGAAACAATCGGACCTACTACCCGGTCAAAGTCTAAAAAGGCCGCGAGCCTAAAGTTAATTATGTCGTCATCAGACCAGACTGACCTTAATCCAGTCTCTCGCAAAGAATTTGACGGATTAAGTAAACAAATCACAGATTTGAGGATACCCGTATATGCTGAATCCTTTACACAAGGAGGAACCCAAGGTCCTGATAAAGCTATTACAGTACCTGAATTTCAGTTGGATACGACCAACAAAATTCTTGATACCACCCATCTCAAAGGAGATCGAGACACCGGTGACATCAGGAAGAAAGTCCTTCAAATAGAAGAAACCCTTCGTGCTATCAAAGGAATTGGAGCACACGGGAGTGTCCCATATGCTGACCTTTGTATATTCCCTGGGGTTCATTATCCAGAGAAGTTTAAAACTCTCGACTTGAAAAAATACGATGGGTTAGGAGATCCTTACACACATTTGAAGGTGTTCATTGGAGAACTTGGATCTTATGTAGAGGACGAGAAGCTCAGAATGCATTTGTTTACAGAAGAAGAGTCGATTGAGAGGCTTGGATTCGTGGTATACCTGATTAGACAACTCAAAGATCCATAGTTGGGAAGAGCTAGCTCACGCCTTCCTCACACAATACAGCTTCCAGTCTCATATGGCTCCTAACCGGTACCAGATTACCAAGGTCAAGAAACAGTCTAATGAGTCTTTCAGAGAGTATTCTCAAAGGTGGAGGCGCCTTGCTGCTCAAGTTATCCCTTCCATGACAGAATTAGAAATGGCCATGACCTTCATAGACATACAAGAAGCTCCTTTATATGAAAGAGTATTAGCTGGCATTGGTAAACCATTTTCTGAAATGATTAAACACGGGGAGATGCCTGAGATGGGATTGAAGTCAGGAAAGATTCAAGACCTAGCTACCCTTAAAGCTGTTGCTGAACACATCCAATCCAGAACTTATGGAAACAACCCCCAAAGGGTCCATAAAAAGAAAGAGGAGGATGTTTCCTTGATACTACAAGGTCAAAAAGGAATTCCGAATATGCCTATCCAGAGGAGAAATTACACTCCCTTTCAAGCACAGTCTTCAAACCCTCTATTGCCTAAAGGTGGAGAAGTCAAACTCCCTCGAGTGTTCACACCTAGGGGATTCACTTGAGAACATTCTCATTCTTCTGATGACTCAGAAGAAAATTACGCATCTTCTTCCACTAGCCAACCCTAATGGGAGGGGTTTCAATGCTGCTCGAAAATGTGTTTATCATGTCGGGGAAGCTGGACATGATACTCAAGATTGTTGGGCCTTGAAACATAAGATCCAAGATTTGACAGACAACGGTGAGATCGTGGTCACCAAACCAGATCAACCTCACGTGCAAGACAACCATCTTCCTCAACACAAAGAGAAAGAGGTCAACATGATTAATTGGAGCAATGGACAGAGTTCTAGTTTTAACGGTGAATCTTCCCAGACCATCAAAGACGGTGTTGACAAATGGGATTGTCCAAAGTTCCAATTTGTGATGGAACGAAAGATGAAAGCTTTGTTTAAGCAGATTGAGCAATTTGCAGAATTGGTGACCTATCAGCATCAAGTCACACGCCAATCAGTCAGCCAGGAGCATGCTAGTCTCTTCCCTCTTGTTATGAATACTCCTTCGTCGCCTTCAGAAAATGAAACACTAGAGGACAAAGTGACAAGGAGAGCAAATGCCAAAGCTCATCGGGACTTTGCCAATAGAAGGGGATTTACATACCTGGGCCAACCTATGGAGGAAAGTCTTCAGATGCTAATCAATGAAGGAAGGATCACTTCCCTTCTACCTCTAATTAATTCCTGGTCCGGACGATTTAATTCTAATGGAGTATGTCAATATCACTCCCATTCTCACGGTCACAGCACAGAAGAATGCTGGGCACTCCGTCACCTTATTCAGAATCTAATTGACAGCGGTGTCCTGCAACTGGCAGACGACGATACTGTGTTATTTGAAAGTGAAAATACATGTCCTACTAAATGGAAAGGGACTTGTAGTAGTTATATCCGTTGAGGCTGATGGGACTGTCAAACCATTCACAATGCAAGCAATTCAACTCAGAGGAATTGACAATCCTTTAAAAGTGGCTGCTCCAGAGCAAATCAACTTACCATTCAGACCATAATATCATGTTATCAACTTACAGAAAGTTCCATGGAATTACGGAGAAGCTGAAAGATCCACCTATCATACAACTACTGCAGTGTTGAAGGAAAGTCCACTGTATATTCCCCAACGGTTGATGAAGGCTACCATCAAATCAAAGGGGAAAGTTCCCATGGAGAAAATTAAAAAGTTCCTCCGCATTATGGGTCATAATGAAGCCAAGGTGGTTTTAAGCTTAAGGGAAGCTCCACAATAAATTTCAAAACTGGACTTGGTTTTAACTTCCGAGGATCAGTTAATGTGGAAATCTTTCAACATTTGGTTGATCACATTTTTAACAACAATGTGATATCCTTCACTGATGATGACATACTGCCCGAAGGGACCGGTCATTGTAAGCCATTGCACATTGCAGTTTTGTCCTCTGGATACATGCTAGCTGGAGTTTTGATAGATAGAGGTTCGTCTCTGAATATCTGTCCTTATGCTACTTTGCTGAAGATGAACGTCAATCTCAAACGGATCTGAATCATCCATATGATTATTAAAGCTTTTGATGGAGCCCACCAGAATTCAGTCGGAGAGATTGAACTACCAATTAAGATTGGTCCCCATACATTCTGCGTATCTTTTCACGTGCTCAATATAAATTTAGGATACAACCTGCTCTTGGGAAGACCGTGGATTCATATGGCTGGGCCCGTCCCCTCCACTCTTAATCAGCAACTGAAGTTCATCATTAATGACAGCCTAGTCACAATCAACATTGAACTGGAATGTCCTCAACATGGTGACATACCATTCATCAATGTCAATTCAGATGTTGAGCTGGTCAATTTTCATGCCTTGTTAGTGAGTAACACTCAATACCATTCTATTGGAACGTCATTTCCCGTACCCAAGATTTCTGCCGAAGTGATGGCAACTACTCAAGAGATGACGTCATTGGGTCATCAGCTGGGACAAGGGCTGGGTAAAGATCATCAGGGTATTAAGCACCCGATTCAAGTAATCAGTCAAACTGGGAAAACTGGACTGGGCTATTCTACTAGTTCGAGTCACAGGAATCCACATAAGCATAAGCAGATTCCTCCAGCTTCAATTACACGACGATTGTCTCCAATTGCAAATCCTGAGTCCGCACAACCTCCTTTAAAGGTGTCAGCCAACGTAATGGCTATGTTATTTCCCAGGCTGATACCGGTAAAGGAGAAAGAAGTCTTTGTTCCAGATCCCGCAGTGGAAGAAGAGGAACAAAAAATTAAATAAGACATCGTCAGAATGATGTCAGGCATACGCATCATTGTCCATGATGAACATACAAATAGATACAACCTAGACGATGATTGCCCAGACATAATCATCATTCGGGAAAAAGAGGATGATGACAACCCCTCCATCACTGCAGTCCACTAGGACTTTGCCCTAGACAATTGGAGAATCACTCCTTGCATTGGTCGACGAGGGTAAAACGGGCAGGAACTCTTTCTGCCATATAGATATCATAATTGCTTACTTTTCTGTATAGTAATAGCACTACTATAAAACAGTAAATAGACAACGCGAAAAAACGTTGTGGTTAAGGGTGTTATCTATTTGACACCCTTACACAACGTTTTTAAAACGTTGTAGTTAAGCACAATACACAACGTTTTTTAGGGAAAAGCGTTGTAGATTTGTTTTTCAAAAATTAGCAGATGCTTAAAAACGTTGTAGAAGGTATGATTCCACAACGTTTTTTGGATAAAAATGTTGTTGTTTAGTATATCAGACAACGTTTTTTAAATGTTGTAGATAAAGAAAAAAAAGAAGAAAAAAAGGATGTGATTCACCTATATTACCAATGCACCTGCAATATGCTAAATGCCATGATATATAGCCAAAATGTATCAACCATTCAAAATACATCCCAATAATACCATTCGTTTACAGTTTCAAATTACTACATCCACAAAATATATACCAAACTATCTATATATACATCTCAAATTCACTTTTTAATCCACAAAATAAACCAAACTATATGACTGTAACAAGACACGTAAAAGCTTTCCACAATAATCAACTACCATTGGGGCGCTTCACCCCCACATGCACGATCGCACACCCTGTTGTTGAAGTCGTTGTCTCAACCGCAAATTGTTATTCTTTCTTGCTACATAAATGGGCTGGCCAGACTTTGGTGGCATAGATCGCAACAATTGTTGTTTGTTGTTGCCTCGATCCTATTTCTTTGAATTAAAGCAATAAAGAGAATAAAATCCAAAGTACCATGAGAATTGATCACAAATTTATCTGGAATCTTATGGAACTACAGATCTCTACACGAAGTCTCTCCCTTTCTATTTTTGGATTTTTTATGCCATACACAAAAAGTAAACATGGAAATACGGTACGCACACTCATTTGTATGGTCACCAACGAGGTTTACATGAGCGAGACAAATCAATGCCTTCACCATGCCTCGGATAATAATTTGTGAAGCATGAAAATGAACGTGACATGGACATGCCAACATCATGAATCTTATATAAGTAGTTAAAACTACTTTCTATAACAGTTAAATCTAATATATTAGGACAATAAGTAAAATATTCGCTTCATGAATAGTAATATGAAAGTTACCATATCAATTTTATTTCAATATGGATAATCATATATGCATAACTAATATATATCGAACAATTTGTTAAAATAACTTTTACCTTTACACCAGCATCCGTGCATAGTTTTACTACATCTTTTACACCTGGGCGATAAGGATCCTGCCCATGGATCACATATTTTAATTAATAAGATACTAACGACATTTGATGGAGAAAAAATGTAATTGAAAATACAATGTGACACCCCCAAATCCTGATACTTCATTTTCTCAAGATTTGGTGTTCACTTAATCAAAACATTCATTTATAACTACCCAATTATAATAAAATTGAATAATAAAACCTGCCCATACAGGATTAAATTTAAATAAAAATCTCCCAGGTTATCTAACCTTTAACAACAATCATTCAAATGCGAAAATTAAATAAACTTCATTACAATCTTTAAACCAAAGTCTGATAGTAAAACTATCAAATATATTACAAGTCTTCAGTACTTGTTCATCTTTCCTTTTCCCTTACTGGTGCTAGGTACGTCACTAGTTTCAACTTTAGCTGTAAGAAATTTTACAAGCAAGAGTGAGCAAACAAGGCCCACTTGAAATAACAATAAGTAAATCTTTAAACTTTTACATCAATTGCCAATATTAGGCTCAATAGAACTGAACAATATATTCTATTAGCTTTCTGAAAATTATAACATTCACTGAGGGTCTAATAACTACGAATCATGTCCACAGTTATAAGTAATCTTTCAACTTTAACTTTAACAGTCATAAGACTATAAGGACTCCAATGCTTTGGGGGATCAACCTTCGCATAAATGTATTGTGCACAATCATTTCAATATTTGGCGTAAACCTCTATTAAAAGAGTTGTTCATCTCAGTATTTAGAGTACAAGTCCGTACCAAAGGAAGTTTGGTTTGGATAAGCTTTCAAGAAAATTTGGAATTTAACGAACATCAACTAAGGAGTAGTTGAATAAGACCAATAACACTATACTATAGAATAATGCATTGATTGAATCAATTATAGTAAACTAAAGTCATGCATTAGGAATAATCTAATAGCATACAATTTGAATAACTATAGCATACCTTGCTTGAACAACACTAAGCCAAGGTTAATTAGAATTGAATAATAAGCATGCATATCATATAAAGTTGTGCATGCTAAACCACAAGTTAAATACAAGAATAACTTGCTCCAAATAACTTACATCATTATATTGTAATCGAATTGAAAAGCAATGAATTAAATTAACAAGATAATAGATTAGAAAACTTGTATCGTCATGAGTAACTAGATATAAATGACTTACTCAATAATAGGCAATCTAGCTCTCACGAAAGTGTAGAAGTAGCAACTTACAACAATTGTAATTGAATTTGAAAACAATAATGTACCAAATGAAATTAAACTCGCATACAATGAAGTTTTGAGTTAGAGAACTTCATGTGATTATAAAAATAGAGTTAGAAAACTTGCCTTTAGCACAAGCTAAACCTTACAACTTGAATCAATACCCTATACATATGTCATATTGACATAGTTAGTCATTACCAACATTGTATATTTATATAAACAAATATATACATCATATAGGTTAAATTACCCTTTCAAATAATCAACTATGTTAAAAATAGGTAACACTTGATAGCATGTTCATTCATAGCTTAATACTACTGAAATCATCATTTAACATTCATATTATTAACACATAACATTTATTTTCAGAATTTGTATACTAAAACAAAACTGTCAGAACATTACGCTTAACTTTCATGGCATGCTTCCACGACTACATGTGAAGTCGGCGTTGTACGTGGTGATGATGACTATGCATACGGTGAATACATTACTGTTGCTACCGTATTTGCATGATGATGACCAATGCTGGCGCCACTAACGTCTTCTTAGCCGCCGCATAGTGACGCTAAACTTCAATATCGTGATGACTTCCGGCGAATAAGATAAGAAAAAGCCAATTTGGCCTAAAAGCTCGAATCTAATAGACTAATTAACATGTAATACACATATAGACTTCATATAAACATATTGTGAAGACTTCTAACATGTTTCTACTCATAAAATTACATAAACATCAAATGTACAACACCCAATTTCAATGTTTTTGGCAAAAACTCAATTTTTGATGTTTTCAATGAAAATCAACCCTATGATTTTGTTTTTCAACCAAAACAGTAAATTCAAAACACCATAGTTATGATTATACATACCCTATCAATTCCAATAATCAATTTATATATTTTAACAATTAATCAAACCTTAATTTCTATTTTAAATTAAGCCATATTTATATATATTTTTCATATGAACACTCTGTAATATATTTTCTTCCACAAAACACATACACACATAAAGTAATTGATTATAATCATACATAAACTCATGAAATAACCTTATAATCAATAATCATACAAAACTATATACATAACAACAATTTATTTTTTATAAAAATTTCACAGAGAACTTTTTGGGAAGAGGAAAACTAAACTTTTAAAGAAAAAGGTTAAGCTCCTACCTTTGATTAAGAAGATGATGGCTACTTTTGATTATCAATTTCTTTTCTCCAATTCCTTTCTCAAACCTGTTAGAATTTCTCTCAAATTCTCTCTAGTTTTCTTCTTCTTCTTCTCTTTTTTTTTTCCTTCAACTGAGTCTTTCTTCCTAACTCTAACTACATAGAATAATATAACGTATATAGTAATAATAGATATATTTAGTATAGGATTTTAACTGACATCAGTTATATTATTTTGAAAATCAAAAGCTATAAGGCTTGTTTGACTAGCTAACTAAAAATAACTCTTTAATCCTTACACCTTGTTTAGTAAACTGAATTAAAACAAATGGATTAAATCCTTATACCTTGTTTGATAAAACACTATTAGATTAAAGACTTAATATACATTAAGACTTGTTTGGCCAAAACTAAATTAAAGTCCTTTAATTTATTTTAATAACTCTTTTATAGCAAGGTTATTAGTCACACTTTTATTTAAATTAAATAATCAATTAAAACATTAATCTATTAAATTACTTTAGCACATAATTTAATATCACATAACTATAATTTCTTTTATAATTGTAATTTTATTCGACCAACTAATATTTTAAATTACAATTTCTCATTTAAAATATTATAATTTATTTAAATCACTATAAGCTCTCTAACTTACTTATTAAATTAAATTGGTATATAATCTCATAACAATTAATTTTCTTAGCTCCTTAATTATTTATTCAACAAATAATTAACTAAATTACATCAACTCAAATTGTCATTAAATACTTATATAATTCAATAAATATTTAATATTGCAAGTAAATATTTAATATATATTATTTAATTATTTATTAAATAAATAATTAACTAAACCACATCAACTCAAATTGAACAATTATTTATTCAACAAATAATCATATCCATTAAATACTTATATAAATCAATAAATATTTAATATTACACTTTAAAATTCTGGAATGTTATATACAATCCTCAGAAAATTAAGAAAGGCAATTGCTAATGGCGTACGAATTTTATCAAGGTATAGCAGCAATTTATCTAACACTAGCAATAATAAGAAACTAGAAACACAAGTTACAGTCAGATGCTACTCCCAGACTGATAAAAGTGGAGAAAAAAGAATGCAAAATGACAATCACATAGTATCAGCTCATAAATTATACATTTATACCAACAATAGCAAGCAACACAAGGTCATCTTCAGGTAAAACCCATTGTGTTAGCTGCTAATATATGTTAGTTGCATTAGGTATAATCCAAACACACTAATATTCTGATGGTATTAGTGTATGGTATTAGTTGCACGTAAAAGACTTTTGCGTTAATTTTTATGATTAATTTTCACTCTATAAATCTTAATAATATACGATAATAGACAGATGGAAGAATGAGAGGTCAAGTTTACTAGGCAAAAAATCTGGTACATTTTCACAAGGAGAAAGTACTATAAAACTTAAAATTTTCATAAGCGAGGGTTTTCAAGTTAAAATCGACTCGACAAAACTTTTTAATACCTTCCCCAATATTTCACCTACATTTTCACAAAAATAAAAGGAAATAGAAAAGATTGCCAGAGTACACCATTACATCTGCTACAAACATCCAATGATCAACAAAAGAAATTGATGTCAAGAATCTCAAAGATATTGTAAACTAGCTCTAGAAAACATACAATTTCTAACTTAGTACGTTTGTTTCCAAGTTCTGTACAAGTATGACTATTGTTCATGTGTGCGCACGATAGATTTTAAACGAAGATATAGAAGAATGAGAAAAAGATGCAAGCCTTACCGAATTTGTAGTACTATCATCTTTCAGGATGGCGGTAAGCATTTTCATAGTAGATGAACACTTTGGATCCCCGGCAGCAAGGCAGAGAACAACCACACATTGAGCTATGGAAAACAGAGCCTGTTTTGCAACACCACTTAACTAGGAAGATGGTTTAGCAGTTGAAAGAAGAGAATCTAGAAGAGCATCAAAGCTGGTGAGTATCAAAACTGGTGTTTGCTGAGTAAACAAGAGCAGCAAAAAAGCGTTGTAGAGCCTGCAATATCCGGTGATGTTTATAAACATATGCATACATCAAAATTTCAATGTTGATCGGGGAATGAGGTATTACCAAGAGAGCTTGTCCCTGGAGCAAAGAGCTTCTTACTAAAGTTAGTGCTTGTGGGAGAACTTTGTTTCTGACAGTAACGCCAACATTTGGTGTTGACCTTCTGTCAGCCATCAAGGTGGAGCAGAGCTCCAAGGCAAGAGCAGCCATATGCAAGTCTGAATCGCTAAGATGCAAATAAAAAAAATACATTACGATTAGAAGATATTCAAGTAATCCAAAGTAGATTATAAACATGCAAGACTTGCAAGAAACAAAAGAATTCAGTAACAGGTAAACATGCAAAAGATATATACTAGTAAATAGAAGAGAGCAGTAGGGTAGGGAAAACCTAATCAAAGTTGAAAGTTCCACAATGATAACTTCATAAGCAGCTGAACCAATTTTTTCACCATAAGCAACAATCAAGGTATTTAGTGTCCCAAGTGTCGTCTGTCTCAAAGCTCGATTCACCTAGTCTCCGAGTAAAGCAAACCAGATCAAAACTATTTTTATCAAAAAAATGATCTAGTTATAGAACAACAATTTCTTGAGAGATTTAAATATTAAAAGAATGTTAGCTACTCATACCTTCCTTAAGAATGCAGTTAGCTCTGCAATAACATGTTCTAAAACACATGATAGGTCTAGGTGCAGTTGTGAAGCAGCAATCACAGAAAATGCCTGGAAACAAGCTCAAAATTCTAGCAATGTCTAGGTGCAGTTGTGAATTTACAGCCAAGTTCATACCCTGAAACATCTTCTGAAGCAGACGTACTAGCAATGTCTTGTTCCATTAATGCAAAAGCAGAGGCTACAAATCAGGAACTTCTCTGAGGCAATTTAACAAACAGGATAAACCGATTCAGATAAGAGAATAAAACCTAAAAGTGTAGAAGACCTAAGAGAATAAAACCTAAAAGTGTAGAAGACCTAACCTGATTCAGAGTAAAAGTTCCAGTTTTATCGCTGCAGATTGTCGTTGCAGAACCCATAGTTTCACAAGTTGAAAGTCTACGCACCTGCACAGTAGTTGCTGTTAACTTCAACTCACAAATTTGGGGATTTATATAACAACTAAAATAGGAATACCTTCTTCTCCTGTTCGATTTGGGGATTTTGTGCAGTACAGATGAGTACTGGAAGAAGGAGAATTGTTTACGTAGCGTAAAAATCAAGCAGAGTAGCATAATATAATTGAAGGAGGAGCGATAGAAAGAATAATTTCCATACCTTGTGAGCTAGATGGTGAAAGGCGTACAACAAGCACTCAATAAACTCCTTTCCTTGCTTAGAAAGACCTAATTGCGTAAGGATCGAACTTGTACTGGCAAACGGACCGAAAGAGAGCAGAGAAAGGAACTTCAAAGGGGAGGAATAACTAGGGTTTTGGTTTTGTGAGCGAAACAGAGCAGAGAGAGAGAGAGTAGATCTACACGAAGGAAACCGAAGCTCTGCACTGACGAGCCTTGGACGGAAAAAGATGGAATGTTTTAATTTTAAGTGTTCAGTTCATGCTCTGTGTTTTTCTTGATAGACAACGTTTTTTAAAAAAAGCGTTATCTAATTAAAACCAAAAAAATGTCCTTTTAAATAAATAATGTTTTTGCATATATATCTACAACGTTTTTTTTAAAAACGTTGTAAAAAAAATACCACAACATTTTTATAAAAAATATTGTGGTTTAAGTGTTGCCTATTAGGTACTTTGTACTGGTGTAGCAGTTGTTTTGTCAGTACATGCTAACACTTTGTATGATTAAACAATTTCATATATACTAAGTGAAAGCATATTTTGTTTCAGGACTCTGAACTTAGATGTGCATGTACTTGCTGATAAGATGCCTCTTCTCCACAAGGATTGTAACTTTGATGAAAAGTTGGACTCAGACTTAATGGAGATACAAGAGGGCATTGAGGTGCCTCCGGAGATCAAAGAATGGATCAAAGACAAACTTAAACCCAACCTTGATTAAACCACTTCTTTCAATCTCAGAACCTTAGAAAGCCCTAAGTTAATCCAGATTGGTTCAGACCTTACTCCAAACCAGAGGAATGACATGGTTATGCTACTAACCCAATTACATGATGTGTTACATGGTCTCATGAAGACATGGTGGGTTTGTCCACTGACATTGTTCTTCATCGCCTTCCCATTAAAGAGGGATTCAAGCCAGTTAAGCAGAAGCTCAGACGATTGAAACCTGAGTGGAGTTTAAAGGTGAAAGAAGAAATTGTGAAACAATTTCAAGCTGGTATTATCATGGTGTCCACATATCCTGAGTGGATATCCAACATATTTCCCGTACCTAAACCTGGAGGAAAGGTGTGAGTTTTCTTGGATTACCGGGATCTGAACAAAGTTTTCCTTAAAGATAGCTTTCCCGTGCCGTTTATCCACATTCTCATTGACAATACTCCTCAATACGGCATGTACTCCTTTGTTGATTGCTTTGCGGGGTACCATCAGATCATGGTTGCTGAGGAGGATCGTGAGAAAACTGCTTTCATCACGCCTTGGGGAACCTTTTGCTATAGACGGTTGTCATTCGGCCTCATCAATGCTGGAGCCACCTATTAGAGGGCTATGATGGCTCTCTTCCACAAATTAATGCACAAAGAGTTAAGAACTACGTGGATGACATCATTGTCAAGTCCCGAAGGGAGAAGGACCACTTAGACCATCTCAGAAAGCTCTTCAACATGTTGCGTAAGTACAACTTGAAGTTGAATCCAGCCAAGTGCGCCTTTGGCGTTAAATCAGGCAAGTTGTTAGGATTCCTAGTCAGCCACAAAGGGATTGAGCTGGATCGTACCAAAATCCAGGCCATCATGGAAATGCCCATTCCTCAGACAGGGAAGGAAATATGGGGATTTTTGGGAAGAATTAACTTCATTAGCAGGTTCATTTCTCAACTCACAACAACCTGTGAGCCTATCTTCAAGCTGTTAAGGAAGAACTCCTCCATGAAATGAAATGATGAGTGCCAGAAGACCTTCCTTACAATCAAAGAGTAGCTAGTCAAAGCTCCCATTTTGGTACCTCCCAGGGATGATGTTCCCCTGTTCATGTACCTGTCCATAAGTGACAATGCCATGGACTGTATGCTGGGATAGAAAGACGATAGAGGCCAAGAACGAGCTATCTACTACCTCAGCAAAATATTCAGCAACAGTGAACACAAGTACACTTTAATTGAGAAGACTTGTTGTGCTTTAGTATGGGCTTCCGTGAGGTTACAACATTACCTCTATGGTCATACGACCCATC
This sequence comes from Panax ginseng, assembly GCA_020205605.1. Taxonomy (NCBI): domain Eukaryota; kingdom Viridiplantae; phylum Streptophyta; class Magnoliopsida; order Apiales; family Araliaceae; genus Panax; species Panax ginseng. The sequence continues at coordinate 43,487,235 of CM035146.1, forward strand.
TCATATTCCGCATGGATCCTCTCAAGTACGTGTTCAATAAACCCATGTTAAATTGTCAGCTATCCAGATGGCAGTTGATCCTACAACAATTTGACATCGTCTACGTGACTCAGAAGTCCATCAAAGGTCAAGGAATTATGGATCAACTAACCGTCGCACCTTCAGGGGACTTCAAACCCTTGGAAACATACTTCCCCGATGAAGGGGTAATGGCAGTTCAGCCACACTTTAAGTACAATACGCGCCAATCATGGAAGATGTATTTTGATGGAGCTGTTAATATGGAAGGTTCTGGAGCTGGAGCAGTTCTAGTATCCGAGATGGGGAGCGATATCCGTCATTAAATCAAATTGCGGTTTATCGGCACCAACACACACGGTGAGTATGAAGGTTGTCTCATGGGGCTAAAACTTGCCCGTTCAATGGGCATCAGGCGGTTAACTGTCTTTGGGGATTCGGAGTTGGTGACAATCCATGGGAATCTATCAAACCAAAGAGCTAAATTTGCTGCCTTACCATCGACAAGTTTTACAGATGGCTTTGGAGTTCGAAAAGATCTCCTTTTTACACATTCCTCGTAATAGGAATGACTTTGCAGACGTGTTAGCAACTTTGGCATCCTTGATTGACATACCTGACAAGGAACACATGCCAAGCATCGCATTTTCCATGCACAAGGCACCAGCCTATGGGAACTACGTTGGAGAAGTATTGGATGAGCTACCTCCCATCCAACATCATTGGTATCAGCATATCAAGGAGTATCTACGAGATGGATCTACACCCGCTGAGGCGAGCCCTACTGAGAAAAGGTGGATCCATCAACTTGCTATGAAATTCTACCTGAGCGGAGATGCACTCTACAAAAGAGATCCAGGACTAGGTCTCCTCAGATGTCTGGACCAGGACCAAGCACAAAGACTCATGGATGAGGTCCATGGTGGAGTATGTGGCCCACACATGAGTGGCCCTCTCCTTGTAAAGAAAATCCTCATAACATGGCATTACTGGCTCTCTCTCAAGGCTGACTGCAATGACCACATCAGGAGATGCTATCAGTGCCAAATTCATGGGAATGCTATCCACGCCCCTCCAAGGGAACTCCACAATATGAGTTCACCTTGGCCTTTCTCAATGTGGGGAATGGACGTAATCGGGCCCGTCTATCCCAAAGCCAGTAATAGTCATCGCTTTATCTTTACCATGATCGACTAATTCACCAAGTGGGTAGAACAACCTCCTTCCCCAGGGTTACCAAAGAAGTCATCATTGTTTTCATCAGAAACAATGTCATTTATCGATATGGACAACCAGAGGTAATTGTATCAGACAATGCTACGAACCTCAACAACAAAATGATGGAGGAGTTATGCAGTAAATTCCATATCAAACACCTTAACTCCATCATCTCTCAGTCAAAAGATGAATGGTCTTTGTTGAAGCGGCTAACAAAACATCAAGAAGATCATGCAAAAGATGTCCGCCAATCACAAAGGATGGCCTGACTTATTGCCTCTTACTCTGTTAGCCTACAGAACATCAATGCGCACTTCCACTAGGGCAACCCCCTACGCATTAACCTATGGGATGGAAGAAGTACTCCTCATAGAAGTAGAAATGGAATCCCTCAGAGTGTTGATAGACACTCAGCTGGATGAAGACCAATGAGTACAAGATAGGTATCACCAATTGTCTCTAATAGACGAAAGGCGAACCGCGGCTATCTTCCATGGTCAGTTATACCTACAAAGGATCGCCAAGTCCTACAACAGAAAAGTTCGGTTACTGCAGTTTAAACAACATGACTTGGTTTTAAAGAAGATCATTGACAACCAAGATCAGTCCAAGGGAAAATTCGCCCCTAACTGGGAAGGCCCGTTTGTTGTCAAGGAAGTATTGACAGGAGGTGCTATCAAATTACAGGAAATGGACGGCGATGAATTTCCACAACTCATCAACTTGGACACCGTGAAACGGTACTATGTCTGAAGTTCCCATCAAGCAAACATCCTGGTGTTGGATCATCAGATCACCAGTCATTCCGGTTCTTTAACCCTTTACCACATACAACTCTTTCCACACTTTGCCCCTCAGGGAACCATACTTTTCAAGCCAGCAACCTGGTTTCATTTCGCTCATACAACTTCGGTTATCCCACTAGGGATTGAACCTTTCACGTTTGCAGTTTGTCCCCCCAAACATGGGATCAAACTTTTCACCCCTGAAGTTTGTCCTGAACTTAGGATCAAACTTTCTTTTTCCCTGCAGTCTGACCTGCACATGGGATCAAGCTTTTCAACTCTTCCTGAGGGGCGAACTACGCCAACCTGATCTCCTTGATACACGGGAGTACGTAGGCAACCATTTTACTTGGCCCAGTCACAATAAAACAAAAACAACAAAAAGCATTCCTACACCCTTCTCCTTATAACAACAAAAACATTCCTACACCCTTTCTGCCATAAACAACGTTGAACCTCTTACACCAGGTTCGAACTACGCAGACCTGATCTCCTCTTCAATAGGAGTACGTAGGCAGCCATTTATTGTGACGCCCCCAAAATATGTATACATCACCCATCTTGGGTCGCCAGAAATAACACTACTAACAACTTCATTAATACAACTGTCGTGCAACATACGACGACACATATACTGTGAGTTTCAATACAAATATTGTAGCGTATATAATACGACAATATTTATACTCAAATTATTACAATGCCATATAAAGTACATCAACAAATATGTCAAGTCCCCAAAGGAATACGAGAATATTGTTGTCCTCCTTATTCTAATGGAGTGCATTTTGACACTTTCAAATTTGAGTTCGCATCACCCTATTTGGTTCACCAAATATAACTATTAAATGATGTATAAAATGTGTAACGCATATTTTAAATTCTCAGTACAATTATTATGCCCCACCGTTTCATAATTTGATTAGGCTTGTGACTAATTCGTATCACCACTTTATACCCATGTTCTCTCTGTTAGTTCCAGCTACACTTTTATTACCTGAAAGGGGTGGTGAAGTAAAATAGTGAGCACAAATAGCCCAGTAAAGAATATCATGACTTAAGATAATTAAATTATCAAAATAATTCAGATATTTAGAACATATGGTAGAAGATAAAAGTTTTCAACCATAATAGCAGCGGAATCAACAATCCATTAGAAGAGTCAAGTAGAACATAATGTCTACTATCTCCTCTAGATTAAAATTACATTGTTAATATTTCATTCCTGTAATACTCATCAATAGTTCTTTGTTATACCCAAGACAAAGAGAACTCTCATCACCTGTCTTCACCTAAATCACCACATATTATAATTAAATCACAATTCATATTTATATTCAGGTAAATCAACAGTCCATCTTTGCAATACAAGTCTAAGACATACAACTGTAAAATCAATAACGTTGAGACTCAGCTCAATAGTATCACAACCACGAATTATCCATGCACTATGGGGCAAGGATAATCGTGTTTTCACCAATGGTCATGATTATACCAAAAAATCCCAGGTCATAATCATGCCAATCAACTATCCATCTTTGCACGTAAGCCAAAGATGATTTTTACCACATCATTTGTAACATTACGGTCATGATTATACCGAATAATCCATGGTTATAATCATACCAAGTTCATCTATGCACTAAGGGCCAAAGATGACTTTTACCGCATCATTTGTAACATTACGGTCACGATTATACCGAATAATCTCTGGTCATAATCATACCAAGTCCATCTATGCACTACGGGCCAAAGATAACTTTTACCACATCATTTGTCACATTACGGTCATGATTATACTGAATAATCCCTGGTCATAATCATACCAAGTTCATCTATGCACTACAGGCCAAAGATGACTTTCAACACAATATAAGTATTGAGAATGATGACAATGATATATATAATGAATAAACATGAATAATCAGAATAATAAGATAACATAGATCTTAGTGATTTTCAAATTAATTATCTAGAGTCCAAATTGCTAACACAATATTAGATGAAGCACAAACTATTAAGGATATTCCTATCCTTTCAGAACTTTTCACTATTTAATGATAAACTGAATAAACGAATAATAATATCTTACCATAATATAGAGTATGAAAGAAATTACATCTTTTTACCATAAAAATGATACCCTCTTACCATAATAATGACACCCCTTACCTTATCATGTGACTTGATTATGCTTTCTGTGAAATTGATCAACTTAAACAATGTTTGCATTCCTTATCTATACTTGGAGTAACATTACACTCAATAGAAATACTCACAATATTATACTCACAATATTGAAGTAAACGAATTCTATATTTTTAGTGTAGTGATGGTGTGTGTTTAGTTACTCAACCGAGCAACTTATTTATACTGAAAATTTAGTAAACAACTAGCACACCTGCTTTGACAAAATAACCAAATGAGGTATGTTATAATGGTAGTAGAATTTATGGTCCCATAAAGAAAATTAAACAAACTTGTACACGTTTTAAAAATAATTGAGTTGTGGCCCAGATTACTTTAGAAAAGTAGAGTGTCGGCAAGTCCTGCCAAACTTACTTTTGTAAAAAGAAAAAAATTGAACAAACATCTGCATATCATACTTATCTTTAATCAACACCATTTTCAATCTTTGAACCTTTATTCACAATTATTAACATAGACTCACAATACTGCCAACTGATTTAATTATATCAAATAATATGAGTTACTGTGCAATAACTACTGTGGCAATTATTGAATAAAAGATTTAGTGACTTCTTAAGTAATTCAGGATAAATAATATGAATCACTGTGCAATAACTATTGTGACAATTATTGAATGAAATACATAGTGACTTCATACGTAAGAATAAAATCAATACCTTACTATAAACAATTTAAATTCTATTAAAAGTAGGGATCAACACCAAATCATATTTATCTCGAATAACATATAAACCAACTAATTATTCATTCAAGTTATCTTTATTTATCGCATAAAATCATTATTCATATTCCAAAACTTTAGAAGTGAATAATAAAACTTGAGAAATCTCATATATGACAATCCACTATTCTGGTATTATTACCATTTTTACTTTAACAAAAATATTTTTTTATCATAACTTATTCGTTACTTGTGCGTTTAAATCCCGACACCTCATGAGCTTACTAACACTTCTAAAATATTTAAAATAGTATTATGAACTTTCTAAACAATTTTTACATTTTTCGAATTATCCAACAATTTTCTATAATTATTTCTATTTATAAAAACTATCATTTAATAGCTTCAAAATAAAAATACTAACTCCACATACTTTTATATCTTTAAAACATCATCAATATTAATCTTATATTATTATAATATTTTTCTGCAAAAAAACATAATTTTCCACCATTCATAGAATTTCCTATGAATTTTCTCTATTTTAAAACTAATTATAAATATCTTTAAAAATCTAATAAATATTTACATTATTCAATAATTTTCCAAAAGCAGTCCAAAAATTATAAAATAATATTATAAGATTTTTCACCAAGTTTCATAATTTTTCATCATTCATAGAATATTCTATGAATTTCTTCTATTTTCAAACTAACTATAAATAGTTTTAAAATACAATAATTACTTCTGCTTTTCAATAATTCATCAAAAGTTTACAGAAATTCTAAGATGATATTATAAGCATTCTGTAAAAATATTTCAACCCAAATAATTTTTCTGATAAATTAATTATAAACTCCAATATTCAGAAATTTTAATAATTCATAATAATTAGCACTTTTATCAGAAAAATACAGATCTTATGTACTTCCATGTAAAATTTAATTCTCTACAACTTTGTAAAATTTAATTCTCTAACATAGAGAGAAAGGCTTACCAAAATTTCTGCTACAACAATTTCTGGATCAGTCTCCTTCTTAAATTCAAAAATTACAACGATCCAACGGTCGGATTAATAATTATAACTCACGCAATATAAGGCTTAAGAACACTGATTTTTCGGATTATGAGTCCTTTGGACCAATTTCACTCAAACTGTCCCCATGAATAATCCACAAAGAATTTTTAGGTGATTCCAATTTCTGCGGTTAGCTTACTTCCTGGGCTTTCTTTTGATATATGGATAATTTCCTAAATCATTATACACAAAGAGTTATGGAATTTAGAAAATCAAGTAGTAAACTAATTTTTCTGAAAATTTCCAGATTTTGTTCTTCGTTTAAGTTCTTGATTTCTCTCGTTTGATCCTTGTTTATACAAGTTTAAATCATCTAAATCAAGTATAAACAAAATCTCTTCATATAAAATGTGACGCCCCCAAAATAGGTATACATTCGCGTCATTCTCTCCACATTATCAACCAAATGGGATGCAAATCGGGATAACTCGGTAAACTTAGCTTCGTACTGCGACACGTTCATATTGTTTTGCTCCATCTTGATGAACTCTACCTCCTTCATGTGATGAATACTTTCGGAAAAGTACTTGTCGTTGAACAATTCTTGGAACTTCTCCCAAGACATCTTCTTGGTCTGCGGAGGTCGAAAGTACGCTCGCCCCCAAAATAGGTATACATCACCCATTACGAGTCGCCTAATACATGGTACGGAAACAACTATAACTTCATTAATACGATTGTCGTGCAAAATCGATGACACATAAAGCCGTGAGTTTAAATACAAATATTATCTTCTAGACAATATCCACACTCAAATAAGTCCTCATTACAATTATTGATACACTATTTTACAAAATAGTGAGGACTACTAAAACAAGCTATCTTGAACCATTACTCCACACTTTAACTAGTTCATTATATTCTCGTCTCACGAGAAGAAAAATGGAACAAAAAGGAAAAGGTGAGCTCAACTAGCCCGATAAAAAATATTATGACTAAGATAATGTACAACAAATTATCCTTAGTCTTGACGAGGAAAAATCGATAGAATACAATAGACAACAAGTTTTAGATCAACAATTGCGGTGAAACAACAATTCATTAGAAGAGTTAAGTAGAGAATGAAATCTACTATCATTTATGAATTTAAAAGTCCATCATCGATATTTTATCCTGTAACATCAATCAATATACATCATAAATCAAATATTCATCTTTGCACTACTCTGAAAAAGATATTCACCGATTAATCGTATTCATCTAAACACTGTTCATTACTACTGGGCGAAGATATTCATCATAAAATCATTCACTGGGCCAAAGATATTGATTATATCATCATTTAGGGATGAGGATGATGAAAAATATTTTAAAGAAAGCGAATCCGGTGAAACAAAAGAACAAATATTAAGGATTCGTACTTTAAACAATCCAAGTTCAAAAATACTTCATAAATAACAGAGTGGAGTAAAATTCAAGAATGATCAAAACATGGATACAATCAAAGCTAGTATCCATAATAGATATTTTGGACGAAAAACGAAAATTTAATTTTTCTGTGAATAGTGCCATGAATAGTACTCATGAATAGTAACTCATGAATAGTAACTCGTGAATAGTAACTCGTGAATAGTAACTCATGAATAGTAACTCATGAATAGTAACTCATGAATAGTAACTCGTGAATAGTAACTCATAAATAGTAACTCATGAATAGTAACCCTAACATGAAAAAGTTCTAAATTTGATAAAAAGTTCCAACCAATATTCGGCATAATGATATTGAAGAAATAATATCACTTACGAAGAAAATAACATCCCTTACCTAAAAAGGATAGTACTTACATTTGGAATCTTTGGATATAGTCTTTGAAAGAACTTTGCATAGTATAGCAATACTCAAAGTACTAAAATACTCACAAAAATCGCTCGATATATATAGAGAGAAAGAGAGAAATCTTTAGTTTACGGTGTGATTTAAAATTCTAACCTAAGCACCTATTTATAGAAAAATTGCTTAGAACACAAGCGAGAAAATTTAATATAATAATATTATATTTAAAACAAATTCCTACGCCCACTTTGAAATCTGATTTTAGCCATCTAGCACATGTTAAAGATGTCCACAAACATTTTTAAAAAATGTTTTTCTTTTAAAACATAAATAAAACTTCCAAAAATCAATTATTCTAGAACTTCAAAACTTCAATAATTCATAATAAATAGCCCTTTATCATAAAATTCAAATCTCGCGTGTTTTTATAGGAAATTCAATTCTCTACAACTTTACAGAAGAAAGTGTTTCCAAATTCCAAACGAGAAATTGATTGAAATCCATATCACAGACGATTTTTCTGTTTATAATCAAATTTCGGTCGAAAAATGAGGTCCACCAACACACAAAACATGTGTTAATCATTTAATGCAACAAAAATACTCTTTCTCCTCATATACTCATATATCCCACATTCATTGTAAAAATATCACCATTATTATATTATAATAATATAATAAAATATTATTTTATTAGAAAAGATAAAATATCAATTTTTAACAATTGTCACTTTAAAAATTTTCTCCATCTATATCCACATAAAATAAATATTTTCCTCATCATATAAATCAATAATTAATTATTCACAAATAATATTACTGAGAATCACGATCTTTGGAAACGGTAGTTCAGGAAAGAGGGGCTTTCGATAAAATTTTCTCTTCTTCTTGGCCTTGATTAGGTGACCAAACCTCTCCTTAGACGAACTTTCTAGACATTGCCAATAATGTTTTCTAATAATATTATTAGGATAATATGAATTATTGCTTCGATAATGGAAAATCTTTGTGTAGTGACAATTATTGAAACAATAGTAATATAAAAAATCAACGCAACAATTATTGAATCGATAAAATAAAATCTTTGAGCGATAATTATTGTAACAATTATTGAGTAGTGCCTTCTTACGTAAGAATCAATAATTGGTGCAATAAAGTGTCTTCTCTTGTGACAACAGCGCATATTCTTGTGTTTTAACCACCGGGTATTCCAACGGTATTAATGGTAACAACTGTAGTTATTTATAAACAACTTATACTTATCGTTTTCTTCATCCAATCGCTTTTCAGTTATATGGGCCCACACAAAGGCTTGTGGTCGTACGAATATTCAAGCAATGAAGAATATTCCACGACCGAAACGAATATTCTCAAACAACAATGAGTATTTTATAACCACTTGCTTATTTAAAATATTTGCGCATTTTACCCATAACTAACCACATTAATCAAATCAACCCTTACTATTTCAAAATGATAAATAGAGAAATTAAATTTCATTTATTAATAATTTGGGGTCTTCTGACCTCCCTCCTTATGAAATTTCGTCCTCGAAATTGGCGTGCGATACTGGTGTTTGAAAAGATGAGGATACCTCGCTTTCATTTCCATTTCCAACTCCCGGTCATTTCCTCGATAGCATGGTTTCTCCACAAAACTTTAACTTGTGGTATGACCTTCGTCGTGGGGACATGCTTTTTCTATCCAAGATCTTGACATGTACCTCCTAAATACGTTAAATCTTACGCTATCTAAATCGGTTCTAACTTCGATAATGTGGTTGAATTCGTCCACATATTTACGTAACATCGATCGTGAAAAGCGTTATGAACAACGCGTCGTACTTGGCGGTAAAAGCGAGTCTATAGGCCGCGGTTCCTATTCGATCGAGGATTTCAAATGGACTAATAAATCGAAGGTTTGAGCTTTCCTCACATCGCCGATTCTCGCTTTTGGAATAATGACTTCTTGCATCTTCTTCTTCATATTCATCGACTCAGTGCAGCAGCTTGAGCGACTTTAAATTTATCGATTAAAGTCGATTCTAATCGTATATTCGTTATCTTCATGCGAGTTCTTGGAATCTTTAACTATATCTCCATCTTACGTAAGTCATCTGAAATGGGTCTTTGTGTTAACAATATCACACTAAATAAACGCATACGATCTTTTACTCAATAGCGTCGGCTACCATGTTCATTTTTTTTTCCAGGATGGTATTGAATGGTATGGTCGTAATCTTTCAATAGCTCGAGCCAGCGTCGTTGCCGCATGTTGAGTTCTTGGAAGCTCTTTTTATATTCCTCGCTCCATTCGAATTTTGTATCTCTCTACGAGTCAATTTGAGTTAATGGAGTAGCGATTCGAGAAAATCTTTCCACGAATCTCGATAATAACCAACTAAGCCTAAAAGCTACGTATTTCGATTCTTGACTTAGGTTGTTCTCAATTATGACTCATATCCCAATCTTGGATATGCGTCACAATGGTACCTATCGGTTTAGTATCACACAAATATGGCATCCCCTACGGAGAGTGCGGCCGGTGCATTCCACAAAGAAGTCACCGGATAAAGGCTCGGTACAAACTTCTATAGTTGAATTTTTAACTCACGAAGTTCAATAGGAGCCATGAGATTTTAGAAATGGGTTTTGTCTTAGGGTTCAAAGTCGATACAAAATTCAATATCACACTTTGGGAGTAAGCGAAGAAATTCTTGGAAATACATCGGAAATTTACTAACAATAGAAATATCATTCAAATCGGCGTATTTTTGTTAAGTCCATAACATGGGCTAAGAAAACTTGACATCCGTTTTTCAATAAGCGAATGACTTTATGGCTTGATATGAAAGTGTTTGACTTCAATGGTTTGGTTGCTTGAATTGAATAACGAGTTGCTTAGGAATATGAAAACTAAAAACCTTACGAAAGCAATCAATTTTGGCATGATGAGTAGTTAATCAATCAATCCCAAAATCACATCAAAAGCAAGTATCTTTAAAGAAATAAGGTCAACGAGGTAATGTGATGGTGCCAACTTGGATCAAACAAGATTTATAAGCGGTGGATGTAACGAAAGTTTCTCATAGCGGAGTTTCAACGAGATAAGTCAAAGTCTAAATTTTCTCGAGTCAAGTTTAAGCGTTGAGTATAAGCGGGAGAGATAAATGAATGGGTAGAAACCGGTATCTAATAAGGTATAAAACCGTAGAATTTATAATTAACTAACGTGCTAACCGTTCGGGTTCTCGCATTCGACCGATCACGAAAAACGCTCTTCGAGGCCGTTGACTTTGACTTTTTACGGGAATGACCTTTTGAGTCACCATCCCCATTGGATTTGGTTTCGCTCTGCGTACAATCTCGAAGCGATATGACCTTCTTTTCCATAATTATAACATACCTTGGAAGGTTGTGAGCAGTTTGGACTTATGTGTCCCTCTTCTCGCATCTGTAGCATCTAGCTGGCGGTCTTTCTCCTCCTCTAAAATTCGATTCTTTGGTGTTGGTCTTTAAGCGTCTTCCGTCATTGTTAAATCTTCTCTTCTTGAAATTTCCACTTGAGTTATTTCTTCTATTACCTTGGCCATGATTACCTTTGAAGTGGTTACCATTTACGGCATGATAATTTCCTCCACGATGGTTATCATTATTAGATGACCGTCGCCATCGAATACGATTATCATCGAGTTGTTGGTCATTATTCTTGATTGAGTGAGGCTCATTATCGCGCTCAAATAGCGAGCCCTATTCACAACATCGAATATAAACAAAGTTTGTGAGAAATGAGGTATTGGCGTATTTTGGGTTTCAAACCTCGCGAAACATTAGCGTCATTCTCTCCTCATTATCAACCAAATGGGATGCAAATCGGGATAACTCGGCAAACTTAGCCCGTCTTTGCGACACGTTCATATTGTTTTGCTCGACTTGATGAACTCTACCTCCTTCGTGTGACGAATACTTTCGGGAAAGTACTTGTCGTTGAACAATTCTTGGAACTTCTCCCAAGACATCTTCGGTGCGGTGAAATTTGAGTACGCTTTATGGATTCCACCGATAATCGCCTCTCCTCGTAACATGAAAGTGGCGAAAGGAACCTTTTGCTCCTCACGAGCATCCCAAGACATCAAATATCTTAGTGATACGCTTTATCCACGTCTCTACTTAGTAAGTGGTTACGGCTTTCCCAAAAACTCTGGCGGTCTAACTCCTTGAAGCGCTTAGCGGTGACCATCAAGTGAGTTGCTAGGTGTTTCCACTGCATTTTGAGCAGTAGTCTCTCTCGTTTGGTTTTGCATGAATTCTAGAAAGTTCCTAAACATACCATCGTTCATCATCTCGCTTTCCGTGGTGTTGTTCACGGGAGGAACATTGCCCGACTGTTGCACGTTTCTCCTCGTTGGTGAGCAAAGGTGTCTCCACGGTCTCATTTACTCCCTTTATTAACATTCTCGATCGACATTCTTAAATCTTTGCCATAAAACAAGGGTTAATTAAACAAATTAACAAATCACATAATACCCTATATTATGAGCCAACAAATAAGCTTAGGTAGGACACACTAGCGAAGGATTTTTTCGTCGTCTCCCCTCTAGTTCTATTCCCAGATCTCGCTTGGAGATCATATCCTAAGCTACGATACCAATTGTGACGCCCCCAAAATAGGTATACATCACCCATTACGAGTCGCCAAATACATGATGCGAAACAACTACAACTTCATTTAATCTGATTGTCGTGCAAAATCGACAACACATAAAGCTGTGAGTTTAAATACAAATATTGTCTTCTAGACAATATCCACACTCAAATAAGTCCTCATTACAATTATTGATACACTATTTTACAAAATAGTGAGGACTACTAAAACAAGCTATCTTGAACCATTACTCCCACACCCCAAGCTAGTTCATTTATATTACCGTCTCACGAGAAGAAAAATGGAACAAAAAGGAAAAGGGTGAGCTCAACTAGCCCGATAAAGAATATTATGACTAAGATAATGTACAACAAATTATCCTTAGTCTTGACGAGGAAAAATCGATAGAATACATAGACAACAAGTTTTAGATCAACAATTGCGGTGAAACAACAATTCATTAGAAGAGTTAAGTAGAGAATGAAATCTACTATCATCTATGAATTTAAAAGTCCATCATCGATATTTTATCCTGTAACATCAATCGATATACATCATAAATCAAATATTCATCTTTGCACTCTGGGCAAAGATATTCACCCGATTGGTCGTATTCATCAAACACACATGTTCATCTTTTACACTATGGGCCAAAGATATTCATCATAAAATCATTCATCTTTGCACTTTCTGGGCAAAAGATATTCGATTATATCATCATTTAGGGTGAGGATGATGAAAAATATTTTAAAGAAAATGAATCGGTGAAACAAAAGAACAAATATTAAGGATTAAGTACTTTAAACAATCAAGTTCAAAAATACTTCATAAATAATCATGAGTGGAGTAAAATTCAAGAAGAATGATCAAAACATGGATACAATCAAAGCTAATATCCATAATAGATATTTTAGATGAAAAAGAAAATTTAATTTTTACGTGAATAGTGTCGTATAAGTGAATAGTCCAGAGTATCGTGAATAGTCTTAGTATCGTGAATAGTAACTCAGACACCAAAAGATAGAAATTTCACAAAAAACATCATCATGCTTCGTGAATAGTACTCGTGAATAGTAACTTGTGAATAGTAACTCATGAATAGTAACTCATGAATAATAACTCATGAATAGTAACCCCGACATGAAAAAGTTCCAAATTTGATTAAAAGTTCCAACCAATATTTCGGCATAATGATATTGAACAAATAATATCACTTACGAAGAAAATAACATCCCTTACCTAAAAAGGATAGTACTTCTGACTGGAATACTGGATATAGTACTAAAAGAACTTGCATCGTATAGCAATACTCAAGTACTAAAATACTCACAAGAATACACTCGATAATATAAAGAGAGAAAGAGAGAGAAATATTTAGTTTCTGGTGTGATTTTCAATTCTAACCTAAGCACCCTATTTATAGGAAAATCCAAAGCAGAAAATTAAATATAATAATATTATATATAAAACAAATTCCTACACCCACTTTGAAATCTGATTTCAGCCATCTAGCACATGTTAAAGATGTCCACAAACATTTAAAAAACGTTTTCCTTTTAAAACATAAATAAAACTTCCAAAAATCAATTATTCTGGAACTTCAGAACTTCAATAATTCATAATAAATAGCCCTTTTATCAGAAAATTTGAATCTCACATTTTTTTTTATAGGAAATTCAATTCTCTACAATTTTGCAGAAGAAAGTTTTTCCAAATTCTAAGCGAAATTGGTAGAAAATCCATACACAGACGATTTTACTGAAATTTATAATCAAATTTCGGTCGAGAAATGAGGTCCAAACACACACACAAAACATGTGTTAATCATTTAATGCAACAAAAATACTCTTTCTCCTTATATACTCATATATCCCACATTCATTGTAAAAATATCACCATTATTATATTATAATAATATAATAAAATATTATTTTATTAGAAAAGATAAAATATCAATTTTTAACAATTGTCACTTTAAAAATTTTCTCCATCTATATCCACATAAAATCAATATTTTCCTCATCATATAAATTAATAATTAATTATTCACAAATAATATTCTGAGAATCACGATCTTTGGTAACGGTAGTTTCTAGGAAAGAGGGGCTTTCGATAAGAATTTCTCTTTCTTGGCGCCTTGATTAGGTGACCAAACCTCTCCTTAGGCGAGAACTTTCTAGACATTGCCAATAATGTTTTCTAATAATATTATTAGGATAATATGAATTATTGCTTCGATAATGGAAAATCTTGTGTAGTGACAATTATTGAAACAACGATAATATAAAAATCAATATGACAATTATTGAATCGATAAAATAAAATCTTTGAGCGGTAATTCTTGTAACAATTATTGAGTAGTGTCTTCTTACGTAAGAATCAATAATTGGTGCAATACTGGTGTCTTCTTGTGTGACAACAAGCATATTCTTGTGTTTTAACCCACCGGTATTATTCAGCGGTATTACTTGGTAACATCTACTGCAGATTATTTATAAACAACTTATGTATGTTTTCTTCATCGATCCAATCTTTTAGTTATGGGCCCCACAAAAATTTACGTCGTCGTCGAATATTCACAAGCGGCAAGAATATTCCACGACCAAACGAATATTCTCCGACAACAATGAGTATTTTATAACCACTTGCTTATTTAAAATATTTGCGCATTTTACCCATAACTAACCACATTAATCAAATCAACCCTTACTATTTCAAAATGATAAATAGAGGAAATTAAATTTTATTTATTAATAATTTGGGGTCTTACATTAATTTCTTCTTCTTCTTCTTCTTCTTCTTCTTCTTCTTCTTATATTCTCTCCCTCTTTCTCTAATTTTCAGATTTCTTCCCGAATGAGTGAGGGTGGTGGGAGTGAGGAGATTAATAATTCATCCTCTTTCCTTTCCATTTTTCTTCTCCACAGTTTCTCATTTCCTTTCTTTTTCCTACTTTCTCTTTTCTCTCTCTTATTTCTTTGTAATCCTTTCACGGGAGTGCAGTGTGTGGAAAAAAAATGAGAATATGAAGTGCTAGTTTTCCAACATTGCATGTCCCACTAAAATAGAATTGGCCAATGAAAGAAAATTTTTGTAGGAAATTAGAGAAAATTTGGAAAGTTGGAGAAAAGCGTCTCCTCCACAATTATCAACATTAGCCGCCTCCCAATAATTCTCCACTTACTCTCTTTATTTGCTCATTTATCCGATTAATTTCTCATTTGACCATTTATCAATTTAATATTTTATAAAATGGAATAATAATTATAAGAAAATTGAATACTTTCATTTCATAAAATTTGGGGTCTTACAATCTCTTCTCCTTATGAAATTTCGCCCTCGAAATTTACGTACCTGATAGTTCGAAGATATAAGGATTTCAAATCCTAGCTCACAGTCTACTTCCTCTGTCTCATGGTTCATCCATTGCTCATCTCCTGTATTTCAAATATCATTCTAGAATACAGTTTCAAAATAAGGGTTAATTGACATGCCACATATTATCTCTATACTCTGACCGACCAATTAAGTAATAAATAAACTTAGGTAGGTCATACTAGTGAAGGATTTACCCGTCTCACCCCTCCTAGTTCTAGCCTCACATCTCAGCCAGGGATAATATCCCTAAGATTTGATACCAAATGTGACACCCCCAAAATAGGTATACATCACCCATCTTGGGTCGCCAGAAATAACACTACTAACAACTTCATTAATACAACTGTCGTGCAACATACGACGACACATATACTGTGAGTTTCAATACAAATATTGTAGCATATATAATACGACAATATTTATACTCAGATTATTACAATGCCATATAAAGTACAACAACAAATATTTCAAGTCCCCAAAGGGATACGAGAATATTGTTGACCTCCTTATTCTAATGGAGTGCATTTTGACGCTTTCAAATTCGAGTTCGCATCACCCTATTTGGTTCACCAAATATAACTATTAAATGATGTATAAAATATGTCACGCACATTTTAAATTCTCAGTACAATTATTATGCCCCACCGTTTCATAATTTGATTAGGCTTGTGACTAATTCGTATCACCACTTTATACCCAGATTCTCTCTGCTAGTTCCAGCTACACTTTTATTACCTGAAAGGGTTGGAGAAGTAAAAGGGTGAGCACAAATAGCCCTATAAAAAATATCATGACTTAAGATAATTAAATTATCAAAATAATTCAGATATTTAGAATATATGGTAGAAGATAAAAGTTTTCAACCATAATAGCAGCGGAATCAACAATCCATTAGAAGAGTCAAGTAGAACATAATGTCTACTATCTCCTCTAGATTAAAAGTACATCGTTAATAATTCATTCCTGTAATAATCATCAACAGTTCTTTGTTATACCCAAGACAAAGAGAACTCTCATCACCCTTCTTCACCTGAACCACCACATATTATAATTAAATCACAATTCATATTTATAATCAGGTAAATCAACAGTCCATCTTTGCAATACAAGCCTAAGACATACAACTATAAAATCAATAACGCTGAGACTCAGCTCAATAGTATTACGACCACGAATTATCCATGCACTACGGGCCAAGGATAATCGTGTTTCCACCAATGATCATGATTATACCAAAAAATCCCTGGTCATGATTATACCGAAAAATGCCAGGTCATAATCATGCCAATCAATTGTCCATCTTTGCACGTAAGCCAAAGAGGATTTTTACCACATCATTTGTAACATTACGGTCATGATTATACCGAATAATCCCTGGTCATAATCATACCAAGTCCATCTATGCACTACGGGCCAAAGATGACTTTTACCACATCATTTGTAACATTACGGTCATGATTATGCCGAATAATCCCTTGCCATAATCATACCAAGTCTATCTATGCACTACGGGCCAAAGATGACTTTTACCACATCATTTGTAACATTACGGTCATGATTATACCGAATAATCTCTGGTTATAATCATACCAAGTCCATCTATGCATTACGGGCCAAAGATGACTTTTACCACATCATTTGTAACATTACGATCATGATTATACCGAATAATCACTGGTCATAATCATACCAAGTCCATCTATGCACTACGGGCCAAAGATGACTTTCAACACAATATAAGCATGAGAATGATGACAATGATATATATAATGAATAAACATGAATAATCAGAATAATAAGATAACATAGATCTTATTGATTTTCAACTTAATTATCCAGAGTCCAAATTGCTAACACAATATTAGATGAAACACAAACTATGAAGGATATTCTTATCCTTTCAGGACTTTTCACTATTTAATGATAAACTGAATAAACGAATAATAATATCTTACCATAATATAAAGTATGAAAGAAATTACATCTTTTTACCATAAAAATGATACCCTCTTACCATAATAATGACATCCCTTACCTTAGCATGTGACTTGATTATGCTTTCTGTGAAATTGATCAACTTAAACAATGTTTGCATTCCTTATCTATACTTGGAGTAATATTACACTCAATAGAAATACTCACAATATTGAAGTAAAAGAATTCTATATTTTTAGTGTAGTGATGGTGTGTGTTTAGTTACTCAATCGAGCAACTTATTTATACTGAAAATTTAGTAAACAACTAGCACACCTGCTTTGACAAAATAACCAAATGAGGAATATTATAATGGTAGTAGAATTATGGTCCCACAGAGAAAATTAAACCAACTAGTACACGTTTTAAAAATAATTGAGTTGTGGCCCAGATTACTTTAGAAAAGTAGAGTGTCGGCAAGTCCTGCCAAACTTACTTTTGTAAAAAAAAAATAGTTGAACAAACATTTGCATATCATACTTATCTTTAATCAGCACCATTTTCAATCTTTGAACCATTATTCAAAATTATTAACATAGACTCACAATACTGCCAAAACTTTAGAAGTGAATAATAAAACTTGTGAAATCTCATATATGACAATCCACTATTCTAGTATTATCACCATTTTTACTTTAACAAAAATATTATTTTTTGTTTTTTTTTATCATAACTCATTCGTTACTTGAGCGTTTACATCCCTACACCTCATGAGCTTACAAACACTAACAATTTTCATATTTTTTCGAATTATCCAACAATTTTCTATAATTATTTCTATTTATAAAAACTATCATTTAATAGCTTCAAAATAGAAATACTAACTCCACATACTTTTATATCTTTAAAATATCATCAATATTAATCTTATATTATTATAATATTTTTCTGCAAAAAACATAATTTTCCACCATTCATAGAATTTCCTATGAATTTTCTCTATTTTTAAACTAACTATAAATAGCTTTAAAAAATCTAATAAATATTTCTGTTATTCAATAATTTTCCAAAACTATCCAAAAATTATAAAATAATATTATAAGACGTTTCACCAAGTTTCATAATTTTTTATCATTCATAGAATATTCTACGAATTTCTTCTCTTTTCAAACTAACTATAAATAGTTTAAAAATACAATAATTACTTATGCTTTTCAATAATATATCAAAATTTTACAGAAATTCTAAGATGATATTATAAGCATTTTGTAAAAATATTTCAACCCAAATAATTTTTTTGATAAATTAATTATAAACTCCAATATTCAAAAATTTTAATAATTCACAATAATTAGAACTTTTATCAGAAAAATACAGATCTTATGTACTTCCATGTAAAATTTAATTCTCTACAACTTTGTAGAAGAAAGTTTTCCCAAATTATGACTCTAACATAGAGAGAAAGGCTTACCGAAATTTCTGCTACAACAATTTCTGGATCAGTCACCTTCTTAAATTCATAACAAATCATTCGTTATCTTTAACGGTTCAAAATATGTGGACAAATAATCAACTTATATATGCATAACATATCCAAAAATTACAATGATCCAACGGTCGGATTAAAAATTATAACTCACGCAATAAGGCTTAAGAACACTGATTTTCGGACTATGAGTCCTTCTGACCAAGTTCACTCAAACTGTCACCACGAAAAATCCACAAAGAATTTTTCGATGATTCCAATTTTCGAGGTTAGCTTACTTTCAGGGCTTTATTTTGATATTTGGCTCTTCTCCTAACTCATTATACACAAAAAGTTATGGATTTTAGAAAATCAAGTAGTAAACTAATTTTTTTGAAAATTTCCAGATTTTGTTCTTCATTTGATTTCTTGATTTCTCTCATTTGATCCTTGTTTATACAAGTTTAAATATTCTAAATCAATTATAAACAAAATCTCTTCATATAAAATTCATGAAAACTTAAATATAAAAATAAATCAAAGGTTTTAAACATACATTTTTCTTTATTTCTTTATTTCTTCTTCTTCTTCTTATTTCTCTTTATATTCTCTCCTTATCTCTCTCTTTCTCTAATTTTCAGATTTCTTCCCGAATGAGTGAGGGTGGTGGGAGTGAGGAGATTAATAATTCATCCTCTTTTCTTTCCATTTTCTTTTCCACATTTTCTCCTTTCCTTTCTTTTTTCTACTTTCTCTTTTCTCTCTCTTATTTCTTTGTAATCCTTTCACGGGAGTGCACTGTGTGGGGAAAAATGAGAAGATAAAGTGCTAGTTTTCTAACATCTCATGTCCCACCAAAATAGAATTGTGCAATCAAAGAAAATTTTTATAGGAAATCAGAGAAAATTTGGAAAGTTGGAGAAAAACATCTCCTCCACATTTATCAACATTAGCCACCTCCCAATAATTCTCCACTTACTCTCTTTATTTGCTCATTTATCCGATTAATTGCTCATTTGACCATTTATCAATTTAACATTTTATAAAATGGAATTATAATTATAAGAAAATTGAATACTTTCATTTCATAAAACTTGGGGTCTTACATTTATGGTTCGGTCTCACCCCCTACCAAAACACAAACACTTGTCAACGGTACTGGGATCAAATTTCAATCCATTACATTTCATCGGCTTCAGACCAAAGGGATGGAATTACCTGAACTCCTCCCAAATAAGAGATTCGGTGACCATCTAAGCTGTGGTTGTACTTGAAGAGCAATACCAATCCATAAGAGATGGAATTTACTAGGCTCCTCCTAAATAGGAGTACTGGCGACCATCTGTGGTACGGTCAATCTCAAAGAGGAAAACCACGCTCCTCACCACATTTCCATACAGAAACCAGTCCCAAGACACCAAAGATGGTAGGGATATACCCAGATCAATGATCTATTTTGAACTGTCCAGAGACAACTCAATGTCCATCCATCAAGGAGGAATTCAAAATACATTAAGATCACAAGCCCTGAAGAAGCAGGCAAAATATCAAGCAAGTATCCAGGCATATCTAAAAGGGAAGTGATCAAAAATATATTTCCCTGCTATATATAATGCTGTTTGATATACATAATGTAAATTGTACATGACAAAATGGCTAAGCTAGTATGTGCAGGAAAATACAAGCCCATCTACAAATCAGTGTATATGCGAGCTATCAAGCCCAACATGGCATCCCTCTCAAAAGAAGGAGGTAAAGCTGTAGTCTCATATACAAGGGTATCCACACGAGCTAACAGATCTATAGCCATCTGCATGGTGACTCTATGCTCATCAATGTAGATGCTCATCTCTACAATCATGCCAGTGGTAAGGGACCTCACTATAGTACTATCTATGATGGCTACATCCCGGTCAGATATGACACTATCCCTCTTGACTTTCACGACATCTCTAGCTGATCTGGCCGTATCCCGCTCAACAACAGTGGCATCTCTATGACCTAATGCCTTGTTTCTCTCTAACATAACTACGTCTCTCCCATCAAGGGCAGTCAACATCAAGGCTCTAGCATGATCTCTCACGAAGGTCATCAGATGAAGACTCTGCTCAAAGTAATGTGATGAATGTTGAATCACCAAAGTACTAGTGTTGGGAGAATCTAAAGGAGATGCTGGCAACCCAGTAAATGGCTCATCCTCGATGTGGGAGTCAATTTCCTCCATGGGATCTACATCGTCTGAATCACTACTCGACACCGTGGATACTGCCGCAGCCGATGAAGTCTGTACATTGTCTGAATCACGCTGATCCCAACAAGCATACACCCGGGATCGGTCCTCTGCTGAAAGATAGCGAGAAGCTAAACGCTGACCTAACGCCCCCTCGAAAGGATGAAAGTCCTGGAACTGGACAAACTACGACATCAAGGCTAGTGGGTGATAGGTAGTCATGCCCCTCAAACTAGCCAGAGGGAGATAATCCATGCCCGGAGCATGAGTAATGAAACTATAGGGTGAGCTGAGCCATGTACACTGCAGGATGTCAAATGGATCTCTGATCTCCGCAAAATACCGACTAAGACATAGCGTCTGTACACTCCGATAGCGTCTGTCGGCGGAAGGTCCCAATCGGTCTCAAGTGTGACATAAACCACACGTATAGCATGACCGAACTGCCTATGAATACCCCTGCAGGGTAAGTACTGCAAAATGTGGTCGATCTCAATGCCTCCACCACGATTATCGAAATAATGGTATGACCCTCCCTGAGAGCTCTCACTGCCATGATAACGCCGATATCCAGCTCATCCATATATTATGGCATGTACACATATGCCACTATGCACATCAAGAATGCATCCACTCTAGCCAAATGCCACTGGTCCTCTGGTATGGTGAAATCCCCATAATGCCGAGCATAGTTGTCCTCAGAGCCAAATCTATTAATCAGAAAACGCTGGGATATCACGTGGCCGGATGTGATCTCATCCTGCTCAACCCTACGCCTCAGTCCGGTGAGGGTCATGAACCATCGACTCATGTCCCCCATAGCCATATGCACGCAATATCTGTCAAGTGGCAGCATCCTCAAACGTGCATACTCCTCCAGAGTCGGAGTCAACTCCTGGGTCCCAAACCGGAAAACCTGCCTCGCCGGTACCTAGTGATCCATCATGCCCTATGATGAGTGAGTTTTATACCCATGAATTGGATACATTCGGGCTTAATTTATTGTTGTTCTTAAGTCTTTTAGGATGTTTTTATGTGTTTGTGTCTATTCATGCATGTTTTATGTTATTTTATAGGAATTGGGACAAAAGTTACATGGATCGATGTTTGGGGTGGCTAGATTTAGCGTTTTTCGCTTGCCATTTACACAAAGAGCCACTTCGGAGCCAATTTGACTATATCTCCTGACATTATTTCGACAAACTTCAAGAATGAAAGTTGTATATCTACTTCTCCTCTTTCCGGAACATCTTGAATCATCAAAATCGGAGTTCGGACGAAGAAGTTATGGCTATTTTCCCAAAGGACGTCGGAACAGAAAATGTCAGATTTTGGGCCAGCGCCGGGGCGCCCATTTTTGGCCTATGCCCGGCAAAGGGCACTAGAGGGGGAACTCGGAGCTCGTTGCTTGATCTTTGAGTCAAGGCTGGGGAAGGGTTTGGTGCGGCTTGGACGCGTTTTGGGCGAATTTTGACACCTTTTTGACTCCAAATAGGATAGGGGTTGTTCCAAAACTAAAAATTGTACTTGTAACCTATAAATACATGATGTAAGGCATAAAATAAAGGGAGATTACATAGCTTAGCCTAGATAAAACACTCCTTTAGATTAGAAAATAACCCTAGTTCTTATTAGTTTTGGAGATTGAAGCAACTTGGAGACCATTGAATATCAAGAGCAAGAGCAAGAGAAGAGCAAGAGGGGAGCATGAGATTTTTGACAAATGATTCTATTCTCTTCTCTCATCTTACTTTTATCTTTTGATGTCTATTCAGTTGTGGATTCTTGGTTTTAATTCATTAATTATGAACTAACTATTTTTGAGATTTCAATTGAACTTTTTATGGCTATGAATTAGTTATTCATTATATTCTAATTATTTATGTTAAAGTGAGTTGTTTATCTTGTCTTGTGCTTATTGCTTAATTATTTGATCGAAGAATTACTTTGTTACTCTAGAAGGAATTGGAAGAGGAATTCTAGGGTTAGAATCGGGCATGATATCATGTGACTTAGTTATTTGCATGATGAATAATTAGGTTTGTGAATAGAATGGAAATATCTTTTCGCCGCATGTAATACATAAGGAATTGGGATTATGTGAGTTTAATTCAATTGTTTTGCATAGGAATATAGCAAGATTAATCTGGATTAAATAGAAGGCAATTGATCACTTGGAAAAGGACTTTTGGCATTTGAGAATTCTTGTTAACAATTCAAAGAGGCATAATAATTGGGATAATTGGATAATTGATTTATAATTCATAATTGGGGATATTGAAGTCTTAATCTTTATTTATTTGAATTCATTCGTTAAAATCTTAGTTTTAATTAGTTAATTTAGTTTTCTTAATTAGAAAAAACACGATTTGAGATTGTTTAAATAAAATTAGTTTGGTTAAGAATTAGTACTTGGTGATTTTTATTAAATAATTCCTCTCGTGGAACGATACTCTACTTTCACTTTATTACTTGTTGACCAGTGTATACTTTGCGTATTCATTGATTCTTGTAAATCGATCAACAAGTTTTTGGCGCTGCAGTTCTGGGGAATTAATTTAATAATTATTTACCAATATTAATTTCAATCAAATTAGTCTTAATTTAAACATTTTATTTTTATTTTAATTCTCTTTCTATATTTCTCTCTTTTCAGTACCATGGATGAATTTGTGTATCAATGGCCATACACGAACATGACTCAACCAAGGGGAGTGGAGATTGAAAGACTCGAGAAACTTTACTGCATTATCACAAGATGATTGAGACACTTTCGAGGATGTTTGAAGCTTTTTGAAGCTCGGCGTCGTCAAAGTATGGTGGTTACTTGTGATTATTGTCTTTGGAAATCATATGAGTCATCAATGCACCATCGCTTCGAAATGCAGACAAGATATAGTGGTGATTACCCCAATAATTATGTCTATCCCAACAACTATCATCGGATTGGGGGTATCACCCGGATTTTCACTTGAGTAACAATCAAGATCAATTTTATGCTCCAAGTCCAACATACCCACAGATTTCTTGTGTCCACCTCCACTACTACAACAGGAAGAACATTCAAATTGGGAGGAAGCTATTAAAGCTTACAAAAAAGGAATGAGGAACAAGACAAGAAAATGAATCAAGTAGATTTGAATTTGCAAAGCCAAGGGCGTTGATCAAGAATTTGGAAAATCAAGTGGAGCAGATAGAAGACACGTCGTTGAACAACAAATCCTCAATACACTGCCCTATGACATGGATTCCGAGGCAGATGGTGAGCCAAGAGCCAAATCTACAAATTGGATGAGCCACGAGATGAAAAAGAGGAGACAAGTGGGGATAATGACAACAAGGTCGGTGAAGAACTAATTGTGAGAACCAATGATGATGAGCCAATGTTATTTATGCCTCAAGTGCCTTCTCCTCCACAGATTCAAGAGTCAGGTTAGATTTGCAAAACCTTGTCCGATTGGTAGTCATGTTGTCGGCAATACTCTCTGTGATGTAAAAGCAAGTACACCTTCGAAACCATGGTGCGATGAGCTAGAGAACATAGAAGAAGAAATTGTTGTGTCCGACAAGCCTCTATGCCGTAATATATTCGCAGACATTAATGGAGAAACCACCTAGATGCTGGACGTTCTTGAATGTGATCTTATCTCAAGAAAGCATTCTAGGTGACTTTAATACAATGGCTATTACAAATGGGAACCTACCAAAAGCTATATTATTTCCAATGGATGGAGGGTTCCTCAACTTTCGTAGGGGAATTGGATAGAGAATTGAAGAAGTCAGGCTGAGACTATAAAACAAGCGCTTATTGGGAGGCAACCCAAGTTTAATTTTATTTTTAGTTTTATTAAGTTTTATATTAGTAGTTTTGAATTTGCATTTATTTAGGATTTAATAAAATTGCTTCTATCATGGTTTTCTGAGTTATTCAAGTCAAATTCAAGTGTGGTGCCCAATTTGTTCCATGTGCTAGCTTTATTCTCCAAACTTAATGCAAGGCGAGGAGGAAGATTGCTATATTTTTGGGAAGTCCTCCGCTTTAATTTTTTCTATTTGATCATTGAGGACAATGTCTAGTTTAAGTTTGGGGCATTTTAGTGTCGTATTGCATATAGTTAGTTATTTACATTGTAGTTCGTTATGTTTTCAAGTTATTTACATTTAGTTGTTGCATTCGTTTTTTTTTTTTTTTTTAAAAAAATAAATTTTAAAATCGCAAAAATAGTAGTTAGTTTACTATTTTTGTTGCGCTTAGTTTATATTTGCATGATTCCAACTGTTAGATAGTAAAAGTCTATTTTGGCCAATGATGAGATTTGGAGTTAAGTAGATAAGTATAGTATTGAATATTCAGGGCTTTGATGTGATTTCTTGTTATGAATTGAATCTTTTCTGTTTAAAACCGGTATAATCAAGGTTAAAGACGTTAATAACAATGACTATGTTAATTGATTAAGTTTAAATTGATACATAATGGATTTCTTAAGTATAATACTAGTGTGAAGGAATGAAAGACATGAATAAAGGAGATGGCTAAATTTTGATAAAACTTAAGTTTGGGGGAAATTTTGGGATATATAAGCTTTAAAAAAAAAACATGTTGAGTCTTGTGGTGGGTTGAGGAGAAACACTCCCCATAAACACAAGCGTGAGATGGAGCGTAAAAACGCACTCACCAACCATCTATAAAAAAAAAAAAAAAAAAATTACAGTGGCTAGTTTTGTTTGGGGCCTTTGTTACTTGAGTAGAAACGCTCAAGGGGTATCTTAAAACCTAAGCGCCCTAAGGTCTTATATGGTCCGGGAGTCGTTGGTCTAAAGCTCGCTAAGGGGTGACATTTGTTAGCCTAATGGAATGAGACATTCGCATTGCTTATGGTTAAAAAAAAAAAAAATAAAACGGGAAAAGAGCAAAAAGCCCCCGTAATGAAAAGTAAAGCATAAGTATCCCAGATTGGACTCTTGAACTTGGTGGATGTTTGACTTTAGTTGGATATAGCTTGTTCGTGAATTTTGTGAATTTGCAATCGTATGATGCCTTCAAAGATATCTATTATGTCTTAAATTTGATTTTATATCAGTTAACATTGTTGTGGAGCACACACGCACTATATCAGTGATAACAGTCTAAGATTTGATGATTGATTGGGAAATTACTGATTTGTTTTAATATGATGTATTATCTTGTTTACTTGATTTCTCTAAGGCCGGTTGAATAGACTTGTTTTTGTCATTACTGTTGGATTCGTAGGCATATAGATTAGTTTCATTACATTGCATTGCATAACATTTTTGTATTTTTGCTTGAGGACAAGCAAAGATTTAAGTTTGGGGGTATTTGATAAGTGAGTTTTATACCCATGAATTGGATACATTCGGGCTTAATTTATTGTTGTTCTTAAGTCTTTTAGGATGTTTTTATGTGTTTGTGTCTATTCATGCATGTTTTATGTTATTTTATAGGAATTGGGAAAAAAAGTTACATGGATCGATGTTTGGGGTGGCTAGATTCGCGTTTTCGGCTTGCCATTTATACAGCAGCCACTTCGGAGCCAATTTGACTATAGCTCCTGACATTATTTCGACAAACTTAAAGAATGAAAGTTGTATATCTACTTCTCCTCTTTCCGGAACATCTTGAATCATCAAAATCGGTGTTCGGACGAAGAAGTTATGACTATTTTCCCAAAGGACGTTGAGTAGAAAATGTCGATTTTGGGCCAGCCTTGGGGCCCATTTTGGCCTATGCCCAGTGGTTGGGCGCTTAGGGGGCGGAACTCAGTTGCGTTGTCCAAAGGTCAGCAATTGGGGAAGGGTTTGGTGCGGCCTGGACGCTGCTTTTGGTAATTTTGACACCTTTTGACTCCAAATAGGATAGGGGTTGTTCCAAAACTAAAAATTGTACTTGTAACCTATAAATACATGATGTAAGGCATAAAATAAAGGGAGATTACATAGCTTAGCCTAGATAAAACACTCCTTTAGATTAGAAAATAACCCTAGTTCTTATTAGTTTTGGAGATTGAAGCAACTTTGAGACCATGAATATCAAGAAAAGAGCAAGAGCAAAGAGGGATCATCGATTTGATCGACAACAAGATTCTATTCTCTTCTCTCATCTTACTTTTATCTTTTGATGTCTATTCAGGTTGTGGATTCTTGGTTTTAATTCATTAATTATGAACTAACTATTTTTGAGATTTCAATTGAACTTTTTATGGCTATGAATTAGTTATTCATTATATTCTAATTATTTATGTTAAAGTGAGTTGTTTATCTTGTCTTGTGCTTATTGCTTAATTATTTGATCAAGAATTACTTTGTTACTCTAGAAGGAATTGGAAGAGGAATTCTAGGTTAGAACTCGGGCATGATATCATGTGACTTAGTTATTTGCACAAATGAATAATTAGGTTTGTGAATAGAATGGAAATATCTTTTTTCGCCGCATGTAACACATAAGGAATTAGGATTGTAACGAGTTTAATTCAATTGTTTTGCATAGGAATATAGCAAGATTAACTGGATTAAATAGAAGGCAATTGATCACTTGGAAAAGGACTTTTGGCATTTGAGAATTCTTGTTAACAATTCAAGAGGCATAATAATTGGGATAATTGGATAATTGATTTATAATTCATAATTGGGGATATTGAAGTCTTAATCTTTATTTATTTGAATTCATTCGTTAAAATCTTAGTTTTAATTAGTTAATTTAGTTTTCTTAATTAGAAAAAACACGATTTGAGATTGTTTAAATAAAATTAGTTTGGTTAAGAATTAGTACTTGGTGATTTTTATTAAATAATTCCTCGTGGGAACGATACTCTACTTTCACTTTATTACTTGTTGACCGTGTATACTTGCACGTATTCATTGATTGCGAAATCGATCAACAAGTTTTTGCCTCCATAAATCCTGCAGGAACCTGAAATATCAAGAGGGTCATAGTATGCTGGAACAGCTGATCTAAAGTCACCCTGTCTGATGGTGACATACTATCATACCATGATCTAAGACGTGATGCCACAAATAATGGTGGGGTATGATCTATGCGGCTGACCGTCGAAGAAGACATCTGTGTAGGCCGTATCATAAGACCATCCAGGGGTCAATGTTGAATATCTCTAGACATACATACATATGCATAACATGATACATGCATTACAGATAATAGATGGCAATATGATTTAGGGAATGAAAAACTGTACATACATTCCTAAGTATATCATCGTCTACATACATCATCTCTGTGCAGCTAAAAATACAGGGAAATGGGGGCACATACGCCCTACTACTAACAGAAGCCTATCAAAAGATATAGCGAGAATGGGGCACATCCACCCAATAGCTAACAGAGGCCTATCAAAAGAGATAACGAGAATACACATCAAAAAAAGATAATGGTGTCAATATCTACATCACCAATCATGTCCACCTGATGTAACTCCTCCTGAGTCACTGGATCTCTATCAACAGGGATGTCAGGCATATACAAAGGAGGATCTGCGCCAACAAAGCCAAAAGGGTCATCTGAGGGGCCAGCGCCTGAGCTAAAAGGATCAAACG
Source organism: Panax ginseng (assembly GCA_020205605.1). Lineage (NCBI taxonomy): Eukaryota > Viridiplantae > Streptophyta > Magnoliopsida > Apiales > Araliaceae > Panax > Panax ginseng. The sequence goes on from CM035146.1 coordinate 43,516,179, forward strand.
AATCTGCCTCTGCCGAATCTGTACCCAAATGCCGGATAATGAAATGTGCCATGTCCAGTCGGTGGGTCAAACTGTCAATCTGTGTCAAATGAGTCAGATCTCGGACATAGGCTAACCAATCCGTCATCATCACGGATCCTGGAACCATATCCACCATGAACTGAGTGGCGTGGGTTTGGGCTCCAATAGTACAAGGGGACTACCAATGCTTGAATATCTCCTGAGTGTAGGGACCCTCTGACAGTGCAAACCCGTCAACACCCAACAATGGGATACCAATGACGGGTGACTGCGACACAGGCCAATAACGCATGGCTAGAGGCAAGATCGGCATACGGATCTCTCATGTGGTGCTCCTAATAGTACGCTCTCCTAAATAGAGCTCCCATCCTCCATCAGTAAAGAGAGGAACTCTACGGGTGGAAATCACGTACTCAACACCAGTAGGGTACCCATCCTCAAATCCAATGGCCAAGCGCTCCCCAGAATAGGGAATCCATGTGATGATGTCAGCTGTCAACAACTCCAGTTGTAGGCGGCAATGAGTAAAACCCTCAGCTACAGGGACCTCCGCCAGTATGGAATGATGTCATCGCTATCCTCATGGATAGGTATCTAAACCTAACACACTCACATGATGCAAACATGGAAGCCTCTCATAGGCCCAAAACTGCCAACACAAAGGCAAACATCTGCTATCAGTAAACACTCTTAACCTATACATAGGAAATTACAAGAGAAATACTCACCAACAAAAATGGGTAGAATCCTAACTAGGCCTTGGTCAAGCCCTGCGAGCGCATACGCATGCCCCTAAGGAAATAGGCAAAGGTGTAGGAACCCCAATCATACTCTCCTATACGGTCCACATGATGCGTGGCGCTAATCAAAGCGAACGACACCATAGAGAAGTTATCTGGTATGAAGCAACCCCTAATGATCATCAGGAACAATCACCGAAGAATGTGATCCCTGACTCTGACATTAGCTGGTATGGGCTCACTCAATAGCCCACTTATAGCATCTATGCTCAAAGGACCCGTACGGACAGTCCTGCCCTTGAGCGCCTCCGCCGAAACTCGTACCAAAGATCTGACGGTATTCAGGGTAATATCCGCCGTGCAAGGCACTGGTGCCCCTCCAAACTCCATACCTGTGATAAACCGCCAATCCATCGACGTCATTATCACCTCACACGATCCAACAAAGAGAGATCGAGTCCGGTGAAACCGGCCAGACAATGCCCGAGGTAACCCTGTGGACAACGGCGGGGAAGGATGGAAAAGAATGCCCCAAATCCCCAGTCATGCGTAATCGCTCTATAGTTAGGATGCAGAGCCTGATACACGGAGTGAATGCTGAACCAGTTCCCTCGAGGCTGTGTAAATCCAGGAACCTACATGAAATGTAGATCAACATCAAAACCCTTTAATCATAATTAATAGGAAAATATGAAGATTAAGATCTAACTTTATACCTCGTTGGCGTGCAAGTACATCGAGGGATTTCAACTCAAATCACCCAGAAGCTCTTGGTTTGCCACCTAAATACTCGGGAGGTCCCTACGGGGAACATGTGAAGCAGGAGTAGAATCTGCAACCGGAACATCCTCCTCCTCATCTTCGACGTCCGGTACATGAACCTGGACTGGATATATCACCGTCTCCACCAACCGACGAAACTGTCTAACAGAACGGGGTCGAGGCACTTCAAAAGCTCTCCTCCGTACACTAGAAGTGGTCATGCGGGAACTACTCGACTGATCCGGATCCATAATATCTGGACAATAAGTCTCCGAATCACCTCAGAAAGGGTGTGGTATTTTTTAACCTGGAGCGTTCTTTTCAAAATGAATTTTATGACTACATGAATGCATGCATTACTTTAAAATACATCTACAGTATAGTTAAAATGCATGACTACTCAATGCCTACATTAATTTTTTTTTTTTGACATAGTCCCCTCTGTAAATAGGACTATTGTGATGGCCCCAAAATTAGGTATACATCACCCATCTTGAGTCGCCAGATACATGGTACAGAATTCAAATACAACTTAATAATACAACTGTCGTGTACAATACGACAAAACATAAACTGTGAGTTTGAATACAAATATTGTCTACTAGAGAGTATACAAATTCAAAAGGAGTCCTCATTACAATTATTATCACACTATTTCACAGAATAGTGAGGACTACTAATGCACCATCTAGGACCATCACTTGCTTCCCTACTGTCTCTCGCCTATATTCTCATTTCCTAAAGAGAATAAAGTGAAAGAAAAGGGTGAGCTCAACTAGCCCATTAAGAAATATTATGACTAAGATAATGCGAGAATAAATTATCATTAGCCTTAAACAAATGTTAAACCGATACAATATAACAAACATCAAGTTTAATCATAATGAACAAGCAATCCATTAAAAGAGTCAAGTAGAGAATAAAATCTACTATCTTTTATGATTTAAAAGGTTATTCATCACTTTTATCGCCGGGACTCGACTTTAATAAATAATCCACATCCTCGAATCACCCCCTCGCACTATGGCCAAGGATATTCTTTAGTATCATGACCATTTAATTATCCATGCACTACGCTTAAAGAATCATGTTTTCATCAATCTGGTCCCCGATCATGCCATAAAACAATTCATCTTTGCACCCTGGGTCAAGAGAATCCATAGCCATAATCATACCAAAAGCGCCCATCAATGCATCACGGGCCAATGAGGACTTTTTCCACATCATTTGTAACATTACGGCCATGATTACACCAATAATCCTTAGTCATAATCATACCAAGTCCATCTATGCACTACAGCCATGTGATGACTTTCAACAAAATATAAGCATGAGGATGATGACAATGATATAAGAATTCAATAAAACATGTTCAAGAATTAATTTATCCAGAACTAATAACGTCCAAATTGCCAACATGATACTGCTTTGTAGAGTAAAATTCAAGAATGCTCAGAAGAATATTTTCCATGAAAAGATATCTTTGGATGAAGCTTAAATATCAAGGATATTCCACTAATTTCATGGAGTATGGAAGTCAAAGTTTTAACCAACCGAGTATAATAAAGAATGGAATAACAAAAGAAATCACCATGCATGCGGATTAAGATAGACAAAAGTTATTCCAATAGAATAATAATTAACGAGAACTAGGTCATGCGTAAAAAGCTACGTATGCTGGATGTTCCAATGTAATAATAAAGAATGTAATAATAATGTAAATCACCATGCATGCGGTACTTTGCATAAACAAAGTTATTCCAAATGAATACCAATAAAGGCGGAACCAGTCCGCAGAAAACGCATGCATGTGATATTCCAACAAAATAATAAAGAATGAAATAATGTAAGAATTTCACCAAGTATAGGGTATCCCACAGATACAAAGTTATTCCAATGTAATAATAAAGAATGGAATAATGAAGTTCTCTTCATGAATAAGAAAGAAAGAATACCCCTTATGAGAGTACAACAAATAATATTCCTACCTTAGAAAGAAAAGTACTAGATATAGAAGTAGTGAAGTAATGTAACACTTTTCTTCTTTCTCTCTATAGTTTCTCTCTAGAGTTTTGGTGAATTCGTAAGAAATAATGATTGAATGATCTTCTATTTATAAAAAAATGGATCAAGATAGTAACTAACTCATGAACGGTCAGCATTAATTTACTTTAATCGATTTCATCCATATTTAAAGCAAAATCTTTTAAATAAAATATAATATATTCTATTTATAATCTAATAAAATGAATAACTTTATAAAAGATTTTACTATGCAAATACTATGCAGACGCTTATACAAACACTATGCATAATAAAATATAATATATTCTAATTATTGTCAAATAAAACAGATAACTTTATAAAAGTATGATATTTTATATAAAAAAATTTTACTATACAAAATACTATGCAGACATACTATGCAACACTATGCATAATAGAATATAATATATTATATTTATAGAATAACTTTATAAAAGTATTCTATTTTATATAAAAAGATTTTACTATGCAAAACACTATGCAGACACTATGCATAATAGAATATAATATATTCTATTTATAGAATAACTTTATAAAAGTATTCTGTTTTATTAGATTAATAATTCCAATAAAATAAAACTGAGTGACTTATCACGTAAACATCAATAATCAATACCGCAGTGCTACTATGCAACCACGCCAGACATCGCATTTCTTTTTAACACCGGGTGTTTCAACAGATTAATCAGTAAAACTTTCGTCGTTATTTTCATAAAGTATTTTTGTCGTTTTCTCAATCCGACAATAATTCCGTTGTGAGGTCCACCAATGATTGTACCATCGTACGGATATTCCCCGAAAAAAAATATTCCCCGACCAATCGAATATTATACAACAACTTGCATACTTTGCAAAATTTATAAATACTACCCAGAACTATAACATTATATCAAATCCACACCATAATATTCAAAAAAATTATTTCGAGAAAATTAAATCTTTAATCATAAAATCTGGGGTCTCACAACTATCCACATGCACATAGGCATGACTAGGCAGTCATTCAGTAGCACACCTGCCCACAATCATATACATATTATATTCATCTAAAAGTCAAAGTCATCAATCCACAAGGGTAGTTTAATTACCAGGATTACTTTGCATTTTTACCTTTTGCTCATTTATCCTCAAATAGGATAAGAAATAACAGAAAAAGGTGCTAACTTGACTGTCTTAAAAGTCAAAATTTTCACATCATTATGTTCAGCATGGTTTAATACTAACATTTACTATGTTGAATATTTTTTATCAAGTCATTTGAGAATGCATATTCACTACTATGTGTTTAGATGCATTTCATGTGATAAGTCATTTTCCAACGGATAAAAACTGGAAAAGAAGACATGCATACGTTACTAGGACAGTGTAGAACACTTGTACGGTGACAGAATTTGTAGAAAGTCGCCCAAACTCAGCAGATCTGAAGAAAAGCTCTCGAATTTCCTTCGCGGCGTAACTTGAAAATGACTTATGAAAGCAACCTGCAAGCATTTAATAGCCATAGTTGGCTGCAGGTCCACCTGCGGCTGCTGTAGGTGTACCTGCGGCACCCCTATGTGGGTCCCATCCCTCTGGTTTGGTCCAATTCAAGTTGCAAAGGAGTTCTCATAAGCTAAAAAGGCCAAATCAGGAATAAAAATGCTACGTGATTGAGCAAAATGGCTTACAATCCTGGTTTACTCATTGGTGTTCGCCCAAGCACAGGGTACACTATGCCGATGATCTCAAATGTTACAAGTCACACTCGGAAATACCTTATGCAGGTCCAATGCTGCAAATTCAGGGTCGTCACCCTAATGTTCAATCAATACCTTGGCGGGGGTTACAACGCATACCCCGATGGGGGTTACAACGCATTCCCCGACAGGGACATCACACATTCACAAAGTATCCCCGGCGGGGGCATCACGCGTTTGCATATGTCGAAGTACATATCCCCGACGAGGGTATCACGCATTGTTATCTGTTGATACATATATCAATGAAGGTCAAGCAGCCATGACATCACTATAACCGTTGGCAAGTAAATCCAACGAAGCATCGGAAACCATTCGATGATTTAAGTCGTTGATAAACACATCAGCGAGGATTAAAGAATCCCCAATGGGGGTTACAACACGTGTTTATCCATTGATTCACACGTCAGCGAAGGTCAAGCAGCCTTGACAGTCTACCCAATAGAGTGATTTTCATTGATTCACACGTCAATGAAGGTCAAGCAGCCTTGACAGTCTGCCCAACATGGGTTTTTTCCAGTGACATACACATCAGCAAAGGTCAAGCAGCCTTGACAGTCTGCCCAACATGGGCTTTATCCGGTGACATACACGTCAGCAAAGGTCAGGCATCCCTGACAAGACATACTATTGGCAGTAAATCCAATAGAACATTGATATGTCCTGGCAATACAAACCAGGAAAGATCAACATCATCGAGGAGGATCGATGATGGAATATGTTATACACATCCTCAAACAGACAAAGCTTTATCCCCACAGATCTCTTGTAAATGAGAGGTACATCTTCGGAATAAAGTCTGTATCAAGGATTAAGGACTTTGGTGATAACCCCAACGTCAACATCCTAGAAGATTTGGATCACAAGTCCAATCTGTTCAAAAAAGACATCGTTGTCGATCACCGATAGAAGCAACAGGGAGCCAACAATCATCCCCAGCATGTGGGAAAATAATCCATATGCATCATACATTAGCATTATGTTTCTACACATAGCATTATGTTTATCTTGTTGCATTTCAAGTGTCTAGGATTCTTTATCTTATCCATGCCATTGTATTGCATGAATATGATAAAGAGGGGCATCTGTAGACACTCGAAATTTAATGCACACCTATTACTGACATTGAAGGATGGCAGATTCGTCTTTCAAAGATAACCATGGAAGACAACTCATATCTAGTTTGGATACTACCAGAAGTTCAGTCTCAACCCCAGAACACACACCGAGAGTATCAGTTCCAACCTCGGAGATAACCCCGAGGCATGCAGTTCCAATAACGGAAATTCCACCAGAGAAGGTTGATTCATCTTGGAGATAACCCCGAGATATTCAGTCTCACTCCCAACACTGGGAGTAGCAGTTACCAACCTTGGAGATAACCATAAGGAGTGCAGTTGCAGTTCTAGAGATAACCCCAAAAATGCTTGTTTCAAATGCATGCAATCAGCTTCAACCTCGACACTCACACCGAGGCACACAGTACAAGACACGGAGATAACACGGAGAAGACAGGCATACCTCAGAGATGACACTGAGGACCTTCAACACTTGCAGCAGTCCAATCTCAGAGATAACCCTGAGCAACGTCTACTTTATCAGCCCAAACCGGAGATAACCCCGGTGAGGGGCAAAGTCATCATTTTGCCACCTTGACGCCACACCGTACCATCTCCAAATTTTATACATACATTTCTACGCAACAATGTCCCACAAGAACCAAGGATGTCCAATACCGAGTGACTATTGCGCAGGACAACGGATAGAATTTGAAGCTTGAAGACCGGAGGGCATGGTCGCATCTTCCTAACTTTGTACAACCTCTAATCCCATGTCATTGTGTAACTCTCGACAACGGCGGTCCAAAATAGGTCTTACATACCTCAGTCGGATGACCAGATTACAATTCTAAAAGTTCGAGCGGACATTACAGTGCATGCGTGCACGTACTTCAAGACGGTGGGACCCACGGAGCCCAGGGCACCCCGGGCAGCCGCAGGTACACACACGGGGGGCCCCCTCTATAAATAGAGGGCTTGGGGTGGTCATTTAAAAGAGAAAAAAGGTGAGGAAGCCCTGTCAAATTTGCTATGTACTCACCCTAAATTGAGTGCTTTCTCATTTTAAACACTTGTAAGCTCACATATAGCTACTCTTTTATACCGACGGGAGCCGAGTGTTCATCCACTTCAAGTTATAGAAGTCTTCTTTGGCAGCCCACTGTAAGCCTTTTTACACACTTTAAAGCCTTTCTCTTCATCTTTGCAAACACCATTCATCATGTTGAGAGTCGTGTTGCGTGTGTTTGCCCGGACTTTGGTCCGTGGTTTCATTTCAATTTGTATATACATATATATACTTACATATATATATATATATATATATATATATATTTATATATGGACTAACATTATCGAAGTTATGACTGATTGAGCCTAGATTTCACGCCCTGGAGCGTTTATTTGCTTTAAATATATATATATATATATATATATATATATATATATATATATATATATATATATATATATACTTATATATATGAAATGTGTCTCAAACTTTTGTTCGATGAGCCCGGATTTTATATCCTAGCATTTATTTGCTATATATATATATATATATATATATATATATATATATATACTTACTGCTTTCATATAAATTACGGCATCATGTGAGCCTAGGAATCATGTGATCACAGATTCAGTCTACTGAATCTAGATTCGGTTCCCGTGATGGACATTTTTTAGCTGTAAGCAGCTTGTAAATTTATTCACGGTGATTGAATTTCCTCAGATTGTTTTCATGCCCATGAGGAGTTCGACACCGCTTTGTACATTATTTTCTCGAAGATGCTTCGTATCTCAAAAATAAAAGCAATCAAGCCGGACATTTTAATAAAATGGAAGTGTAAAAGGTCTCAATTACTATTGAGCACAAGGGTTTGAAAAACCTCTTTTATAAAACATCAATGCCATATCTTACTTAAAACTGATTTTTTACACAAATTCAAACCCTGTGTATATAGGTGCGAACGAGGCCTCGCACTACTTCCAAATAACAGCACATTAACCCACACACACACACACACACATTCATAAAGCAGTTTCTTGAAAAGTGGCGGTCACCGTGGTAACACAGATGTCGGGGGGTGCCTAACACCTTCCCTCCGCATAAGCAAGTCCTCGGACCCTAACGAATCTCGGTTTCATAGGCCCGTTTAGCAGTGTCACATCACTGGGTCAACGTGCAAACCTTTTCTCGGTTGTGTTGGTACAACCATATAAAAACCAACTAGCGACTCTTAATAGTCCATCGTCGACATTATACATGTCGGACCTTTTTCACTTGTTTTTTGAAACAAATCTCACCTAACATGAGAACACCGAAGAATAAGAAATGAAAATGGACAAATAAAAATCCCGACGTCGACACAAGATAACTCCAAAGTTTATTCGCTTCTTTAGAACTATTGCAGACATAATCTTCAGTTGTTGATTAAGCACAGTATCATGAGTAGTATCCTTGCATAGTATACATTTTCCCACTATCTCAGCAAGGAACTCAAATTCCTTAGTAAACTCCTTTTTCTTCATGTCCTTCAGACTAGGGTTTCTTTGGTACCCCATAATCTTCTTCGCTTGTTCAGTGTCGATCTCATCAACGCTTTTTCAGTCCTAGGTCAGGAAAGCCTAAGTATTGATTGAAATTAGATGATTTCAGCTTTAGAGACCGACCTTTGACTTTGGTAGAAAGGGTTCCAAAATTTATGGATGAGTTTGAGTAAAACTCCTTAACCAGTTAAGTATATGCTCGAGTGCTTGCCTCAAGACGTTCTGAGAATCCAGCTTTCCTCACAAGTTCAAGAATATCTCTGAACTTCTTTTCAGATTTCTCAAATGACTTGGTTCCTAGCTGAATGCCAGTGATTACTCGCCAATCTGCCATTTGAAGAGTTCAAGGAATATGGGTATTTGATTTAGAGAGTCTTTTGAGAGATCGCTGAATGTGATTTAGGCAAGGTTCTGGAGGGTTAATTTATTTTGGCTTTGAAGAGGATTCTAGGGTTTGAAAATGGGAGGGAAAGAGGATAAATAGTTTCTGATAAATTTTTATAGATTTTGAATTTGTCTTTATGGCTATTCCTTCTTACTCTGCAAAAGTTGTGATGTGTCAACCATCCATTGGTTGGACAATGCCCAGTAATGAGCTGTAACTCCCCATTAACTTCTCAGTTTAATGTCCCTTTTTAAAAAAATAGGCGTCAATGATGTGGATTGACTGTTGACCTTTTTGGTTTGTAGAGTAGCTCGATGAGATAGCTATGGACTCTACATTTTCCTTTGTTGACTCAACGATCTACTTCTAAGGTGAATCTACAAGACATCTTTCTAACTCGTATTCGAACTTATCTCCTCATGATCTGAATAGTTGAGCATTTGTTTAGTTCTTCAAAGCTGCTCATGAGCTAGTGTATCCTCTAATAAGGTTGCGATCGTCGAGTCTGCTTCTATGATCATTGAGGTTGCATCACGATCGTTGATTTCTCTTCAAACTCTTTTCTATGATCATTGACTGTCTAGGTCCTTGAGATGAACTTGACTAAGCAATCCTTCTGGGTTAAGGTAGCTCAGGAAAGGCCAACCTCTTAGAGTGAACTAAGGATCAGGTTTGTCCCAGAGGCACTTTCTAGATGAAATACCTTAGAACTGATTTGCACTGATATCTCATTTGACCTTATCTACTGGGGAGTTCCTCAATTTTAAACATTTGCATTTGCTGTAATCGTGGTGTTCTCCTTCTCTTACACTATAATCAGATGTTTGATCGTAGGTGCTCCACGATTTTGAGTAGGGTGGCTGATAGGTTATCAGTAGTATGTTTTGAGACATCCCCAATGACTATGAATCTTTATTTGGTTCATCAGCCATAAAGTTTTTGTTCCTGTAGCCGGTACATTGCTTCATAGTATATCTCAGTGCTATTGTTCCTTAACAGATCACTTCTCCCCCATGGTTGATACTGTCTTCTCAGATAGATGTGATTTCCTTTACTTCATGTGGATTAGAAGGAAGCCTTGCATATCTCCTTCTGACTGGAATCATCTTTCTCAATTAAATCGTCTTATATCATAGAGATGGATATCTTCAGGATTGTTCACTCTACGATCACTTGACAGCACTACGAACGTAGTCTTCATTGACAGTTATATGTTTGTAAAGTTCTACTTTCATAGTCAGTTCCTCATGATTGATGCTCGATGATCCTCTGATTTGAGCTTCCTTGAGGATTCTTTTCATATGACATGCTTTGCATGATTGAGCATATAAGGCCCTTCTATATCAGCAGCCATGTGAGCTTCATTCAGATTAGATCATCGAATCTTCAAGGACATGCTTTGACACATAGGAATTTTATCAGAATTATTTCGAAAGCGCCTCTTAAGCCTTATTTGGTTGAGTCTTCTTCGATCAAGTCTTTCGCTTCAACATTCCTTAGTGTGGTCCGATAGACCAAGTATCTCGCAGTTAGATATATTTCTATTTTGCATACGTGAGAGTTAAATGGGTCCTGCCAGGTTAGTTTCAAAATCCCTATTCCTCATATATTAGAATTAACATCATATTGACCAGCAACCATCATATTCATGCATGTAACTAATTTAGATATTACATTTTGAGATGCATGATGATGAATGTGTGTAAGATTTGCCATTTTAATAAAACACTCTTTTCCTTTAATGGTTTCATCATTTTCTTGGTTATGTTCACAGAGTTTAAATGTTCACAAAGTGAGAATCAACACTATTACTTATGTGTATCTGGTTGATTCATGGAGGTAATCAGTTTCTATGAATCTTCAAGATACCCTTGTAGAACTGATCATACTCTGTGTGTTATCAAAAACTTAGAACATAGGTTTGTACATTAATACTAACCCATCAGAAAAAATTACTCCACATAAGATTAATTTAACCTTAGATATTCTTATGACCCATTTCAGATTTCTTTCAAGATTTCATCTTCAACCTAAAGCTTGGATGGAGAGAAAGTTTGTAAGCATTTGAGTTTCCAACCTCAGTGTACTTTCTCTCTTCACCTTTTTAGGTAGATTATGATTCCTTGAAAGAATATTGTTATAGTTCATAAGAAGGTGCAACATGATGTACACAATTATATTAGTGAAGAATCGTACCTTTCTGCTGTCAGTTTCTTAACAATCATTTATCTTAGATATACTGAGGTTAGGCATTGATGTGCATAGTTTCTCATTTACTCCTGACAGCTTGTTGCTCTAGTAAACCTTCAATCAATCAATTGTGGTCTTAAAGATGCAAGCTAAGAGAATCTCAGCATCTTTAGTTCTTTGACATCCTTTAGTTCACAAGGTTTACATCCAGATGCTGGTTGGCCAAATATATGTTTGAGAAGTTCTTCTTTCTTCTCTGGATAAGCATTTCTTAGCATGTATGACCTTTTCATTTATTCAAGCTGGTGGATGTTTGACTCTTTTCTGTTGATGTCTCTTGAGCTCCCTAGCCTGGTCTTCAGACTACAAGATTGACTGTGGGCAAGGATTGGTCTTGTTGATATTGCAATCAAGAACATGGACCAATCTAAGCAGCTTCAGGTGTATATACACATTTACCTATACACAATATTTCCAAAGTGTGAGCTCATCTGCTTATAACAAGTGACTTACTACTAAACTAAGTTTAGAACAATGTATGTGCCTAGGATCAGACTCAAAGTGATTAGCTTTTGAATAGCATGAGAACCTGCTTTGATAACAATTGTTAGTTCCAAGTAGGCACAATATAGATCTAGAAGGGGGGGGGGGGTTGAATAGATCCTTTTAATTTCAAATACTTTTCTCTTTTATTTTGTATTACTAATGATTTAGCATATGACAAACATAAGAATCTTTTCAAGCACATCAGAATAAGTAAAAGATCCCCTTCATTGATATATTCATAATCATACATATATTGTTCTTAGGTTCAGTGGTAAGCAGTTAATACATACATAGCAGTTATAGCAGTTAAGTACATAATGTAAATGACATAAATTAAAGACACAAGGGATTTTAAGTGGTTCAGAGACTCAATCTCCTAATCCACTCTTCTGCTTTCAACTAGCAAGATTTCCACTAAGGAAGGGCAGCACCCTGAATCACTAAGATTCCTTCAAGGCTAGCAACCTTGGGACTTCAGTTCACTAAGAACTCTTCAAGGCCAGCAACCTTGGAACTTCTCTAGTTCCCTAGGAACTCTTCAAGCCCAGCAGGCTTGGAACTTCATTTAGTCGCTTCGGACAAGGACCCCTCAGGCCTTGGCTTTTTGTTGATGTTGTTTGTTGTTGTTGTTGGTTCTAAGCTGCTAAGATGTCTTTAAGCTTGATCATCTTTTGTACTTAGCAGCTTGGTGTGGCCCTCTTTGCATTCTGCTTCGAGTATGGACCACATCTTTTTTGGTGCAACTGATCTTTATTCTGTTCAGCTCATCTTCATATGATGTCAGCTGTGCACCATCACCATTTTCTAAACCCTTCTTTACTTGATGGCAGACATGGTTTTGCACTTGCTCTGGTTCAGCTTTAGGTTCATGGTGAATCATAGAGTGGCTCTCTGGATCTTCCTTATGTTCTACCACTCTACTGAATGCTATCTTCTTGTCCTTCTCGGCTCTCATCTTAGATGCCAATTGAAGTGGCATTCTCATCTTTGTCGAGTGAAGCTTTAGTCTATTCAAGTCCTTCTTCAAAGCTACTTCACTTTCTCCTTCGTAGTCTCACTATCACTGAGACTTGTTTTATTAAGCTCAGGTGGAACTCGTAGAGTCAACATTAGCATTCTACCAACTCAACGATTCTGCAACATAGCAATCATTAACAACTCTTGATCTTTGAAGCTCTGTTGATTTATACTCCTTCCCAATCTTCCCATTGGAAAGTAGCCGTTGAGAGCTTTTTGATTTGCATTGCAGATCTCGAGTTATTTGGTGTAGACTGCAGATGTGACATGACATCTCCTTTTCTGACTTTCTGACACTGCATTCTACTATTTCACCTACCCTGTCAGAGATGTCACTTTGATGTCTTGGGAAGGTCGACGACTTTATTTCCTCCTTCTGATTTCTTGATCAGAGGTTGTCCTTTTGCATCGATGCTCTCAATAAGCTCTTGTCCGAATATCAACCTTCAGATTGAACCGTTTCCAATGCTTCAATCTTTGGATGACCGAACTCTACGATTCTGATGCATGCTTTCTTGGACCTAATCGAAAGTGTCTTATTAACTGCTGTCATTGACATGTAGAGACAACACTACGATCTTTGAAGAGTGTTCATTGATCTCTTGCAGTAGAACACCTTTTCCTTCTATTGTGCAAAGGCTTCAACACTTATGTTTGCTTCGATCGCTCTCTTAGATACTTATGGCTTGACACCTTGCTCTAGCCCCTTCTGAATAACAAGACACTTCATATTTGTGGCGTGTCCAGCTCATTTTCTCCTTGTGATCTCCCGTTCACTTATCATTAATGGACTGACCCAATGCTTAATCACTTTAGCCTTGTTCTTCGTGGTCGACCAAAGATCTCCGTGTACACTCCATCAGTTCTTTCTTTGTTTGGCAAACACTACGATCCTAGTTGCTTCCAAGATCGTTGTCTTCTATTTACTTGACAACTACTGCACTTGCTGACTTTCCTTAGTCAGTTACTGAAGTCTTCTTCTGATCAATTTATGGAGGACTTAATCTTCAATGGCTTCCCAACTCAATTTGAATGTTGATTGGGTTGGTGCTTGGATCTTCTATTAGCTTGCATGCCATTCGTTGTGTGCTCTCTGATTTCCTTCAAGTGGAATGTATCTTTGCAGTTTAGACTAGAGGCTTCATTTCTTTGGATATTCTGGGAGTGCTTATTTGTTGAGAATCGTATTTGCTCTACGATTCTGCCTTGACATTGTAAGCACTTATGTTGAGGTCTTAGTTCTGCACACTACGATTCAGCTTCGGCTGTGCAAACACTACGACTTCGAGATTAGATCTTGACATTCTTCGATTTCTGACTTTGTGCTTGTTATCTTCATCTGATCTTGCTCGACTACGATCTGTGACGAACGAGATTTTTGTAAATTAATTTTAATATTTATTGAATTAAATAAATATTTTTCGATGATTTAATTATTGGATTAAATAATTAATTGATGCAGTTGTGGTAGATTAATTTAATTATATGTGTTACATTTATTAAATTAATGTAGAGAATAATTATTATTTGAAGTATGTCATTATGTGAGCTTATTGTATTAAATGAAATATTTAATAAGCATAATGTTATTTATTGTGCAAGTGGGTGTGACATGATTTAAACTATACGATAAAGCTTTATTAAATTAAATGGTTTTGAAATCTATTAAGCCTAGCCAAACATGGCCTTAGTAGGGGAGTTCTTAGCTACTACCATGATCGGGTTAATCCACCAAGATGTCTGCGTCGATTCTCTTTTCCTTTATTATACGTACTCTTCTTTCTATTCATTTTCTAAGTTTGAAAACAGAGAGGGAGAAATAGTTTGAGAAATTGTCAGATAAAAATTGTGAGATTTATAGATATTGGGAGTGTGTAATCTACAAATTGTTGTGAAAGAGTCATCTGTGATCATCTCTTCTAAATTTATACTCTACAGGGTAATCTTTTCCTTCCCAATTTCTATTTTTACGTTGTTTGAGTTTTACAAAAAAATGGCTTTCACAGTTTTCTGTAAAGTCTCTATGATGGGAAATTGTAAGGCTTATGTGCATATATAGGTTAAGATATTGTCAAATCATATTTAATTATATATATTTTGTAAACCATAACATCAGTTTCATGAAAATACGTAGTATATGATTTCTACAAAATTACAGAGTATAGGTTTTGGCCTTATGGCCTTATACGTGATAATTCATGTGTTGATCGTATATTATCCCTAAATTTTACACTCGTATTTTGTTATGCATGTTGATATGAAGAGACCAAAGTTTAAATAAACGGATTGATTGTTATAACGAATCCGTAGTGACAATTTTCATGTTTTATTTTCAAAACCTTCAAGAACATCAAAGTCAGTGAAATTCACATATTTTAGTTCTGTGATTATGTGATTTAATGGGTTAAAACCATTCTATACATGTTGGGTTATGTGTATGCATGAATTATAACATGTGGGTATGATTAATTTCGTGTAGTAGTAATTTAATTGGAGTTTTTGGGCCAGTCTCGTGTCTTATGGCTGCGTCAGAAAAGCCACTGCATACCGCAACGCTAAATCTCAAGTCATAATAGCCATGGCAATCATAACACTAATACTAGTAGTAAAAAAGTGGCGCCAGTAGCGCCACCGCGCAGTAATGTCCGTAAATAAGATATTTTTAATGTTCAAGTCTAGCAATGTGATAGCAACTTGATTTAAAGAACATAGAGATATGTTAAAAGTCTAATGAGATGATAAAATAGATGTTTAACATGTAAATAACATAATTTCATGTAGATTGAGTTATGGAGTACCCTTTATAAATTATTATTCATGAAGTGATATTATGTGACAGTAAATGTGATAATTTGACTAAGTATAGTCATAACCAAAGTTTAGACAAAAGAATAATCGTTGATGATTAGTTAAGTTATAATTAACTGGTATTGTGAATGTGAATGGTATGTAGGATTAAATTCAAAGAACGTGCTTAGTTAAAGTGTAATCTACGCACGAGGCAAGTTTCCTAACCCTACTTGTCATTATTGTTCAAGTTTATTATTTACCTCGAGTAAACTATCATTACTATTATTCAAGTTCAAATGTTATATTAAAGATTGATTATCTTTTCAAAGCATGATTCAGTTATACAATAATTGTCCTATTGTATACTTCTTGAGATTATTATTCAAATTGAATATCATTATTGTTGAACCTTATTAGACTAGTGAACTTTATTGATTCAACTAGTCCTTAGTTGATGAACGTTCTAAATTTCAGAACCCTTATTGAATTATCCAAACTAAACTTCCTTTGGTGCGGACTCGAATGTAAAACTGAGAAGAACAACCCTGCAAAGGGATTTACTTATGCGTTAGCGTTAAGATATTGTGCATGTGATGGTACTAAGGGCTGATCCCCAAGTAATGCAGTAGAAGGTCCATAGTCTTATGATGACCTAAAGGTTTCAAGTATAACCCTTGATAACCTAGGACATAGTTCAAGGTCTTATGACCCTCAGAATTCTTTTGATAACCTAGGACATAGTTCATGTCCTAAAAAGCGGTTGCGGGGACGGATTGTGAAGAAAGTCAAGGCAATTAATGCTTTTCTCACAATGAGTGGTGTGATAAGTTGTATATTATCATGCTGATGCCAACTTTTATTGCTCCTGCACCTTGCAACTACTGTCGAAGAACCCCTTGCCAGCTCAAATAAGACGGTTAACATATTTGCATGTTAATGGAAGGATATATGTACTATACTTTGGAAATTAGAAACCCATTTGACATTCACTCATTAAGAGTGAATGTCGAATAGTCCCTAGTTTGAGACTGTCACTGGATGTTATGTCTCTCACTTAGGTCGGTTCCAATTCACATGGTATTTTTTTTTTTTGAGGATTTTTTGGTTGTTATCTCTACATGTTCTTCGAGTGCATACTTAGTTTAAGTTATCTTAATCTATTTCGTGTACTTGGAGACCATGGGGAGGTGCTGCCAAAATTTTCTTGAAACAGATGAAATGTGCTCAATGTGTTGGCACTAGTGAGGAGACGCATCTAGGAACGGGATAGAAACTTTACCCTTTTCTTGTATAGCGCAGATACTAGGAAAATATAATTCATGCATGGACCACATACATGAATAACCATGTACTTAATGTGTCTTCTGTTCAGTTAAAGATGTCAGCCGACCGGAGTTAGATGTACTGTATGATACCCATTGATGGGAGGGGAATAGTGTCAGCTTATCTTGATGGGGTGTTAACTTTTTGAACAAAAAAATAGAACATGCTGATGATTCGAATGGAAAGATGTGATGCTCGTGTGTCAAGTGTAAAAACCTGATATGGAAGAAAGCTAACGAGATTAAATTCGACTTATTTTCTCGTAGTTTTGTGGATGGGTACTCCGTATGGACTTATCACGGGGAATCAACTGAGTTGAGGCAATAACGAGCATGCGTCAGGCAGTGCTCAACAAGACCCAAATGAATTCAGCAACTGCCTTTTATAATATGATATATAAAATTGGGGTCCCATTGTATCCTGGAAATGATAAGCACACTAGGCTATCTGCAGTGACTAAGCTCTTACACTTTAAGAATAAGCATGACTGTAGTGAGAGAGATTTCAATGATTTTTTTGCTCTTATCAATGATTTTTTACCCAAGGATCAAACTTTACCAAGAGAATTATTACGAAGTGAAGAAGATGGTCAAGGGGTTGAATAAAGAGAGATAAAACAACATAAGATTTAATGTGGAAAACCCTTAAAGGGAAAAATCATAGGTCAAACTCGAATCTCCACTATATCAAAATATTGTGCTTACAATAATCTTCCTAAGTTTTTGCACAGACTCGAGGTTCCACAATACCGTGACATAACTTTTTACACGGACTAAAAGCTACAAAACTCTCCCACCCACACTATACATTTTTTTCACGGAATATAAAAGCTACAAAAACCCTCTCCCTCACACAAAAACAAACACAAAACCCACTCACACCCTCTCTCAACTCGTAGGATACTACATGACTTTTGATTGTTCTACACTTCAAAAACTCAACATAATGTATACTCTATTTATAGAATACCCACAATTCTCATTTTCCTATTCAAAATAGGACACTTACAAAATAAAACTCCTACCAAAAATAAGATTCATTCTTATAGTTGGAATCCAACATATAATAAATATCCTATTAAAAATAGGACATCTTTCTTTCAATAATAACAATTCTTTTATGAATAGGATTCGTGTAGTAACTCAAAAATTCCTCCGTTGACTTGAATACTCGAATACTTTAACTTCATAGCTGAATAAGATTCAAGGATGTTAGGAATCTATATATAGATTAGAAGGTTGATTTATTTAGGGGGAGATTGTCAGAACATTCATAAGATTCCAAATGTATAATATTTGATGATGAAACACTTAAAGTATATTTTTATACATAAGTTTTGTACAATACTTAATTGAGATATCTATGTACAAGGACTTGGAATAGAATGATTAAGCTTGTTAGATTGATCTTTAACTTATCTGCATATGTAATAGATAAGATCAATTGTAAAAGTTATTGTGCATGTCGTTAACAGAGTATCCTATATGTTTAAAGAAAAATATGATTAATGTATATTTGTAAAGTAAGTTTTGTAAAGTCCTTACAAATGATTTGATGTAAAAGGATTTAGATTAGAAAGACAAAATAATGTTAGGTTGATCTGATGTATAGCTAATAGGATTCCATTGATCATAAAGTTATTATGCATGTTTCGTAGTATGAAGATGCATCGCAGAGTTAACATTTTTCGTGAAGCATCAGGTGAATTGAATAGTTCACTCCATCTCGCAAGGAAAAGTTTAGCTCGTAAAGTGACAAGATGATCACAAAGTTGCAAAGCTATCACAGACCTACAGGAGGAATCACAGAGCTGTGACGATTATCACTTCGTAAAGTAATTGTAAGACCCCAACTTTTATGAATAAAGATGAATTTTCTATAAATATCATTTTTGAATATTATGGAGTGAATTTGATATAATGTTATAGTTGTGGGTAATATTTATAAATTTTGCAAAGTACGCAAGTTGTTATATAATATTCGATTGGTCGGGGAATATTCGGTTTAACAGGGAATATTCGTACGACAGCACACTTATTGGTGGACCCCATAGCAGAATTATTGTCGGATTGAGAAAATGACAAAAATATCTTTTTATAAAATAACGGCGAAAGTTTTACTGCTAACTTCATTGGAATACACCGTGGTTAAAATACAATGAATAATGTTGTTGCATAGTAGTACACTCAGATTGCGTAAAGATTTTGAATTATTGATTCTTACGTAGAAGGCACTACTCAATAATTGTTACAAAGAATTATTGCTCAATATTTTATTTTATTTGTTCAATAATTTCTTTGCGTTGATATTTTATATTATTGTTGTTTCAATAATTATCAACGCACAAGATTTCCCATTATCAGATCAATAATTCATGTTATTTGAATAATATTATTAGATAGCATTATTGGTAATGTCTAGAAAGTTCTGTCAAGGAGAGGTTTGGTCACCTAATTGTGCGCCAGTAAGGAGAAATCCTTATTGGAAAGCCCCCTCTTTCCTGGGAACGGCCTGGTTGTCATTATTGTGATTTTGTAATATTATTTGTCAATAATTAATTATTGATTTATATGATAAGGAAATATTTATTTTATGTGGACATGAATGATAGATAGGAAAATATTTATTTTATGGGGTTATAAATGAAGGAATTAATGTTGAGGTGTTTTATAAGTATTTTGCCGGATTAGAGGTATTAAAAATCAAATCGGTGTTTTTAAAGCTCTATTGTGTGTTATAATTTTGATCCGGTCGTTGGATCGTTGTGATTTTTGGATATGTTATACATATATAAGTGGAGTATATGTCCACAAATTTTGAACTGTTAAAAATTAACGTATGATTTGTTATGAATTTTAAGAGATGTTGAAAATTGTTCGTTTGTGGAATTTAGATATTTTCTGTTTGGAATTTGGAAAAACTTTCTTTTGCAAAGTTGTAGAGAATTCGATTTCGTGTGGAATGGACATAAAATTCGTATTTTTCTGATAAAAGGGCTATTTATTATGAATTATTGAAGTTTCAGAAATTAAAATATTTTTATTAAAATTGGGTGGGACCCACTTTTTGTTTTTTGAAAACATGTGGGCTGCTAGTTTGTTTTTCAAAGAAGGCATGCTAGGCTTGTTCAAAGGCATGCGTAGAATAATAATAAAAATATAATATTTTATTATTTTAGTCTCCTATGGCGTTCTAGCATTTTTCTATAAATAGGCACTTAAGTTATAATTGAAAATCACACCAGAATTAGAGAATTCTTCTTCTATAATCTTGAGCGTATTTCTTTAGAGTTTTAGAAAGCTTTGAGTGTAGAAAACAGTGAAAGTTTTCTTCAAGAATATCCCCGCTATACCAGTTGGAATACTCTTCTTTTCAAGGTAAGGGATGTTATTTTGTTCAATATTCGCTTGAAATAATATTTTCTTCCATACTCTGTTGTATGTAAGTAATATTATTTCATTTCAGATTTCGAATTCTATATTCATTTTGTTAAGTTTTGGCTTCTATACTCCATGAAATTAGTAGAATATCCTTGATATTTGCGCTTCATCCAGTATCTTTTCATGGAAATATTATTTTGAGCATGCTTGATAAGTTTTAACTTTTTTCATCACCGAGTACTATTCACTGGGTTACTATTCCTCAAGTACTATTCATGGGGTACTATTCACTGGAGTACTATTCACCTGGGTACTATTCATGATAAAAATTGATTCGTTTTCAGTCTAAATTATTTTTGGTACAATATTATTGTTGAATTTTACTCCACAAAGCAGTATCATGTTGACAATTTGGACGTTATTGATTTCTGGATAAATTAAATTATAAATCTTTAAAAATTTATCATTGAACTTGTTTTATTGAAATATTATATCATTGTCATCATCCTCATGTTTATATTTTGCTGAAAGTCATCTATGGCCTTTAGTGCATAGATGGACTTGGAATGATTATGACCAGGGATTATTCGGTATAATCATGACCGTAATGTTACAAATGATGTGGTAAAAGTCCCTCATCGCAGTAGTGCATTGGTGGACAGTTGTTGGCATGATCATGACCATTGATGAAAACACGAATATCCTTGGCCCGTAGTGCATGGATAATTTGTGGTCGTGATACTAATGAATATCCTTGGCCATAGTGTAGGGATGATGTGGATTATTTATTAAGCTGAGTCTCAGCGATAAAAGTGATGAAAAACCTTCTAAATCATAGAAGATAGTAGATTTTATTTTCTACTTAACTCTTCTAATGGATTGCTTATTCCGCTGCAGTTAAACTTGATGTTTGTTATATTTTATCAGTTTAACACTGTTGAAGGCTAATGATAAATTATTCTGCATTATCTTAGTCATAATATTTCTTACTGGGCTAGTTGAGCTCACCCTTTTGCTTTCATTGTCCTTTTTAGGAAATGAGAACGTAGCCGGGACTAGTCGGGAACAGAGTGACGGTCCAGATGATAGCATTAGTAGTCCTCACTATTCTATGAAATAGTGTGATAATAAATGTATTGAGGACTCCATTTGAGTTGAATACTGTCTAGAAGACAATATTCGTATTAAAACTCTCAGTTTATGTTTTGTCGTATGTCATACGACAGTTGTATTATTAAGTTGTATTTGAATTTTGTACCATGTATTTGGCGACTCAAGATAGGTGATGTATACCTATCTGGGAGCGTCACAGTTGGTATAAAAGCTTAGGGATATGATCCCTGGCTAAAATGTGAGACTAGAACTAGGAGGGGAGAGACGGGGAATTCCTTCACTAGTATGACTTACCTAAGTTTATTTGGTATTTAATTGGCCGGTCAGAGCCTATGGATAAAATGTGGCATGTCAATTAACCCTTGTTTTGTGGCAGTATTTAAAAATGGCATCCGAGAATGTTGAGAATAGCAATGGAGCACAAGAGACCGTTGAGTCTCCACAGATCAATAATCAGGATAATGTGCATTAGGAAGGCGATAATCCTCATGCAAACAACAACACGGACCAAATGATGAACGATTGAATGTTCAGAGGCTTTATGCAATTCATGCAACATCAGGCGAGAGCAGCTCCTGTCGAAAATATAGGTGGAAACACTGGAAACTCTCGGATGGTCACCGCTAAACAGTTCAAGGAGTTGGGACCACCGGAGTTTATTGGAGAGCCAAACCCTCTTAAGGCAAAAGCGTGGAGAAAGCATATCACCAAGATATTTGATGTCTTGGGATGCTCCGAGGAGCAAAAGGTTCCCTTTGCCACCTTTATGTTACGAGGAGAGGCATATTACTGGTGGGAATTGGTAAAGCGTACTCAACCTGCCGCACTGAAGATGTCTTGGGAGAAGTTCCAAGAACAATTCAACAAGAAGTACTTTCCCGAAAGTATTCATCACATGAAAGAGGTAGAGTTCATCAAGTTGCAGTAGAACAATATAATCGTGTCGCAGTACGAAGCGAAGTTTGCCGAGTTATCCCGATTTGCGTCTCACTTGGTTGATAATGATGAGAGAATGACGCGGATGTTTGTAAGAGGTTTGAAACCCGAGATACGTCAATATCTAATTTCTCATAAACTGTGTTTGTATTCAGATGTTATAAATAGGGCTCAGTTATTGGAGCGCGATAACGAGTCAACCCAACCAAGAGAAAGCAGCCGGCAAAATGATAATACCAGTGGTAACATTCATCGAAGCGGTGACAACAAACGTGGAGGGAATCAACATGCCAGAAATGGTAACAACTTCGGTGGTAATCATGGCCAAGACAATAAGAGTGGACATTTCAAGAAGAGGAGATTCAACAATGATTGAAAGACGTCAGCACCAGCACCCGTTGTTAAGGAAGGAGAACGACCACCTATCTTATGCTTCAAATACGGAGGGGAGGGACACATCACTCCAAACTACGCTGTAAGACCCCAACTTTTATGAATAAAGATGATTTTTCTATAAATATCATTTTTGAATATTATGGAATGAAATTGATATAATGTTATAGTTGTGGGTAATATTTATAAATTTTGCAAAGTACGCAAGTTGTTATATAATATTCGATTGGTCGGAGAATATTCGTTTTAACAAGGAATATTCGTACAACGACACAATCATTGGTGGACCCCACAACAGAATTATTCTCGGATTGAGAAAATGACAAAAATATTTTATGAAAATAACGGCGGAAGTTTACCGTTAACTGTTGAAACACATGGTGTTAAAAGTACAGTAATACGCGTGGTTGCATAAAAAGAGTTAATACAGATTGATTATTGATGCTTACGTGAGATGTCACTCAGTTTTGTTCAATTATTGCTACAGTAATTGATGCATAGTATCTCACGTTATTTGATTCAATTATTGTCAATATTTTATATATTATTAAATCAATAATTGAGATGACAAAATTATTAATATTATTATTTGCAATATTGACGATGTCTAGAAGTTATGTAAATGAGAGGTTTGGTCACCTAATTGCGTGCCAATAGGGAGAAATCTTTATTGGAAAGCCCCCTCTTTCTTGGGAACGACCTGGTCGATTAATATTGTGAATTATAATAATGGTGATAAATGTTGTTTTATTATTATTATAAATGTAATAAAACATAAAACCTTTTTATATAAAACAGAATACTTTTTATTGGAACATCCTGTCTGTGTGGATTACGCATGACCTGGTTCCATTCTTTATTATTCTGTTGGAATATCAAGTCCTGTGAGGATTACGCATGACCTCGTTCCATTCTTTATTACTCTGTTGGAATAACTTGTTTATGTGGATTACTCGCATGCATGGTGAATGATCCTTTGTATTCATTCCTTATTAACTTGTGGAAATGATCCGCTCACGTGGATTACCGAATGGCGGGCAAAAATCCATTTGCGCTTCATATATTCTATTATACTCGGTTGGTTAAAGTTTAAGCTTCTATACTCCATGAAATTAGTGGAATATCATTGATATTTACGCTTCATCCAAAGATTCTTTTCGTGGAAATATTCTTACGAAAAGTCTTGAATTTTACTCCACAAAACAAAGATTATGTTGATAATTTGGACGTTATTGAGTTCGGGATAAATTAACTTATAAATCTTTCAAATTTATTCTTGAACTTGTTTTATTGAATTGTCATCATCCTCGGCTTATATTATGTTAAAAGTCATCTGTGGGCTCGTAGTGCATAGATGGACTCTCAGATGATTATGACCACCAAATGATTATTCGGAAGATAATTATGACCGTAATGTTACAAATAGTGTGGAAAAAGTCCTCATTGGTCCGTGAGTGCATTGATGGACAGAGTTTTGGTATGATTATGGCTATGGATTCTTCTTCTGCCAAGGCAAAAGATGAATTATTTTATGGCATGATCGTAATCAGTTGATGAAAACACGATTATCTTTGGCCCATAGTGCATGGATAATTCGTGGTCGTGATACTAAAGAATATCATTGGCCTCTAGTGCAGGGATGATTTAATGATCTGGATTATTTATTAAGCTGAGTCTTAGCGATAAAAGTAATGAAAAACCTTTTAAATCATAGAAGATAGTAGATTTTATTCTCTACTTGACTCTTCTAATGGATTGCTTGTTCCGCTGCAGTTAAACTTGATGTTTGTTATATTTTATCAGTTTAACACTGTTGAAGGCTAATGATAATTTATTCTGCATTGTCTTAGTCATAATATTTCTTACTGAGCTAGTTGAGCTCATCCTTTTGCTTTCATGGTTCTCTTCAGAAAATGAGAATGTAGCAGGAACTAGTCGGGGAACGGAGTAACGATCCAGATGATAGCATTAGTAGTCCTCATTATTCTATGAAATAGTGTGATAATAAATGTATTGAGGACTTATTTTGAGTTTGAATACTGTCTAGAAGACAATATTTGTATTAAAACTCATAGCTCATGTTGTATATTTAAGGTTGTATTTGTATTCTTTACCATGTATTTGGCGACTCAGAATAGGTGATGTATACCTTTTTTGGCGGTGTCACAGTTGGTATCAAAGCTTAGGGATATGATCCTTAGCTAAGATCTGAGACTAGAACTAAGAGGGGAGAGAGGGGGAATTACATGTTACATGACAATTAACCTTTGTTTTGTGGCAGTATCTGAAAATGACATTCGAGAATGTTGAGAATAGCAATGGAGCACAGGAGACCGTTGAGTCTCCACATATCAATAATAAGGATAATGTGCATCAAGAAGGCGACAATCCTCATGCAAACAACAACACTGACCAAATGATGAATGATGGAATGTTCAGAGGCTTTATACAATTCATGCAACATCAGGCGAGAGCGGTTCCTGTCCAAAATGTAGGTGGAAACACTGAAAACTCTCGGACAATCACCGCTAAACAGTTCAAGGAGCTGGGACCACCGGTGTTTATTCGAGAGCCAAAACAACTTAAGGAGAAAGCGTGGATAAAGCAGATCACAAAGATATTTGATGTCTTGGGATGCTCCGAGGAGCAAAAGGTTCCCTTTGCCACCTTTATGTTGCGAGGAGAAGAGGCGACATTGGTGGAAATCCAGAAAGCGTACTCAACCCGCCATAAAGTGAAGATCTCTTGGGAGAAGTTACAAGAACTATTCAACGACAAGTACTTTCCCGAAAGTATTCATCACATAAAAGAGGTAGAGTTCATCAAGTTGTAGTAGAACAATATGACCGTGTCGCAGTACGAAGCTGTTAGGTTTGTAATATTCATGAACGCAATCAAATTGCACAAATAAGCGGAAACGTGTAAAAATTAGAGTTTAAAATTTTACAAACCATATACCCTAATCATCCTTTATGCACAATTATTAATTAAACGAAAAGATATGAAGAACAAGAATCATACCCTTGAAGATTCAAGCTTCCTCAGGTACAAGTTCACCTCCAATCCTTTTCGCGTTCAACTTGAATCCATCGGGTTTGGTTCCTTCCTTTGATCAACGTTAGCCACCCAAGTGTTTGGCCTTTAGAGGTGATCCACCAAGAAAGAAGAAGAGTGGCTGGCTAAACCCTAGTTTTCTATATCTCATAGAAAAGAAGCGTACTCTCCAACTGTTGGAATCACATATATTGATATCTGATATAAGACTCTCCTTATAAAGATATCAGGTAACCCTATTTAATTAAAAATAAGGTTTTATTTATTTAATTAAACACTTTAAATTAAATGGGCTCCCTAATCTTATTAGGGATAATTAATTAAACTTCTTTAACTAATTTTCTCTCCTAATCCTATTAGGAATAAATGAGAGTACTTATAATAAATTAATTCCAAAACTCTTTTAGAAATTAAAATAATAATAATTGTAATAATATTAATAAGACTCCTCTTATTAATTTATATTTAATATTTCTAAAATATTAAATAATAATATTAAGCTATTTAATTTATTCTATCACCATAGATTAAATTAAATATACTTAACATATTATTACGATTATGCCATTAACTTCTTAAATAATTATTCTTTCTTTTATGGTGTGACCCTTTAGGTTCCCCATATTAAATCGGTTGTGAATAAATCAATTAGAACAATTCTAATCTTATTTAAATAAATAAATTAAACAATTAATTTATTTAAATAAATAATGTTTATTCTACAATAGGGATAAGCCTCCCTAGCGATCAACGACTTTCCAGATAATATAGATTTCAACATTAATCATAAAAGAACCTTTGAGTAAATAGTTACCGTATAATTCAATCCTTCCACCATACAATGTCCCAATTAAATATAAGACATGGAATTACTGTCAAGTCTTATTTTATTTAATTATATGTATTTCGACTTGTTAGTTCCCAGAGGGCACAATAGTTCTAGAAGGGGGGGGTTGAATAGATCCTTTTTATTTCAAATACTTTTCTGGTTTATATTATATTGTTCATAATTAACATATAACAAACATAAGAATCTTTTCAAGCACAACGGAATAAGTAAAAGACCCCTTCATTGATATATTCATAATCATACATACATTATTCGTGGAGTAAGTTTAGTTGTAAGCAGTTAAAACATACAAAGCATTTATAGCAGTTATAGTACATAATGTAAAAGACACAAGGGATTTTAAGTGGTTCAGAGACTCAAGCTCCTAATCCACTCTTCTGCTTTCAACTAGCAGGATTTCCACTAAGGAAGGGCAGCACCCTGAATCACTAAGATTCCTTCAAGGCCAGAAGCCTTGGGACTTCAGTTCTCTAAGAACTCTTCAAGGCCAGCAGCCTTGGAACTCCTCTAGTTCCCTAGGAACTCTTCAAGCCCAGCAGGCTTGGAACTTCGTTTAGTCCCTCCAGACAAGGACCCTTCTGGCCCTTCTTTGTTTAGTCCGTTCGGACAAGGACCCCTTAGGCCCTGGCTTTGTTGAGTTGTTTGTTTGTTGTTGTTGGAGTCGGTGCTGAGCTGCTAAGATGTCTTAATGCTCTGAACATCTTCTATCCTTAGCAGCTTGGCTTGATCATCCTTGAAGTGCAGCTGAGTGTTGCATGATGCTCAACTTCTTCTTACATTCAACCACTTTGATGACCCTTTATGAACCGCTTTGAAGATCCTTCTCCTTGGTACTTGATGGATGCACATGACAGGCTTCTAAGATGACTGTAAGATCTTCTGTTAGATACTTAGAAGCTTTCTCATGCTTGGCACCAAGATGGCTTTTGTGATCTCCTTTCTTGGTACTTGATGCCTTCTCATGATGGACTTGCTAAGATGACTGTAGGCTCTTCTCTATTGTACTTAGAGTCTTCCCATAATGGACATCAAGATGACATGATGCTCTTCTTTCTCTCGACAGTTCAAAACACTCTTCATGTAGTAGAACTCTCACTTCTACATAGTAGAACTCACACTTCTACTTCTTTCTTTGTCAGTCTTCTGAGTGTTCTTGGTGGATCGTAGAGTGAGCCTTCAGACTCACTATCTCACATGGTTTAGATCAGTCCACCATCTCTCCAAACTTGGCAACTCCAACAACCCTTGATCTTTGAAGCTCTTTCTCATTTATACTCCTTCCCAATCCTTCCATTGGAAAGTAGCCGTTGAAGGCTATTCAAATATCTTCACAGATCTTGAGTTGACAGAGGTAGACTACTAATATGACATGTCATACTTTATCTGACATTGCAGTCTACTGTTTCCCCTACCCGTCAGAGTTGTCACTTTACTGTCTTGGGCAGGTTGAAGACTTTATTATCTCCTTCTAATTTCTCGATCAGAGGTTGTCCTTTTGCATCGATGCTCTCAATAAGCCTTTGTTCGAATACCAACCTTCAGATTGAACTGTTGCCAATGCTTCAATCTTCGGGTGTTCGAACTCTACGATTCTGATGCACGTCTTCGAGGACCTGATCGTAGTGTCTTGTTGAGTGTTGCTCATTGACTGGTAGAGTTAACACTATGATTTTGAAGAGTGTTGATTGGATCTCCAATGTAGTACACCTCTTCCTTCTATTGTGCAGTGCTTCAATACTTCTGTTTGCTTCAACTGTTCTTAGAGACTGATGGCCTAATCCCTTGCTCTGGTCCCCTTCTGAATATCAAGACACTTCAGATGTGTGGCGCGTCCAGCTTGCTTTCTCCTTGTGATCTCCCGTTCACTTATCATTAATGAACTGACCTTGCACTTAATCACTTTAGCCTTGCTCTTCAGAGGCTGACCAATATCTCAGTTCACCTTCCATCAGTTCCTTCTTTGTTTGGCAAACACTACGATCTTGGTTGCTTCCAAGATCGTTGTCTTCTGTTCACTTGATAGCTACTGCATTAGCTGATTTTCCTTAGTCAGCTTCTGAAGTCTTCTTTGGATCTCCTTGTGGAAGACTTCATCACGGATGGCCTTACAACTCAATCTTGATGCTGATTGGGTTGATGCTTAGATCTTCTGTTAGCCTGCATGCCATTCGTTGAGTGCTCTCTAGTTTCCTTGGATGTAGCTTGCAGCTTGAACCAGAGACTTCATTCCTTTGGATATTCTGGGAGTGCTCATTTGTTGAGAACCGTATATGCTCTACGATTCAACCTTGGCATTATGAGCACTTCTGTTGAGGTCGTAGTTCTGCACTTTACGATTCAACTTTGGCTTGTCCAGACACTACGATCCCGAGATCAGATCTTGACACTCTACGGTTTCTGCCTTGTGCTTGTTGCTTCATCTGATCTTGCTTGACTTCGATCTCTGCATGTAATCAATAGGCTCTATGAACTCAGAGTATGATCTACGATCCTTGACTTGGCTTCGGCATCAGTAGACTCTACGACTCTGAGTGTAGTCAACGTTTCTGTCTTGGCTTCGGCAGATGATCGCCTTCTTCGTGCAGCGGATCGCTCTCACGATTCTCGAACATGACTTCCTCAAAGACACTACGATCCCGAGGAAGCTCTACTTGACACACTACGGTCCTTCTTCGCTTCCCCGGCAAGCCATTTAACTCCGAGATCTACTATCTTGCATACTCCTATTCTTACCGATAGCTCTCGAAGTTAACCTTGACTCACCGCGCATCACGACTTACAGTGCAAAAGGTGCTCGACGATCAGACAAGCCTATCTATTACATCATAAGATCAACCTAACAAGCTTGATCTTTCTATATTTATAGTCCTTGTACATCATTTCTTTTTAAGGACTTTACAAAGTTGTTTTGCTTATGTAGGATCAACCTAACATATTTGATCAATTCATTCTAAGTCCTTGTACATATATTTCTATTATCTATCAAAGGACTTTACATCTTTTCTTAATGCAAGCATACTTGCATATTCATTCACATATATATCATAATCAAATCATATATTAAATAGGAATATCATTCACATGTTTATTCCTGACACGACTCTTAAATGCACAACACCAAATAATGCAAATTAGAAACTTCTTTCTAATTTCATTCTGCCTTGGCCAAGGACTACTGGGTTGTCATTTATCGAATCACATAGGACATTTCTCTTCTTTTACTAGAAGCGGTAGATTCTTTATTGATCATACATTATCTCCATGTATAACTTATTATACCCAAGCATACCCTTTGATATACCCTAAGGGTCTTAAGGAATAAGCCAAAGTATAACTCATCATACACAAGATACTATGATGATCTCAAGTCCAAGGATCACTTGTACAACTATCACTACAGGAATTCCTATTGACATGCGAGTAAAACTCCATTAGGTATTCCTTAGCGAGCCACGTTCAGTGAACTTATTCTCTAATAAGCACCTACATACTTACTTTAGTGTCTCCACATAAATGATCATGAGATCAATCATCCTCATCCAATTCGCAAGCAACGTATGTACCAATCTGTCCGGATTCACTAATCCCCAATTTAGTAATCCAACAATTGGGAACTATTTTAGTTTTAAGCTTTCTAAAAATTTAGATCTCATTAGAATGATCATCATCATTATTCTAAAATCATTGCTTAAAACTATGGGTTTATCACATATTATAAAATAGCATCATGTAGATAATTAAAAGCCTTTAATAAATTAATACTTTTTATTAATAAATGAATAAGATTGTTACAAAGTATATGCTTTATCATCAAACATGATTGGCTTGTGTGCATACTACTTTCAGAAGCTAAGTTTGCCGAGTTGTCCCGGTTTGCGTCTCACTTGGTTGATAGTGAGGAGAGAATGACGCGGATGTTTCTAAGAGGTTTGAAACCCGAGATACGTCAATATCTAATTTCTCATAAACTGTGTTTATATTCAGATGTTGTAAATAGGGCTCCGTTATTGGAGTGCGATAACGAGTCAACGCAACCAAGAGAAAGAAGCCATCAAAATGATAATACCAGTGGTAGGAATCATCGAAGCGGTGACAACAAACGTGAAGGGAATCAAATGCCAGAAATGGTAACCACTTCGGTGGTAATCATGGCCAAGACAATAAGAATTGACATTTCAAGAAGAGGAGATTCAACAATGATGGAAAGATGTCAGCACCAACACCTGTTGTTAAGGAAGGAGAACGACCACCTATCATATGCTTCAAATGCGGAGGGAGGACATATCGGTCAAACCGCACGATGCCATCCAAAGCGTGTTATAATTGTGGAAGAGAAGGTCACCTAGCCCGATTTTTGTCGTGCAATCAAGACAAGTCCGATTGGAATGGTGACACAAAATACCGATCCCCTGCACAAGTCAAAACCAGAGTTCAAGGAGAGCTTTTGTTGTGACCTCCCGTAAAGCAAGGAACCCTAACGAGGTCATCACAGGTAAGCTTATTATAAACTCTAGCGAAGTCTATACCTTATTTGATACCAGTTCTACCCATTCTTTTATTTCTCCTACTTGCGCTCAACGATTAAATTTGACTACGGAGAAATTAGACTTTGACTTATCTATGGAAACTCCGTTGGGAGAAACCTTCATTACATCCACTGTTTATAAGTCTTGTTTGGTTCAAATCGGTACTCTAACATTACCTGTCAATCTTATTTCATTGAAAATACTTGCATTTGATGTGATTCTAGGGATTGATTGGTTAACTACTCATCATGCAAAAATTGATTGTTTTCGTAAGGTTGTTAGCTTTCATATTCCTAACCAACCTATTATGAAAATTCAAGCAACCAAACCATTAAAATCAATCACTGTCATCTCAAGCTATAAAGCTATTCGTTTATTAAAAAGCGGATGTCAAGCTTTCTTAGCTCATGTCACAGATTTAAACAAAAATACGTCAGATTTGAATGATATTTCTATTGTTAATAAATTTCCTGACGTATTCCCTGAAGAACTTCTTGGCCTACCCCCAGAGCGTGAAATTTAATTTTGTATCGACCTTGAACCCTAAGATAAAACCCATTTCCAAAGCCCCATATCGAATGGCTCCTATTGAACTTCGGGAGTTAAAGACCCAATTGCATGAATTGTTAGACATTGGTTTCATTCGGCCCTAGTACGTCTCCGGGGTGCTCCTGTTCTATTCATGAAGAAGAAAGATGGGAGTATGCGACTTTGTATTGACTACCGGGAATTGAACCATGTCACCATCAAGAATAGGTATCCATTACCTTGTATTGATGACCTGTTTGACCAGTTGTAAGGAGCACAATTCTTTTCAAAGATCGATCTTCGTTCTGGATATCATCAGATGAAGGTTAAAACTGAGGATATTCCAAAGACTGCCTTCAGAACTCGGTACGGGCATTATGAATTCTTAGTCATGTCTTTTGGATTGACTAATGCTTTTGCTGCCTTAATGGATATGATGAACCGAGTATTCAAGGAATATTTGGATCACTTTGTGGTTGTCTTTATTGATGACATCCTCATATATTCCAAAAGCCGTGAAGATCATGAGCAACACTTGAGGCTGATACTCCAAAAGCTTCATGAAAACAAGCTTTATGCCAAGTTAAAGAAATGAGAGTTCTGGATTGAGGAAGTAGCATTCCTTGGGCACGTAGTATCAAGTCATGGAATATCTATTGACCCGGCAAAGATTGAAGCTATTCAAAGCTGAGAGCAACCTAAATCAGTGACCGAAGTATGTAGCATTCTCAGATTAGCTAGTTATTATCGGAGATTCGTGGAAGGGTTTTCTCGAATCGCTACTCCATTACCTCAGCTGACTCGGAAAGATATAAAATTCGGTTGGAGCGTGGAATGTGAGAAGAGTTTTCAATAACTCAAGAGGAGAATAATTTCAGCACTTGTTCTGACAATACCATCTGGCTCGGAGGGATTTGTCATCTACATTGATGCATTGGGCAAAGGGTTAGGATGTGTTCTCATGCAACATGGGACAATCATAGCCTATGCCTCTTGGCAACTCAAAGAATATGAGAGGAATTATCTTACTCGTGATATAGAGTTGGCAGCTGTTGTCTTTTCACTTAAAATTTGGAGGCATTACTTGTATGGGGAGAAAGTGGAGATCTTTACGGATCATAAAAGCCTCAAATATTTCTTCACCCAAAAAGAACTCAACATGCGGCAACAAAGTTGGCTTGAACTGTTAAAAGATTAGGATCATACCATTCAATACCATCTTGGTAAAGCGAACGTAGTAGCTGACGCATTGAGTAGAAGATCATATGCGGGTAGGAGTGTGATATTATCAACGCAAAGGCCCATTTTATATGACTTACAAAGGATGGAGATAGAGTTAAAGACTCCAAGAACCAACATGATGATGGCGAATATACGAGTAGAACCGACTTTAATCGATAAAGTTAAAGCTGCTCAAGCTACAGACCTAGAACTGATGCGTATGAGGAAGAAAGTGCAAGAAGGTGCTATGCCGGAAGCAAGAATCGATGAGGAAGGAATACTTCAATTCAACTCCAGACTTTGTATTCCTAACGACCCTGATTTAAAGTATAAAATCATGATGGAGGCACACAACACACCGTTTGCAATCCATCTTGGGAGTACCAAAATGTATCATGATCTTCGACATACATTTTGGTTGAGAAATATGAAGAGAGAGATCGCAGAGTTTATCTCAAGGTGTCTAACTTTTCAACGAGTCAAGGCGGAGCATCAAGTACCAAAAGGTCCATTGTAACCACTTGAAATTCCATAATAGAAGTGGGAGCACATTACCATGGATTTCGTTACCGGTCTTCCCAAGGTTTCTCAAGGCATAGATGCGATTTGGGTCATTGTTGATAGATTGACCAAGTCGGCTCATTTCTTACCTATACAAAAAATTTATACACTTGAACGTCTTGCTCGTATGTACATAAATGAGATTGTAAGACTGCATGGTATCCATAGTTTTTGATCGAGACCCAAGATTCACTTCACAATTTTGGGTTAGTTTACAGAAAGCTGTGGGCACGGATTTACGATTTATCTCGACATATAATCCTCAGACGGACGGGAAGTCGGAGAGGACTATTCAAACTCTTGAAGATTTATTAAGACTCTGTGTTCTTGACTTCAAGGAAAGTTGGGATAAGTTCTTACCATTAGTGGAGTTTTCCTACAATAATAGTTATCAAGCAAGTATTGGCATGGCTCCATTTGAGGCATTGTATGGAAGAAAGTGTCATTCTCCAGTATGCTGGGATGAGGTGGGTGAAGCAACTTTGTTGGGACCGGAGTTGGTACGTATGACTACGGAAAAGATTCAAACGATCCGACAACGTATAAAAATCTCACAAGATTGACAAAAGAGTTATGTTGATCTTCATCGAAAGGACGTGGAATTCGATATTGGAGATCATGTGTTATTACGTGTTGCTCCATGGAAAGGAGTTACGAGATTTGGAAAGAGAGGAAAGCTCAATCCTCGATTCATTGGCCCATTTTTAATCCTCGATCGAGTAGGAACAGTGGCCTATAGACTCGCTGTACCGCCAAGTATGTCTCGTGTTCATAACATTTTTCACATATCCATGTTACGTAAATATATGGAAGACCCGAACCACATTATATAGTTAGAACCGGACGAAATAGCAGAATATTTAACGTATGAAGAGGTTCCTATTAAAAGCTTGAATAAGAAGGAACATGTTCTACGCTCCAAGGTTATACCTCAAGTCAAAGTTTTGTGGAGGAACCACGATGTAGAGGAAATGACCTGGGAGTTAGAATCTGAAATGAAATAAAGGTATCCTTACCTCTTCGACATACCAGGTACGTACCCTAATTTTGAGGGTGAAATTTCATAAGAAGGGGAGGTTGTAAGACCCCAACTTTTATGAATAAAGATGATTTTTCTATAAATATCATTTTTGAATATTATGGAATGAATTTGATATAATGTTATAGTTGTGGATAATATTTATAAATTTTGCAAAGTACACAAGTTTTTATATAATATTCGATTGGTCGGGGAATATTCATTTTAACAGGGAATATTCGTACAACGACACAATCATTGGTGGACCCCACAACAGAATTATTGTCGTATTGAGAAAATGACAAAAATATTTTATGAAAATAATAAAATGTAAGTTTTATCGATTAACTGTTGAAACACCCGGTGTTAAAAGTACGATGTCTGGCATGTGGTTGTATAGTAGCATACGGTATTGATTATTGATGCTTACGTGAGAAGTCACTCAGTTTTGTTCAATTATTTCTACAGTACTTGCTATATAGTATCTCACGTTATTTGATTCAATTATTGTCAATATTTTATATATTATTAAATCAATAATTGAGACGACAAAGTTATTAATATTATTATTTGTAATATTGACGATGTCTAGAAGTTATGTCAAGGAGAGGTTTAGTCACCTAATTACGCGCCAATAGGGAGAAATCCTTATTGGAAAGCCCCCTCTTTCCTGGGAACGACCTGGTCGATTAATTATGTTGTTTTATTTGATTATAAATAGAATATATTATATTTTATTATGCATAGTGTTTGCATAGTGCTTGCATAGTATTTGCATAGTAAAAACTTTTTATATAAGAAATACTACTTTTTATAAAGTTTTGTTTTATTTGATTATAAATAGAATATATTATATTTTATTGCATAGTGCAGCATAGTATCCTTTCCATTATCCTATAAATAGGATGCTTAATTAGAATTGAAAATCACACCAGAAATTTAGAGAATTCTTCTTCTATAATCTTGAGCGTATTTCTTTAGAGTTTTTGAAAGCTTTAAGCGTAGAAAATAGTGCAAGTTTTCTTCAAGTATATCCCCGCCCTACCCGTCGGAATACTCTTCTTTTTAAGGTAAGGGGTATTATTCTTTCGTATCCATGAAGAGAGTTATTTTCTTTCAATACTCGTAAAGGTTGTTATTCCATTCGTTATTATTATGTTGGAATAACCTATCTATGCGAAGTACCGCATACATGGTGAAATTCTTCTGTTATTCCATTCTTTATTATTCTGTTGGAATAACCTGTCTGTGCGGTCTATCGTATGCCTGGTGAATTCTATTGTTATTCCATTCTTTATTATTCTGTTGGAACATCCTATCTGTGCGGATTACGCATGAACTAGTTCCATTCTTTATTATTCTGTTGGAATATCATATCTGTGCGGATTACGTATGACCTGGTTCCATTCTTTATTACTCTGTTGGAATAACCTCATTATGTGGATTACCGCATGCATGGTGAATGATCATTTGTATTCATTCCTTATTAACTTGTGGAAATGATATGTCTACGTGGATCACCGCATGGCGGGCGAAAATCCATTTGCAGTTTCATATATTCTATTATACTCGGTTGGTTAAAGTTTTGGCTTCTATACTCCATGAAATTAGTGGAATATCCTTGATATTTGCGCTTCATCTAGTATCTTTTCATGGAAATAATCTTCTAAGCATTCTTGAATTTTACTCCATAAAACAGTATCATGTTGACAATTTAGACGTTATTGAGTTCAGGATAAATTAACTTATAAATCTTTAAAATTTATTCTTGAACTTGTTTTATTGAATTGTCATCATCCTCATGCTTATATTATGTTGAAAGTCATCTGTGGCCTGTAGTGCATAGATGGACTTGGTATGATTATGACCAAGGATTATTCGGTATAATCATGACCGTAATGTTACAAATGATGTGGAAAAAGTCCTCATTGGCCTGTAGTGCATTGATGGACAGTTTTTGGTATGATTATGGCTATGGATTCTCTTCGGCCAAGGGTTCAAAGATGAATTATTTTATGGCATGATCAGAACCATTGATGAAAACACGTTTATCTTTGGCCCGTAGTGCATGGATAATTCGTGGTCGTGATACTAAAGAATATCATTGGCCTGTAGTGCAGGGATGATTTAATGATGTGGATTATTTATTAAGATGAGTCTCATCGATTAAAGTAATGAAAAACCTTTTAAATCATAGAAGATAGTAGATTTTATTCTCTACTTGACTCATCTAATGGATTGCTTGTTCCGCTGCAGTTAAACTTGATGTTTGTTATATTTTATTAGTTTAACACTGTTTAAGGCTAATGATAATTTATTCTGCATTATCTTAGTCATAATATTTCTTACTGTGCTAGTTGAGCTCACCCATTTGCTTTCATTGTTCTCTTCAGGAAATGAGAACGTAGTAGGGACTAGTCAGGGAACGGAGTGACGGTCCAGTTGATAGCATTAGTAGTCCTCACTATTCTATGAAATAGTGTGATAATAAATGTATTGAGGACTTATTTTGAGTTTGAATACTGTCTAGAAGACAATATTTGTATTAAAACTCACAACTCATGTTGTATATTTAAGGTTGTATTTGTATTCTATACCATGTATTTGGCGACTCGGAATAGGTGATGTATACCTATTTTGGGGGAGTCACAGCGCGATGCAGTTCAAAGCGTGTTATAATTATGGAAGAGAAGGTCACTTAGCCCGATTTTGTCATGCACCGAAGACAAGTCCAGCTGGAATGGAGGCACCAAAGGCCGTCCCAGAAAAGTCAAAACCGATAGTTCAAGGGAGAGCGTTTGTCGTGACCTCCCAGAAAGCAAGGAACCCGAACGAGGTCATCACAGGTAAGCTTATCATAAACTCTAGCGAAGTCTATACCTTATTTGATACCGGTTCTACCCATTCTTTTATTTCTCCTACTTGCGCTCAAAGTTTAAATTTGACTACGAAGAAATTATACTTTAACTTATCTGTGGAAACTCCGTTGGGATAAACCTTCATTACATCCACTATTTATAAGTCTTGTTTGGTTCAAATCGGTACCCTCACATTACTTGTCGATCTTATGTCATTGAAAATACTTTCATTGGACGTGATTCTAGGGATTGATTAGTTAACTACTCATCATGTAAAAATTGATTGTTTTCGTAAGGTTGTTAGCTTTCATATTCCTAACCAACCTATTATGTTAATTCAAGCAACCAAACCATTAAAATCAACCATTGTCATCTCAAGCCATAAAGCCATTTGTTTATTGAAAAACAGATGTCAAGCTTTCTTAGCTCATGTCACGGATTTAAACAAAAATACGTTAGATTTGAATGATATTTCTATTGTTAATAAATTTCCTGACGTATTCCCTGAAGAACTTCCTGGCCTACCCCCAGAGCGTGAAGTTGAATTTTGTATCGACCTTGAACTCGGTACAAAACCCCTTTCCAAAGCCCCATATCGAATGGCTCCTATTAAACTTCATGAGTTAAAGACCCAATTACAGGAATTATTAGACAACGGTTTCATTCTTCCTAGTACGTCTCCTTGGGGTGCTCCTGTTCTATTCGTGAAGAAGAAAGATGGGAGTATGCGACTTTGTATTGATTATAGGGAGTTGAATCATGTCACCATCAAGAATAGGTACCCATTGCCACGTAATGATGACCTGTTTGACCAGTTGCAAGGCGCCAAATTCTTTTCAAAGATTGATCTTCGTTCTGAATATCATCAGTTAAAGATTAGAACCGATGACATTCCAAAGACGGCTTTCAGAACTCGGTACGGGCATTATGAATTCCTAGTCATGTCTTTTGGATTGACTAATGCTCCTGCTGCCTTCATGGATATGATGAACCGAGTATTCAAGGAATATTCGGATCACTTTGTGGTCATCTTTATTGATGACATCCTCATATATTCCAAAAGCTGTGAAGATCATGAGCAACACTTGAGGCTGATACTCCAAAAGCTTCGTGAAAACAAGCTTTATGCCAAGTTAAAGAAATGCGAGTTCTGGCTTGAGGAAGTAGCATTCCTTGGGCACGTAGTATCAAGTCATGGAATATCTGTTGACCCGGTAAAGATTGAAGCTATTCAAAGCTGGGAGCAACCTAAATCAGTGACCAAAGTACGTAGCTTTCTCGGATTAGTTGGTTATTATCAGAGATTCGTAGAAGGGTTTTCTCAAATCGCTACTCCATTAACTCAGCTGACTCGGAAAGATATAAATTTAGTTGGAGCGTGGAATGTGAGAAGAGTTTTCAAGAACTCAAAATGAGACTCATTTCAGCACCTGTTCTGACAATACCATCTGGCTCGGAGGGATTTGTCATCTACAGTGATGCTTCGGGCAAAGGGTTAGGATGTGTTCTCATGCAACATGGGAAAGTCATGGCCTATACCTCTCGGCAACTCAAAGAATATGAGAGGAATTATCCTACTCATGATCTAGAGTTGGTAGTTGTTGTCTTCGCACTTAAAATTTGGAGGCATTACTTGTATGGGGAGAAAGTGGAGATCTTTACGAATCATAAAAGCCTCAAATATTTCTTCACCCAAAAGGAACTCAACATGCGGCAACGACGTTGGCTTGAACTGTTTAAAAATTATGATCATACCATTCACTACCATCCTGGTAAAGCGAACGTAGTAGCTGATGCATTGAGTAGAAGATCATATCTTGCACGAAAAGCGATATTATCAACGCAAAGGCCCATTTTATATGACTTGCAAAGGATGGAGATAGAGTTAAAGACTCCAGGTACCCATGTGATGATAGAGAATATACGAGTAGAACTGACTTTAATCGATAAAGTTAAAGTCGCTCATTCTACACTCTGAGGAGGTGATGATTATGAGGAAGAAAGTGCAAGAAGGTGCTATGTCGGAAGCAAGAATTGATGAAGAAGGAATACTTCGAGTAAACTCCAGACTTTGTATTCATAACGACCCTGATTTAAAGTATAAAATCATGATGGAAGCGTACAACACACCGTTTACAATCCATCCTGGGAGTACCAAAATGTATCATGATCTTCGACATACATTTTGGTGGAGCAATATGAAGAGAGAGATCACATAGTTTATCTCAAGGTGTCTAACTTGTCAACGAGTCAAGGTAGAGCATCAAGTACCAAAAGGTCCATTGCAACCACTTGAAACTCTAGAATGGAAGTGGGAGCACATTACCATGGAGTTCATTACTGGTCTTCCCAAGGTTTCTTAAGGCAAAGATTCGATTTGGGTCATTGTTGATAGATTGACCAAGTCGGCTCATTTCTTACCTATACGAGAAACTAATACACTTGAACGTCTTGCTCGTATGTACATAAACCAGATTGTAAGATTGCATGGTATGCCGGTATCCATAGTTTCTGATTGAGACCCAAGATTCACTTCAAGATTTTGGGTTAGTTTGCAAAAAGCTATGAGCACGGATTTAAGATTTAGATCGACTTATCATCCTCAAACAGATGGGAAGTCAGAGAGGACTATTCAAACTCTTGAAGATCTATTAAGACTTTGTGTCCTTGACTTCAAGGGAAGTTGGGATAAGTTCTTACCATTTTTCCTACAACAACAGTTATCAAACAAGTATTGGCATGGCTCCATTCGAGGTGTTGTTTGGAAGAAAGTGTCGTTCTCTAGTATGCTGGGATGAGGTGGGTGAAGCAACGTTGTTGGGACCGAAGTTGGTACGTATGACTGCGGAAAAGATTCAAACGATCCGACAACGTATAAAAACCTCACAAGATCGACAAAAGAGTTATGCTGATCTTCATCGAAAGGACGTAGAATTCAATATTGGAGAACATGTATTGTTATGTGTTGATCCATGGAAAGGAGTTACGAGATTTGGAAAGAGAGGAAAGCTCAATCCTCGATTTATTAGCCCATTTTTAATCCTCGAACGAGTAGGAACTGTGGCCTATAGACTCGCCTTACTGCCAAGTATGTCTCGTGTTCATAACATTTTTCACATATCTATGTTACGTAAATATGTGATAGACTCGAACCACATTATTGAGTTAGAACCAGACGAAATAGCGAAAGATTTAACATATGAAGAGGTTCCTGTTAAAATCTTGGATAAGAAGGAGCATATTTTACGCTCTAAGGTTATACCTATAGTCAAAGTTTTGTGGAGAAACCACGATGTTGAGAAAATGACTTGGGAGTTAGAATCTGAAATGAAATCAAGGTATCCTTACCTCTTCGACAAACCAGGTACGTACCCTAATTTTGAGGGCAAAATTTCATACGAAGGGGAGGTTGTAAGACCCTAACTTTTATGAATAAAGATGAATTTTCTATAAATTTCATTTTTGAATATTATGGAGTGAATTTGATATAATGTTATAGTTGTGGGTAATATTTATAAATTTTGCAAAGTACGCAAGTTGTTATATAATATTCGATTGGTCGGGGAATATTCGTACGACAACACAATCATTGGTGGACCCCATAACGGAATTATTGTCGGATTGAGAAAACGACAAAAATATCTTTTTAGAAAATAACGACAAAAGTTTTACTGTTAACACTGTTGGAATACCTGGTGGTTAAAATACAGTAATACGTGTTGTTGCACAGTAGCACATGGTATTGCACAATATTTTGAAATTATTGATTCTTACGTAAGAAGACACTACTCAATAATTGTTACAGTAATTACTGTTCAATATTTTAATTTATTGGTTTAATAATTGATGCGTTGATATTTTATATTATTGTTATTTCAATAATTGTCACTGCACAGTATTTACCATTATCAGATCAATAATTCATGTTATTTGAATAATATTATTAGATAACATTATTGGCAATGTCTAGAAAGTTCTATCAAGGAGAGGTTTGGTCACCTAATTGCTTGGCCACAAGAAGGAGAAATCCTTATTGGAAAGCCCCTCTTTCTCAGGAATGGCCTGGTTGTCATTATTGTGATTACGTAATATTATTTGTGAATAATTAATTATTGATTTATATGATAAAGAAATATTTATTTTATGTGGACATGAATGATATATAGGAAAATATTTATTTTATGTGGTTATAAATGAATGAATTAATGTTGAGGGGTTTTATCAATATTTTGTCGGATTGGAGGTATTAAAAATCAAATCGGTGTTCTTAAAGCTCTATTGCGAGAGTTATAATTTTGATCCGGCCGATGGATCGTTGTGATTTTTGGATATGTTATACATATATAAGTGGAGTATATGTCCACAAATTTTGAACCGTTAAAAATTAACGTATGATTTGTTATGAATTTTAAGAGGTGTTGAAAATTGTCCGTTTGTGGAATTCGGATATTTTCTGTTTGGAATTTGGAAAAACTTTCTTCTGCAAAGTTGTAGAGAATACGATTTCGTGTGGAATGGACATAAAATTCGTATTTTCTAATAAAGGACTATTTATTATGAATTATTGAAGTTTTAGAAATTAAAATATTTTTATTAAAATTGGGTGGGACCCACTTTTTGTTTTTTGAAAACATGTGGGCTGCTAGTTTGTTTTTCAAAGAAGGCATGCTAGGCTTGTTCAAAGGCATGCGTAGAATAATAATAAAAATATAATATTTTATTATTTTAGTCTCCTATGGCGTTCTAGCATTTTTCTATAAATAGGCACTTAAGTTATAATTGAAAATCACACCAGAATTAGAAAATTCTTCTTCTATAATCTTGAGCGTATTTCTTTAGAGTTTTAGAAAGCTTTGAGTGTAGAAAACAGTAAAAGTTTTCTTCAAGAATATCTCCGCTATACCAGTTGGGATACTCTTCTTTTCAAGGTAAGGGATGTTATTTTTGTTCAATATTCGCTTGAAATAATATTTTCTTCCATACTCTGTAGTATGTAAGTAATATTATTTCATTTCAGATTTCGAATTCTATATTCATTTTGTTAAGTTTTGGTTTCTATACTCCATGAAATTAGTAGAATATCCTTGATATTTGCACTTCATCCAGTATCTTTTCATGGAAATATTGTTTTGAGCATGCTTGATAAGTTTTAACTTTTTCATACCGGAGTACTATTTACGAGGTTACTATTCCCGAAGTACTATTTATGGGGTACTATTCACTCGAGTACTATTCACCCGGGGTACTATTCATGATAAAAGTTGATTCGTTTTCAGTCCAAATTATTTTTGGTACAATATTATTCTTGAATTTTACTCCACAAAGCAGTATCATGTTGACAATTTGGACGTTATTGATTTCTGGATAAATTAAATTTTAAATCTTTAAAAATTTATCCTTGAACTTGTTTTATTGAATTCTTATATCATTGTCATCATCCTCATGTTTATATTCTGTTGAAAGTAATCTGTGGCCTATAGTGCATAGATGGACTTGGTATGATTATGACCAGGGATTATTCGGTATAATCATGACCGTAATGTTATAAATGATGTGGTAAAAATCCTCATTGGCCATAGTGCATTGGTGGACAGTTGTTGGCATGATCATGACCATTGATGAAAACACGAATATCATTGGCCCGTAGTGCATGGATAATTCGTGGTCGTGATACTAATGAATATCATTGGCCGTAGTGCAGGGATGATGTGGATTATTTATTAAGCTAAGTCTCAGCGATAAAAGTGATGAAAAACCTTTTAAATCATAGAAGATAGTAGATTTTATTCTCTACTTGACTCTTACAATGGATTGCTTATTAAAATGCTTGATTAAACTTGATGTTTGTTATATTTTATCAGTTTAACACTGGTTAAGGCTAATGATAAATTATTCTGCATTATTTTAGTCATAATATTTCTTACTGGGCTAGTTGAG
This sequence comes from Panax ginseng, assembly GCA_020205605.1. Taxonomy (NCBI): domain Eukaryota; kingdom Viridiplantae; phylum Streptophyta; class Magnoliopsida; order Apiales; family Araliaceae; genus Panax; species Panax ginseng. Next base: position 43,559,724 of record CM035146.1, read on the forward strand.
CTCACCCTTTTGCTTTCATTGTCCTCTTCAGGAAATGAGAATGTAGCCGGGACTAGTCGGGGAACGGAGTGACGGTCCAGATGATAGCATTAGTAGTCCTTACTATTATATGAAATAGTGTGATAATAAAAGTATTGAGGAATCCATTTGAGTTGAATACTGTCTAGAAGACAATATTCATATTAAAACTCTCAGTTTATGTTTTGTCGTATGTCATACGACAGTTGTATTATTAAGTTGTATTTGAATTTTGTACCATGTATTTGGCGACTCAAGATAGGTGATGTATACGTATTTTGGGGGCGTCACAGTAATGACCAGCATACAAAGTGAGTAGTGTAAGACCCCAACTTTTTATAAATAAAGATTTAATTTCCTCTATTTATCATTTTGAAATAGTAAGGGTTGATTTGATTAATGTGGTTAGTTATGGGTAAAATGCGCAAATATTTTAAATAATCAGGTGGTTATAAAATATTCATTGTTGTCGGGGAATATTCATTTGGTCGTGGAATATTCTTGCAGTCGGGGAATATTCGTACGACGGCATAGTCTTTTGTGGGTCCCATAACAGAAATCGATTGGATGAAGAAATACGCGTTGTTGCACAGTAGCACACGGTATTGCACCAATTATTGATTCCTATGTAAGAAGGCACTACTCAAAAATTGTTACAGTAATTACTGTTCAGTATTTTATTTTATTGATTCAATAATTTCTACGTTGATATTTTATATTACTGTTGTTTCAATAATTATCACTACACATTATTTTCCATTATCGGAGCAATAATTCATATTATCTGAATAATATTATTAGATAATATTATTGGCAATGTCTAGAAAGTTCTGTCTAAGGAGAGGTTTGGTCACCTAATTGCGCGCCAGTAAGGAGAAATTCTTATTGGAAAGCCCCCTCTTTCCTGGGAACTGCCTGGTTGTCAATATTATGATTTTGTAATATTATTTGTGAATAATTAATTATTGATTTATATGATGAGGAAAATATTGATTTTATGTGGATATAGATGGAGAAAATTTTTAATGTGACAATTGTTAAAAATTGATATTTTATTTTTTCTGATAAAATAATATTTTATTATATTATTATAATAGAATAATGATGATATTTTTACAATGAATGTGGGATATATGAGTATATGAGGATGAAGAGTATTTTTGTTGCAAAAATTATTTAAAACATGTTAAACATGTTGGTGGACCCATTTCTTGACTGAAATTTGATTATAGCTTGTAAAATCGTCCGTATGTGAATTTCGGTCAATTTTTGTTTGGAATTTGGAAACACTTTCTTCTGCAAAGTTGTAGAGAATTGAATTTCCTATAAAAATTTGCGAGATTCGAATTTTCTGATAAAGGGATATTTATTATGAATTATTGAAGTTCCGAAGTTCCGAAATAATTGATTTTTGGAAGTTTTAATTATTTTTTTTATGAAAAATGTTTTTGGCATTAATTGTGGGTCTTGCATGTGATGTAGTTGCTGAATTCAGATTAAAGAAGTGGGCATAGGAAATTTGTTTATATATAATATTATTATATTAAATTTTCTGCTTTGGGTGCTTAGGTTAGAATTGTGATGTGATGTAGTGTTCTAAGCAATTTCCTATAAATAGGGTGCTTAGGTTAGAATTGAAAATCACACCAGAAACTAAAGTTTTCTCTCTCTATAATATCGAACGTATTTTGTGAGTATTTTAGTACTTTGAGTATTGCTATACGGTGCAAGTTTTTTCAAAGAATATATCCGAGATTCCAAATGGAAATCTTGTTTTTTGCAAAAGGTAAGGGATATTATTTTTTTTAAAATGATATTATTTCTTCAATATCATTATGCCGAAATATTGGTTGGAACTTTTTATCAAATTTGGAAAATTTTCATGTCAGGGTTACTATTCACGAGTTACTATTCATGAGTACTATTCACGAAGCATGATGATTTTTTTTGTGAAATTTCTATCTTTTAGTGTCGGAGTTACTATTCACGTATACGGCACTATTCATGTATACGACACTATTCACATAAAAATTAAATTTTCTTTTCTGTGTCCAAGATCGTCTGTTATGATTCCTATCTTGGAATGGATCTATGTTTTGGTCTTCATTCTTGAATTTTACTCCACTCTGGTTATTTATGAAGTATTTTTGAACTTGGATTGTTTAAAGTACTTATCCTTAATATTTGTTCTTTTGTTTCACTTGATTCGTTTTCTTTAAAATATTTTTCATCATCCTCAGTCCTAAATGATGATATAACTGAATATCTTTGGCCTGTAGTACAAAGATGAATGATTTTATGATGAATATCTTTGGCCCGTAGTGCAAAGATGAACAGGTGTTTAGATGAACATGACCAACTGGTGAATATCTTTGGTCTGTAGTGCAAAGATGAATATTTGATTTATGATGTTTATTGATTGATGTTACATTGATAAAATATCGATGATGGACTTTTAAATTCATAGATGATAGTAGATTTCATTCTCTATTTAACTCTTCTAATGAATTATTCTTTCCGCTGCAGTTGTTGATCTAAAACTTGTTGTCTATTGTATTCTATCAGATATTTCCCTGTTGAAGACTAAGGATAATTTGTTGTACATTATCTTAGTCATAATATTCTTTCTTTGGGCTAGTTGAGCTCACCCTTTTCCTTTTGTTCCATTTTTCTTCTCGGGAGGCGAGAATATAAGCGGGGAACTAGTCGGGGTGTGGAGTAATGGTTTAAGACAGTTATTTTAGTAGTCCTCACTATTTTGTAAAATAGTGTATCAATAATTGTAATGAGGACTTATTTGAGTGTGGATATTATCTAGAAGATAATATTTGTATTTAAACTCACAGTTTATGTGTTGTCGTATTTTGCACGACAATTGTATTAATGAAGTTGTAGTTGTTTCTGTACCATGTATTTGGCGACTCAGAATGGGTGATGTATACCTATTTTGGGGCGTCACAGTTAGTATCAGAGCTTAGGGATATGATCTCTGGCGGAGATCGGGGAATAGAACTAGGAGGGGAGAGACGAGTAAATCCTTCGCTAGTGTGTCCTACCTAAGCTTATTTGTTGGTCGGTCATAATATAGGGGTATTATGTGATTTGTTAATTTGTTTAATTAACCCATGTTTTATGGTAGTATTTAAGAATGTCGACTGAGAATGCTAACAGTGGAGTAAATGAGACCGTGGAGACACCTTTGCTCACCAACGAGGAGAACGTGCAACAGGCTGGCAATGTTCCTCCTGTGAACAACACCACTGAGCAGATGACGAACGATGGTAAGTTTAGGAACTTTCTAGAATTCATGCAAAACCAAACGAGAAAGACTACTGTTCAAAATGCAGGTGGAAACACTGGCAACTAACGGATGGTCACCGCTAAGCAATTCAAGGAGTTAGGACCGCCAGAGTTTTTGGGAAAGCCAGAACCACTTACGGAAGAGACGTGGATAAAGCAGATCACTAAGATATTTGATGTCTTGGGATGCTCAGGGGAGTAAAAGGTTCCTTTCGCCACTTTCATGTTACGACGAGAGGCAGATTATTGGTGGGAATCCGTAAAGCGTACTCAGCCTACCGCACTAAAGATGTCTTGAGAGAAGTTCCATGAATTGTTCAACGACAAGTACTTTCCCGAAAGTATTCGTCACATGAAGGAGGTAGAGTTCATCAAGCTGGAGCAAAACAATATGAATGTGTCGTAGTACGAAGCTAAGTTTGCCGAGTTGTCCTGATTTGCATCCCATTTGGTTGATAATGAGGAGAGAATGACGCGAATGTTTCTGCGAGGTTTAAAACCCAAAATACGTCAATACCTCATTTCTCACAAACTTTGTTTATATTCAGATGTTGTGAATAGGGGTCATTTATTCGAGCGCGATAATGAGTCGGCTCAACTGAAGAATAATGACCAACAACTCGATGATAATCATACCGGTTGGCGACGGTCATCGGAACAATGATAACCATCATGGAGGAAATTATCATGCCAGAAATGGTAACCACTTCAGTGGTAATCATGGCCAAGGTAATAGAAGAAATAACTCAAGTGAAAATTTCAAGAAGAGAAGATTTAACAATGACGGGAAGACGTCGGCACCAACACCAGCAACAAATTTTAGAGGAGGAGAAAGACCGCCAGTTAGATGCTACAGATGCGGAGAAGAGGGACACATAAGTCCAAACTGTTCACAACCTTCCAAGGTATGTTATAATTGTGGAAAAGAAGGTCATATCGCTCGAGATTGTACGGTAGCGAAACCCAGTCCAGCGGGGATGGTGACTCAAAAGGCTGTCCCAAAAAAGTCAAAGTCAATCGGTTCTGAAGAAGGCGTTTATCGTGACCCGGTCGAGTAATGCGAGGAACCCGAACGAAGTTAGCATGGGTTAGTTAATTATAAATTCTTATGAAGTTTATACCTTATTAGATACCGGTTCTACCCATTCATTTATCTCTCCTGCTTATACTCAACGTTTAAACTTGACTCCGGAGAAAATTAGACTTTGACTTATCTGTTGAAACTCTGTTATGAGAAACTTTCGTTACATCCACTATTTATAAATCTTGTTTGATCCAAGTTGGCACCATCACATTACCTGTTGACCTTATTTCTTTAAAGATATTTGCTTTTGATGTGATTTTAGGGATTGATTGATTAACTACTCATCATACCAAAATTGATTGCTTTCGTAAGGTTGTTAGTTTTCATATTCCTAAGCAACCTGTTATTCGAATTCAAGCAACCAAACCATTGAAGTCAAACACTTTCATATCAAGCCATAAAGTCATTCATTTATTGAAAAACGGATGTTAAGTTTTCTTAGCCCATGTTATGGACTTAAACAAAAATACTTCAAATTTGAATGATATTACTATTGTTAGTAAATTTCCTACTGTATTTCCTGAAGAATTTCTTGGCTTACTCCCAAAGTGTGTTATTGAATTTTGTATCGACTTTGAACCCAGTACAAAACCCATTTCTAAAATCTCATGGCTCCTATTGAACTTCAGGAGTTAAAAATTCAACTATAGAAGTTTGTACCCGAACCTTTATCTGGTGACTTCCTTTGTGGAATGCACCGAAGCTAGACTCTCCGTAGGGGACGCCATATTTGTGTGATAGTAAACTGATAGGTATCATTGTGACGTGCTATCCAAGATTGGGATATGAGTCATAGTTGAGAGCAACCTAAGTCAGTAATCAAAATACGTAGCTTTCTAGGCTTAGTTAGTTATTATCGGAGATTCGTGGAAAGATTTTCTCGAATCGCTACTTCATTAACTCAGCTGACTTGTAGAGATACAAAATTTGAATAGAGAGAGAAATATGAAAAGAGCTTCCAAGAACTCAACATGCAGCAACGACGTTGGCTCGAGCTGTTGAATGATTACGACCATACCATTCAATACCATCCTGGAAAAAAAACAAACATGGTAGCTGACGCGTTGAGTAAAAGATCGTATGCATTTACAAGTGCGATATTGTTAACAAAAAGACCCATTTCGTATGACTTACAGAAAATGGAGATAGAGTTAAAGATTCCAAGAACCTGCGTGAAGATAACAAATATACGATTAGAATCGACTTTAATCGATAAATTGAAAGTTGCTCAAGCTACAGACTTGGAGTTGATGAATATGAAGAAGAAGATGCAAGCAGTCGTTATTCCAAAAGCGAGAATCGACGATGTGAGGAAAGCTCAAACCTTGATTTATTAGTCCATTTGAAATCCTCGATCGAATAGGGCGTGGGCTATAGACTCGCTTTTTACCGCCAAGTATGACGCGTGTTCATAACGTTTTCACGACGATCGATGTTACGTAAATTTGTGGACGACCCGAACCACATTATAGAGTTAGAACCGAAGCGAGATAGCGAGAAGATTTAACGACGAGGAGGTACATGTCAAGATCTTGGATAGGAAAGAGCATGTCCTACGCACGAAAGTCATACCACAAGTTAAAGTTTTGTGGAGAAACCATGCTATTGAGGAAATGACCTAGGAGTTGGAAACGGAAATGAAAGCGAGGTATCCTCATCTTTTGAAACACTGTGAATACGCACGTCAATTTCGAGGATGAAATTTCATAAGGAGGGGAGGTTGTAAGACCCCAACTTTTTATAAATAAAGATTTAATTTCCTCTATTTATCATTTTGAAATAGTAAGGGTTGATTTGATTAATGTGGTTAGTTATGGATAAAATGCGCAAATATTTTAAATAAGTAGGTGGTTATAAAATATTCATTGTTGTCGGGAAATATTCACTACAAAAAAATAGGGCTTCAGCAACAACCGATTTTCGTTGCTAAAGGTGTCAATTTCGTTGCTATAGTTTTTTTAGCAACGACTTTAATGTCGTCAAGGCTTTTCACAGTAATGAGCGTTGCTAATTGTTCAAGAAGCTAACGTATTTTTTCGTTGCCAAAAGTAATACATTTGCAAAACGAAATTTGGCTTCAATCTGATGATACATCGATCTTTTAGTAACAAATTGTATTGTCACAGAATAATTAAAATTCGTTGCTAAAAACTCCATTTCGTTAAAAAAGCACGCTAATTGGAAATGAAAATGAACTCATTTTTTTTTGCAATGACCATGCATTTTCGCTGCAAAAGACACCATTTTGTAAAAATTTTTCGTTCTGTAAAATTTTGAAAATTGTTGCCTAAACTTACTTTCATTCATGAATGTAAACTTTTTAGCAACGATTTTCGCATCGATTATATTATTTGGCAACGACATTATGCCGAATCAAAGAACTAAAATGTTTGTTGTCGGTTATTTTTCAATAGCAAATAAAGTCATCGATTAGCAACGACATTATATGTTGTCGCTTATTTATATATGCAACAAAAAATTGATATGATTTGTAACGATAAAAAATGTTGCCTTTTTATTTTAGTATTAGCAACAATATCCTCTCCGTTGTTATTACGTTAATTTTTCATTGCCAAATATTGTATTTTTAATGCCATTAGCAACGAAAATTTATTGCTAAATGTATAAAAAATTGTTGCTATATTAAAACTTGTTCAATGCTTTAGTAACTAATAATATTATTGTTAAATCAAAATTTAACATTTTTTTGTGTGTACCGGTCAGCTCAATGTCCCCAAAGCAAGTAATGGCAAAAATACAAAAAACTAAAATATTATTAACTTAATAAAATCATCCACTACATAATCATTCATTATCTTTACAATTAACCATGTAAAGCTACCACAGTTCTTCAATCAAAATATATATCTACATATATAGTGTATTGTCAAAGGAACACAGCAACCATCAAGGCAACAGTTGGGGATGATAAGAAGATGGGCAGGTCTGCCTCTCTTTCATTCCTAGCAAAATAATAAGCAAGCAGTGAACGCATTGTAGGATTAGTTATACATAACATCAATCCATGGGGTCCTACTTATACCACCATCACCACATGTATAATAAGATAGATACTACTAATAAAAAGTTGAAAAGAACATGCTAGTTGCTTCCATACCATGATCAACATGGGCAATAACACACATATTACGGATGTTCTGCTTATAGTCCATGATCGCTCGGAGCTCATCACCGTGAACTTCACCTATATACGGTACTGTGTAAATTGTCCGATCACCAAAGATGTAGATTGTAGGCCTTGGTTTCATTCAATTCGAAATTGACAGCTTGAATGAAACCGCAATTCAGCCTCATACATGTTAATTGATCATAAAGAATAAAGACTTGACTAGCTCAACTTGGACAAAAAATGGTATAAAAATCATAGTTCAGGTGAAACTAGAAAATGTGCTCAAATGGAGATATATGTAATATCTTATATGGAACATGTTGTATCAAATGTAAAAGTTAAGATAATGATTGACATCAATGTAAAAAGCTTATGTGTAGTACTATTCGTAAAAAGATTTTCAAAGTGTTTGTTTCAGTATCCTCCCTGGATTTATTATACTTGCACGACTATAGCTGGATAAAAAGGAACTTTGCTCAAAAACTCCCTGACTAATCATATGTTTGACTCGTATCTGCAGAGAAACCAAAGAAGCATGTGCAAACCACAAATGTAAAGATTAAAAACCTTGAGTTGCAGCTGGATCATAGACCTTATTGAACTTGAACGAGCGCTGATTTTTTTTTCCTTGTTTGGATGGATTTGCAACTATTAGCTCCCCATTTTCACTTACATGTTCTACAATCGATTGTTTTCCCTTTTGTCCAGGAAGAAATGGCCTTATCCGACAATACACTCTAATATTTCCTATTCAACAAAATGCAAACAAGACATAAAAACTTACTCATATACAAGCATTAAAAAAGCTAAAATAAACAGTGGCACCTTTTAGATCTTGGACCTCATTATGCAGCTTCCGATTTTCAACTAGGACAGCATTATAGTTTTCTATAGCATTTTCTAATACTTCAATCTTTTTCCCTAAAAAACAAGTAAATATTAATTCATGAGAGCTTGTTCATTATAATCTGTAAATAAGATTTTATCATTTGGTGAATGAGATTCATACTAGAGGCACACATAAACGCAAACCTCTGCGAGAAACTTCACATTAAAGTTTTTGATACTACCTGCATCTCTTCACTAGTCCCAGTTGCAAGGGCTTCAAGAACTTTAATTCTGGACTGGTATTTTTCCTCGTGAGCCTTGTATAGATTATTTTGCTGCACGTAGAAAAGAAATCAAGTAATGAGGCTGAAGAATTCAATACAAAATAGCAATAATAAAATCTTTTGACACACTACGCTTCTTAAGTGCTCGCTTGAGTAGAAATACGCCACCAATCTCTTGCACGACTTTTCTCAATAAACGCCACGCATACCGAGGAATGAAAGAAACCGACATTAGAATATACTTGAAAAACTTGAGAACTAATATATAAACGAGAAAGTCGCTTATCATGTTTATGTTTCCTTACATACATCGTATTTCACCGTTCTTTCTTTCTACACTTTCATCTAGAATTCCATTCACAACGCTTAAAAGTGATCGTATTGGGGCATTCTCGCAAACAAGGAATACTCGAATGCATCAAAATGCATAAATTCGCACCATCTCAAATAGAAATCTAAACAAGGCCAAATGTTATGGTCAAATGCCAAAAAAAAATTGGGAACCACTTAGGAACATACGCCCAAGTTGTTTGATTTCATCATTTCAAAGCTTTGAAGGAGGGAGATCAGATAGCCCCTGTGTTTCATTTGAAACACTTCATGGAACTTGTGTCCAACATGGTGTAGTAATGTCGCAGATGGCTCTATACAATAGGGAAAAAACATGTGACATAAAAAATTCCAAGTAAATCTTAGAAACCTAATGTAACAAAATAAAACCACCGACTTGGTCATGTTTGGATGCGACAGAATATGCAAGTTCATTAAACAAAATGAGCTGAAAACTAACTTAAATCAATGTAGTTAATTAAAGAATTCACAACATAAAGGATTTTTTTATAGTTATTTGCTAATCAATAAACTTCTTTTTCATGATAATCATGTGTATAAACAAAACCTGAACATAAGAGGGAGCGATACTTGACATGACAGGACTACGCAAAGCACGTTGAAATTTTGATTTGGATGCGCCTTTCCATTTATCTTCTCCCAATATTGTAGAAGCTCTAGAATTTTCTCAATGTGGAGAAGCATCACCACTTCCATATCGATCTACTAAAGGCTTCCATCTCACGCTAGAATCATTTCCAGATGAAGTCATTTGAACTAATGTTAGAGTGCTAGGAGTTTTAGGAGTGCTAGAAGACTATATCTCCCAAAATTTGCTACAAATTTGCTCAAGTGCTAGCAAGCACTCAAGACAATTTTCATCGAACCCTCGGATGAATTGAAACTCAACAATTAGAGGGAGCAAGAGACATGGGGAGCATAAATTAGCAAATCGTAATTTTTAAAAAAGAGGATTAGCAGAATGATATTCTGGTAATGATTACATAACACAAGCTAATTAACAACATATATTATTCTGCATATCAAGCTAGCTTTTATTTTCAATCATATTATATCACATAAAATTGTAGCATTGGCATATACTACTAACTTGATATATAAATAGCGAAGATAATTAATTCAAGAGAACTACTAGGTCTTGTAAACATTTATTACCTTTTCTAGGTCTTGAATTTGAAATCTAGGCAATCCCATCTCGTCCATAGCTGCATTTTCAATTGGTATATTGTTGGCTGTGATAACGTCTCCCAGGTAAACCACAAAATCTGCCATACAATTGCAATTGTTATAGAAATTTGGTAACAACGTAAGCATAGGGTCTTCATCCTATATGCTAACCCTTTATCGAATGCAGGTGTTCAATTGCGACGATGATGTCGAGGAGGTTGTATTGCGTGCGGCCGGTGGAATTGGCGGAATCGCGGGCGGCCAGTCCTCGGAGGTACCGTGGCGATGTTTGTTAGGGATTGAAGGGCCGAAGTTTTATGGATTTGAAGCCCACCGATCAAGTGAGATCCGGGCAACCACGATCCTTGTGACGGCGAAAGGGAATGGAGATTCAGATTGGAGTTTTTGGGTTTGTGATTTCATGGTGAGGATCGAGTAGTTTTCGCAAAACCCTCATAATTTCTTCTCTATTATCGAGACATGGTGTTTAATTGAATGAAATTGAGATTTTTTTGTTTAAATTTAATGGTTTGTGGCGGGTTGGGTGATTGATTGGGTCGGATTTTTATTTTACGAAGTGTTCATATTTATAAATTTTAAGAATATACATTTTTAATATTTACTTTTATATATCTAAAATATAAAATATCATAAATTTGAGAATAATTTGCCATAGATATAAATTACCAAATACGTTTGAGAATAATTTACTATTTTATATTACAAGGAATATAGAAGAGATGGTGTATGAAATAAATAAGATAATGCTTATAATCTAATGAATACTTTAATTATAATTATATAGAATAGAATAAAAAAAAAAATGAGTTTTAAAGTATAGTATTAATGAATGAATATTAATTTATTTATTTTAATAAATACAAATTTAATAATCTAAATTACAATTCAAATAACTTTTCATCATTTTTGAAATTCTAAATTTTAATTTGAAAATGAATGCTCTAATTATAATTATAAATAAAATAAGAAAAAAATAATGAATTTTAATGTATAGTTCATTAATTTTAAATTAATTCGAACCTAATACATTTTAATAAAAAAAATATATTATCCATTGTTATTGCCTCCTGTTATCGCAAGTAAATTTTGAAAGTACAAAATTTGTAACAGGCTAATACCTATATATATATAATTAATTTATATATATGTGACTTATTAAATATTGAATATAAGTTATTAATATATATGTGTGTATATATATATATATATATATATATATATATATATATATATATACATATATATAGTTTGGATCTTAGCTCACCCCTTATCCAACTCATCCGAGCTCACTCCCCTCTTTAGCGACGGACTGGATCCCATGATTAAATTATATCGGCCATACAATCGTAAATGCTATACTTTTAGCGATGACAAACATATAGCGTCGCTAAAAGTATGAGCGACGGTTGTCAGATGACCGAACCGTCACCGTCCGACGCTTAAAGGGGGTGAGCTTCAGTGAGTTGGATAAAGGTGAGTTTAAGATCCGGGACCGTGTGTGTGTATATATATATATATATATATATATATGTATGTATTTACCATATTGCTTCTACATATATATCAATTAATGGCAACTAGGGTTTGTTAGGTAAGTTAATATATAGTAGCAATATGGTCATATATATATATATATATATATATATATATATATATATATATATATATATATATATATATATCAATTAATGGCAACCTATTGTTAGGTAAGTTAATATATAGAGCAATATGGTCATACATACGGTGTATAATTTATTTGTTCATAGTCTGCCAAAACTATGTCGTTTTGGCAGATTTTTTTTTATTATTAAAAAAATAGCTTCTCTCTTCCCAAATCAGAAATAAAAAACAAATATGCCAAAACGACACAGTTTTGAAAGATCTAGCATACAAAAATAATATATACGTCTATATATATGGGCCCCATTCTTGGCCCTCATAGAAATTCTCAACGCACAAATAGAAATTACTCATTTGCTCATGTGCTGCACTGTCTACCTCTACAAGTTATGGTGGTAGTTTAGTTAACTAATAAATTAGAATGACTCAGTGGTAGCTTAATGGCCCGATAATCCATAGGTCTTAAGTTCGAAACCTATCTGTGATATTTTTGCTTCTTATGTTGTAGATTTTTGTGTATTAGATAAATTCTATTAGCATATATATATATATATATATATATATATATATATTAAAATATTCATAGTTGCATTATATAATATGTAAACAAATATTCATATAAATATTTATAAATTTATCTCTAAATATTCATATAAATATTTATAACAAATATTCATATGTAAATTTTATAAATTATAGATGAAATATTTATAAATTTATAAATAAATATTTGTTTATAAATTTTAAAGATAAATTTATATGAATATTTATTTATAAATATTTATATGAATATTTGTTTATATATATATATATATATATATACACACACACACACACACACACACACATACGTACATATCATATGTGGACGGGTTGATGTGGCGAATATTGAACTTTATATGCACAGATTCGAACCCAAGACCTCCAGTTTAGAATATTGATCCAATGACCACCCGAGCACCTAGGCCTAGTTATTATTATTTTGCAAGGATTAGTATTTAGTACTATTATTATTATTATGATTATTATTATTATTATTATTATTATTATTATTATTATTATTATTATTATTATTATTATCATTATTATTAGTTAGTACTAGTATTATTATTATTATTATTATTATTTAGTACTATTATTATTATTATTATTGTTTAAATTATTCTAACTTAATATTTTAATTAATACAATTAATATTGTAAATTACTTAAATTTTTTTATTAAGAATAAAATTTCTCTTAAAATATTAATTACATTACAATTTGAGTTGTAGTGATGGAAAAAATATAAATTGCGAAAAATGTTTCTTTTGCTAATAACTATATAGTGGCGGGTAACTGACTTTATAATAAAAAAAAATCCGTATAGCTTAGTTGGTTTGATTATTTGTTTAAGGAGAGTGAGAGGTAGAGAGTTCAATTCTCAAGGAGAGCATTATTCTATTTTATTTTTAAAATTTTATTTTATTTTTAAAAAAAGCCCACAGGTCGGGCCAGACTTTTTTTATTATTAGTACTATTATAATTATTATAATAATAATAATAATAATAATAATAATAATAATAGGAATAGGAATAATAATAGTAATAGGAATAATAATAATAATTATAATAATGATTAATAATAACAATAATAATAATAGTAGTAGTTATAATAATAGTAATAGTAATTATAATTAATACTAACAATTATAATAATTATTATAATTATAATTATTATTATTATTATACCAATTATAATAACAACAATAATAATAATAATAATAGTAATAATAATAATTATTATAATAATAGTAACAATAATAATAAAATAATAATAATAATAACAACAACAAAAATAATAATAATAATAGAAATTATAATAATAGTAATAATTATAATTATTATAATAATAAAAATAATAATTATAAGATTAGTAATAATTACTCTAATAATAATAATAATTAATAATAATAATAATAATAATAGTAATAATAATAATAATAGTAAATATAATAATAATTATAATAATAGTAATAGTAATAGTAATAATAATAAAAATATAGCACAAGAAGCATAGAAAAAAAATTTAATAATGACTTACAAGTAAAAAACAGTTAAAATTTAAGTTATTGTCAAACACTAAATAATAACAAATGATGTATAACTTAGTTTAACCAACTTATAAGTCATTGTCAAACACCCTCTAATACAAGATATAAAGAGAAATTAATATTTGATTATAAAAAAAATTACAAGTCAAGAAAAAAGAGAATTTGAAAAATGGGAGTTAAAAAAAACTTACACACCATTGGTGCAACTTATTATTATTATTATTGTTATTGTTATTATTATTATTTTATTATTATTATTATTTAGTACTATTGTTATTATTATTATTATTATTATTATTATTATTATTATTATTATTATTGGGTATATAACTTCTTGAGATTATATTAATGGTATGTAGTGAAGGAGAAGAAAGGAATATATGGGGGAAATCTCATGTTTTGATATAAATATTAATCCTTGCAAGATATTATTAGATAACTTGTGTTGCTCCAATCTCAATAAATGACCAAAGTCACAAATGATAGGTCATGAGGTTCGAATATGTTTTAGATTTGGATATAATTTTTAAATACTAAATATGAATATTTTTTACAATTCTCCGAATAACGAATATTGTCTTACAAAAACATGTTTATTGGGATTATCTTAATTTAAGGCAACATTTTAATAGTCGTTGCAAAAAGTTGTATAAGATATGCAACGAAAATAAAAATTGTTGCCAATGAATGTGGTCCATAATAGTAACGAAATATAGCAACAAAAAAATTTTTCGTTGCCTAACGATGAGGAGAAATCAGTGGTTAGAAATTTTGCAACTAATAAGCGATTGATCGATGAAGAAAACGACAAGTATAAGTTGTTTATAAAAACTTAGCAACGACTTAGTTGTTAAAATACTATAAAGGCCCATTGTTGGAATACCCGGTGGAATAAATGGTTAAAATAAGAATACGCGTTGTCATGCACAAGAAGACATTGGATGATTGCACCAATTATTGATTCTTACGTAAGAAGGCACTACTCAATAATTCAATACGTTAGTTAAATAAGAATCGCTCAAAGATTTTATTTTATCGATTCAATAATATTCAAGTAATTACTACATTGATATTTTATATTATCGTTGTTTTAATAATTGTCACTACACAAGATTTTCCATTATCATTATCGGAGCAATAATTCATATTATCCTAATAATATTATTAGATAACATTATTGGCAATGTCTAGAAAGTTCTCGCTCTAAGGAGAGGTTTGGTCACCTAATCATGCGCCAAGAAGGAGAAATTTTATCGAAAGCCCCCTCTTCCCGGAACTACCGTCACAAGATTGTGATTCTCGTAATATTATTTGTGAATAATTAATTATTGATTTATATGATGAGGAAAATATTGATTTTATGTGGATATAGATGGAGAAAATTTTTAAAGTGACAATTGTTAAAAATTGATATTTTATCTTTTTCTCGATAAAATAATATTTTATTATATTATTATAATATAATAATGATGATATTTTTACAATGAATGTGGGATATATGAGTATATGAGGAGGAAGAGTATTTTTGTTGCAAAGTTGTTTAAAACATGTTAAACATGTTCAGGACCCATTTTCGACCGAAATTTGATTATAAATTGTAAAAAATCTCTGATGTGGGATTTGGCCAATTTTTGTTTGGAATTTGGAAAACTTTCTTTCGCAAAGTTGTAGAGAATTGAATTTCTATAAAAGTCATAGATTTGAATTTTCTGATAAAAGGGCTATTTATTATGAATTATTGAAGTTCAAGTTCAAATAATTGATTTTTGAAGTTTTAATTATTTTTTTTATATGAAAACGTTTTTGTCATTAATTGTGGGTCTTGTATGTGATGTAGTCATTGAATTCAGATTCAAGAAGTGGGCGAGGAAATTTGTTTATATATAATATTATTATATTAAATTTTCGCTTTGGTGTTCTAAGCAATTTCCTATAAATAGGTGCTTAGGTTAGAATTGAAAATCACACCGTAAACTAAAGTTTTTTCTCTCTCTCTCTCTATAATATCGAACGTATTTTGTGAGTATTTTAGTACTTTGAGTATTGCTATACTATGCAAGTTTTTTCAAAGACTATATCCAAAGATTCCAAATGTAAGTACTATTTTTTTGAGGTAAGTGGATGTTATTTTTTCAAAAATGATATTATTTCTTCAATATCATTATGCCAAATATTGGTTGGAATTTTTTTATCAAATTTGGAACTTTTTTCATGCTCTGGGTTACTATTCATGAGTTACTATTCACGAGTTACTATTCACGAGTTACTATTCACGAGTTACTATTCATTTAGTACTATTCATGATGATTTTTTTGTGAAATTTCTATCTTTTAGTGTTTGAGTTACTATTCACGATACAAAGACTATTCACGATATTTAAGACTATTCATTTATCATTTACACTATTCACGTAAAAATTAAATTTTTTTTTCGTGTCCAAGATCGTCTCGTTATGATTCCTATCTTTGATCGATCTATGTTTTGGTCTTCATTCTTGAATTTTACTCCACCACTCGTTATTTATGAAGTATTTTTGAACTTGGATTGTTTAAAGTACTAATCCTTAATATTTGTTCTTTTGTTTCATCGGATTCGCTTTTCTTTAAAATATTTTTCATCATCCTCTACCCTAAATGATGATATAATCGAATATCTTTGGCCCCAGTAAAAGCAAAGATGAATGATTTTATGATGAATATCTTCGCCCAGAAAGGCAAAGATGAACAGTGTTTAGATGAATATGACTAATCGTGAATATCTTTGGCTCAGTAAGCAAAAGATGAATATTTGATTTATGATGTATATTGATTGATGTTACAGGATAAAATATCGATGATGGACTTTTAAATTCATAGATGATAGTAGATTTCATTCTCTACTTAACTCTTCTAATGAATTGTTGTTTCACCGCATTGTTGATCTAAAACTTGTTGTCTATTGTATTCTATCGATTTTTCCTCGTCAAGACTAAGGATAATTTGTTGTACATTATCTTAGTCATAATATTCTTTATCGGGCTAGTTGAGCTCACCTTTTCCTTTTTGTTCCATTTTTCTTCTCGTGAGACGAGAATATAGCGTGAACTAGCTCTGGGGTGTGGAGTAATGGTTCAAGATATTGTTTTAGTAGTCCTCACTATTTTAAAAAATAGTGTATCAATAATTGTAATGAGGACTTATTTGAGTGTGGATATTGTCTAGAAGACAATATTTGTATTTAAACTCATAGCTTATGTGTTGTCGATTTTGCACGACAATTGTATTAATGAAGTTGTAGTTGTTTTCGTATCATGTATTTGCTTACTCGTAATGGGTGATGAATATACCTATTTTGGGGGGCGCCAGCTTGGTATCGTAGCTTAGGATATGATCTCCAAGTGAGATCGGGAATAGAACCAGAGGGGAGAGACGAGTAAATCCTTCGCTAAAGGTGTCCTACCTAAGCTTATTTGTTGGCTCTGGCCATAATATAGGGTATTATGTGATTTGTTAATTTGTTTAATTAACCCTTGTTTTATGGCAAGATTTAAGAATGTCGATCGAGAATGTTAACAAAGGAGTAAATGAGACCGTGGAGACACCTTTGCTCACCAACGAGAGAGAACGCAACAGTCGGGCAATGTTCCTCCCGTGAACAACACCACCGAAAGCAGATGATTAACGATGGTATGTTTAGGAACTTTCTAGAATTCATGCAAAACCAAACGAGAAAGACTATCTGCTCAAAATGCAGTGTGGAAACACCGCAACTCACTTGATGGTCACCGCTAAGCAGCTTCAAGGAGTTAGACCGCCAGAGTTTTTGGGAAAGCCGTAACCACTTACTACAGAGACGTGGATAAAGCAGATCACTAAGATATTTGATGTCTTGGGATGCTCGTGGGGAGCAAAAGGTTCCTTTCGCCACTTTCATGTTACGAGAGAGAGGCAGATTATCGGTGGGAACTGTAAAGCGACTCAACACCTCATCAGATCAAGATGTCTTGGGAGAAGTTCCAAGAATTGTTCAACGACAAGTACTTTCCGAAAGTATTCATCACATGAAGGAGGTAGAGTTCATCAAGTCGAGCAAAACAATATGAACGTGTCGCAAGACGTAAGTTAAGTTTGCCGAGTTGTCCCGATTCAGCATCCCATTTGGTTGATAATGAGGAGAGAATGACGCTAATGTTTCGCGAGGTTTCAAACCCAAAATACGCCAATACCTCATTTCTCACAAACTTTGTTTATATTCGATGTTGTGAATAGGGCTCGCTTATTGAGAGCCGATAATGAGTCTACCAATCAAGAATAATGACCAACAACTCGATGATAATCATATCTCTGGCATAACGGTCATCTAACAATGATAACCATCGTGGAGGAAATTATCATGCCGTAAATGGTAACCACTTCAAAGTGGTAATCATGGCCAAGGTAATAGAAGAAATAACTCAAGTGGAAATTTCAAGAAGAGAAGATTTAACAATGACGGAAGACGCTTCAAGCACCAACACCAAAGAACTAATTTTAGAGGAGGAGAAAGACCGCCCATTAGATGCTACACAGATGCGAGAAGAGGGACACATAAGTCCAAACTGCTCACAACCTTCCAAGGTATGTTATAATTGTGGAAAAGAAGGTCATATCGCCGAGATTGTACGCAGAAATAAAACCAAGTCCAATGGGGATGGTGACTCAAAAGGTCGCCCCAAAAAGTCAAAGTCAACGGCTGCCTCGAAGAGCATTTTTGTCGTGATCGGTCGTAATGCGAGGAACCCGAACGGTTAGCACGGGTTAGTTAATTATAAATTTTACGTAAGTTTATACCTTATTAGATACCCTGTTCTACCCATTCATTTATCTCTCCCGCTTATACTCAACGCTTAAACTTGACCCGAGAAAATTAGACTTTGACTTATCTCGTTGAAACTCCGCTATGAGAAACTTTCGTTACATCCATCGCTTATAAATCTTGTTTGATCCAAGTTGGCACCATCACATTACCTGTTGACCTTAATTCTTTAAAGATACTTGCTTTTGATGTAATTTTGGGGATTGATTGATTAACTACTCATCATGCCAAAATTGATTGCTTTCGTAAGGTTGTTAGTTTTCATATTCCTAAGCAACCTGTTATTCTAATTCAAGCAACCAAACCATTGAAGTCAAACACTTTCATATCAAGCCATAAAGTCATTCGCTTATTGAAAAACGGATGTCAAGTTTTCTTAGCCCATGTTATGGACTTGAACAAAAATATGTCAGATTTGAATGATATTTCTATTGTTAGTAAATTTTCCGATGTATTTCAAGAATTTTTCGCTTACTCCCAAAGTGTGATATTGAATTTTGTATCGACTTTGAACCCTAAGACAAAACCCATTTCTAAAATCTCATGGCTCCTATTGAACTTCGTGAGTTAAAAATTCAACTCATAGAAGTTTGTACCGAGCCTTTATCCGGTGACTTCTTTGTGGAATGCACCAAGCCGCACTCTCCGTAGGGGACGCCATATTTTTGTGTGATAGTAAACCGATAGGTACCATTGTGACGTATATCCAAGATTGGGATATGAGTCATAGTTGAGAGCAACCTAAGTCAAGAATCTAAATACGTAGCTTTTAGGCTTAGTTGGTTATTATCGGAGATTCGTGGAAAGATTTTCTAATCGCTACTCCATTAACTCACCGACTCAGAGATACAAAATTGAATGGAGCGAGGAATATGAAAAGAGCTTCCAAGAACTCAACATGCGAGAACGACGCTGGCTCGAAATGTTGAAAGATTACCACCATACCATTCAATACCATCCCGAAAAAAAAAACGAATATGGTAGCCGACGCGTTGAGTAAAAGATCGATATATGCTTACGAGTGCGATATTGTTAACACAAAGACCCATTTCGTATGATGACTTATGTAAGATGGAGATAGAGTTAAAGATTCCAAGAACTCGCGTGAAGATAACTAATATACGATTAGAATCGACTTTAATCGATAAATTTAAAGTCGCTCAAGCTATGCACTGGAGTTGATGAATATGAAGAAGAAGATGCAAGAAGTCGTTATTCCAAAAGCGAGAATCGATGATGTGAGGAAAGCTCAAACCTTCGATTTATTAGTCCATTTGAAATCCTCGATCGAATAGGAATCGTGGGCCTATAGACTCGCTTTTACCGCCAAGTACGACGCGTGTTCATAACGCATTTTTCACGATCGATGTTACGTAAATATGTGGACTAACCAACCACATTATCGAAGTTAGAACCGACGAGATAGCGTAAGATTTAACGACGAGGAGGTACATGTCAAGATCTTTGATAGAAAGAGCATGTCCCACGACAAAGGTCATACCACAAGTTAAAGTTTTGTGGAGAAACCATGCTATCGAGGAAATGACCGGGAGTTGGAAACGAAATGAAAGCGAGGTATCCTCATCTTTTCAAACACCTGTATACGCACGCCAATTTCGAGGACTAAATTTCATAAGGAGGGAGGTCAGAAGACCCCAAATTATTAATAAATGAAATTTAATTTCCTCTATTTATCATTTTGAAATAGTAAGGGTTGATTTGATTAATGTGGTTAGTTATGGGTAAAATGCTAAATATTTTAAATAAGCAAGTGGTTATAAAATACTCATTGTTGTTTGAGAATATTCGCTTGGTCGTGGAATATTCTCATTGTTTGAGAATATTCGTACGACGACTGCAAAGCCTTTGTGTGGGCCCCATAAACGAAAAAGTTTATTGGATGAAGAAAACGACAAGTATAAGTTGTTTATAAATAACTACAGTAGTTGTTACCAAGTAATCGCTGGAATACCCTATGGTTAAAAACACAAGAATAACGCGCGTTGTCAGACAAGAAGACATCAGATTGCACCAATTATTGATTCTTACGTAAGAAGGCACTACTCAATAATTGTTACAAAGAATTATCGCTCAAAGATTTTATTTTATTGATTCAATAATTTCTACATTGATATTTTATATTATCGTTGTTTCAATAATTGTCACTACACAAGATTTTCCATTATCGGAGCAATAATTCATATTATCCTAATAATATTATTAGATAAACATTATTGGCAATGTCTAGAAAGTTCGCTCTAAGGAGAGGTTTGGTCACCTAATCATGCGCCAAGAAGGAGAAATTTTTATCGAAAGCCCCTCTTTCCTGGGAACTACCGTCACAAGATTGTGATTTCGTAATATTATTTGTGAATAATTAATTATTGATTTATATGATGAGGAAAATATTGATTTTATGTGGATATAGATGGAGAAAATTTTTAAAGTGACAATTGTTAAAAATTGATATTTTATCTTTTCTCGATAAAATAATATTTTATTATTATAATATAATAATGGTGATATTTTTATAATGAATGTGGGATATATGATTATATGAGGAGGAAGAGTATTTTTGTTGCAAAAGTTGTTTAAAACATGTTAAACATGTTGGTGGACCCATTTTCGACCGAAATTTGATTATAATTGTGTAAAATCGTCTCAGATGTGGATTTTTTTACAATTTTTGTTTGGAATTTGGAAAACTTTCTTCTTCAAAGTTGTAGAGAATTAAATTTCCTATAAAAACTCTCAAGATTTGAATTTTCTGATAACAGCGCTATTTATTATGAATTATTGAAGTTCCGAAGTTCCGAAATAATTGATTTTTGGAAGTTTTAATTATTTTTTTATATGAAAAAAGTTTTTGTCATTAATTGTGGGTGTTGCATGTGATGTAGTTGCTGAATTTAGATTCAAGAAGTGGGCGTGGGAAATTTGTTTATATATAATATTATTATATTAAATTATCTGCTTTGGTGTTCTAAGCAATTTCCTATAAATAAGGTGCTTAGGTTAGAATTGAAAATCACACCGTAAACTAAAGTTTTTTCTCTTCTCTCTATAATATCGAACGATTTTGTGAGTATTTTAGTACTTTGAGTATTGCTATATACTGCAAGTTCTTTCAAAGACTATATCCAAAGATTCCAAATGTAAGTACTATTTTTTTGAGGTAAGTGGATGTTATTTTTTTCAAAATGATATTATTTCTTCAATATCATTATGCCAAATATTGGTTCGAACTTTTTATCAAATTTGGAACTTTTTCATGTCGGGTTACTATTCATGAGTTACTATTCATGAGTTACTATTCATGAAGTTACTATTCACGAAGTTACTATTCATTTAGTACTATTCACATTCAAGTAATGATGATGATTTTTTTGTGAAATTTCTATCTTTTAGTGTTTGAGTTACTATTCACGATATTTAGACTATTCACGATACCAAGACTATTCATTTAATATTTACACTATTCACGTAAAAATTAAATTTTTTTTTCGTGTCCAAGATCGTCTCGTTATGATTCCTATCTTTGATTGGATCTATGTTTTGGTCTTCATTCTTGAATTTTACTCCACCGTTATTTATGAAGTATTTTTGAACTCGATTGTTTAAAGTATTTAATCCTTAATATTTGTTCTTTTGTTTCAATCGATTCGCTTTTCTTTAAAATATTTTTCATCATCCTCACCCTAAATGATGATATAACCGAATATCTTTTTGGCCCAGTAGTAAAAGATGAATGATTTTATGATGAATATCTTTTGGCCCAGTAAGGCAAAGATGAAGTGTGTTAGATGAACATGACTAATCGGTGAATATCTTTGGCCTCAGAAAGTAAAGATGAATATTTGATTTATGATGTATATTGATTGATGTTACAGGATGGATAAAATATCGATGATGGACTTTTAAATTCATAGATGATAGTAGATTTCATTCTCTACTTAACTCTTCTAATGAATTGTTGTTTCCGCAGCTTGTTGATCTAAAACTTGTTGTCTATTGTATTCTATCGATTTTTTCCTCGTTGAAGACTAAGGATAATTTGTTGTACATTATCTTAGTCATAATATAATATTTTATCGGGCTAGTTGAGCTCACCCTTTCCTTTTTGTTCCATTTTTCTTCTCGTGAGACGAGAATATAAATGAACTAGCTCTGGGTGTGGAGTAATGGTTCAAGATAGTTGTTTTAGTAGTCCTCACTATTTTGTAAAATAGTGTATCAATAATTGTAATGAGGACTTATTTGAGTGTGGATATTGTCTAGAAGACAATATTTGTATTTAAACTTCATGTTTTTATGCTTATTTTGCATTTTATTAATGGGTGATGTATACCTATTTTGGGGCCAATGGGTGATGTGAATGGTTGTAAGACAACGAATGAAAGTCATATCATAAGATTCGTATTAATGAAGTTGTAGTTGTTACTCAAGATGTTAAAGTATAGCACTAGAATGAATCATGTATTTTTTGTCATAAAGCGCAGAGTAATGGATTTCTTAGATAATCTATAAAGCATAATGGGTGTTATTAAAATAAGAATTTAATAATTAAAATATTATGAGGTGTATATATTTATTACATGTGATTTTGTGAAGGGTAGTGAGAATTTGTTAAATAATGTTATGATTATAATTGTTGAATAGAAATTATAATTTTACTGATAATGTTAATTTTATTTCTTAAGGAATTAAAGGTACATAATATAGTTTATATTTCTAGTTTATGTGTTCTTGAATTTCTTTTAAAATTGGAGTTTTGGTTAATGAATTTGTGGGTTACGATGTTATATATGTTATTAGATATTTAGAATTTGATAATGGTCATCTAGAAACAAATTTTCAGAAATCAAATTCATGTATTTATACTAAAGAAGAGGAATTTGGGTTTTGATTGTAATGTGTGTTTTGGTGTACTTTGGGATTAAAGTTGATGATGAATTCGTGATGGAAACTTTAAATTGATGGATGATTGTTGTTCTCCTCTATAAAACGAAAAAACGCAACTTGAACGGATTGAATTGGTTAAGAAACGAATTCGTGGTGAATGATTTCGCTTAACATGTTGAAAATAGGAAAAATTAGTTAAACACATTAGAATTAGTATAACCCAAGTCCCACATCAACTAAATTGTGAACTTTACCCTTTGTTAAACCTATAAATAGAAGGGCTTGACCCATTGTTTCATTCACCAACAATAAGGCCTCCAATTATAAGAAAGACTTTGTTGTGGGAGGACTTTTTATAAAGATCTCCTTAGTTAAATTTTGGCATGGAAGTACATATTCAGTTTGTAGGAACTTCAGATTTTCGAAATACGCCATTCTGTTGTTCCAACTCTGTAATAAATTTGTCGACCTTCGAGGACTTTTTCTTGATTTCTTTTTTATTCCAAAAGATTTTTGTTTTATTTTGTGACCATTAGCGATAGTTATAATTGCATTTAACAAAAATTTTAGAAGTTTTGCTTCATTTTCTGAAAATAAGGAAGGGCCCTTCAAATTGAAACCCGATCTTAATTCTATATCAAATTTACCGATTAAAGTAAATAAATGACTAATTTTTGTTGAAAATCTTTTTTTTTCAAATGGATCTACAGACAATGCATTACAGACGTATGTCATTACGCTTCAACCGGGTTATTCTATTCCACCTTTTAGAAAGAAAAGAACTTAAATCAAAATACTTAACAACATGGCAATACATTTATACAAAACTTCTACCCCGAACACACGCATTCGAGCCTTGTTTCAGAATACGGTTAACCAACATGTTAACTAATCGATTACGATAAATTTACTTGGTGAATAACTACAACTCCAAACTATTGATTGGTTTTGTTGATGAGAATCGTGGTTTAATTTTGATTTTAAATCTATATATTATATATTAATGATTTAAAAATATATAGTTTCAAGTTACTCTTTCGGATAAAGAGTGAGATAGGTCGAATAACTATATCTAATTAAACTCATGTTTCTATAATCAATTTGATCTCCAGATTGGATCGGGGGCAAACATAACATAAATTGTACATGTATCGGAATTCAATAAACTATTGGAATCTTAGCTATTAACTATTATACTTATATACTTAATACTATTTTCATTCTTAGCTATTCAAATCCAATTATGAATATAGAAAAAATAGAATTATAGGGTTGAAAATAAAAAAATAAATATTCAATACTAATACTATATATAGAATATATAGATAGAATATAAGGATTTATTCAGCGATATAGAATTTTGATTTATCACATCACAATTCTATAGAATATTATTAGATATTAGATCTATTTTTAGATTCAATATTTTAGATAAAAAAATTTCATTTTAATTTCAAATGATATTTGAAATTATTTTATTATACTTCTATATTTTATTCAATATATATTATATATTTTTCATTTTTAATGGAATAATTTGTTCTAACTAATGAGATATTCCTGCGCTTTGATTCAGTAAAGATGGAAGCTCGTATTTAAAAAAAAGAATCGACCGTTCAAGTATTCCAAATTTCATGGGAAAAATGAGCAGAAGAAAGACATATATACGTGGTATATATCCATCTATATTGAATTGCATATACAGAAATGATAGAATTGTTCCTCCATTGGTCAAGAATTTTGATTTTTGGGAAGTATCATGATCGTCCAATAAATCCAATAAGAAGGGTTTCCATTTTTTCAAATGAACAATTTGAAGACCTATTCATTCTAACAACCAAATGAATCGAAAGATTCATGTTTGGTTCGAGAAGGGATCGTGGAAGTTTTTTAATGAATGGAAAGAGAATTTACTTTCTTATTTAATTTTTGGTAATGTTATTATTTTAAATATTGTATATAGTTTGTTAGTTAAAGTTTGAATTTTGGAAGTTTAGTTAGTTTTGTTAGTAAACTAGTTAGTTTACTATGTTTCTTTTGGCTTGGAATTGATTATGTAAATGAGTTCTAATGATTGTTGTGAGACCCCGAATTTTATGAAATAAAAGTATTCAATTTTTTTTATTTTGGTAAATAGTTAGATTGATAAAAGTTTAAAGTTAAGGGTAATATGTGAAAGTATAGAGAGAATAAGAGAGAAAGAAGAAGAGTATTCTGTTACTACAATACTGCAGTATTCAATCTCCTACTAAGTAAGGGGTGTTATTTCTTTTGTATTCATGAAGAGAACTTCTGTTATTCCATTATTTATTATTTTGTTGAATAACTCAGATATACGCAGAGCTACCCCATACTTGGTGAAATTCTTCCGTTATTCCATTATTTATTATTCATTGGAATATCCATGCAATGTCGCTTACTACCGGACTGCTTCCATTATTTGTTATTATGTTGGAATAACTTGTTTATCTAATCTTCGCATACATGGTGAAATTCTTACGTTATTCCATTCTTTATTATTACATTGGAACATCTTGTCTATGCTTTACACATGACTGGTTCCATTATTTATTATTCATTGGAATAACATGTCTGCACGCATGGGTCTATCGCATGCCTCGTGAATTCTTCTATTATTTCATTATTTATTTATTATTCATTGGAATATCCTCGTCTACGTGGCGCTTACGCGTGACCGGTTCCATTATTTATTATTCTTTTGAAATAACCTGTCTATATGGATTACCGCATGCATTGTAAATGATCCTTCGTATTAATACGAATAGTATTTTCATTAAAAAGGGGTTTCTTCCAGGGGAAGTTTCGTAATTTTTTTGATCCTCAAAAATTCTGGAAAAATATGAAATGATAATTTGATGAGCTTTCTAGATTGTGTCCAAAAATAGCGATTTTTGGATGTATGGATTAAGAGTTATGGATTTTATGGGAAAAGACTATTTTAAACGTAAACCGTTATAACGCCTTGTGGTTAACTCCAAAATTGGTGAAATTTTTATTGGGAGTACATGTATATAAAGGAGTATACCTTGTAAATTTCAGAATTTTTGGACAAAAGTACAATTTATGATAAATGTCTAAATATTCGACAGTTTTAGCCATATGAAAAATAGTAAATGAATTTTTAAAATTTTGAGAAAAATATATGTTCAAGATGGGACTATATTCTGCTAAATCCTAGAAAAGAAATATTTTTGGGACTGATTTGGTATTTTTCATGAAAATGAACTAGTTATAAGTAAATGAATTAAATATGTTATGTGAAGTAATAAAATTGGAAAATAGGATTTTATGGCTTGAGAATCCTATATAGGGTATTTGCATATTTTTGATGAGGGATTTGATCATTGATTATGAAATTTTATGAGTATGACATTTTTGAATGATTAAATGTATTATTTGATAAAGTGTAAACAATTGAAATAAATTATTTATAAGTTTAAGAAATGATTAAAATATTATTATAATATTAATGATATTAGATTATGAGATTATTAAGTGGTTGATAACATTTAGTTATTATTGAACGCTGGATAAATTGTATTATAATTATTTAATATTTATCCTTTATCTCATTTGATTAATTCTTATATCATTGTCATCATCCTTATGCTTTATATTGTGTTGAAAGTCATCTTTGGTCAGAAAAGTATAGATGGACTTGGTATGATTATGACCGAGGATTATTCTAAGATAATCATGAGTAATTTTACAAATGATGTGGAAAAAGTTCTCATTGGCCCGTAGTGCATTGTTGGACAATTTTTGGTATGATTATGGCTAGGATTCTCTTGCCACCAAGGTGTAAAGATGAATTATTTTATGGCATGATCATGACCGTTGATGAAAACACGATTATCTTTAGCCGTAGTGCATGGATAATTCGTGGTCGTGATATTAACGAATATCCTTAGCCGTAGTGCATGGATAATTTAGTTATATGGATTGATTATCGAGTTGAGTCTCAGCGATGAAATATAAATTCATGGATGTGATATTAACGAATATCCTTGGCCGTAGTGCAGGGGTGATTCGATGATGTGGATTATTTATTAAGCTGAGTCTCAGCGATAAAATATTTATTATACCATTTTAATTGTAGAAGATAGTAGATATCATGCTCTGCTTGACTCTTCTAAAATACAGTTGTATGTCTTTGGCATGTAGTGCAAATATGAATTGTTAATGAATATCTTTGGTCGTAGTGTAAAGATGAATTTATTAGTATGATTATGAGCAGGAATTCTGATTTGGTATAACCATGATTTTTGACGTTTCAGGTGAAGATAGGTGATGAAAATTATCTTCGTCCTGGTTGCGAAGAGGAATTTAGAACCACAATTATGATTATGAGTTATTCATATGATTGTGGATAGGAACTGTTGATTTATTTTACATGGATAAAATAGTATTGGTGGACTTTTAACATAGAGAAGATAATAGACCTTATGGTCTATTTAACTCTTCTAATGGATTGTTCGTTCCATTGCAACTATGGTTAAAAAGTTTTATCATCTACGATATGTTCTAAATCTCTGATTTATTATTGATGAAAGCTATTGATAATTTAATTATCTTTATTCATGATATTCATTACTGGGCTAGTTGTGCTCACCCTTTCTGCTTCACCATTCCTTTCAGGTAATAAGAGTGTTGATGTAAGAGTGTTGCCGGGTCGAGTGGGGATAACAGGGGAATAGAAAAGTGGTCTCTAGCTGTGGAGGTCCTCCCTAAACAGTATAGAAAAGTGTGTTGTATTCTATACAATATTTAGTAGTTATATTTAGTGAATCAAGTAGGGTGAGGTGAACCCAACTTTGGAAGGGTGTTTTGCCACTATCAAACAAGATATCTAATGACATACAACCTCGTGTTCTCATAAGACATGGTTGTGCACATCCACTAGCTGAATATATCTACGAGCACTACCTGTATGATCTTGGAATTTATTTGAAACATAATTTTCACTTGGAGACAACGGAGATATTTATATGTCCAGAGAAGACTCACCATTGGGAAAAAGATGATAGTAATCTTCTCATTTTTCTTTGGGGTCTATTGGGTCAACCAAGGATAATTCTGTGGCCATATGATATCTATTATAACCTAGACGCATGGCCTCCCATGTACGAAGGTTTCCTTGAGCACTTCCCAAAGATTTTAATTTCTAAAACAGTTTTTGACTATACTTTTATGTAAGTACCATTATAAGGTATTGTGTGCGCTAGAGACCCGAAATTTTATGAAATAAAAGTATTCAATTAACCTTTTTTTTATATTTGAATGTAAATAGTTAAATTGATAAAAGTTTAAAGTTAAGAAAGGTAATATGTACGAATGAATTTTTTTTGCAAAGTAAGACTCGAATTTTTGATATAAAATATTCAATTTTTTTTATTTTGGTAAATAGTTAAATTGAATATTAAAGTTAAGGTAATTGTGAATTTTTTTTTGCAAAGTAAGTCGAGGATATAAAATATTCTTTTTTTGGAATATTCGATTGGTGGGAATATCCGGGAATATCCGATGATTTGTACAATCATTGGTGGACCTCAAGAACGGAATTATTATTCGGATTGAGAAAACGACAAAAAATATTTTTATGAAAATAACTATGGAAGTTTTACCGTTAAAACTGTTGAACTACTCGGTAGTAAAGGTACGAAGATACGCTGTGGGTGCATAGTAGTAGCACACAGTATTGATTATTGATGCTTACGTGAGAAGTCACTCGCTTATACTCAATTATTGCTATAATAATTCTTTGATCATATCTCTTATATTATTGATTCAATTATTGTCACAATATCATCTGTATAATATGTTATATTATTAAATCAATAATTGAGACGACAAGTTATAATACTAATGATTAATAATTGTTGAAAGATTAAATATGTGTTGATTAAAAATAAAATGATTTGTGGTAATATTTATTCAATCTTTGATGTATATAAAGAGTCTATTATGAGACGTTTGTGGTAAGTTTGGTTATTCTATAGGGGCCCATATGTCATCATCTAAGAGTCTCTTTCGCCAATAGTAATTACCTTTACCAGACGTTAAACCACTTGTCGTTTCATATTACAAAGCGCCGAACCAATTGTCGTTTCACATTATAGGCGGCCGAACCAATTGTCGTTTCACATTATAGGCGCCAAACCAATTGTGTTTCACATTACAAAGCGCCAAACCACTTGGTGTTTCACATTACAAAGCGTCAAACCACTTGGTGTTTCACATTACTGAGCGCCAAACCACTTTTTTTTTCACATCACAATTTGTCAAGTCGCTTGCCTTTTCACATTGCAAGTGCTAAGCTAGAAATCTTCTATAAATAGAGGCCTAGTTCTTCATTATTTTCACTTAATTCATTCAAGCTATAGAGAGAGAAAGTATAGAGAGAATAAGAGAGAAAGAAGAGGAGTATTCTATTAATACACTACTGTAGTATTCAATCTCCTACTAAAGTAAGGGATGTTATTTCTTTTGTATTCATGAAGAGAACTTCTGTTATTCCATTATTTATTATTATGTTGGAATAACCTGTATACATGGGCTACCCTATACTTGGTGAAATTCTTCTATTATTCCATTCTTTATTATTCGCCGGAATATATTCTCGCGATATTACTGGACTGGTTCCATTATTTGTTATTATGTTGGAATAACCTGTTTATGCGAAGTACCGCATACATGGTGAAATTCTTCTGTTATTCCATTCTTTATTATTCTGTTGGAACATCCTGTCTATGCTTTACGCATGACCTGGTTCCATTATTTATTATTCTGTTGGAATAACCTGTCTGTGCGGTCTATCGCATGCCTGGTGAATTCTTCTGTTATTTCATTATTTATTATTCTGTTGGAATATCCTGTCTGTGCGTTTACGCATGACCTGGTTCCATTCTTTATTATTCTGTTGAAATAACCTGTCTATGTGGATTACCGCATGCATTGTAAATGATCCTTCGTATTCATACGAATAGTATTTTCATTAAAAGGGTTTTCGCCGTGGGAAGTTTCGTAATTTTTTTTTGACCCTCAAAAATTCTGGAAAAATTTGAAATGATAATTTGATGAGTTTTCTAGATTGTGTCCAAAAATGGCGATTTTTGGATGTATAGATTAAGAGTTATGGATTTTATGGGAAAAGACTATTTTAAAAGTAAACCCTTATAACGCCTTGTGGTTAACTCCAAAATTGGTGAAATTTTATTGGGAGTACATGTATATAACAGGAGTATACCCTGTAAATTTCGGAATTTTTGGACAAAAGTACAATTTATGATAAATGTCTAAATATTAAATGAGCTTTTAGCCATATGAAAAATAGTAAATGAATTTTAAAAATTTTGAGAAAAATATATGTTCAAGATGGGACTATATTCTGCTAAATCCTAGAAAAGAAATATTTTTGGGACTGATTTGGTATTTTCATGAAAATGAACTAGTTATGAGTAAATGAATTAAATATGTTATGTGAAGTAATAAAATTGAAAAATAGGATTTTATGGCTTGAGAATCCTATATAGGGTATATGCAGATGTTTGATGAGGGGTTTGATCATTGATTATGAAATCTTATGAGTATGACATTTTTGAATGAATAAATGTATTATTTGATAAAGTGTAAACAATAGAAATAAATTGTTTATAAGTTTAAGAAATGATTAAAATATTGTTATAATATTAATGATATTAGATTATGAGATTATTAAGTGATTGATAACATTTGGTTATTATTGAACGCTGGATAAATTGTATTATAAATATTTAATATTTATCCGTTATCTCATTTGATTAATTTTTATATCATTGTCATCATCCTCATGCTTATATTATGTTGAAAGTCATCTTTAGCCGTAGTGCATAGATGGACTTGGTATGATTATGACTAGGGATTACTCGTTATAATCATGAACGTAATGTTACAAACGATGTGGAAAAAGTCCTCATTGGCCCGTGGTGCATTGATGGACGCTTTTTGGTATGATTATGGCTATGGATTCTCTTCGCCAAGGGTGCAAAGATGAATTGTTTTATGGCATGATCATGACTGTTGATGAAAACACGATTATCTTTAGTCGTGTAGTGCATGGATAATTCGTGGTCGTGATAACGAATATCTTAGCCAGAGGGCATGGATAATTTAGTGATATGGATTGATTATCGAGTTGAGTCTCAAATGATGAAATATAAATTCATGGATGTGATATTAACGAATATCCTTGGTCAGAAAGTGCGAGGGGTGATTCGATGATGTGGATTATTTATTGTCGAGTCTCAACGATAAAATATTTATTATACACTTTTAATTTGTAGAAGATAGTAGATATCATGCTCTACTTGACTCTTCTAAAAATATGATTGTATGTCTTTGGCATGTAGTGCAAAGATGAATTGTTAATGAATATCTTTGGTCGTAGTAGTGCAAAAGATGAATTTATTAGTATGATTATGAGCAGAATTACGATTTGGTATAACCATGATTTTTGATGTTTTAGGTGAAGATAGGTGATGAAAATTATCTTCGTCCTAGTTGCGAAGAGGAATTTAGAACCACAATTATGATTATGAGTTATTCATATGATTGTGGACAGGAACTGTTGATTTATTTTACATGGATAAAACAGTATTGGTGGACTTTTAACATAGAGAAGATAATAGACCTTATGGTCTATTTGACTCTTCTAATGGATTGCTCGTTCCGCTGCAACTATGGTTGAAAAGTTTTATCATCTACCATATGTTCTAAATCTCTGATTTATTATTGATGAAAGCTATTGATAATTTAATTATCTTTATTCATGATATTCTTTACTGGGCTAGTTGTGCTCACCCTTTCTGCTTCACAATTCCTTTCAGGTAATAAGAGTGTTGTCGTAAGAGTGTTCTTGAATTCGAGTGGGGATAACGAGGGGAATAAAACAGTGGTCTCTAGCTATGGAGGTCCTCCCTAAACAGTATAGAAAAGTGTGTTGTATTCTATACAACATTTAGTAGTTATATTTGGTGAATCAAATAGGGTGAGGTGAACCCAACTTTGGAAGGGTGTTTTGCCACTATCATACAAGATGTCTAATGACATACAACCTCGTGTTCTCATAAGACATGGTTGTGCACATCCACTAGTGAATATATCTACGAGCACCACCCTGTATGATCTTGGAGTTTATTTGAAACATAATTTTCACTTGGAGACAACGGAGATATTTATATGTCAAGAGAAGACTCACCATTGGGAAAAAGATGATAGTAATCTTCTCATTTTTCTTTGGGGTCTATTGGGTCAACCAAGGATAATTTTGTGGCCATATGATATCTATTATAACCTAGACGCATGGCCTCCCATGTACGAAGGTTTCTTGAGCACTTCCCAAAGATTTTAATTTCTAAAACAGGTTTTTGACTATACTTTTATGTAAAGTACCATTATAAGGTTGTGGTCGAGGCACCATGAGAGTTACATACATTTGTATTAAAACTCACAGTTAACTGTGGTCGTATTCTATATGACAGTTCAACAGTTGTATAAATGAAGTTGTATTTGAATTTTGTACCATGTATCTCATGCACTCGAATGGGTGATGTATACCTAATTTTGGGGTGTCACATTTGGTATCGAGCTTAGGGGATATGGTCGTTGGCGAAAATAAGAGTCTAGAACTAGGAGGAGAGACGAAGTTATATACTTCGCTAGTGTGTGACTTACCTAAATTTGAAATTGTTTACTTGATAAGTTGACAAATTGTGATATGTCAATTAACCTTTGTTTTGAAGATATATTCTAGAATGATATAAAATACATGAGATGAGCAATGGAAAAATCATGATATAGAGGAAATTATTAGGGAAGGTACAATCTGAAAAGAAAGCAAGGTATTCTCATCTCTTCGAATATCAGGTACGTACGTAAATTTTGAGGGCAAAATTTCATAAGGAGGGGTGATTGTGAGACCCCGAATTTTATGAAATAAAAGTATTCAATTTTTTTTTATTTTGGTAAATAGTTAAATTGATAAAACTTTAAAGTTAAGGGTAATATGTGAATATATTTTTTTTTGCAAAGTAAGCAAGTTGATATAAAATATTCGTTTTGTAGGGAATATTCGATTGGTCGAGGAATATTCTTTTTTGTCGGGGAATATCCAAATGCGACGGTACAATCATTAGTGGACCCATAGCGGAATTATTGTCGGATTGAAAAAGCGACAAAAATATTTTTATGAAAATAACGGTATGGAAGTTTTACCGTTAAAAGCTGTTGAACTACTCGGTAGTAAAAAGTACGATGTATGGCGTGGGTGGTTTAGTAGTAGCTGCAGTATTGATTATTGATGCTTACGTGAGAAGTCACTCGGTTATACTCAATTATTGCTACGATAATTATTTGCATCATATCTCTTATATTATTGATTCAATTATTGTCACAATATCATCTGTATAATATGTTATATTATTAAATCAATAATTGAGACGACAAGTTATAATATTAATGATTAATAATTATTGAAAGATTAAATATGTGTTGATTAAAAATAAAATGATTTGTGGTAATATTTATTCAATCCTTGATGTATATAAAGAGTCTATTATGAGACGTTTGTGGTAAGTTTGGTTATTCTATGGGGGCCCATATGTCATCATCTAAGAGTCTCTTTCGTCAATAGTAATTACCTTTACCAGACGTCAAACCACTTGTCGTTTCATATTACAGGCGTCGAACCAATTGTCGTTTCACATTATAGGCGTCGAACCAATTGTCGTTTCACATTACAGGCGTCAAACCACTTGGTGTTTCACATTACAGGCGTTAAACCACTTGGTGTTTCACATTACAGGTGTGAAACCACTTGGTGTTTCACATTACAGGCGTCAAACCACTTTTCTTTTCACATCACCAGTCGTCAAGTCGCTTGCCTTTTCACATTGCAAGTGCTAAGCTAGAAATCTTCTATAAATAGAGGCCTAGTTCTTCATTATTTTTCACGAATTCATTCAAGCTATAGAGAGAGAAAGTATAGAGAGAATAAGAGAGAAAGAAGAAGAGTATTCTGTTAATACACTACTGCAGTATTCAATCTCCTACTAAAGTAAGGGGTGTTATTTCTTTTGTATTCATGAAGAGAACTTCTGTTATTCCATTATTTATTATTCTGTTGGAATAACCTGTATATGCGGGCTACCCTATACTTGGTGAAATTCTTCTATTATTCCATTCTTTATTATTACGCCGGAATATCTCGTTTATGCATACGTTCATGGGACTGGTTCCATTATTTGTTATTATGTTGGAATAACCTATTTATCTGAAATCTACCGCATACATGGTGAAATTCTTACATTATTCCATTCTTTATTATTACATTGGAACATCTGTCTATGCTTTATGCATGACTGGTTCCATTATTTATTATTACATTGGAATAACACATGCATGTGACGGTTTATCGCATTACTGGTGAATTCTTACATTATTTCATTATTTATTATTACATTTGGAATATCACATCGTGCGTTTACGCATGACCTAGTTCCATTCTTTATTATTACATTGAAATAAACTTATCTATGTGGATTACCGCATGCATTGTAAATGATCCTTTCGTATTCATACGAATAGTATTTTCATTAAAAGGGGTTTACGCGAGAGGCGTTTTCGTAATTTTCCGACCCTCAAAAATTCTGGAAAAATTTGAAATGATAATTTGATGAGTTTTCTAGATTGTGTCCAAAAATGGCGATTTTTGGATGTATAGATTAAGAGTTATGGATTTTATGGGAAAAGACTATTTTTAAAAGTAAACCCTTATAACGCCTTGTGGTTAACTCAAAATTGGTGAAATTTTTATTGGGAGTACATGTATATAACGAGAGTATACCTTGTAAATTTGAATTTTTGGACAAAAGTACAATTTATGATAAATGTCTAAATATTACGTAGTTTTAGCCATATGAAAAATAGTAAATGAATTTTAAAAATTTTGAGAAAAATATATGTTCAAGATGGGACTATATTACGCTAAATCCCGAGAAAAGAAATATTTTGGGAATTTGATTTGGTATTTTTCATGAAAATGAACTAGTTATGAGTAAATGAATTAAATATGTTATGTGAAGTAATAAAATTGAAAAATAGGATTTTATGGCTTGAGAATCCTATATAGGGTATATGCTGATTTTTGATGAGGATTTGATCATTGATTATGAAATCTTATGAGTATGGCATTTTGAATGATTAAATGCATTATTTGATAAAGTGTAAACAATTGAAATAAATTATTTATAAGTTTAAGAAATGATTAAAATATTGTTATAATATTAATGATATTAGATTATGAGATTATTAAGTGATTGATAACATTTGGTTATTATTGAATATTTGGATAAATTGTATTATAAATGTTTAATATTTATCCTTTATCTCATTTGATTAATTCTTATATCATTGTCATCATCCTCATGCTTATATTATGTTGAAAGTCATCTTTGGTAGTAGTGCATAGATGGACTTGGTATGATTATGACCGAGGATTATTCGGTATAATCATGGACCGTAATGTTACAAATGATGTGGAAAAAGTCCTCATTGGGCGTAGTGCATTGATGGGCCAGTTTTTGGTATGATTATGGCTATGGATTCTCTTGACCAAGGGTGCAAAGATGAATTGTTTTATGGCATGATCATGATGATTGTTGATGAAAACACGATTATCTTTAAGCGTAGTAGTGCATGGATAATTCGTGGTCGTGATATTAACGAATATCCTTAGTAGTAGGGCATGGATAATTCGATGATATGGATTGATTATCGGTGAGTCTCGTGATGAAATATAAATTCATGGATGTGATATTAACGAATATCCTTGGCGTAGTAGTGCGGGGGTGATTCGATGATGTGGATTATTTATTAAAGTGAGTCTCGGTGATAAAATATTTATTATACACTTTTAATTAAGTAGAAGATAGTAGATATCATGCTCTACTTGACTCTTCTAAAAAATACGGTTGTATGTCTTTGGCATGTAGTGCAAAGATGAATTGTTAATGAATATCTTTGGTAGTAGTGCAAAAGATGAATTTATTAGTATGATTATGAGCGGGAATTACGATTTGGTATAACCATGATTTTTGATGTTTTAGGTGAAGATAGGTGATGAAAATTATCTTCGATCACAGTTGCGAAGAGAATTTAGAACCACAATTATGATTATGAGTTATTCATATGATTGTGGATGAGGCTGTTGATTTATTTTACATGGATAAAAGCAGTATTGGTGGACTTTTAACATAGAAGATAATAGACCTTATGGTCTATTTGACTCTTCTAATGGATTGCTCGTTCATTTGCAACTATGGTTGAAAAGTTTTATCATCTACCATATGTTCTAAATCTACGATTTATTATTGATGAAAGCTATTGATAATTTAATTATCTTTATTCATGATATTCTTTTTTGGGCTAGTTGTGCTCACCCTTTACGCTTCACAATTCCTTCGGGTAATAAGAGTGTTTTAGTAAGAGTGTGTTGTCGGGTCGAGTGGGGATAACGAGGGAATAGAAAGCAGTGGTCTCTAGCTATGGAGGTCCTCCTAAGCGGTATAGAAAAGTGTGTTGTATTCTATACAACATTTAGTAGTTATATTTGGTGAATCAAATAGGGTGAGGTGAACCCAACTTTGGAAGGGTGTTTTGCCACTATCATACAAGATGTCTAATGACATAACCCAACCTCGTGTTCTCATAAGACATGGTTGTGCACATCCACTATTTGAATATATCTCTGAGCACTACTGTATGATCTTGGAGTTTATTTGAAACATAATTTTCACTTGGAGACAATGGAGATATTTATATGTCAAGAGAAGACTCACCATTGGGAAAAAGATGATAGTAATCTTCTCGTTTTTCTTTGGGGTCTATTGGGTTAACCAAGGATAATTCTGTGGCCATATGATATCTATTATAACCTAGCACATGGCCTCCCATGTATACGAAGGTTTCTTGAGCACTTCCCAAAGATTTTAATTTCTAAAACAGTTTTTGACTATACTTTTATGTAAAGTACCATTATAAGGTTGTGGTCGAGGCACCATGAGAGTTACATACATTTGTATTAAAACTCACAGTTAACTGTGGTCGTATTCTATACGACAGTTCAACAGTTGTATAAATGAAGTTGTATTTGAATTTTGTACCATGTATCTGGCGACTCAGAATGGGTGATGTATACCTAATTTTGGGGGCGTCACATTTGGTATCAGAGCTTAGGGATATGGTCGCTGGCGGAAATAAGAGTCTAGAACTAGGAGGGGAGAGACGAGTTATATACTTTGCTAGTGTGTGACTTACCTAAGCTGAAATTGTTTACTTGATAAGTTGACAAATTGTGATATGTCAATTAACCTTTGTTTTGAAGATATATTCTAGAATGATATCTGAAATACAGGAGATGAGCAATGGAAAAATCATGATATAGAGGAAATTACCGGGAAGGTACAATCTGAAAAGAAAGCAAGGTATTCTCATCTCTTGAATATCAGTACGTACGTAATTTTGAGGGCAAAATTTCATAAGGA
Source organism: Panax ginseng (assembly GCA_020205605.1). Taxonomy (NCBI): domain Eukaryota; kingdom Viridiplantae; phylum Streptophyta; class Magnoliopsida; order Apiales; family Araliaceae; genus Panax; species Panax ginseng. Next base: position 43,597,954 of record CM035146.1, read on the forward strand.
GGGTGATTGTGAGACCCGAATTTTATGAAATAAAAGTATTTAATTTTTTTTATTTTGGTAAATAGTTAAATTGATAAAAGTTTAAAGTTAAGGGTAATATGTGAAATTTTTTTTTTTGCAAAGTAAGCAAGTTGATATAAAATATTCGTTTTTTGGGGAATATTCGATTGGTGAGGAATATTCTTTTTGTCGGGGAATATCAAATGCGACGGCGGTACAATCATTAGTGGACCCCTGAAATGGAATTATTGTCGGATTGAGAAAAGCGACAAAAATATATTTTTATGAAAATAACGGCGGAAGTTTTACCGTTAAAATTGTTGAACTACTCGGTAGTAAAAAGTACGATATTCTGGCGTGGTTGCATAGTAGCTTACGGTATTGATTATTGATGCTTACGTGAGAAGTCACTCGGTTATACTCAATTATTGCTATAGTAATTCACGCATCATATCTCTTATATTATTGATTCAATTATTGTCACAATATCATCGTATATAATATGTTATATTATTAAATCAATAATTGAGGCGACAAGTTATAATATTAATGATTAATAATTGTTGAAAGATTAAATATGTGTTGATTAAAAATAAAATGATTTGTGGTAATATTTATTCAATCCTTGATGTATATAAAGAGTCTATTATGAGGCGTTTGTGGTAAGTTTGGTTATTCTATGGGGCCCATATGTCATCATCTAAGAGTCTCTTTCGCTTGATAGTAATTACCTTTACCGGAGACGTCAAACCACTTGTCGTTTCATATTAAAAGCGTCGAACCAATTGTCGTTTCACATTCTGAGCGTCGAACCAATTGTCGTTTCACATTCACAAGCGTCAAACCAATTGGTGTTTCACATTCTGAGGCGTCAAACCACTTGGTGTTTCACATTCTGAGCGTCAAACCACTTGGTGTTTCACATTCTGAGCGTCAAACCACTTTTCTTTTCACATCATCATTCAATCAATAAGCTTGCCTTTTCACATTGCAAGTGCTAAGCTAGAAATCTTCTATAAATAGAGGCCTAGTTCTTCATTATTTTTTCACGAATTCATTCAAGCTATAGAGAGAGAAAGTATAGAGAGAGAAAAGAGAAAGAAGAAGAGTATACATTACTACACTCTTTGCGGTATTCAATCTCTACTAAAGTAAGGGGTGTTATTTCTTTTGTATTCATGAAGAGAACTTACATTATTCCATTATTTATTATTACATTGGAATAACTTTTGTATCTATGAGCTACCTATACTTGGTGAAATTCTTACATTATTCCATTCTTTATTATTACGTGGAATGAAATTCGTTTCTGTGGGACCAGTTCATTATTTGTTATTATGTTGGAATAACTTTGTTTATCTGAAATCTGCATACATGGTGAAATTCTTACATTATTCCATTCTTTATTATTATTTATTTTTGCATGACTTTGGTTCCATTATTTATTATTACATTGGAATAACTTTATGCATGCGCGATACATCGCATGCACTGGTGAATTCTTACATTATTTCATTATTTATTATTACATTGGAATATATATACATGCGTTTACGCATGACTGGTTCCATTCTTTATTATTACATTGAAATAACATGTCTATGTGGATTCTGCATGCATTGTAAATGATCCTTTCGTATTCATACGAATAGTATTTTCATTAAAAGGGGTTTTTTTGCGAGGCAGTTTTGTAATTTTTTTGACCCTCAAAAATTTTGGAAAAATTTGAAATGATAATTTGATGAGTTTTCTAGATTGTGTCCAAAAATGGCGATTTTTGGATGTATAGATTAAGAGTTATGGATTATATGGGAAAAGACTATTTTAAAAGTAAACCCTTATAACGCCTTGTGGTTAACTCCAAAATTGGTGAAATTTTTATTGGGAGTACATGTATATAATGAGGAGTATACCTGTAAATTTAGAATTTTTGGACAAAAGTACAATTTATGATAAATGTCTAAATATTTGGCGATTTTAGCCATATGAAAAATAGTAAATGAATTTTAAAAATTTTGAGAAAAATATATGTTCAAGATGGGACTATATTACGCTAAATCCCGGAAAAGAAATATTTTTGGGAATTTGATTTGGTATTTTTCATGAAAATGAACTAGTTATGAGTAAATGAATTAAATATGTTATGTGAAGTAATAAAATTGGAAAATAGGATTTTATGGCTTGAGAATCCTATATAGGGTATATATCAGATTTTTGATGAGGATTTGATCATTGATTATGAAATCTTATGAGTATGGCATTTTGAATGATTAAATGCATTATTTGATAAAGTGTAAACAATTGAAATAAATTGTTTATAAGTTTAAGAAATGATTAAAATATTGTTATAATATTAATGATATTAGATTATGAGATTATTAAGTGATTGATAACATTTGGTTATTATTGAGCTATTTGGATAAATTGTATTATAAATGTTTAATATTTATCCTTTATCTCATTTGATTAATTCTTATATCATTGTCATCATCCTCATGCTTATATTATGTTGAAAGTCATCTTTGGGCGTAGTGCATAGATGGACTTGGTATGATTATGACCGAGGATTATTCGGTATAATCATGGTAGTAATGTTACAAATGATGTGGAAAAAGTCCTCATTGGCCCGTAGTGCATTGATGGATAGTTTTTGGTATGATTATGGCTATGGATTCTCTTGACCAAGGTGCAAAGATGAATTGTTTTTATGGCATGATCATGATAGTTGATGAAAACACGATTATCTTTAGTAGTAGTGCATGGATAATTCGTGGTCGTGATAACGAATATCCTTGGTAGTAGGCATGGATAATTCGGTGATATGGATTGATTATCATTTGAGTCTCGGCGATGAAATATAAATTCATGGATGTGATATTAACGAATATCCTTGGTAGTAGTAGTGCGGGGGTGATTCGATGATGTGGATTATTTATTAATTTGAGTCTCGTGATAAAATATTTATTATACACTTTTAATTAAGTAGAAGATAGTAGATATCATGCTCTACTTGACTCTTCTAAAATACTGGGTTGTATGTCTTTGGCATGTAGTGCAAAGATGAATTGTTAATGAATATCTTTGGTAGTAGTGCAAAGATGAATTTATTAGTATGATTATGAGCGGGAATTACGATTTGGTATAACCATGATTTTTGATGTTTCGGTGAAGATAGGTGATGAAAATTATCTTCGTCACAGTTGCGAAGAAGAATTTAGAACCACAATTATGATTATGAGTTATTCATATGATTGTGGAATGAGGCTATTGATTTATTTTACATGGATAAAAGCAGTATTGGTGGACTTTTAACATAGAAGATAATAGACCTTATGGTCTATTTGACTCTTCTAATGGATTGCTCATTCATTGCAACTATGGTTGAAAAGTTTTATCATCTACCATATGTTCTAAATCTACGATTTATTATTGATGAAAGCTATTGATAATTTAATTATCTTTATTCATGATATTCTTTTTTGGGCTAGTTATTGTGCTCACCCTTTACGCTTTACAATTCCTTTAGGGGTAATAAGAGTGTGTTTAGTAAGAGTGTTGTTTGGGAATTGAGTGGGGATAATAGGGGAATAGAAGCGAGTGGTCTCTAGTATGGAGGTCCTCCTAAAAGCAGTATAGAAAAGTGTGTTGTATTCTATACAACATTTAGTAGTTATATTTGGTGAATCAAATAGGGTGAGGTGAACCTGACTTTGGAAGGGTGTTTGCCACTATCATACAAGATGTCTAATGACATACAACCTCGTGTTCTCAAAAGACATGGTTGTGCACATCCACTAGTGAATATATCTCTGAGCACTACTGTATGATCTTGGAGTTTATTTGAAACATAATTTTCACTTGGAGACAGCGGAGATATTTATATGTCAAGAGAAGACTCACCATTGGGAAAAAGATGATAGTAATCTTCTCGTTTTTCTTTTTGGGGTCTATTAGGTTGACCGAGGATAATTCTGTGGCCATATGATATCTATTATAACCTGAGCGCATGGCCTCCCATATACGAAGGTTTCCTTGAGCACTTCCCAAAGATTTTAATTTCTAAAAGCAGGTTTTTGACTATACTTTTATGTAAAGTACCATTATAAGGTTGTGGTCGAGGCACCATGAGAGTTACATATATACATTTGTATTAAAACTCACGAGTTAAGCGTGGTCGTATTTATATCTGACGATGGGTTCAACTAATTAATATAAATGAAGTTGTATTTGAATTTTTGTACCATGTATCTGGCGACAGTTTCGAGAATGGGTGATGTATACCTAATTTTGGGGTATCATTCGCTAAGTAGTAACTAAATGTTTTTTTGTGAGGGATATATTGTGAATAACTTTTTTTATTCACAAATTGTATTTAGTAATGGAATATTGTTATTTAGTGAAAGATTGATTTTCTTCACAAATAATATTTTAAGAAGGACTATTTGAAATTAGTGAATAACTTGATTCCCTCACAAATAATATATTGTGAGGAACAAATTTATTTAACGAGAGAATATTTTCCTTCACTAATTATAAATTGAGAATGTATCTTCAAATTAGTGAGGGAAATAATCCTTCATTAATGTCAATTTCTCAAGTAAAATCATTCACAAATTATAAATTTATAAATAAAAAATTAATTGACAAATAATCAAAAATCATGCAAATTATAATTAATTTTCAAATCGGTGATTTCATATTTATTATTATTACTATTACTTTTATTAATTGCTATAATAAATATTAAATTTAATATTTCAAATTAATATAAATGTCATACTTGTTTCAAACTAATTGATAAACTACATAAATAGCCAAAAATTAAAACTAATACTCCATATATAGATAGATAATGCTCAAGTCACAATAAATACAAAATTTGTTATTGTATCTTGATCTCCCAAGGATCGTAGTACTTACCATATTTAATAACTAACATAAGAAAACTGAAAAAATAAAGAGCTAGAAGGAATGAAGTGTACATCATGTTAGGTCCACTTCATCATCATTTTCTTCAAGGAAATTAAGGTTGGGCCTGTAAAGCTCCTCCTGCAAAAGAAACACCAAAATTCAATTTCAACAAGATGAGGAATAAAAAAAATAAACCTGTTGAACTTAAATTAATAGGTAGAGAGAGATTGATGAAGGAAAAAGACAAAAATATAGTAATTAGTAAATACCTCAATACAATTATTGCAACGTTAGAACGCAGGAGTCAACTGCCACCTATACTGGAGAAGGTTAAGCAAGGAAAAATAGAACACCAACAGAACACTCGATATGCAGGATGATGCACATAACCAATCAACAATCCGTGGAAGAATGCTTGCTTTCTTATACTTCTTCACTACCACTCACGACATTTGTTCTTCAAAGATATTAAATTTCTTGAGAGGGACATGTGGCATTGATGTACAACCACTTGTCTATGCAGGTGCAATGAAAATGATTACGGCAAGGGAGTTCACGAAGCTCAGTTCCATCTTCATAGTCACAAAGGCAAATGCAACATTCCTATTACCAACAATATGAAAACAGGTATTTCTTGATTTCAAGAAGTATCAAACATGATTACGCAAGCCTAACTTTTGTATATCTTTTCCTATAAGATGATATAAGAGCAAAGGTCATATTATCACCTGTTGTAAGCCCAACTAGTATTTTTTTGGATAGAGGAACATCCCCAACAAAAGTTTCACTTACACGACAAGTTCTTAACTTATTCAAGATGCACATAATTCAATTAAATGGTGACTTAACATGTATAGAGCACCAGAATTTTATAAAAGCAATAGTTATAGAAAGTACAGGTTCATACATCCCAATTCTTAAACCCCCAAACAAGCATTGACGATGTAATCCTGGTACAATGCCTTTCCAGAGAGCAGATAAACCTTCTTCCCTTGTAGTGGTGCCAACTGTACCCAACATTCCCCTGTACTTTGGTAAGGCCACTCCATCCCCTCAGAATCGCTTTCTTTTGGAGTTGAAGTCTAACCTTAGCGGTGTCCAATGGGATATTACAAATCTGCATATGAAAATATGTTATATGTGTGATGACGAAAAATAAATATATGTAATCTCATTGACATTGCATCTAGTAGATTATGCAAACTAAAAGGTTCCAACACCAACATGATGATCCAGAACCAATTATGATCTATGTGGATATTTCAAATTTAAGACTAAAGGTGTCAAGCAATTGAGCTTATACCGAACTTCAATCAAGAATAATGAAAAGAGTTCTAACTTGTTAAACTATAAACCAACAACACAGACCCTGACATATAAAAGAAGTTACAGAGTGTTTGATTATGAGTGTCATGGTAATGTGACGCTAAAATAAAAATTAACAAATAAAGAAGTTATCTTGATATTGATTATCAAGCAACTTGACCTGAATAATCTGACTAGTGGAGTTATGCAGCGGAATTAGGAAAATTCGAATAACTAAGTGACAACACTGTGAGTAGAGTGTAGACTTGCTTGGTAGGCTCTTATTCTTATTGTTTGTAGGCCCAAGTCATAGATCTATTCAGTTCAATAAACTCTTTCTCATCTATCACCAGATAGTTCAATGGAAAATATAAAAATGAAAAGATAATTAATAATTCATAAACATAAAGATATATATTATAACAGAAAGGGCTAATAGTGATATGTTGAAATTGCGGTAAATTATGGTCATTTGGGGCCAAAGATACACAACCAAGTCTCCCTATGCACTTTAGTTCTTAAGAATTATTTCTACTCCAATACGCATAAATTTGTTCAACATATGAATTTAGACAACAACTTACAAACTTCTAAAATACTTCAAATTGAACTTTTTAAAAAGACTAAAATTTTAGCGCACCAAAATAACCCATCAACCATGATTTGACGTACACAATCAACATTCACAAAAAAGCTTAGAAATCTAGCATAAGAAATAATTAAATCAAAATAAACGTACAATGAAGTTAACAATCTAATTCTACAGTAGTTTTCAAATTAATCGGATATGATCTTCAATGGAGTAATACCTCAGCGAAACAAGCAGCGAAAGCACTACTGGCAAATGTGACACCCCCAAATCCGGGTACTTCAATTCCACGGGATTTGGTGTTCACTGTACAAATATCATCTATCTATCTACCCATAATAAATGCAAACCATGTAATAGATAGAAATAAAATCTTCCCCTTAAGGGTTACAACATCCGAATAATAATACAATCCCGGGTTAAACTAACCTTAAATATCTGTGCGGAAATATAAATAATAAGTCTTAAGTAACATCAATTCTAATTACATCACATAAATATTCAGTCTTCATTACTTGCTAAGCTTGCCTTTGCCTTTACTAGTGGGAGGTTCGCCTGCCCTTTCGTTCTTAACTGCAATGTTATTATTACGCAAGAGTGAGCACGATTGCCCATAAGTATAACAATATAACAATGAATAATAACATGCGAGTAAATCAAAGACATCTGAAATAAAAGCTCAACTTTTGAATCAAGAATGAATAACAAGAATCAAAAGATTTCTGAGGGTCATTAGACCTTGAACTATGTCCTAGGTTATCAAGGGTTATACTTGAAACCTTTAATGATCGTAAGACTATGGACCTTTCTACTCGCACTTAGGGGATCACCTTAGTACCATCATCATGGCATTAATATCTTAATGCTAACGATAAGTAAATCCCTTTTCGTGGTTGTTCATCTCGGTTTGACATTCGAGTCCGCACCAAAGGAATTTTGGTTTGGATAATTCAATAAGGGTTCTCAAATTTAGAACGTTCATCAACTATGGACTCCCCATACCTATACTCCCGTGGTATCCAAAGATGGTGTTTACAGAGAATTAACATAATGCATTTAAATCTATACACCCATGGTATCTCGATTAAAAAATATTACATTAGATAGAGGGACTATCGATATAATTCTATAGATTCAAGATTCACAAGATCCCATAATAGATGGTAATTCCCAAGAGAAATATTATGTGTTCGATACCTCACTTGAATATATGAATCAGATCTCGTGACTAGAGTCTATCTATCCAAATTCGTAGTAGTATCAATGAATAACATGAATAAATCCATATTACCAATACCCTCACCCGTATGTATAGTCTATGTCATGCGATTATATACTATCAGATCGATAGTAACTATCTATCTCGAAATTCGTAGTATTAATAACAACATGAAAATATCCATGCTATTAACACCCTCACTCGTATAAATAGTTCCCAAGGATCTCAACTAGAATAGAAGACATCTTACTTTACATATATATATATGTAAGAAAACACTATCAAGGAAATAAAAGATGTTATATATATCATAATATTATGATTCGATTACAAAATTCTCATAACGAAGTTCTTATTACAAGGTATTCATACGCATAAGAATATAATCTAATCTATGTAGGGACGCTTCCCTTTATCTACTCCAGATGTTCCAGATTATCATCTAATACCGCAAAGGGAATAATTTGTAAGGGTGAGCTATGACATGCTCAAGAAGTTGTATATTTATAACAATATAGGATTTGAAGAATTATAACAATTCAAATTTCGATCGATAGTTGTTACCATTTCTCGGATTTCTAATTCCAAACTAGTTCGAATTTTTATCATTTTCGTCACCACAAAGACTTAGAAATTTCGTTCAGATATGAGATAGGGATCATTTATTCAACATCCTAGAGTATGCATATCACCCTACAAAGTGCTCAATTACACTTACAATTTCATCGTCAATATATTCATCGATTACACTTTTTCCCCTTTACGGATACTCAACTTCAAAGATATGATTGTCTTACCAAAACAATTTGGCTCGACACAACAGCTTTATGCTCAATAAACAATATCATATGAATAAATAATTCATTTCTTAGTCATGCCGAACTATAGCAATAACTTTTCAATAATAGGTAATTCAACATAGGTGTATTATATCAACAAAGATAACAAGATGTAATCTTGTTCAAATGTAATAAACAAGGTTGATAAATTTTGCATAAGTAATAAATTGGGTATGTAAGACTTGCTCGAGCGTAGAGATCATCAAGTTATACTATTCTAACGCTATTAAGTACTTCCATGACGTTTGAAGAATATAAATCTAACACGTTAAGATTGATAACAATACTCAAATAAAACATTTATTTAATACCCAAGTTAGATTTAATAGGTTTGATTTTTAATACCTTTTGATAAATGAACTAAATTTTATTTATAAAATTTGGTTATATTTTTAAATAATTTAATTATCCTTATAATATTTTTTAGAAGGTTTAAAGTATTTTTAAAATATTTATTTATCCTTTAAATGATTTTTAAACCATTTATTTCTATTTATAAGTAATTTATATTTACTAAAATTTTATAAAAAACATTATTTAATATTATTAAATAATTTATAATCATTTATTATGATTTTTATTTCAATAATAATATTTTTACATAATTATTTAGTATTTAAAAGTAATTATTCTAATTACTTTATTAATAAGTTAATTATAAATAATATCTAAATAAAATAAAATAATTATTACATTTTTTAGAAATATCGTAAATAATTTATAATAATTTAATATAATTTTTAAACTGCTTTATTATTATTATTTCTAATTTTTTATAATTTATTTCTAAAAATTTAATTTTGTCTGTCGCTAAAGCTTCTACAAAGGATGTAAAGTGTCATTGTAGGTGTTCTTGAGTTTCAGTACCGCTGTCGTGGTCGAGTGGCTAGTTTGACCATTAAATAACCTTCAGATTGGTAATGATTTTTTGCCAGATCAAGTATCGTGTCAGAAGATCATGTAATAAGACAAGATCAAGCAATAAGGTGCTTTAATCTACATCTAACAAGAAATTATAAAGATTCAAAGTTATCGTCGAGTCGTTCTTGGGTTTCGGGTAACCTGTAACAAAGGGTCAAGGCCACCAACGCATTTTGTGGTCAATAACTTTGATTCAAAGGTATTAGATGTATGTTTTGTTTGTTCAGAATATGTAGTCTATATACCAGGTATATATATATAACATTAACATGAACAAATCGTAATTCTAAGATCTCTATTTATGATGGTCAAAGTACACAACTAATAACAAACTTTTTTCAGTGTTCTTCGCTTCGCTCGAAAACCCGTAAAAACTTGGTCACGCTTTGGCCAACTACTTTTGACCAATAATTTCAGAATCCTATGAGTTGTTTGTTTGATTGAAGATCATAGATATGTAGTATGTATACCGAGTACCAATTTATAACAAAAACATAAACAATTAACAATCGTAAGATGATTAAACAGTTTGGCCAAAGTAGCTTGCTCAATCGTTTTCGAGCTTTTCGGGCAACCCGTAAAACCAACTTCCGTGAACTGGCCAACCCACTTTCGATCGATTATATCTTGGAATCTATGGTTCATCCGAACTATATTTTCTTTTCCAGATTAAAGACCTACTTACATGTGCTACAAATATCAATCGATTAATGTATCAAAACATAAACACATATGAATCAAAAAGCCCCCGACATTCTACCGTCGTAATTCATTTTTTTCAAAATTCTTGATTTCATAAAACGCTTAATTAAGGCATCTAGATGTTATGAAAACGTGTTCTACCACTCTAGCATACTTTCTAACATCCTAATACAATATTCTAAACATCTAAACAACAAATCTAACATAAGATCAAAGAGAAATTTATGAACTAGGGTTTCAGACCTTTTCTTGAGAAATTTATGATTCTAGCTTCGATCTTGTTGCCGATAACACCTAGGCTTGATATGGTAGGTTTATAAGTGTATCTAGGCTTTGAGAATTTGTGGGTTTGCTCAAATTTCTAAGGTTCCTATTTATAGAATTTTCCAACTTGGCTTTTTAGTCATTTTTTCACCTACTTGCCTCTATAAAGATCTCGATCATGACTCTTCCGATGCTTGGGAGTTTGGAAGCATGTCATGTGATGTTTTGAAACTTGTAATGGTGACTCCCAACCTACTTGTGAGCTAGTTGATTAAGTTAAGAGTTTAATTAGGCTTAAATCTTCACTAATCTTGATTAGTGGTTTTGTTTCTAATGATTAGAATGTTAAGTAATGTTAATTAGTACCTAATAGAAGTTTACTAACCATGATTAATGTTAACATAAGCTAATTAGAGTTAGATTAGCTAATTAGGGTTTAATTAATAAATTAGGTTAGGGTTTGCTAATTAGGTTAGGTTTTGCTAATTAGGGTTTACTCACTAATCCTAACAAGCACGACGACAAAGCGCTTTTGTCAATGTAAGCACGATAAAGCAACTTGTCAAAATAATTTTACCGAAAAGTCCGATTATGGAAAAAAAAATTTAAGCACGAGGTGTCAAGCACGACGCTTTTTTTGATAAAAATTTATTTGGTCAATTTTGTCAAACCAAGTATATAATAACACGAAACACATTCGTAAGAGAGAAATTTTATTTATATAACGGGATTTATACATACGAGTCTTATTAGGGTTTTGGGTTTTACATTCACCCCACTAATAAGAATTTCGCCCTCTAAATTACAAAGACATGTTAAGTAAAAAAGATGAGGATAATTCTCACAAGATTTTATCTTCAAGCCCCCATGTAGCTTTCTTCAACGCTCGATTTTTCCATATTACTTTAACCGATGCTATCACTTTATTACTTGAGGACTTGTTTTTTTTACTACGATTTATCCGCATGTGTTCTTCTACATAAGAAAGATTTTCTTCGATTTGGATAGGTTCATAATTTATAACGTGTTTATAATCAGTTTGTATGGTCGTGAAACTGGACACATGAAACACATTATGAATATGGTTTAACTCTGTAGTAGTGCTATTTCATAAGCAACTTCACCAATTCTTCTCAAAATTTCAAAAGGTCCAATGAACTCCTGACTTAGTTTTCCTTCTTGCCAAAACGTATCTTGCCCTTCCAAGGAGATACTTTCAAGAATACATGGCTTTTACGCTAAAATTTTGTTGTTGATTTATGTGGATCAACAGATTTTCTTTGTCGATCTTGAGATGCTTGCAATCGCTGACGATGATTTCGATAGTTTCATTGGTTTGTTGAATTATTTCGTGTCCTAAATTTGTCTTTCCCCGACTTCATCCCAAACATATAGCGCTTCTACATTTTCTTCCATATAAGGCTTCATAGGGTGGCATACCTATGCTAGCATGATAACTATTATTGTCAGAAAGTAATTCGACTAAAGGTAATCGATCTTCCCAACTTCCTTTGAAGTCTATGACACATGTTCTCAACATATCCTCTAATGTTTGTATGGTTCTCTCACCATCCATCGCTTTGAGGATGATAAGTCGTACTTAGTTTTAATCGTGTTCCTAAATTTTTCTCAAGACTCTTCCAAAAATTTGAAGTAAAACGTGGATCTCTGGCCCGATACTATGGAAACAGTACTCCATGCCTAGAGATAATTTCATGAATATATAATTTGGCAAGGTGATCCAAAGTTATGAGTAATTTTAATAGGTAAAAGTGAGCGGATTTAGTTAAACCATCAACTATTACCCAAATGGCATTATGGCCTTTTTGTGTAGTTGGAAGGCCCACTACAAAGTCCATGGTTATATGTTCCCACTTCCACTAGGAATTGGTAAGGGTTGAAGTAAACCACTTGGCTTCATGATGTTCGCTTAACCCTTTGACACGTGAGACATTTACTTACCCATTCAAACTATTTCCTTCATATATTCGACCACCAAAAGTGTCGACTTAAATCTTTGAACATTTTAGTATCGCCAGATGTATGGCAAATTTAGAATTATGTGCTTCATTCAAAATTTCATCTTTTAAAGCTTGATCTAACTAATCCAGATTCTATTTTCATATCTTATTATTCCATCCATATCTATTCGAAATTTATTATACTTATCATGTGTGGAATTAGATTTAAACTTTTCACACTCTTCATCCTTCTCTCAGTATCTCTTTAATTTTATCGAAAAGTAGATGAAACTCCTTCTAAAATATATAATTTTTGGGTAGAGGTAGTTGGACATTCCACCTCAATTTTTAACTTTTCAAAGTCTTTTATTAACCTATCATTGGTGGTTAATACATTCAATTTTTCCCGATTCTTTCTACTTAACGATCACCACAACATTTGCTTTTACCGGATGATATAAGATTTCATAGTCAAAATCCTTTATCGCTTCTAACCATCGCCTCCGCCTTTTATTTTACTTTTCCCTTTCTCATTCTCGAATCTTTTTGTCCCGATGAAACTTAGCGAGATTTTCATTTTCACTTTCAATTATAGTGGCCTTCTAGTATTTCGTAGAAAGTTTTGATTTGAAGCTAATCGATAATTTACTCCTAATCTGAGGTTTTAAACCTTCTTGGTACCTACTTAGTCTTTCTAAGTTCAAGAGTCACTTGATGAGGAGCAAACCTCGATAGTTCATTAAACTTAGTCAGATATCGGGTTACAAAGAAGATCTCCTTGTTTTAAGTCCGTAAATTTTATTTCCATTCGGCCTTTCGTGGATTGGGAAAAATAGTTTTCAAAGAACAACTCTTTAAATCTATCCCAAGGAACAATTTCAGCTTTACTCGACCTTTGGTTGATTCCCACCAATAATTAGCTTCACCTTTCAAGAAGAAAGTTGCAAAAGTTGTCTTCTCTCGTTATTACTAACATGGTTACTAGGAAGAATTTTTCTATCTCGTAAATCCAAATCAGGCATCTATTGTGTTCTAATGTACCTTTAAATTGTGTGGTCCAACTAATTTAAAGTCTTTAAAGGATGTATTTTGGTTTATGTGTCTGCTTATTACTCCTAACATCATATCTACTAACTGCTGTTGAGTAGAATTATCCTCATTATTCATTTTCTTTGGGGTCTTTCGTGGTGGTATGATTCTATAAAACAACAACAAAGATTCACATAAGATTCTTAGATAAACCAAACATATTGTTTATTTATAACTCATAGCCTTACAACAACTTTAAACATACTAGTATATTACACAAAGATTTATCACAATACAAACTTTGAATGCTTCTTTATTGTACTAATATAAAGCATCCAACCTCCTATGCTACTCTCTAGAATTCATTGATATCATCAAAGGAATCCTCGGATCATGTGACAAACCACGATCGATCGATAAGATAAGCGCTTTTTTTCTCCTCATCGGATATCGAAGTTACACGACGCCGCAAATCATTAAAAGTATCTCGAACTCCCCGAGATGTTTTAAGAAGTCTCGATCGAATTTCCTCCCCGCTCCTATGTGCATGGTGCAAATTGTACTTTCAGCTGATGACTATGACTTCTTTCATCCATTAGCATACACTCGCCTAAATCGCCCTAAACTTCATCTTATTGTTCTCACATTTCGTTGTCTCGCAGCAGAGTGATGCCATTGCCTCATCATGCTCATCTATTCTCATTAGTTGTCCAACCATCGGATCTTCTTTCTTCTTCTTCAAAGATCAAGCGCTTGTTGATCATGAAGCAATTCTTCTTCTTTCGCATCACTAGCTATAAAAGACTCTATTTATGTGGATTGATCACTCTTTCTTCAAAGATTGAGTTGGCCATCTATAAAAGAAAACTCCATAAATACCGGTATAAAGGTTTACACAACATAATAATTTTAATGTTATATTTTATATGTCTTTTAAAAATTTTTGGACTCAAGACTATATACTAAGAAAACTCTTCCTTATATCTATAGCCTTAATAACTTTTGATACTAAAATTGTAACACCCCATACCTATACTCCCGTGGTATCCTAAGATGGTGTTTACAGAGAATTAACATAATGCATTTAAATCTATACACCCATGGTATCCGATTAAAATATTACATTAGATAGAGGACTATCGATATAATTCTATAGATTCAAGATTCACAAGATCCCATAATGTATGGTAATTCCCAAGAGAAATATTACCGTGTGTTCGATACCCTCACTTGAATATATGAATCAGATTCGTGACTAGAGTCTATCTATCCAAAATTCAGAGTATCAATAATAACATGAAAAATCTATATTACCAATACCCTCACCCTGATATGTATAGTCTATGTCATGCGATTATATACTATCAGATCGATAGTAACTATCTATCTAAAATTCGAGTATTAATAACAACATGAAACAAACCCATGCTATTAACACCCTCACTCGGATAAATAGTTCCCAAGGATCTCAACTAGAATAGAAGACATCTTACTTTACATCTATATATGTAAGAAAACACTATCATGAAAAAATAAAAGATGTTATATATATCATAATATTATGATTCGATTACAAAATTCTCATAACGAAGTTCTTATTACAAGGTATTCATACGCACAAGAATATAATCTAATCTATGTAGGACGCTCCCTTTATCTACTCCAGATGTTCCAAGATTATCATCTAAAACCGCAAAGGGAATAATTTGCAAGGGTGAGCTATGACATGCTCAAGAAGTTGTATATTTATAACAATATAGGATTTCAAGAATTATAACAATTCAAATTTCGATCGATAGTTGTTACCATTTCGGATTTCTAATTCCAACTAGTTCGAATTTTTATCATTTCGCTCACCACAAAGACTTAGAAATTGCTTCAGATATGAGATAGGGGATCAACTTATTCAACATCCTAGAGTATGCATATCACCCACAAAGGCTCAATTACACTTACAATTTCATCGTCAATATATTCATCGACTACACTTTTTGCTTCCCTTTACGGATACTCAACTTCAAAGATAAGATTGCTTTACCAAAACAATTTGGTTTCGACACAACAGCTTTATGCTCAATAAACAATATCATATGAATAAATAATTCATTTCTTAGTCATGCCGAACTATAGCAATAACTTTTCAATAATAGGTAATTCAACATAGGTGTATTATATCAACAAAGAAGATAGCAAGATAGAATCTTGTTCAAATAATAAATGTGGTTGATAAATTTTGCATAAGTAATAAATTGGGTATAGTAAGACTTGCTCGAAATAGATCACTAAGTTATACTATTCAACGCTATTAAGACTTCCATGACGTTTCAAGAATATAAATCTAACACGCTAGTATTGATAACAATACTCAAATAAAACATTTATTTAATATCCAAGTTAGATTTAATAGGTTTGACTTTTAATACCTTTGATAAATGAACTAAATTTTATTTATAAAATTTGGTTATATTTTTAAATAATTTAATTATCCTTATAATATATTTTAGAAGGTTTAAAGTATTTTTAAAATATTTATTTATCCTTTAAATGATTTTTAAACCATTTATTTCTATTTATAAGTAATTTATATTTACTAAAATTTTATAAAAAACATTATTTAATATTATTAAATAATTTATAATCATTTATTATGATTTTTATTTCAATAATAATATTTTTACATAATTATTTAGTATTTAAAAGTAATTATTCTAATTACTTTATTAATAAGTTAATTATAAATAATATCTAAATAAAATAAAATAATTATTACATTTTTGTAGAAATATCAGAAATAATTTATAATAATTTAATATAATTTTTAAAACTGTTTTTATTAATTATTTCTAATTTTTTATAATTTATTTCTAAAAATTTAATTTCTGTCTGTCGCTAAAGCTCTACAAAGGATGTAAAGTGTCGTCAGAGGTGTTCTTGAGTTTCAAGTACCGCTGTTCGTGGTCGAGTGGCTAGTTTGACCATTAAATAACCCAGATTGGTAATGATTTTTGCCAGATCAAGTATGGTGTCAGAAGTACTCATGTAATAAGACAAGATCAAGCAATAAGGTGCTTTTAATCTACATCTAACAAGAAATTATAAAGATTCAAAGTTATCATTAGAGTCGTTTTGGTTTCGGGTAACCTGTAATAAAGGGTCAAGGCCTGGCCAACAATTTTGTGGCTTCAATAACTTTGATTCTGTGTATTAGATGTATGTTTTGTTTGTTATAACATGTAGTCTATATACCAGGGTATATATATATAACATTAACATGAACAAATCGTAATTCTAAGATCTGTATTTATGATGGTCAAAGTACGCCTAACAACTCGTTTTTCAGTGTTCTTCGCTCGAAAACCCGTAAACTTTGGCCATGCTCTTGGCCAACTACTTTTGACCAATAATTTCAGTAATCCTATGAGTTGTTTGTTTGATTGAAGATCATAGATATGTAGTATGTATACCAGAGTACCAATTTATAACAAAAACATAAACAATTAACAATCGTAAGATGATTAAACAGTTTGGCCAAAGTAGCTTGCTCAACTGTTTCGAGCTTTCGGGCAACCTGTAAAACCAACTTCCGTGAACTACCAACCCACTTTCGACCGATTATATCTTGGAATCTATGGTTCATCCGAACTGCTTTTTTTCCAGATTAAAGACCTACTTATGTGCTACAAATATCAATCGATTAATGTATCAAAACATAAACACATATGAATCAAAAGCCCCGACATTCTACTGTCGCACCATTTTTTTCAAAAATTCTGCATTTCATAAAACGCTTAATTAAGGCATCTAGATGTTATGAAAACGTGTTCTACCACTTCTAGCATACTTTCTAACATCCTAATACAATATTCTAAACATCTAAACAACAAATCTAACATAAGATCAAAGAGAAATTTATGAACTAGGGTTCAGACCTTTTCTTGAGAAATTTATGATTCTAGCTTCGATCTTGTTGCCGATAACACCTAGGCTTGATATGGTAGGTTTATAAGTGTATCTAGGCTTTGAGAATTTGTGGGTTTGCTCAAATTTCTAAGGTTCCTATTTATAGAATTTTCCAACTTGGCTTTTTGGTCATTTTTTCACCTACTTGCCTCTATAAAGATCTCGATCTATGACTCTTTCCGATGCTCGGGAGTTTGGAAGCATGTCATGTGATGTTTTGAAACTTGTAATGGTGACTCCCAACCTACTTGTGAGCTAGTTGATTAAGTTAGTAGCTTAATTAGGCTTAAATCTTCACTAATCTTGATTAGGTTTTGTTTCTAATGATTAGAATGTTAAGTAATGTTAATTAGTACCTAATAGAAGTTTACTAACCATGATTAAGTGTTAACATAAGCTAATTAGAGTTAGATTAGCTAATTAGGGTTTAATTAATAAATTAGGGTTAGGGTTTTGCTAATTAGGGTTAGGTTTTGCTAATTAGGTTTACTCACTAATCCTAAACAAGCACGACATAAAGCCGCTTTTGTCGTTGTAAGCACGATAAAGCAACTTGTCAAAATAATTTTACCGAAAAGTCCGATTATGGAACAAAAAAAAAAAAAATTTAAGACGAGGTGTCAAGTCAACGACGCTTTTTCTGGATAAAAATTTATTTGGTCAATTTTGTCAAACCAAGTATATAATAACACGAATACATTCGTAATAAAGGAATTACCCAAGCAAGAGAAATTTTATTTATATAACGGGATTTATACATACGAAGTCCTATTAGGTTTTGGGTTTTATTCCACGGATTTGGTGTTCATCAGACAAATATCATCTATCTATCTACCCATAATAAATGCAAACCATGCAATAGATAAAATAAAATCTTCCCTTTAAAGGGTTACAACATCTAAATAATAAACATAATCCCCAAAGTTAAACTAACCTTAAACATCCGTATGAAATCATAAATAATAAGTCTTAAACAACATCATTAACTCAAGTCTAAACATAAATACATCATCAAATAAAATAACAAGTCTTCATCATTTGCTAACTTTGCCCTTCGCTTTTACTAGTGGAAGGTTCATCTGTTTTTTTCGTTCTTAATCGCAATGTTATTATTAAGCAAGAGTGAGCACTATTGCCCACAAGTATAACAATGAAATAACAAGATAATAACATGCGTAGTAAATCAAAGACATCTCAATAAAAGCTCAACTTTTGAATCAAGAATGAATAACAAGAATCAAAAGAATTTCGAGGGTCATAAGACCTTGAACTATGTCCTAGGTTATCAAGGGTTATACTTGAAACCTTTAATACTATAAGACTATGGACCTTTCTACTGCATTTAGGGGGATCAGCCCCTTAGTACCATATCGTGCATAATATCTTAACGCTAACGATAAGTAAATCCTTTCAGTAGGTTGTTCATCTCAATTTGACATTCGAGTCCGCACTCAAAGGAAGTTTGGTTTGATAATTCATCAAGGGTTCTCAAATTTAGAACGTTCATCAACTAAGGACTAGTTGAATCAATAAGGGTTCACTAGTCTAATAAGGTTCAATAATAATGATATTCAAATTGAATAATAATCTCAAGAAGTATACAATAGGACAATTATTGTATAACCGAATCATGCTTTGAAAAGATAATCAATCTTTAATATAACATTTGAACTTGAATAATAGTAATGATAATTTACTCGAGGTAAATAATAAACTTGAATAATAATGACAAGTAGGTTAGGAAACTTGCCTCGCATGAGATTACACTTTTTAACTAAGCACGCTCTTTGAATTTAATCCTACATACCATTCACATTCACAATACCAGCTTAATTATAACTTAACTAATCATCATAAACTCATTCTCTTTGTCTAAACTTTGATTTTTGACTATACTTAGTCAAATTATCACTTTCATCACATAATTTATACTTTATGAATAACAAGCTTAATTATGTATTCAATAATTCAATCCACATGTAATTATGTTATTTACATGTTAAACATTTATTTTAATATCTCATTATACTTCTAATATGTTTACATGTTCATTACATTAAATTACTAACACATTGTTAGACTTAAACATTTTAAAAATCTCATTTCGAACTTTTTAGAGAGTGAAGCCATGCAGCGCCACCATTTTTACTTTCAGATTCACGTACATGGCTACATTGTATACTGATGGACTTTATGGCCAGGACATGAGACATGCATGCATACGAGACTTGCGCCAAGGGCACATGGATTTCAGCTTCGAGTTCAAGCCATGCCACAATAAAACTCCAGATTTTGATTCCAGTCACAAGAACACAGTAGTTCAAATAAAAGGACAATTAAATGATCATTAATTTCACTAAATTAACATACCCACATGCTATGATTTATACATAATCATTACCCAACAATTATAGAACGATTTAAATCCATTAAAACACATAATTACGTAATTAAAACCTATAAATTCACCGACTTTGATGTTCTTGAAGGTTTTGAAAATAAAACATGAAAATTCACTACTACGGATTCGTTATAACAATCAATCCGCTTATTTAAACTTTTGGTCTCTTCGTATCAACATGCATAATAATATACGAGTGTAAAATTTAGGATAATATATGATCAATACATAAAATATCACGATAAGGCCATAAGGCCAAAACCCATACTGTAATTTTGAAATAAAATCATATATACTATATATTTTCATGAAACTGATGATATGGTTTACAAAATATATATAATTAAATATGATGTGATACATATTAATACATACATAACCCATAATCATTACTCCTTTCTCAATTATATGAGGTTTTACAAAAAGTTTGAAAGCCATATTTATAAAACTTAAACAACGTGAAATTTAGAAATTTGGAAAGAGAGATTACCCCAGAGTATAATTAGAAGATGAGTAGGGAATGAATTTCTTTCACAGTATTTCTTCAATCAACAACTCACAATCTTTTCTCAATCTCACAAATTCTCTCTCAAACTCTCTCTCAAATTTCTACTTTTTTCTAGACTTAGAAAAATAATGAAAGAAAAAAAAGACGATGATATAATAATAAGAGAATCGACGATCGAGTGGTGGTCGGCTAACCCAATCATGGGTTAATCGCCCCAACTCCCCTATAAGGCCATGTTTGGCTAAAAAAATAGATTTTAAAACCATTTAATTTAATAAAGCTTTATCATATAGTTTAATTAATGTCACACTCCTTCATAAAATAAATCAATATCTTATTTAATTTATTTTAAATAAAATATAATAATTTCTCATAAATTCACATAGTCACATAATTAATTTTCTCATTAATAAATAATGTCAAATTATTAACTCTCTAATTAATAATTAAATTAATTAAATAACATCATGCTTAATTAAATATTTCATTTAATTCAATAAGCTCACATAATTACATACTTTAATAATAATATATTTCTACATTAATTTAATAAATGTAACACATATAATTAAATTAATCTACCACAATTGCATCAATTAATTATTTAATCTAATAATTAAATCATCGAAAAAAATATTTATTTAATTCAATAAATATTAAAATTAATTACAAAAATCTCGCTCATCACATCTTTTCCCCTTAAAAGGATTTCTGTCCCGTAATCACACTCAATAAATTCACCTGCTACATTCTCCCCTTACAAAGATTCTCATTCCCGTAATCGCTACACATAATTAAGTAAATAAATGAGGGTAATTCTTCATCATATTTCTTCGAAGTTCCCACGTAGCTTCTTCAAAGATTGTGGTTCCTCCAAATTACCTTAATGTAAGGTATAACTTTATTTTCGAGAACTTGTTTTTTTCACGATAATTTGGACAGAATTTCTTCGTAAGATAAGTCTTTCTCAAAATGCAGGGTTCATATTCAATTACATGCTTGTAATCTACTTTGTAGGGTCGTAATACGTAAACATGGAAGACGCTAGGACATTCTCGAGTGTCGGAGGTAAGGCTACCTCAGATTTAACTTCTCCGATTCTTCTCAAGATTTCAAAGGGTCCAATGAATCTTGGGCTCAATTTTCCTTTCTTTCCTAACTCGATCTTCCCTTCCAGGAGAGACCTTCAAGAAAACATAACCACCGATTCAAACTCGATATTTTTACGATGTGGATCAACAGATTATTTCTTCGTCGATCTTGAGCCGCTACCACCGTGTTTCTGATCACTTTGACTATTTTTCATCATTCATTGTACTCAATTCGCGCCCTAGCAATTGTCTTTCACCAACTTCATCCCAAAGAAAGTGGAGTTCGTGACTTTTCGCCAGATAACGCTTCGTAAGGCAAGATGCCAATACTAGCGTGGTAATCGTTGTTGTAAATTTAACTCTACTAATGGTAAGTGATCATCCCAATTTCCTTTAAAGTCCATCACATGTGCTCTTAGCATATCTTCTAACGTTCAAATCGCTTCTCTCTCTCCTCGTCCATTCTGCTTGAGGGTGATAAGTCAGACTCATTCGCAATCATACACCATGCATTCCTCAAGACGCTTTTCGTAAATTTGATGTGAAGCGCGGATCCCTATTCAAACAATTGATACCGAACTCCGTGTCTCAAACAATCTCTTTTACGTATAGCCTCGCTAACCGATCTAAGTTGAATCTTATTTTGATCAAAGGAAGTGTGTGATTTCGTCACCATCAACGATAACCCATATCGCGTCAGTAGCTTTTTCTCGAAGTCATTCAAGGCCAACCATAAGTCCATTGTAATATGTTCCCATTTCCATTCGGGATCTCTAATGGTCAGTAGTAATCCACTTGGTCTCTCGATGTTTCGCTTTCACTTTCTCGATGTAAGACACTTGGCAACACATTCGCAACATCACGCTTTCAAATTTGGCCACCGTAAATGTTGTCAAGATCTTGGTACATCTTGGTACTACCAGGTGAATCGAATATCGTGAACTATGAGCCTCGCTCAAAATATCTTCCTTAATCTCTCAGATCAAGCAGACCCAAATTCTACTCTCAAATCTCAATATTCCTTCCTTATCCATCTTTAAATCTTGCTCTGCTTTCCTTCAGATATCTTCTTTGTCACCTTTTTACATTCTTCATCTCAAGTCGAGCCTCCTTAACTTTATCTAAGAGAGTTGTACCGTATCATTGCATCCTAAATAGCTTCTCATCAATTTCCATAGGATACTTCACCTCTAACTCCAGCTCCATTTTCAAATTAGCTCCTCCCGAGCGCTTAACATCATCAATTTCTCTTAACCCTTTCTACTTAAGGCGCTTAAGAACTACATTTGCTTTTACCTTGATGGTATAAAATCTCACAAATGTAATCCTTAATTAATTCCAACCATCTTCTTCGACGATATTCAAATCCTTTCTACGAAAAAATATATTTTACTTTGTGGTCCAGATATATTTTTACACTTCTCCCCGAGAGATAGTGCTCCAAATTTTCAAAGCAAAAACAATCGCATTTAACTCCAAGTCATGGGTCTGATATCCTTCTCGTAATCCTTCAATTGTCGTGATGCATACGCAATGACTTTTTGCATTTTGCATCAAGCACACAACCAAGTCCTTTATGCGACGCATCACTATAAACAACAAAATTTCGTATCATCCTAAGAGATAAACACAGTGTCAGACTCAACTCTCTTCTTCAATTCTTGAAAGCTTTCTCACACTTATCCGTCCAAACAAATTTCAATTTTACGAAAGTTAAATTCGTTAATGGAGTTGCGACGATCTGGAAAAGTCTTGTATGAACCTTCTATAATATCCCGCTAATCCAAGAAAACTTTACTCGACGACGTTCTCTACTGATCCCGCTTAATCACGGCTTTACTTTAGATGGATCTACCAAATTCCATTTTTATCGATCACGTGACCAAGAAATTGTACTCGCTCAATCCGTAATTCAGATTTCAAAATTTTTAGCATACAACTTCTCCCTTCTCAATACTTCCAACGTTAACCTCAAATGTTCTTCTTGTTCTTCTTCTTGGTTTTGGAATATACCAAAATGTCATCTATAAATACCACCATTTAATTTGTCCAAAATGGCTTGAACACACCATTCATTAGTCCCATAAATGCCGCAGGAGCATTCGTAAGACCAAACGACATTACTAAAAATTCAGAGTGACCATATCGCGCTCGAACGCCTTTTCTCAGACATCCTCCGCCTCACCTTCAATTGATGATAACCGCTTCTCAAGTCTATCTTGAAAAGTATCTCGCTTCCCTTTAATTGATCAAACAGTCATCGATCCCTCAGAATGGATATCCTGTTTAATCGTGACCTTATTCGGGCTTCTCTCGTAGTCAATGCAGAGTCAAGATCGATCCATCCTTCTTTTTCACAAACAACACCGACGGCCCCACTATGATACGCCTATTGAATGTACTTCTTGTCCAACAATTTTGTAGTTGTACCATTAATTTTTCATCTCATCGGTGCCATTCTAGATGGTGCCTTCGATATATTGGAGCGCATCCCGCGCCAAATCGATCACGTAAATCTACCTCTCTATCCGTGGAAGTCCCGTAAATCGTCTGAAATACGTCGATTAAGTCCCTCACAATCCAGATTCTTCTACCTTTGGATTTTCTTTTCGATCGTCGACTATGTAAGCTAAGTATCCTACATGCCTTTGTCTCAACAACTTCCTCGCTCAGATCATCGCCGACAACTCGCTTGTTCAGCGATTTGCTACTATAAAATACAACCTTCGATTTTGAGTCATAAGGTTAATACGCTTTTTTTGGCAATCAATTACAAAGACCGTAATTGAATAACCAATCCATTCCCAATATAACGCCAAATTCCTCTAAGTCTAAATAGGATAAGATCTACGCTCATGATATTACCCTTAATATCCACTCTACGCTTCTTATGTACATATTTAACAGGATTATTTCTCTATTCGCAATTTCTATGTTCATGGGTAATCCAATTCATTCTTAGGCAAATCTAAATTTTGGCAAAATCATCGATATAAAGGAACAAGTAAGCACCCTAATCAAATAAAACATAAGCATTAATTTTATTGATCTGAATGATACCGACACCACATCACGGATTGAATCGCATTCAGCATCATCATGTGAAAAAGTCCCAAGGCTTCATCGGTTTGTCATGGTTGGTCCGGTGATGGTTAAGGCATTTCCACCGTTATTTCCTTGCTTTCTCCCCGATCCCGACCTCCCGATCCCTTCTTGGGACAATCTTCGCCAGATGGTCCTTCAACCACAAGTAAAACAAGCACCCTTCTTTGGTTTGATATTGGTGCTATGTGGCCTTCCCGACCACAATTGTAAAGACACTCTTTTTCCTTTCATACAAACTCCAGATGGGCTTTCCCGCAAGTCTCGCATGCTTCGATTCTTTTTTCTTCCGATTACCTTGTCGATTCCCCGATGATGAGTTGTTGCTCCACCTTTTCTTCCGATTGAAATTTCCACCTCCGTGCCACTTCCAATCGGCCTTGTTATTAATTTCACCTTCTTCTTCTTCTTCTTCTTCGATCTTGATTGTACTTGGTCACCGTGATCGCTTCCTCCTTCAAATGAGGATGGCCTTTTCCAAAGACTCCAAGAAAATGTGTTTATCTCAAACATTGATACTTTCATCAGACACCCAAGGCTTTAGTCCTTGTTCAATCTTTCGCTTTTCTCTCATCAAGGTGTGTACTTGGTACGGCTTAACCTTGCCAACTCGTTGAATTTAGCCAGAGTAGTCGTACGCCATGTTTCCTCGCTTCAGCCTGTAAATTGAACTTCCATCCGATTCTCGCGAACTAGTTGGGAAATACATTTCAAAAACATCTCTTTAAATCTCTCCCACGTAATTACACCTTCACCTCCTCAGACTTTGTTTGTTTGCCACCAAAGAGCTAGCCCTCGACTTCAAAGATAAACGTTGCAAAAGCGGTCTTTCGTCTTTCTAACCCTAGCAACGCCGAAAACCTTCTCCATTTCCATAACCCACGTTTGAGCCTCGATTGGGTTCATGGAACTTTGAACTCAAGCGGTCCCACACCGCCAAGTCTTTAAACGTTGTGTTTGGTGGAGCTTGAGGTTGATTATTCATGGCTCCAGCCAAGTAAGTTAACCAATCACGCACTGGATTAGCGCTGGCATTATTGTTATTATTGGTCGATTCTTCCCGAGTTTATTGACGTTGTTGTCTTCTCTCTCCTCATGCATTTTTTCGTTAAATAAACGCTTATTAGAACTTTATTTATTTCTCTAAATAGTTAAGGCATTACTCAACAATTTAACATATCACTTAACACATCATCTCAAACAACTTGATATATTTTCATTCAAATCAAAGTTTTAACATTAAACGATAAAGATAACCGCTATTTACATCAACTATCCTCGAATAAAGAATCCATGTGATTTAAAACATTCAAATATTCTTTCGCTCATAAACACGCCGTAATTTACATCTAAAAAACTAATTAAGTTCTTCACATAATTAAACAAATCATATCACCGCTTGGCCAAGGTAATCGATTAGCCTTCATACGCCCTCTTCTAAGATGCGATACATCGTCTCGCGATCCATCATGTACAATGGTAGTCCTTCGAATCGGATTGGGTACCTCAAAACTCGATCTTGGGTCTCATTCATCGCCTTTGTTAAGTGTAGAGTAGTACGCTTTCCCCAATCTTCGCTTTTTTGCACGACTATCATCCTCTCGCATCGATCACCGACGTGATTCTCTTACCCATTTCCTCTCGCTATGTTAGTTTTTCTGAGGTTTTCTTCAGCCTTCTTCGCTTTTCTATCTCCTGGCCTTATCTTCGCTTGACCCTTCTCATGGACCAAATCCCATTCTACATTTGCCAACCGAGAGTGAAGAGTCAAAATCTCCTCTCCTTCGCTTCAGAGTAATATGTCAATAACCGCCGCCAACCAAACTCGACTCATCTCAGAACTCCACGTTATGGTCAGATAACGTGTCATACATCTCAAAGATCAACTGTACCGTGGTAACTCCTCTTCTTCTTCTCTTTCTCCTCTTCCTCAACAAATTCTCCTCAGATCCTCCTCAGATCGGCCCTGTGTTCATGCTCCCGACCAACAACGTGATCAATGGAGATGATTCCTCTCGCACCAACCGCGCTCCCTAACGATATGAATGTCTCTTGGCTCCTCCTCCTCTTTGCAGATTATAGGTACACGGGTTCCTCCTCAAGAGGGTACTATAGGTACTCCCGGTTCTTCCTCCCCAAACTTGACTAGCTTCTCCAACATTCACATCCCCGACAACAAAATTTTAAGTTTTAGTTACTAAGTCGATCATCTAACGATACTTTAACACATAAACACATAAGGTCTTTTATTATCTTCAATGAATTACATAAATTCATTTCTTATAACTCGATAAGAGTTTTCCATCACTATCTTCTTTCTATAAGGCTACTACCTAAGGTTGTTCCCCACCTAAGGTTCATAACCCACAACTTTGATACTAACTTAGGACACCCCAAATCCGGGTACTTCAATTCCACGGATTTGGTGTTCATCAGATAAATATCATCTATCTATCTACCCATAATAAATGCAAACCATGCAATAGATAGAAATAAAATCTTCCCTTTAAAGGGTTACAACACATCTAATAATAATAAATATAATCCCAAAGTTAAACTAACCTTAAACATCTGTAAGGAATATAAATAATAAGTCTTAAACAACATCATTAACTCAAGTCTAATATAAATACATCATCAAATAAAATAACAAGTCTTCATCATTTGCTAACTTTGCCCTCGCCTTTTTACTAGTGGAAGGTTCATATGTTTTTCGCTCTTAATCGCAATGTTATTATTAAGCAAGAGTGAGCACTATTGCCCACAAGTATAATGAATGAAATAACAAGATAATAACATGCGAGTAAATCAAAGACAATCGAATAAAAGCTCAACTTTTGAATCAAGAATGAATAACAAGAATCAAAAAAGATTTTCGAGGGTCATAAGACCTGAACTATGTCCTAGGTTATCAAGGGTTATACTTGAAACCTTTAATACTATAAGACTATGGACCTTTCTACTGCATTTAGGGGATCAAATTTCAGTACCATACATCGCGCACAATATCTTAACGCTAACACATAAGTAAATCCCTTTGCAGGTTGTTCATCTCGCTTGACATTCGAGTCCGCACCAAAGGAAGTTTGGTTTGGATAATCATCAATAAGGGTTCAAATTTAGAACGTTCATCAACTAAGGACTAGTTGAATCAATAAAGTTCACTAGTCTAATAAGGTTCAATAATAATGATATTCAAATTGAATAATAATCTCAAGAAGTATACAATAGACAATTATTGTATAACTGAATCATGCTTTGAAAAGATAATCAATCTTTAATATAACATTTGAACTTGAATAATAGTAATGATAATTTACTCGAGGTAAATAATAAACTTGAACAATAATGACAAGTAGGTTAGAAACTTGCCTCGTGTGTGAGATTACACTTTAACTAAACACGTTCTTTGAATTTAATCCTACATACCATTCACATTCACAATACCGCTTAATTATAACTTAACTAATCATCATAAACTCATTCTCTTTGTCTACTTTGATTTTGACTATACTTAGTCAATTTATCACATTCATCACATAATTTAATTTTATGAATAACAAGTTAATTATGTATTCAATAATTCAATCCACATGTAATTATGTTATTTACATGTTAAACATTTATTTTAATATCTCATTATACTTCTAACATATTTCCATGTTCATTACATTAAATTACTAACACATTGTTAGACTTAATCATTTTAAAATCTCATTTTCGAACTTTTTCGAGAGAGAATACCATGCACCACATTTACACTTTTAGGTTTTACTCATCACAAGGACATGGCGTACATGGACGACCAGTAATACACATGTCACATCGATGTTGAGATAATCATGGCTACTGAGATTTCTTCGACTTGAGTCAAGAGCCATGCAATAAACTCAGATTTTGATTCCCAGTCACAAGAACACAGAGTTCAAATAAAAGGACAATAAATGATCATTAATTTCACTAAATTAACATACCCACATGCTATGATTTATACATAATCATTACCCAACAATTATAGAATGATTTTAATCCATTAAAACACATAATTACGTAATTAAAACCTATAAATTCACCGACTTTTGATGTTCTTGAAGGTTTTGAAAATAAAACATGAAAATTATCACTACGGATTCGTTATAACAATCAATCCGCTTATTTAAACTTTGGTCTCTTCAGATCAACATGCATAATAATATACGAGTGTAAAATTTAGGATAATATACGATCAATACATAAAATATCACGATAAGGCCATAAGGCCAAAACCCATACTCGTAATTTTGTAGAAATCATATATCTACGATTTTCATGAAACCGATGATATGGTTTACAAAATATATATAATTAAATACGATATGATACATATTAATACATACATAACCCATAAACATTACTCCTTTCTCAATTACAGAGGCTTTACAAAAAAGTTTGAAAGCCATATTTATAAAACTTAAACAACGTG
Source organism: Panax ginseng (assembly GCA_020205605.1). Lineage (NCBI taxonomy): Eukaryota > Viridiplantae > Streptophyta > Magnoliopsida > Apiales > Araliaceae > Panax > Panax ginseng. The sequence goes on from CM035146.1 coordinate 43,627,218, forward strand.
AAATTTAGAATTTGGGAAGAGGAGATTACCCCGAGAATAAGTATAGATTAAGAGGGAATGAATTTATTCAACTCTTCTTCAATCAAAATTTTTCTCAATACTTCTCAATCTCTCTCAAACTCTCTCTGCTTCTACTTTTCTAGACTTAGAAAAATGAAAGAAAGAAAAAAAGACGACGATATATAATAAAGAATCGACGATCGAGTGGTCATTAACCCAATAATGGGTAATCGCTCCCAACTCCCATAAGGCCTTGTTTGGCTAGCAAAATAGATTTAAAACCATTTAATTTAATAAAGTTTTATCATATAGTTTAATTAATGTCACACTCCTTCATAAAATAAATCAATATCTTATTTAATTTATTTTAAATAAAATATAATAATTTCTCATAAATTCACATAAGTCAAATTATTAACTCTCACATAATTAATTTTCTCATTAATAAATAATGTCAAATTATTAACTCTCTAATTAATAATTAAATTAATTAAATAACATCATGCTTAATTAAATATTTCATTTAATTCAATAAGCTCACATAAATACATATATTTTGAATAATAAATATTCTCTACATTAATTTAATAAATGTAACACATATAATTAAATTAATCTACCATAATCAGATCAATTAATTATTTAATCTAATAATTAAATCATCGAAAAATATTTATTTAATTCAATAAATATTAAAATTAATTACAAAATGTAGCAATCCACTTGGTCTCTCGATGTTCTCGCTTTCACTTTCTGACAGGTAAGACACTTGGCAACACATTCTGCAACATCTCGTTTTAAATTTGGCCACCAAAAATGTTGTTGAAGATCTTGGTACATTTTGGTACTACAAGGGTGAATCGAATATCGTGAACTATGAGCCTCGCTCAAAATTTCTTCCTTAATCTCTTATACTGGCGGAACCCAAATTCTACTTTCAAATCTCAGTATTCCTTCTTTATCTGTAAAACCCCAACTTTTTGAATAAAGATGAATTTTCTATAAATATTATTTTTAAATATTATGGAGTGAAATTGATATAATGTTATAGTTGTGGGTAATATTTATAAATTTTGCAAATTACGCAAGTTGTTATATAATATTCTATTGGTCGGGGAATATTCGTTTTAATAGGGAATATTCGTACAACGGCACAATCATTGGTGGACCCCACAACAGAAATATTGTCGAATTGAGAAAACGACAAAAATACTTTATGAAAATAAATGCAGAAGTTTTACCGTTAACTGTTGAAACACCCGATGTTAAAAGTACAGTAATACGCATGGTTTCATAGTAGCACACAGTATTGATTGTTGATGCTTACGTAAGAAGTCACTCAGTTTTGTTCAATTATTGCTAAAGTATTTGTTGTAAATATTGGCGTATTATTTGGACCCCCACTTACTCATTTTTCAAAATAATCGGTAGAAAATTATTCAGTATATATATATATATATATATATATAAGTATTATATATATGATTATGGGGGGGCCCACATCTTTGAAAAGGACATATGGGTGGAGAAATTTCAATGTCACGGGGGATGGCTTGAAATTTTCTTGCTTATAAGTTATATATATATATATATATATATTATATAATACTTATATTTATATATGTAATATATATATATATATATAGATTCACTGTGATTGAATCTGTTATTCCACTTGAGGGGTGTTTATCACGGGTTTGATATATATATAAATATATATATATATATATATATAATATATATTTTATTTAAGATTTTGTTTTTTATTAAATCAATCTGGACCGTCCGTTTAAAAGTAAATCAATCTGGACCGTTCATGAATTAGTTACTATGCAGTCCATTCTTCGATAAATAGAAGTCCATTCCTTCATTATTTCTTACGAATTCACTGAAACTCTAGAGAGAGAAAACTATAGAGAAAAAAAAGAAAGTATTCTGCTACTTCACTACTTATATATCCAGTACTCTTCTTCTTAAGGTAGGGAATATTATTTTTTGTACTTGTACTTATTCTTTTGTATTCATGAAGAGAACTTAAGTTATTCCACTCTTTATTATTCTGTTGGAATAACCTGTATATGCGGGCTACCCTAAACTTGGTGACATTCTTCTATTATTCCGTCTTTACAATTCTGTTGGAATATCCTGTCTGTGCATTTTACGCCGGACTTGATTCCGTCTTTATTATTCTGTTGGAATATCTTGTCTGTAATGCTTTTTACACGGACACTGGTTAAAATCTTTATTATTATTCTGTTGGAATATCATGTCTGTGCATTTTACGCCGGACCTGATTCCGTCCTTATTAGTATTTTGTTAGAATAACCTGTCTATGATTAGTACCGCATGCATGGTGATTTATGTTGTTATTCCATTCTATATTATTCTGTTGTAACATCCCGTTGGTGCGAATTTCGCCTGACCCGGTTCTGTTATTTAGTATTCTGTTGGAATAATCTGTCTATGCGATGTACCGCATGCATGGTGATTTCTTTTGTTATTCCATTCTTTATTATACTCAGTTGGTTAAAGTTTTGACTTCTATACGCCATGAAATTAGTGGAATATCCTTGATAATTGCGCTTCATCCAGTATCTTTTCATGAAAATATTCTTCTGAGCATTCTTGAATTTTACTCTAGAAAGCAGTATCATGTTGACAATTTGGACGTTATTGGTTCTTGGACAAATTAATTCTTGAACTTGTTTTATTGAATTCTTATATCATTGTCATCATCCTCATATTTATATTTTTTTTGAAAGTCATATGTGGCCTGTTGTGCATAGATGGACTTGGTATGATTATGACCAGGGATCATTCGGTGTAATCATGACCGTGATGTTACAAATGACGTGGTAAAAGTCCTCATTGGCCCGTAGTGCATTGATGGACAGTTGTTGCCATGATCATGACCATTAATGAATACACAAATATTCTTGAATTCGTAGTGCATGGATAATTGTGGTCGTGATACTAAAGAATATCCTTGGTCCGAGTGCGGGGGTGATTCGATGATGTGGATTATTTATTGTCGAGTCCCAAATGATAAAAGTGATGAAAAACCTTTTAAATCATAAAAGATAGTAGATTTATTCTCTACTTGACTCTTTTAATGGATTGCTTGTTCCCCCGCAGTTAAACTTGATGCTTGTTATATTGTATCAGTTTAACACTGTTTAAGGCTAATGATAATTTATTCCGCATTATCTTTGTCATAATATTTCTTACTGGGCTAGTTGAGCTCACCCTTTCTTTCATTGTTTTGTTCAGGAAATGAGAATATAGCTGGAACGAGTCGGGGAACGAAGTGATGGTCCTAGATGGTGCATTAGTAGTCCTCACTATTCTGTGAAATAGTGTGATAATAATTGTAATGAGGACTCCTTTTGAGTTGGTATACTCTCTAGTAGATAATATTTGTATTCAAACTCACAGTTTATGTTTTGTCGTATTGTACACGACAGTTGTATTATTAAGTTGTATTTGAATTCTGTACCATGTATTTGGCGACTCAGGATGGGTGATGTATACCTAATTTTGGGGGTGTCACAGTTGGTATCAAAGCTTAGGGATATGATCCCTCGCTAAGATGTGAGACTAGAACTAGGAGGGGAGAGACGGGGAATTCCTTCGCTAGTATGACCTACTTAAATTTATTTTGTATTTAAATTGGTTGGTCAGAGTTTAGAGATAATATGTTACATGTCAATTAACCCTTGTTTTCTGTCTGTATCTTAAAATGACATCCGAGAATGTTGAGAATAGCAATGGAGCACAAGAGACCGTTGAGTCTCCACATATCAATAATCAGGATAATGTGCATCAGGAAGGTGACAATCCTCATGCAAACAACAACACGGACCAAATGATGAATGATGGATTGTTGAGAGGCTTTATGCAATTCATGAAACATCAGGCGAGAGCTGCTCCTGTCCGAAATGAAAGGCTTAGTAAATAGGTAGTATAGGTTCTGTTGTGTAGGTATGTTTAATGTAATATGTGTGATAATTATGTTTGTGTAATGAGATATTTTCAACTTTTGTGTAGGTCAAGGATGTAAATTCTGACTTTCGTAGTCACAAAGGGATAGTTGGTGTTTGAAGCAATATGTGCTATGTTATGTAAAATATTCGATATGAATCTAAGTTTAAGAAATGAAACAAGTTTAATATATCAATCTTATGCAATAAGGTTTAGAATGTAAGTTAATAAAGTATAATTTATGGTTTTACTTAACCAGATAATGCCGCCAAGATGTCAAACACGAAACCAAAGGGCAGGAGAAACTGTCATCGATGCTAAGAGACCACGGCAAGACCCGATGCAAAAATTTGCAAACATGGTAGCTCAAGTTCTGCAGCGGGGAATACCAGCCGCAGGAAACCAACCAGACAATCGCTTGGCAAAATTTAAAGACTTCAAAGCAGTAGGACCACCAGAATTAAGAGGATCAACTGACCCTATAGAAGCCCAGACATGGATTAATGAGATAAAAAAGGCGTTCGTAATTGCTAGGGTAGAGGAGGGGCAAAAGACCGCTTTTGCCACTTATATGATGAAAGGGGAGGCTAACTTTTGGTGGGAGGCAAATAAAACTAGGGGAGGAGAAGGAGTAGTTACTTGGGATAGGTTTATGACTTTATTTTTCGAAAACTATCACTCATCTAGTATGCAGGCTAGGATGGAGGTGAAATTTCTGGAGTTAAAGCAGAATAACATGACTGTTGCGGAGTATGCCGCAAAGTTTAATGAGTTGGCTAGGTTTGCTCCACATCAAGTTGATACAGAGGCTAGGAAGGTAAGAAGGTTTGAGCTGGGCTTAAAACCCTGGCTCTACAATAAGGTGGCAGTATTGCAACTCAATACTTTTGCAACACTCATGGAGAAGGCTATCATAGCCGAGCAGGGGAGTGAGACCTTGAGCCTCTACAACAAGGAGAAGAAGAACAGAAGCAAGGCAGAAGGATCTGTGAAGGTGGAAGGTAATAGTGGAAATAGGGGTGAGAAAATAAAGGGGAATTTTGCTGGGAATGTTCAGGTAAAGCAGGAAGGTGTGAAGAAACAGACTGTGCAGTGTAAGAATTGTGGAAAGAATCACTCTGGTGAGTGCCTGAAGGGTAAGTTTGTGTGTTACAAGTACGGGCAGGAGGGTCATATCTCTCCCAACTGTCCCAATACAAGGATGAACAATGGGTGTTTTGTATGTGGATCGACTGAACATAAGGTTAGGGATTGTCCAAATAGGGGAATGGAGGCAGGGAATGTAACCACAGGGAAAGGCAGTAGAACTTTAGCAATCACAGGACCGACCTCAACCAACAACCTAACAAGAGCAACTCCGAGGGTCTTCAACATGATGGTCCAGGATACTGTGGCAGCTGGAAATGGAACTCCAGGTGCTATTCGAATAAATTAAGAAATTTTAAATGAGGAATTTGAGTTCTTTTAGAAATCAAACTTCTGTTTAATCAGATAGATAAATGTTATTCTGAATAGTAAAAGATCAGTTCGATCAATTATGATCGAGGTTTACTTGCGATGATTATATATGTTATGTACCCTTGTACGTATGAGTTTTAAAATGGTGATTCCGGGGACGGAATCCTTATAAGGGAGGGTGAATATAATAACCCGATATTTTCTACAAAAATAAATAAGGAATTTTTGCATATGAATTTTTTTTATAAGAATAAGTGTCAAGTAATGTGTACGATAAATGCAAATATATTTATTACTTGAAAAATTAGAAATAATTTTAGAATTATTAATTACTACAAATTATATTCTAATGGTAATTAATTTATGTAAGGTAAATATTTTTATTAATTATTTTCCATGAAAACATGATTGGATATTATTTAAATAATATATGAAGAGACAATTAGAATTATGATAATAAATATTTTATTATATGAATCATTCGTAATATTTAAGTTAATTATTTTAATCGGATTATTGATCTTCGTGCACGAAGGATAAGTCGGATATGGAATCCAAACCCTAAATTTGGATTTTTATCCAGAATGAGAATAATAATGTAATATTAATTATATATTAAGTTTCAAAGACTATAAATATATACCGTATATCGTAGAGATTATTAATATTGGTCAAATGTGGTAAATTATGATCCTTATACCGTGTTGTTAAACCTAATTATTAAACTTCGAGTTATGAGATAAGACCGAGTAAGAATCGTATGTTATATGATTTTACTTGTGTATTAGAATGTACGTAATTAGAAGAAACCCTAATTATAGTAAAATATACAGATAATTAGGAAACCCTAATGGTTAATTAGGAAACCCTAATTATTAATATTAAGAAACCCTAATTTTCTATTAAAAACCCTAATTTTAATTTATTGTGTTTAATTAAAATGTTATTGTACAATTATTTTAAATTGTCAAACCCTAGGAATTATTTGGGTAATTGTAAGATTTACAATCTAGTGAATAAACCCTAGATTTAATTACCTTGTACAAGAATGCCCTTGAAACTTTAAGTGAAATTACCAAAATACCCTTTTTGGTCTTATTAGTTCATTATTAGTTGTATTGTTGCTAGATTCTTCACAAATGCCAGCCATTCACCATCTTCTAGAATCTACCATGACACTATAACATTACCCACAAATAATTCAGCCATCACACATCATTGTATGCATGATTTATATAATTTAAGAGAGAGGAAATGCATTATTACATTAATTGTGCGTCAAACACTTAGCCATATTCTCTCAAGACCCAACCTCCGAAATTTCTTTGCTAAGATAGTTTATAATCAAGCCCCACGAACACAAACATCAAAACAGAAGCATAGAAATCAGAATCAATGTTTGGAAAAGGTATAAAACCCTACTTGAATTTCTGTCCAATTTTTTTTTTCTGGGTTGCTAGATGTTAGATCCATAACATTTAAAAGCTCAGATTTGAAGCTCTTCAAAATTTGGAAAATTTCATTTTTGTGTTCTGATAACGAATGTTAGAAGCTGTAGATCTCCGCCTGTTAAGTGTTTTTGATGTTTAAAGCTTGTTATGTGTAGTCTGTCATGTTGTCTTTAATCTACAAAAAGAATCAGAGTCAATTGATGTATAGATTGGTAGTTATTAACGGTCAAAGTCCGTTGACCGGAATTGACCCGGCCATTTCTAGGTAACCCAGAATGCATGAACAAGTTGCCCCGACAAATGTATTACAAAATCTCAGATCATCACATTAATGTTGATTATTTGGTTTGTTTATTGTGTCTAAGTTGTAGCTTGGTATTAGTACTACATGATTATGCCTTAAAATCTCCTTACGATTGAACTATTTGATCGTAGTGGCTGGTCAAAGTGGTGCAGAAGTTCACGCTTGCTTTTCGGAAATTTGTAAAACTTCAAGAACATTGTTCTGACAACAGTTTGACTGAACATTATCTGCTTTATTATTTGTTGTTATTGTTCTTTTATGTGATATATATGTAGTCCTACATGTTATCTACATACTGCAGCAATTAGATCATAAAACGATTAAAAGGATAACATGTAGTGAAGCCTCAAAATATGACCCTCGCCACTAATCGAGTTTCTGGGCAACCCAGAAACTCAAGATCATGTCTGACATCAACTTCTGTAGATTAGATCTTGCTATTATGTGATGATATGGCCATGAAATCTGTTTATAATTATAGTACTACATGAGTACTACAATATTAGGTAAATTTATAGTCCAGAAACATCATTATTTGATAACAATTCTTGGTCAAAATGGGCCACTCGATAACTGACTTGATTTCTGGGTTTTGATGAAGAACACCTATAGCGACAATTACGTCGCTATATAAGCGTTTTTTTAATGACAGCTTTATTTATAAAATTAATTATTTTAATTAAATAATTACAGAAAATTAGATTTAAATTATTAAAAATACATTATTAATTATTAAAATTATTTTAATGTCCGAAAATTATATTTTAATTATTTTGAATATATTTTATAAATATTTAATATTTTTGGAATATTAAAATTATTTAATTTATTTAATTATAATATTAAATAAATTATTTAAAAATAATTTTAATACATGAAAAATCATTTAAAATTATATTATGGTATAAGAAAATATTTTAAGTTATTTTCCATGACTTTTAATATTTTGTGATGAATTTCATTAATTAATTATTATTAATGATATTAAAGTTATTTAATGATTATATTAAATAATTTAGTTTAAAAATGATTTTATTATTTTAAAAATAATTTTAAATGAAAATAAAGTGTTTAAAAAATATTTTAAGTTATAAAATATAATTTTAATATTTAAAGGATAATTTCATTAATAAATCAATATTAATGATAATAATGTAATATTAGGATATTTTATTTATTTAATAATTACATTAAATAAATAGTTTTAAAATGGTTTTATTTACTTAAAAATCATTTAAAAGGATATAAATATATTAAAAATATTTTAAGTTATTATAAATAATTTTGATATTTTGGTAAAGGTTTCATTAATAGTTTAATATTAATTGAATATTAATGATAATAGAGTTGTTTGATATTTAAATCATTTAATTATGATTCCGATATTCGAAAATTCATGATAAATTATTATAAATGTTTACTAAGTCATTTAAAATAATATGACTGATACTTAAGGATGTTGAGATACAGAATAGAGTCTTAGACTTGATAATTACCCGATAAAGCTATCGATACACCGACAATTTTCAGAAATTAATATAGACTTAGATATTTTGAATGTGTTATTGTTTGTTTATGATGTAATGATGTTAGATATGTGTGATAATGTGATTAGGTTATGTGTTGATCGCAATAAAGATTATGTGTTGTAATATTTTATTCTAATCAAGAAATGATCTTACTAACGATAGGTGACTATAAAAAGATAAAACTAAGTTGCATTTCGTAACAAATGTGATCGCAAGTATCCTACCTTTGCATTTTCTTTACGCAATGGACACGAGTAAGAATGTTTCAGAATTATATTATTTCTGTACAGATTACATACGCTCATTGATTATCAACATTTTAGTTCAGATATATATTTTGTTCGTTAATTTCTATAAATGGTTATACAAGTGTCCCCACCTGGATAATCATGGTATTCATTCACATGTTGATACACCTTTGTCAATTACCCGTATAATGATATGTTGAATTATAGATTATTGTTGAACAAGATAAAACCTTTTTGTATCCAATCAAATTTCTTTGGTTTGGACTCAAGACTAAGTATGAACATCCCGAATATGGGAAAACTTTTTACGCTATCAAGTGACAGACAGAGTGAACGATAACATCGTTCTTGTAATGTAGTGTTGATCAATATAGGGCAACAAACAGTCGATCACCCCGTGTCCGTAAGTTATGATTCAGTATATGAGATGAAGTTTCGCTAAACCATTTCAAAATGAAAACAATGTTCATAGTATGTCACTTAAACCCCATTTATAGCCAAGACGTAGTTTCAAAAAAATTTGAAAGAGGGTTGTTATGTTATTATTATCGGTTGATTACTTCACAACTTTTGATTCGTTGTAGAAGAGTTATATAAAGAAAATACTTAAATTCTTTCAGCTTATATACATATAATTGCTATTACTTGCTGGGCACTCAAATGTTCATCCTTGCTTAATTTAAATGTTTTCAGTTAAGTTTGAAGAACCAGAAAGCTCAAGCAGAAACAAAGGAAAAAGAAAGCTAATCGAATAAGATTTTTGGTAGTTGCTGTAATAGTTTTATATTATTAAGACAATGATATATATATATAATAATATCATATATTGTAAGGAATGTACTTTAAGGTCTCGTACCTGGGGAGATAAACTTTGATGCATATGTAAATTAAGTTTGAATTTTATATTATTGTTATTATCATTAGTATTAGTCAGCTTATAGAATGGTATCGTGAAGCACCGAGTTCGGGTTTCAAGTACCCGGATTTGGGGGCGCCACAGAGTTTATCAAACTGGAACAAAAAAATATGACTGTGTCGCAATACGAGGCTAAATTTGTGGAGTTATCCCGGTTTACATCCCATTTGGTCGATAATGAGGAGTGAATGACGCGAATGTTTTTAAGAGGTTTGAAACCAGAGATACGTCAATATCTTATTTCTCATAAACTGTGTTTGTACTCAGATGTTGTAAATAGGGCTCAGTTATTGGAGCGCGTAACGAAGTCAATGAACCAAGAGAAAGCAAAATGACAACATGAAAATACAAAGTGGTATCACCATCGAAACGGTGACAACAAACGTGGAGGGAATCAACATGCCAGAAATGGTAACCACTTCGGTGGTAATTATGGCCAAGATAGTAAAAATGGACATTTCAAGAAAAGGAGATTCAACAATGATGGAAGGACGCCAAGACCAAAGACCTAGTTGTTAAGGAAGGAGAACGACCACCTATTATATGCTTCAAATGCGGAGGGAGGGACACATCGGTCCAAAGCATGATGTCGTCCAAAGCATGTTATAATTGTGGAAGAGAAGGTCACTTAGCCCGATTTTGTCGCTCACCAAGACAAGTTCAACTAGGATGGAGGCACCAAAGGCCATCCCGGAAAAGTTAAAGCACCTGTAGTGTAAGGAGAGCGTTTGTTGTGACCTCCCAGAAAGCAAGGAACCCGAATGAGGTCATCACGGGTAAGCTTTATCATAAACTCTAGCGAAGTCTATACCTTATTTGATACCAATTCTACCCATTCTTTTATTTCTCCTACTTGCGCCAACGATTAAATTTGACTCAGGAGAAATTAGACTTTGACTTATCTCGTGGAAACTCCATTGGGAGAAACCTTCATTACATCCATCGCTTATAAGTCTTGTTTGGTTCAAATTGGTACCTCACATTACCCTGTCGATCTTATTTCATTGAAAATACTTGTATTAGACGTGATTCTAGGGATTGATTGGTTAACTACTCATCATGCAAAAATTGATTGTTTTCGTAAGGTTGTTAGCTTTCATATTCCTAACCAACCTATTATGCGAATTCAAACAACTAAACCATTAAAATCAATCATTGTCATTTCAAGCCATAAAGCTATTCGTTTATTGAAAAATGGATGTCAAGCTTTCTTAGCTCATGTGACGGATCTAAACAAAAATACGTCAGTTTTGAATGATATTTCTATTGTTAATAAATTCCCTCACGTATTCCCTGAAGAACTTCCTGGCCTACCCCCAGAGAGTGAAATTGAATTTTGTATCGACCTTGAACCCGGTACAAAACCCATTTCCAAAGCCCCATATCGAATGGCTCCTATTGAACTTCAGGAATTAAAGACCCAACTGCAGGAATTGTTAGACATTGGCTTTATTAGTCTAGTACTTCTCCTTGGGGTGCTCTTGTTCTATTCGTGTGAAAAGAAAAGGCGGGGAGTATGTGACTTTGTATTGATTATCGGGAGTTGAATCATGTCACCATCAAAAATAGGTACCCATTGCCACGTATTGATGACCTATTTGACCAGTTGCAAGTAGCCAAATTCTTTTCAAAGATTAATCTTCGTTCCGGATATCACCAATTGAAGATTAGAACCGATGACATTCCAAAGACGGCTTTCAGAACTCGGTACGGGGACTATGAATTCCTAGTCATGTCCTTTGGATTGACTAATGCTCATGCTGCCTTCATGGATATGATGAACCAAGTATTCAAGGAATATTTGGATCACTTTGTGGTCGTCTTTATTGATGACATCCTCATATATTCCAAAACCCGTGAAGATCATGAGCAACACTTGAGGCTGATACTCCAAAAGCTTCGTGAATATAAGCTTTATGCCAAGTTAAAGAAATGCGAGTTCTGGCTTGAGGAAGTAGCATTCCTTGGGCACGTGGTATCAATTCATGGAATATCTATTGACCCAGCAAAGATTGAAGCTATTCAAAGCTGGGAGCAACCTAAATCGATGGATCAAGTCACGTAGCTTTTCGGCTTAATTTGGTTATTATCGGAGATTCGTAGAAGGGTTTTCTTGAATCGCTACTCCACTAACTCAGCTGACTCGGAAAGATACAAAGTTTGGTTGGAGCGAGGAATGTGAGAAGAGTTTTCTAAAACTCAAGAGGAGACTCATTTTAGCACCTGTTCTGACAATACCATCTGGTTCGGAGGGATTTGTTATCTATAGTGATTCTTCGGGCAAAGGGTTAGGATGTGTTCTCATGCAACATAGGAAAGTCATAGCCTATGCCTCACGACAACTCAAAGAATATGAGAGGAATTATCCTACTCATGATCTAGAGTTGGCAGCAGTCATTTTTGTACTAAAGATTTGGAGGCATTACTTGTATTTCTTCACTCAAAAGGAACTCAACATGCGACAACGACGTTGGCTTGAACTGTTGAAAGATTATGATCATACCATCCAATACCATCATAGAAAAATGAACGTGGTAGCTGACGCATTGAGTAGAAGATCATATGCAAGTGCGAATGCGATATTGTCAACGCAAAGGCCCATTTTGTGTGACTTGCAAAGGATGGAGATAGAGTTAAAGACTCCAGGGACCCATGTGATGATGGCGAATATACGAGTAGAACCGACTTTAATTGATAAAGTAAAAGCTACTCAAGTTACAGATCCGGAGCTGATGCGTATGAGGAAGAAAGTGCAAGAAGGTGCTATGCCGGAAGCAAGAATCGATGAAAAAGGAATACTTCGAGTCAATTCCAGACTTTGTGTTCCTAACGACCCTGATTTAAAGTATAAAATCATGATGGAGGCGCATAATACACCGTTTGCAATCCATCCTGGGAGTACTAAAATGTATCATGATATTCGTCATACATTTTGGTAGAGCAATATGAAGAGAGAGATAGCGTTGTTTATCTCAAGGTGTCTAACGTGTCAACGAGTCAAGGCGGAGCATCAAGTACCAAAAGGTCCATTGCAACCACTTGAAATTCTATAATGGAAGTGGGAGCACATTACCATGGATTTCATTACCGGTCTTCCCAAAGTTTCTCAAGGCATATATGCGATTTGGGTCATTGTTGATAGATTGACCAAGTCTACTCATTTTTTACCGATACGAGAAACTTATACACTTGAACGTCTTGCTCGTATGTACATAAACGAGGTTATAAGATTGCATGGTATGCTAGTATCCATAGTTTCTGATCGAGACCCAAGATTCACTTCAAGATTTTGGGTTAGTTTGCAAAAAGCTATGGGCACGGATTTATGATTTAGCTCGGCATATCATCCTCAGACGGACGGGCAATCGGAGAGGACGATTCAAACTCTTGAAGATCTATTAAGACTCTGTGTCATTGACTTCAAGGGAATTTGGGACAAGTTCTTACCATTGGTGGAGTTTTCCTACAACAACAGTTATCAATCAAGTATTGGCATGGCTCCATTCGAGGCGTTGTATGGAAGAAAGTGTCATTCTCCAGTATGCTGGGATGAGGTGGGTGAAGCAACGTTGTTGGGACCGGAGTTGGTATGTATGACTACGGAAAAGTTTTAAATGATCCGACAACGTATAAAAACCTAACAAGATCGACAAAAGAGTTATGCTGATCTTCATCGAAAGGACGTGGAATTCGATATAGGAGATCATGTGTTGTTACGTGTTGCTCCATGGAAAGGAGTTACGAGATTTGGAAAGAGAGGAAAGCTCAATCCTCGATTCATCGGCCCATTTTTAATCCTTGATCGAGTAGGAACTGTGGCCTATAGACTCGCTTTACTGCCAAGTATATCTCGTGTTCATAACATTTTTCACATATCCATGTTACGTAAATATGTAGAAGACCCGAACCACATTATTGAGTTAGAACCAGACGAAATAGCGGAAGATTTGACGTATGAAGAGGTTCCTGTTCAAATCTTGGATAAGAAGGAACATATTCTACGCTCCAAGGTTATACCTGAAGTCAAAGTTTTGTGGAGAAACCACGATGTTGAGGAAATGACTTGGGAGTTAGAATCAAATGAAATCAAGGTATCCTTACCTCTTCAATATACAGTGCGTGCACGTACCTAATTTCGAGAGGCAAAATTTTATAAGAAGGGAGATTGTAAAACCCCAACTTTTTGAATAAAGATGAATTTTCTATAAATATTATGGAGTGAAATTGATATAATGTTATAGTTATGGGTAATATTTATAAATTTTTCAAAGTACGCAAGTTGTTATATAATATTCGATTGGTTTGGGAATATTCGTTTTAACGGGGAATATTCGTACAACCAAGACAATCATTGGTGGACCCCACAATGTAAATTATTGTCGGATTGAAAAAATGACAAAAATATTTAATGAAAATAACGGCGGAAGTTTTTTACCGTTAAGCTATTTGAAACACTAAATTGTTAAAAGTATATAATACGCGTGGTTGCATAGTAGCACACGATATTGATTATTGATGCTTACGTAAGAAGTCACTCAGTTTTGTTCAATTATTGCTATAGTATTTGTTGTAAATATTGGCGTATTATTTGGACCCCCACTTACTCATTTTTTAAAATAATCGATAGAAAATTATTCAGTATATATATATATATATATATATAAGTATTATATATATGATTATTAGGGGGCCCACGTCTTTGAAAAGGACATATGGGTGGAGAAATTTCAATGTCACGGGGAATGGCTTGAAATTGTCTGGGTTTATAAGTTATATATATATATATATATATATATATATATATATATATATATATATTATATAATAACTTTGTAAGTATTATATATATATATATATATAAATATAAGTATTATATATATATATATATATATATATATATATATATATATATATATATATTCACGAGATTGAATCATGTTATTCTGCATGGGGTTTATCACGGGTTTGATATATATATATATAAAATATATAATATATATTTTATTTAAGATTTTGTTTTTATTAAATCAATGGACCGATTCTGCTTAAAAGTAAATCAACTGACAGTTCATGAATTAGTTACTATGCAGTCCATTCTTTTATAAATAGAAGCTCATTCCTTCATTATTTCTTATTTAATTCACTTTGAAACTCTAGAGAGAGAAAACTATAGAGAGAAAGAAGAAAGTATTCTGCTACTTCACTACTTATATATCCAAACTTTTTCTTCTTAAGGTAGGAAATATTATTTGTTGTACTCGTAAGGGGTGTTATTCTTTTGTATCCATGAAGAGAACTTATGTTATTCCATTCTTTATTATTCTGTTGGAATAATATGTATACGCGGGCTACCCTATACTTGGTGACATTCTTCTATTATTCCGTCTTTACTATTCTGTTGGAATATCCACATGCATGCGTTTTCTTGCAGGACTTGATTCCAAAATCTTTATTATTCTCGTTGGAATATCCCGTCTGCATGCGTTTTACGCCGGACACGGTTCCGTGATTATTATTATTACATCGTTGGAATATCGTATGCAATGCTTTTCTTGGGACTGATTCCGTCCTTATTAGTATTCTATTGGAATAACTCGTCTATGTGAAGTGCCGCATGCATGGTGATTTCATTGTTATTCCATTCTATATTATTCATTGGAACATCCCGCTTCATGGCAAATTTCTTTGACTTCGGTTCCGTTATTTAGTATATACATTGGAATAACTTTTCGCTATGTCATAATGGGCACCGCATGCATGGTGATTTCTTCCGTTATTCCATTCTTTATTATACTCGATTGGTTAAATTTTTAACTTCTATACTCCATGAAATTAGTGGAATATCCTTGATAATTGCGCTTCATCCAAAGATCTCTTTCATGGAAATATTCTTACGAGCATTCTTGAATTTTACTCTACAAAGCAAGATCATGTTGACAATTTGGACGTTATTGGTTCTTGGACAAATTAATTCTTGAACTTGTTTTATTGAATTCTTATATCATTGTCATCATCCTCATTTTATATTTTTTTGAAAGTCATATGGCTCGTAGTGTATAGATAGACTTGGTATGATTATGACAAGGATCATTGATTGTAATCATGACCGTAATGTTACAAATGATGTTGTAAAAGTCCTCATTGGCCCGTAGTGAATTGATGGATGCTTGTTGGCATGATCATGACCATTAATGAATACACAAATATTCTTGGCCCGTGAGTGCGTGGATAATTGTGGTCGTGATACTAAAGAATATCCTTGGCCATAGTGCGAGGGTGATTCAATGATGTGGATTATTTATTGTCGAGTCCCAAATGATAAAATTGATGAAAACCTTTTAAATCATAAAAGATAGTAGATTTTATTCTCTACTTGACTCTTTTAATGGATTACTTGTTCATTGTAGATTAAACTTGATGTTTATTCTATTGTATCGATTTTTAACATTTGTTTAAGGCTAATGATAATTTATTTCGCATTATCTTAGTCATAATATTTTCTTCTTGGGCTAGTTGAGCTCACCCTTTTCTTTTTCACCGTTCTCTTTAGGAAATGAGAATATAATGGAACGAGTCGGGAATGGAGTGATGTTCCTAGATGGTGCATTAGTAGTCCTCACTATTCTCGTGAAATAGTGTGATAATAATTTTAATGAGGACTCCTTTTGAGTTTGTATACTCTCTAGTAGACAATATTTGTATTCAAACTCACGCTTTATGTTTTGTCATATTGTACCACATACAATTGTATTAGTAAGTTATATTTGAATTACATACCATGTATATCCTGGCGACTCAAGATGGGTGATGTATACCTAATTTTGGGGGCGTCACATTATCCATCTTAAATCTTGGTTGCATTCCTTCAGATATCTTCTTTGTCACCTTTTTACATTCTTCGTCCTAAAGCTGAGCCTCCTTTACTTTATCTAGTAGAGTTATACCAGATTGTATCTGAAATAGCTTCTCATCAATCTCCATAGGATACTTCACTTCTAACTCCAGTTTCTACATTTCTGAAATTAGCTCCTCCTGAGCAGTTAACATCATCAATTTCTCACGACCCTTTCTACTTAAAGCGTCGGCAACCATATTTGCTTTACCCGGATGGTATAAAATCTCACAGTCGTAATCCTTAATTAATTCCAACCATCTTCTTTGACGCATATTCAAATCCTTCTGTGTGAAAATATATTTCAGACTCTTGTGGTCCGTATATATTTCACACTTCTCCCCGTAGAGATAATGCCTCCAAATTTTCAAAGCAAAAACAACTGCAGCTAACTCCAAGTCATGGGTCAGATATCCCTTCTCATAATCCTTCAATTGTCATGATGCATACGCAATGACTTTGTCGTTTTGCATCAGCACACAGCCAAGTCCTTTATACGACGCATCACTATAAACAACAAAATTTCTTGTATCGTTCGGAAGAGATAACACAGGTGCCGTACTCAACCTCTTCTTCAATTCTTAAAAATTTTCCTCACACTTATCCGTCCAAACAAATTTCACTTTTGAAAGTTAAATTGCTATTCTGAGTTGCGATCTTGGAAAAGTCTTGTATGAACCTTCTATAATATCCTACCAAATCCAAGAAAACTTCGTACTTCTGACGGCGTCCTCGGTTGATCCCAGTTAATCAGGGCTTTGACTTTTGATGGATCTACCGAAATTCCGTTTTTATCGATCACGTGACCAAGAAATTGCACTCGTTCAATCCAAAATTCACATTTCGAAAAATTGGCATACAACTTTTCCCTTCTCAATACCTCCAACGTTAATCTCAAATGCTCTTCGTGTTCTTCTTTTGTTTTCGAATATACCAAAATATCGTCTATAAATACCACTACGAATTTGTCCAAAAACGGTTTGAACACACTATTCATTAGTCCCATAAATGCTGCAGGAGCATTCGTAAGACCAAATTACATTACTAAAAATTTGTAGTGACCATATCGCGTTCTGAACGCTGTCTTCGGTACATCCTCTGGCCTCACCTTTAGTTGATGATAACTGCTTCTCAAGTCTATCTTGGAAAAATATCTCGCTCCCTTCAATTGATCAAACAGGTCATCGATCCTCGGTAATGGATATCTTTTCTTAATCGTGACCTTATTCAGTTCTCAGAGTCAATGCAGAGCCGCATCGATCGATCATCTCTTCTTTTCACAAACAACATCGGGCTCCCTCATGCATGAGCGTACGCTTATTGAATGTACTTCTTGTCCAAAGAATTTTGTAGTTGTACCATTAATTCTTTCATCTCTCATTGGTGCCATTCGGCAGATGGTGCCTTCGATATTGGAGCGGTTCCGGGCGCCAGATCGATCATGAATTCTACCTCTTTGTCCGGTGGAAGTCCGGAAAATCTTCCGAAATACGTCGACGAAGTCCCTTATAATCAGTATTTCTTCTACCTTGGATTCTCTTTTTCTACCGTCGACTATGTAAGCTAAGTATCCTACACAAATTTTATCTTAATAACTTCCGCTCAAGATCATCGCCGACAACTCGCTTGTCTAGGCGACTTGCTACCATAAAACACAACCTTTGACAGAGTCATAAGGTTAATACGTTCTTTTGGCAATCAATTATAGCTCCGTAATTGAATAACCAATCCATTCCCAATATAACGTCAAATTCCCCAAGTCGAATAGGGATAAGATCTACGTTCATGATATTACCCTTAATATTCATTCTACAGTTCTTATGTACGTACTTAACAGGGATTATTTCTCTATTCGCAATTTCTATATTCATGGGGTTATCCAATTCATCCCTAGGCAAATCTAAATTCTTAGCAAAGTCATCGGATATAAAGGAACAGGTAGCACCCGAATCAAATAAAACATAAGCATTAATTTTATTGATCGGAATGATACCTGACACCACATCACGGGACTGAACTGCATCCTGTACCATCATATTGAAAGTCCTGGCGGTCGGTCGGTTTGTTGAGGTTGGTCCGATGATAGTTAAGGCATTTCCACTGTTGTTTCCCCGGTTTCCTCCTGATCCTGACCCTCCCGATCCCTTCTTAGGACAATCTTTTGCCAGATGGCCCTTTGAACCACAAGTAAAGCAAGCACCCTTCTTTGGGTTAGGACAGTTAGGTGCTATGTGGCCTTCTTGACCACAATTGTAGCACACTCTTTTTCCTTTCATACAAACTCCCAGATGGGCTTTCCCGCAGGTCGGGCATGCTTCGATTCTTTTCTTCTGACTACCTTGCTGATTCCCCGATGATGAGTTGTCATTCCACCTTTTCTTCTGATTAAAATTTCCACATCCTGTGCCACTTCCACTAGCCTTGTTATTTACTTCACCTTCACTATTCTTCTTCTTCTGATCTTGATTATACTTGGTCACCGCATCGCTTCCACCTTTAGCGAGGATGACCTTTTCCAGTACTCCGGCAAAAGTATTTATCTGAAACATTGATACTTTACTATATACCCAAGGCTTTAGTCCTTGTTCGAATCTTCTAGCTTTTCTTTCGTCCGTGTGCACTTGATACGGGGAGAACCTCGCTAACTCGTTGAATCTAGCCGCATAATTAGGTACGCTCATATTTCCCTGCTTCAATTCCAAAAATTGAACCTTCATTTGGTTCTGTGAGCTGGTTAGGAAGTACATCTCAAAAAACATTTCTTTAAATCTCTCCCAAGTAATTACACCTTCACCTCCACGAACTTTGTTTGTTTGCCACCAATAACTAGCTTTAGACTTCAGCATAAATGTTGCAAAAGTGGTCTTCTGGTCTTCTCTAACCCTAGCAACGTCGAAAACCTTCTCCATTTCAATAACCCACGTTTGAGCCTCAATTGGGTTCATGGAACCTTTAAATTCTGGCGGTCCCACCGCCTTGAAATCTTTAAACGTAGTATTTGGTTGAGCTTGAGGCTGATTATTCATTGCTCCAGTCAGTAAGTTAACCAACTACTGCACGGAATTAGCATTGGCATTATTGTTGTTATTTGTTGACTCTTCCTGAGCTGGTTGATGTTGTTGTCTTCTTCTAGGCGGCATATTTCTTTTAAGAATAATATATGCTTATTAAATCTCTATTAAATTCTCTATATAGTTAAGACTTAACTCAACAATTTAATATAATCATTTAACAAATCATCTCAAACAACTTAATATATTTAATTCACACTAAAAGTTTTACATCAAACGATAGCATAACTGCTATTTACATCCACCATCCTGAGATAAAGAATCCACAGGATTTAAATATTAAAATATTCCTTCGTTCATAAACATATCGGAATTTAAATATAAAACTAATTAAGTCTTTCACATAATTAAACAGATTATATCACTTTCTGTCAAGGTGATGAATAGCCTTGCCACGCTCCTTTTCCATGATACGAGACATCGTCCTGCGATCCAGCATATACGATGGAAGTCCTTCGAACTGGATGGGGTACCTCAAAACTCGATCCTGGGCCTCATCCATTGCATGATTAAGTGTAGAGTATGTCTCTCCAAGCTTTGCCTTCTTTGCACGACCATCCTCTTCTGCAAGAGCAGCACGACGTGACTCTCTTACCCAACCCTCCTCTACTATGGCAAGCCTCTCTGAACTCTCTTTCAAATCCTTCTTCAACTTTTCTATCTCTGCAGTCTTATATATGGTTTGACCTTTCTCATGGACCAAATCCCATTCTACATTTCCCAAATCGTGAGTGAAGAGTCAAAATCTCTCTCTCCTTCTCGCCGAGAGTAATCTGTTTGAATAATAGCTCCCTCAATCGGATCCTCAGACCTCATCTCAGAACTCCACGTTACGGCCAGATAATGTGTCGTACATCTCAAAGATCAATGGAGTGTTGTGGAAACTCCTCTTCTTCCTCTTCCTCGTCAAATTCCTCCTCCTCGGGATCCTTCTCAGATCGGCCTCGTGTTCATGCTCCCGACCAACAACGGTGATCAATGGAGATGACTCTCTCTGCACTAATCGTTCCTAACGACATGAATGTCTCTGCCAGGCTCCTCCTCTGTTGGGTGATCAGAGGTACTCGGGGTTCCTCCTCCCCTGCTCGACTAGTTCCTCCAACGTCAGACTTCTTGACAACAAAATTTTGAGTTTTAGTTACTAAGTCGTACTAATGAGCACATATATTAACACATAAGCACATAAAGTCTTTTATTATCTTCAATGAATTACAAAAATTCATTTCCTAGAACTCGATAAGAGTTTTCCATCACTATGTTCTTTCTATAAGGCTACTACCTAAGGTTGTTCCCCCACCTAAGGTTCATAACCTCATCGCTTTGATATTAACTTGTGACACCCCCAAATTGTGTACTTCATTTCCACGGATTTGGTGTTCATCAGATAAATATCATCTATCTATCTACCCATAATAAATGCAAACCATGCAATAGATAGAAATAAAATCTTCCCTTAAGGGTTACAACATCCTAATAATAATACAATCCCAAAGTTAAACTAACCTTAAACATCCGTATGGAAATATAAACAATAAGTCTTAAGTAACATCAATTCTAATTACATCACATAAATAATCGTCTTCATTACTTGATAAGCTTGCCTTGCCTTTACTAGTGGAAGGTTAAATGCGCTCTTTCGTTCTTAAGCGCAATGTTATTATTACGCAAGAGTGAGCACGATTGCCCACAAGTATAACAATATAACAATGAATAATAACATGCGAGAGAAATAATAACTTCTGAAATAAAAGCTCAACTTTTGAATCAAGAATGAATAATAAGAATCAAAAGATTTCTGAGGGTCATAAGACCTTGAACTATGTCCTAGGTTATCAAGGGTTATACTTGAAACCTTTAACAGTCATAAGACTATGGACCTTCTACTCGTACTTAGGAGGATCAGCCCTTAGTACCATACTGTGCATACTATCTTAACGCTAACACATAAGTAAATCCCTTTTCAGGGTTGTTCATCTCAGTTTGACATTCGAGTCCGCACCAAAGGAAGTTTGGTTTGGATAATTCAATAAGGGTTCTCAAATTTAGAACGTTCATCAACTATGGACTAGTCGAATCAATAGGGTTCGCTAGTCTAATAAGGTTCAACAATAATGATAATTAAGTTGAATAATAATCTCAAGACGTATACAATAGGACAATTATTGTATAACAGAATCATGCTTTGAAAGATACTCAATCTTTAATATAACAATTCGAACTTGAAAAATAGTAATGAGAATAACTCAATAATGATAACAAGTAGGGTTAGGAAACTTGCCTCGTGCGTAGATTACACTTTAATAAAACACGTTCCTTGAATTAAATCCTATATACCATTTACATTCATAATACCAATTAATTATAACTTAACTAATCATCAAACGTTCATTCTTTTTGTCTAACTCGAATTATGACTATACTTAGTCAAATTATCACATTCATTGTCACATAAATTACACTTCACAAATAACAAGTTAATTATGTATTCAATAATTCAATCCACATGCAATTAAGTTATTTACATGTTAAACATCTATTTTATCATCTCATTAGACTTCTAACATATCTCTATGCTCTTTAAATCAAGTTACTATCACATTGCTAGACTTGAGCATTTAAAAATATTTCATTTCTGGACATTTTGCGAGAGGTAATAATAGCTTACCACTTTTGTATGGTCTTCATATTGCTTGACCGCAGGCACTGTGGCTTGAGACCTAGCATCAGCTGGCGCAGTGAGGACATAAGGCATGAGATCAAGCGTCATGGTGCAGGAACTGAAACTTTTTTGCAATTCGCGAAAATTGCAGAACACGACCAAAAAAACTCTAATTAAATTTTACTACACGAATTTAATCATACCCACATGTTAGAATTCGTATATAAACATTACTCAACATCTATAGAATGATTTTAACCCATTAAAACACATAATTACAGAATTAAAATGTATAAATTTCACTGTTCTTTGTGTTCTTGAAGATTTTGAACAAAAACATAAAAGTTTAACACTACGGATTCGTTATAACACCGAATCCGTTCATTTAAGGTTTGGTCTCTTCGTATCAACATGCATAATCAAATAAGAGTGGGAATTTTATAAAAACATTTATGTTTGACATATTAAAATCACGTATAAGGGCCATATGGCCATAACCCATACTCTGTAATGTTTTTGAAATAACAAGTCATCGTCTTATGAAACTTATGATATGGAATCATATACAATATATATTAAACATGCTACTATGACATAAAATCACGTATATGACCACATAGTCAATACACTTTTCAACCACAGAGAATTTTACAGAAATTGGAGAGCCATATTTTACAACACTAAATGACGTAGAAAAGAATTGGGTTAAAGGAATTACCCAAGCGTAGAATTAATAGAAGATGAATTCCTTCTTAGATGACTCTCACAATCCTCTTAAAAATCTCTGAATTCTCAACTTTTTCTCTGTATCTCTCTCTGTTATGCTTTCTAGACTTAGGCAAATAATGAAGAAGAAGGAAGAAGACGTAAACTAAATATGGACAACTAACGCGTTGGTGGTCAGTTACCCAGTCATGGGTTAACTGCCCCTAACTCCCTTTAGGGCCATGTTTGGCTAGCATGCTAGGTTTCAAAACCCTTTATTTTAATAAAACCTTTTATCATATAGTAAAAATAATAATGTCACACTCCTTATAAAATAAATCCCATATTTTATTTAATTTACTTTAAATAAAAAATATAATAATTTCTCATAAATTCACATAGTCATATAATTAATTTCTCATTAATAAATAATGTCAAAATATTAACTCTCTAATTAATAATAAAATTAATTAAAATACCAATAGGCTTATTAAATATTTTCTTTTAATACAATAAGCTCACATAATCGCATACTTGATAATAAAATTCTCCACATTAATTTAATAAATGTAACACATATAATTAAATTAATCTACCACAACTGCATTAATTAATTATTTAATCTAATAATTAAATCATCGAAAATATTTATCTACTACAATAAATATTAAGAATTAAATTACAAAAATCTCGTTCCTCACAGCAAATGTTCCAGCGGTGATATATCCGATTGGAATTGCTACCGCCACCATCTTTTTTCCAAATGCCGCTATACAACCGTATCTTGAACATGAGATAAAATAGCTAGTGTTTAATATAAAGGAGAAGGATCATAGTAGCAATCCTTTGAAGCAGAGAATCCGGCGTTTCAAAGAATGGAAGGAAAACATGCCCCGCCTAAAAGTCACCCACCTTTACTTTCTCTAACGCACAGAACTATGCCTAAAAGTCACCCACCCTTACTTTCAAATCACTTTGTGAGATGGACATTTCTAGAAAATTGACACCACATAAATTGACATCGGACATGAGATTATTCAATTGAAGTATATTAAATTTGATTCTTTCTAAGTAAAGTTATCACATAACCATCTCCCCACCGCTTTTCCTCCTCATCCTCCAAAGAGAAAAGGTTTAATATTCTATTCACCAAAACTAGAAGTATACACTACTAGTAAGTTTGCAAGCTTACCTTCTTCAATAAGAGAAATGTTTTTAAAGAAAATGCTAATTGAAAACTACGTGAGACTAGAACCACACAATTTGGAGTTCTCGCAATGATTATGATATATATAAGAATAAGCTGCTGAACAAGAAACATGGAAAAAAAATTTGGTGTTCCTTCCAAAGTCAGGTAGATAGAATTATCTAACTATATACTATATAACCACTCTATACAGACATACAAAATACCCAACCAACTTAGAAGTAAAGGACCGGATTAAAACATATAATACTTAATTTAAACAACAATAATATCCAAGAATTTTTGTGAGACCCCAGATTTTATGAATAAATATTTAATTTTCTCGAAATAATTTTTTTGAATATTATGGTGTGGATTTGATATAATGTTATAGTTGTAGGTAATATTTATAAATTTTGCAAAGTACGCAAGTTGTTATATAATATTCGATGGGTCGGGGAATATTTGTTTTATCAGGAAATATTCGTGCAACGGCACAATCATTGGTGGACCCCGCAACGGAATTATTGTCGGAATGAAAAACGACAAAAATATTTTATTAAAAATAACGGCGGAAGTTTTACCGTTAACTATTGAAACAATTTGTTGTTAAAGTATATAATACGCTGGGTGCATAGTAGCATAGTACCAGTATTGATTATTGATGCTTACGTGATAAGTTACTCGGTTTTGTTTTATTGGTATTATTAATGTAATAAAACAAAATACTTTTATAAAGTTATTCTATAAATATAATATATTATATTCTATTATGTATAGTGTTGCATAGTGTTTTGCATAGTAAAATCTTTTTATATAAAATAGAATACTTTTATAAAGTTATTCTATAAATAGAATATATTATATTTTATTATGCATAGTGTTGCATAGTGCCTACATAGTGTTTTCGTATAGTAAGATCTTTTTATATAAAAATGAATACTTTTATAAAGTTATCATTTTATTAGACAATAATTAGAATATATTATATTTTATTATGCATAGTGTTTGCATATAGTGCATGCATAGTGTTTGTATAGTAAAATCTTTTATAAAGTTATTCATTTTATTAGATTATAAGTAGAATATATTATATTTTATTTAAAAGATTTTGCTTTAAATATGGACCGTCAGATTAAAGTAAATCAATACGGACCGTTCATGAGTTAGTTACTATGCGATCCATTTTTCTATAAATAGAAGCTCATTCATTCATTATTCTTACTTAATTCACTTTGAAACTCTAGAGAGAGAGAAACTATAGAGAGAAAGAAGAAAAGTGTTCT
The DNA here is from genome assembly GCA_020205605.1 of Panax ginseng. Classification (NCBI taxonomy): domain Eukaryota; kingdom Viridiplantae; phylum Streptophyta; class Magnoliopsida; order Apiales; family Araliaceae; genus Panax; species Panax ginseng. Next base: position 43,652,904 of record CM035146.1, read on the forward strand.
GCTACTTCACTACTTCTATATCCGGTACTCTTCTTTCTAAGGTAGGGAATATTATTTGTTGTACTCGTAAGGGGTACTCTTTCTTTCTTATTTATAAAGAGAACTTCTGTTATTCCATTCTTTATTATTCTATTGGAATAACCTGTATACGCGGAATACCCTATACTTGTTGAAATTCTTCTATTATTCCATTCTTTATTATTCTATTGGAATATCCATACATGCGTTTTTTTACTTGGGACCGATTTAAATCTTTATTATTATTCTGTTGAATATCCATGCATGCGTTTTACGCCTGCACCGGGTTAAAATCTTTATTAGTATTCTATTGGAATAACCTGTCTATGTGAAGTACCGCATGCATGGTGATTTTTGTTGTTATTCCATTCTTTATTATTCTGTTGGAACATCCCCGCTTGTGATTTTTTGCCCGAATTGGTTCCATTAATTATTATTCTATTGGAATAACTCGCATACATCGAAGTACCGCATGCATGGTGATTTCTTTTGTTATTCCATTCTTTATTATACTCAGTTGGTTAAAGTTTTGACTTCTATACTCCATGAAATTAGTGGAATATCCTTGATATTTACGCTTCATCCAGTATCTTTTCATGGAAATATTCTTCTGAGCATTCTTGAATTTTACTCTACAAAGAAGTATCATGTTGACAATGTGGACGTTAATAGTTCCTTGATAAATTAATTCTTAAACTTGTTTTATTGAATTCTTATATCATTGTCATCATCCTCATGCTTATATTATATTGAAAGTCATCTGTGGCCTGTAGTGCATAGATGGACTTGGTATGATTATGACCAGGGATTATTCGGTATAATCATAACCGTAATGTTACAAATGATGTGAAAAAAGTCCTCATTGGCCCGTAGTGCATTGATGGACAGTTTTTGGTATGATTATGGCTATGGATTCTCTTTGGCCATAATGCAAAGATGAATTATTTTATGGCATGATCATGACCGTTGATAAAAACATGATTATCTTTAGCCGTAGTGCATGGATAATTTTGGTCGTGATACTAAAGAATATCCTTGGCCGTAGTGCAGGGGTGATTCGATGAAGTGGATTATTTATTAAGCTAAGTCCCAACGATAAAAGTGATGAAAAAACTTCTAAATCATAAAAGATAGTAGATTTTATTCTCTACTTGACTCTTCTAATGGATTTCTTATTCCGCTGCAGTTAAACTTGATGTTTGTTATATTGTATCAGTTTAACACTGTTTAAGGCTAATGATAGTTTATTCTACATTATCTTAGTCATAATATTTCTTACTGGGCTAGTTGAGCTCACCCTTTCTTTCACTGTTCTCTTCAGGAAATGTGAACGTAGCGAGGGACTAGTCGGGAACAGAGTGATGGTCTAGATGGTGCATTAGTAGTCCTCACTATTATTGCGTGAAATAATGTGATAATAATTGTAATGAGGACTCCTTTTGAATTTGTATACTCTCTAGTAGACAATATTTGTATTCAAACTCATAGTTTATGTTTTGTCGTATTGTACCACACATATTTGTATTATTAAGTTGTATTTGAATTACGTATCATGTATCTCAAGCGACTCAAGATGGGTGATGTACACCTAATTTTGGGGGCGTCACAATTGGTATCAAAGCTTAGGGATATGATCCTCGGCCGAGATGTGAGACAAGAACTAGGAGGGAGAGACGGGAATTCCTTCGCTAGTATGACCTACCTAAGTTTATTTGGTATTTAATTGGTCGGTCAGAGTATAGGGATAATATGTGATATGTTAATTAACCCTTGTTTTATGACAGTGTTTGAAAATGGCATCTGAAAATGCTGAGATAAGCAATGAAGCACATGAGACCGTTGAGTTAGCTCAACCAAGGTAACGACCAACAACACGATAATAATCATACCGGTGGCAACGACCATCGGAACAATGATAACTATCGTGGGGGAAATTATCATGTCAAGAATGGTAACCACTTCGGTGGTAATCATGGCCAAGATAATAGAAGTGGAAATTTCAAGAAGAGAAAGTTCAATAATGATGGAAAGACAACAGCACCAGCACTTGTTAAGGAAGGAGAACGACCATCGGTCGTATGCTTCAAATGCAGAAGGGAGGGATATATTAGTCCAAACTGCGTGATGCAGTCCAAAGCATGTTATAATTGTGGAAAAGAAGGTCACCTAGCCCAATTTTATCGTGCACCAAAGTCAAGTCCAGCTGGGACGGTGGTACCAAAGGTGGATACGGATAAAACAAAGTCGGTGGTTTCAAGAGGAGCGTTTTTTGTGACTTCTCAAAAAGTGAGTGACCCGAACGAAGTTAGCACGGGTTAGTTAATTATAAATTCTTGCGAAGTCTATACCTTATTAGATACCGGTTCTACCCATTCTTTATCTCTCTTTCTTGCGCTCAACGTTTAAATTTAACTCCGGCGAAGTTAGACTTTGACTTATTGGTTAAAACTTCGATAGTAGAAACCTTCGTTACCTCCAATGTTTATAAATCTTGTTGATTCAAATTGACACTTTCACGTTACCTGTCGATCTTATCTCTTTGAAAATACTTGCCCTTGATGTGATTTTTGGGAATGATTGGTTAACTACCCGTCATGTTTTTCGTAAGGTTGTTAGCTTTCATATTCCTAACCAACCTGTTATGCGAATTCAAGCAACAAAACCACTAAAGTCAATCATTGTCATATAAAGCCATAAGTAAAGAGCCCCGGTCCTTTCGTTGTTGACTTCCTTGTGTGGAATGCACCGAAGCCAGATTTTTTGTAGGCGACGTCGTGAATGACGATGGCATGTTGATAGGTATCAATGTGACGTACTATCCAAGTTTTGGATGAGGGTCACAGTTTTGAATGATATTTCTATTATTAATAAATTTCCTGACGTATTATTGAAGACTTCTTAGCCTACCCCTAGAGCGTGAAATCGAATTTTGTATTGACCCCAGTACAAAACCCATTTCTAAAAACCCTCAAATATTTTCTTCACCTAAAACGAACGTGTAATGTGCCAAAGACGTTGGCTCGAGCTATTAAAGAATATGATCGTACCATTCAATATCATCGTGGGAAAAATGAACGTGGTAGCTGACGCATTGAGTAGAAAATCGTATGCATTTACGAGTGTGATGTTGTTAACACAAAGACCCATTTCGTATAACTTACAAATGATGGAGATAGAGTTAAAGACTCTAGGGACCCACATGAAGATAACGAATATACGAGTAGAATCGACTTTAATTGATAAAGTTAAAGCTGCTCGAGCTACACACCGGGAGCTGATGAATGTGAAGAAGAAGGTTCAAGAGGGTGTTATTCTAGAAGCAAGAATCGACGAAGAGAGGAAATCTCAACCCTCGATTTAATTGGCCCATTTAAAATCCTTGATCGAGTAGAAACTATGGCTTATAGACTCGTTTTACCGCCAAGTATGTCTCGTGTTCATAACTTTTTTAACGTATCGATGTTACGTAAATATGTTGACGACCCAAACCACATTATTAATTTAGAACCGGACGAGATAGCAGAAGATTTAACGCATGAGGAGATACGTGTTAACATCTTGGATAAGTAGGATCATATTCAACACTCAAAGGTTATACCTCAAGAATTAGAATCTGAAATGAAGTCAAGGTATCCTCACCTGCTCAGCATACCAAATACGTACGTAAATTTCGAGGGCGAAATTCCATAAGGAGGAGAGATTGTGAGACCCCAGATTTTATGAATAAATATTTAATTTTCTCGAAATAATTTTTTTGAATATTATGGTGTGAATTTGATATAATGTTATAGTTGTGGGTAATATTTATAAATTTTGCAAAGTACGCAAGTTGTTATATAATATTCGATTGGTCGGGGAATATTTATTTTATCAGAGAATATTCGTCCAATGACACAATCATTGGTGGACCCCGTAACGGAATTATTGCCGGAATGAGAAAACGACAAAAATATTTTATTAAAAATAACGGCAGAAGTTTTACTGATTAAGCTGTTGAAACACATCGATTGTTAAAAAAAATAAAGATGTCTGGCATGGTTGCATAGTAGCATTAGCGGTATTGATTATAGATGCTTAAATGATAAGTCACTTAGTTTTGTTTTATTGGTATTATTAATGTAATAAAACAGAATATTTTATAAAGTTATTCTATAAATAGAATATATTATATTCTATTATGCATAGTGTTGCATAGTGTTTTGCATAGTAAAAAATTTTTTATATAAAAAAGAATACTTTTATAAAGTTATTCTAAAAAATAGAATATATTATATTTTATTATGCATAGTGTTGCATAGTGCCTACATAATATTTTGCATAGTAAAATCTTTTTATATAAAATAGAATACTTGTATAAAGTTATCTGTTTTATTAGACAATAATTAGAATATATTATATTTTATTATGCACAGTGTTTGCATAGTGCCTGTATAGTGTTTGTATAGTAAAATATTTTATAAAGTTATTCGTTTTATTAGATTATAAATAGAATATATTATATTTTATTTAAAAGATTTTGCTTTAAATATGGACCGTCAGATTAAAGTAAATCAATCTAGACCGTTCATGAGTTAGTAACTATGCAGTCCATTTTTCTATAAATAGAAGCTCATTCATTCATTATTTCTTACGAATTCACTGAAACTCTAGAGAGAGAAACTATAGAGAGAAAGAAGAAAAGTGTTCTGTTATTTCACTACTTCTATATCTAGTACTCTTCTTTCTAAGGTAGGAAATATTATTTGTTGTACTTGTAAGGGGTACTCTTTCTTTCTTATTTATGACGAGAACTTCTGTTATTCCATTCTTTATTATTACATTGGAATAACTCAGTATCATGTGGGATACCCTATACTTGGTGAAATTCTTACGTTATTCCATTCTTTATTATTACATTTGGAATATCACCTTCATGCATTTCTGCAGGACTGGTTCCGTCTTTATTATTATTTTGTTGGAAATATCACATCACATGCGTTTTTGGGACTGGTTAAAATCTTTATTAGTATACATTGAATAACCTCTTTTTAAATACTGCATGCATGGTGATTTCATTGTTATTCCATTCTTTATTATTACATTGGAACATCTTGTTTCGGTGTGATTTTACTTTGAATTCGATTTAGATTAATTATTATTCATTGGAATTTATTACGCATTATCTTAGTCATAATATTTCTTCTTCGGGCTAGTTGAGCTCACCCTTTCTTTCTTTGTTCTCTTGAAATGAGAACGTAGCGAGGACTAATCGGAGAAACAGTGATGGTCCTAGATGGTGCATTAGTAGTCCTCACTATTATGTGAAATAGTGTGATAATAATTGTAATGAGGACTCCTTTTGAGTTTGTATACTCTCTAGTAGACAATATTTGTATTCAAACTCACAGTTTATGTTTTGTTGTATTGTACACGACAGTTGTATTATTAAGTTGTATTTGAATTCTGTACCATGTATCTGGCGACTCAAGATGGGTGATGTATACCTAATTTTGGGGGCGTCATAGTTTTTCTTTTCCATCTCATGTAAACTACCTTTGCAAAATAAATAAGGAAAGGACTATATATTCACTTGTCTAGACAAGTTGGGGAATCCCATATCAACTAAAAGTCACGCTTTATGTATAGTATGAATTATCAAACATGAAACCTAAAATAGTATATGTAATATACACATCATGATGATATTAATATAAACTTAAAAGCAGTATATGTAATATACATATATATTTATATGCATGAAAAAAAAGTGTGCACATAAACATACATTTAAATATATGTATGTATGTTTAAACACACAATGTTAGGCCCTAGAATAAGTGAAAAAATTGGATAGATGAAACTATACATACATGAGCCCATATTAAATCATCTTAGCTAGACGATCAATGGTGATATAACTGATAGGGTCATTCAAACAAAAAATAAGTTGAATCATGATTTTTAACAAAAAAAAAATCTATGAGAAGAATCATGTAATTTATTTGGACACAATCCAACACAATTAGATGGTGGCTAAGGATGTGAAGAATTCTCTCGGAAAGGTAAGTCCTCAGAGACATTGACCAGTGGTATAATATCAGAATTAACAAGAAAAGATTTTTAACTCATACCAAGCGCTAGCAAAGTGTTTAGTGAATTTTCTTCACCACAAATACTTATCTAAAAGGCGTTGAGTTCGGAAAGTTCACTTCAAGCTTCCAATTATTCTTTTCGTGGAAATTTTAAGTTCGGTTTACTCATTGTAGCAAGGAGTTTGGTTTGCTTTTATTCGCTAATTCCTTTACGGGCATCTCAAAATGTAATTATAGTTTCATTCAATTAGCTAGTCTATCATAGAATAACCAATATCAAGTCCTTGTAAGTAAGCTAAATAGAAAAATTAAGTTTTTAAGTTATTTTGCGATTACTTGATTAAATTAGATTACTTTATGTTTGTTGATGGCCAATATCGATAATTCAAACCAAATAGTACAATCAAGCAAGTAGAGATTTAAAAAGCAAAAGAGGATATGAAATGATATATACAAGTAGTTACATTATACATATACAGGAAAGTGAAAGAGAATTAGACCTTGAAGAGGTATCGATTATGGTAATAGGGACTATTTCGGGATACATATCATCAGGCAAACTCATCGGTGGCAACACGGGAGGACATTAGTTGGAAAAGTATCAATTTGAAGCAGTGACAATCAAACTGGATTTTCCGGTGCCCCGGTCTCCAGCGACAACGATGCGAATGCCTTTCGAGCTCCCCTTAGAAGAACCACCTCCCGCCATTCAGACTGCATCATAAATCAAAAAACCATGCGGTCTTTGGCGACCTTGGCGGTCTTGTTGTGGATGTTTGGGAGGAGTTTGGAGAGAATTCCTGGGGTTAATGACGCCATTGATGAGGGAGAAATTGAATACTACAATGGGGATTACCATTGCAGAGAAAGAAAGGGGATTGAGCTGGGTATCTAATCTCAATAGGATGTCTGATTGGGATGTGGGTTTGTGAAGAGAGTTGATGTAGAGGGAGGGGTAGGGTTTGATTTGGGCGAGATTTCTGTTTGTGTGAGATGAAATAAGAGTTTTAGATTAAGTTAAGAAGAATTGAGATAAATCTACTTCATTGAATTAAAATTAGAATCAATCTCAATTGTTCTTGTGCTTTCTCAAATTTTAAAGTGGGAAATGATTCAAAATGAGTTCTGTTTTATTATATAGATTGTAAGTAACAATTATAATAAATAAATTTAATACTATAAAAAATTTAATATATTTATATTATAATTTATATTCACTACAATTAATTATAAAAAATTATTTAGAACAAAACAAGGACCGATGTTATCTCTCGCAAAAAAACTATGATCAATAATATATAATGAGTAATAATTCCTTCACTAATAGATTTTTTTCCTCGCAAATTTGCATCGTAAATTGGCTCCAAAAATCTTTCTATCGCTCCAATTTTGCGAGGAAAAAAATATAAATTGTGAAGGATGTTTCTTTCGCTAATAACTATATTGTCACTATACTTTTTTTTTCATTGTTCCTTCGCTAAACAACTCATCATGTGAAGGAATAAATTCCTTCACAAAATTTCCTTTGCTACATCCCTATTTTGGTGTAGTGTGTGTTGCTATGTGACTAATAGTTGATGTGTATGATTATATAATTGTAATTGTGTAGGGCACGTAAAGTGCAGATAACTGTAAACTGTTAAACTATTATTGGTAAACAATGATCAAGGCAAGTCTTTCAGTTCCTTTTTGCTATGTGAATTTGATGATGAACTGTTTGAAATCTTTATTGCAAATAACATGGTGTGTTATATTAATGTTGAAATTATGAAATGTTAAAGTCAATTTATGACTACGTTGATTGAGTAATGAATGTTGATTGAGTAAGGAACTCAATCTTTATACTTGTTATATGAACTACATCATTTATGTTATGTTAGTCCAATGTTTATGAGATGTATATCGAGCATGTTATTATGTGTTATGTGATGCATGAAAACTATTAGATTTTGTTGGGTTGTCGAGCTCAACCATGTAAATAACCACTGTTGTAAGTTAAAGATTTAAGGTAAAGTTATGTGCTACTTAAAAGATATGAATCAGATGTGATACTTGAATATTTATATACTTTGGCTGAGTTATTAATATTTGAATCATGTTTAAGGTTTCGAATAATGTATTAATATTGAATTGTAATATCGTTTTGCGATGTAAACTATTGTAGTATTAAAATGATTCTGAGACAGTTAGATGTAAAGGTTGAAGGTTTTGGGAACGAGAATAGTTTGTAATAGAAAATTTTATTTATTCCGCAAATTTCAATGGTTGTATTATTGTTTAATGATGTAAAATTAGAGGTTGAATGTATTGTTAACGACCGAAGTCGATAGTTAAATTGTATGAATTTTGGGGTCGTTATAGTTGGTATCAGAGCCGACTCTCGAAAGCTCGGGTCGGGTCATCCGATCGGGTTGCCGGAGGTGTGGACACGAAGACTGGTGATGTTATCCCACAATGGAGAGATGGAGGTCCGGAGGTGGGGACACGAAGCTAGCCGGTATTATTCCACAATGGCTAGAGAGGCAAAGATCTTTGGGTTATGTGTGTGATCGGTTCTAACGGGGACGTCAGAAATTTAAGTGGGGGAGTTTGTAACACCCCAGTCCCACATCGAAAGATAAGGGAAAAATTTGTTTGCATATAAGGAAATAAGTTACTACCAATAGTACCTTAAAGTCATGACCGTTTGGGTAAGCCTGTGGTAGGCTACGATAACCCAAGAAGTTAATATTGGGTCAGTGGTTTAAGGACCTTATTTGGATGGATTTGGTTCGATTCAGACTTAGGATTTGACCCAAGATTTGTTTCAGACTCGGGATTTGACCTGGGTTATTTCATATAGTATCAAAGCTGATAGGTTAGAAACCTTAGGTAAGAGTACCTTAGACTATAACCTTAGAGAAGAGAGGTGAAGATAATGAACGAATAAGCTCAAATAGAGTTTGAACAATAAGAAGTAATTTAAGAAATTTATAAAGAAGGGATTAAAACATGCGTAATTGGATTCAAAGAAGAATCTCACAGAGTTATAAGGAATATGAATATAGGGTTACCCAACTCCAATAATAAGGATGTAAGGTGATAATAAATAGACAATGTCTATAAAAAGAGAATGATAAAGAAGTTAAGAATAAAAAGTTATATCTAATTGTGGTACAATCGTACTCTTTAATAGTTGATGTATGGTATCTGGGCTAAACGATTCCTTCATAGAGCGGAGGTATATATGAACTAGTAACTCAGAACCTAGTTTGTTGGTTGTTTGTGGGAAACCACTCAGCGTACCATATTGAAACTATTAGAGACTCGATGTGTACCAAGTATAGAAAATGGATACGTATGATGAAAATGTGGAACTCGAATGAAATGCTGAGTAATGTAAATAAAGTTAGAAATTCTTAAAGGAAGAATTGTTATATAAACAAGAAAATTCAAAGAAGAATCTTGAAGTGATATAAAGATAAGAAATGGGAGTTACCTAACTCCAATAGCCAAGATAATGAATAATGATGAATAGACAAAGCCTGTAAGATTAAAAGCATAAATGAAATCGTAAATGATGAAAAAGGAAAAAAAGAGGATTGTAAAACAAAACGATCACGAGTTAAGAAAAGAATTTTAAGGGAGATGATTATAGAATAAGATCACGGCGTGATCTATTTAAGTTATAAAAGAAAGATGGTTTGTAATGTTTGTATAATTATAGCTTGATGCTATGAAGATAATGTACTATGATATGGTATAAGATAAACTCACGAGGAGTTATAGATAATGTGATATGATGAATTTGTATTGAGCAAGTTAAGGGCAAGTTAAAAATAAGTTAAGAGTAAGGTAATGTTAGGTGGGGATTTTAATTAAGGACTCATATGGTGACTAAGTTGTACAAACCTTTGTATGGGCAGAGATTTGGTCCATGTACTTGGTTTATCACATTGATAATCATTGGAATGTCGGTGTCGCGCTATCAGTGTATATGTGGTGGAAAGGTGATTCTTTTCTCATGTGTATATTTGATAGTTAGAGGCTTTTGAGGTTAGGATAGACGATATTAAGATTAGGTACGGTTCTTAAAACTAATACATATGGTAAGTTTGTGACTCATAATAATATGGTATATTTTGAACCCCTCAGCGAATGGACGCCTATGGTCTGACTAGGATAAGTTCTTAAACTATTATTATTGTGGCAAGTTCCTGAACTTCAAATGTGTGGTAAGTTTGATGAACTATACTGGGGTATAGATAAGTTTTGAATGGAGTATTGAGGACGATAGGAATAGATGGCCTTATTAAGTAATGGATCATTAGAGAAATTAAAGTTGATGGTGGAAGCATAAGTATTCCAAATCTTCTAGCTATGTAAGACATCAAAATTTTTGACATCAAGCTAAATTCGCACTATGGTGCCTTTAAAAAATGAATTTTGTTATCAATAACATACGGTAACAAAGGTGTGTATGTGGACTGTGAACCACTAACATCTCATTATCTGTTAAGACATGATAACACTAAAATTAATTTTCAATGGTTTTGAATCATTTAAAGAAGAGTCTATGATAATTGCTTCGGCTAGACAAAAATGATTTGAAATATATCAAAATGTATTTTATATATCATCAATGCATCATGGAACCTGGTGCAGAGATGATAAAAACGATGGAGTCATCAATGCAGTATTATTTAGTGTTGGATGTGATCTGAGGATCGTCAGCCCACTATAGTATGATGTAGTATGATAAAATCACCAAATGACAGAATTCTCAAACGGACTGTAATACAGTGAGGTATCATGACGTCATAAAATGATTTTCAGAATTTTAAACCAGTTAAAGAAAAGTCAATGCCAATTATAGTGATTAGACAAATGTTTCGATTGATGTTCGAATTATTGATATGTGTCTAAGCTATTTGATTCAGCTAGGCAAATGTTTATGAAAATTCAAGTATTTCTTTGAGAACTTATCCCAAACCAAATTATTTTGGTGCGGATTCAGATGTTGAGAAGCTGAGGTGAACAACCCTTTTATAGGGGATTATATTACGCGAAAGCGTTAAAATATTTGTGCACAAAATAATGTACGAATGGTTGATTTCCCTGAGTATGAGAAGAAACGTCCATATATTCTTATGACTGTTAAAGGTTCAAGTTGAGATACTTGATAACCTGGGGACGTAATTCAAGGTCTTGTGACCCCTCAGCATGATTCGAGAATCTTTTAAATTCCTGAGTTATTCATACTGCTTCCCAATTATTGAGAAATTGTTGAATATTCTTGTTATTCTAAAAGGCGAAAGCGGTAAGGATGATATTCCTTAGAAAGAAGTAAGTCATAAAATGCGACACTGAATGATGAATGAATAAAGTATTAACGTAAAATCTATTTTGATAGATTGAATGAATGAAGATTAATAAATAAAATTTCGAGGACGAAATTCTTAGAAGAATGGGTGAATGTAATATTCCGAGGGTTTATGATAATGATCCTTAGAAAAGGTAATGAATGGGTTAAAGAATATATAATACTCAAAATATAATTGAGTTCAAGTGAAAGTTATGAAATAAAACCTAGAATTTGTTGAAGTAATGAATGTAGTAGGAAATATAAAACATATATTAAGGTAATGTGTTGAAGATATTCAATGATAAATTTTGAAAAGAGATTTTGGTGAAAATCGAGTAAGGGAGGTTTCTTTGATTCCGAGGATGGAATCCTTATAAGGAGGGAAGGATGTGACAACCCGAATTTTCATAAGTTATTAAAATAAGAATTTAATAATTAAAATTCTTATTATGAGGTGTATATATTTTGAATTATGTGATTTGGTGTGAAGAGAATTATATATATTCATATGTTGGAGAATGTGAGATTTAATAGTTAATTAAACTATTAATGAAATTAAATAATATTAGTTAATTTAATTAAGTTGAAATTATGTTATGAGATAATATAATTTTAATTGTTATGCCTTATTGTATGATGGAAATTATTATGAGTTAAGTTTCATAAATAGTGTGAATAATTCACTTAATTAAAATAGTGAATTAATACAAGTATAATTGATTTAATAAAGTGAGAATGTAATATATTGCATGAAAATGTAAATGTTAGTATATCTTGAGTAAAATATTTATTAAGTACATTAAATATTTTAGTTGGAAACTTTATGAAATAAAATGAATATTTATGGTATTAAATAAATATTTGATAAAATTGTTATGGGATAGTTTATTTAAGTGTGATAAAATAGATGAGATTTATCGTATTTTATTACTTGAGTATAATAGTGATATTCTAATTTAATTAAACAATTAAATTAGAGGAGTAAGAATTTGTTAAATAATGTTATGATTATAATGGTTGAATAGAAATTATAATTTTACTGATAAGGTTAATTTTATTTCTTAAGGAATTAAAGGTACATAATCTATTTTATATTTCTAGTTTATGTGTTCTTGAATTTCTTTTAAAATTGGAGTTTTGGTTAATGAATTTGTGGGTTACGATGTTATATATGTTATTAGATATTTAGAATTTGATAATGGTCATCTAGAAACAAATTTTCAGAAATCAAATTCATGTATTTATACTAAAGAAGAGGAATTTGGGTTTTGATTGTAATGTGTGTTTTGGTGTACTTTGAGATTAAAGTTGATGATGAATTCGTGATGGAAACTTTAAATTGATGGATGATTGTTGTTCTCCTCTATAAAACAAAAACAACGCAACTTGAACAGATCGAATTGGTTAAGAAACGAATTCGTGGTGAATGATTTTTCTTAACATGTTGATAACAGGAAAAAATAGTATAAACAAATTAGAATTAGTATAAACTGTGACACCCCCAAATCTGGGTACTTCAATTCCATGGGATTTGGTGTTCACTATACAAATATCATCTATCTATCTACCCATAATAAATGCAAGCCATGCAATAGATAGAATAAAAATCTTCCCTTTAAGGGTTACAACATCCGAATAATAATAATACAATCCCAGGTTAAACTAACTTTAAACATCTGTGCGGAATCATAAACAAATAAGTCTTAACAACATCATTAAACCAAGTCTTAAACAAAATACATCATCAAATAAACAACAAGTCTTCATCACTTGCTAACTTTGCCCTTGCCTTTAGTAGTGGAAGGTTCATCAGTTCTTTCGTTCTTAACTGCAATGCTATTATTAAGCAAGAGTGAGCACTAATGCCCACAAGTATAATAATGAAATAACAGTATAATAACATGCGAGTAAATCAAAGACATCTGAATAAAAGCTCAACTTTTGAATCAAGAATGAATAATAAGAATCAAAAGAATTCTGAGGGTCATAAGACCTTGAACTATGTCCTAGGTTATCAAGGGTTATACTTGAAACCTTTAATAGTCATAAGACTATGGACCTTTCTACTGCATTACTTAGGGGGATCAACCCTTAGTACCATCATCATGCACAATATCTTAATGCTAACGCATAAGTAAATCCCTTTGCGGGGTTGTTCATCTCGGTTTGACATTCGAGTCCGCACAAAGGAAGTTTGGTTTGGATAATTCATCAAGGATTCTAAAATTTAGAACGCTTCATCAACTATGGACTAGTCGAATCAATAAGGGTTCGCTAGTCTAATAAGGTTCAATAATAATGATATTCAAATTGAATAATAATCTCAAGAAGTATACAATAGGACAATTATTGTATAACTGAATCATGCTTTGAAAAGATAATCAATCTTTAATATAAACTTTGAACTTGAATAATAGCAATGATAATTTACTCGAGGTAAATAATAAACTTGAACAATAATGACAAGTAGGGTTAGGAAACTTGCCTCGTGCGTAGCTTACACTTTAACTAAGCACGTTCTTTGAATTTAATCCTACATACCATTCACATTCACAATACCAGTTAATTATAACTTAACTAATCATCATAAACTCATTCTCTTTGTGTACTTTGATTATTGACTATACTTAGTCAAATTACCACTTTGTCACATAATTTGTACTTCATGAATTATCAAGCTAATTATGTATTCAATAATTCAATCCACATGCAATTATGTTATTTACATGTTAAACAACTATTTTAACATTTCATTATACTTCTAACATGTTTACTATTCATTAAATTAATTTACTAACACATTGTTAGACTTAAACATTTAAAAAATTACATTTACGAACTTTTACGGATAGCATGCTGCGATTGCCCTTTACATTACACACTGGTCTTGTATTTGCTGACTTGAGAGACTTCATGACGTGTGGGTGGGAAATAGAGCAGGCGATGGCCACTGCTTGGTACTGGCGTATCGATTGCAAAAATGGCGATTCATGAAAAATCGCAGAACATGCCAATTTCTCCAAATTTCTTATTTTCTACTCGAAATTAGACATACACATATGATGTAATTCATGCATAATCATAACCTAACATTTATATAATGACTTTAACCAATTTAAACACTTAATTAACAGAATTAAAACATGCAATTTCACTGACTTTGATGTTCTTGGGGGTTTTGAAAATAAAACATGAAAATTGTCACTACGGATTCGTTATAACACCGAATCCGTTTATTTAAAGTTTGGTGTCTTCGTATCAATATTTATAATAATATACGAGTGTCAAATTTAGGGATAATATACGATCAATACATAAAATATCACGTATAAGGCCATAAGGCCAAAACCCATACTCTGTAATTTTGAAAAACATATACGACATGTGTTTTCATGAAACTGATGTTATGGTTTACAAAATATATATATTTAAATACTATTTTGATACCATCTTAACCTATATATGCACATAAGCCTTACAATTTCCCATAATAGAGACTTTACAGTACTTAAGAGCCATTTGTATAAAAACTTAAATACGTAAAAGTAGAAATTGGGTTTGGAGAGAATTACTCAAAGCGTAAAGTGTAATGTAGGAGATGAATTGAAACTCTTCTCAAACTCTTCTTCAATCACACACTCAAAAATTCTAACTTTTCTCTCTGAATTCTCTCTGACTCTCAACTTTTCTAGATTTAGGAAAAATGAAGAAAGAAAAAGAAGACGTCGTAAATGAACTGACGCGTTGTGGTTAGTTACCGCTCTCAACTCCCTCTAAGGCCATGTTTGGCTAGCAAGAGTAGAT
The DNA here is from genome assembly GCA_020205605.1 of Panax ginseng. Classification (NCBI taxonomy): domain Eukaryota; kingdom Viridiplantae; phylum Streptophyta; class Magnoliopsida; order Apiales; family Araliaceae; genus Panax; species Panax ginseng. Next base: position 43,668,141 of record CM035146.1, read on the forward strand.
TATAAAACCACTTAATTTAATAAAGTTTTATCATGTAGTTTGAAAATGTCACACTCCTTATAAAATGAATCCAATATTTTATTTAATATATTTTAAATAAAATATAATTATTTCTCATAAATTCACATAGTCACATAAATAATTTTCTCATTAATAAATAATGTCAAATTATTAACTCTCTAATTAATAATTAAATTAATCTACCACAATTGCATCAATTAATTATTTAATTCAATAATTAAATCATCGAAAAATATTTATTTAATTCAATAAATATTAAAATTAATTTACAAAATCTCGTTCGTCACATAAACCAAGTCCCACATTAACTAAATTGAGAACTTTACCCTTTGCTAAACCAATAAATAGAAGGGCTTGACCCCTTGTTTCATTCACCAATAATAAGGCCTCCAATTTTGAGAAAGACTTTGTTGTGGGAGGACTTTTTATAAAGACCTCCTTAGTTAAATTTAGGCATAGAAGTGCGTATTCAGTTTGTGGAACTCGTATTTTTGAGTATGTTTCTTATATAATTTTTGGTAATGTTTTTATTTTAAATATTGTATTTAGTTTGTTAGTTAAAGTTTGAATTTTGGAAGTTTAGTTAGTTTTGTTAATAAACTAGTTAGTTTACTATGTTTATTTTGGCTTGGAATTGATTATGTAAATGAGTTCTAATGATTGTAATTAGAGATATGGAGCCGAGACCTTAGACGAGTCTGATTATGTTAAATAAGACTTATTTGTAAAGAAAGTTGGGTTGGAGCGAGTCGAGGCGAGTTTTGGATGTCAAAATGAGAAGGCCAAAAAACTAGTGGACTGCTGATCCAAAACAACGAAAATTTGGGGTTAGCTAGATTATTTAGAAATTTTTGGGCTTTTGTTATATTATAGTACACTGAATAAGCTTTCCATAGACTCCGGAACAGAATGGGTTGATAGTGAATGGTATTCGGACAGATATACCATCCCCAACTTCTACATGTATCTGTAAAAGGGGTGCCCCCCAAGCATCGATATATTTTACTACTGTCAGGAAACTCGGCGACCAATCAAGCCTTGCTTCTTACGGTGGGTCTCGTCATTATTAGCCTCATGCTTTATTACGTAGTAGTCATTCCCCCGTTCCTTTAGTCTTTTCAACGGTACTTTAATCTTAAGTCAACTTTGGAGCAAAGAGTTATGACCATTCAAAGACGTCGCGTCAAAACTGTCTAACCAACTCGGGGCAGTCACCTTGAACTAAGTTTTTGGAATTATGTATTTAGAATTTGGAAAAGGTCAAAGAATATAAGTTGTAGTCCTGGAAGTTAGCTTCGCGTGGGCTCAAGAATCGCCCAAAAATGTTTTGAAACGAAAACGTTATGACTATTTTAACGAGAAAGGGTAAAGTTGAGAAAGAATGAAAAATAGTTTTGAACTCCACTTTTTGAACACTGTTTTGGACTGTCTATCTTATCCGAAGTGGGTGTCCAATAACTTTTAAAAATAGGCTAATATGATGTTTACAACATATCCAAAGTTGGATGTCATCGGACTTATGAGATATAGAGTAAAGTTTACATTACAAACTACTATGTGTTGCTATGTGACTAATAGTTGATGTGTATGATTATATAATTGTAATTGTGTAGGGTACGTGAAGTGCAGATAACTGTAAGTTGTTAAACTGTTATTGGTAGACAACGATCAAGACAAGTCTTTCAGTTCCTTTTTGCTCTGTCAATTTGATGATGAACTGTTTGAAATCTTTATTGCAAATAACATGGTGTGTTATATTAATATTGAAAGTATGAAATGTTAAAGTCAATTTACGACTACGTTGATTGAGTAATGACTGTTGATTGAGTAAGGTACTCAATCTTTATACTTGTTATATGAACTACAATATGTATGTTATGTTAGTCCAATGTTTATGAGATGTATATCGAGCATGTTATTATGTGTTATGTGATGCATGAAAATTGTTAGCTTTCGTTAGGCTAACGAGCTCAACCTTGCAAATAACCCCTTTTGCATGTTAAAGATTTAAGGTAAAGTTATGTGCTACTTGAAAGATATGCATCAGATGTGATACTTAAAGATTTATATACTTTGGATAAGTTATTAATATTTGAATCATGTTTAAGGTTCCGAATAATGTATTAATGTTGAATTGTAATATCGTTTTGCAATGTAAACTCAAGTAGTATTAAAATGATTCTGAGATAGTTAGATGTAAAGGTTGAAGGTTTTGGGAACGAGAATAGTTTGTAATAGAAAATTTTAATTATTCCGCAAATTTCAATGGTTGTATTATCATTTAATGATGTAAAATTAGAGGTTGAATGTATTGTTAACGACCGAAGTCAATAGTTGAATTGTATGAATTTTGGGGTCATTACATCAGGAAGTTGTTTTCACTTCATAGAGTTATTAAAGTGTTTGAAGAGTAAAGAGAAGTATTTACATTAAGCCCATGCAGCATAAAGCAATCAGATAGTAGAAGAGAAGTTGGAGTCATAATCATAGTGATAATACAAAGTATAAGTCTACGATTTCCATCACTCTACTATCAACTAACAAGAACAGAAAGATGAGCAGAACGTAGAGCTCAAAACTACGACTCTTAAGACAACATATCATAAAGCTAAGTCAAGTCTGACAAGAGGACTCATAATGGAACGTTGCAATCAGAAGATCACAATGTGTCAAATAATATATCCTTGGTAGAAATCAAAGGTGTGTCCACCGGCTAGTTTACTGAAAGCAACCTGTCAAAAACGTAGGTAAAGTTGCAACTTGATATGATAATCTTGAGCCAGAAAGTACGCTGAAATGAAGCTCCAGAAAGTTAACATCAGGGATATCAAAGTATCTGAGCATTAAATATTCCAACAGACACTTTTCAATGGGAAGATTTCAAAAGAGTATAGTTTTCTCTTTACTAAATAGGAATGTTCTTAATCTGTATCTTAACATTTACAACTCTTTCCTGAGTTTACCTCGTACTATTTTATAGTACATTCTCTTTATAGCGTCAGGCTATATCTTTCCAATCAGTTAACAGCTCATCTATCATTTTATAACTCAATCTGATCACATTGTGGTCTTATTTTACAATACAATTCATTTTTTGTCGCTACGATCGTTTCATCCTATGATCTTCTTATTATTCTCTAATATTGTTATATTATGATTTTATTTATGCTTTTTAACTTATAAACATCATCTATTTATCATCACTTGTCATCTTTATTTCCGTTATTATTGGAGTTAGATAACTCGTGATTCTCATCTTTTATAACTCTTCGAAATTCTTCTTTACTTAATAATGAATTTGTTGATTTTTATATATTTTTAAAATTTTAATGATGACAATATGCATAAGTATATGAGTTATTAAATGGGCTGAAATTGAATTTGAGATGGTGTGTTGAAAATAATTAAATAACCAATTTAAAATATGATGGATTAATTTATTTGTATTTAGACTAATCTACTTATGGGTTTATTGAATATTATTTGGTTAGCTCCTGATGGTCCAACATGGATATTAGCCCAGTTGATATATTCTATATATTGTTTGGTTAACTCATGATGGTCCAACGTGGATATTAGCCTAGTTGATATATTCTATAGTACATAAAATATTTATTATTGTTGGGTTATATCTTTTCAATATATTTTGGAAAATTAGATCATATTTTGGAAAGGAATATGTTTTTGCTGAGAGATTTATTCCAATTTGAATTGGAGTATTTTTTTAAGGTAACTGGAATGTGTTTAGAGTATGGACTCTAACTATTGTATCTTAGAATATCTTTTGTTTCCTTAAATTTAGCTTGTCTTTTAATGATATCCTTGAATTGCTGATTTAGAAATATTTTATAGATGTTAGCTATAAAAGAGTGTTGATTTTGCTATCCTTTATTGAGTCTTTTATGCTAATAATTTTTATAGTCGTTGGTATTCTCATTATATAAGATCTTTCCTTCACGAGAAACAACAGGACACGGAACTTGAAGGCAACATCAGTCTTGATATAACAGTGAAAATATAGTGTTATCAAAAAAAAAATTACCATCTACCAATTGTATTGCTTTTAATCTTTTTTGGCTGGAATTTAAAGAGCCTATTGTAATACCTTTTACTTTATTCTAAGTGTAAGCCTGGTTTGGCTTGGTCTATCTAGCAGTAGATAGGGTCTGTTCATAGAGAGCTTTCAAGGTTGTAGAGGTCCAAAGGTCTTAGTGGTGAGAAAGGTTACAGAGGTACAAGGGGGCAGTGGTGTCCATCAGTGAAAAACTTAATTTGAACATGGAAGTTTTTATATTGTGTATTGAAAAGTTTATTTAATCAAGTGAGTCTCCAATAATATTTCGTATTGGACGTGGATTAGGCCACTAGAGTAAAGGATAGGGGCTGAACCATGTAAAAATCTTTGCGTGATTTACTGTTCTTTTCTTTTCTGTTATATGTTTTAGTATTCTGCAGATTCTGGTTTAGTTCATGTTCAAAATTATACTAAAACAAATAGGTATTAGATGTCTGATTATAACATAAGAAGAACGTATACTAATACAGATATATATTAGATGTCTGATTATAACAGACGAATAACATACACTAATATAGACAGGATTAGCCTGTCCGATTATAGTCTGCATTAGTAAACTTCAAAAATTAACCACTATAGATCACTTTTGGGTATTTACACCTACTCACCCCTCTAGGTGTGTTTAATTACAGAATTATAGAATTTCCCAAAATTTTCTCTAAAAGTCCAATCTAAAAGGGGGGTTAAATAGATTATTACCATTTAAAAAATTATCTATGACCTATTTGAATTTTTAGTAGATTAACTTGCAATGTTTAGAAAGCAATAAGTAGGTTAGTAATAATTCAATCACACAATGCACAAATATTTATATGGTTCACTACATACAGCTTAGGTATGTTGCTACGTCAAGTCTCAAGCTCCTCTCCAGGACTTGAGATCCTATTACTCCCAGTAATAAATACTCCTTCACTAGGCGGAGAATGACCATTTTTATTACAATAAGAATATTTAGTAAAAGGAGATGTATGTATTTCTTTTTCTATACTTTTAACATGATATAGTCCTTTATCTTTTGTTTTACTAGATTCTCCAATATATCCTAATCCTTCTTTATTAAATCAACATCTTTGTTGATTAAGCATAGCATCAAGGTTTTCTTTTCTTTTTGTGAATTTAATAACTATTGAGTTTAAATCATCACGTTCTATAGTCAATATTTTGATTTGATCTAACAAAGAAGATTCTTCACTTTGTTTTTCTAAACCTATTTTTAGAGATGAATTTTCAACCTTGAGTGTTTTGATCTCTTCACTCAACTCTTGACTTAGTGTTTGAGAGTCTTCGATAAGAACAATGAGTCATTGGTATAAAAATATCTTTTGGATACGGTTTTAAACCGTGACTATTCATTTTTAGATATGAGTTTTCGTTTCACATGTTGCGTGTCTATAGGCTGCGTGACAAATTTTGGTCACGGTGATTCCACCGTTTTGATTTCATTCTTTAACCTGTATCTAATTTCACCCCGTGAATAAAATGATGAACGATAGAAAATATATGCATTTATTAGACACGGTGGTAGTCATAACACCATGACCAATATCTACGTTTATAATTGATTTGTCACACAAATATTATAAAAATCGTATCTAAAAAAAATTGTAAGCCTGTGGTCACGGTTTGGAAGTACAAACCGAGACCAATATTAATGTACGGATTTTTTTAGTCACATGGGGTTTATAAAACCGTATCTAAATTACAAAAATAGGCACGACAATGAATTAAAATGCGTGTTTAATGGTTGGTAACCAATTTTCAACTGTGACGATACAACCATTGGTTTCAATTTTCGTGGCACAATGTCAATCACCAATAACAACCTACAAACATGAATCCAAAAGTGAACAATATATATAAAAATAGAGACATCTTAACCCAAATCTTTCATAAATTAAACCATTCATTCCATTAACTCATTCATTCATATTTATTAAAGTATTTGTATATAACATCTTTAATCAAAAGTCAAAACTCATAATAAAATATATATGTATATGTATGTAGAACAACCCCAATAATTCATTAACTTCTCTCCATGTATGGAGTTATGAAATTGATCCACTCCTCTTCTTTCTTTCCTTAAAATTAGAACTTTCATACCCAAATACTCCAAGTGCAACAGGTAACTAAAAAACAGAATCATATGTACACAGTCAATAAACAAGTACATTAAGTAGAGACAACGAAAAGAGTAATTTTCACATACCTGTAATAAATTGAGCACCCAATATCATGTGCTACAAACCACTAAATCATTATACAAAAATCCAAATGAATAGCTTCGAAATCACCTCAAGAAAAAGCCTTATTTTCGACGGAATTTTCCCTCGGAAATAATCCTATTCGGTCGGAAATAGGTTATTTCCGACGGAAAATTTCGTCAGAAATTCGGATGTATATATACGCGTCAAAGATAAGATCCATCACAAATTTCGTCGAACCTATCTTATCTTCGACGGAATTTCGTCGAAAATACGCTATCTACGACTGAATAAATAGGACGAAAGTTTCTGTCGAGTAGAATATACCTTATTTTCGACGGAAACATTCCCTCGGAATTAACTTATTTCCGATTGAAAATTAAAATAAATCGGTATTTATTAAAAATGGCTAATTATTAACTCTGATGGAATGTTCGTTGGAGATACCTTATTTCTGACGGACATATTCCCTCGGAAGTAACCTATTTCTGACTGAAAATTAAAATATAACGTTATTTATTAAAAAATGTCTGAATATTAAATCCGACAGAATGTCCGTCGAAAATACCTTATTCCATCGGAATTAACTATTTTTTAAAATATAGATTTGAAAAGTTCAGTTTCCAGGTATTTAAACCCATTTATGTACCTATAACCTGTCACAGTCCAATACATAGTAATATAAACATGTATCTCACATTCAAATATTCAACGTAGCGCTAAAACGTAATATCCACCAAAACGTAATCTTCAACTCATTATCATTCACATTCAAATATCCACCAAAACGTAATCTTCAACTCATTATCATCAACACTACTGAGCTAACCAATTACAAATATAAGCTAATGTTCCATAAATGATAAAAAAAATTATAATTTACAATACTTATACAGACGCAATTAGACACTACAATATATACAAATGTTCTACAATAGCATGAATACAAATGAACTACAAACTAGTAAAGGTATCATCATCGAGCAGAGGTGAACGACGCTGCTCTGGTGTATGGAAATCAGTGTCGTCCGCCTGCTCGTCATCGCCAGTCTGCTTGCCATTGCCACCCTGTTGATAGAATCAAAAATATAAATCATTAGTCCGTATATATATATATATATGTGAGTGTGTGTGTGTGTGTGTATGTGTGTGTGTGTGTGTGTATGTGTGTGTGTGAGAGAGAGAGAGAGAGAGAGAGAATTAACGAGCTAGCCTTAATTGAAAAAAACATAAACAATAAGAATACCTGAGTTGGCAGGGGCAGACGAAAAGCCTCCTCCAAGAGGGTAATCACCATCCGGAGCATCTCGCCGCTCCAAGCGTCGAATCGTACCATGTAATACCTACACTCTGCGAAGGCCCCTGCTATAATCTACTGAGCAACTGGTGAAGTCGAGAACTGGAAGGCAACTACTGACGTCGAAAGACCGGAACGGTATGGAACCTATCCGACACAGCCCCTTATCAGCCGCTAGAAGATATCGTCTTCCAAGCCAGCGCCCGTATGAGATGGTCCGACATGTGCTCTCGGACGCTGGCGCTGGCTGGAGCCTATAAAAAGATACAAACTCAATTACTAATAATAATTTATATAATGTGATAAATTTGAATAATTTGCGAGAAACATAAAAAGTATTACCTCCATGAAGTGTATATGTGTGTATCCTGGGCAGACCCAACACTCGATATCAGTCGGTACTGCTAGTAAGTGGATCCTTAGACGCGACCCATAGTCTCAGCTCTTCATCCCGATCTAATAAAATATCAGGAAGAGGGGTGACGAAATCTAATGGCTCAGAACCCCTCCTAATAGCCTCTAGCTCAGCTATACGCTCGTCCCGAAGCCTCTGAAATCGGTCCTATAATTTATTTTGTACGTATGTTAATTATATCATTTTATTTACGATTGAATATTACTAAAATCTAAATAGTAAGATGAGTTTTACCCGTATAGCTAAAGCTGTCTGAGACAAAGCACGCTCGGCCTTAGGCGTGTGGGCTCAATCCCAAAACTCTAAAATGGTAGGATCTCGGCCCAAGGTCCTCCTCAAGGCCTAATAAAACATTCATAAAACATGTATTAAGTATTTGTGGGAGAACTTGATAACTAAATAACTAAATACAATGCACTTACCATCTTCGCCTCCTCGAACGACTGAGAACCAGTGGTGTGTACTATCCGGAGCTGACTACGGTTCTTCTTCGCCTGCTCAGACTTTTTCTTGAATTCATTAGCCTCCCAGTGCGCACACATAGCCTCCCAGGCTAAATCAGAGACTATGTGGGGCTGATGAACTCTGATGGTGGTCCTGAGCTGGTCCTCAACTGCCCGGGCTACCCTTTGTCACATCTCATACAGCCAGCCGGAGTGATTCGCAGCGAAATGATGCTCAATCACATCGTCGCCAGCTGACTGAGAGATGCTCAGGTCAAATCTATAATAAACCTATAACAAAAGTTTTAAAATTAGGAACAATTGATTTCGTCATCCTAATACACCTATGTAGTAATTAATATAATATGCTTAACTTACGTGGAACTCCCGCAAGACGGTATACATAAAAGTGGCATCGTAACGCGCAAACTGGCTGAACCGCATGCACCCTCTCGAGAGATGCGTCAAACAAATCGCCTGTAGGGTGTGCTTAGCCACCGGGTCTAGTATACTACAGAAAAATATAATAATATGTGTTATGTGAATTGTGTTTTGGAATAACTGACAGAAATATTACCAATATATTAACACTTACTGTCTAGAATCGACATCCACCTGTACTGTAAGTGGCACTACCAACGGACGACCAAAGACACTGAGGTTCGTCCCTCGGTGTCATTAATGAGGTGCATCTTTAATAATTGTATTTAACTGAGTCAATAAACAATGTAACTAATGCAGCTTGAGATATATTTAAATCCTAGTTAGGATAACTTACTAGCGCCTGAAGAAGAGCCTCCATCGTGGCTACCGTGTCCAGTAACGGATCGCACACCACCTCGGTGACCTCCACCGCTATGTATAGCCATGAATATCCTACTGCAATAACCAAATTGGTAGATTATGAATATGTAAGGCTTAACAATATGTGGTATGTACTAATATGAATGCTCATTTTCAATTACGTACATCATCAAACCCATCAGAATCAACGTGTATATCATTCTCGGATTCGGTATCTTCCTCATCCTTAGTTTCAAGATCAGTTTCGTCATCATTATCATCCTCAACGACTACATAATCATTCATGTGTACGTTTGCCTCGACATCCTCATCGTCACGTACGTCAATGACATCAATACTCATCACATCTTCAGCATGGAACACTACGGCCAAAGGGTTGCTAACATCTTCTTGCAACGCCTCATCCATACCAAACATGTTATCAGCACTAAATGAATGTGTTTTAGTTATGACTACTATGACACCCCCAAATCTGGGTACTTCATTTCCACAAGATTTGGTGTTCACTTGATAAAAACATTCATTTCTAACTATCCAAATATAATAAAATTTAACAATAAACCTTCCCTTTAAAGGATTACATCAATAAGTTCAATAAAATCTCTCAGGTTATCTAACCTTTAAATGAAAACATCAAGTGCGAAAAATTAAATAATTACATCTCAACAATTAAAACAAAGTCTGATAATATAGAAATCACAGATTTACAAGTCTTCAACACTTGTTCATCTTTCCTTTTCCTTTACTAGTGGTAGGTTCATCGACCTTCTCAACTTTAGCTATAATAGTTATATAAGCAAGAGTGAGCAAACAAATGCTCACTTGAAGTGACAATGAATAATAATATCATAACGACTGCCAAACAAATAGGCTCAATATAATTGACTAATATTCTTTTTCAATGATAATCAGGAATAGAAATTGAAATATATATCTAAGGGTCACAAGACCACGAACTATGTCCAAAGTTATAAGTATTCTTTCAACTTAAACCTAAACAGTCATAAGACTTTAGGGACTTCTCGTACTTACGGGGATCAGCCCTTTGTACAATGTATTGTGCACAACCATCTAAATGCTTTGCGTAAATTATCCCCTATAATAGGGTTGTTCATCTCAGTATTTAGAATACAAGTCCGCACCAAAGTAAGTTTGGCTCAGATAAGTTTCAAGGTAATTTAAAGTTTAATGAACATCAACTAAGGATTAGTTGAATAAAAATATAATAAAAATATGCTATGTAATAAGTCATAAATGAATCAACATTGTATATTAAGGTCATGCTTTAGAAATGAACGCATAAGCATTGAATAACGCAACATACCTTGCTTGAACAATATTAAGCTAAGGCTAGAATTTGTTTTAGTAACAGAATTGAGTTATTGAGCATGCATAATAAATAGCAAGGTGAACGATAAAACTTGTTCAACATAAGTGTATCAAAATTTAGAAGCTTGCATACTAAGAAATAAGTAAAAAGTTGGAAGCCTTCTCAAAGTAAGAGTTAGGTTAAATAGCTTTGCATGAATATAATTAAATTGTATAAATAGGATTAGGAATTATTTGATCAACATAAAGGTAAATAGAACAAACTCAAATAGAGGTTAGAGTTCGAAACTTTCCTTGCGTGCAGGGTAAACCGTAATAACTCAATTCTCAATATCATATACACATGTCATCATGACATAATTAGTTACTACATGTACTTCGTACACAATTAAGTACCTATTTCATGTATGGTTTGGTTTTAATCATATAGTCAAGTCACACTATTAATGCAATAACATAACTCATTAATTGTTAATAATGTTCTCACACTTGGTACTATAACACCACAATCACATTTTAATAGTCATAACATACCCTTTATCAAAAATTGCAGAATTGTATAATTAAAATAAACTTTCTGGACAACACTTCTCGACCGTGCTGCGGTGCAAGGTTCCCCTTTGGGAATGGAATGGCGGCCACTGGTGACGCAAGCGCTAGCGCTACGGCGTGAGACACAACCCTGTAATAGGCGCTGCAGCGAGAGACCTGGAGCTGCATCGCGAGAACTTGCACTGCGGCACCGAATTACAGTTCTTGGCAACCAATTTTTGCGAAGAACACAAACAAAGCTAATTTTGCTTACAACTTACTTTCTAGAAACCAATTTAACACGTATAATTTACATAGACTTCACAAAAACATAACTTAAGGTCTCTAACATATTTTTACCCATATAAATAACATAAACATCAAATTAAAAACCTTTGAATTCCATGTTTTATGCAAAAACTCCATTTTTGACATCCTTAACAAAATTAACATTGAGGTCTCAATAATACACCAAATTAACTCAGTCAAATTGCATCATCTTTTTTTCTTACTGAATTAATATATTCAAGGCTTAATTTACAGATTAGTTTACAAATTAACCACCAAATTTAGTACTTTCACAAACCATATATATAAACATGCACTGTAATAATTTTCTTTCTTTTTAACATAATTAGCACACTAATTCTTGTCTAAATATGAATTCTAACAGCACAATTACACAAAAACACAATAACTCAGTTGTATTAACAACAATTCAAAAAAAAATTGAATTCACAAAGACCTGAAATTCATGACGTAGAACATATATATATATATATATATATATATATATATATATATATATATACATATACATAATATTAAAGTTATGGAAGTATACCTTCTTTTGCTTGAACAATCCTTGCGAAAACACAGAAATTGTTTTGGAATCACTGAACTTTTCTCTCAAACTCTCTCTATTGTCTCTTCTTCTTAATATTAGTATAAGCCAATTTCTTTTCACGTAAAACCAACTATGACTTAAGTGTAAGAATAAAAACTGATAGTCATTATACGCACACTTAAAATAACAGTTATAAAAGACTTAAACGTACATCAGTTATAAAATATATTTTATTTATTATTTTGATTTATTTTATTTATATTATTTATTATAATTCAAATTCAAAATTCAAAAGCCATAAGGCTATGTTTGGCAAAACACTTTTAAAAAAATAAAGACTTAATGTCTTTAAGTCTTGTTTGGGAAAATTGTGACACCCCCAAATCTCGGTACTTCATTACCTCAAGATTTGGTGTTCACGTAATCAAAACATTCATTTATAACTACCCAATCATAAATAAAATTGAATAATAAACACGCTTATACTGGGAATTACATAAAATAATATCTCCTAGGTTATCTAACCTTTACAAACAATCATTCATGCGGAAAATTTAAATAAACTTCATTACAATCTTTAAACCAAAGTCTGATAATAAAACTATCAAAACTATTACAAGTCTTCAGTACTTGTTCATCTTTCCCTTTCCTTTACTGGTGCTAGGTACATCACCCTTTCCATCTTTAGCTGTAAGGATTTTACAGGCAAGAGTGAGCAAACAAGACTCACTTGAAATAACAATGAATAACTTTTACATTCTCTGCCCATTCAGGGGCTCAATTGAACTGAACAATAGGTTCTATTAACATCTTAAACATTCATTGCCCATTCAGGGGCTCAATAGAACTAAATAATAAGTCCTATTAACATCTTAACATTCCTTGCCCATTCAGGGGCTCAATAGAACTGAACAATAGGTTCTATTAACATTTTAAACATTCACTGAGGGTCTAATGACCCACGAACCTTGTCCCTGATTATAAGTAATCTTTCAACTTAAACTTTTTACGGTATAATACGACCATAATGACTTTAAGGTACTTAGGGGATCAACCCTTCATACATGTATTGTATACAAACATTTCAGCGCAAAGTACAAAACTAAGCATAACCCCTATAAATAGGGTTGTTCATCTAAGTATTTTGAGTATAAGTCCGCCCAAAAGATAGTTTGGTTTGGATACACTTCAAGGCAATATGGAATTCAACGGAGGATTAGTTGAATAAAAGATAATAACACTATGTTATTGAATAATCCTGACTAAATAAACATTTCGTTCTGAGTTCATGCTTTAGGAATAATTCTAATAGCATAACAATTGAATAATCTATCATACCTTGCTTTGAACAATATTAAGCTAAGGTTATATCTTAAAATTTGTTATCAAGCATGCACAACAAATAATAACTTGAACAATAAACTGATTCAACAGAATAACGATACTTGCATGCTAATATAACAAGTTTAGAGTTAGGAAAAACTTGCATAATCATAATAACTATCTCAACGAAAGTGTGGAGATGGGAAGCTTGTATCATCATGAATAACTGGATACAATTAAGTTGCTTAATGGAAATACTTTACTCAATAAAGTATAGCATATGAAATTTGCATAACAAAGCTTTAGGATTAGAAAACTTATATAAACACAACTAACTCAACGAAAGTATGGAGTTAGAGAACTTGCCTTGCACGTAGATTAAACCGTTATAATCCAAATCACAATATCCTATATACATGTGTTAACATGACATGATTAGTCATAATCAACACTACATCACGTATGGTTTCAATGTCTAACCATGTAATCAAATCATATTCCTAAACGATAATAAATTCGTTAGGTATTAACACCATGTTCGTACAACACATTGCAATACTATAATAACATAATTTATTTGGTCTTATAGTATTATTATCAAAATTCGCCCTAACTCATATGTATAACTTATATAAATTCGCCCTAACTCATATGTATAACTTATATAAATTACACATACACGTTAACAATCATATATATACCAATTACCAACAATTGAACAACAAATTTAAAAGACTTAAATCACTAAAATAATATTTGGTTAAAACTCAAAACTCCATTGTTGACAAATAAAAAATACGTTGAACCTAATTTCCATCGTTATCAACCAAATTTGATTCTTTTGAAATACAATCATACCAACAATATCAGAAACTTAAATCCTTGAAAATACTGTTTTTCTTTAAAACCAAACTTTTAAAACTCCATTGTTGATATCTTGATATAAAAAAATACAGTGGGCGTAAATCCAGAATTATAACCAACTTAATACTTTTGAAATACTATCATACAAACATATATTCCAATTTACGTATACAAAGTTAAATTCGCGTATTAGTTCACAATTTGTATAATCACATACCAATTTTGTTATTTTGCAAACATACGTTCATACATGTTTTTCACTGTAAAAACCAAGTTCCTCTTTCTTTAACACGTAATTAGAATAAAATCTTATATACATGTTAAACATACAATCACCTATCAATATATGCTAGTATAACAATTACCAAAACATAGTTTACAAGAATTTTGTAAAAACTTATACACAGTGAAGTAGAAGAACACAGACTATCAAATTCACCATAAATATATGGCGTAAAAACATATATGGTTACATAAACATAATTTAAGGTTATAAACACCTACCTTTTTGTTGATAAGAATACTTGTTAAACCCTTAGAAAAGCTTGAAGAACTCTGTATGTTTCTATCTTAACTCTCTGAGAACTCTCTCCTTTCTTTCTTTTTAGCAGACAACTCTAAGGTAAGCCAAATGGCAATATACATATACTAAAAAAACCAACGCTCGCCTTTTTAATTCAATAAAAACTAACGCTCAACTAATGATCATATTAATTTAGCAGTTACCCAAAATAATATATATTATATATATTTTATTTATTTAATTAATAATTTAAATTCAAAAGAAATCCAAAAGCCATAAGGCTTTGTTTGGCAAACCATTTATAAAATAAAGGATTAATATACTTGCACCTTGTTTGGCAAAACTAAATTAAAATGACTTTAATTTATTTTAATAACTTTTTATAACATAGCTATTTGTCATACTTTATTTAATAACAATTTATTAAATAATTCACTTAATCACATAACTCAATCCACATAACACATTAATTATTTAACAAATAAATAATTAACTAAATCAACTCCATCAAATTGAACAATTATCTATTCAATAATAAACACATCCAATAAATATTTATAACTTACACTTAAAAATCTGGAATGTTACATCATTCCCCTCTTAAAAGGATTATGTCCTCAGAATCACAACTTAAACAACGCATTCGTTACATTCTTCCCTACTTACAAAGATTTTGTCCCCAGAATTGAAGACACAGATTAAACAAATAACTCAGGATACTCTTTTATTATTTTCTCTTCGAGTTCCCACGTTGCTTCTTCAGCATTGTGGTTTCTCCATATCACCTTCATAGAAGGTATCACTTTATTCCTGAGCACTTGTTCTTTCCTGTCGACTATCTGGATAGGAACCTCTTCATAAGTCAAATCTTTCTCGGCGCAATGGTTCGTACTTTCGATCACGTGATTGTAATCGGGTTTATATGGTCGTAATATCAGAAATATGAAAAACATTGTGAATGTTTTCCAACTCGGAGGTAGAGCTACCGTAAGCTACCTCTCGAACTTTTTACAGCACTTCAAAGGGTCCAATAAACCTCGGTCTTAGCTTTCCCTTCTTACCGAAATGAGTTTTCCCCTTCCAAGGAGAAACTTTTAGGAATACATAGCTTCATACTTCAAATGCACGATCTTGCCTGTGTTGATTAGCATACTTCTTCTGTCGGTCTTGAGCTGCTACCAATCTTGTCCTGATGAGTTTGATAACCTCACCAGTTTGTTGCACCAGTTCTGGTCCTAGCAGTTGACGTTCACCAACTTCATCCCAAAGATGGTGGAGTTCGCACTTTTCACAAGTATAACGCTTTGTGGCGGCATCTGCGATGCTCGCGTGATAACTATTATTGTAGGCGAATTCCACCAATGGTAATTACTCTTCCCGACTTCCTTTGAAATCCATGACGATGCTCTCGGCAAAGATATCTTCCAATGTCTCGGATTGTTCGTTCGCTTTGACCATCTGTTTGTGGATGATAAAGCCGTACTCATTCATGAATCGAGTTCCCATGCACTCTTGTAGTCTCTTCCGGAAGTTTGGCGTAAATCGCGGGTCTCTATCGGATACAATTGTGCGGCACTCCATGTCTCGAAACAATCTCCTTAATGTATAATCTTGCTAACTGATCAAGATTGAACCTAATCTTTATTGGTAAAAAATACGTTGATTTTGTCAGTCTGTCCAATATTACCCAAATCGCATCGCATCCTCTCTGAGTAGTTGGAAGACCCACCACAAAATCCATCGTGATGTGTTCCCACTTCCATTCCGGTATTTCCAACGGTTGAAGTTATCCGCTGGGTCTTTGATGTTCAGCTTTTACTCTTTGACATGTCAAACATTTCGCCACGCATTCTGCAACGTCTCTTTTCATATTCGGCCACCAAAAATGTCGGCGTAAATCTTGATACATCTTTGTGCTTCCTGGATGAATCGAATATCTTGAGCTATGAGCTTCGGT
Organism: Panax ginseng; assembly: GCA_020205605.1. Taxonomy (NCBI): domain Eukaryota; kingdom Viridiplantae; phylum Streptophyta; class Magnoliopsida; order Apiales; family Araliaceae; genus Panax; species Panax ginseng. The sequence continues at coordinate 43,684,777 of CM035146.1, forward strand.
CAAGATTTCGTTTTTCAGTTCTGGTGTTGCTGGAACCCAGATTTTTCCTTCGTACCGTAGTAATCCTTCGGTATCAACCTTGTATTTCGTATCGCTACTATCAACCACATTCTCTTTTATCTTTCCACATTCTTCATCTTATAACTGAGCGTTCTTCACCTTGTCTAGTAAAGTTGGACCGGCTTCTAACTGAAATAATCGTTCACTTGAATCTTATGGAAATTTGATTTCCAGTTCTAAATTTGTCATTGATGAAATGAACTCCTCCTGAGTTGTCATCAGCATCAATTTCTCCCGACCTTTCCTGCTCAACGCATCTGCAACCACATTTGCTTTGCCCGGATGATAAAAGATCTCACAATCGTAATCCTTTATCAATTCCATCCATCTTCTCTGTCTCATGTTCAGGTCCTTTTGAGTGAAAATATACTTCAGACTCTTATGGTCTGTATATATCTCACATTTCTCTCCATAGAGATAGTGTCTCCATATCTTGAGAGCAAATACTACTGTTACCAATTCCAAATCATGAGTCGGATAACCCTTTTCATAATCCTTCAGTTGTCTCGATGCTTAGGCAATGACTTTGCCATTTTGCATCAGAACACAACCCAATCCTTTGTGTGAGGCATCACTATACACCACAAAATTTCCTGTACTATCTGGTAGTGTTAACACAGGTGCAACACTTATCTTCTTCTTCAAATCTTGGAAACTCTCTTCACATTTCTCCGTCCAAACGAATTTCACAGCTTTCCATGTCAAATTTGTTAATGGAGTGGCTATCTTGGAAAAATCTTGTATGAATCTTCTATAATAACCGGCTAGGCCCAAGAAACTCCTCACCTCCGAAGGTGTCCTTGGTTGTTCCCAATTGATTACAGCTTCCACTTTCGATGGATCCACTGAAATCCCATCTTTGTCAATAACATGACCCAAAAATTGTACACGATCAAGCCAAAATTCACACTTAGAGAATTTCGCGTACAACATTTCCTTTCTTAGTGTCTCCAATGTCAAACGTAAATATTCCACGTGTTCTTCTTGAGTTTTGGAATACACCAGAATGTCGTCTATAAACACCACTATGAACTTGTCTAAGAATGGTTTAAATACCCTGTTCATCAAATCCATGAACGCGGCAGGGGTATTTGTTAAACCAAAAGACATCACCAAAAACTCGTAATGTCCGTACTTAGTTCTGAATGCCGTTCTAGGTATATCCTCCTTTCTTACCTTCAATTGGTGATACCCACTTCTCAAATCTATTTTCGAGAAATATTTAGCACCCTTCAATTGATCAAACAAGTCATCTTTTTTAGGAACCGGATACCTATTCTTAATAGTGACTTTGTTTAACTCTCTATAATCACTGCAAAGACGCATTGATCCATCCTTCTTCTTCATGAATAAAACTAGGGCTCCCCACGGTGATACGCTTGGTTGAATATACTTCTTGTCTAGCAGCTCTTACAGTTGTACCATTAGTTCTTTCATTTCTATCGGAGCCATTCTATACGGGGCCTTCGATATCGGTGCAGTTCTTGGCGCTAAGTCGATTACGAACTTAATCTCTCTATCAGGCGGAAGTCCTGGAAAATCATCCGAAAATACATCCACAAATTCCCTAACCACTGGTATCTCCTCCAATTTCACACCCTTCTTCTGAGTATCAACTATGTAAGCTAAATAACCCACACAGCCTTGACTCAACAACTTCTTGGCTTGCATTATTGTCAGACATTTCATTTGTCTAGACGACTTGCTACCATAACAAACTACCTTTAACGGAGTCATAAGGTTTACACACTTCTTGTGACAATCAATTACTGCTCCATATTTGAACAGCCAATCCATTCCCAAAATTACATCAAATTCCCCGAGTCTAATCGGAATTAAATCTACCATCATTATATTCCCTTTTATGTTCACCCTACAGCTCTTGTATACGAACCTAACAGGAATCACTTCCCTATTCGTAATTTCTATGTTCAGAGGGAAATTCAGTTCTTCTCTAGGCAATTCTAACCTCTTAGCAAATTCATCAGATATAAACGAGCATGTAGCACCCGAATCAAATAATACATAAGCATTAATATCGTTGATTGGGATAATACCTAACACCACATCTTTTGATTGCACAGCATCTTGCACAGTCATGTTGAAAGTTCTGGCTATGCGTTTGTTTGATGTTGTAGGTCCAGCAATGGCCCATGTTCCTCCACTGCTACCTCCCTTGCTTCTTATTGTTTCTCCGACCTTCTTCTGAGGGCATTCACGAGCAAAATGATCCTTGGATCCGCACGTAAAACAGACATTCTTCTTGGGTTGGGTGCAATTTGAGGCGATCTGACCCTCCTGGCCATAGTTGAAACATGCACGTTTCCCATCAAGCACACACCCTTATGAAACCTCCTGTATGTAGCACATGCTTCAAACTTCCTAAACTGCTGGTTACCCTGCTGGTTTCCAGTACCCCTGTTTCTGTTCCATTTCCTCTTCAAGTTTTTATTGTTGTTGTTGTTGCCATTTCCATTTCCTCCGCTACCACTCTTCACTTCCACCTCATTCTTCTTCTTCTTCTTCTTCTTCTGCTCTTGATTGAATTTTGTCACTGCCTCGCCTCCACCTTCAGCGAGTATAGCCTTCTCCATCACTGCTGCAAACGTCTTCAACTGGAATAGGGAAACCCTACTGTACAGCCAGGGCTTCAGTCCCTGTTCGAACCTCTTTGCCTTACGCTAGTCTGTGCTGACCTAATATGGCGCAAACCTCGTTAATTCATTGAACTTCACGGCATACTCAGACACCGTCATCGCTCCCTGCTTCAGTTCTAAAAACTGAACCTCTAACTGACTCTTCAAACTCTCTGGGAAGTAGGTCTCGAAGAATAACTCCTTAAACCTATCCCAAGTCATCACTCCTGGTCCTTCCCGGGTTTTATTGGCTTGCCACCAATAACTAGCTTCTGCTTTCAACATAAATGTTGCAAAGGCAGTCTTCTGTTCATCCACTACCCTAGCGACTTCAAATACTTTCTCTATTTCCATAATCCATGTCTGTACCTCGACTGGATTTGTTGACCCACGGAATTCAGGTGGTCCAACCACCTTAAACTCCTTAAACATTGTGCCTTGGTTTTGAGGTTGATTCTACAACGCTCCTGTTAATAATGTCACTAGTTGTTGGACAGAATTATCCTCAACATTGTTATTGTTAGTTCTTGCATTGGTTCTCTGACGGGGTGGTTCACGTCTGGGAGGCATTTTCTGTAAAAAAAAACATCTAATAGGCTATTTCCCCACTTCTTTAAGTATTTTCTAATTAACTTGCCTTCATAAAAGAAATAACCACATAACACTTTTGAATAAAATAATAACTTTTATTTATTCATCATCTCTTCGAAAACATAAAAACAATAGCATCACTGCTATTTACATTCCTTTCCTGAACTACAAAAGTTACCGGACAACATCATCATTCTCATATCCCATGGTTACTTAACACTAGGGATTTAAACATTATTTAACACTTATTACGTGCATAATAGGTACACTTCCTATGATGATCTATTAAGATACTCCGTAGCCTTTTGACGCTCTTCTTCCATAACTCGAAACATGGTTCGGCGGTCTAACACGTATAATGGCAGAGTTTCAAACTGAATTGGATAACCCATGACCCGATCTTGAGCTTGATTGATCACGATATTGAATACTTTATCCATCTCTTCCATCTTCATCCTCTTTGCTTGTGCATCCCTTACTGCTCTTCCAGTTCGTTGATAAGCTTCCTCGTATGCGTCTTCAGCTCTCGCCCTTTTGGTAGCTTCTTCATTCAAATTTTGTTCTTGGTTCCACGACCATCTCGATCGATTGTTCCTTCTCTCCTTGATGCGCATCGACTTCTCTTGACATTAGTTAGACATTCATCTCGATCCACGGATGTCGTCGTCCTTCTCATGTCATTGCGATGCATTGTTCAACTACTATCTCCTGCAACTCCTCAACTGTATCCTGATGTTCCACATTACGGTCGTAGACTTCATCATACATACGAGCAGCCATCGAGGTTAGTGGAGTCTCTTGCTCCTCGTCCTCGTTATCCTCATCCTCCTATGGCAACTCCACGGGATCCTCCTCATCCGTCTCCACATCATCATCCTCATATTCAACCACTGTGACCAACGGGGCTGACTCCCGTGGCAGTAGTTGTTCCCAAACAACCTGAATGTCGCGAGGCTCCTCCTCTATAGGCATTTGAGGTCCCTCCTCCCTAGCCTGACTGGATTCACTGACATTAGTCATCCTGACAACAAAATTTTAAAGTTTTAGTTATTAATCATTCTAGTCGACACTCACGAGCACATAAGTTGTAAACACATAAGCATATAAGTGTTTTATTACTTCTTCCTTAAAACTCGATAAGAGTTATCTCAACTATCTTCTCAAAGGTTACTTCCTAAGGCTTTTCCCCCAACCTAAGGTTCATAACCTAAAGCTTTGATACCAACTTGTGACACCCACAAATCTCGGTACTTCATTACCTCAAGATTTGGTGTTCACGTAATCAAAACATTCATTTATAACTACCCAATCATAAATAAAATTGAATAATAAAACCCGCCTGCATGTGAATTACATAAAATAATATCTCCCAGGTTATCTAACCTTTACAAACAATCATTCATGCGAAAAATTTAAATAAACTTCATTACAATCTTTAAACCAAAGTCTGATAATAAAACTATCAAAACTATTACAAGTCTTCAGTACTTGTTCATCTTTCCCTTTCCTTTACTGGTGCTAGGTACGTCACCCTTTCCATCTTTAGCTGTAAGGATTTTACAGGCAAGAGTGAGCAAACAAGGCTCATTTGAAATAACAATGAATAACTTTTACATTCTCTGCCCATTCAGGGGCTCAATAGAACTGAACAATAGGTTCTATTAACATCTTAAACATTCCTTGCCCATTCAGGGGCTCAATAGAACTAAATAATAAGTCCTATTAACATCTTAACATTCCTTGCCCATTCAGGGGCTCAATAGAACTGAACAATAGGTTCTATTAACATTTTAAACATTCACTGAGGGTCTAATGACCACGAACCTTGTCCACAGTTATAAGTAATCTTTCAACTTAAACTTTTACGGTCATACGACCATAATGACTTTAAGGTACTTAGGGGGATCAACCCTTCGTACATGTATTGTATACAAACATTTCAAATAGTAAAGTACAAAACTAAGCGTAACCCCTATAAATAGGGTTGTCCATCTCAGTATTTTGAGTACAAGTCCGCCCCAAAGATAGTTTGGTTTGGATACACTTCAAGGAAATTTGGAATTCAATGGACATCAACTAAGGATTAGTTGAATAAAAGATAATAACACTATGTTATTGAATAATCCTAACTGAATAAACATTTCGTTTTGAGTTCATGCTTTAGGAATAATTCTAATAGCATAACAATTGAATAATCTATCATACCTTGCTTTGAACAATATTAAGCTAAGGTTATATCTTAAAATTTGTTATCAAGCATGCACAACAAATAATAACTTGAACAATAAACTGATTCAACAGAATAACGATACTTGCATGCTAATATAGCAAGTTTAGAGTTAGGAAAAACTTGCATAATCATAATAACTATCTCAACGAAAGTGTGGAGATGGGAAGCTTGTATCATCATGAATAACTGGATACAATTAAGTTGCTTAATGGAAATACTTTACTCAATAAAGTATAGCATATGAAATTTGCATAACGAAGCTTTAGGATTAGAAAACTTGTATAAACACAACTAACTCAACGAGAGTATGGAGTTAGAGAACTTGCCTTGCACGTAGATTAAACCATTATAATCCAAATCACAATATCCTATATACATGTGTTAACATGACATGATTAGTCATAATCAACACTACATCATGTATGGTTTCAATGTCTAACCATGTAATCAAATCATATTCCTAAACGATAATAAATTCGTTAGGTATTAACACCATGTTCTTTCAACACATTACAATACTATAATAACATAATTTATTTGGTCTTATAGTATTATTATCAAAATTTCAGACTTCTATGCAAGACATAAGTCATTTCAGAACATTGTGCTAAGTGGCGCCACCTGGCCACAGTTTATCTTATCGGTTCCAGCCATGGCTTACGAGGTGGCGCTTCCGCCATGAGAAATATCTGAGGGATTCTAAGATCATGGGCTGAAGTCTCAAGCGCCCATCACGATTTGAGATCAAGGCGCACAAGAAAGTCTGGTGGTGCGACTTTTGGCGCTAAGGCGCGAAACTTGACGCTGGAGCGTGAATTTTGACGCTGGGGCGCCGAAACTCACAGAACCAAAATAGAAGAACAGAGCCAAAGCTACTGTCTTAAATTTGTAACAACAATTCGCCCTAACTCATATGTATAACTTATATAAATTACACATACACGTTAACAATCATATCTATACCAATTACCAACAATTGAACAACAAATTTAAAAGACTTAAATCACTAAAATAATATTTGGTTAAAACTCAAAACTCCATTGTTGACAAATAAAAATATAGTGAACCGAATTTCCATCGTTATCAACCAAATTTGATTCTTTTGAAATACAATCATACCAACAATATCGTAAACTTAAATCCTTGAAAACACTGTTTTCCTTTAAAACCAAACTTTTAAAACTCCATTGTTGATATCTTGATAAAAAAAAATACCGATGAGCTTTTAATTATAACCAACTTAATACTTTTGAAATACTATCATACAAACATATATTCCAATTTACATATACAAAGTTAAATTCGGCGCATTAGTTCAGTTACAATTTGTATAATCACATACCAATTTTGTTATTTTGCAAACATACGCTCATACATGTTTTTCTTTCAGAAACCAAGTTCCTCTTTCTTTAACACGTAATTAGAATAAAATCTTATATACATGTTAAACATACAATCACCTATCAATATATGCTAGTATAACAATTAACAAAACATAGTTTACAAGAATTTTGTAAAAACTTATACACAGTGAAGTAGAAGAACACAGACTATCAAATTCACCGTAAATATATGGCGTAAAAGCATATATGGTTACATAAACATAATTTAAGGTTATAAACACCTACCTTTTTGTTGATAAGAATACTTGTTAAACCCTTAGAAAAGCTTGAAAAACTCTGTATTTTTCTATCTTAACTCTCTGAGAACTTTCTCCTTTCTTTCTTTTTAGCAGACAACTCTAAGGTAAGCCAAATGGAAATATACGTATACTAAAAAAACCAACGCTCGCCTTTTTAATTCAATAAAAACTGACGCTCAACTAATGATCGTATTAATTTAGCAGTTACCCAAAATAATATATATTATATATTTTATTTATTTAATTAATAATTTAAATTCAAAATAAATCCAAAAGCCATAAGGCTTTGTTTGACAAACCATTTATAAAATAAAGGATTAATATACTTACACCTTGTTTGGCAAAACTAAATTAAAATGACTTTAATTTATTTTAATAACTTTTTATAACATAGCTATTTGTCATACTTTATTTAATAACAATTTATTAAATAATTCACTTAATCACATAACTCAATCCACATAACACATTAATTATTTAACAAATAAATAATTAACTAAATCAAATCCATCAAATTGAACAATTATCTATTCAATAATAAACACATCCAATAAATATTTATATAAATCAATAAATATTTATAACTTACACTTAAAAATATGGAATGTTACATAAATCCATTTAAAAATACTTTAATTTATTTTAATAAATCCTTTATACTATAGTTTATAGTCCCATATTATTTCTTTGGATTTACGTATCCAATAAACATACTAAATAAATTTTCCACTTAATCCAATTATAACAAAATTAGAATCTTATTATAATTTTATTTAATAAATTAACATACCATTTTAAATTATTAAATTAAAACAAAGAATGTAGCATTTCATGTTATCTCTAACGACTCTCTAAGTATTAAATTAAATTAGAGTATTATCTAATAAATTTAATTCGCAATTATCTACAAATAACAACTACATCAATAAAATATTTATTTAACTTAATAAATATTTTAAATTACAAATAAAATCTTGGATTGTCATATCATTCACTCCTTACAAGGATTATGTCCCCAAAATCACAACTCAAACAATTCATTCGCCACATTTTTCCCTCCTTACAAAGATTTTGTCCCCGGAATCGAAGACACAGATTAAACAAATAACTCAGGGTGGTTCTTCATCATTTCATCTTCGAATTCCCACGTAGCCTCTTCGACATTGTGGTTTCTCCATATCACCTTCACAGAAGGTATCACCTTATTCCTGAGCACTTGTTCTTTCCTGTCGACTATCTGGATAATAACCTCTTTATAAGACAAATCTTTACTGAACTGCAACGGTTCATACTTGATCACATGTTTGTAATCCGGTTTATACGGTCACAACACCGATACATGAAAAACGTTGTGAACATGTTCTAATTCTGGAGGTAAAGCTACCTCGTAAGCTACGTCTTCCACTCTTCGTAGTATCTCGAAGAATCTAATAAACTTTGGGCTTAGCTTTCTTTTCTTGCCAAAACGAATCTTCCCTTTCCAAGGAGAAACTTTCAGGAAAATGAAATTTCCTAAGTCAAATTCGCAATCTTGCCTGTGTTGATCAAAGATACTTCTTTCGGCTCATCTTGGCATACTACCATTTTCTTGCTCGATGAGTTAGATAATTTCGCGATGCATTGTGCAGATCAAAGATCGATCCTAACAGTTGACGTTCACCAACTTCATCCCAGCAAAGTGGAGTTCTGCACTTTTTATCTTACAATGCTTCGTAAGGCGGCATGTCGATGCTTCGTGGTAACTGTTGTTGTAGGCGAATTCTGCCAATGGTAAATTTTCATCCCAGTTTCCTTTGAAATCCATGATGCATGCTTTGAGAATATCTTCAAACATTTGGATTATTCGTTTGCTTTGGCCATCTGTTTGCGGATGGTACGCCGTACTCATTCTCAACTGTGTTCCCATGCATTCTTGTAATCTCTTCCAGAAGTTTGACGTGAATTGCGGATCTCTATCTGAAAAAATTAACACTGGAACCCCATGTCTCGAAATGATCTCCTTAACGTACAACTTTGCCAACTGATCCAGATTGAATCTAATCTTTATTGGCAAAAAGTGTGCTGATTTCGTCAGCCTATCCACTATCACCCAAATCGCATCATATCCTCTCTGAGTAGTTGGAAGACCTACCACAAAATCTATTGTGATATGTTCCCACTTCCATTTCGGTATTTCCAACGGTTGTAGTAAACCGCTTGGTCTCTGATGCTCGACTTTGACTCTTTGACATGTCAAGCATTTTGCGACACATTCTACAACATCCTTTTTCATGTTTTGCAACCAAAAATGCCGTTGTAAATCTTGATACATCTTCGTGCTTCCCAGATGAATCGAGTATCTTGTGTTATGAGCTTCGGTCAAGATTTTGTATTTAATATCTGGTACTGCTGGAACCCAAATTCTTTCGTCGAATCTTAGTAGTCCTTCAGTATTGATCTTATATTTCACTTCACTACCCTTAACCACTTTTTGTTTGATTTTCCTATATTCTTCATCTTGTAGTTGAGCATTCTTTACCTTGTCCACCAACGTTGGACTAGCTTCCATCTGGAATAGTCGTTCATCAGATTCGTTTGGAACTTTTATTTCCAATTCTAGCCTTGTCATTGCTGAAACAAGTTCCTCCTGGGTGGTTAACAACATCAATTTTTCCCGACCTTTCCTGCTCAAAGCATCTGCAATAACATTTGCCTTGCCTGGATGATAAAAGATCTCAAAATAATAATCTTTTATTAATTCCATCCATCTCCTTTGACGCATGTTCAGGTCCTTTTGTGTGAAAATATACTTCAAACTCTTATGGTCTGTATATATCTCACATTTTTCTCCATAGATATAGTGTCTCCATATCTTCAGAGAAAATACCATCGCAACCAACTCTAAATCATGAGTCGGTTATCCTTTATCGTAGTCTTTCAATTACGTTGATGCATATGCAATGACTTTGTCGTTCTGCATAAGGACACAACCTAATCCTTTATGTGATGCATCACTATACACCACAAAGTTTCCTGTATTATCTGGTAATAACAACACAAGTGCCACACTTAACTTCTTTTTCAAGTCTTGAAAGCTCTCTTCACACTTCTCCGTCCAAACAAATTTTACAGCTTTCATTGTCAAATTTGTTAACGGAGTGGCAATCTTGGAAAAGTCCTAAATAAACCGTTTATAATAGCTGGCCAGTCCCAAGAAACTCCTCACCTCCGATGGTGTCCTTGGTTGTTCCCAATTGATTACGGCTTCAACTTTTGATGGATCCACTGAAATCCCATCTTTGTCAATCACATGTCCAAGAAATTGTACACGTTCTTGCCAAAATTCACATTTAGAGAATTTCGCGTACAACTTTTCCTTTTTTAACATCTCCAACGTCAAACATAAATGTTCCACGTGTTCTTCTTGAGATTTGGAGTACACAAGAATATCATCGATAAATACCACCACAAACTTGTCTAAAAATGGTTTACACACCCTGTTCATCAAATCCATGAATGCAGCAGGGGCATTGGTCAAACCAAAAGACATCACTAGAAACTTGTAATGTCCATACCAAGTTCTTATTGCCGTTCTACGTACATCCTCCTTCCTTACCTTTAATTGATGATACCCACTTCTCAAATCTCAAATCTATTTCTGAGAAGTATCTAGCACCCTTCAATTGATCAAACAAGTCATCTATTTTTGGCAACGGATATTTATTCTTAATAATGACTTTGTTTAATTCCCTATAATCAATGCAAAGACGCATTGACCCATCCTTCTTCTTCACGAATAACACAGGTGCTCCCTACGGTAATACACTCAGCTGGATGTATTTCTTTTCCAATAGTTCTTGCAAATGTACCATCAGTTCCTTCATCTCTACCGGAGCCATCCTGTACGGGGCCTTCAATATCGAAGTAGTTCTTAGTGCCAAATCAATAACGAACTCGATCTCTCTGTCAGGCGAAAGTCTTGACAAATCCTCCGGAAACACATCTACAAATTCCCTAACCACTGGTATTTCTTCTAGTTTCACCCCCTTCCTCTGAGTATCGACTATGTAAGCTAAATATCCTACACAGCCTTGACTCAACAATTTCTTGGCCTGCATAATCGTCAGACATCTTTCTTGTCTAGGTGACTTGCTACCATAGAAGACTACCTTTGACGGAGTCATAAGGTTTACGCATTTCTTTTGGTAATCAACTATCGCTCCATATTTGAATAGTCAATCCATTCCCAATATAACATCAAACTCTCCAAGTTTAATCGGGATTAAATCTACTATCATGACACTCCCCTTAATATTCACCCTATAATTCTTGTATACGAACCTAACAGGAATCACCTCCCTATTCGCAATTTCTATGTTTAAAGGGAAATTCAATTCTTCACTAGGCAATCCTAACCTCTTAGCAAATTCATCAGATATAAACGAGCAAGTAGCTCCCGAATTAAATAATACATAAGCATCTATATCATTGATTGGGATAATACCTGACACAACATCTTTTAATTGTATATCATCCTGCACATTCATATTGAAGGTTCTGGTTGTGGGTCTGTTTGATGACGTTGGTCCAGCAATGGTCAATGTACCTCCACTGCTACCTCCATTGCTTCCCGTTGTCTCTCCAGCTTTCTTCTTAGGGCACTCACGAGAAAAATGATCCTTTGACCCGCATATGCAGCAAACATTCCTCTTCAGTTGATGGCAATTTGGGGCAATGTGACCCTCCTGGACACAGTTGAAGTATACTCGCTTACCCCTTAAGCACATGCCAGTATGATTCTTTTCTCATGTAGTACATGCTTCAAACTACTTTTTCTGCTGGTTATCTTGTTAGTTTCTAGCACTAACACTTGCATTACACTTTCTCTTCAAGTTACTACTACCATTTCCACCACTACTACCACCATTCTTACCTTCACCCTCATTCTTCTTCTTTCTTTGTTCTTGATTGTACTTTATCACAGCCTCGCCTACACCCACAGTGAGAATTGCCTTCTCAAGCATCGCTGCAAACGTCTTTAACTGGAACAGGGAGACTCTGCTATACAACCAGGGCTTCAGTCCATGTTCAAACCTCCTTGCCTTGCGCTCATCCGTGTTCACTTGATAGGGCGCAAACCTCGCCAACTCATTTAACCTTCACGCATACTCCAACACATTGTTAATCGCCTCGCTTTTTTCTCTAAGCTGCACTTCCATCTGATTCTTTGAAATCTCTAGGAAATATATCTCAAAGAATATTTCCTTGAACCTTTCCCAAGTCATCAGTCCCTAACCTCCTCTAGTTTTATTGGCTTGCCACCAATAACTGGCCTCTGCTTTCAACATGAATGTTGCAAAAGCCGTCTTCTGGTTCTCACCAACCCTAGCAACATCAAATACCTTCTCTATTTCCATGATCCAGGTCTGTGCATCAACCGGATTCATGGTTCCATGGAATTCTGGTGGTCCAACCTCCTTGAAATCTTTAAAAGTTATAGCTTGATTCTGCGGTTGATTATACAGTGCTCCTGTCAGAAGTGTCACCAACTGCTAAACTAGGTTAGTTTCAACGTTGTTATTATTGGTAGATCCCTCAGGGGTTTGTTATCGTGGTTGATGTCTTCTTGGAGGCATTTTTTGATTAAAATACACTTATTAGATTATTACTCAATTTCTTTTTTTAAGTATTTTCTACTTAACTTGCACATCATAAAAGATCATCACATAACATATAACATCTTAAATAAAAATTAACATTTTATTCATTTATCATCTTTAGAAAACATAAGAACAATAGCATCACTACTATTTACATTATTTTCCTGAATTACTAAAGTTTTAGGATAACATCATCATCATATCTCATTGGTTACATAACACTTGGGATTTACATCTTATTTATCATATCATTAATCACATATCAAGTACATTCCCTACGATGACCTACTAAAATGTTGTGTAGCCTTACGACGCTCTTCTTCCATAATACGGAACATTGTTCTGTGATCTAACATGTACGGTGGCAGTGTCTCGAACTGAATCGGATAATACATAACTTGATCTTGAGCTCGATTAATCACGGTGTTGAATACGCCATTCATCTCCTCCATCTTGATCTTATTTTCTTGTGCCTCCCCCTCTGCTACTCCTGCACACTGAGAAGCTTTCTCATACGCGTCTTCGACTGTTGCTCTCTTGCTGGATTGTTCTTTTAATTTGTTCTTCAGCTTTGCTATCTCCTCTGTCATTTTCTCGTTCTCTCCTTCAGTGTGAATCAGCTTCCATTCGATATTACTCAGACGTCCATCTAGATCTTAGATCTCTTCATCCTTCTGTGCCATCGAGGTATGCTATTCAACTACTATCTCTTCCAACTCCTCGACTCTATCCTGAAGTTCCACATTGCGGTCGTATACTTCGTCGTACATACGGGCTGCAATCGAGTTTGGTGGAAACTCGTCTTCCTCGTCATCCCCATCCGACTGTGGCAGCTCAACGGGGTCCTCCTTATCCGTCTCTACCTTATCATCCTTATTAGGTAAACCCTCATGCTCAACCACTGTAACCAACGGAGATGACTCCCATTGCAGTAGTTGTTCCCAAACCACCTGAATGTCACGAGGCTCCTCCTCTCTAGGCATCTGGGGTCCTTCCTCCCTAGCCTGACTGGATTCTCTTACCTTAGCCATCCTGACAAAAAATAATTTAAATTTTAATTACTAATCATCACTACTCGACACTCACGAGCACATTGGTTGAAACCACATAAGCACATAAGTGTTTTATTATTTCTTTCTTAAAACTCGATAATAGTTTATCACCACTATCTTTTCAAAGGTTACTCCCTAAGGCTTTTCCCACACCTATACACATGTCATCATGACATAATTAGTTACTACATGTACTTCGTACACAATTAAGTATTTATTTCATTTATGGCTTGGTTTTAATCATATAGTCAAGTCACACTATTAATGCAATAACATAACTCATTAATTGTTAATAATGTTCTCACACTTGGTACTATAACACCACAATCACATTTTAATAGTCATAACATACCCTTTATCAAAAATACAGAATTGTATAATTAAAATAAACTTTCTGGCCAACACTGTTGACCGGCGCTGCGGCGCCCCAGTTTGCTATGGGAATGGCGCTGCGACGCGAGACACAAGCCTGTAATAGGCGCGAGATCTAGAGCTACATCGCGAGAACTGGCGCTGCGGCGTCGAATTACAGTTCCTGTCAACCAATTTTTGCGAAGAACACAAACAAAGCTAATTTGGCTTACAACTTACTTTCTAGCAACCAATTTAACACGTATAATTTAAATAGACTTCACAAAAACATTACTTAAGGTATTTAACATATTTTTACCCATATAAATAACATAAACATCAAATTTAAAACCTTTGAATTCCATATTTTATGAAAAAAACTTCATTTTTGACATCCTTAACAAAATTAACAATGAGGTCTCAATAATACACCAAATTAACTCATTCAAATTGCATCCTCTTTGTTTCTTATTGAATTAATATATTCAAGGCTTAATTTACAGATTAGTTTACAAATTAACTACCAAATTTGGTTTTTTCACAAGCCATATATATAAACATGCACTTTAAATAATTTTCTTTCTTTTTAACGTAATTAGCACACTAATTCTTGTCTAAATGTGAATTCTAACATCACAATTACACAAAAACACAATAAGTCAGTTGTATTAACAACAATTCAAAAAAAATTGAATTCAGAGGGACTTGAAATTCATGACGTAGAACACACACACACACACACACACACACACATATATATATATATATATATATATATATATATATAATATTAAGGTTATGGAATTATATCTTCTTTTGCTTGAACAATCCTTGTGAAAACATAGAAATTGTTTTGGAATCACAAAACTTTTCTCTCAAACTCTCGCTATTCTCTCTTCTTCTTAGTATCAGTATAAGCTAATTTCTTTTCACGTAAAACCAACTATGACTTATGCGTAAGAATAAAAACTGATAGCCATTATACGCACACATAAAATAACAGTTACAAAAAACTTTAACGTACATTAGTTATAAAATATATTTTATTTATTATTTTGATCTATTTTATTTATATTATTTATTAAATATTCAAAAGTCATAAGGCTATGTTTGGCAAAACACTTTTAAAAAATAAAGACTTGATGTCTTTAAGTCTTGTTTGGGTAAATCCATTTAAAACTACTTTAATTTATTTTAATAAATCCTTTATACTATAGTTTATAGTCCCATATTATTTCTTTGGATTTCCATATCAAATAAACATACTAAAAATTTTTTCCACTTAACCCAATTATCACAAAATTAGAATCTTATTATAATTTTATTTAATAAATTAACATACCATTTTAAATTATTAAATTAAAACAGCAATGTAGCATTTCATGTTATCTCTAATAACTACCTAACTATTAAATTAAATTAGAGTATTCTCTAATAAATTTAATTCACAATTATCTACAAACAACAACTACATCAATAAAATATTTATTTAACTTAATAAATATTTTAAATTACAAATAAAATATTGGATTGTTACAACTACTGTGTACCAGGGGCTTCGAATATTTACGACATTAGGAGCGTAATACACTTGAGTCGCTTGACTTGCTAACATGAACACTTGACTTGCAATATAATTTTTGATTATTTTATTTAATTAAATTAAATTCATTTTTTTTATTTTATTAAAACAGATTTATTAAATTAAATTATTTTTATTTTTATTATTATTTTATTATTTAATTTATTTTATTTTCATTTTTTTATTAAATAATTAAATTAATTTGTTTTATTTTATTCAATTCAATTTAATTTATTATTTAATTCATTTAGTTTTATTTTATTAAATTAGATTAAATTTATTATTATGTTTTAATTTAATTTAGTTTATTTTATTTTTATTATATTATATAAATTTTAAATTTTTTTATTAAATTAATTTAAATTTTTAAATTAAATTAAATTAAATTTAAATTATTTTAATTAAGTTAAATTAAAATTATTTTATTTTATTTATTTTTTAGCTATTTTTATTAATTTTAATTTATTTATTAAAATAAATCAAATTTCTTTTGTTTTATTCAATTCAATTTTATTTATTATTTTATTTTATTTTGTATTATATTATAAAATCAAAATTTTAAAATTTATTTTATTTAATAAACTAAATTAAATTAAATCTATTTCATTTTATTTTATTTTAGTAATAAGAAACTAAGTAATGCTACTTAGTTTATATTTTAATATTGGGAAACTAATTATATAATAAATAAATATACTTGTAGGGCCCACAAATTTTGCAATTGCATAATCCTGACAACAATTCCGTCAGAAATTTCGTCGGAAATATCAAATATACCAACAATTAACATAAGGCAGACAGTTATATGCTAGACCAAATTTAGCTAACAAAATTATAGTACTGCTGGAGGGGGAACAATTATATGCCAACAATTAACAAATCCAGCCAACAAAATTATAGCATTGCCAGAGGGGGGAAACCACTGTCGGAGGGGGAACAATTATATGCTAGACCAACAACCAAATTCAGACCACTTTCATACTTTTAGCAACAATATATATATATATATTCACAAAGTAATCTCATATCAAATTATACCAACAATTATATGCTAGCAAAAAATGAAGTAAATGGGTAGGATAAACTGTTAACCACTGCTAGAGGGGAGGAGAAGGAGCTGCCGGAGGGAGGAGAATGAGTTATTGGATGGAGGGGAGGAGAAGGAACTGTCAAACGGGGGAAGGAGGAGCTGTCGTCGCCGGAGGGAGGAGAGGTGGTCGCTGGAGCAAAGAGAGATGAGGGACAGAGAGAGGTGAGAGAGAGAGTGTGAGAGATAATAGGAGGCGGCTGGGGAAAGTAAACTGGGTTTTAGGTTTTATGTAATAACCCGAGATTTTCTATATAAAATAAATAAGAAATTTTGCGTATAAATTTTTTTTTATTTAATGACGAGACTAAGTGTCAAGTAAAGTGAACGATAAATGCGAATACATTTATTACTTGAAAAATTAGAAATAATTTTGAAATTATTAATTACCACAAATTATATGGTAATAAATTTACGTAAAAGAAATGTTTTTATTAATTATTTTCCATGAAAACATGATTGGAAATAATATATGAAGTGATAATTAGATTTATATAATAAATATTTTATTATATGAATTGTTCGTAATATTTAAGTTAATTATTTTAACTTGATTATTGATGTTGTGTAATGAAGAATAAGTCGGACATGAGATCCAAAACCTCGGATTGGGATTGTGATCAAGAGATGAGAATAATAATATTATATTATTTATATAATAATTTTCTGATTACCATAATTATGTAATGGGTATGTGCGGACAAATAATATTGAGCAATGACGGTTAATTAGGTCATAGCATATTACCGTGCTGTGAAACCCTAATTATTAAAACCCGTTATGGGATATTTACGAGTAGTGATTGTGTATATGAAGTTATTTGTGAATAAGAATATCGATAATTAAAAGAAACCCTAATTCATCTTGTTGTACGTCGATAATTAGAACAAACCTTAATTATTATAACCCTAACCTAGGTTGAAATTAGAAACCAGAACGATCGTGTTAGTAACATACACAGATAATTAAAGAACCACTAATGGTCAATTAGAAACCCTAATTGATGACGTTGAGAAACCCTAATTTTAATTACTGGGGTTTAATTTCGATGTTATCAGATAAGTGTTTTAATTTACCAAAGGATAGAAGTTAATTGGTAAATTATAAGAATTAAATCTAGTGATTAAATATTACATTTAATTTCTTTGTACAAGATTGCCCATACACTCTTAAACAAAGCCCAACCATCACCCATAACAAATCGTAAGCAAGAATCAAGAATTTTTTTGGCAAAAAAGGGTATAAGAACACTAAACCTAGAAATCCTTTGATTCAATGTTATTTGATGCAATTGATTGTTTAAAGTTGTGTAATAGAATGTTAATTGATGATATGGGTTGATAAATCAAAGACCCATAACATCAAAGTGCAATTTAAATTGAAGATTTAAGCAAGTTGGAAAAACCGAAAATCATTATTTTTTCACCAAATGTCGAGGCCATAACTCTTTGCTCGATCATGAGTTTTGTTCTTCAAAAGTTATTATGTGTAGCCCGATATGTGGTCTTTAATCGCAAAAAGAATCAAGTCCATATCATGTATAGATTAGAAGTTATAGATGGTCAAACATGGTTGATCGATCATGATAAACCTGCTTTTGGGCGCCTGTAATGGGGGCATTCTCGTCCACTTTTTGTGCTTTAAAAGGTCTGGACTTTTGATATGTTGTAGTGCACTGAGTTAGGAAGCCATAGGCTTTGGAATGACCTCATTCCGACCTCGGATGAGGGAATTACGGTGATTGGAAGGAAATGTGTCAAATTTCTTAAAACTGAAAGTCAGCAGCGGGATGTGCTATTCGGGACACTGTTTTGATCAGTTAATGTTTCCAAAACCTTCTGGACTTTTGGTATGTTATAGTACACCGAATAAGCTTTCCATAGACTCCGAAACGGACTAAATCCGATATCGGAGGAGAGAGTTATGACATTTCAAAGTAGTAGTCTCAAAACTTTCCAACAAGTGCGGTGCAGTCCATTTGAACGAAATTTCTGGGCTGATGTGTTCGGAATTTGGAAATGGTCAAAGAATAAAAGTTGTAGCCCCAGAAGTTAGCTTCAGCGTGGGCTCAAGAATCGCTCAAAATGTTTTAAAATGAAAGAGTTATGACTGTTTTAGCGAAAGAGAGGTAAAACTGAAACGAGATTGAAAATCATTATGAACGCCCACTTTTGACATACTAATTGTTTGGGCTACCTAATGAACCCGAATTGGGTAATTCAGTATTTTTTAAAATAGTCTTACATACCATGTATAACATATCCAAAAATCAGATTAATCGAAGTTATGAGCAATGCGTTAGAAAATCGCAAAGTGAGCTATTGAAAAATTAGTATAAACCAAGTCCCACATCGACTAAATTGAGAACTTCACCATTTTCTAAACCTATAAATAGAAGGGCTTGACTTTTGTTTCATTCACCAACAATAAGGCCTCTAATTTTTGAGAAAGGCTTTGTTGTGGGAGAAACTTTATAAAATCTCCTTAGTTAAATTTTTGGCGTGGAAGTGCGTATTCATCTCGTGAAATTCAGTATTTTAGGGTATGTTTCTTATTTAATTTTTGTAATGTTATTATTTTTAATTGTTAGTTAAAGTTTGAATTTTTGAAGTTTAGTTAGTGTTGTTAATAAACTAGTTAGTTTACTATGTTTATTTTGGCTTGGAATTGATTATGTAAATGAGTTATTTGTGATGACTTTTTAATATTTTGTGATGAATTTCATTAATTAATAATTATTAATGATATTAAAGTTATTTAATGATTATATTAAATAATTTAGTTTAAAAATGATTTTAATATTATAAAAATCATTTTAAATGAAAATAAGGTATTTAAAAATATTTTAAATTATAAAATATAACTTTTAATAGTTAAATGATAATTTCATTAATAATTAAATATTAATGATATTAAGATAATATTAATGATATTTAGTTTATTTAATGGTTAATATTAAATAAATAGTTTAAAATGGTTTTACTTATTTAAAAACCATTTAAAGAGGATATTAAGGATTTAAAAATATTTTAAGTTATAATTAATGACTTTTAATATTTGATAAATAGTACATTAATATTTAAATATTAATGGTAATTATTTGGGTAATATAAATGTTTTAAAAATAGTTTGAGTTATTATAAATAACTTTTATATTTTAGCGAATGGTTTCATTAATAGTTTAGTATTAATTAAACTATTAATGATAATGGAATTGTTTAATGTTTAAATCATTTAATTATGATTTCGATATTTGAAAGTTATATTTTACCAAACTAGGTGATTTTGAGAACCGATTATGAAGTTCGAATTTGAAGAAGAACACCTATATAATGATTATATCACTATAGGACCTTTAGTGATGATTTGAATTATTTTAAATTTTTCAATTTCGAAAATTGCGAAAATGATTAAAAATAAGATGTTTGATATTTATGATGTTGAGGTATAGAATAAGAGTCTTAGACTCAAGATTTACCCGATAAAGTCAGATTATGACGCCGACAAATGTCGGACCTTATAAAAGAAAGAAAAGACTACTTGTGAAGAGCATGGATGAGATATTTGAAAAATGTATAAAAATATTTCAAGTATAGAATAGAACTAAAAGTATGATCACCGTGATTATGTGATTGGACTATGTCTTTAATTGTAATAGACAAAGATACTATGTGTTAAGATATATTTCGAACGTAATGATCCGATTATTGATAGGTTGTGATAAAGAGAAAAAACCTAAATTTGAGATTTGTAATCGTGAATCAAAAGTATCCTACCTTTGCACTTCCTTTATGCAATGGACATGAATAAGAAGTTTCAAAATTATTCTATCCCCTGCATAAATTATGTACTCTTTGATTATCGACATGTTAGCTCGGATATATATTACATTTCATTGATTTCTATAAATGGTTATACAAGTGTCCCCACTTGGATAATCATGGCATTTGTTCACATGTTGATACACCTTTGTCAATTACCCGTATATATATGTTGAATTACATATTATTGTTGAGCAAGATTAAAACCTTGGGTTTGGAAACCGATATGTATGAACATCCCTATATGGGAAGATTTTAGCTTAAGGCGGATAGAGTGAGCGATGAATTTCGTTCAAGTTATGTAGTATTGATCAATACAGGTACAACTGGGTGATCACCCACCTGTGTCTCGTAAGTTATGACGGTTTGAGGATAGAATTCCGCTAAACCTTTCAAAAAATGAAAAGAATGTTCATAGTATGTTTCTTAAACCCTATTCAAGGGTAGAGCAGAGCCAAATTTAAAGAATTTGAAAGAGAGTTGTTATGTGAATTTTTATCAAGATGATTACTTCACAACTTTCAATTCGTTGTAGAAGTGTTATGTAAAGAGAATACTTATATTCTTTTTAGCTTATATATAATTGCTATTACTTGTCGGGCACTTAAATGCTCATCCTTGCTTAAATTAAATGTTTTCGATTATGTATGAGCAAACTCAAGGCTCATGTACGAACAAAGGAAAAGGAAAGTCGATCGAATAAGTGTGTATTATGAGTTAATGGTTATAGTTGTATTGGTATCTATTCAAGTATTGTAAGGAATGTATTTGAAGGTCACGTGCACTGGGAAGTAAACTTTGATGTATGTAAATTAAGTTCGAATGTATTATTATTTAGTATTATTCAAATTTTAAAGAAATGGTATCGTGGAGAACCGAGTTTGGGTTTCAAGTACCGGATTTGGGGTCGCCACAAAGTTGGTATCAAAGTCATTGGTTATGAAGCTTAGGTAGGAATAATACGAGACTAATAACCGCAATGATTAGGATAAGTATTAACTCATATAGAGTTAGTTGGTCGATAAGATTCAAAGATGAATCTCGGCAAGTGTAAAGACACAGAGTTCCTTAACTCTGATTATAAAGTTAAACAGTAGTGGGGAATAGATTGAGTCTAAAAGTCTGAAAGTGCAGTTATGAGAGATCGTAAAATAAAATGATCAAGATATAGAACTAAATCGTAATATATACGATGAGATCACCCCGTGATCTGATAACGCTTATGATAATGGTAAGGAATCAACTGATGATTGAAAGTTTATGTGAGAAGATTGTTGTGTATGAATTATACTATCAATTAGTATGATCCGAAGAGAATTATAAATACGAATTAAATTGTATGGAGAATGAGGTTAGTGTTAGATGGGGATTCAATTGAGGACTCATATCAGTAGTGAAGTTGTATGATTCTTCAGATGGGAGCCGAATTGTACTTGGTGTAAAAACCACTTAGTTTCGCAATCGATAATCATTGAAATGTCTCGTGGTCGTGCTATTTGTTATATGCACATTAAGAGGATGACTCCATTCTCAGGTGTATAACAGGTAGATAGGTCATAGATAGAGAATATAAGATTAAGTTCGAGTTCTTAAAACTCATACCTATGAGACATTCTTAACTCATAATTATATGAAATGTTTATGAACCCCTCAGTGAATGGACGCCAAAGGTCTGACTAGGATAAGTTCTTAAACTCATATGATTGTGGCAATTTATGAACTCATAAGTGTCGTTTGATGAACTGGGTATAGTTTTGTGTGAATGGAGTGTTATGGATTACACGTGAATGATAGATTGTTAAGTAAATGATTTTTTAGTGAAGGTGTTAGGTTTTCCTAAACTCCTAGATATGCTAAACTTCAAAATTTTTGACAACAAGCTAAACACGCACTACGTGCTTTTGAAAACAAAAATGTAGACTCGTAATCATTTTGAAACGCGGTTTAAAGTACTGCCTATGCTACTTATTTTGGCTAGACGCAAATGATTTAAAATATCAAAATTTGTTTTTAATTATCACTCATGTACCATGTAACCTAGTGCGAGAGATGATAAAATGTGATGGAGTTGTAAATACAGAATACTTAGTGTGAATTTGACTCAAGTCATTTGTTCCACTATCAGTATGATGTGTTATGACAAAGTCATACAATGACAAAGATCCTCAACGGATTGTTAATACTTAAGATGCGGCATCATGGACGTCATTCTAAAATGTTTTCAAAAGTTTAATTTGCCAATCTGGTTTGGCTACATCTAAATAATTCGATTGAATTGAATTATTGATATGAGTCTATGCTATTTGAATCGCCTAGACTAATGTTTATGAAAACTCTAAGTGTTCATTGAAGAAATTTTCCGAACCAAATTGTTTGGTGCGGAATCCTATGATAAGACCGAGGTGAACAATGTTGTTTGGATAAATGATCCAATCTAATGGCGTAAATATTCGCTTAGGTATGATTAATACGTTATGCATAACGTAGGGGTACAATAGGTTAATCACCTAAAAGTACTATTAATGGTAGTTTACCTTCTTTGTGATTGTAAACATACTAGGTAATGTTTTGTTTTTTGGTATGAATACCGTTAAAACTATGTGTTCATGGTCTATATGACCCCTCAAAGACAATTTGAAAACTTTTACTCTTGTGAGAGGTGTATTGGGTAGCATGTGATGATATGTGTGAATGTTGTAACAGAGATAGAGTTAGCCGAAAGTTATGAGGGAGGTTGGAGCGAGAGGAGATATTCAGATAAAGACAGGTTGAAGGTTGAAATAGAAGCCAAAGACACCGGATATATACCTTGGACCTGGGCTTTAGTCATCACCTTCATGCGATTCGATGCAGAGAGTGGATGGAGCGCCTTTCTACAGAGATAGGCGTTGATGAGAATTGAATAAATTTATCGTCATTCAAAATAAGAGACAACGATATAGAACTCTTGATTGTTTGTATATATACTATATGTTAATCGGGGTAACTTATGTATGTAGATGTTCGGTGAGAAAGATATGTGGAATAAAAGGATCATATTCACACCCCGAGCTAATATCGAGGCCAACAGATGAAATAGAAGCTCACTAGGAACCCAAATCGGACGAGGTGGCTATCGTGGAAAAACGTAGCATCAGATCCGTAAATGTTGGATTTGATGATAGTGATTGAGACACTAAAGTTGAAGCCGCACAAGCATCAACGGAGGTGCGTGGATTTGGAGAACAAGGTTTTTCATTGGAAAGGTTGTGGGAGATAGAAAAGTTGATGCGTCAAAGTTAATGGAAACAATGGAAGAGCAGGATAAGCTCAAAATCCAAATTGACCAGATGGAACCTCAAGCGACACATCCGTGAAGGACACACCTCTCCTCGTTGCCCCGACTATAAGAAAGGTGGATGTTTTAATTGTGGGATGGAAGGACATCGAGCGAATGAATGTCCGAGAAAAAGGCTTGGTAAATAAGTAGTATGGGTTCTGTATGTAATATGTGTGATAAGTAATGAACTATTTTTAACTTTTATGTTGGTTAAGATTTTAAATCCCGACTTTCATAGTCACAAAGGGATAGCTGTTGATTAAAGAAGGATGTGTTGTGTAAATATTCGATAAATGAATATTAATCTAAGTTTGAGAAATGAAACGAGTTTAATACATTAATCTTATGCAATAAGGTTTAAAATGTAAGGGTATAATTTATGGTTTTATTTAACCAGATAATGCCGCCAAGACGTCAAACTCGAAACCAAAGGATAGAAGAATCTACTAATCTTTGGGGAACAACAAATTTTAATCGATGCAAAACTTTGCAAACATGTGGTAGCTCAAAGCTATGCAGTTAGGAACACCGAATAAGGGAAACCAAACTAGACAATCGCTTGGAAAAATTCAAAGACTTCAAAGTCGTAGGACCACCAGAATTCAGAGGATCAGCTGACCCTATAGAAGCCCAGACTTGGGTGAATGAGATAGAGAAGGCGTTCGTAATCGTTAAAGTAGATGAGGGGCAAAAGACCGCTTTTGCCACTTATATGATGAAAGGGGAAGCTAACTTTTAGTGGGAGGCAAATAAGACTCGGGCAGGAGAAGAAGAAATTACTTGGGATAAGTTTAAGGATTTATTTTTTTGAAAATTATCTCTCTGTTAGTATGCAGTCTAGAATCGAGGTGAGATTCTTAGAGTTAAAGCAGGATAATATGATCGCAAGTGAGTATGCCGCAAAAATTTAATGAGTTGGCTAGGTTTGCTCCACATCAAGTGGATACAGAGGCTAGGAAGGCAAGGAGATTTGAGTGGGCTTAAAACCCCAGCTCTACTAATAAGGTGTCAAGATCTGCAAATCAATACTTTTGCAAAGACTCATGGAGAAGGCTATCATTCTTTGAACAGGAAGTGAGGCCATGAGCCTCTACCATAAGGAGAGAAGAAGAACAAAACAAGTCGGGAGGAACAAAAAAGATAGAAAGTAGTAGTGGGAATAGGGGTGAGAAAAGAATGAGGAATTTTTTCGAGAAAATGCAAGTAAAGGGGAAGGTATAAAGAAGCGGTAGTGCAAAGGCAAGAATCATGGAAGAATCACTCTGGCGAGTGTTTGAAGGGCAAGTTTGTATGCTACAAGTGTGGGCAAAGGTCATATCTCTCCCAATCGCGCCTAACTCAAGGATGATCAAATGGATGCTTCATATGTGGATCGATCGAGCATAAGGTGAGGAACTCGCCCAGAGGGGAATGGAGGCAGGAACGAACCATGGGGAGAAGCAGTGGGGACGTTAGCAATTTCAGACTAAACTCAACCAAGAACTCCAACGAAAGCAACTCAGGGTTTACAATATGACGGTCCAGATACGGTGGCAAATGGAAATGTAACTCCAGTGCTATTTGAATAACTTATATATCTTATATTTACCGCTTAATCGGACAGACAAGTGTTATGATGAATAATTGAAGATCATTCGATCAAGTATGATCGAGATCTCACGATAATGATTATATGCTATGTACCTTCCTCGCATATGAGTTTTTTAAAGTGGTGATTCGGGGACGGAATCCTTATAAAGGGAGGTGAATGTAATAACCCGAGATTTTTATATAAAATAAATAAGAAATTTTGCGTATAAATTTTTTTTTTTATTTAATGATGAGACTAAGTGTCAAGTAAAGTGAACGATAAATGTGAATACATTTATTACTTGAAAAATTAGAAATAATTTTGGAATTATTAATTACCACAAATTATATGGTAATAAATTTTCGTAGTTTGAAATGTTTTTATTAATTATTTTCCATGAAAACATGATTGGAAATAATATATGAAGTGATAATTAGATTTATATAATAAATATTTTATTATATGAATTGTTCGTAATATTTAAGTTAATTATTTTAACTTGATTATTGATCTTTGTGTACGGAAGAATAAGTCGGATATGAGATCCAAATCTCGGATTGGGATTGTGATCAATAGATGAGAATAATAATATTATATTATTTATATAATGATTTTACAAAGACCATAATTATGTATCGGGTATGTGTGACAAATAATATCGAAAGCAATGACGGCCAATTAGGTCATAGCATATTACCGTGTTGTGAAACCCTAATTATTAAACTCGGTTATGGGATATTTCGAGAGTAGTGATCGTGTATATGAAATTCTTTGTGAATAAGAATATCGGTAATTAGAAGAAACCCAAATTATCATTGTTACGTCGATAATTAGAACAAACCTTAATTATTATAACCCTAACCAGGTTGAAATTAGAAACCGTGAATTTAATCGTGTTAGTAATATACACGTATAATTAAAGAACTACTAATGGTCAATTAGAAACCCTAATTGATGACGTTGAGAAACCCTAATTTTAATTACCGGGTTTAATTTCGATGTTATCAGATAAGTGTTTTAATTTACCAAAGGATAGAAGTTAATTGGTAAATTATAAGAATTAAATCTAGTGATTAAATATTACATTTAATTTCCTTGTACGTGATTGCCCATACACTCTTAAACAAAGCCCAACCATCACCCATAACAAATCAGAAGCAAGAATCAAGAATTTTTGGCAAAAAGGGTATAAGAACACTAAACCTAGAAATCCTTTGATTCGATGTTATTTGATGCAATTGATTGTTTAAAGTTGTGTAATAGAATGTTAATTGATGATTGTTAATTGATGAAGTTCTGAATTTGAAGAAGAACACCTATAGTAACAGTTATATCACTATAGGCCCTTTAGTGACAGATTTGAATCATTTTAAATTTTTCAATTTCTGAAAATTGTGAAAATGATTAAAAATAAGATGTCTGATATTTATAAATGTTGAGGTATAGAATAAGAGTCTTAGACTCAGTATTTACCCGATAAAGTCATTGTAGATACCGACAAATGTCGAACCTTATAAAAAGAAAGAAAAGACTACTGTAAGAGCATGGATGAGATATTTGAAAAATGTATAAAAATATTTCAAGTATAGAATAGGAACTAAAAGTATGATCACTGTGATTATGTGATTGGACTATGTGTTGACTGTAATAGACAGATTTATGTGTTAAGATATATTGTTCTAATCGAACGAATGATCTGATTATTGATAGGTTGTGATAAAGAGATAAAACCTAAGTTGAGATTTGTAATCAACGAATCAGGCAAGTATCCTACCTTTGCACTTCCTTTATGCAATGGACATGAATAAGAAGTTTCGTAATTATTCTATCCCCGCATGCATTATGTACTCTTTGATTATCGACATGTTAGCTCGGATATATATTACATTCATTGATTTCTATAAATGGTTATACAAGTGTCCCCACTTGGATAATCATGGCATTTGTTCACACGTTGATACACCTTTGTCAATTACCCGATATATATGTTGAATTACATATTATTGTTGAGCAAGATTAAAAACCTTCGGGTTTGGAACCAGATATGTATGAACATCCCTATATAGGAAGATTTTTGCGCAAGGCGGATAGAGTGAGCGATGAATTTCGTTCAAGTTATGTAGTATTGATCAATACAGGGTACAACGGGGATGATCACCCTCCGTGCCCGTAAGTTATGACGGATTTGAGGATAGAATTCCGCTAAACCTTTTCGAAAATGAAAAGAATGTTCATAGTATGTTTCTTAAACCCTATTCAAGGGCAGAGCGAGCCATATTTAAAGAATTTGAAAGAGAGTTGTTATGTGAATTTTTATCAAGATGATTACTTCACAACTTTCAATTCGTTGTAGAAGTGTTATGTAAAGAGAATACTTATATTCTTTTAGCTTATATATAATTACTATTACTTCTTTGGGCACTTAAATGCTCATCCTTGCTTAAATTAAATATTTTCGGTTATGTATATGAGCAACTCAAGGCTCGAGCACGAACAAAGGAAAAGAAAAGTCGATCGAATAAGTGTGTATTATGAGTTAATGGTTATAGTTGTATTGGTATCTATTCAAGTATTGTAAGGAATGTATTGGAAGGTCACGTGCACAGGAAGTAAACTTTGATGTATGTAAATTAAGTTCGAATGTATTATTATTTAGTATTATTCAGCTTAAAGAAATGGTATCATGGAGAACCGAGTTCGGGTTTCAAGTACCTGGATTTGGGGTCGTCACATTTTAAAGGCTATTTTCGACGGAACAATCCCTCAAAATTAAGTTATCTTCGACGGATATTCCGTCGGGCCTAATTACCATTCCCTTGAAAATAGAGTTGGCGCTGGCGGGAACATTAACGCCATTTTGATGGGTGTATGTTTGACGGAATTCGGTCGAAATTAACTTATATTCGAGGGAACTATTTCCGACTGATAATTCAGTCGATTTTACTCTATTACGACTAAATATTTTCCCTCGGAAGTAAGACTTTTTCTTATAATGAATTACCCTTTAAATAAATGAATGCATACGATTGTGTGTATATCAAAGCACAAGCATGTCAAACATACAAATTATAGAGATGACATATATGAGCAGAATAAATCATTTGTGGGAACAAGATTTCGAGACTGATATCAATAACATCAGCAGAAAACCACATAAATACCGAATAAACAGAAAATATGAAGAAAAAACTAACAATAAAAATATATACCAAAGACTGATTAACATTTGGCAAAGATGCTAAAGTACTTCGCTGGGTAGAAGCTCCACCACCATTTGTGTTTGCTTCCTTTGAGTTCACTTCAATGGATGCTCGCCTGGTGGCAGGATTCAAACGAGAAACTGAAGTAACTATTCCATTTGATATTGCAACCTCAACTTTCAACCCATTTTCTCGAGAATATTTTTCGTTGGATTTCTTTGGGTACCCCTCAATGCTATTACTCGTACCATACGTGCAAAGACAAAGAGCAGGGAAAGATTACCTTTGGGTCAGGCTTGGTTTTCTATTACGAGACAACACAGTTGATCCTTTCAAATTAGGCTTTTCCTTGGCAAGTTTGTTGTTGTTAGAATTACCACCAGGACCTTTACTGGGCTTTTATATTTTACTTTCTTAAATGAACGATTCAACCTCTCCTCAAATTAATGCCTTCCTCAACATTTGTTGCTTTTTGGGAGACTCCATTCCCACTAAAAAAAATTTCACCCTCTTCCTCTTTCTTTACATCCATAGCTGACCCTTCTACATTAGTTTTCTTTGTGACAGAACTTTCATGCCCTAATCGAACCCCATTCTCCGACTCCATTCAGTGTAGAAATTTCTTGTGGAGAAAAAAGGAAAATTTTGTATAGGGTTCAGTTTCAATTCAACAAAAATAAAACAAAACCAAAAAATTATGAATCTCAATGCTATATTATTCTCTTCCTCTACTGTTAGTCTATGATGGAATGTAGAAAAGGAACATAAGAAAATAGATAAATCAGATAACATTATAGACTGAAAACGATCATTAGTGTATTTCTTTTTCCTTAACATTTTATTCCCAACCAATCAAAGTATTGAATAACATAGATCATAATTAAGTCGTAACTTATTACAAAGTTAATTAAACCAAAATCCAGTTTCATAAATCCCAAAATGATTAACATAAGGCAAAGATCCAACACAATTTGGTACCAACATTAAGTAGACACAACCAGAGAAGTGAAACTGGGAAAAAATTGAAATTGGAAATACTATTATACAAATCTAAGAAACGCAAAGCTTATGAACAGAGTAAGCATTACCTTATTTATGGTTCCTACTTGGAAGATTATAATGGAGGCTGTTGTTCTTCTGATGGAAATAATTATACCTGAGAATTCAAATGCTATAAAGATTGGTGTCTGGTTCCAGATACAGTAAAGAGAGTGAGAGTGAGAGTGTGTGTGAGCGTGAGATGATTTCAAAAAAATTAAAAAGGGTAAAGATTTCAAAGGAGCAGATAAATTAGTGGGTAAATATGGCTCAAATGACTAAACTGTCACTTTGTTAACCCACAATCATAACTGCATTTCTCTTCTTCCTTCTTATTTTTCCCATTTTTTTCTCACCAATAAATTACTCTAAACAAAGCAAAATTCTCTAGTTACTATATGTAATGAAATAGAACAAAAATCATATATCTCACTTGCTTAAATGATACGAAGAAGTAGAAAAAAAGTCCACACAACAAATAAAGTAAGAATCCTTTTCTAACGTAGGTTAAAAGTAAGAATTTGCTGAAATATTATATTACAAAAATTAAATATCATTACCTTAGAGGAAAATACAAGATACTAAGTTGAGTTTGCTCACCAATGTTTCTCAATTGAATAAAAACATAATGCTCTAAATGTCTTTCAAAATACAGGATTTTGGCATCCGAGAAAACATATACACCAAGTGATATGTCTATACGAAATTCGTATAATAAACAAAGTGAAATAGTGATCTGTCTACCTATAAACAAAGTAAAGAGAAAAATAGCTTACACCAAGTGATCTCCTGAAAACATATTCTCTATTGGATAAATTACATATACTAGTACATTTTTAAAAATAATTACAATAATGGTGCATAGATAAAATAATTACAAAAATAATACACTTTTCCATATTTATTTACAATATTAGGGTAATTAGAATTCCTTAATTTAAGGGATCATTATCTGGTGGTTTTTTATTTGAAACACGTGAATCTATGTTAACCCTTCTTTTTCTCTCAACTCCCATAATTTTTGTACTGGTATTTCTCTCTCTAAAATCTTCTTCATCTTCTTCTTCTCCATAACTTTTGTACTCGTATTTCTCTCTCTTCTTCTTCTTCTTCTTCTTCTTCTTCATCATCATCACAGTTGTTAGATTAATTAACTAATTGGTGGCGTAAATTAATTATTTTTCAATTTACTTTTGATGCACTTGTTAATCAACAAATCACACAGTCGAACAAAAACGCTACTGAAGGATTATGAACAAAGTGGAAAGTCGTCAGTATTTGTGGATAAGAGAATTGGAGAGCAAACTGAGGGTCTCCCTGAGTTTGATAAGGCCATTTTGAGGTCCCAACGTGAACGTCAGGTAAGTATTTTGCAAATGATTTGGTTTATTTGATAACAAGCTCAGATTATTATTTTGTTTGGTTCCTGAGAAAATTTAATAACCTCAACCAAGTAAAATGAAAGTTCAATATCTTGATAGCTTTTTTTATTTTTCTATTTTCATTTTGATAGTTAAAACTTAACAAGAAAGGCAAGTATAATTTGTCAGATGGGGAAGAAGATGAATTAGATATTCCAGGTGTTGGCTCATTTTCTGATAAGGATGGCTTTGAGGATGAAGTACCATTTGACGATGATATTTCCAACCCAACAAATTTTAAAGGTGTGCTAATTTAAATGTTGTTATTGTTACTATCATATAACTGTTTGGTTACTTCTGCATTATGTTTTGGTTACTGTTATTTGTGATTCGGATACTATTTTTGTTACCTTGATTTGATATTTTGGTTACTTTTTTATGTTGTTATGGTTACCATGTATTTGCTTAGTATACATAGTTGACTAAACTGGTTTTGGTGTATATGTTGTTTATGTATTGGTTACCATTAAAACATGTTTTGGTTACTATAATATAAATATTTGGTTACTTCTTTAGTATGTTTTTGGTTATTGTTAGTTTCTGATTTGGATTCTATTTTTGTTTCCTTGAGTTAGGATTTTGATTACTGTTTTTTGTTGTTCTGATTATCATGTATTTGCTTAGTATATATGGGTTGACTAAACTGTGTTTGTCTATATATTTTTTATGTATTGGTTACCATTAATATATGTTTTAGTTACTAACATATAACTGTTTGGTTACTTCATTGATATATTTTTTGTTGTTGTTGGCTTATGATTTGGATACCATTTTTTTCCCCTCAATTGGAATTTTGGTTACTTTTATATGTTGTTTTGGTTCCAATGTATTTGTTTAGTATACATGTTGTTTATGTGTTGGTTACCATTAAAACATGGTTTGGCTACTATTATATAACTATTTGGTTACTTCTTTAGTATATTTTTTGGTATACATGTTTTTGTTTTGGTGACCTTTAAATTATGTTTTGGTTAATATTATATATAACTGTTTGTTTACTACATAAAATGGTATGTACTACATGTTGTTTATATTTTGGTCACCATTAGATTATATAATATAACTTTTTGGTTACTGCTTTATTATAGTATGGTTAATGTTATATTATGATATGATAACTATTATTGTGCAGTCATTGTGGGATGTTGGTTATTTGTTATAGTCTGTTTTGGCTACTGTTTAATTGTTATATTATATTTTGGTTAGTATGATGTTATTTGTTAGTCACTACGTAAGTGTTTATGTTATAAATATTGTTTATATCTGGTTACTAATGACTGTGTAAATCTGATTTTGTTTATTTGCAGTTATGGGTTGCCTAAACTTGGTTGGATATACAGGTTGTTTCTGTTTTGGTTACCATTAAAACATGTTCTAGTTACTTTCATATAACTATTTGGTTACTTCTTTATTATGTTTTGGTTATTGTTACCTTATGGTTTGACTACTATTATTTTGTCCTCAATGTGGGATTTCGGATACTTTTATTTTTTATTCTGGTTAATATGTAATTGCTTAGTATACATGGATTGCCTAAACTATTTCTGTTTTGGTTACCATTAAAACCTGTTATGGTTACTATCATATAATTATGTGGTTACTGTTTTATTATGTTATATTATGGTTACTGTTATTAGTAACCAGATAGTTACAACCTTGTATCAGGACAAACATCAA
The DNA here is from genome assembly GCA_020205605.1 of Panax ginseng. Lineage (NCBI taxonomy): Eukaryota > Viridiplantae > Streptophyta > Magnoliopsida > Apiales > Araliaceae > Panax > Panax ginseng. The sequence continues at coordinate 43,717,693 of CM035146.1, forward strand.
TTGTTAAATGTACATGTGTGAGTGGCCTGTTTATTTACAAGCTTGTTAGTAACCAGATAATTATTATAGATAGTTACAAGCTTGTTAGTAACCAGATAATTATAAGCTTGTATCAAAACTGTTATAAAGTGTTAAATGTATATGTTTTATTTATTATACCATGTCATCATGATATAATAAGAAACTCCAATTAAGAGTTCTTATTTATATATATGATGGTCACTTATAGATCTCATATTAAAATAAAAATAGTTTAAGAGGTGCAGTTGGTAACCAAACATGTATATAAGGGTAACCATTTTAGTTTTTGTTAGTAACCAAATAATTAAAAACTTATATCAAAACAATTATGAATTGCTTAATGTACAATTTATCTAGCTGATGGATACTTTTAAATTACGTAGTTATAACAGTTATTTGAAAATGTCCATGCCAGTTGGTAACTAAATATGAATATATAGGTAACCATTTTATTTTAGACGGGTAACCAAATTTACATAAAAATGTTTCAAAACAGTTACCAATTGTTCAATGTATTTGTTTACTTTATATTGATAACTCATGATGGAATCCAAAATTAAAATATTAATCAACATCAATTTTGGTTACTGTACACCATCAAAAATGTTACCAACCATGTGGTTAATAGTTACTAACAGTAAACAATTATATATTCATGTAAATAATTAAATTTGTTGTATTGGTTACTGTCAGTTTCCATTGTCTAACAATTGAATAAACATTGTAAAGTAACCAAATCAATATTAGACAGTAACCAAATTACATAATCTTAGTAACCAGAAAATAAACCAAATTTTTTACATGCAAATTTGAAGGCCTAAATGATGGAATTTGACCAAAAAACCATGCTGTTCACTAGTGAAGCTTGTGATTTTTGATCGTTGACCCGTTTTTAATGAAATTAGGCTCCAAAATCTGACACTCCAAACTTGATAGAAATTGCCAAATGGTCACTGGATTATCATGTTTTGCACTGCATATCATGTTTTGCATTTCTCTGAATGAACAAGTTGATGGAACTAGTATGCTGGTAACTTCAAATTTGGTGTATTGGTTATTATCAATCCATGTACCGTTGAAATAAAGTACAACTAGAATCATCTCCATTGTTTGACAACAGAATAAGTATTGTAAATTAACCAAATCAATGTTAGCTAGTAACCAAACTACATGATGTTGGTATCCAGAACATAAAAGACATTTGTACATTCATTTTATAATAGAAATAATCAGTATATTGATATTTGTTACCAATTAAATTATAACAGTTGTATGCAGATAACTAATGTAGCCAATAAGTAACCACCATATTAAAACAAACCAAAATTATGACAACATTATACAGTAACCAAATCCATTTTAGATTGTAACCAACACATATTTATTTAGTAACCACAAGATAAATACGTTCTGCATTGCATTTTTATAGTAAAAAAAAACCAGTATAATTTGTTTGTTACCAACTAAAGGCAGACTTTTGTAAGAATGTAACCAATGTAGATAACAAGTAACCATTAATACAAAAAACATAAGTAGAAGTGTACATTAATATGTTTCAGAAACCAATATTATAGTAACCAATTAATCTCTATAGTAACCAAGTCAGCATTAGTCAGTAACCAAGTCAGCATTAGTTACTAAATAATTTTACACAGTAACCAAGTCAGCACTATAATTTTATCAAAGAATCAAGACAACATTAGTCAAGAACCATTATAATGTTATATGAAGGTAGAAAGTCAAACATTAGTCAGTAACCAATATATTGTTATACAGTAACCAAAAAAGCATTAGGCAGTATAATGTTATTCAGTAACCAATACAACATTAGACAGTAACCAACAGTTGCAGGAAGGTAACCAATGTATTTAAATAGTAACCATTAATATAAAAAAATCAGTAGAACTCATTTAAAATTTATAAAGTAATCAAATAAACATTATTTAGCAGACAAATACACAATAAATAGTAACCAATTTATATCTATTTAGTAACCATAATATAAATAAAACATATCAGTGAATCAAGCAATCGTTATAGGAATTCGTAGTAACCATTTTAAGTGTGAAAAACTTAAGAAAGGTAATCAATATAGGAATTCATAGTAACCATAGGAAACTATATGCACATCAATTTTAAACTCACATACCTCTGTATTCAGTTTTGTATCGAAGTTGATGTGATATTGTAAGCTATTTTGCGATCTTAGAGTGTCGTCGTGAGAAAAATTTTCGTCTTCTCCGATCTCAGATGTGTGTCGTGATAAAAGATTTGGATTTCTCCGATTTCAAAGATGAATATTATGTTCAGTCGCTAGATTCTAGGAGCAGTTGGAGATGAGAGAGTCGGTAACTGACGTGTAGGGAGAAAAAAGATCCGTAATTTTAGCAAGCCTAATATTATGTTGCCTTATTTTTGTAATTATGTTGTTTGTGTTTTATTTTTGTAAATACTTTCTAATTGTTGTATATTAGTGTTAAGAACCCTTCTCTATTTGTGAAATAGTGAAATATTCAGGCAATGTATGTGTTTCAGTACAGGCGAAATAAAAATTAGTAAAGGTTATGTCACTGCAACTTAAATTGACTCGCGATTAGGATCACACGACCCACCAAATTGATAATCAGCCAAAAAAAGATTTTTTTTCCTCCTAACTTAGTTTTTAGCCAAGCTTCACTTTAACATCATGCTAAATCAAAAAAGATAAACAGTGCATTATATCCAAATTAATACATGAAAAATTATGTTATTGAATGTAGTATGCACACAAGCCAATCATGTTTGATGATAAAGCATATACTTTGTAACAATCTTATTCATTTATTAATAAAAAAATATTAATTTATTAAAGGATTTTAATTATCTACATGATGCTACTTTATAATATGTGATAAACCCATAGTTTTAAGCAATACTTTTAGAATAATGATGATGATCATTCTAATGAGATCTAAATTTTTAGAGAGCTTAAAACTAAAATAGTTTCCAATCGTTAAATTACTAAATATGGGATTAGTGAATCCGGATAGATTGGTACATACGTTGCTTACTTATTGGATGAGGATGATTGATCTCATGATCATTTGTATGGAGACACTAAAGCAAGTATGTAGGTGCTTATTAGAGAATAAGTTTTACTTGTCTGTCAATAAGAATTCATGTAGTGATAATAGTACAAGTGATCCTTGGACTTGAGATCATCATAGTATCTTGTGTATGATGAGTTATACTTTGACTTATTCCTTAAGACCTGTAGACACTCGAAATTTCATTTTCCTGTTACTAACTATACAGGAGGAAAAAAACGTCTTTTTCACACTGTAGAGATAACCCTGGAGGACCACAACATCAATTCCAACCCCCGAGGTAGCCTCGGGAGATCTAGTTTCCAACCCCGGAGATAACCCCGAGAAATCAGGTTCTAACCCCGGAGATAACCTCGGGAAAGTTAGTTTCAACCTCACAGATAGACTCAGGGGATCAAGATCAAAGCCTGGAGATAGCCCCAGGAGGTTAAGCCAACCTCAGAGCTAACCCTGAGGACAGTAAAAGTCAACATCAAGTCAACCTCAGAGATAACCCTGAGAAAAGACTGTTGTAACTGCGCGAAAATTGGAGATAACCCCGGGAGGGGAAAAATGGTCATTTTTCTAACTCAACTTCACTTCAAATCAAATACACTCATTTTAACTCAAAATGATTCAATAGAAGTCTCACAAGAACCATATCTTAACTTTCGAGCGCAAACTACGCAAAACAGCTCAATGGACTGCTTGACGAAAACCCAGAAATGCCATTTTAGTCATGGAACCATCTTCCTAGAATCAAAAAGGGATAATCTTATTTCATCACGTAGCTCTCGGAAAGAGATTTCCGGAATGGTATGACACACTTCCATCGGACTCCCGGATTGAAAGTTATGAAGGTTCGAGCAAACAGCGCGTTGTCCGAGTGCACGAACGTCGAGATAGCAGGACCCACATTGGTCGGGGCAACCCGGGCAGCCGCAGGTACACCTGCTCCCCCCTCTATAAATAGAGGGCTTGGGGTGGCCATATTTGCAAGAGAAACGGCGAGGAAGCCATGTCCAATTTGTTTTGTACACACTATAAACCGAGTGCTTTCTCATTTTAAACACTTGTGAGCTTATATTCTGTCATATTTGTGCCGGTGGGAGCTGAGTGTTCATCCACTTAAAGTTATAGAAGTCTTCTTTGGCAGCCCACTGTAATCTTTCTTACACACTTTGAAGCCTTTCTCTTCATCTTTGCACACACCCTTCTTCACGTTGAGAGTCGTGTTGCGTGTGTTTTTCCAGACTTCGGTCGGTGGTTTTATTTCAGTTTGTATATACATATATATTTATATATATATATATATATATATATATATATATATATTTATATATATGGACTAACATTATCGAGGTATGCCTCGATTGAGCCTAAACTTTGGTCTGGAGCGTTTATTTGATTACTTGTATACCTGTTTACCGTGGCGGTCGATGGCTTTTACAACTTTATTTACATTTTCTGATCCCCCATTGAGGTGCTTCGTGGTGTCTGATCAAGTCTGTATATATATATATTTACAACTTTTATATATACCTGTTTACCGCTTTCTTGTCAATTGCGGCATCATGTGAGCCTAGGAATCATGTGATCACAGATTCAGTCTACTGGATCTAGATTCGGTTCCCGTGATGGACATTTCTTTAGTTGTAAGCAGCTTATCAATTATTCACGGTGTTCGGATTTACTTAGATGGTTTTCATACCCACGAGGAAGTCGGCATTATTTTGTACATTATTTTCTTATAGATGCTTCGCATCTCGGAAATAAAAGCAATCAAGCCGAACACTTAATAAAATGGAAGTGTAAAAGGTCTCAATTACTATTAAGCACAAGGGTTTGAAAAACCTCTTTTATAAAACATCACTGCCATATCTTGTTAAAATTGAATTTTTACATAAATTCAAACCCTATGTATATATGTGCGAATGAGGGCTCGAACTACTTCCAAATAAACAACACATTGACCCACACACACACACATATTCATATAACAGTTTCTTGAAAAGTGGCGGTCACCGTGGTAACACGGATGTCGGGGGGTGCCTAACACCTTCCCTCCGCATAATCAAGTCTCTGGACCCTAATGAATCTCGGTTTTACCGACCCGTTTAGCAGTGTCACATCATTGGGTCAATGTGCAAACCTTTTCTCGGTTGTGTTGGTACAACCATTTAAAAAACCAATTGGCGACTCTTAACAGTCCATCGTCGACATTATACATGTCGGACCTTTTTCACCTGTTTTTTCAAACAAATCTCACTTAAAATGAGAACACCAAAGAACAAGTAATGAAAAGGGACAACTAAAAAATCCCGACGTCGACAGGCGGCGACTCCACTGGGGATAACAGTAAGAGGACTTAAGCCGCTATTACAATCTTTTCAAAAATTTTATATGCCTGCGTGTGAATGTTGCATTTACATTTGAATGAATGTGTACTAATGCATTACTTACTACACTTAGTGCTTCACACATGTCATCATTTCCATACGGTGAGACACGATGTATGTGAATGTATGTTATGTGTTCCCTCCACCAGGAGGCTATCCTGTCGGTGTTTGATTACTGGACTCGTAGGAAGACTAATTCCAACGAGGATCAAGAAAGGCACCACCCAAATTCGCTCCAGTTGAAAGATCGGATTAATTTCCCGTCAAGTAAATTGCGATGATTTGGGAACCTTTATGCCGAAAAACTGCGAGAGAAACCTAAGATAGGTCAGCCTCTGATAAACTAAACGCGAAGGAAAGTCTCTTCATACTTTCACATTTCAGTTAATCGTAAATTCAATTACTTGTAATTTCATTTCCATGTAAATCTCAATGTAATGGAAAATATGAAAGAACTTTATGACATGTTATCTTGTCAACTGACATCCGTTTCGCAGGACGATACTCCTAAACGGACACATTACCTAATATTGCTACAATCACTAAGACTAAACTACATAAGTCTTTTTTTGTAGGGATATAATTGGTCCAATAACCTGGTCAAAATCCAAAAAGGACACGAACCTACAACCAATTATGCCTTCATCTGACCAGACTGATCTTAATCCAGTTTCTCGCGGAGAATTCGATGAATTAAGTAAACAAATCACAGATTTGGATGTTCTGCTTAAAGAACTACACCAGTCTACTCAGGGTACGAGGATACCCGTACATGTTGAATCCTCTGCACAATGAGGAACCCAAGGTCCAGATAAGGCCAGTTCCAGTTGCAGGAACCCTAATAAGCACAAACAGATTCCTTCAATTTTCGCCACACGACGATTATCTCCACCTACAGTTCCTGAGCCTGTACGGTCACCGGTAAAGGTGTCTGCCCATGTAATGACTATGTTATTTCCTAAACCGATACCAGTGAAGGAGAAAGAAATCCTAGTTCCAGATCCCGTAATGGAAGAAGAGGAGCGAAGAATTAAACAAGACATCGTCAGAATGATGTCAGGCATATGCATCATTGTCCATGATGAACATACAAATAGATACACCCCAGATGATGATTGCCCAGACATAATGGTCATCATTCAGAAAAAAGAGGACGATGGCATCCCCTCCATCACTGCAGTCCACCAGGACTTTGCCATCGACAATTGGAGCAACACTCCTTGCATTGGTCGACAAGGGTAAAATGGGCAGAAACTCATTCTGCCCTGTAGATAGCAATAACTGCTTACTTTTAATTTTTTGTACAGTATTAGCAGTTACTTTTGTCATTACATGCTAATACTTTGTGTGATTGAACAGTTTCATATATTAAGTGAGAGCATGTTGGTTCAGGACTCTAAAGTTAGATGTGCCTAGACTTGTTGATGAGGTGCCTATTCTCCACAAGGACTGTAACTTTGATGTAAAGATAGACTCAGACTTGATAGAAATACAAGAGGACTATGAGATACCTCAGGAGATCAAAGAATGGGTCGAAGACAAACCGATGCCAATTCTTGATCAAACCACCTCTTTTGAACCGCGAAAACCCCAAACAAATCCAGATTGGTACGGACCTCACTCCAAACCAAAGGAATGACATGGTTACTCTATTGACCTTTTTCCAGGATGTGTTTGCATGGTCTCACGAAGACATGGTCGGTTTATCCACGGACATTGTCATTCATCGCCTTCCCATCAAAGGGAGATTATAGCCAGTCCGATAGAAGCTCATGCAATTAAAACTTGAGTGGAGGTTAAATGTTAAAGAAGAAATTATGAAACAATTTCAAGTCAGCATCATCATGGTGTCAACATACCCTGAATGGCTATCCAACATAGTCCTCATACCTAAACCTGGAGGAAAGGTGCGAGTTTGCGTGGATTACTGGGATCTGAATAAAACTTGTCTTAAGGACGATTTTCCCGTTCCATTTATCCACATTCTCATTGATAATACTGCTCAATACGACATATACTCCTTTGCGAATTGCTTTGGAGGGTACTATCAAATCATGGTTGCTGAAAAGGATCGTGAGAAAACTGCATTCATCACTCTTTGGGGAGCCCTTTGCTACAGACGATTGGCATATGGCCTCATCAATGCCAGAGCTACCTATCAGTGAGCCATATGGCTCTTTTTCACGATCTAATGCATGGAAATAAAAGAAAAAAAAAGAAAAAAAAAGAGAAGAAAAAACAAAAAGGAAAAGCTCTTCAACAGGTTATACATTTGCTGCCTTACCATCGGCAGGTTCTACAGATGGCTTCAGAGTTTGAAGAAATATCTTTCCTCCACATTCTGTGGAATCGAAATGATTTTGCGGATGCATTAGCAACCTTGGCCTCCTTGATCAACATACATGACAAGGAAGACATGCCAACCCTCACATTTGCACAACAAAAGGCTCCAGCCTATGGGAATTACATTGGAGAAGTATCAGATGACCTACCTCCCATCTAGCATCCTTGGTATCAGCACATCAAGGAGTACTTACGAGATGGATCTACACCCGCTGAGGCGAGCCCGACTGAGAAAAGGCAGATCCATCAATTTACTATGAAATTCTACCTTAGCGGAAATGCACTCTACAAAAGAGATGCATGACTAGGTCTCCTCAGATGTATGGACAAGGACCAAGCTCAGAGGCTCATGGATGAAATCCATGGGGGAGTATGTGGCCCACACATGAGCGGCCCTCTACTTGTAAAGAAGATCCTACAACAGAAAAGTCTGACTACGACAGTTCAAAAACACGACTTGGTTTTGAAAAAGATCGTTGACAACCAAGCTCAGTCTAAAGGAAAATTCTCCCCGAACTGGGAAGGCCCGTTTATTGTCAAGGAGGTATTGACAGGAGGCGCTTTCAGATTACAGGAAATGGACGGCGATGAATTTCCGCAATTCATCAATTCGGACATCGTGAAATGGTACTATGTCTGAGGTTACCATCAAACAAACATCCTAGTTTTGGATCATCAGATCACCAGTCATCCCGGTTCTTTAACCCTTCATTGCATACAACTTCGTTTCACACACATTTGCCCCATCAAGGACAATAACACTTTTCTAATCAGCAGCTTAGGTTCGGATCACCCAGATCCTTCATTCCCCGCAGGTTTTTAAAACATTTCACACCTTCAGTTTATCCTATACATGGGATTAAAATTTTCATCTGCAATCCTCCCTATACCTAGGGCGAACTACGTCGACCTGATCTCCCCAATACACGGGAGTACATAGGCAGCCATGTTATATGGTCCGGTCTCACCACAGAAAAAACAAAAATAAACACACTCATATCCATAACCACATACAGAAACTAGTCCCAAGACACCAAAGATGGTAGGGAATACACACAGATCGACGATCCATTCTGAAAATCCTGAGACATCTCACTGTCCATCCATCAAGGAGGAGTTAAGAATACATCCAGATCACAAAGTCCTGGAGAAACAAGCCAATATCAAGCAAGTAGCAAGGCACAACTAAAAGGGAAGTGAATCAACATATATTTCCCTGCCATATATAATGTTGTTTGATATATACAATGTGTACTGTACATGACAAAATGGCTAAGCTAGCCTATTCAGGAAAATACAAGCCCATCTAAAAATCAGTCTATATGCGGGCTATCAAGTACAACATGGAATCCTTCTCAAAAGAAGGAGGTAACGATGTGATCTCCTACCCAAGGGTTTCTACACGAGCCAACAGATCCACCGCCAACTACATGCGATATCTCGGGCAGATATTGTGCTATCCCGCTCAGCAACAGTGGTATCCCTATGAGTTAGAGCATTATCTCTCTAACAGAGCGATATCTCTACCAGAAAGAGCTATCAACATCAAATCCCAAATCCACCTTATGGTACAGAGGATAAAAGCCTATCGTGATCTCAGCATCTTATCATCCCATCTGTCAAAGCAACTACCCCAGATAACAAGCAAGATTGGGGCAATTTCAAAATTTGCAACAACCAGATATTGGATTCCTTACAACAAGATTGGGGGCAATCTCGGAAGCAGCGACAACTCAACACTGGGGCATTTATCAACCATCCTAAAATGGAAACTGCACCAGTCAGTGCCATCAGCATGGTCCATCATCTCAATGGCGATTCAGATATTATTCACTTGCGATTTGGTCAACAAAGAGAGTCTCTAGTATGAATCCCCGGCAACAACTTGCGGAAGGACTGGGGCATTTTGCGATTCCAAGGAATGAAAGAAATCATGGCGACATAAGCGTGCCCCTACGAAAGAAGGGGAAAATTCTCAGAAAAAGTTCTTAACTCAGAAGAAGAAGGCCAATGAAGAAAGGTCTAGCGAATGAAAACTACACCATCAACATGTGTCAAGTCCTCACAAGTTGAGGCCTCTACACCGAAGTTCAAATCTGGTCAGCGAAAGAACGAATTACACCCTCCAAGGATGTTAGCGGCATTCAAGTTATCAGTTCAGTCGTGTTGCGAATCAAACGCTTAAGGAAATGGGGCCCTAGCAAAAGGAAACTCCAAATCACCTCAGAAAGGGTGATCGAAGGTATCGGAAGATCCGGTATTCTAAAAACATTGGCATTAATTCAGCGGAACATCAAGAAAGTTCAGCGATGAAAACTTCGTATACCACCATTCGAGTGGGAAACGAAAAAGTTTGGCGATCAGCATGATAGGCACCGTTGCAAACCACCAGCAAATACATCGGGAGGGTCTGGTGATTTTAGAACGTCATCCCCATCAGAGATGTGGAAAACATCTCAACATATCTTCATCAAACAAGCATCAGCGATTAAATGCCAAACCATTGGAGTCAACACCAGCATAGGCATCAATAATGATCGGTAAAGGTAAAGCGATTTGTAAAAATATTTTAACATTCATCATAACATTCATTACATTGCGATTTGCAATATGCGATTTGCGATGCGATATGCAAAATGTGATGTGCGAGTTGCGATATGCGAGTTGCGAAGTGCGATTGGCCAAATGCGAAAAACAAAGTGCGAAATACGATGTGCGATTTGTGAACTGCGATTTGCGAAAACATTTTAACATTTATCATAAACATTCATTACATTGCGATTTGCATCATTAGAAGTACCTTATCATATTTTCTAGTGTCTACTAATCTTTATCATGTCCATTCCATTGCATTGCATGAACATGATAAAGAGGGGCATCTGTAGACACTCAAAATTTCATTTTCCTGTTACTAACTATGCAGGAGGACAAAAACGTCTTTTTCACACTCTAGAGATAACCCTGGAGGACCACAACATCAATTCCAACCCCCGAGATAGCCTCGAGAGATCTAGTCTCCAACCCTGGAGATAACTGATAAGTAGGATTTATACCTACTTATGGAGTACCAATTCATGTGAACTATGCCCATCTCAAGTACATTTTAGTAGGTTTTAACTGCATTTCATGATAATTTGCATTTCGCATACTTAAAACTCCTTTTGGTGAATAAGTGCAAGAATCGGCCTATTTTGGTGATGTTATTGAGCACATGGTGAATGGATGCTTGAGACGAGGCAAAAGATGGGATATGCATGGCATGAAGGTGCAATGGAGCAAGGAGATAAAGCATGACTGCACAAGTAGCAGCAGCAATAGCATAACAGAAGTCAGGATCTGCAGATTGCAAGCCGCGCTACCACGCCGGCTGCAATAGCCTTGAGATGCTGCTGCACCATGCGGGATTACTCAACCAGAGATCTTGGAGCCCATCGCAAGTTGTGCTGCCATGAGAAGGACAAGTTTAGGAGCGAGGGGGCGCACGCCGAGACGGCACCAAACCAAACAAACAAACTTACTGCAAGTCTTGCGGCCATGAGAATATCAAGCTGGAGGAGCGCGAGGCCTGAAGCTGCTGACTTGTTTTATTTTATTTCCGAATTTTAAAGGTTGTAATTGATTTAAAACTATTCCTGACTGGTGTCGGGGGTATCACTTGAAATTTTACTAAGTTTTTCACGTATCTTTACATTGTAATTAGGGTTTTACTCTGGGGGAAATTCTAAAGTAGAATGAGGCTACAACTCTATCTTTCTGTTCCTTTTTGGGATTTTCTACCAGAGTGGGATTATTATTATTAGTTTTTGCTGGAATCGTATGAGGATTTGAATTTTGATTCGTATTCAGAAATTGGGTTTGATAGTTTCATCTTTCATCTTTCAATTGTCGTTTATTGATCATGTTTAGATTTGATCCTATAATAGCTTTTGGTTCAGTCATGAACTAAACTCCATTATGGGATTCTAACGGATTTTAATATATAGTTTGATTGCATGTTTAAATGTTGGATTGTTTTGCATATCATATGGGATGTCTATCATGATTATTTTGCATGTATGAATGCTTGATCACCATTCATTTTAGTATTTGTATGGAATTGACAATCAACATGAAAATATGGACTGTAATCATGATAGTATACGTATATAGGGTTGTGTTATATGGCTTTTGTATTTTGTGAACCAGATAGACATATACTATTTCACCGTATAAGTCAGAATAAGGGCTTGAACTTAAAATCAATATAATTGCAATTTCACATAGACATATAGTGATGTTGGTTGTATTGATGATTATATTGAGTCTATCATCTGTGGATGCTGTGTAAGTAGGTCTTAGTGCATTGAAAAATGGCTAATACTCTTTTAGTGCTCTTGGCTACTTTCCAGTGATATGTGAGCAAGTCATGCATGATAGTGGCGATTGAATGAAGTATTAAATGAAGTTAGAATCCCATTAGTTCCAATATCATTTATTCTATCGTTATTATGGTTTTAGTTGTTATTTGCAGTTCGAGAACAAACCAAGTTTAATCAATAGTTTGAGCATATAAATATAGTGATTTAATTAATGAATAGTAGTTTAAGTTAAACAACTTTCTCTATGGGATCGATACTTTACTTGCTCTGTATTACTTGTTGACGTATGTACGTTTGCATGAGTTAGAGCTCTTTTGTTAGTCGTATAAAAAAGAGGCAACAAGTTTTTGGCGCCGTTGCCGGGGAAAGGCATTTAATTTAGTATTATTATCATTAGTTTTAAGCTATATTGTATGACTTAGATAATTCTAGTCTTATCTCATTTCAGTTTTTTTTGTTTTTGTTTCAGGAATTTGGATAAATTTTTATGCGCACACGATCAACCAACCCCGATTTAACACCTGTTTAGGATAATATAAACGGGAGAGGTTGGAAAGTGGGTGTTCGTAGAAATTTACAAGAACAGTTGGAAAACACGACAGCTAACATGGCAGCCGAGGCACAATGAGAAGATCAAAGAGAGGAGCATAGGGCTCTGAAGGAGTATTCCATGCCCAATATTAATGGACTACAGTCTAGCATAGTCAGACCAGCGATAGCAGCAAATACATTCGAGATAAAAACTGACACTATTCAAATGGTGCAGAATACAGTTCAGTTTGGGGGTGCCGCTACAGATGATTCGAATGAACATCTGTTGAGTTTCATCAAAATTTGTGATACATTCAGATACAATGGTGTGATGGAGGATGCTATTAGACTAAGGTTGTTCCCATTTTCATTAAGGGATAAAGCGAAAAGTTGGCTTCATTCTCTGCCAGCAGGATCTATAACTACATGGGAGGATTTAGCACATAAATTCTTAGCTAAGTTCTTCCCAATGGCTAAGACTGCCAAGATGAGGACAACTATCTCTCAGTTTGAGCAACAACAGGGCGAGTTGTTATATGAAGCATGGGAGAGATATAAAGAAATGCTAAGAAAGTGCCCACATCACGGTATGCCAGATTGGATGGTAATCAACACGTTTTATAATGGATTGGGATGGCAGTCGAGACCGATTGTAGATGCAGCTGCAGGAGGGGCATTATGGGCAAAGAGTTATGAGGAAGCCTATGACCTTATCGAGACAATGGCATCGAATGATTTTCAGAATCCTACATCCCGAATGCCACAAACTAAAGTTGCAGGTGTATTGGAGGTTGATGCTATTATTGGGTTGTATCGACAGATGGAAATGCATGGCAAAGAAGATAGATACTTTGGCAGAAGGAAAAGTAAAGACGGTTGCCTACGTATGTGAGATTTGTGTGGGGTCACACTCGATGGATCAATGTGCTATCAGCTCAGAATCAGTGCAGTATATTAGCAAATATAGAAAAGACCAAGGTCAATTTCAGAACACATTCCACCCCAACAACAGAAATCATCCAAATTTTAGTTGGTCGAATAATCAAGGGAATCAGCAAACTCAGTTTCAATCAAATAATCAATTTCAGGCGCAACCAGCGCAGCCGTAGTTTAACCCTAGACCACCCTTTCTGCCAGGATTTTCTCAACAACAATAGCAACATCACACTCCAACTGCACCTCAGCAAGAAAAGAAATCAGAAGTGGAGGAGATGATGATGAAATATATGCAAACACATAAGTTATGATCAAAAGCCAAGCAGTGGCTATAAAGAATCTGGAAACTCAAATGGGGCAGATGGCGAACATGCTTACTAATAGGCCCCAGGGTTCATTGCCAAGTAATACGGAGACAAATCCAAGAAGAGAAGGGAAGGAACAGTGTCAAGCGATCACATTAAGATCTGGGAAAGATCTATAAATTACTGCAAGTCGCGCGCCCGCGCGAGAATGCACTGAGGAGATGCATTTGGCGCTGCGAGGCGGAAGGAGCCGACCATCGAGCAAAGAAAATTTGGAGAAATCTGAGGATCAGCAGGAAGAGAAAGACAAAGCAGGTTCAGAGGAGACGGTTAAGAGTCCAGTACCACCAATTCACATTCAAGTTCCGTATCCGCAGAGATTAAATAAGAAAAGGGAAGATAAACAGTTCAGCAAATTCTTGGAGGTATTCAAAAAGCTGCAGATCAACATACCATTCGCCGAGGCATTGGACAAATGCCAAACTACGCAAAATTTATGAAGGGTATATTGTCAAGGAAGATGATATTAGATGAGTTTGAGACAGTAGCCTTGACTGAGGAATGCAGTGCAGTGCTTCAGCAGAAACTACCTCCAAAGTTGAAGGATCCAGGTAGCTTCACAATTCCATGCACAATTGGAAAGATGAACTTCAACAAGTGTTTATGTGACCTTGGGGCAAGCATAAATTTGATGCCCTTGTCAGTATTTAACCAGTTGGGATTGCCGGATCCAAAGCCAACAAACATTACATTGCATTACAGTTAGCGGACAGATCCATCATATATCCACGAGGACTTGTTCAAGATGTGTTGGTGAAGGTGGACAAGTTTATTTTTCCAGCTGACTTCATCATTCTAGACTACAAGGAGGACAAAAGCATACCACTAATACTGGGGAGGCCATTCTTAGCCACATGCAGAACGTCAATAAATGTGCAGAAAGGTGAATTCACTATGCGTGTCCAGGATCAAGAGATCACCTTTAACGTCTTTAAAGAAATCAGTTTACCAACGGATGAAGAAGAGTGCTTCCTAGTTGACGTGGTGGATTGGTGCCTACAGGATGAAGTACAGAAATCGAGGGATTATGGACCATTGATATGTGCGACGGGTAAAAATTCATAGTTGAAGGAAGAGCCATTGACGAAAGATGAGGTCATTAAAATTTAGGGTAAAAAGGACAAGAAGGAAGGCACCTCAATTCCATCTGTAACATGAAGCTCAGAAACATTCAAGCTAATTGACTATAACTTAGCGCTGGGTGGGAGGCAACCCAATATTATTCTCTCCATTGATTTGTTTTTAGTATTTCATTTTGAGTTATTTCAGTAGTTATATCGAATTCCTTTTTAATAGGATACTTGATGTTCATGCTTAAGAGTGTAACAAGAATTGTTGTGCGAATATTTGCAAGATGTTAGTGTGATGCGATCACTAAGTCATGCCTTAAAAAGATGCATTAATATCTATGCAGGAACCATCATTGGACGGGACCACTGACAGTGTAATGGAACGAAGTTTAGCATTTACGAGATATCGAAAGATCGTTGTCAGCGCGTGGCATAGTTAGCATAAAAATCGCGCGCCCGCGCATCAAGCCAATATAGATAACAAGTCATTCTGTAAGTCTCGCGCCCGTGTGCCCAACTCAGTAAAAATTCACGCGGCCGCGCGCGACACCGGGTTAAGACAAAGTTGACTAGTTTAAAAATAGAGTTGTGGACCATTTGGACTCTCATTTGGGATATTAACAGAAGCGAAATTCTCTCACTCTCCATAACTCACGTCGCTATCTCTTCATCAGTTACAAGTTGTGTCGTACATCTCTCAATCAATTAGCCACGATTCTCTCCTCAATCAAAGTCCGTATCTCCTCAACTTCTCCAAAGTGCACTATAAAGCTAGGGTTTCAAGTTGGGTTGAAGAAACAATATTGGGGATAGAAATTCTTCAAGCTTTTCTTCATTCTCCATCATATAATCTGTGCAACCTCTATCAAACACAAATGGGACCAAAGCGAGCAAGGTCTATTACGTCATCTTCTTCTTCCTCACAAAGGAAATAAGAGGAAGGCGACATTGTGGATCACACCAAATTCCTCAATTTGGAAGCTCAACAAGAATACTACCGCATTGTGGTGAAGACATTCGTCAAGGAGCGAGGATTCAAGCCGAGGCGGGATGGCCGAACATGCGCCATGATTCGAGAGAAAGGCTAGGGTGGGCTGATCGCTACTCCAATACCCGTTCTTATGAGCGTAGTCCGTGAATTCTATGTCAATGCCAAGGTCACTATGGCGGGATATCTACGGTTCGTGGTATCGAGGTGAGATTCTGAGACCCCGTGCCATCCGACTAATTTTCAAAATTGCGATGCACCGCTTGATTGAAATTTGCTTAATTGGATAACCGACGCTCATTTGGAGACCGACATGGAGTTGATTAATGCAGAGTTATGTGTGCTGGGTACAAAATGGACATATAAAGTTGGCACAACACAGCCGCGTATATTCCCAGCTGTAGCCCTAAATCACTATGCAAAAGCGTGGAACTTGTTCATATGTGCCAAGCTCATGCCTTCTGCCCATCAGCACGAAATAACAGCGGAGAGGGCACGTCTTCTGTGGGCATAATCACCGGAAAGTACATCGACATTGGTCATCTCATTCATGAGAATATGCTGCGCTATTTACGGGGAGTAAAGATTGGGAGCATTCCACACGCATCCGTGGTCGCCATGCTTTGTGCTAATCAAAGATGCACTTGGGGCAATGAACAGATGCAATAACCAAGCCAGGACATTACTCATGCCATGATTGAAAA
Organism: Panax ginseng; assembly: GCA_020205605.1. Lineage (NCBI taxonomy): Eukaryota > Viridiplantae > Streptophyta > Magnoliopsida > Apiales > Araliaceae > Panax > Panax ginseng. Next base: position 43,734,473 of record CM035146.1, read on the forward strand.
ATTCGAGGACTGGGCAGGTGGTGTACCGCACCCACGCAGACTAGGATTCATCCTTCAACCTATTTTTCCAGAACCACCACAACAACCCCCGCAAAAATACAAGGCGAGCCCGTCCACGCACGCGCGTGCCACCCATGGCGATCGCCAGCTCCAAAGGTTGGAGCACAAGGTCGATGCCATATATGATAATTTGGACACATTTGCGACGGGACTCACAAGGTCTTTAGCCAAAGAGTTTGGGCAACAAGGAACAACACAAGAATGACTTCACTTTGGAAAAGCAGCACCATATCCACCACCGGATTCACCACCCGAGGAGGGTGGCACCACCGATAATTAGGGGAGTTTTCGTTCCCTTTACCTTCATTCAATTGGGACATTGAATATTTTAAGTTTGGGGGTATTGGGTAGTATTTTTAGTTTCGCATATAGTTTTTCATGATTCATATAGTTTTACATGATTAGTTTAATTTTTATGTGCATGTTTAGATTACATTTTAGCATATAGTTGCATGTTATAATTGCATACCTCACAGTTCTTACCGTTTAGAAAACTTTTGTCTAGCCAATGATGACAGTGAAGTTTTTAAATGATTTCTGAATATTTTGGATAACATGAGCTAAGATGTAATGTTTTATACAATGAAATTCATAATGTTGTTTAAATGCTTTCGGTTTGCACAAATGTGTTCACAAGCACTTGTAGGTATAAGAAGTACGTTGTGCCTTGCGTGATAGAAAAACGTAGTCCTAAAAAGAGAAATATGTGAAAAGTGACTTTTGGACTGTATAAAACATTGATTTTTAACTTTGGAAAAACATGGGTATCTGTATATAAAAAAAAGAAAGAAAAGTAGAAATAACATGGCTAGTCTTATTTCGGGGCCCTGGCTACTTGAGTAAGTACGCCCGAGGGGATTGTCTCTACACCTAGCGCCCTAAGGTCTTTCATGGTCTGGGAGTTGTTGGTTGAAAGCTCGCTAAAGGGTAGCAGTGTGCCTAATGGAGTAAGACATTGCATAGTCATGAAGAAAAAGAAAGAAAAGAAAAGAAAAGAAAAATAGCAATAAACACCGCGAGAAAGTGCGAAATTCGCCCTCGTGAGTAGAATAAAGCAGTTAAGCCCATTGTTGAACCTTAGTTTATTTTAAGATGTTGAAATAGTCCGAGTCGCATATATATACATAAGTCTTGATTTAAGCTATAATTTTTCTAGTTTGAGCAAGATAGCATGAGCATTCTACACCTAAATCAAGTATTGGACGAACACGACACACACACACACAACATCTGTATAGCATTTTTGAATTATATAAGTATATGACATTATGCCTGCAGTTTAATTTGAATATGTATTCTCGAATCTAGAAAAACTTCGCTGAGGCAAATTGGACTAAATTTTTAAGATGGTCGGGGCAATGTGAGAATTAGTTGCATAGTAACATAGTTGCATATTTATTGATCATTAGTATGCATTGCTTGAGGGCAAGCAATGGTTCAAGTTTGTGGGTATTTGATAAGTAGGATTTATACCTACTTATGGAGTACCAATTCATGCGACCTATGCCCATCTCAAGTACATTTTAGTAGGTTTTAGCTGCATTTCATGATAATTTGCATTTCGCATACTTAAAACTCCTTTCGGTGAATAAGTGCAGGAATCGGCCTATTTTGGTGATGTTATTGAGCACACGGTGAATGGATGCTTGAGACGAGGCAAAAGGTGGGATATGCATGGCATGAAGGTGCAATGGAGCAAGGAGATAAAGCATGACTGCACAAGTAGTAGCAATAGCATAACGAAGTCGGGATCGCAGATATTGGTAAGTCATGCGCCGCCGCGTGACGAGAATAACCTTGAGAGCCTTGGCTACCGCATGGGATTACTCAAGCAAGATCTTGGAGCCTCACTGCAAGTTCTTGTGACCATGAGAAGGACAAGCCTAGTGAGCGCTTGGCATACGCAGCGTGAGAACGGCCAAACATACAAACCTCATCAGAAGTCTCATGCCGCGAGAATATCCTGTTGAGGAGCGCGCGGCCGCACGCGAGGTCTGAAGCTACTGACTTGTTTTATTTTATTTCCAAATTTTGAAGGTTGTAATTGATTTAAAACGATTCCTTACTGGTGTCAGGGGTATCACTTGACATTTTACTAAGTTTTTCATGTATCTTTACATTGTAATTAGGGTTTTACTCTGGAAGAAATTCCAAAGTAGAAGGAGGCTACAGCTCTATCTTTCTGTTCCTTCTTGGGATTTTCTACTAGAGTGGGATTATTATTATTAGTTTTTGCTGGAATCGTATGAGGATTTAAATTTTGATTCGTATTTAGCGATTGGGTTTGATAGTTTCATCTTTCATCTTTCAATTATCGTTTATTGATCTGTTTAGATTTGATCCCATAATGTCTTTTGGTTCAGTCATGAAATAAACTCCATTATGGGATTCTAACGGATTTTAATATATAGTTTGATTGCATTTTTAAATGCTGGATTGTTTTGCATATCATATGGGATGTCTATCATGATTGTATTGCATGTATGAATGCTTGATCACCATTCGTTTCAGTATTTGTATGGAATTGACAATGAACATGAAAATATGGACTGTAATCATTATAGTATATGTATATAGGGCTGTGTTATATGGCTTTTGTATTTCGTGAACCAGATAGACATATACTGTTTCACCGTATAAGTCAGAATAAGGGCTTGAACTTAAAATCAATATAATTTCAATTTCACATAGACATATAGTGATGTTGGTTGTATTAATGATTACATAGAGTCTATCATCTATGGATGCTGTGTAAGTAGGTCTTAGTGCATTGAAAAATGGCTAATACTCTTTTAGTGCTCTTGGCTACTTTCTTGTGATATGTGAGCAAGTCATGCATGATAGTGGCGATTGAATGCAGTATTAAATGAAGTTAGAATCCCATTAGTTCCAATATCATTTATTCTATCGTTATTATTGCTTTAGTTGTTATTTGTAGTTCGAGAATAAACCAAGTTTAATCAATAGTTTGAGCATATAAATATAGTGATTTAATTAATGAATAGTAGTTTAAGTTAAACAACTTTCTCTGTGGGATCGATACTTTGCTTGCTCTGTATTACATGTTAACGCATGTATGCTTGCATGAGTTAGAGCTCTTTTGTTAGTCGTATAAAAAAGAGGCAACAATAACCCCGGGAAATCAGGTTCCAAACCGGAGATAACCCCGAGAATGTTAGTTTCAACCTCGGAGAGAGCCCCGGGGGATCAAGATCAAAGCCTGGAGATAGCCCCAGGAGGTCAGGCCAACCTCAGAACTAACCCTAAGAACAGTCAAAGTCAACATCAAGTCAACCTCAGAGATAACCTTGAGAAAAGACTGATGCAACTGCGCAAAAACTGGAGATAACCCCGGGAGGGGTAAAATGGTAATTTTGCCAACTCAACTTCACTTCAAATCAAATACACTCATTTCAACTCAAAATTCTTCAATAGAAGTCCCACAAGAACCATATCTTAACTTTCGAGCATAAACTGCGCAAAACAGCTCAATGGACTGCCTGACGAAAACCCAGAAATGCCATTTCGGTCATGGACCCATCTTCCTGGAATCAAAAAAGGGAAAATCCTATGTCAACATGTAGCTCTCAGAAAGAGCTTTTCAGAATGGTATGGCACACTTCCATCGAACTCCCAGATTGAAAGTTATGAAGGTTCGAGAAATAAAACAAGGCGTGCATTAGAAAGTGCATGAACGTTGAGACAATGGGACCCACATTGCAGGGGCATTTGGGCAAGCTTGCAGTACACCTACTTTTAGTCGTAGGTACACCTGCGGCTCCCCCCTCTATAAATAGAGGGCTTGGGGTGGCCATATTTGCAAGAGAAACGGCAAGGAAGCCCTGTCCAATTTGTTTTGTACACACTATAAACCGAGTGCTTTCTCATTTTAAACACTTGTGAGCTTATATTATGTCATATTTGTGCCGGCGGGAGCCGAGTGTTCATCCACTTAAAGTTATAGAAGTCTTCTTTGGCAGCCCACTGTAAGCATTCGTACACACTTTGAAGCCTTTCTCTTCATCTTTGCACACACCCTTCTTCACGTTGAGAGTCGTGTTGCGTTTGTTTGCGCGGACTTCGGTCCGTGGTTTTATTTTAGTTTGTATATACATATATATTTATATATATATAATTATATATATGGACTAACGTTATTGAGTTATGCCTCAATTGAGCCTAAACTTTGGTCTGGAGCGTTTATTTGCATATATATATATATATATGAATCGTGTGTCGAACTCATTCGATGAGCCTGACACTTGGCCCTGAGTATTTACTACTTTAATATATATATATATATATATATATATATATATATATATATATATATATATATATATATACTTATATATATTAATTGATGCTCTGACTTTGTTCGATGAGCACAGATTTACATCCAGAGCGTTACTTTTTTATATATATATATATATATACTTATATATATGAACTGTTGTCGAACTCATTCGATGAGCTCGGATTTTACATCGATTGCATTTATCACTTATATATATATATATATATATATATATATTTTCGCCCCACACAGTGGTTGATCACTTTATAGCTTTCTTTACGTTTAATTCACCGCCTCGAGTTTACTTCGCGTGGCGGTTGATCGCTTTTCTGACTTTATTTACGTTTCATCCCTACCAAGTTTCTCCGTGGTGGTCGATGGCTTTTACAGCTTTATTTATATTTTCTGATCCCCCATGGAGGTGCTTCGTGGTGGCTGATCATGTCTGTATATATATATTTACAACTTTTATATATACCGCCATCGCTTTCTTATCAATCATGCATCGTGTGAGCCTAGGAATCATGTGATCACAGATTCAGTCTACTAGATCTAGATTCGATTCCCGTGATGGACATTTCTTCAAATTGTGACTTTGTAAATTATTTACGGTGTTGATTTCCTCGAGATGGTTTTCACACCCACGAGGAGTTCGGCACTATTTTGTACATTATTTTCTCGAAGATGCTTCGCATCTCGAAAATTAAAAACAATCAAACCGAACACTTAATAAAATGGGAGTGTAAAATGTCTCAATTACTATTGAGCACAAGGGCTTGAAAACCTCTTTTATAAAACGTCACTGCCATATCTTGTTTAAAACTGAATTTTTACACAAATTCAAACCCTGTGTATATAGGTGCTAACGAGGCCTCACACTACTTCCAAATAAACAACACATTAACCCCCACACACACATATTCATATAATGATTTCTTGAAAAGTGGCGGTCCATCTGTGGTAACACGGATGTCGGGGGTGCCTAACACCTTCTTTCAGTATAATCAAGTCCGGACCCTAATGAATCTCTGATTTCATCGACCCGTTTAGCGATGTCACATCACTGGGTCAATGTGCAAACCTTTTCTGGTTGTGTTGGTACAACCATTTAAAAACCAATGGCGACTCTATCGGTCCATCGTCGATATTATACATGCTCGGACCTTTTTCACTTATTTTTTCAAACAAATCTAACCTAAAATGAGAACACCAAAGAACAAGTAACGAAAAGGGACAACTAAAAAATCCCGACGTCGACAAGACCCTTAGGGTATATCAAAGGGTATGCTTGGGTATAGTAAGTCGTACATAGAGATAATGTATGATCAATAAAGAATCTACCACTTCTAGTAAAAGAAGAGAAATGTCCTATGTGATTCGATAAATGACAACGCAGTAGTCCTTGGCCAAGGCAAAATGAAATTAGAAATGAGTTTCTAATTTGCATTATTTGAAGTTGTGCATTTAAGAATCGAAATACATATAATTAAATAAAATTAGACTTGACAGTAATTACATGTCTTATATTTAATTGGGACATTGTATGGTGGAAGGATTGAATTGTACGGTAACTATTTACTCAAATATTCTTTTATGATTAATGTTGAAATCTATATTATCTGGAAAGTCGTTAATCGCTAGGGAGGCTTTATCCCTATTGTAGAATAAATATTATTTAATTAAATAAATTAATATTTTAATTTATTTATTTAAATAAGATTAGAATTGTTCTAATTGATTTATTCACAACCGGTTTAATATGGAGAACCTAAAGGGTCACACCATAAAAGGAAAAATAATTATTTAAGAAGTTAATGACATAATCGTAATAATAAGTTAAGTATATTTAATTTAATCTATGGTGATAGAATAAATTAAATAACTTAATATTTATTATTTAATATTTTGGAAATATTAAATATAAATTAATAAGAGGAGTCTTATTATTATTATTATTACTATTATTATTATTTAATTTCTAAAGAAGTTTGAGAATTAATTAATAAAGTACTCTCAAATATCCTAATAAGATTAGGAGACTAATTAATTAAAAGAGTTTAATTAATTATTCCTAATAAGAAGTGGAGCCTAATTAATTAAAAGAATTTAATTAATTAAAATAAAACTCAATTCCTTAATTGTTAAGGAGGGTTGCCCACATCTATAAATAAGAGGAGTCTTATTTTGGGTGAGGTGGGTTGACACTTTCACAAAATACATGAATACGTAATTCCAATAGTTGGGAGAGTACACCCTTTTTTATGAGAGATAGAAAAACTAGGGTTTTTCCAAATACTCATCTTCTTGAATCTTTCTTCTTCCTTGGTGGATCACCTCTAGAGGCCAAATACTTGGGTGGCTAACATTGATCAAAGGAAAGAACCAAACTTGGTGGATTCAAGTTGAACGCAAAAAGGATTTGGAGGTGAACTTGTACCTGAGGAAACTCGAATCTTCAAGGGTATGATTCTTGTTCTTTATCTTTTCGTTTAATTAATAATTATGCATAAAGGATGATCGGGGTATATGGTTTGTAAAATTTTAAAACTCTATTTTATCACGTTTTCGCTTATTTTGTGCAATTTGATTGCGTTCATGAATATTACAAACCTAATAGTGGTATCAAAGCCAAACTTTTATGCGAATTATTAATTGTTTTAATTTGATATGTGTTTAGAACAATTTAATTTGGCATAATTTGTTGCATAAAATTTATTTTTAAAAAATAAAATAAAATCTATTTCCGATAGCCTGTTGCGAACTGTTTTTGATTTTTACGCTGAGTTTTTTTTTATCCGCGTGAATGTTGATTTACGTCTGCAACATGATTATATATGATAGTATATATATATATATATATATATATATATATATATATATATATATATTATATATATATATATATATATATTAGTTATTACTAATCTGAATCTTGGATATATTTTGAATATGATCCCTTATATATATATATATATATATAGAGAGAGAGAGAGAGAGAGAAAGAGAGACCGGATCATATCTGGACTCCCAGACCGAAAATCCAGACCTCTTTTTTTTTTTTTTGCTTTTTTTTAAAACAACTAAAAATAAATAAATAAAAAATTATGGAACTTGAATTTTTCCATAATACAGTATTTTGGGTGTGATTTGGAAACGTATAACAAAACATGTATGTACAGTCTGTGCAGATTGTACATACATTTTTTGGTATAGGTATCCAAATCACGCCCAAAACATTGTATTATGGAAAAATTTCAGTTCCATAAAATATTAAATATTTTTTTTAGTTGTTTTATAAAAAAAAGCAAAAAAAAATTAAAAAATTAAAGGTCCGGATTTTCTCCCGTCGAGAGTGGGACTGATCAAATATATATATATATATATATATATATATATATATATATATATATATATAATAAATTTATAATTAATATAAAAGGTTTATTTTAATCTTAAAATAAAAAGTTTATTTTAATTTTAAAATCAATTTCATGCTAACTAATTAGAGTTGGAATTGGATTCTATGATAACTAATTGGAATTGAAATTGGATTCCATGTTTCCTTAAATAAAGAAGTTTATTTAGATATTAAATAAGATTTCATATTATTCAAAATAAAAGAGTTTATTTATGAAAAGAAAAGAGAATCCTAATTTCCTTAAATAAAGGAGTTTATTTATATATGGAATAAAATTTCATATTATTCAAAATAAATGAGTTTATTTGTGAATAGGAAAGAGAATCCGTGTTTCTTTTAAGAAAAAGAGTTTATTTTGATTAAAGATTTTGATTAAAATAAAATAGTTTATTTTATTCAAAATAGGATAAATTAAAAATAAAAGAGGTTTATTTTTATTTATATTTAGATTAAAATAAAGAATTTTATTTTGATTCAAAATTAAATTTTATGCTAACTAAATTTGCCCATTAAATGATATCAATATATATATTGATTGTTTATTATTCATGAGATGAATGTTATTTATTGATGCATATGGTAATGTGTATAATAATAAATGGGATTGATTATGGACTATTGACCAATGTGATTGAATTTTATTTTAGTTGGATGCATGAATATATGGGTTTTATTAAATGGGGTCTGCGTACCTCGTCTTCTCAAATTTTTCTTAATGTAAATTCTAACTCCCTCCTATGTACTTCCCCTTGACTGTTGATCAATGTTTCTATTTATTTTAAATAGTTTTGTAATAGGAATAGTTAGAATTAATTTTGAAGAATTGGAGATCAAGGAGCAAGGAGCGCTTGAAGACCCGTTTGTAATGGAGCCCAGGTTTAAATGTAATAGTTATATTTAAATATTAATTCTTGCACCCCTAGGGTTTGACCTTTTGGTTCACGTGATGGCTCTAGTGAACCAAACTAGAGTAAAAGTCCATAATCAATCCGGGTATAATATAGTATTCTATATGTGCATGCTTATATATATATATATATATATATATATATATATATATATATGTATATATATTATGCAAACATGCTTCGCATGTTAATTAATATGACGCGTATTTTATATATATATATATATATATATATATATATATATATATATATATATATATATATGTGTGTGTGTGTGTGTGTGTGTGTGTGTGTGTGTGCATGCGCTAAACAAGATGAGACAAATTAATAACAAACCCTCAATTTTTTTATATTAAGTTGTAATGTTCAAATATATTTGAAATATCGAACGTCTCCTTCTAGCATGATAAAAATAATAGAGTATTGAATATTTAATATGAGTTTGTACGTGCACACACAAGACATGTATTAAATATTTAAGATGTTGTTCTTATTACATATGATGTTTATAAGGAATTGAACATTACTGTTTTATTGTGCACACACAAGGGCTGTAGTTTTCTCTTCACTTATATGGAAATGTTGGGTTTGACTTAACTTAAATCATTTTAGTTCGGATGTGCACACACTTGACCATTATGATCTAAGAGGCAAAATACAAGGAGTTGCATAGTTGATGTAATTGACAAGAGTTGTCTACCTATTTATTTATATATAGTTTGTTGTGCACACACAAGGCTATATACATTTGAAATGGGATCCTAATTCTCACTAGCATATCTTTAATTAGATTTTGCCGAGCTATATAAGTGAGGGTAATATAGTTTGATGAAAATAGTGGGAGATACCAATTTAAAACAAGACCTAATTTATTTTGGTAATTAATAAAAGAATATATGCTAAAATGGTGTTAATTACAAATTCATTTACAGAATTTTACAATGTCTAAAATTACTATCACTGTGTAGCATATTAGATGCTAAATTAATCGAACCGAATTAAACGAATTGGTTAAGGAAATTTGATAATAGTTCTCATGGCTAAAAAGCTATCGTATGTCCTTAATACGTCTTTCCTGCAATGGTTGCAGACAATGCCTCTGAGGAAGAGATTGCTACTTTTAGAAAATGGCAAGATGATGCACAATTGGCTTAATGCATCATGCTCGCATCCATGAGTAACGAGCTTCAGTGTCAGTATGAAACTATGGATGCTCCTACTATACTCCTACACGTCAAGTAGTTGATGGTGAGGAAAGTAGGACTAATAGATATCGGATATCTAAGGAGCTCTTCCGATCTAGAATGACCGATGACACTACGGTACAGATAAAAGTCCTTAACATTATCAATTTTATTGATCAATTAGGACAACAGGTTTTGTCATGGATGGAGAGTTGAGCCAAAATTTGATCTTGCACTCATTCCCGGAATCCTTTCATAATTGTTGTGAATTTTTCATATGAACAAGCTAGATATCAGCCTCGCTGATTTGCTTAACATGTTGAAAAATGTTGAGAGTCACTTTCCAACCAAGAAAGACCAAGTCTTACTAGTTGGGGCCAAAGGATTTTCTAAAAGAAGAACGATTCTAAGAAGGTAAATAGAAAGGCAAAAACAAAGGATAATAAGAAAAAAAACTGATACGGATAGCAAAGGAGTTTGCTTCCACTGCAATAAGCCTGGACACTAGAAAGAAACTGAAAGAAGCATCTTGCAGAGGCTAACCAGAAGAAGCTTAGTGAAGTTTCGGTTACAAATATAAATTTTTGTTCATGATTAAAAAATTCTTTAAGTCAAGGTTCTACTTGGGTATAGGATACCGGCATTGGTTATCATAAATATAAATTTATGAAGGGACTAAGCAGAAGTAAAAAGCTAAACAAGAGATAAGTAATCCTATATGTGGAAATGAAGCAAAGGTTGCTGCATCATCCATAGGAACTTGTAGTTTAGCACAGCCTACGGGCAAGTCTATTAAGTCAATAAGTTGTTATTGTATTCCAGTTCTCGTTGGAAACATTTTTTTCATTTTATTGTTGGACAATGAAATCTTTGGTATTATATTTAAGAACAATTATTGTTCTATTTATAATAATAATAATGTTTTGTATAGAACTGAAATATTACTTAATGGATTATGTATACTTGACTTACGTAAAAAATAATTTTGCATATTGAACAAATTAGTATAAATAAAAAAAAAAAAGGAGATGATCATTCAAAGAGTTGAATGTGTGTATTTTCTGAAATACAAGTGTGAATTATTTGAAATGTTCAAATAATTCAGAAATGAAACAAATTGGCAAAGTATTAAGATTCTTTGATTAGATCAAAGAATAAAAACTTGTGCAATAAGTTTCTAGATCATCTCAAATGGTTTTCTCATAATGGATGCCTCCTGATACGCAATAATTGATTGATGTATCTGGAAGGAAAAATCATACCTTGTTGGACATGGTACAGTCCATAATGATTTTACCGACATTCTACTATCCTTCTAGGATAATGTCCTAGAAATGATTGCATATCTACGGAAAAGGTAACCTCGAAATTCGACCCCAAGACTCTATAAGAGTTATGGACAGGGAGAATTCCTAATATTAAGTATGTTAAGATAAGGGGTTATCCAGCTTATGTGAAAAAGGTTTCAAAGGATAAGCATGGGACAAGATTTGACAAGTACAGATTTGTGGGACATCCTAAAGTAAGTTTAGGGTATATGTTCTATAATCCTACTTAGCAAAATGTGTTTGTTGCGAAACACGTTGCCTTCTAAGATAAAGGTGTTTATCATTGAAAGGGCTAGTGGGAGGATAATAGAATCTTGAAGAGTTCAAGAACCACAAAACACTATAAGTCAAATAAGAGGAACCTGTACATGTTTCAATTTATTTTTCTTTATACAATTGCAGCTTATTACAGTGTATCAATTGCAGCTTATTACAATGTATGTTCATTATTTTGGTTAGTGTATTTGATATTTCTGACAGAATTTCTAACTGAATTTCTGTCAGAATTCTTCAATTGCAAATTTTGTGGGCCCATGTAACTATTTAAATATGTTACTCAATTAATTTTCCAATACTAAGATAAAATAAAATAAAATAAGTTACATAATGAAATAACTTAAATTATATCTAATAAATAAATAAAATACATTGAAATAAATAATATAATATAATATGAGTAATAATAAGATAAAATAAAATAAAATACAAAATAATAATAATAAATTATAATAATTTAAATTTAATAAAATATAATGAAATAAAATAAAATTTTAATTTAATAAATAAATTAAATTTAATAAAAATATTTAAAAAATATATAATACAATACAAATAAAATACAATCCAATAAAACATAAAATAAAATAAAAATAATAAAATAAAATAGAATAAATTTAATTTAATTAAAATAATTTAAATTAATTTAAATTTAATAATGAATTAAATAAAAAGATTTAAAAATTATATAATATAACAAGATAAAATAAAATAAAATAACATAATAAATTAAATTAAATTAAAATAATTGCGAAATTAAATTAAATTAAATTAGAACACATATAATATACTCCCTCCGTCCCATGATAAAAGTCCTTATTACTATTTTGGGTAGTCCCATGTTAAATGTCTATTTTCCTTTAATAACAAAACTTTTACACATATTTTTCTATTATTCCCGTAGCATTAAATACCTCATACTTTTCTTATTCTAATTCTCTCTCCATATTTAATAACATTATTATGGGCAATTTTGTCATTTCATTTATTTTCTTAATATGCGTGAAAAGTCTACCAGGACTTTTATCCTGCGACGGAGGGAGTAATAAAAAATAAAAAAAATGTTTTCATATAAATTTAATCCGATTTAATAAAATAAATAAAATAAATAATTTGCCTTAATTTAATTTAATATAATAAATTAAATTTAATAAATAAATAAACCAATTATATACTATAATATAATATACTACAAAAGAAAATATAATAATAAACTAAGTAGCATTTGCTTAGTTGGGATGCAATTAAAAGAAATTGAATAAGAATGTTTTCGATTAAGTAAAATAATATACTTTGGAACTTAATTAGAAACACGTTTGACAAGTAGGAGTGAATGTCGAACAGTATGTAGTCTCTATAGATTCCAAATAACAATTCTCATAAACTAAGTACCACTTACTTAGTTTATTATTGGCAAAATAAACTATAAATAGCTAGGAGTGAATGTCGAACAGTACGTAGTCTCTATAGATTCCAAATAACAATTCTCATAAACTAAGTATCAGTTACTTAGTTTATCATTGACAAAATAAACTAAGTAGCATTTGCTTAGTTTGCCACAATTTTTAATAAATGCAATAATACTCTCCGTACATATATGTACTCTTTCTTGTATGCAGGTTTCGACATAGCAGTTGCAGCTAATAGTACTCCAACCGGTTCCTCGACATCAATTAAAAAAAAAAGGGTCGTAGTTTCTGTTTGTGTCCTATACTCGAATAATAAAGTTAATTGAATTACTACAGACAATCCTCATTGTTCCATCATAATAGATGGAAACATCCGGAAGGAGTATCATTAAGTTGTTGAACAAAGTTCTAGGTTAAGCAACCCTCTAGATGAGCGAACGATCACTTCTTTGCTAGGAATGAATCATCTCCCCATATGGGTCCAATCTATGTCATGAATTGGACTCGTATGGGGAGATGATTCATTCCTAGCTGAGAAGTGATCGTTCGTTCATTTAGAGGGTTGATTAACCTGAAACTTTTTTCAATAGCTTAATGGAACTCCTTCGGGATGTTGTCATCTATTATGATGGAACAGGGAAGAATGTCTGCAGTAATTCAATTAACTTTATTATTCGAGTATAGGACACAAACAGGAACTACGACCCTTTTTTCCCCGATTGCCGACTCAAGTAGTCTCTATAGATTCTAAATAACAATTCTCATATACTAAGTACCACTTACTTAGTTTATCATCATTGGAAAAATAAACTAACTAGTATTTTCTTAGTTTGCCAAAATTTTCAATAAACTTAGAAACCCGTTTGAAATTCACTCAGTAGGAATGAATGTCGAACAGTCCCCAGTTTAGGATTGTTATTGGATGTTATGTCTCACTTAGGCAGGTGCCAATACGAAATAGTACGTTTTTGTTATTTTGAGGATTTTTTAACTGTTATCTCTATATGTTCTCCGAGTGCATTGAGAGCAGATTAAGCTATCTTAGTCTATTTCGTGTGCTTGGAGACCATGGGGAGAATCTTTGTAAAATTTTCTTGAAACTCATGAAACGTACTCAACGTGTTTGCACTAGTGACGAGACGCATCCAATAACGGGATAGAAGCCTTATCCCTGCCCTGTAGAGTGGAGATACTAGGTAAATCTAATTCATGCATAAATATCCAAATTAACTGAATCTGTCTTCTGTGTAGTTAAAAATGTCAGCCGACCGGAGTTGGATGTTCCGTAGGATACCCAGTGATGGGAGGGGATTAGTCGCAGCTTATCGTGTTGGGGTGTCAGATTTCTTGAACAAAGCACAAGAACATACGGTTGATCCGAATGGGAAGATGCGATGCCCGTGTGTCAAGTGTAAAAATTTGATTTGGAAGAAATTCGACGAGATTAAATTTAACTTATTTTCACGTGGATTTGTTGAAGCCCCTGGTACACAGTAGTCACTATTAAAACACGTTCATTTAATGCTGATAATATGTTTGGTATGGATGAGGCGTTGCAAGAAGATGTTAGCAATCCTTTGGCCGTAGTGTTCCATGCTGAAGATGTGGTGAGTACTGATGTCATTGACGTACCTGACGATGAGGATGTCGAGGAAAACGTACACATGAATGATTATGTAGTCGTTGAGGATGATGACGATGACAAAACTAATGTCGAAACTGAGGATGAGGAAGATACTGAATCCGAGAATGATATACACGTTGATTCTGATGGGTTTGATGACGTACGTAATTGAAAATGAGCATTCATATTAATACATACCACATATGGTTAAACCTTAATATTCATAATCTACCAATTTTGTTATTGCAGTAGGATATTCATGGCTAGACATAGCGGTGGAGGTCGCCGAGGTGGTGGGCGATCCGAAGATCGAGAGCAGTGAATACGATGGAGGCTCTTCTTCAGGCGCGAGTAAGTTATCTTAACTAGGATTTAAATATATCTCAATCTGCATTAGTTACAATGTTTATTGACTCAGTTAAATACAATTATTACAGATGCACCTCGTCGACGACACCGAGGGACAAACCTCGGTATCTTTGGTCGTCCGCCGGCAGTGCCACTTACAGTACCAGTGGATGTCGCTTCCCAGTAGTAAGTATTAATATATTGGTAGTATTAATTTCAGATATTGCAAAACATAATTCACATAACACATATTGTTATACTTTTTCTGTAGTATACTAGACCCAGTGGCTAAGCACACCCTGCATGCGATCTGTTTGACGCATCTCCCGAGAGGGTGCATGCGGTTCAGTCAGTATACGCGATACGATGCCACTTTTATGCAGACCGTCTTGCAGGAGTTCCACGTAAGTTACGCATATTATATTAATTACTACATAGTTGTATTAGGATGACAAAATCAATTGTTCCTAATTTTAAATTAACTTTTATTATAGGTTTATTATCGATTTGACCCGAGCATCTCTCAATCAGCTGGCGACGATGTGATTGAGCATCAAGTCATTGTGAATTACTCCGACTGGCTGTATGAGATGCGATAAAGGGCAGCCTGGGTAGTTGAGGACCAGCCCGGGACCACCATCAGAGATCATCAGCCCCGCAAGTCTCCAATTTAGACTGGGATGCTATGTGTGTGCACTGGGAGACTGATGACTTCAAGAAAAAGTCTGAGCAGGCGAAGAAGAACCGTGGTCAGCTCTGGATAGTACACACCACTAGTTCTCAGTCGTTCGAGGAGGCGAAGACGGTAAGTGCGTTGTATTTAGTTATTTAGGTATCAAGTGATCACACAAATACTTAATACATATTTTATGAATGTTTTTATTAGGCATTGGGGAGGACCTTGGGTCGAGATCCTACCATTCTAGAGTTTGGGATCGAGCCCACACACATAAGGACGATCGTGATTTGTCTCAGGCATCTTTAGCTATACGGGTAAAACTCATTTTACTATTTAGCTTTTAATAATATTCAATCGTAAATAAAATGATATAATTAACATACGTATACGAAATACATTATAGGATCGATTTGGAGGCTTGTAACGCAGCGTATAATCGAAAGCCGAGGCTATTAAGAGGGTTCTGTGGCAGTTAGATTCTGCCACCCCTCTTCCCGATATTGTATTAGATCGGGATGAGGAGATGAGACTATGGGTCGCGTTATAGGATCCCCCTACTAGCAGTACCGGCAGATATCGAGTGTTGGGTCTGCCGTGGATACCCGCGAAATTTAGGACAATATCTTTTAAAGAATTAGTTATTAATAAAATGAATTTTTATTATTAATACTATTGAGCGCCGAGATGCTCGGATGGTGATTACCCTCTTGGAGAGGCTTTTAAATGCCCTCATCTATGTGTTTATTAATCGCTAGCTTATATAACCTATAATGATTATTATATCTGGGAGGATTCTATCGCCACGAGCTAGATTTAACGAGTAAGAATTTTCAAGACTAAAATTAAAGTTTAGAACATTGAACAAAATATTTCGGGGAAAAAGATTTATGGAACAAGCTTATATTTGTAATTGGTTAACTCACTATTCACAACCCTAATTTTCGATTATCAATTTAGGGAGATTTATTTTGAAATTCTAGAAGTTATTGATTAATCGTGAAATGTTGAGACGTGATGGAATATTCAATAATATTTCCGTTATGGAGATTTAAAAACGAGAAGTTATTGATCGTTAAATGTTCGTGATGACTCGATTATGGCAAAAAAACCCAAAAAAAAGGGTTTAGAAAAGTGAGTTCCGAGAATGTAATGAGTACGATAATAACTAGGGTTATTATGCGTGAGAAATACGAGTATGATACGAAAGTTATTATACTAGTATATTAAAGAAGAATAGTACGACGATAATACGTAATATCGCATTTAGTTAAATACGTAAGAGATTACGTAGAATACGAGAAAGAATGCGTAGAATATGATTAGTCTTGATGAACTTTGTGTTCATGGACTTTGTAGAATCTAATTGGACTTGGATTATGTCAAGCTCAATGATTTGTGAAATCAAGCCCAAGTTAGGCCCAATAAGAATTAGGGTTAAGGCCCAAACCAAGAAAAAAGAAACCATGATCGAACCGATGGGTAAACTGGATGGGTAAGAACCTATTAGGGCAACCCATGGGTGACCCATGGGCATGTATGGGGTTTGGCCACTTGGCCACCAAGTAAGGGTGGTGGCCAAGTAAACTTGGTGGCTAAGTTGTTAAGGAGGTGGAATAGTGATTTTAGGGCTTAAATGACTATTTTGCCCCTAGCTTTGAAAATCTATAAAAAAGAAAGCTAGATTTTCATTTTTTGAGATTTTGAAAATCCTCCACTTGAGAGAGAGAGAGAGAGAGCTCGGTTGGGAGAGAGAAGAGGAAGAATGATGAGCATGAATGCTCGGATCAAAAGTGATCGAGAAATAGAAAAGCTCGCAAATCACGGCTTTTATAATCTGAAGAGGATTAAAGAAGAATCAGAATCCCAACACTAATTTCTTCTAAATTTTCTTTAAGTTTTTATGTTCAAAAAACATAACTTAATGAAGATAAGAAGTAGATTAAGTTAGAAATGATTTCATATGGTTGAAATCGTAAGAAAATGAAGAATAAAAATAAGAAATTTAGTTTATAAATTTCTTAAGCAAGTATAAGATTCGTGAGGATTTTGAGCGATCCGAATGAATATTATGAATGAGTAGGTGAATTAAGTAAGGAATGGTGTTCTATAACATCAAATTCCAAGAAAAAGTGAAATCGAATCCAAAATATCGATTAAAAATGAAGAACTAACGAAAGAACGCAGAACACGCGAAGAACACGAAGAACGTTGTTGATGGACAAATTTAAAACCATCAGAGTGTAATTGTTGTTGATGGACAAGTTTAAAACCATCGCGTAGATAAGTTAGATGCTTATTGCTTGGTTAGAATGTTAGAAACGCTCATGAAGAACGGATTAAAACTAAGCTATAACGGTTATGGGCGAAAATTTTGTAAAAGAAGAACGAAAATTTGAAAGTTAGTAAATGAACCCAACGTGTAGGGTTTCATAAGAATGTAAGAGAACGATAAAACGTGGAGTCGTGGACTCAAGAACTAATGAATTCGAAGTTCTGGATGACCGAATTACTTGGATTTAACTAACAAAGAACGTTAAAAAACGTTAAAAAATGAACGAAAGAATGAAGATTAAGCCAATTGAATGGCATGTTAACGGATTCGTAACAAAGTTTCTATCCCGAGGGTAATCAAGTATGTAAGGTAAGGAAGAAAATAGCTTTGGAACGACCTCATTCCAAGTTATAACGAAGGAGTTATGAGATTTCAAAATTGGCGTCTCAAGTTTGTAAAAGACTTAGAAAATTTTCTAGGTTTCATACTCTATAGCCGCAGTCATGAAGTCAGTGCCTTGAGGCCGACGCCATAACAGCATAATGTTGTCCGAGTACACTGCAAGAGTTCACCGCAGTGTGAACCGTAGTACAATTTGTGGCGATGCAGCGCCATGTACAGTATGAAAATCTTCTGGAGTGTGGCGCCGCAGCGCGGCCCACTAAGTAAGGACTCGCGCCGCAGCGCCAGCCCGGGAAGAGAGGAGAGAGAAGTAGGTCGCATCTGCAATGACGAGAGAGAAAGGAAGGGCATGGCAGCAGCATCACAGGCAGTAAGCAATGCCCGTAAATGAGATTTTTAGTTCTCGCCATCGGAGGATGTGCAAGAAAGAAATATGAACATAATGTTCAACTAATGTAACACTTAATCAAGTGTTTTAAACCTTTAATAAAGGTTGAACGAAAAGATTAAATGAGAATAAAAGACAAAGAATGTAGATGCGGTTACGGAACCGATGTCCGGGGACCGTAGTCGCGATAAACGAACGTGAGGGATTGCTATGGTTGTGATTCCTTAGACGTTGGTTGACGATGTTAATGTATAATAACATTTGATGTTATGACATGGCATTGAGAGATGAATGTAAAGCGCTTAGATTCGTTTGTGAACGCAACATTGTTGCGATGAACGATTGGCCTTAGCATACAATGAACCGTATGGCTTTGACATTAAGAAAGAATAATGAACATGGGGTTCATGGGATGGATAACGATCGAAAGCAATTAAAACCTTGAGTAAAGGTTGAATGAGAGATTAAGAGACGAGCAACGTGAACGTTGAATACGTAAACGATCCTCGTGAATCAGATTCGATTTGATTTAACGTGCTAAGTATACCCGTTGTATGACTTAGACGTTGATGAATATAGTAAGTAAGATACTTAATGGTATCAAGAAAGTCGATCGAACGGTAATGAGATTAATGAAAGTTTCTAATGTGAATCGGATAAGAATGAATCTCGAGGTATGGCAATTACTTGCCGTAAAGCCAAAAGGAATAAGAAATTAACTTAACGAACATTATAATTTAATAATTCGTATAAGTTAAGAGAAAGTTAGGTTGTGGTACAATCGTAACCTTTGATGGTTGACATATGGGAGCCGGGCTAAACAATTCCTTCTTGAGAGAGCGAAGGTATATATGAAATCGGCAACCGATCTAACTCACCGTGATGGCAAAAGGTAGATGAGACGTGAACTTGTTTGTTGTTGTTGTGGGAAACCACCAGAGTACCATATGGACTACTAAAGAGAAGCGATGTGTACCGAGTCCTAGAGAAGTATAATGAAGAAGATAAGAATGTGAATCATCAAAGATGATGAACGTGTTGAGTAAGACATCTCTCAGATGTCATGAAACCGTAAACCCAGAATGAAAGTTAGTCGCAGAAAATTATATTGCAAGAACGCGAACCTTAAGAAGTAAAGTTAAGTAAACCAATGCATAAGTCAAGTATATGACTAATTGGTGTATTTGTTATTTCCTTATGTGTTATAGGGATTGGAATGAGCAGTTCAGCGTAAGCTGTAGCTGTGTGTAAGGCAAGTTTCCTAACTTCATTCATATTTTAAATGAATGCTAGTTTCTTAAAACTTCTCAGATGTTGAACTTGAGAAGTTCTGTCTATGTGCGAATGTGTGATATTTGTGCAAGGTGGTAGAACGTATGAGGCCTTATGCCACAATGTGAACACTTCGGTGTTTCTATGAGATGAATTGTTCTATGTTTGAACTGTTCAATAAAAGAATGTTCTGTTTATACATGAACCGTTATTGTTAAGTCTGTGCTATTGATTCTAGCATGTGTAATGTGTAAATGAAAGAGAATAGAGAATGAAAGTATTTCAAAGTGAATGTGACTAATGTTTTAAGATGATAGAATCAAGACTATTCCTATTATTCAAGTCGCTTCAGTAACCTTTGTTCGGTTATTAAAGTCCAAAAGAATGTTTAAATTCTTGAAGTTGTTTGTTCAATCATATGACTTGTTGGGCAATTGAATGCTCACACTTGCTTTAAATGAAAAACATTTTCAAAGCGTAACGATGTTAGAAGAACTTAAGGATCCCGTGATAGATCAAGTCGACAGATTCAGATGAAGTGCCATTCGTAATGTGAATGAGCGAGAAGATCAAGTGAAGACTTGTAATGTAGAAAGATGAAAATTAAACTATAGACTAGTTTAATGAATCGTGATGTATCCTTGGTGGCGGATAAAAGTCACTCTTGTAAGATGAAAGGAATAATGTAATTATCATTATTTGTAATGAGAAAGGTTATAAGGTTTTAGAACCTAGGAATTCAGAATGTATGTTATTATATTCAGTATATAATGATGTATGTTTGGAAGAATGATGTACAAGTGACGTACGGAATCCGGGTGTGAAGATAGACCAGATTTTGGGGCGTTATAGGTTGGTATCAAAGCTAATAGTTTATAAACCTTAGGTATGAATACCTAAGACTATTATCGTAAAGAGAAGGATAAGAAGATCACCACGTGATCATAGTGAATCGTAGTAACATATGATTTGTTAAACGATGAATGATTTATAGGTAATGCTATGAATGAATGGTACTACGAAGTAATACGGGAAAAAGAACTCAAATTGAGTTGTAAAGGATAGTATACGAGTTAAAGAAAATTCGTATTAAGTAAAGAGAAAGTTAGAAGTTGTAAGATTTCAATTGAGGACCCATGTGATGGCCGAAGTTGTATGAATCTTTGTATGGATGAGAGGTTTGTGCTTGGTGTAACAACCACTCATTTTATTACGTTGATAATCATTGAATTGGTCGCGCTTATCAAGATGTATATAAAGAGAAGGTGAATCTTTTCTCGTGTATATACTTGATAGTAGAGAATGATAAGATAGGTGCGGTTCTTGAAACTCATACTTATGAAAAGTTTGTGACTCATAGTTATATGCTATGTTTATGAGCCCTAAGCATATGGATAGTCCTTGATTTGTTCTTGGATTACATATTCATAAGATAAGTTCTTAAACATATATGGTTGTGGAAAGTTCCTAAACACATAAAGTGTGGTAAGTTGATGAACTATACTAAGGTATAGGAATGTTTAGACCGAAAGTAAGTATTTTCAAAGAGACTTAGCATTGAAGGTGCTAGAGAAGATTAAGTATTGTCGCAAGTAAGACAATGAAGGAAGATGGAGAATAGGATATTCCAAGTCATCTAGCTATGCTAGATTTCAAATTTCTTGAAATCGCGCTAATAATGTGCGATTTTGAAAATGAAAGAATTGGTTCAACTTTTGGAACCAATGGATTTTAAAAGAACTATTCTTGGTATGTCTATGCTAATTGTTTTGCCTAGAGAGTAAATTGATTTGAAATATCAAAATGAATTTTATATCATCGCTGCATTTGATGCAAGGATGGTAAAAGGATGGAGTTATTAATGCAATTAAACTCGTGTTGGATTTGATCTTAGGATCAACAACCCGCTATGGTATGATGTATAATGACGAAGTCATAAACCGACGAAGTCCTCAACGATCGTGAAAAGTATGGTATCATGACGCCATAAAACGCTTTTGATGTATTGCAAAAGAATTTAAAGAAGTAGTCGATGTCAATCGAGTTGACTAGATTTAATGTTTCAAGTTGATGTCCAATTTATTGGTATGGTCTAAGCTACTTGATTTGGCTAAGATTTAATGGTATGTCATGATTAAAAGAAAATCGAGCTTTCTTTTAAGAGCTATGCCAAACCAAATTGTTTTTTGTGCGGATTCTAATGAGTAAGTCCGAGGTGAACATACTCCAAAATGGGGTTATACGATGGGTTGATCACCCACGATGGAAGAGGTAGTTTACCTTCTTTGTGATTGTAAACTGACCGTGGAAAGAAAGGTTACGGCGTCATGCTGGTAAACCTAGTAAGAGTTCATGGTCAATTTGACCCTCCAAGAAAAGTATGAAATGTTTTAAAGGAATCTTTATATTCCTCGTTATTCCTTTCACTTCATGATTCTTGATAAGTTATGAAGGGTAGGAATGTTTGAAAGATAATAACTTCTTTGAAGAGAAGTTGAGAAGAAGAGAAAGTTAAAATTTCGAGGATGAAATTTCGTGAAGAAGGAAGAATGTGATGACCCGTAAGTAAGGGTTGGTTTTAAGAAATTCGAGGACGGAATTTTTATAAGGAGGAAAGAATGTAACAACCCTAAATTTTGGATTATCCGTAAATTTAGGTTTAAAGAATTAGTTATTAATAAAATGAATTTTTATTAATACTATTTTGTGATATGTGTTTATTAATCATTTTATAACCTAGAATGATTATTAATCGGGAGGATTCTCGCTACGAGCTAGATTTAACGAGTAAGAATTTTCAAGATAAAAAATGAAAGTTTTTTCGAGAACAAAATATTTTCGTCGGGAAAAAGACGAAATAGGCACTATTCATCCGCTTTCGCGGAGATTTATTTTGAAATTCGAGAAGTTATTGATTACGTTAAATGTTGAGACGTGATGGAATATTCAATAATATTTCGCTTATGGCAAAAACAAAGTTTTCATCATGACAAAAAAAAACCTAAGGGTTTAGAAAAGTGAGTTCCGAGAATGTAATGAGTACGTATAATAACTAGGGTTATTACGCGTGAGAAATACGAGTATGATACGAGTTATTATACGAGTATAGAAAGAAGAATAGTACGACATATAATACGAATATCGTACGAGTTAAATAATAGATTAAGAGATTACGAATGGAATACGAGAAAAGAATGCGTAGAATACGATTAGTCTTAATGGACTTTGTGTTCATGGACTTTGTAGAATCTAATTGGACTTGGATTATGTCAAGCCCAATGATTTGTGAAATCAAGCTTCAAGTTAGGCCCAATAAGAATTAGGGTTAAGGCCCAAACCAAGAAAAGAAACCGCTGGATCGAACTGGATGGGTAAAACGGATGGGTAAGAACCATTGGGGCAACCCATGGGGTGACCCATGGGCATGTGGGCCGGCCACTTGGCCACCAAGTAAGGGTGGTGGCCAAGTAAACTTGGTGGCTAAGTTGTTAAGGAGGTGGGAATAGTGATTTTAGGGGCGAAATGACTATTTTGCCCCTAGCTTTGAAAATCTATAAATAAGAAAGCTAAATTTTCTTTTTTTGAGATTTTGAAAATCCTCCACTTGAGAGAGATAGAGAGAGCTCGGTTGGGAGAGAAAAGGAAGAGTATGAGCATGAATGCTCGGATCAAAAGTGATCGAGAAATAGAAAAGCTCACAAATCGCCGGCTTTGTCTAACGGAAGAGGATTAAAGAAGAACGGTAATCCGAACACTAATTTCTTCTAAATTTTCTTTAAGTTTTTATGTTCAAAAACATAACTTAATGAAGATAAGAATTAGATTAAGTTAGAAATGATTTCATATGGTTGAAATCGTAAGAAAATGAAGAAATAAAAATAAGAAATTTAGTTTATAAATTTCTTAAGCAAGTATAAGATTCGTGAGGATTTTGAGCGATCCGAATGAATATTATGAATGAGTAGGTGAATTAAGTAAGGAATGGTGTTCTATAACATCAAATTCCAAGAAAAAGTGAAATCGTAATCCAAAATATCGATTAAAAATGAAGAACGAATGAAGAACGCGAAGAACACGCGAAGAACACGAAGAACGTTGTTGATGGACAAATTTAAAACCATCGTAGTGTAATTGTTGTTGATGGACAAGTTTAAAACCATCGCGTATAAGTTAGATGCTTATTCCTTGGTTAGGAACGTTAGAAACGTTCATAAAGAATGGATTAAAATTAAGCTATAACGAAGTTATGGCAGAATTTTTGTAAAAGATGAACGAGAATTTGAAAGTTAGTAAATGAACCCGAACGTGTAGGGTTTCATAAGAATGTAAGAGAACGAGAAAACGTGAGTCGTGGACTCAAGAACTAATGAATTCGAGTTCGGATGACCAATTACTGGATTTAACTAACAAAGAACGTTAAAAACGTTAAAATGAACGAAGAATGAAGATTAAGCCAATTGAATGGCATGTTAATGGATTCGTAACAAAGTTTTATTCGAGGGTAATCGGGCACGTAAGCGTAAAGAAGAAGAAAATGGCTTTGGAAGGACCTCGTTAAGAAGTTACAACAACAAAATTTTCTAGGTTTCATACTTTCGGCTAGAAGCCATGAAGTCAGGCTTGTGCCATGAGAGACAAGCCATAGCCGCAATAATATAATGTTGTCCGAATACATCGCAAGAGTTCGCCATGCAAGCAACCGTAGTACAATTTGTGGCTCCGCAGCGCCATGTACATTATGAAAATCTTCGAGAGTGGCATGCAGCATGCTGCCCACTAAGTAAGGACTTCATGGCAGCATGGCCATCCCGGAAAAGAGGAGAGAGAAGTAGGTCGTGGCCAGCAACAAGAGAGAGGAAAGGAAGGCACGCACGCATCAAGCACGGTGCAAGTAGAGCAATGCCTAGAAATGAGATTTTTAGTTCTCAGTTACTGGAGGATGTGCAAGAAAGAAGTATAAACATGTAGTTCACATAATGTAACACTTAATCAAGTGTTTTAAACCTTTAATAAAGGTTGAGCGAAAAGATTAAATGAGAATAAAAGACAAAAATATGTAGATGCGGGTTGCGGAACCGATGTCCGGGGACCGTAGTCGTGATAAACGAATGTGAGGGATTTCTATGGTTGAGATTCCTTAGACGTTGGTTGACGATGTTAATGTATAATATTTTGATGTTATGACATAGCATTGAGAGATGAATGTAAAGCATTTAGACGCTGTGAATGCAACATTGTTGCGATGAACGATCGGTCTTAGCATACAGCGAACTGTATGGCTTTGACATTAAGAAAGAATAATGAACATGGGGTTCATGGGATGGATAACGATCGAAAGCAATTAAAATCTTGAGTAAAGGTTGAATGAGAGATTAAGAGACGAGCAACGTGAACATTAAATACGTAAACGATCCTCGTGAATCATATTCGCATTTGACGAACGTGCTAAGTATACCCTGGTTGTATGACTTAGACGTTGATGAATATAGTAAGTAAGATACGAATGGTATAAAAAAAGTCGTATCGAACGGTAATGAGATTAATGAAAGCCGAATGTGAATCGGATAAGAATGAATCCTAAGGTATGGCAATTACTTGCCAGAAAGCCAAAAGGGATAAGAAATTAACTTAATGAACATTATAATTTAATAATTCGTATAAGTTAAGAGAAGGTTAGGTTGTGGTACAATCGTAACCTTTGATGGTTGACATATGGGAGCTGGGCTAAACAATTTCTTCAGAGAACGAATGTATATACGAAACTGGCAACCGATCTAACTCACTGTGATGGCAGTGTAGATGAGACGTGAACTTGTTTATTGGTTGTTTGTGGGAAACCACTCAGAGTACCATATGGACTACTAGCAGAGAAGCGATGTGTACTGAGTCCTAGAGAAGTATACGAAGAAGATAAGAATGTGAATCATCAAAGATGATGAACGTGTTGAGTAAGACATCTCCGTATGTCATGAAACCGTAAACCGGTAATGAAAGTTAGTCGCGTAAAATTATATTGCAAGAACGCGAACCTTAAGAAGTAAAGTTAAGTAAACCAATGCATAAGTCAAGTATATGACTAATTGGTGTATTTGTTATTTCCTTATGTGTTATAGGGCTTGGGATGAGCAGTTCAGCGTAAGCTATAGTTGTGCGTAAGGCAAGTTTCTTAACTTCATTCATATTTTAAATGAATGCTAGTTTCTTAAACTTCTCAGATGTTGAACTTGAGAAGTTCTGTCTATGTGTGAATGTGCGATATTTGTGCAAGGTGGTAGAACGTATGAGGCCTTGTGCCACAATGTGAATACTTCGGTGTTTCTATGAGATGAATTGTTCTATGTTTGAACTGTTCAATAAAAGAATGTTCTGTTTATACATGAACAGTTATTGTTAAGTTTGTGCTATTGATTCTAGCCAGACAGGATGTGTATGAAAGAGAATAGAGAATGAAAGTATTTCAAAGTGAATGTGACTAATGTTTTAAGATGATAGGAATCAAGACTATTCCAATTATTCAAGCTGCTTCGTAACCTTGTTCGGTTATTGAAGTCTGAAAAGAATGTTTAAATTCTTAAAGTTGTTTGTTCAACTGTTATGACTTACTGGGCAATTGAATGCTCACACTTGCTTTAAATGAAAAACATTTTCAGCGAACGATATTAGAAGAACTTAAGGATCCCGTATAGATCAAGCTGACGGTATCCAGATGAAGTGCCCTTCAGAATATGAATGAGCGAGAAGATCAAGTGAAGACTTGTGATGTAGAAAGATGAAAATTAAACTATAGATTAGTTTAATGAACTGTGATGTATCCTTGGTGGTGGATAAAAGTCACTCTTGTAAGATGAAAGGAATAATGTAATTATCATTATTTGTAATGAGAAAGGTTATAAGGTTTTAGAACCTGGGAATTCAGAATGTATGTTATTATATTCAGTATATAATGATGTATGTTTGGAAGAATGATGTACAAGTGACGTACGGAATCCGGGTGTGAAGATAGACCGAATTTCGGGGCGTTACAATAATGAGTTAAAGATTACGTTTTGGTGGATATTTGAATGTGAATGTATATGAATGATAATGAGTACGTTGAAGATTATGTTTTGGTGGATATTACATTTTAGCGTTACGTTGAATATTTGAATGTGAATTATAGGTTTGTGTATTGTGTTGTGATAGATTACAGGTATACAAATGGGTTTAAACACCTGGAAACTGAACGTATCAAAACTGCATTAAAAAAATACAGTTAAGTCCGACGAAATAAGGTAGTTCCGACGGACTTTCCGTCGGATTTAATAATCACCCATTTTTTAATAAATACCTGGATATTTTAATTTTCAATCGAAAATATGTAATTTTGAGGGAATATTGTCGTCGGAACTAAGGTATCTCCGACGAAAATTTTGTCAGAGATAATAATTAGCCATTTTAAATAAATAACAGGTCATTTTAAATTTCAGTCGAAAATAAGGTAATTCTGAGGGAATAGGTACGACGGAAAGTTTCATTCTACTTATTCAGTAGTAGATGTCTTATGTCTGACGCAATTCCGTCGGAGCTAAATTCGTCGAAGATAAGATAGATTCGACGAAATTTTTGACGGATCTTATCTTCGACGCGTATATATACGACCAAAGTTCCGACGGAATATTCCGTCAAAAATACGCTATTTCCGACTGAATAAGCTTAATTGCAAGGGAAAATTCCGTCGGAATTAATTTTTTTCTTGTAGTATCTCCAACATCAAACGTAAATGTTCCACGTGTTCCTCTTGAGATTTGGAGTACACCAGAATATCATCAATGAATACCACCACAAACTTATCTAAGAATGGTTTAAACACCCTATTCATCAAATCCATGAATGTTGCAGGGGCATTAGTTAAACCACAAGACATTACCAAAAACTCGTAGTGTCCATACCGAGTTCTGAATGCCGTCTTAGGTACATCTTCCTTCTTTACCTTTAATTGATGATACCCAATTCTCCAATCTATCTTTGAGAAGTACTTATCTCCCTTCAACTGATCAAATAAGTCATCTATTCTTGGCAACATATATTTATTCTTAATAGTGACTTTGTTTAATTCCCTATAATCAATGCAAAGGCGCATTGACCCATCCTTATTTTTCACGAATAACATCGGTGCTCCCCACGGTGATACACTCGGCTTAATGTATTTCTTGTCTAGCAGTTCCTATAGTTGCACCATGTAACGCCCGAGAAAAATTGGATTTTTGAGAATTAAATTTTTATTTTTATTAAATGAATTTAATTGATTATTTATGGAGCAAGCTAATCGAAGGTCGTTCTATGACCTAGAAATGTCAGAACATCGTAGGATTTTTGCTACGTGGTAGAATTAAAGTGTTTGAATTTCCAAGACGAAAATAAAAGCTTTTCGTGAAAGTTTCCGAAAAACACTATTCACGCATTTCTGCTCAGGAATTATTTTTGAACTTCCGAGAAATACGTAACGATAGAATATTTAGGTGAGATGGAATATCTAATAATATTTCAGTTATGGAAAATGTAATATTTTGCATGTGGACTTAATTTGAGAACATTAGGAAAATCAAGCGTTAAGAAGTTAGGGTAATAATTGTATGATAAGTAAATTGTGCGAGGTAGAGTATACGAGTATGATACGAGGTATTATACGAGTATGTATGAATGATGGTATATCGTATATCATAAATTAGTATATGAGTTAGAATACAATAATTATACGTATAATACATTATAAGGCTTTAAGCCAAATGTAATGGATTTGTTGAATTGTGTAGGAAATATATGTATTGTCCAATGGGATTAATGATAAGGCCCAAATGTAGGAGATGGTTAAGTCAAATATGAATTAATATGTAAGTCCAAAGTAAAATTATGCTAGAAGCCCAAATGATTAAGTAAGTTAATTAAGCTAAGGCCCAAAGTAATTATCCAAAGAACCATGGAGCAACCCATGGATGATCCAATGTGATGAACAAGTAAACTTAGAGGCTAAGTTAGTGTGGTGAGTGTGACGCCCCCAAATTCGGGTCTCTTTCAACCCGATAGATGGTGCTCCACGGTGCTACAGTTCACACAAACATTCAATTGAAAAAGCCTCAAAAGAACGAATCTGTCTTCTATATATTCCAAAATAATACTACCATTCCCCATGTTCTTTATAACTGTTACATTTGTTCTTGTCATAATATCAAATATTATCCTTACAAACCTATATTATTACATAGGTACGCTACAAGTTTGCTTTAGCCTTCACTTTATCCTTGTCGAATCCTTCGGTCCATTCGGTTTAAGCTGCAATCATATGGTTCAAGCAAGTGTGAGCATAACAAGCTCAGCAAGTACAACAATTTCATTTTTAGAAGCGTGCTTGAAACATAGGAATCGTATATCTTCAATAACTGGATGATAGTTACGAAGTACTATCAATAACTTAAAATAGCGTTTCTTTTCCTTCAAAACATTTTGCAATAAAAATAATCTGTAATTCATCAATTCTGGTTCAAGACGTGAATGTCTTATAGTCTCTTTGAAAGGACAACCCAAGACTTAAGTCCGTAAGTAAGTCAAGATATCTTACGAAAGCACTTCTAGGTGATCAAATTTTATAGTACTTATGTTGATCAACACTACATCCATTAAACGTGTATATGTTTAAGTTGTGGCAACCTCACGTGCCCATCGAATACTCGATAAAAATACATTTGTTTATTCATAATCAGGCTTACCTTGAATCCGTACCAATTAGTTGGCGTTGGATAGCTTTAGCAATTCTATATTGAAAGACTTGTAAACAGTTTAATCAATCTATCAAAATTAGTCTAGCCGAGCTAAAACTGACATCGACTCTTTCTTCAAAACCATACATGCATCTCCTAATTTGAATCATTTGAAAACCTGGCTAACACGAAGGTTAGACAAGCGTTTAAGAAAAACTTGCCTTCGCGTCATTCGCTTCAAAGATAATTACGTTTCCTTTGAGTCTTTACAATCTCTACAATACATAATCACATAACATACCAAATTAGGTCATGAATGAACATACATAGTTCCTAAAGAATCTTACCCTACTTCTCAATCTAATCCCGTTTTAGATTTGTTATTATTGGTTCTGGCTTTCCGTCATTCTTTACATCATTCTTACCTACTTCTTTCTCTTCCATAACTTAAGTGAAGTTATTTCATTAGTACAACTCGGTTCAAGTTAATTATCCTTCCTCACGGCTTATTAACGTCCTTATGTTATCATCCGAAACTCGATCGTCATTGGTTAAGTATACTTATTGCATATCGTTCACGTTCATCTTCAATTGACTTTCTTTAACCCTAAGTAATCATACTTGAGTTTTAATTATGACTTAATAATATTTTATTAAGTCCCTTTGTTCATAACTAAACAATTTCCCTTCATGTTCCACTTGTAACCATTCTTCATTGTCTAAGTTTTAGGTCAAATTTGGCATTTGATTATTAGACTTGATGCTACATCTGCAAGATCACCACTTATTGCTCAAAATCCGGACTCGGCGCCATGCCTAAGTCTCAGTGTTATTTGTCGTACCGCAAAGACGAGTTTACTGTGGTCCGAAGGCCACTTTGGTATTGCATTGTGGGATTATTGCCTTGTCTTTGGTCGCATGGCGCCAAATTTCTATGCACCGCACACTTTTGGATGATTTTTTGACTTAATGAGATTCCTACCGTAACTTCTTCGTTATAAGTCCGAATTGGCTCTGTTCAAGAGCCTACGGTTCACAAATCACATACTCTACGTGTTCATGCAAGAGTTTTATCTATTCGACTTTGTTTGCTAAAAATTCACCTATTAGTCCATTTTAACAAAAACCAGAAGCGTTCAGTGAACGCTCAACGCTTCGTTCTTCGTTCTAAGTTTCGAGGAATCCGCCATTTTCGAGTCCGCAACTCTATAATGCCAAATAAGACTTGTCTCCATTGAAAACCAATGTTTCCAAGTTCAATATCAAAATTCGACTTCCATTCTGAGAATTTTACGAATTCGACGATTGTTGTCTAATCATGAGAATTCCGGCGAAACTTCGTTACTAGAGATTTTTAAACCGTTTCAATTGGATTCAATCCATCATACTATCATCTTGACATACATGCTTTGTTAACTTATGAATATGATAAGTTATTACTAGTTCATTATAAGTTTATAACTTATGAAAATATAAATTACTCATATTTTCAATACTCATAACTTATGTCTTCATTTCATATAACTTATTATGGTTAATGACTTCTATCCATTATTCATGCTTCTTATTATCATACTAACTTCATTTGTATAAACATGTTACAAGTTCTTATTCGTTCATTATAAGTTCATAACTTATATAAGTATACATAACTTATTCATGATTTATTACGGCTTATTAAGACTTGCGCCCTTTAATTCATTATTTCAACCCCTTCTTAGCATGCTTGTTCTACCAATACCCCCTTCTCTAACAATAGAAGAGAAAGAGAATCAAAACTTAGGAGTACTTACTCTTGATGTTCACTTGCTACACCTTAAACATCTTCTTTCTTCTTGCTTAATAAGAACTCTAGCTTCTCTAGCTTTTTCTGTCAAGCTATTAAGCTATAAGTTGTTGTGGAAAATCTAATAATAGAAGTCTAGCTTTTATGTGCTTATTCTCTCAAGTAAATAAGCTCTCAACTTATTATGTATAAGGTGTTAGAGGAAATGAACAACCAACAAAATGAATTAAGAGCTTCCTATTTATAGGAAATCCTAGATGAGGGCTCAATGTTCATTAAACCATCCACCTCCTTACTATTCATTACCTAGCTCTTAAGTAAACTTGCTCCCCACAACACTTGCTCACCACTCTTATTTCTTGGTTAATAATTAACTTAGCCATTAAGCTACTTGTTTATCACTTAAGCACTTTGTGTGCTCACCACACTATCTTAGCCTCTAAGTTTACTTGTTCATCACCTTGGATCATCCATGGTTTGCTCCATAACCCATTGGTTCTTACTTTGGGCTTTAGCTTAATTAACTTAACTTAATCATTTGGGGCTTACATTAATTTACTTTGGGCTTTACATTACAAATCCTTAGGCTTGCTTATTAATTCTATTGGACTTAACCAATAAATTATATTGGACTTTAATACTTCCTACACAATCCTACCAATTCATTTCTTTTGGCTTAAAGCCTTATAACATATATTATACGTATAATTCTCGTACTCTAATTCGTATACTTAGTCATCATATACAACATACCATTATTCATACGTGCATCAGATAATAACTCATATAGTATTCAGATTCCTTACCTCGCATAATACCTACATTATAATACGATCATCGCTAATTCATTACATACATTTAAATTCCTTCTCTAAAGTCACATTTCCTAAACGTTAGGTTTTAAGTCCACAAAGTAAATATTACATTTTCCATAACTGAAATATTATTGGATATTCCATCTCACATCCATATTCTATCGTTACGTATTTCTCGGAAGTTCAAAAATAATTCCCAAGCAGAAATGCGTGAATAGTGTTTTTCAGAAAATTTCTCGGAAAGCTTTTATTTTCGTCTTGGAAATTCAAACACTTTAATTCTACCACGTAGCCAAAATCCTACGATGTTCTGACATTCCTAGGTCAGAGAACGACGTTCGATTAGCTTGCTCCATAAATAATCAATTAAATTCCTTTAATAAAAATAAAAATTTAATTATCAAAAATACGATTTTCTCGGGCGTTACAGTGAGCTCACAAAGTGATTAATGTGATAATCAAGTATACTTAATGATTAAGTAAGTGTGGTGACCAAGTGTTGTGGTGAGCAAGTAGACTTAGTGGCCAAGTTTACTTAAGCCTTAAGTTAGGAATAGTAAGGAGGTGATTAAGGAGGTAGGATGGCCTAATGACCAAACTACCCTAACCTTAGAAATCCTATAAATAGCAAGCTTTATTTTCATTTGTTGGTTGTTAGTTTTTCATCCAATAAACACATAAGTTGAGAGCTTATTTGGTTGAGAGAATAAGCACTTATAAAGTTAGACTTCTATTATTCGATTTTCCACAACAACTTATAGCTTAATGGCTTGAGAGAAAAAGCTAGAGTTCTTATTAAGCAAGAAGCAAGAAGAGGATTGAGGTTTAGCAAGTTATCATCAAAGGGTAAGCAACCTTAATCCTTGATTCTCTTTCTCTTCTATTGTTAGAGAAGGGGGTATTGGTAGAACTAGTATGTTAAGGAATGATAAACCAAAGGGCTTAAGTCTTAATAAGCCGTATAAATTATGAATAAGCTATTCGTAATCATTTAAGTTACGAACTTGTGAAGAACAATAATGAAAGTATAAGAACTTGTAAGAAGTTGTAATATGTTTACATTAAGAAGTTAGCATGATTAATAAGATGTAAGAATAAGGATATAAGGACTTAACTTGTTAATAAGTCATAAGCAATGAAATCAAGTATGTTATACTTTAATAAGTAGTTTATGAGTTTATGAGTTTTAAACTTATTAAGAACAAATAATAACTTATCATGTATATAAGTTAACGAAGCATGTATGTCAAGATGATAGTATGATGGATTGAATCCAATTGAAACGGTTTAAAAATCTCAAGTAACGAAGTTTCGCCGGAATTTACATGATTAGACGACGATCGTCGAATTCGTGAAATTCTCGGAATAGAAGTCGAATTTTGATATTGAGCTTGGAAACATTGGTTTTCAATGGAGATAAGTTATATTTGTCATTATAGAGTTGCGGACTCGAAAATGGCCGGATTCGACTTAGAACGAAGAACGAGCATTGAACGTTTCATTTAACGTTTATCGCTTTCGTTTAAAATGGACTAATAGGTGAATTTTTAGCAAACGAAGTCGAATAGATAAAATTCTTGCATGAACGCATAGAGTACGTAATTTATGAACCGTAGGCTCTTGAACGAGCCAATTTGGACTTATAACGAAGAAGTTACGCGGCCGGGAATCTCACTAAAAGAAAAATGTGACACCCCCAAATCCAGGTACTTTGTTCCCACAGATTTGGTGTTCACTTAATCAAAACATTCATTTATAACTACCCAATTATAATAAAATTGAATAATAAAACCTGCCCATACAGGAATAAATTTAAATAAAAATCTCCTAGGTTATCTAACCTTTAACAACAATCATTCAAATGCGGAATTTAAATAAACTTCATTACAATCTTTAAACCAAAGTCTGATAATAAAACTATCAAATCTATTACAAGTCTTCAGTACTTGTTCATCTTTTCTTTTCCCTTACTGGTGCTAGGTACGTCACCAGTTTCAACTTTAGCTGTAAGAAATTTTACAGGCAAGAATGAGAAAACAAGGCCGACCTGAAATAACAATAAATAAAATCTTTAAACTTTTACATTAATTGCCAATATTAGGCTCAATAGAACTGAACAATATATTCTATTAACTTTCTGAAAATTATAACATTCATTGAGGGTCTAATGACCACGAATCATGTCCACAGTTATAAGTAATCTTTCAACTTTAACTTTAACAGTCATAAGACTATAAGGACTTCACGTACTTAGGGGGATCAACCCTTCGTACAATGTATTGTGCACAACCATTTCAACGCTAAGTGTAAACCTCTATTAAAAGAGTTGTCCATCTCAGTATTTAGAATACAAGTCCGCACCAAAGTAAGTTTGGTTTGGATAAGCTTTCAAGGTAATTGAGAATTCAACGAACATCAATTAAGGAGTAGTTGAATAAGACCAATAACACTATACTATAGAAAAATCATGATTTGAACCAATCATAGTAACTAAAATCATGCATTAGGAATAATCTAATAGCATACAATTTGAATAACTATAGCATACCTTGCTTGAACAACACTAAGTCAAGGTTAATTAGAATTGAATAATAAACATTCATAGCATATATAGTTGTGCATGCTAAACCACAAGTTAAATACAAGAATAACTTGCTCCAAATAACTTACATCATTATATTGTAATCGAATTGAAAACAGTAATTGAATTAACAAGATAATAGATTAGAGAACTTGTATCGTCATGAGTAACTAGATACAATGACTTACTCAATAATAGGCAATCTAGCTCTACGAAAGTGTAAAAGTAGCAACTTACAACAATTGTAATTGAATTTAAAAACAATAATGTACCAAATGAAATTAAACTCGTACAATGAAGTTTTGAGTTAGAGAACTTGCTCAATTATAAGAATAGAGTTAGAAAACTTGCCTTTAGCACAAGCTAAACCTTACAACTCAAATTAATACCCTATACATATGCCATATTGACATAGTTAGTCATTACTAACATTGTATATCTATATAAACAATACATACATCATGTAGGTTGAATTACCCACTCACATAATCAAACTATGTTAATACTAGTTAACACTCGATACATGCTCATTCATAGTTTAATACTACTAAAATCATCATTTAGCATTCATATTATTAACACATAACCTTTATTTTCAAAATTTCTATACTTAAACAAAAGCTGTCGAAACCCTACTACTAACTTTCAGGCCATGCTACTGAAGTCAGCGTTATGACTCAGTCACATGTGCCATTTTTTACGTCATGAACGAGATTTATCTTTTCTTTGGTCGTGTCATGCGCGCAGACTCGTAATCCGGTGACCAAGCTTCGGCAGAACAAGATGAACAAAAGCCAAATTGGCCTAAAAGTTCGAATCTAATAGACTGATTAACATGTAATACACATATATAATTCATATAAACATATTGTGAAGACTTTTAACATGTTTTTACTCATAAAATAACACATACATCAAAGTTACAACCCCCAATTTCAATGTTTTTGGCAAAAACTCCATTTTTGATGTTTTCAATGAAAACCAACACTGTGATTTTGTTTTTCAATCAAAACAGAAATTTCAAAACATCATAGTTATGATTATACATACTCTATCAATTTCCATAATCAATTTATCAATTTAACAACTAATAAAACCTTAATTTTTATTTTAAACTAAGCCATGTTCATATATATTTTCATGTAAACACTGTAATATATTTTCTTCCACAAAACACATACATACATGAATTATTATATCTATAATCATATATAAACTCATGGAATAACCTTATAATCAATAATCATACAAAACTATATACATAACAACAATTTTTCCTTTATAAAAAAATTTCATAAAGAACTTTTTGGAAGAAGAAGAAAACTAGATTTTTAAAGAAAAATGTTAAGCTCCTACCTTTGATTAAGAAGATGATGGCTACTTTTGCTTATCAATTTTTTTTCTCCAATTCCTTTCTCAAACCTTCAAGGAATTCTCTCAAGTTTTCTTTCCCTTTTCTCTTTTCTTCTTCTTCTTCTTCTTCTTCTTCTTCTTCTTCTTCTTCTTCTTTTCTTCCACTGAGTCTTTCTCTAGTTTACGTATAATAATATAACGTATGTAATAATAGATATATTTAGTGTAGGATTTTAACTGACATCAGTTATATTATTTTGAAAATCAAAAGCCATAAGGCTTGTTTGGCTAAGCTAATAAAAATAACACATTAACCCTTACACCTTGTTTGGTAAATCTAACTAAAACAAATGGATTAATCCTTATACCTTGTTTGATAAAAAACTATTAGATTAAAGACTTATTATGCAATAAGACATGTTTGGCAAAACTAAATTAAACTCTTTTAATTTATTTTAATAACTCCTTTATAGCAAGGTTATTAGTCACACTTTTACTTAATTAAATAATCAATTTAATTAATTCAAATACTAATCTATTAAATTACTTTAACACATTAATCATTATCACAAAACTATAATTTCTTTATAATTATAATTTTATTTAACCAACTAATATTTTAAATTACAATTTCCCATTTAAAATATTATAATTTATTTAAATCATTATAAGCTCTCTAGCTTACTTATTAAATTAAATTGGTATATAATCTCATAACAATTAATTTTCTTAGCTCCTTAATTATTTATTCAACAAATAATTAACTAAACCACATCAACTCAAATTGCCATTAAATACTTATATAATTCAATAAATATTTAATATTGCAAACAAGTATTTAATATTTAATATTTAATTATTTATTTAACAAACAATTAACTAAACCACATCAACTCAAATTGAACAATTATTTATTCAACAATAAACATATCCATTAAATACTTATATAAATCAATAAATATTTAATATTACACTTTAAAAATCTGGAATATTACAAAAATCATCAAAATTGTTCGATACACAGTAGCAATTCATCATGGCGACTTCAGCGCAGAATGGAATTCAGCCAAGTAGTATGAGACCGGACATTCGCCCCTGTTAACTAGAAGAGTCGCAAATACGACCAATTACACTAGGAATGAAAAATATCACATACAGTGACCAAATTTTGAAACCTAAAAGCCAGCATGCTTGCATGAGCCCAAGAGAAAAAGTTGGCGCCTCAGCGCCAGAACTAGGTCATGTACAGTAATAAAGGATTACAAGTAAAGAGATAGAGATAAGTAATTAGTAATGAACTAATACAGTAATAAACTTAATGGAGCATCATTGTAAACCTTAAGTAATACACTAAAGGTTAAAGATAAGTTGGCTATGAACATAAATGGTATGCAATAAATGTACTTAACCAATGACGATCGAGTTTCGATTAATAACGTAAGGACGTTAGTAAGCCGTAAGGAAGGATAATTAACTCGAACTGAGTTGTAATAATGAAATAATTTCAGTTAAATTATAGAAGAGAACGAAGTTGGTAAGAACGATGTAAAAGAACGACGAAAAGTCAGAACCAATAAATTACAAATCTAATACGGGATTAGATTGAGAAGAAGGGTAAAATTCTTTAGGAACCAAGTATGTTCATTCATGACGTAATGTGGTATGTTATGTGATTATGTGTTGTAGAGACTGTAAAGACTCAAAGAAAACGTAATTATTCGGTAGCAGACGCTGAAGGCAAGTTTTTCTTAAACACTTGTCTAACCTTCGTGTTAGCCAGGTTTTCAAATGATTCAAGTTATGAAATGCATGTATGGTTTTAAAGAAAGAGTCTATGCCAGCTTTAACTCGGCTAGACTAATCTTGATAGATTGATGCAACTGTTTACAAGTCTTTCAATATAGAATTGCTAACGCTATCCTACGCCAACTAATTGGTACAGATTCAAGGTAAGCCTGAATATGAATAAACAAATGTATTTTTCATTGAGTATTCGATGGGTACGTGAGGTTGCCACAACTTAAACGTACATATGTTTAATGGATTTAGTGTTGATCAACATAGAGTACTATAGGCTGATCACCTAGAAGTGCTCGTAAGATATGCCGGACTTACGGACTTCGTGTCGAGTTGTCCTTTTTAAAGAAACTATAAGACGTTCACGTCTTGAACCAGAATTGATGAATATTATTATTGTAAAATATTTTGAAGGAAAAGAAACGCTATTTTAAGTTATTGATAGTAGTTCGTAACTATCATCCAGTTATTAAAGATATACGATTCCTATGTTTCAAGCATGCTTTTAAAATGAAATTGGTGTACTTGTTAAGCTTGTTATGCTCACTCTTGCTTGAACCATATGAATGCAGCTTAGACCGAATGGACCGAAGGATTCGACAAGGATAAAGTGAAGGCTAAAGCAAACTTGTAGCGTACCTATATAATAATATAGGTTTGTAATGATAATATTTGATATTATGACAAGAACAAATGTAACTGTTATAAAGAACCCGGGAATGGTAGTATTATTTTGGAATATATATAAGACTGATTCGTTCTTTTGAGGCTTTTTCAATTGAATGTTTGTGTGAACTGTAGCATCGTGGAGCACCATCTGTCGGGTTGAAAGAGACCCGGATTTGGGGGCGTCACAGTTGGTATCAAAGCATTAGGTTATCAAACTTAAGGGGGGAAGAACCTTAGTCTAATAACCTCGTTAAGGAAGAGAAGTCCGAAGGAAGTAAACTCGAGTTTTACTTGAGTTGAATGAGTTAATAAGGTATTGAGGAAATGACACTGAGGACCTTCAACATTTGCTGCAGTCCAATCTCAGTAATAACCCTGAGCAACGTCTGCTTTATCAGCCCAAACCCGCGATAACTCCGGTGAAGGGAAAAGTCATCATCTCGCCACTTTGAAGCCACATCATGCCGTCTCAACATTTTATACACACATTTCTACACAACAATGTCCCACAAAAATCAAGGAAAACCAATCCCGAGTGACTATTATGCAGGGTAACGGATAGAATTTCAAGCTTGAAGACCGGAGGGCACCGTCCCATCTTCCTGATTTCGTACAACCCTAATCCAATGGCATTGTATAACTCTCGACAACGACGGTCCAAAATAGGTCCTACATACCTTAGTCAGATGCCCGGATTGCAATTCTGAAAGTTCGAGCGGACATTGCAGTGCCTCCGTGAACATATTACGAGACGACGCGACCCGCAAAACCCGGGGCAACCCGAGCAGCCTCAGGTACCTGCGGCTCCCCCCCTCTATAAATAGAGGGCTTGGGTGGCGATTTTAAGAAGAAAAATGGAGAGGAAGCCCTGTCAAATTTGCTTCGTACTTACAATATACCGAGTGCTTTCTCATTTTAAACACTTGTGAGCTCACATATAGCTACTCTTGTACCGGCGGGAGCCGAGTTTCATCCACTTTAAAGATATAGAAGTCTTCTTTAGTAGCCCACTATAAGCCTTCTCACACACTTTAAAGTATTTCTCTTCATCTTTGCACACACCCTTCTTCACGTTGAGAGTCGTGTTGCATGTGTTTGCCCGAACTTCGGTCCGTGATTTTATTTCAGTTTGTATATACATATATATTTATATATGGACTAACATTATCGAGTTATGCCTCGATTGAGCCTAGACTTGATGCCCGGAGCATTTATTTTCTTATATATATATATATACATATATATATATATATATATTTCGTCCTCCGCTCTAGAGTTTATTTTGTGGTGGTTGATCGCTTTTTACGACTTTTATTTACGTTTTGTCCCGCCTGGAGTTTCCTCCGTGACGGTTGATAGCTTTTACATCTTTATTTATATTTCTAATCCCCCATGGAGGTGCTTCGTGGTTGGTGATCATGTCTGTATATATATATTTATAGCTTTTATATATATACATGCCATCGCTTTCATAAAATTGCAAAGATCATGTGAGCCTAGGAATCATGTGATCGCTGATTCAAGATATCTTGAATCTAGATTCGGTTCCCGTGATGGACCTTTTCAGCTGTAAGAAGCTTGTAAATTTATATGCGGTGTCTGAATTTCCTTAGATGGTTTTCATACCCACGAGGAAGTCAACATTATTTTGTACATTATTTTCTTATAGATGTTTCGCATCTCGGAAATAAAAGCAATCAAGCTGAACACTTAATAAAATGGAAGTGTAAAAGGTCTCAATTACTATTGAGCACAAGGGTTTGAAAAACCTCTTTTATAAAACATCACTGCCATATCTTGTTAAAATTGAATTTTTACATAAATTAAAACCCTGTGTATATAGGTGCGAACGAGACCTCGCACTACTTCCAAATAAACAGCACATTGACTCTCTCTCACACACACACATTTAGATAACAGTTTCTTAAAAAGTGGCGGTCACCGTGGTAACATGGATGTCGGGGGTGCCTAACACTTTCCCTCCGCATAATTAAGTCCTCAGACCCTAATAAATCTCGGTTTCACTGACCCATTTAGCAGTGTCACATCATTGGGTAAATGTGCAAATCTTTTCTCGATTATGTTGGTACAACCATTTAAAAAACCAACTGGCAACTCTTAAGAGTCCATCGTCAACATTATACATGTCGGACCTTTTTCACTTATTTTTTCAAACAAATCTCACCTAAAATGAGAACACCAAAGAACAAGTAACGAAAAGGGACAACTAAAAAATCCCGACGTCGACATCCACCTTACAATTCTTGTATACAGACTTAACAGGAATCACCTCTCAATTCATAATTTCTACGTTTAAAGGGAAATTCAATTCTACACTAGATAATCCTAACCTCTTAGCAAATTCATCAGATATAAACGAGCAAGTAGCACCCGAATCAAATAATACATAAGCATTTATATCATTGATTTGGATAATACCTGACACACCATCTTTTGATTGTACAATGTGCTGCACAGACATGTTGAAGGTTCTAACTATGGGTCTGCTTGATGATGTTGGTCCATCAATGGTCAATGTACCTCCACTGTCGCCTCCCGTGCTACCAGTTGACTCTCTAACTTTCTTCTTAGGTCACTCGCGAGCAAAATGATCCTTGGATCCGCATGTGTAGCAAGCATTCTTCTTTGGTTGATGGAAATTTGGAGCAATGTGACCCTCCTGGCCACAGTTGAAGCATACTCTCTTACCCCTTAAGCACATACCAGTGTGATTCTTTCTGAATGTAGCACATGCTTCCAACTTCTTTTTCTATTGGTTACTCTGTTGGCTTCCAGCACCAACACTCACATTCCACTTCCTCTTCAAGTTATTATTATTATTATTATTATTCCCACCACTATTACCACCACTCTTGCTTTCACTCTCATTCTTATTCTTTCTTTGTTCCTGATTATATTTCGTCACAGCCTCGCCTCCACCCTCAGCGATAATTATCTTCTCAAGCACCGCTGCAAACATCTTCAACTGGAACATGGAGACTCTACTGTACAACCAGGGCTTCAGTCCCTGTTCAAATCTTCTTGCTTTGCGCTCATCTGTGTTGACTTGATATGGCGCAAACCTCACCAACTCATTAAACCTTGCTGCATACTCCGACACCATCATTGTGCACTTCTTTAGCTCTAAAAACTGCATTTCCATCTTATTCTTTGAACTCTCTAGGAAATAGGTTTCAAAAAATATTTCCTTGAACCTTTCCCAAATCATCACTCCCTGACCTCCTCTAGTTTTATTGGCTTGCCACCAATAACTGGCCTCTGCTTTCAACATGAATGTTGCAAAAGCAGTCTTCTGGTTCTCACCGACCCTAGCAACATCGAATACCTTCTCTATTTCCATGATCCAGGTTTGTGCCTCAACTGGATTCATGGTTCCACAAAATTCTAGTGGTCCAACTGCCTTGAAATCCTTAAAGGTTGATTGATTTTGTGGTTGATTCTGCAGCGCACCCATCAGTAATGTCACAAACTTCTGAAATGGGTTAGCTTCAGCATTGTTGTTGTTAGTAGACCCCTCAGGGGTTTGTTGTCGTGGTTGACGTCTTCTTGGAGGCATTTTTTGATTAAAGAAAAATACACTTATTAGTTTATTATCCAATCTTTTAAGTATTTTCTACTTAACTTGATCATCATAAAAGATCACCACATAACACATAACATTCCTGCTATCTACATCACTTTCCTGAACTACTAAAGTTTTATGATAACATTATCATCATATCCCATTGGTTACACAATACCTGGGATTTACATCTTATTTATTATATAATTAACCAAATATCAAGTACATTCTCTACAATGACCTACTAAAATGTTGCATAGCCTTACGACGCTCCTCTTCCATAATACGAAACATTGTTCTGCGATCTAACAAGTACGGTGGTAGCGTCTCAAACTGAATCGGATAATACATAACTAGGTCTTGAGCTCGATTTATCACGGTGTTGAAAATGCCATTCATCTCCTCCATCTTGATCTTCTTTGCTTGTGTTTCCCCCTCTGCAACTCCTGCACGCTGAGAGGCTTTCTCGTACGCATCTTTAACTCTTGCTCTCTTGCCGGATTCTTCTTTCATCTTCAGCTCCATATTGCCTCTTTTTTAGTCTTAACAAAAGAGCTCTAACTCATGCAAGCATACATGCATGACTTGTTCACATATCACAGGAAAGTAGCCAAGAGCACTAAAAGAGTCATAGCCATTTTTCAATGCACTAAGACCTACTTACACAGCATCCACAGATGATAGACTCTATGTAATCATCAATATAGCCAAAATCACTATATGTCTATGTGAAATTGCAACTATATTGAATTTAAGTTCAAGCCCTTATTCTAACTTATACGGTGAAACAGTATATGTCTATCTTGTTCACGAAATACACAAGTCATATAGAACAACCCCATATACGTACACTATCATGATTACAATCCATTCTTGAATGTTCATTGTCAATTCCATACAAATACTGAAACGAATGGTAATCAAGCATTCATACATGCAAAACAATCATGATAGACATTCCATATGATATGTAAAACAATCAAGCATGCAATCAAACTACATATTAAAATTCGTTAGAATCCCATAATGGAGTTTAGTTCATGACTAAACCAAAAGCCATTATGGGATCAAATCTAAGCATGATTAATAAACAATAATTGAAAGATGAAAGA
Organism: Panax ginseng; assembly: GCA_020205605.1. NCBI lineage: Eukaryota > Viridiplantae > Streptophyta > Magnoliopsida > Apiales > Araliaceae > Panax > Panax ginseng. Next base: position 43,777,768 of record CM035146.1, read on the forward strand.
TAGAACTATCAAACCCAATTGCTGAATAAAATCCGCTATTAATATTCAAATTCGCATAATAATCCAGCAAATACTAATAATAATTTACTCTGGTAGAAAATCCCAAGAAGAAATAAAAAAGTAGAGTTTTGGCCTCCTTCTACGTTGGAATCTCTCCTAGAGAATAAACCCTAGTTACGCTGATGAAAAATACAACAAAAGATATCAAAGATACGTCTGACACCAGTTAGATATTGTTTTTAATCACTTACAACCATTTTAATTAAAAAAAATAAAACAAAACAAATCAAGGACCTCGTCTTGTGCCGCTAGCGCCTCCTCCAGACAATCCTCTCATGGGCGCGAGACTTGCGATGAAGTTATGATGTCGGTTGGGCTCTTCTTGGCGGTAGCGCGTCCCTAAGCTTGTCATGCTCGCGGCCGCGCAACTTGTAGTAGGTAACATTGTCTGGCTGGGTACTCGCGCGGGCGCGCGTCTCCAAGCTCATCCTGTCGCGCGGCTTGCAGTTGATGAATTCTGGTTCTGCTCCTGAGTTTGGTTCTGCATTGTTCTTCTGCTACTGAAGTGTCCTATGTCCATCCATGCTTGTCCATCCATGCTCCACTCAATCCTCAGCCATGCATATCCCAGCTTTTGCCTCGCCTCATGCGTCCATTAGCCTCGTGCTCTATAATACCACCAAATTAGGCCGATTCCTGCACTTATTCACCAAAAAGAGTTTTAAGTATATGCAATGCAAACTAACATGAAATGCAGCTAAAACATACTAAAATGTACTTTAGATGGGCATAGTTCGCATGAATTAGTACTCCATAAGTAGGTATAAAACCCACTTATCCAATACCCCCAAACTTGAACCTTTGTTTGCCCTCAAGCAATGCAAATTAATGAACAAGGAAAATGTAGCTATATTACTATGCAACTAAATTATGATGTAACTAATCTCACATTGTTCCAATTATCATAGAAATTCAGGTCAATTTGCCTCAAAGAAATTTTTTTCTAGATTCAAGAATACAGATTCAAACCAAACTGCAGGCATAATGTCATACACTCAGATAATTCACAAATGCTTAGAGATGCTGTGTGTGTGTGTGTTGTGTTTGCCAAAACTTGATTTAGGCACAAAATACTCATGCTATATTTCTCAAAATAGAACATTGTAGCTTAAATCAAGACTTATGTATATATATGCAACCAAGACTATTCCAACATCTTAAAATAAACTAAGGTTCAACAATGGGCTTAACTGCTTTATTTTTACTCACGAGGGTGACTTTCGCACTTTCCCGCAGTATTTATTGTTATTTTTCTTTTCTTTTTCTTTTTCTACATGACTGTGCAATGTCTTACTCCATTAGGCAACACTGCTACCCCTTAGCGAGCTTTCGACTAACGACTCCCAGACCATGAAAGACCTTAGGGCGCTAGGTGTAGAGACAATCCCCTCGGGCGTACTTACTCAAGTAGCCAGGGCCCCGAAATAAGACTAGCCACGTTATTACTATTTTCTTTTCTTTTTCTCTTTTCTTTTTTTTTATACATAGCATACCCATGTTTTCCCAAAGTTTAAAAATCAATGTTTTATCTGATCTAACTCACTTTTCACATATTTCCCTTTTTAAAACTATATTTTTCTATCGAGCAATGCAACACATACTTCTTATACCTACAAGTGTTTGTGAACACATTTGTACAAATCGAGAGCATTTAAACAGCATTATGAATTGCATTGTGTAAAACATTATATCTCAGCTCATATTATCCAAAATACTCAAAAATCATTTTAAAATTTCCCTATCATCATTGGCTAGACAAAAATTTCTTTACTAAAGAAGCTGTGAGATATGCAAACTAAACATGAAGCTAAAGAATAGACTAAAAAAATATGCAACAATAACTATATGATGTAAACATTTAAACTAAACATGCAAAAACTACGAAACTGAAACTAATCATGCTAAAACTAAAAAAATTAAACTAATCATGCAAAACTACACTACTCCCCAATACCCCCAAACTTAGAATATTCAATGCCCCATTGAATGAAGGTAAAGGGTAACGAAAAAAACTCCCCTAATTATCGGTGGTACCACCCTCCTCGGGTGGTGAATCTGGTGGTGGATATGGCGCTGCGGTTCCGAACTAAGGCAACTCTAGCATTGTTCCTTGCTGCGCAAAAGCTTCGGCCAAGGCCCTTATGAGTCCCGTCGCAAATGTGCCCAAATTATCGTACATGGCATCGACTTTTCGCTCCAACCTTGAGTGGCGATCATATGGGTGGCACGTGCGTGCGTGGGCGGGCCCTCCTCTCATCTGCTGAGAAATTTCTTTGTGACAACTACGGAAAAGTGGGTTGAATGATGAATCCTAATCCGCGCGGGTGAGGTACACCACCCTTCCACTCCTTGAACCATGCAATAACAGCATGAGTGATCGCGTGGCTTGGATGCTGCAACTGCTCATTATTCCATTGGACTCCTTGTTGGGTACAGAGCATAGCTACCACCGATGCATGCGGAATAGCCCCAGTTCTGCTCCCTCGCATATAACGCAACATGTTTTGATGAATTAAAAGTCCTACATCAATGTACTTGCCTTTGATGATTCCCCATAAAATGATAGCACGCTCAGTTGTTATTGCATTGTAATGAGCTGACAGAACTAGCTTGGCATAGATAAACAGGTTCCATGCTTGGGCATATCGATTCAATGCTGACGATGGAAACAATTTTGGTTCAGTGGTCCCAGCCTTATACTTCTATTTGGTGCCCGGAATACACAAATCAGTAATCACAACTACTAGATCCGTTTCTAAATAGTCACCTTCTATCCAATTGTCAGCCCCGGTGGGTGGTGCGTCATATATGTTGAATACTGCTCTGATCGCTGAAGGTCGAAAATTCACCTGTTCTTCTCGAACCAGCGTTATGCCTCTTGTTATCATCTCCTCGGCATTTGCATAAAATTCTCTAACAATCCCATTGGGATAGGCATATGAGATGCAGTTAAGCCAACCCAATCTCTTTCGTGTATCATATACCAGAGTTGGCCATCCTGCTTCTCAGGTAGAAGTCCCCGTTCCTTTAAAAACAATTTGACCACACTCCGATAATAGTCTTGCTGGGCTTCTATACTGATAAATTTACTCTCGTCCAAGACATCCTCTTCTTGGTTATCGGAGGAAGATTCTGATGAAGAAGAAATGGAGATTGCACGTGCTCTTTTTGGACCCATGTGTGGATGAGAGAGAGAATGCAGAGGGATTTTTCTTACTGCAACACAACCCAAACAGAACCCTAGATTTATGTCACGAAAGGGATTTTTGGGTAGGAACTTGTATGAGAGTTGATGAGTATTATGGATATGGGACAACAGAGGAATATGCTTCTATTATATCAGCTGAGAGACCCAAGTAGACCACGACTCAGATTTTATACTTAAAAAAATATCCATCGTCTGTATCGCATGCACGCCATCGCGTCCTTGCAATGGGTTGCGGTAGCGTGGTATGAGTGGTGGTCAGCATTCTGTTACGAGATGTGTGTGTGGCGTGCGAACGCTTGATGCAGTGTGTGTGTAATCATTGCGTGTAGCGCGACGACTCGCTACTTCAATCTTGAGTTTACTCCCAAACTGATTACATGAGATTTCACTTTAAGATTCCTGCAGCAAACCATTTACCCGTATCAATGTGTGAATTATAGAATAAGCATAAATGAACAAGTTGATTTTATACACTACTAAAACAATGTCCCATGCATACTCTAGTACCTATGTACTTATGCTCACATAGCCCTCTATTACGAATGAAATAAAGATGAACTAGCTAAATACTGCTGACTAAATAAAAAGAAAATAGAGATAGAGATAATGGGTTGTCTCCCATCAAGCGCTAAGTTATAGTCAGTTAGCTTGACTGTCTTGGATGCTCATGTTGAAGAAAGAATTGAGGCGACTTTCTGTATGTCTACCTCACCACCAAAGTAATGCTTTAAGCGCTGTCCATTCACGTTAACAGGCTTGTCTGGCAACGTATCGAATACTTCAATTGCACCATGCGAAAAAACATTTTTCACTGTAAATGGTTCTGACCACCTCGATTTTAGCTTCCCAGGAAAAAGCTTAAGTCTAGAGTTATAAAGCAAAACCCTTTGTCCTGGTTCAAATGCTCTCTCATTAATTTTTTGGTCATGCCATTTCTTCACTTTCTCCTTATACAGCTTCGAATTCTCGTATGCCTGCAATCTGAATTAATCAAACTCATTGAGTTGATGTAGGCATTTCTCCCTGACAACTTTCAAATCAAAATTTAGCTTTCGAATTGCCCAATATGCTTTATACTCGAGTTCCATAGGAAGGTGGCAGACTTTTCCATACATGAGTTGAAAAGGTGACATACCCAACGGTGTCTTATATGTCATCCTATAAGCCCATACTGCATCATCCAACCTCAATGACCAGTCCTTCCTTGTGGGATTCACAACTTTCTCCAGGATTCTCTTAACTTCTCGATTCGACACTTCAGCTTGGCCATTCGTTTGTGGGTGATATGCTATAGCAATGCGATGATTCACCCATATTTAGCCAACAAAGATGTAAAGCGCACACATTACAAAAGTGGCGCCTTAAATCTTGATGATAGCCCTTGGAGTCCCAAACCTCGTGAAGATACTTATGTGTAAAAATCTGAGGACGACCTTGGCATCATTTGTCGGAAGAGCTGCCACTTCTACCCATTTTGAGACATAATCTCTGATGGCGAGAATGTAGAGATTTTCGCGAGGAAGAAGCGAAAGGCCCCATGAAATCAATTCCCCATACATCAAAAATTTCTACTTCAAGATTGTATTCAATGGCATTTCATTCCTTTTAGAGATGTTCCCCCTTTCACGACATCTATCACAATCCTTCATTGGACAAAACTATATGCATCCTTGAAAATTGTCGGCCAGTAGAATCCTGCTTGTAGTATTCTAGCTGTTGTTCTTTCACCCCCATAGTGACCGCCATACACAGTAGAGTGATAATCCTGTAGAATCCCCTCGGTCTCGTTATATGGAATACACCTTCGTATAACTTGATCAGAGCACTATTTAAATAAATAAGGCTCATCCCATATATACCATTTGACATCATGCAGAAATTTCTTCTTTTGATAACCCACCAAATCAGAAGGTAGCATCTTACTCACCAAATAGTTTATATATTCGGCAAACCATGGGACTTCCCCTTTCACCACAAACAATTGTTCATCTGGAAAGGATTCATTGATTAAAACCTTGTCATCTGTCTCCCTTTCCGGATTCTCAAGTCGAGATAAGTGGTCCGCCACTTGGTTTTCAGTGCCCTTCTTGTCCTTAATTTCCAAATCAAATTCTTGTAGTAATAAAATCCATCTGATCAACCGAGGCTTTGCATCCTTCTTCGCCACTAGATGTCGAATTGCGGTGTGATTCGTATACACTATCACCTTTGTGCCGATCAAATATGCTCGAAATTTATCAAAGGCGTACACACCATCGCCGATAACTCTTTTCTCCGTGGTGGTGTGGTTCAATTTGTGCATCTGTAAGGGTCTTGCTGGCATAATAAATAACATGAAACATCTTCTCTTTCCTCTTCCCCAAAGCAGCCCCTACAACATAATCACTGGCATCACACATCACTCAAATGGAAAATCCTAAATGCAGTGCGGTAATAATTGGTCTTTGATGTTAATTTCCCTTTTAGGTGCTCAAATCTTGACACATGCTAAGCCTCATCAAAGTTAAAATGTGCATCCTTCTCCAATAAACTGCATAGTGGTTTAGTTATCTTGGAGAAGTCTTTGATGAATCTGTGGTAGAAACGTGCATGTCCCAGAAAGCTGCAAACACCTTTTACCGAAGTAGGTGGTGGCAATTTCTCTATAGTTTCCAGCTTTGCCATATCTACCTCGAGTCCCTTCTTTGACACTTTGTGTCCCAGTATGATTCCTTCTTGTACCATAAAATGACATTTTTCCCAGTTCAGTACTAGATTTGTTTCAACACACTACTTCAAAACCATCACCAAATTTTTAAGGCATAGATCAAACGAGTCCCCGAAGACTGAGAAGTCATCCGTAAATACTTCCACATTCTGCTCCACCATATCTGTATATATAGCCATCATGCATCTCGAAACATGGTTTGGAGCATTGCCTGACGACAAAAGACATCCTTACGAAGCAAATGTGCCGTAAGGACATGTGAAAGTTGTCTTTTCCTGGTCTTTTGGAGCTATCATTATTTGATTATAGCCCAAATATCAGTCCAGTAGGAAATATTACTCATGACCTGCTAATCTGTCCAACATCTGATCAATGAATGGGAGTGGAAAATGATCTTTCCTTGTAGCTTTATTGAGCCTGCGGTAGTCCATTCATACTCTCCACCCTGTCAATGTTCATGTTGGAATCAACTCATTATTTTCATTAGTCACTACGGTCATGCCACCCTTTTTCGGTACACATTGCACTGGGCTCACCCATGAGCTATCTGAGATCGGATAGATTATGCATGCATCCAGCCATTTTAGTACCTCTTTCTTAACCACTTCTTTCATTATCGGATTAAGTCTCCTTTGTTACTCAACCGATGGCTTACTTTCATCTTCCATTAGGATTTTATGCATGCAAAATGAAGGGCTGATCCCTTTGATATCCGCTATGGTCCATCCAATCGCTGATTTGAACTCTCGAAGCACTCGTAGCAGTTTTTCTTCCTGAAAAGATGTTAATGCAGAGGAAATAATCACAGGTAGCTTTGAATCTTTATTTAAAAATGCATACCTGAGATGTTCTAAAAGTGGTTTTAATTCAAGTTCTGAAGGTGTCTCAAGAGATGGCTTTAATTTTACTGATGATTCTCCCGCTTTTGTCAATGGTTCAAAAGGTGTTCTGAATTTTCTGACTTGTGTAGTGGTATCCAGATATTTCACAAGTTTGTCAAGTTCCTCGTCCTCCAAATCTGATTTTTTAGCAATTATTCTCCTTAAAGGTTCATCATCCACTCGACTCTGTACTTCATCATTTACGACCTAATCCACCAAATCAACCAGAAAACATTCCTCTTCATCTGTTGGAAACTTTATAGCTTTAAAGACATTAAAGGTGACCTCTTGATCATGAACACGCATAGTGAGTTCCCCCTTCTGCACATCGATCAGAGTCTTGCCAGTGGCTAAAAATTATCTTTCCAGTATGATTGGTATATTTTTATCTTCCTCGTAATCCAAAATAATGAAGTCAGCCAGAAAGATAAATCTGTCTATCTTCACTAATACATCTTCAACAATTCCCCGTGGATACGTGATGGATCTGTCAGCTAACTGCAAAGAAATGTTTGTTGGCTTTGGATCCGGTAGTCCCAATTGATTGAACAATGATAAGGGCATCAAATTTATGCTCGGCCCAAGATCACACAAACATTTTTCAAAATTCATTTTCCCGATTGTGCACGGGATTGTGAAACTACCCGGATCTTTTAACCGGAGGTAACCTTTGAAATCTTGCCTTTGCATTCTTCATCAAGGCTACTATCTCAAATTCCTCTAATCTTCTCTTCCTTGACAATATACCCTTCATAAACTTTGCATAGCTTGACATTTGTTCCAATGCATCAGCGAACGGTATGTTAATCTATAACTTTTTTAATACCTCTAAGAATTTCTTTGAATTGTTTATCTTCCTTTGCTTGATTAATCTTTGCGGATCACGGAACTTGAGGGTGAATTGGTGGTTACGGACTCTTGACCTTTCTCTCTAATTTTTTTTTTGTCTTTCTCTCTTCTGAACCTCTTAGACGTTTCCAAATTTTCTTTCTCCATAGCGTGGCTCTCTCTGCCTCCACGTGTTGCGTGGCACCTCCTCTCTCATGTAACATCAGCATGCGGTGGCTTGTGACTTGCGATTTCTCTGTGTTTTTCTAGATCTTAATGTAATTGCTTGACCTTTATTCTTTTCCCCTTCTTCTTGGGTTTGTCTCTATATTACTTGGAAATGAACCCAGGGGCACATTAGTAGTAAGCATGTTAGCCATCCGCCCCATTTGAGTTTCAGATTCTTAATAGCCCTTTGCTTGGCTTTTGATCATAATCTCTGTATTTGCCATGTATTTCATCATCATCTCCTCTATTTCGATTTCTTTTCTTCTTTGAGGTGCAATTTGAGTGTGATGTTGTTGTTGTTGTTGTTGAGAAAATCCGTGAAAAAGGTGGTCTAGGATTAAAGCTATACTGCTATTTGGTTGTGGTGAAATTGATTATTTGATTGAAAGCGATTCTACATTGATTCCTTGGTTATTTGACCAACTAAAGTTTGGATGATTTGGTTGTTGGGGTGGTATGTGTTACGGCCTGACCTTGGTCTTTTCTCAGTAGTTGTTCATATACTGCACTGACTCTGAGCTGATAGCATATTGATCCGTCGAGTGTGACCCCGCACAAATTTCACATACAAAGGCAACTGTCTTTGTTTTACCTTCTGCCAAAGTATCTATCTTCTTTGTCATGGCTGCCATCTGTGCTAACAACTAAGTAATAGCATCAACCTCCAACACACCTGCAACTTTGGGTTGTGACATCCGAGATGTAGGATTTGAAAATCGTTCGATGCCATTGTCTCGATAAGGTTATAGGCTTCTTCATAGCTTTTTGCCCATAATGCCCCTCCAGCAGCTGCATCTACAATCGGTCTCGATTGCCATCCCAATCCATTATAGAACGTGTTGATCACCATCCAATCTGGCATACCATGATGTGGACACTTCCTCAGCATTTCTTTATATCTCTCCCATGCTTCATATAAGGACTCACCCTGTTGTTTCTCAAACTGAGAAATAGCTGTCCTCATCTTTGCAGTCTTAGACATTGGGAAAAACATAGCTAAGAACTTCTGCGCTAAATCCTCCCATTTGTTATAGATCCTACTGGCAAAGAATGAAGCCAACTTCTTGCTTTATCCCTCAATGAGAATGGGAATAGCCTAAGTCTGATAGCATCCTCCGTCACACCGTTGTATCTGAATGTATCACAAATTTTGATGAAACTCAACAGGTGTTCATTTGGATCATCTATAGCGGCACCCCCAAACTGCATCGAATTTTATACCATCTGAATAGTTTCTGTTTTTATCTCGAATGTATTGGCTGCTATCGTTGGTCTAACGATGCTAGACTGTAGTCCATTAATATTGGGCATGGAATATTCCTTCAGAGCCCTATGCTCCTCTCCTTGTGCCTCGGTTGCCATATTAACTATCGTACTTTCTAACTGTTCTTGTAAATTTCTACGAACACTCGCTTTCCAACCTCTCCCGTTTATGTTGTCCTGAATAGGTGTTAAGTCGGGGTTGGATGACCGCGTGCGCATAAAAATTTATCCAAATTCCTGAAACAAAAACATAAACTGAAATGAGATAAGACTAGAGTTGTCTAAGTTATACAATATAGCTTAAAACTAATGATAATAATACTAAATTAAATGCCTTTCCCCGGCAACGGCGCCAAAAACTTGTTGCCTCTTTTTTAGTCTTAACAAAAGATCTCTAACTCATGCAAGCATACATGTGTCAACAAGTAATACAGAGCAAGTAAAGTATCGATCCCACAGAGAAAGTTGTTTAATTCAAATCACTATGCATTAACTAAATCACTATATTTATATGCTCAAACTAATGAATAAGATTGGTTTGTTCTCGAATCACGAATAACGACTAAAACAATAATAACAACGGAATAAATCAAATCTAGAAATAATGGGATCCTAACTTCATTTAATATTTCATTTAATCACCACTATCATGCATGACTTGTTCACATATCACAGGAAAGTAGCCAAGAGCACTAAAAGAGTCATAGCCATTTTTCAATGCACTAAGACCTACTTACACAGCATCCACAGATGATAGACTCTATGTAATCATCAATATAGCCAAAATCACTATATGTCTATGTGAAATTGCAACTATATTGAATTTAAGTTCTGGCCCTTATTCTAACTTATACGGTGAAACAGTATATGTTTATCTGGTTCACGAAATACACAAGTCATATAGAACAACCCCATATACGTACACTATCATGATTACAATCTATACTTGCATGTTCATTGTCAATTCCATACAAATACTAAAACGAATGGTCATCAAGCATTCATACTTGCAAAACAATCATGATAGACATTCCATATGATATGTAAAACAATCAAGCATCCAAGCATGCAATCAAACTACATATTAAAATCCGTTAGAATCCCATAATGGAGTTTAGTTCATGACTGAACCAAAAGCCATTATGGGATCAAATCTATAAACATGATTAATAAACAAAAAATGAAAGATAGATGAAAACCCAATTGTTGAATAAAATCCACTATTAATATTCAAATATAAATCCAAATAAATACTAATAATAATTTACTCGTAGAAAATCCCAAAGAAGAAATAGAAAAGTAGAGTTTTGGCCTCCTTCTACGTTGGAATCTCTAAGAGAGTAAACCTAGTTACTACGATGAAAATACTACAAAAGATATCAAAGATACGTCTGACACCAGTCAGATATTGTTTTTAATCACTTACAACCATTTTAATTAAAAAAAATAAAATAACGGTGTATGTTCTCATGTTCTCATCCGTTTCTACCACATCCTCCTCATCATGTATGTTCTCATGTTCAACCACTGTGACTAACGGAGATGACTGCCTTGGCAGCAGTTTTTCTCAAACCACCTGAATATCTCGAGGCTCCTTCTCTCTAATCATCTAAGGTCCCTTCTCCCTAGCCTGACTGGATTCTCCCACATTAGTCATCCTGACAACAAAACTTTTAAGTTTAATTACTAATCATCACTACTTGACACTCACGAGCACATAGGTTGCAACCACATAAGCACATAAGTGTTTTATTATTTCTTTCTTAAAACTCGATAAGAGTTTATCACCACTATCATTTCAAAAGTTACTTCCTAAGGCTTTTCCCCCACCTAAGGTTCATAGCCTAAAGCTTTGATACCAACTTGTGACACCCCCAAATCTAGGTACTTCATTCCTACAAGATTTGGTGTTCACTGTCTAAACATTCATTTCTAACTACCTAAAAATAATAATATTTAAATTATAAACTTTCCCATTAAAGGGTTACATTAATAAGTCCAATAAAATCTCCCAGATTGTCTAACCTTTAAAAACAAACATCAAGTGCGAAAAATTAAATAATTACATCTCAACAATTAAAATAAAGTTTAAAAATATAAAATCAATAGATTTACAAGTCTTCAACACTTGTTCATCTTTCCTTTCCCTTTACTGGTGGTAGGTTCATCGACCTTCTCAACTTTTGTTGTAATGGTTATATAAGCAAGAGTGAGAAAAACAAATGCTCACTTGAAACGACACTGAATCATAATAACTACCAAATGAATAAGCTCAATAGAACTGAATAATATTCTCTATCAATGACAATCAATAACTGAAAATAGAATCTAAAATATATCAAAGGGTCACAAGACCACGAACTATGTCCAAGGTTATAAGTATTTTTTTAAACTTAAACCTAAACAGTCATAAGACTGTAGGGACTTCTCATACTAAGGGGGATCTGCCCTTCGTACCATGTATTGTGCACAAACACCTAAACGCTTTGCATAAATTATCCCCTGTAATAGGGTTGTTCATGTCAATATTTAGAATACAAGTCCGCACCAAAATAAGTTTGGTTTGGATAAGCTTCAAGGTAATTTAGAGTTTAACGAACATCAACTAAGGATTAGTTGAATCAAAATGTAATAACAATATGCTATGGAATGAGTCATAAAGGAATCAACATTGTATATTGAAGTCATGCTTACAAATGAACTAAAAATCATAAGCATTGAATAATATAACAAACCTTGCTTGAACAATATTAAGTTAAGGCTAGAATTTTGTTTAGTAACAGAATTGAGTTATTGAACATGCACGATTAATAGCAAGTTGAACAATAAAACTTGTTCATCATAAGAGTATCAGAATTTAGAAACTTGCATACTAAGAAACAAGTTAAAGATAAGAAACCTTCTCAATGTAAGAGTTAGGGTAAAGAGCTTGCATGAATATAAATTAAGTTATATAAGTAGCATTAGGGATTAGTTGCTCAATATAAAAGTAAATAAGATAGAACAAACTCAAATAAGGGTTGGGGTTTGAAAACTTGCCTTACGTGTAAGCTAAATCGTATCCTTGATTCTCAATAGCCTATACACATGTCATCATGACATAATTAGTTACTACATGTCCTCGGTACATAATTAAGTATCTATTTTATGTAGGACTTGTAGTCTTAGGTTCAACTATTTGATTAAACCATAATTCTTCAATTTATCACATAACTCATTAATTGCTAATAATATTCTCATACTTGGTACTATAACACCACAATATGACAAAAATCACATTTTAACAGTCATAACATTACTCTTTATCAACAATTACAGAATTGTATAATCAAAATAAATTTTTCGCTAACATCAAGAATCTGGCGGCCGCAGTTTCAGTTCTCGGGAATAAGCCGCAACGTTGAGTTGGCGATGTGTATAGAGATCATGGGCGCTTTTAGTATTTATCGAAGTCTTGGAATTGTATTTTACACAAGGGCATACAAAACCAAGCATAGCTTCCAGTGCATGGTGTTCACGAAGAACACAAAATAAAGCCAAATACTTTCTAACAACCAATTCCACACATATAATTCACATAAACTTCACAGAAACATTACTTAAGATTTCTAACATGTTTTTAATCATATAAACATCAAATTTAAAACCTCTAAATTCACTGTTTTTACTATTTTTTTTACTTTTTGACACTCATGGTGAAATTCATCACTATGAATTCATTTTTCAACCAAAACAGTTAGTTTCAATTACTTTGTTTTAGTTTCTTCATATATTTTCACAATCAATAGTCAATTTATACTTTAACACATGAATTAAACATCAATTTTGACTATAAACTAAGCCATATTCATATATATATATATATATATATATATATATATATATATATATATAAATTTACTTGTAATATGATTTCCCCATATTAAAACATATTACATGAATCAATTTACTCTAAATCATTTATAACCAATGAAAACAATTTATATCAACCGATTAACATATAAAAACTACATAACAAACAATTAATCCCTCATCCAAATTTTTACAGAGAACTTTTGATAAAACAAAACTAAAACTTTGAAAAGTAGGAAAGTCGAGTTATACCTTTCTTAGAAGATGATTACAACTACTCATATATTCTTCTAAATTCTCAATTCACAGAGAATCTCTTTTCTTCCATCTCTCTTTTCTCTCTTCTTTCTTCTCTCTTTTATCTTCTTTCTCTTCTTCTCTGTTCTTTCTCTCTTTTCTAACTTAACGTAGTATAAACCGATAACATATAATATAACGTATACTTATAATACGTATTAATATATAATATAAATATATATATAACTGATGTCAGTTATAGTTTTTTAAAAATTAAAAGTCATGCGACTTTGTTTGGCAAAACCAATTAAAATAATGACTTAATCATTCTTTAAGCCTTGTTTGGCAAAACAAGATTAAAATAAGAATTTCAAAAGCTCTAAGGCTTTGTTTGGTAAAACCAAATTAAAACTCTTTTAATTTATTTTCATAAGTCATTTATAATAATACAGTTTACTGTTACACTTTATTTAAATAAATTCCCATATTCACATTAATTAACTCTAATAACAATTTATTAAATCAATTTACCACATAAACCAATACAATAAAATTATAATTTTCATTATAATTAGAATTTTATTTAATAAATTAACACATCACTTTAATTACAAAATCAAATTAAAATAACATTATAATAACATATTTAATCATTATCAACTCTCTAATTTAATTATTAAATTAAATTAGTATTTTAACTCATAATAATTAATTTATCACTCCTTTATTAAATTCAAAATACCAAATTACCAATTATCATTTAATTAACAAATTAAGCTAATTCTCTCAACTTATAAATTATTTATTTAACAATTAAATAATCAAATCAAATCAAACAAATATTTATTCAACAATAAACACATCAATTAAAATATTTATATAATTTAATAAATATTTGAAATTATAATTTAAAATTCTGAATTGTTACAATAAAGATCCCAAAAAATCCAGTTAAAGAATATCTGAAGTCTCTTTTCATACCATTCCTGTAAAAGCAACTCTATAAGACAATGTTTGACAGCAAAAAAATTGACTTTATCTTTTGTATCGTTCCTGCTTGTACACAAGTCAACTGTTTGTATGAGATAACATAGTGAAAACCAACCTCATAAATGCAAAACAAATTTTTTCTGGAATTAAAAAGTTAAAAATACAATAATTAAGATAGCAAACAAACAAAATAACAAGATCAATTAAGCACGAAACAGAAAAAAAAATTGGCTTCAAACTCGCAAGTAAACTGAAGAATACTACTCTAATAACATAACAGTGGAAAAGCATGCTGAATTTCAACAATTATTTGAATTGAACAAATAGAGCAATAATCACAATTCAAATATCCATATACGAATCTAAAACATATATATATATATATATATATATATATATATATAATTACTGAGTTCTTTATCTTAAGGATGAATAATTGATGACATCACAAGTTATGTCAATAGTTTATCAAGATTAACATATATGTGCCCAACAGGTTATCAGCTAGAATTTCATTCCCCAGTTTGAAGAACCAGGCCATAATACCTTTATAATGGACCATAAGGTAGTTATTCCTGCGGATTGCACTATACAAAGATTATTGACTTAATCTATGATCTCGGCATTACTGACAATGCAACTTAAAGCATGCGTGCTGCTGGTTAAGTAGCAGCTAGTAATACAATGTGATCGTGTAGTGACAATGTAACTTAAAGTATGGCCTTGATTATAGTGATCGTTTTTTCAAATAAGTTATGATTAAAGGATCTAATTTAACTATTAACAAATTAATAAGGCGTACTTTTAAGAAAATCCACCACTTTGTCTCTCCAGCCCCTCATGTGTCCTTCCTTGCTTTACTGAATTACAAGTGATGGAGTAATTTGTTTTCTTAGCTTACTTTTATTATGGTTCATCATTCAAGGGTAGATAGGTAATATTATCTTTAATTTGGGTTGTAGAAGACGACTTCCATGAAAGGCATAATGTAATACCCCAAAAAAAAATAATTAAAATAAAATAAATGACATTTTAATTGAGTTTTTCTTATGTTTGGTAGTTTGAGTCAATTTGTATTTAATTTGTGTGAACTATAATAAGCATGTGATTACATTAATTTGAGCATTTATACTAATTGGGCCAAACTAATTTTGTTTAAAATATTTAAGTTTGGGCTTGTTAAATTATTTGAGCCCAAATTAAAGTGATGGGTTTAAAAACCAAATTGGAATAGGAGTATTATATTAGGTTAAATTCCTTCCTAACATATACTGACATAATCGACTAAAGAGGGTTTCTAACATAGCGAGAAACGAAGAGGAGGTGGAAGGAGAGAGATCAACAGAGACGAATTTAAGGACTGGGAACAAGATTAAAATTAAGCCATAACATCTTATTTTCTGAAGGTAATTATTGGTTTTTTTTTAATACAATATATATGTATATATATAGTCCAGTGTCGTTGATGCAACACTGTAATTGTGAATGACTCTCGGTCAAAAATATGGGCTTCTGTTATGAAAAAGGGCATGAAAATGTTGACTTCTTTTATGAAAAATGATATGCGCAAACGTGATATATTTTTGTTGTTGTACTATACTTTGGTGGATACATCACTTGTTTGCCCTCTTTATATGGAGTACACCATAACATGTCACTTAATTACACCCAATATTATTAAAGTATTTTTTTTTAAAAAAAATTAATTACTATTTTAAGAAATTGTTAATTCAACGAGTAATTAATTATTATAATCTAATATGGTTTTAATCCAAGCTATGATGTTATTTAGAGATTCCATGCTGGAAGTTATAATCAGATTGAATTAATAGAGACTTGATATTAATGTATTTTAAATTATGAATAAATGAATTATAAAACAAACAAACAAACAAACAAATCTGCATATGTACATTTTATTGATTCAATGATGAAACTTGAAATTTAATAGTATAATATCTATCATTCACATGTCACATTTGATGCTAAACTCTTCTACCAAGTAAAAAGGCCATGATCCTAGTGTTTTCACATTTTGTTTGAGTGAGAAGTGTTGTTTCCTTGCAAAAGAATTCTGTTATCACCAAATCTTTTAAAACATTTAGATTTAATAATATAAAAAAAAATCAACAAATATTTAACCTTACAATTAGTAATGGTATCAACCTCTTTGATACTACTGATTTTATATGGAACTGGAAAATTGATTAGTGACTTTGCATTATTATGCATGGGTTTTAAGAATCAGTAAAATTACGTTTATATTATTATAGTATTAACTATATTAAATTAAAATGATATTTTGTATTTCGTAATGGTGAGCATATTTTAACTCTCTAGAGGTAAATGAACTAAGCTAAGAGATCGAAAGCATTCTCCTTAAATAGCATTAGCGCTTAAATAGCATTCTTTTATCAAAACGATGTAGTTTTGGACGCCAGCGTGGCATTTTGTAAATACAATGCCACCGTGTATTTACAAAAATGTCATTGCGTCCCTCCAAAACTACGTCGTTTTGATAAAAGAATGCTATTTAAGGCGGAATGCTATTTAAGGAGAATGCTCTTGATCCTGACCATATGAACTAATATTCAAGATGTTAGATTTATAAAAAGAAAAATACAAAAATTTACAATTTTGTAACCTAATTAATGATCTGGTATTGATTTGGTGCTTATATAGATCAAATTGAGGAGGCCTAGCGGCGTGATATTTTGGCTTCAATGAATTGCTTATTATTTTATTTAGGTACAGATTTTGTACTCTTTCAGCGACATTCTTGTTAAAGTTGATTTGTTCGTTTTGTCCCTTATTTCGAATTTCGTTATTATTTCACATAATTGTTTCTTGTGAAATTCGTATATAGTTTCATTTTGGAGTTGATATATATGACTCGTATTTGTACTCTTTGAATTAGGATATCATGTTTAGTATTTATTTTTGATAATTATAGAGCGGTACATGTTGCTACCTTCTTTTTTTGAGATCTTGTGACTATAATTTGATTTGGTTCAACATGTACATATAGAACCCTTTTGTTGGTATTATGTCGCATGTGTTGTGACATGGTATTTTTTTTAGAATATACCGTAAGGTATACCCGAGCTATAACCACCTGTGGGGGGTACCACAGGCATGTCGTCTTGGTACGAGAGACATGACACTTTCCGTGGCGGTGTGATTAGTCCACAGCGTCTCTGTTTGGACTTCGGAGGAAGTGTGCCATTTGGTGTTTTGTTGTGGGAGGCGTATGGGTTAACCCTAGTTTTCTGTTCTGCGGATTGGTGATGTTGTGCCAAACACACTATCCGATTTGCATACATTTGGATTCGCGGTCCAATATGTGATTTGTCTGTGTGACATTATTTTGGTTGCCTATGTGGCATCATTTGATTTGCTTGTGTGGCATTAGTTTGACTTGCCTGTGTGGCAAGATATATTTCTGAGCTCATTCAGTATGAAATAACTCCAGCCATTTGTTTCAGCCTATTATTTTATTGGATTAGTTTTGTTAGTTTCTATTCAGTTCAAGTCATTGAGTTAGTTACTTCAGTTCGTTATTTATTTATTCTTTTATTGGTTTCGTTAATTATGTTGATTCAACTATATTCCATTCAGATCTTTGGATATTATATTTTCGTTCGTATTTGCACTTGAGGCTTGTTCAGTATTTTGTCTCAGTTGTTTTCGTATATCAGTTGTATATCTTTTGTATACCTTTATCCGTACTGGGCAATTAGCTCATGCTGTGTTTTTCTTCCGGCAGGTTTGTAGGGATGATTCAGGGCTAGTGTGATGAGAGTTTTGCCTTTGACCATCTAGGTTGATTAAATTTTTGGTTTTGATTATTTTGATTCTAGTTGGAGAATTGTATTTATTACTTCATTGATGAATATCATTATTAATATTTTGAAGTTATTTGTGCTCTGTTTACTAATTTTAAAGTTTGTTGTGCTTTGCACGTGACCTCTCTTTTCTTTTCGGGAAGGGGGTGTTACACATAATATGAGTCATAATGTTTGGATTAAATGGGATTTTGTAATTCCAAAGAGGCGTTCAGGTCTTTTCAATTTACTTCATCCTTGAGTCTTAGTTTCTCTCTATATTGCAACTCTTATTTTGAGAAGAGGAGTGAAGATTCTTTTCTACTATCTGACTTTGATGTGTGATGCTCAACTTCTGGATGTGATGTTTAAAAAAATAGGTGTAATGTCTATGGAAATGGGGTCGAGGGGGGTCCGGTACCGGATGTTAGTCCGGTGCAATGTAATTTTTTTTTATTTTTTTATTTTTTTTAATCACAATTACCAGAATAATAAATAAAAAATAATAGAGCAATTTTGAACAAAAATTATAAAAAAAAGTATATTTTTTATTGAAAAAACACTGTAAACTGTTTATTGTATTTTTTCAATAAAAAATATACTTTTTTTTTACAGTTTTTTGTTCAAACTTGCTCTATTATTTTTTTTATTTATTATTATGATAATTGTGGTTAAAAAGAAATTGAAAAAAAAAAAAATAATAACATTGTAACACCTCCCCCCCCAATTAATGGAAATGTAGGTGCAATGCCCACTATTCAGGGTACTGCCATAACCCCAGAGTTGCACTCAACAATTTCTTTCATTGTTAGTCAATCCTCAAACCTTGTGTCTTTCTGATCCCATAATGTATACCTTTATGCCTACTTTTTACAACTTCTTAGCTACAAATACTATGTATAAATCTTCTAAATCATTCTCCCGTTGACCATTCAAAACTCTTTAGAAAGTCCTATATCATCCAACGAAAAATCAAAATGAACAATGAATAAGAGCAATCATCACACCAAAGCCTAAAACACACATTACTTCACCCATCACCTTAATACAACCAAGAAGTATGATAAGCTTTCTAGATTGTGCATGCCGTGCTTTATAGAACAACAATTGCAAATACTTCCATAAATTATATCTTAGTTCATTCATTCATTTGACAAAAATGAAGAGAAATAAAACACTGGATGAGAAAAAGAAAAAATATTTCTCTGCTAGAGAGGTTAAAGAATCACATACAAAGGCCCATCACCAACCATGCAGATTGAATAGGGAAAAAACCGCTAAAATTTTATATTATATGTTCATAAAATAGGATGGATAGGCAACTTACTGAATAAATAGTTGTTCCTCTCTTAGTAAATGTCATCAGTCATTTTCCCTTTCTATATAAGATAAAAGGAAATACATGTTCAGTACCAAAGAGAACAAATAAACAAGGCAAAACACATTCCTTAAGAACGTAAACTACCTGGTTCCTAAAATATTCTCAAAAATCTGTCCACGAGCTATGCACTTTCACAGCGACATATCTAATATAGAGGAGAGTTAAGAGTTGGCTCAGCATGAATCACCAGCACGCGAGAAGCAAAGTCGATCTCTCAGTCATTCAGAAAACAAGATAAAGAATGATAAGTGAAAGGGAAACTAGATGCGAGGATTAGTACAAACTACTAATCCAATGGCAAAGATGCGAGGATTTCCAAGTTTTGAGTTTACTTTGATGTTTTCATATACTATAAAAACTAAATAATACTAACATGACTCATAATTTCCTGCCAACAATTGTGAGTTACTCTGGTTTGAATGGACTAATACAACAAGTTGAGCAGTTTCTATGGAAAACTTGGATAAATAACATATCAAATATGTGGTCTTGTGAATTCATTGTCAATGTAATAATTCTTGTAACTTAATATAAAAATATCATGATCTTGAGCGTTCAACGTGACGAAAAGGGTCAATATTAACCCCTTATACTGGTAAAGATTAAATTGGGATAATAAGAGCATGCTTGTCACGTGCATGCTTAAACAACACAAGATCCATTTAGTCATCAAAATAAAAACTCCAAACTAAGAGTACAACTTTCATTTTCACTTCCAGAAAAGGTCTTTCCATATTAAGAGATTTTTCCAGAATAGGAGTCCACATTGTCAAAGTCTATGTGCCAAATGTCATTGTATCTAAGCAAATTGATAGTGGTCACAAATTATGTTAAAGAATAGGGTCTATCATTTTGGGACAGATACGTATATATAAATTGTACTTATGAATGTTGTCCACGTAAATTAGCATAAAAATTAGACCTCATCAATGATTTAGATGTATATTGATTTTTGTAATTTAATTTTAATATTTATTGAATTAAATAAATATTTTTGATGATTAAATTATTAGATTAAATAATTAATTGATGAAGTAGTGGTAGATTAATTTGATTATATGTGTTATATTTATTAAATTAATGTGGAGAATAATTATTATTCAAGTATGTATTTATGTGAGCTTATTGAATTAAGCGAAATATTTAATAAGCATAATATTATTTTAATTAATGTAATAATTAATTAGAGATTTAATAATTTGACATAATTAATAAATAAGAAATTAATTATGTGACTATGTGAATTAATGACAAATTATCATATTTTATTTTTAAAGTAAAGTAAATAAGATAATTGATTTATTTTATAATTGGGTGTGACATTATTAAACTATAGTATAAGAGATTTATTGAATTAAATGACTTTAAATCAATTAAGGCTTGCCAAACGAGGCCCTAGTAGTGGTTGGAAGCAGTTACCCATTATTAGGTTAACTGACCATAATGCACGTCAGTTGCTTATTTATTATACGTATTCTCCTTTTCCTTCTTATTATTTTCCGAGTCTGGAAAAGTAGAGAGGGAGAGTGTTTAGAATTCAAAGAGAAAAGTTATAATTTTGAGAGAGATTGTGAATGGTGTGATTGAAGTGGTGTTTTGTAAGAGAGATTGTTATCTTCGCTCACTCTACGCTTTGGGTAATTCTCTCCAACCCAATTCTCAAGTTTACGTCATTTAAAGTTTCCATGAATACGACTCCTAAGTCTTCTGTAAAGTCTCTGTAATTGGAAATTGTAAGGGTTATGTGCATATATGGGTTAGGATGTATCATATCATATTTGATTATATATATTGTATAATCATATCATCAGTTTCATGAAAATACATCGTATATGGTTGCTTCAAAATTTACAGAGTATGGAATATGGCCATATGACCCTTATACGTGATTTTAATATGTCAAACATAAATTATTTTGTAAAATTTATACTTGTATGTTATTATGCATGTTAATACGAAGAGACCAAACTTTAAATGAACGGATTCGGTGTTATAACGAATCCGTAGTGTTAATTTTTATGATTTATGTTCAAAACCTTCAAGAACATCAAGAACAGTGAAATTTATATTTTTATTATGTAATTATGTGTTTTAATTGGTTAAAATCACTCTATAAATGTTGAGTAATGATTATATACGAATTCTAGTATATGGGTATGTCAAATTACATGTAAGAAATAACAAATTGGTAGAAATTGGCATGTTCTACGATTTTTCATGAATCGCCATTTACGTTCTGATATGTTAATGCATGTGCCATGGCCATATACATATAAGAGTCATGTTATATGTGCATGAAAACCATGTATGATTTATTGACATGGCTTGCAAAGAAGGGCCACGTCATTAGTGTAGATAATCGAAGATAACAAAGAAATGGCATGCCACTCTCTCGAAAATGTTCGAAACGCGAAATTTTTTAAAGTGTGCAGAGTCCATGAATGTGATGCTAACCTAATTTAATGAACTTAAAAATATATTAGAGTATAGTGAGATGTTAAAGCAGATTTTTAACATGTCGATAACATAATTTCACGTGGATTGAATTATTGAATCCATAATTAGTTTAGTATTCGTAAAGTGTTTATTATGTGACAATAAGTGTGATAATTTGACTAAGTATAGTCATAACCAAAGTTTAGACAAAAGAATGAACCTATGATGTTTAATTATATTATAATTAACTAGAGTTGTGAATGAAAATGATATGTAGGATTAAATTCAAGGAACGTGTTTAATTAACGTGTAATCTACGCACGAGGCAAGTTTCCTAACCTTACTTGTTATCATTATTCAAGTTTATAAATCAAGTTCAGTTTGTTATATTAAAGATTATCTATCATTTCAAAGTATGATTCTGTTATAAAATACTTGTTCTATTGTATACCTCTTAAGATTTTTATTCAATTTAATAATCATTTATTGTTGAACCTTATTAGACTAGCGAACCCTTAATTGATTTGACTAGTCCATAGTTGATGAACGTTCTAAATTTCTGAACCCTTATTGAATTATCCAAACCAAACTTCTTTTGGGGCGGACTCTGATGTCAAACTGAGATGAACAACCCTGTATAGGGATTTCTTATGCGTTAGCATTAAGATATTGTGCACAATATGGTACTAAGGGCTAATCCTCCTAAGTACGAGTAGAAGAGTCCATAGTTTTATGGTATTAAAGGTTTCAAGTATAACCCTTGATAACCTAGGATATAGTTCAAGGTCTTATGACTCGTAAATCTTTTGAATTCTTGTTATTCATTCTTGATTCAAAAGTTGAGCTTTTATTTCAGAAGTCTTTGATTCGCTCGCATGTTATTATATATTGTTATTTCATTTTTATACTTGTGGGCATTCATGCTCACTCATGCGTAATAATAAAATTGCAGTTAAGAACGAAAGGTACGATGAGCCTTCTACTAGCAAAGGCAAAGGCAAAGCTAATAAGTGATGAAGACTTGTTATTTAATTTTAAGAATGTTATTGTAAAGACTTGATGTTATTAAGACTTATTTGTTTCTGTTTCCGCACAGATGTTTAAGGTTAGATTGACCTGGGATTGTATTTATTATTCCGATGTTGTAACCCCATAAGGGGAGGATTTTATTTCTATCTATTGCATGGTTTGCATTTATTATGGGTAGATAGATAGATGATATTTGTACAGTGAACACCCAATCCCGTGGAATCGAAGTACTCGGATTTGGGGGTATCACAGGTTGGTATCAAATCCAGGTTATGAACCTTAGGTGGGGGAACAACCTTAGGTAGTAGCCTTATAGAAAGAATATAGCGATGGAAAACTCTTATCGGGTTCTAGGAAATGAATTTTGTAATTCATTGAAGATAATAAAAGACTTTATGTGCTTGTGTGTTAAATTATGTGCTCATTAGTACAACTTAGTAACTAAAACTCGAAATTTTGTTGTCAGGATGTCGGATGTTGGATGTTGGAGGAACTAGTCGAGCAGGGGAGGAGGAACCCCGAGTACCTATAGTACCGACAGAGGAGGAGCCCCGAGACATTCATGTCGTTAGGGAACAGTTGGTACAGAGGGAGTTATCTCCATTGATCACTGTTGTTGGTCAGGAGCATGAACCTGAGACCGATCCTGAGGAGGATCCTGAGGAGGAATTTGAAGAGGAAGAATAGGAGTTTCCACCGCACTCCATTGATGCTGAAATGTATGACGCATTATACGACCGTAACGTAGAGTTACGAGACGATGTCCATGATCTAACTGAGCGGGCAATTATTCAGCAGATTACTCTCGAACAGAAGGAGAGGGAGATCGAGACTCTTCACTCACGATTGGGAAATGTAGAATGGGATTTGGTCCACGAGAAGGGTCAAACCGAGGATAAGACTGAGGAGATAGAGAAGTTGAAGAAGGAACTAAAGGAAAGCTCGGAAAGGCTGATTGTAGCAGAGGAGGGCTGGGTAAGAGAGTCACATCGTGCTGATCTTGCGGAAGAGGATGGTCGTGCAAAGAAGGCTAAGCTTGGGGAGACGTATTCTACACTTAATAAGGCAATGGATGAGGCCCAGGATCGAGTTTTGAGGTACCCAATCCAGTTCGAAGGGTTACCATCGTACATGCTGGATCGCAGGACGATGTCTCGTATCATGGAAGAAGAACGTAGCAAGGCTATTCAGCATCTTAACCAGCAGTGATAGGATTTGTTTAATTATGTGAAAGACTTAATTAGTTTTTATATGTAAATTTCGATGTGTTTATGAACGAAGGAATATTTTAATATTTTAAATCTTGTAGATTCTTTATCTCAAGATAGTTGATGTAAATAGCAGTGATGCTATCGTTTGATGTTAAAACTTTTGATTTAATTAAATATATCAAGTTGTTTGAGATAATATGTTAAATAATTATATTAAATTGTTGAGTTAAGTCTTAACTATTTAGAGAAATAAACAAAGATCTAATAAGCATATATTTTAACAAAAATATGCCGCCAAGAAGAAGACAACAACGTCAACCAGCTCAAGAAGGATCTACAAATAACAACAATAATGCCAATGCTAATCCTGTTCAGAAATTGGTTAACTTGTTAGCTGGAGCAATGAATAATCAACCTCAAGCTCCACCAAATACTACGTTTAAGGATTTCAAGGCGGTGGGACCGCCAGAGTTTAAAGGTTCCATGAACCCAATTGAGGCTCAAATGTGGGTTATGGAAATGGAGAAGGTTTTCGATGTTGCTAGAGTTAGAGAAGATCAGAAGACCGCTTTTGCAATGTTTATGCTGAAGTCTGAATCCAGTTACTGGTGGCAAGCAAACAAGGTCCGTGGAGGTGAAGGTGTGATTACTTGGGAGAGATTCAAAGAGATATTTTTCGAGATGTATTTCCCGACCAGCTCACAGAACCAAATGGAGGTTCAGTTTCTGTAGTTGAGGCAAGGGAATATGTCTGTACCTGATTATGCGGCTAGATTCAATGAGTTTGCGAGGTTCGCCCCGTATCAAGTTCACACGGATGAGAGAAAGGCGAGACGCTTTGAACAAGGACTGAAGCCCTGGGTATACAACAATGTATCAATGTTTCAAATTTAAACACGTTTCTTTGGAATCTTTGAAAAAAGGCCATCTCATTTGAAGGTGGAAGCGATGCGGTGACTAAGTACAATCAAGATTAGAAGAAGAAGAAGACTGAAAGTGAAGGAAATAACAAGGCTAGTGGAAGTGGCACAGGAGGTGGTAATTTTAATCAGAAGAAGAGGTGGAATGACAACTCATCATCAGGAAATCAGCAAGGGGGTCAGAAGAAGAGGATTGAAGCATGCCCGACTTGCGGGAAAGCTCATCTGGGAGTTTGTATGAAGGGAAAAAGAGTGTGCTACAATTGTGTTCAGGAAGGCCACATAGCACCTAACTGTCCTAACCCAAAGAAGGGTGCCTGCTTCACCTGTGGTTCAAAAGATCATTTGGCAAGAGACTGTCCTAAGAAAGGATCTAGAGGGGCAGGATCAGGAGGAAACAAGGGAAACAATAGTGGAAACGCCTTGACTATCACAGGACCAACCACAACTAACCGACCGACCGCCAGTACTTTTAACATGACGGTGCAGGATGCAGTTCAGTCTCGTGATGTGGTGTCAGGTATCATTCCGATCAATAAAATTAATGCTTATGTGTTATTTGATTCGGGTGCTACTTGTTCCTTTATATCCGATGATTTTGCTAAGAATTTAGATTTGCCTAAGGATGAGTTAGATTACCCCATGAACATAGAAATTGTGAATAGAGAAATAATCCCTTTTAAGTACGTACATAAGAACTGTAGAGTGGATATTAAGGGTAATATCATGAACGTAGATCTTATCCCTATTCGACTTGGGGAATTTGATGTTATCTTGGGAATGGACTGGTTATTCAATTACGCGGCTGTAATTGATTGCCAAAAGAAGCGTATTAACCGTATGACTCCGTCAAAGGTTGTGTTTTATGGTAGCAAGTCGCCTAGACAAGCGAGTTGTCTGATGATGATGCAGGCCAGGAAGTTGTTAAGACAAGGTTGTGTAGGATATTTAGCTTACATAGTCGACAGTCGTAAAGAGAATCCGAAAGTTGAGGAGATACCAGTAGTGAGAGACTTCGTCGATGTATTTCCAAACGATTTGCCAAGACTTCCGCCAGATAGAGAAGTTGATTTCGTGATCGATTTGGCTCCAAGAACCGTTCCAATATCGAAGGAACCGTACCGAATGGCACCGGTAGAGATGAAAGAATTAATGGTACAATTACAAGAATTACTGGACAAGAAGTACATTCAACCAAGCGTATCGCCGTGGGGAGCACCGGTGTTGTTTGTGAAGAAGGACGGAATGATGCGGCTCTGTATTGACTACAGAGAACTGAATAAGGTCACGATTAAGAATAGATATCCATTACCGAGAATCGATGATCTGTTTGATCAATTGAAGGGAGCGAGATATTTTTCCAAGATAGACTTGAGGAGTGGTTATCATCAACTGAAAGTGAGACCAGAGGATGTACCGAAGACAACGTTTAGAACACGATATGGTCACTACAAATTTTTGGTTATGTCATTTGGTCTAGCGAATGCTCCTGCATCATTTATGGGATTAATTAATGGTGTGTTCAAACTGTTTTTGGACAAGTCCGTCGTGGTATTTATAGACGACATTTTGGTTTATTCGAAAACCAAGGAAGAACATGAAGAACATTTGAAATTAACGTTGGAAGTATTGAGAAAGGAGAAGTTGTATGCCAAGTTTTTGAAATGCGAATTTTGGATCGAGCGGGTGCAATTTCTTGGGCACGTGATTGATAAAAATGGAATTTCGGTAGATCCATCAAAAGTCTAAGCCGTGATTAACTGGGATCAGCCGAGGACGCCATCGGAAGTAAGATGTTTTCTTGGATTGGCAGGATATTACAGAAGATTCATACAAGACTTTTCCAAGATCGCAACTCTGTTAACGAATTTGACTCGAAAAGCTGTGAAATTTGTTTGGACGGAGAAGTGTGAGGAAAGCTTTCAAGAATTGAAGAAGAGGTTGAGTACAACACCCGTGTTGTCTCTTCCGGACGATACATGAAATTTTGTTGTTTATAGTGATGCGTCATATAAAGGACTTGGCTATGTGCTGATGCAAAACGGCAAAGTCATTGCGCATCATAATAACTGAAGGATTACGAGAAGGGATATCCGACCCACGACTTAGAGTTAGCTGCAGTAGTTTTTTCTTTGAAAATTTGGAGGCACTATCTCTACGGGGAGAAGTGTGAAATATATACAGACCACAAGAGTCTGAAATATATTTTTACACAGAAAGACTTGAATATGCGCCAAAGAAGATAGTTGGAGTTAATTAAGGACTACGACTGTGAGATTTTATACCTTCCGGGTAAGGCAAACGTCGTTGCCGATGCCTTAAGTAGAAAGGGTCGGGAGAAGTTGATGATGTTGACCGCTCAGGAGGAGCTAATTTCTAAAATGGAGAAACTGGAGTTGGAAGTGAAGTATCCTATGGAAATTGATGAGAATCTATTTCGGATGCAATCTGGTATAACCCTACTGGATAAAGTTAAGGAGGCTCAGCTTCAGGACAAAATAATGTAAAAAGGTGACAAAGAAGATATCAGAAGGAACTGAATCGAGATTCAAAATGGATAAGGAAGGAATACTGAGGTTTGAAAATAGAGTTTGGGTACCGCCAGTCACAGAGATTAAGGAAGACATTTTGAGCGAGGCTCATAGCTCACGATATTCGATTCACCTTGGTAGTACCAAGATGTATCAAGATCTTCGACAACACTTCGGGTGGCCGAATTTGAAATGTGATGTTGCAGAATGTGTTGCCAAGTGTCTGACCTGTCAGAAAGTGAAAGCAGAACATCAGAGACCAAGTGGGTTGCTACAATCATTGGAGATCCCAGAATGGAAATGGGAACATATTACAATGGACTTCGTGGTTGGCCTTCCGACGACTCAAAAAGGCTACGACGCAGTATGGGTTATCGTTGACCGACTGACGAGATCCGCACACTTCCTTCCGATAAAAATCAGATTCAACTTAGATCAGTTGGCAAGGTTATACGTAAAAGAGATTGTTTTGAGGCACGGAGTGCCGGTTTCAATTATTTCTGATAGGTTTCAATTATTTCTGATAGGGATCCACGCTTTACATCGAACATCACCCTCAAACAGATGGACAGCGCGAAAGAACGATTCAGATATTAGAAGATATGCTAAGAGCCTGTGTGATGGACTTTAAAGGAAATTGTGACGATCACCTACCGCTTGTAGAGTTCGGCTACAATAACAGTTACCACGCTAGTATTGGCATGCCGCCTTCTGAAGCGTTATACGGCAGAAAGTGCAGAACTCCACTTTACTGGTATGAAGTTGGCGAAAGACAATTACTAGAGGCGTAATTGGTACAATGACGAATGAGAAATAATCAAAGTAATCCAAACACGACTGGTAGCAGCTCAAGATAGGCAGAAGAAGTACGCCGATCCACATCGTAAAAATGTTGAGTTTGAATTGGGTAGTTATGTGTTCTTCAGGGTCTCTCCATGGAAGGGAAAGATCAGGTTCGGAAAGAAAGGGAAATTAAGCCCAAGATTCATTGGACCATTTGAAGTACTTCGAAGAATCAGAGAAGTTGCTTATGAGGTAGCCCTACCTCCAGCACTCGAGAATGTCCACAACGTGTTTCATGTTTCTGTTTTACGACCCTACAAACCTGATTACAAGCATGTAATTGAATACGAACCCCTACATTTTGAAAAAGACTTATCTTACGAAGAAATTTCATTCAAATTGTCGACTTAAAAGAACAAGTTCTCAGAAATAAAGTAATACCTTCTGTTAAGGTAATTTGGAGGAACCACAATGCTGAAGAAGCTACGTGGGAACTCGAAGAGAATATGATGAAGAATTACCCTCATTTATTTACTTAATTTGTGTAGCCGATTCTGGGGACAAAATCTTTGTAGGGGGGGGGGGGAGAATGTAACAGGTCAAATTTATTGAGTCGTGATTCTGGGGACATAATCCTTTTAAGGGGGAAAGATGTGACGATCGAGATTTTTGTAATTTAATTTTAATATTTATTGAATTAAATAAATATTTTTGATGATTAAATTATTAGATTAAATAATTAATTGATGAAATTATGGTAGATTAATTTGATTATACGTGTTATATTTATTAAATTAATGTGGAGAATAATTATTATTCAAATATGTATTTATGTGAGCTTATTGAATTAAGTGAAATATTTAATAAGCATAATGTTATTTTAATTAATATAATAATTAATTAGAGATTTAATAATTTGACATAATTAATAAATAAGAAATTAATTATGTGACTATGTGAATTAATGACAAATTATCATATTTTATTTTTAAAGTAAAGTAAATAAGATAATTGATTTATTTTATAATTGGGTGTGACATTATTAAACTATAGTATAAGAGATTTATTAAATTAAATGACTTTGAATCAATTAAGGCTTGCCAAACGAGGCCCTAGTAGTGGTTGGAAGCAGTTACCCATTATTGGGTTAATTGACCATAATGCGCGTCAGTTGCTTATTTATTATACGTATTCTCCTTTTCCTTCTTATTATTTTCTGAGTCTGGAAAAGCAGAGAGGGAGAGTGTTTAGAATTTAGAGAGAAAAGTTATAATTTTGAGAGAGATTGTGAGTGGTGTGAGTGAAGTGGTGTTTTGTAAGAGAGATTGTTATCTTCGCTCACTTTACGCTTTGGGTAATTCTCTCCAACCCAATTCTCAAGGTTACGTCATTTAAAGTTTCCATGAATACGACTCCTAAGTCTTCTGTAAAGTCTCTGTAATTGGAAATTGTAAGGGTTATGTGCATATATGGGTTAAGATGTATCATATCATATTTGATTATATATATTATATAACCATATCACCAGTTTCATGAAAATACATCGTATATGGTTGCTTCAAAATTTACAGAGTATGGAATATGGCCATATGGCCCTTATACGTGATTTTAATATCTCAAACATAAATTATTTTGTAAAATTTATACTTGTATGTTATTATGCATGTTGATACGAAGAGACCAAACTTTAAATGAACGGATTCAGTGTTATAACGAATCCGTAGTGTTAATTTTTATGATTTATGTTCAAAACCTTCAAGAACATCAAGAACAGTGAAATTTATATTTTTATTATGTAATTATGTGTTTTAATTGGTTAAAATCACTCTATAAATGTTGAGTAATGATTATATACGAATTCTAGTATATGGGTATGTCAAATTACATGTAAGAAATAACAAATTGGTAGAAATTGGCATGTTCTACGATTTTTCATAATCGCCATTTACGTATGATGTAATGCTACATACGGCATGCCATTCATACATAAGAGTCATGAGCATACACATATTACTATCATAGCATGCCATTGACATGGCCGCAAAGAAGGGCCACGCCGCAACGATAATCGATCAAGATGGGTACAAGCGCCACTCTCCAGAATGTTCAGAAACGAAATTTTTTAAAGTGTGCAAGTCCATGAATGTGATGCTAACCTAATTTAATGAACTTAAAAATATATTAGAGTATAGTGAGATGTTAAAACAGATTTTTAACATGTCAATAACATAATTTCACGTGGATTGAATTATTGAATCCATAATTAGTTTAGTATTCGTAAAGTGTTTATTATGTGACAATAAGTGTGATAATTTGACTAAGTATAGTCATAACCAAAGTTTAGACAAAAGAATGAACCTATGATGTTTAATTATATTATAATTAACTAGAGTTGTGAATGAAAATGATATGTAGGATTAAATTCAAGGAACGTGTTTAATTAACGTGTAATCTACGCACGAGGCAAGTTTCTTAACCTTACTTGTTATCATTATTCAAGTTTATAAATCAAGTTCAGTTTGTTATATTAAAGATTATCTATCATTTCAAAGTATGATTCTGTTATAAAATACTTGTTCTATTGTATACCTCTTAAGATTTTTATTCAATTTAATAATCATTTATTGTTGAACCTTATTAGACTAGCGAACCCTTAATTGATTTGACTAGTCCATAGTTGATGAACGTTCTAAATTTCTGAACCCTTATTGAATTATCCAAACCAAACTTCTTTTGGGGCGGACTCTGATGTCAAACTGAGATGAACAACCCTGTATAGGGATTTCTTATGCGTTAGCATTAAGATATTGTGCACAATATGGTACTAAGGGCTAATCCTCCTAAGTACGAGTAGAAGAGTCCATAGTTTTATGACTGTTAAAGGTTTCAAGTATAACCCTTGATAACCTAGGATATAGTTCAAGGTCTTATGACTCTCAGAAATCTTTTGAATTCTTGTTATTCATTCTTGATTCAAAAGTTGAGCTTTTATTTCAGAAGTCTTTGATTCGCTCGCATGTTATTATATATTGTTATTTCATTTTTATACTTGTGGGCATTCATGCTCACTCATGCGTAATAATAAAATTGCAGTTAAGAACGAAAGGTACGATGAGCCTTCTACTAGCAAAGGCAAAGGCAAAGCTAATAAGTGATGAAGACTTGTTATTTAATTTTAAGAATGTTATTGTAAAGACTTGATGTTATTAAGACTTATTTGTTTTCTGTTTCGCATGAGATGTTTAAGGTTAGATTGACCGGGATTGTATTTATTATTCGATGTTGTAACCCCATAAGGGAGGATTTTATTTCTATCTATTGCATGGTTTGCATTTATTATGGGTAGATAGATAGATGATATTTATACAGTGAACACCAAATCCCGTGGAATCGAAGTACCCGGATTTGGGGGTGTCACATATATTAAGGTATATAAAAATCTCAATAGTTGGGAGATTTAATGAATATTGGATTTACTGCTCCAAAATTATAACTAATGGAAACATTACTAAAAAATTATGTACAACATCAAGATTATGAATGAAATTAGTACCTGAGGAGAAACTAACACGACTTGAAGAAGCTTGTTTCTGTGGGACTTCTCTTACTTGCCTCACTGACGCCATTTGGCAAAGAAGTCGCATGCCTTCTTTCAGCTGCACAAAGCAAAAATGTTACTACCTCCAGTCCACAAAAATATTCCCATTTCGATTTACTGAAGAAAGAGTTCCATTTTAAACTTTTTAAGTAAATTCACCAAAATCCTAAAATTTAAAAATAATGGTTATTAATTTGGTTTAGGGATATAATGAAACACATTGTAAACTATTTAAATTTTAAAAAAAATTCCAATTGACACAGAACTAACTGAAGGAGTACATATAAACAGTAGAGGAGCTAATACACTAGACTGAAGCATGAGAAATTATCAAATTAAACAAAAATACATCATATATGTATAATTGAATCTTATGAGCAAATTACACATTAAAGATCTGAAAATAAAGATTTGACAAGAACAAGTATTGGGAAGATTCAATTCTCTAAACAATACAAGGCACATTTCAGATTAACCATCATGTTTAAATCAAACAAGAAATAAATTCGACAGATTAATAGTTGATAATCTAAAATAGAAGCACTGGAAACTCAAAAACAAGCATGATAGTTATAACTCATAGAAATATTTAATTTTCTTGTGGCACTAACAGATGCATATATATACACAAGTTAGTCATCACTTTTTTGGTTGAACATATTCAAGTAGAAGTAATTTAATGTTTGCAATCAAATAAATTTTTTAGTTGTGCTAGTGGCTAGCAACCGTGCTACTTAATATTACAAAAACAAGTAAAGTAGCCCATCCAGACATCTTCTTTTGGTGTATCATATTAACTGCAAGGCAAGATGCTTCTGTTGTTAAGACTGACCAATAAAGCCAGCAGCCAAGGGTATTATTTTCCCTTTAACTAAAAATAAAGAATCATAACAGATCACTTACAAAATTTTGACTTTATTATACCATTACTCAATCAATCAAAATTCTGCCAAAAGGACCCGGTTCATAATTCATTACAAACCCATAAAGTTTTAACCTTTAATCAATCAAAAACAGTTCTACTGGGACAACCCAGTTGAAAATTCATTACTAATCAATAAAGTTTGAACCTTTTGTCAATCAATTAATTTTCATTGGAGATAACCCAATTGAAAATTAACTATTAACCCACAAAGTTCTAACCTTACAGTCAATCAATTAAATTCTATTGACAGAACCCAGTTGAAAATTCACCACTAACAATAAATCATGCCTGATATGATAAATGATTGGGAAGAAGAACAAAATCTTCAGGTTTTAGCAATACACTATACATAGTCCTGTAGACAGCACAAAGTGAAAAAGTTACCCACCCATCATCTTAAAACAAGAAAGGGTTGATATTGTGTAAGGATTGCAAGGAATCCATCCTATTTCTATTTCAGTATTGTTAGTTGGGTGCTGTTGGGTAGAAGAATATTTAGCCATAAATAAATCAGGTTAATTTAGTCCTTTTGCTTTCTGTTATTTTCTGTTAGCTGCTTTGCACATGTTTGGAATGAGTGAGCTGGCCCATGACCTCCTCACGTTTTCCTTCTCATTTCTGTTTCTCTCTCTCTGATGTAAGTGATATAGTAGCAGATACAATTTATGGATGACAATGAAAAATTATTATTGTTTATTCTCTGCAATCTTCTGATTCTTCTACTTCTCTCTTAATTTCTACCTCCCTTCCTCTGCTACTTCTATTTCTTCCCTTCATTTCTGATTTGAGTCCTTAAGGAGCTTAGCTGAAGTTCATTAAACCAGCTAATTCCCTACAAATTGGTATCAAAGCCACGTTTCTGAGGCCATGGCTACAAATAATCAAAGGTTGAGCAATTTGGAAGATCAGTACCAAGAGCAGATCAATAACATCCATCAACTTCAGTCGCAGCTACACGAGTCGATGGTTCTGCAGCAGGGATTTGGTGCTAAGATGGAGTTGGTAATGAAGCAACTTGAGGTACTCTTGTCTGCACAGAAAGGACCCACAGAAAATAATAAGACGGGTAATTCAAACACAGCCTCTGGGTCTATTTTGGGCTCTTATGAGTCTCAAAATAAGTGTGATAATTCTGATAACATTTTTAAGGCTGTTAAGTTGGAATTCCCTAAGTTTCATGGTGAAAACCCTAGAACGTGGATTAGAAAATGTAATAAGCCGTTTTCACACTACAGAGTGCCTGACTTGCAAAAAAGTTTATATAACCACTTTGAATCTGGATGGAGAGGTTGAAGTGTGGTACTCAGGATTTGTTCAGGGTGGTCAGGAGCTCACTTGGGAGAAATTGACTGATGAAATTATTGCTCGGTTTAGTCCTGAAACCAGTGATAATCCTATTGGGAAATTAAAGAAGATCCATCAGGTAGGGACAGTAGATGACTACAGGAAAAACTTTGAAGAGCTAAAAGGATGGGTATTAGCTAAAAACCCAATCCTTAATGAAGAATTCTTTATGGACTGTTTCATGGAAGGCCTTAAATTAGAAATTCAGCTGGGAGTTCAAGAACTCAAACCTCATAACCTCAAGGAGATGATTAGATTGTCAAGGGTAGAAGAGGCCAAGCTAGAGGCATGGCTAAAAAGAAGCAGGGTAATGGGTAAGGGTCCTGTCAATATAGGGCTTCAGAGGAGTACACATGTAATGACTAACAAACCTGCTGCTGTGACATATGACGAATCTACAAGGCTTAATAAACCTGTTGCCTTGATTACTAATGAGAATGTGAGGGCATTACCTATAAGAGGTCTTACCAGAGAACAGATTAATGATAAAATAAGGAGAAGTGTATGTTTTGCATGTGATAAACCATATACACCCGGACATGTCTGTAAGAAACCACAGTTCTTTATGATGTTACTTTCTGACAGTCTAGAAATTGAGGACATTGAACCAAGTGGGGATCCAGGGATATGAGACATAACACAGGAGTGTGGAGAGATAGAGGGGCAGATTACTCTACATGCCTTATCTGGACACAACACAAACAATACAATCAGACTATTAGGAATGGCTAATGGGCAGTTTATGAGGATCTTAGTGGATAGTGGAAGTACTAACAACTTCATAGATCCAATAGCTGCTAAAAGAATCAAGGCTGCAATCAAGGAGGTTAAACCTATGACAGTAACAGTTGCAGATGGATTTAAGGTGGTTAGCCAACAATACTGCCCCAACATGCCTTGGTCTATTCAAGGAGAGGAATTTCAAACTGATTTTAGGGTGCTACCTCTAGGGGGTATTGATGTAGTTTTGGGAGTGTAGTGGTTGAAAGTGTACAACTCAGTTAACTTTGATTTCCACAATTTACAGATTTCTCTCATGAAAGGAGGAAAGACTTTGGTGTTACAAGGAGAATCTGACCAGGTTTCCCCAACCATTCAAATGGTAGATTCTGGTGAGTTCAAAGGGATATTGAGTTCAGCCACCCATGGATATTTTGGATATTTGTTTGGCATGTTTCCAGAAAAAGAGGGGGATGTGCCTGAGGGTGGAGTACCTGGCAGCAGTAACAGTATTCAGAAGGGGCCTAATGAAGCTGTTGAAAGGGAATGTCCCCAGCTTCAAAAACTGATGCAGGATTTCTCTGGGATTTTCCAGGAACCAAAAGAACTACCCCCATTTAGGGCCAAGGATCACCATATACAGTTTTAAAGAAGGCGCATCCAACCAAAGGAGCCTTAGGCCATATAGATATCCCTATGTCCAAAAGGGTGAGATTGAGAAGATTGTGAAGGAAATGTTACAAAATGGGATCATACAACCAAGTACCAGCCACTATGCCTTTCCAGTCCTATTGGTTAAGAAGCATGATGGCACTTGGAGAATGTGCATTGATTATAGGGCATTAAATCAGATGACAATAAAGGATAAATTCCCCATTCCAGCAATTGATGAGTTACTGGATGAGCTCCATGGCTCTCAATGGTTTTCTAAGCTTGATCTAAGATCTTGTTATCACCAGATTAGAATACATAAGGATGAAATTCCTAAAACAGCCTTCAGGACACACACTGGGCATTTTGAATTTTTGGTGATGCCTTTTGGGCTCACAAATGCTCCACCCACATTCCAGTCATTGATGAATGAAGTCTTTCCGCCCTACCTTAGAAAGTTTGTACTAGTGTCCTTTGATGACATCCTTATCTTCAGTAAGACATATGAGGATCATTTAGAGCACCTAAGACTTACCCTCCAGCTGTTACAAGACCAATGCCTCTTTGCTAAACAAAGCAAGTATGTCTTTGCCACCAAACAGATACAATACCTGGGGCATGTGATAAATCAAGAAAAAGTGTCTACAGATCCAGATAAGTTAAATTTTATGCTAAGATGACCTATTCCTACAACTCTAAAGGGACTTAGGGGATTTTTGGGGTTAACAGGTTACTACAGGAAATTCATAAGAAATTACGGGCTGATAAGTAAATCTCTGACTGAGCTGCTTAAAAAGGATAGTTTTGTGTGGACTGAGAAGGCTACTGAAGCATTCCAGAGCTTGGAGGAGGACATGACCCAGGCTCCAGTGCTTGCAATGCCTAATTTTAATGAACATTTTACCTTAGAGACTGATGCTTCATATTATGGGATTGGGGCTGTGCTAATGCAAAGGAATAAACCAATAGCTTTCCTTAGCAAAACCATAGCTCCACAACATCTGGGGTGGTTTACTTATGAAAAGGAGCTTATGGCAGTAGTTTATGCAGTGGGAAAATGGAGGCAGTACTTATTGGGAAATAAGGTGTACATCAAAACAGATCACCACAGCCTAAAATACTTGCTAGATCAGAGAGTAACCACCACTTACCAACATAAATGGATTACAAAATTAATGGGACTTGACTATGAAATAGCTTACAAAAATGGAAGAGAGAACATTGTGGCTGATACACTGTCCAGAGAGTTTAATGAGGCTATTGTACCATCCCAAAATATGCATACCAGCTTGGAAAGTGATCAGGGGGAAATATCAGATTGTACTATGATGACTGCAGTAGTACCAACTTGGGTGCAAGAATTGGCCCAAACCTGGGAAGATGATACAGGATTGAGGGATATAATAGTGCAGTTACAATTGAATCCAGATGGGCTACCTGGCTATGCTTTCCAAAATGGGAGGCTTAAATTTCAAGGTAAACTGGTGGTGGGACCAGATTTAAACTTAAGGAAAAGGTTTCTAAATGAGTTCCACAGCTCACTAATTGGGGGTCATTCTGGGATAAGAGGAACATTTGAGAGAATCAACAAATTTTTATGGTGGCCTACTCTAAGGCAGGATGTAACCACATACGTGAAAGAGTGTGAAGTCTTCCAACAACAGAAGCATGAAATAATAGCAAGTCCTGGTCTTCTTCAACCTCTTCCAATACCAGACATTCCATGGACTGATATCTCCATGGACTTCATAGAAGGACTGCCCAAATCTGGAGGTATGACAGTTGTATGGGTTGTGGTGGATAGGCTAACTAAGTATGGACACTTTATTGCCTTAAAACATCCTTTTACTGCTTCAGAACTTGCCAAGATTTTTATTTCTCATATCTATAAGTTGCATGGACTGCCTTCCACTATTGTCTCAGACAGGGATAAAATGTTTGTTAGTATATTCTGGCAATCTCTTTTCAAAACAGTGGGTACTAAATTGCATATGAGCACAACTTACCACCCACAGACTGATGGACAGACTGAAAGGGTAAATCAGGTGCTTGAATGCTATCTTAGGTGCATGGTCTCATAAAAACCACACAATTGGGTGTCATGTTGGCCTTAGCTGAATGGTGGTACAACTCTCACTATCATTCAGGAATAAAGGCAACCCCTTTTTAGATGTTGTATGGTTACAAGGCCCCTCATCTTAACTTTCACCAGCTGGGACAGGTGCAAGACAGGGCCACTAAAGAGTTTTGTCAAGACAGAACACAATTACTTCAAATGATGAAACAACGTTTGGCTGAGGCTCAGTCTAGAGTAAAACACTATGCAGATAAAAACAGGACTAAAAGGTCCTTTGTACCTGGAGACATGGTGTACCTAAAGGTTAAACCTTATAGACAGTCCTCAATGTTACCAGTTAAAGAAGGTAAGCTGGCTCCTAAGTTTTATGGTCCATTTTTGGTAACTGAAAAAGTGGGTGCAGTAGCAAACAGGCTTAAACTATCAGAATATGCCAAAATACATCCAGTTTTCCATGTTTCACTACTCAAAAAGAAAATTAGATAGAATTGTACTTCTATTCCCACACTTCCTTCCGAGGAGTCCCTGGACCAATTCAGAGGAGAACCAATAGCTGTGTTAGAAAGGAGGATGGTCAAGAAGAATAATGCAGCTACAGTTGAAGTTCTGGTTCAGTGGGACAACACTTTGCCTTCTGAAGCCACCTAGGAGGATTGAGACCCGTTACATCTGAAGTTTCCCCATTTCCAGCCTTGAGGACAAGGGTTGTTTAAGGGAGGGGGACTGTAGGGATTGCATGGAATCCATCCTATTTCTATTTCAGTATTGTTAGTTAAGTGCTGTTGGGTAGAAGAGTCTTTAGCCATAAATAAATCAGGTTAATTTAGTCCTTTTGCTTTCTGTTATTTTCTGTTAGCTGCTTTGCACATGTTTGGAATGAGTGAGCTGGCCCATGACCTCCTCACGTTTTCCTTCTCATTTCTGTTTCTCTCTCTCTGATGTAAGTGATATAACATCAGATACAATTTAGGGATGACAATGAAAAATTATTATTGTTTCTTCTCTGTAATCTTCTGATTCCTTCTATTTCTCTCTTAATTTCTACCTCCCTTCCTCTTCTACTTCTATTTCTTCCCTTCATTTCTGATTTGAGTCCTTAAGGAGCTTAGCTGAAGTTCATTAAACCAGCTAATTCCTTACAAATTGGCTGGATATCTTTGTTTGGAGAGGACTAATTGGGAATTGGATTGTAATACTTACATGCGTACTAATCCTTTTTCGAAAATGAGTTTAATACAGACTATAATGCAATATTGGAATATTTATAGTTATCAAACAAGATCTCACCATGGTCCAAGGATAGCATAAACACCCAAAAGAGCCCTCCATGATCCAAGAATAGCCCTCCATGGACCATAAAAACTAAGTCGATCACAAAAGAAAATTTGAAAAAATTAGGGTTCATGATTTGGGGATCTTACCAGTTATTTCAATAAAAACAAGAAAATCGAAAAAATTGACAACTGACAAGAACCACAGCTGCGGAGCAAGCAGGGGAGCAAGCGATGGACCAAGCGGCGGAGCAAAGAGAGAAAACTCTCGAACATAGTATAATTATTTTTTAGGGACTTTGTTCTTTAATTGTTTTGCCTAATATAAATTCCAAAAGAGTGACCAATTTTATCACTTACAAACAATCTTTGAATAATAATATATAGTGATGTTATAAAATATAACTAAAATCAAGATCAAAGATGATTAGAGAAAAGAGTGTATTTGAATAATATTTTTGTATCTCTTTCATCACTTTACAATTATCATATTTATAGAAGTAAGAACATCAATACTACTAGGAAGTTACAAAACTCAAGAGTCATGAGTTTCAAAACTCAATGGACATGGGAGTTACATGTATTTAGACATCCATTATATTATGAATCTGGACATAATTTTATAACACTCCCCCTTGGATGTCTATTGTATAGCTATACGCATTAAAAGCTGCCTCATTAAAAACCTTACCAGGAAAAACCCAATGGGAAAAAAACCTTGGTTAAGGGAAAAAGAATGCAGCGCGTATTAGCTCCCCCTCATGAATGTATCCTTAAGTCTTTCAGCTGTCGCATTCCAATATTGTGACACAATCCTTCAAACGTTGTAGTTGGTAATGCTTTGGTGAACAAATCTGCTAGATTATCTTTTGATCGAATTTGTTGAACATCAATGTCACCACACTTATCAAGG
This sequence comes from Panax ginseng, assembly GCA_020205605.1. Taxonomy (NCBI): domain Eukaryota; kingdom Viridiplantae; phylum Streptophyta; class Magnoliopsida; order Apiales; family Araliaceae; genus Panax; species Panax ginseng. Next base: position 43,817,636 of record CM035146.1, read on the forward strand.
TCATGTGTGAAAAAGAATTTCGGTGAGATGTGTTTTGTTCTATCTCCTTTGATGTATCCTCCTTTTAATTGAGCTATACATACAACATTGTCTTCATACAGAATGGTTGGAGTTCTTTTGCTGGAGGATAAACCGCATGTTTCACGAATATGTTGAGTCATTGATCTCTACCACACATATCCTCGACTTGCTTCATGGATTGCAAGTATTTCAGCATGATTAGATGAAGTGGCAACTAATGTATGCTTTGTAGATCTCCATGATATAGCAGTATCACCACACATAAAGAGATAACCTGTTTGAGATCGACCTTTATGTGGATCAGATAACTACCCTGCATTAGCATATGCAAGTAATTTATGATTATCATTATTTGAATAAAATAAGCCCATATCTATAGTTTCTCGTAGGTAACAAAAAATATGTTTAACCCCATTCCAATGTCTTCGGGTAGGAGAAGAGCTATATCTTTCTAACAAATCCACAGAGAATGCTATATCAGGTTGTGTATTATTAGCAAGATACATTAATGCACCAATTGCACTAAGGTATGGTACTTCAGGACCAAATAATTCTTTATTATCATCACGAGGTCTAAAAGGGTCCTTTTTCACATCAAGTGATCTAACAACCATTAGGGTACTCAATGGATGATCTTTATCCATATAAAATCTTTTAAGGACCTTCTCTGTGTAAGTTGACTGATGAATGAGAATTCCATCTGCTAAATGCTCGATCTGCAGGCCGAGACAAAATTTTGTTTTTCCTAAATCTTTCACCTCAAATTCTTTCTTTAAATAATTTATTGCCTTTGGAATCTCTCCATGAGTTCCAATAATATTTAAATCATCAACATACACAACAATGATAGCAAAACCAGATTCTGACTTTTTAATAAAAACACATGGGCATATAGGGTTATTTTTATACCCTTCTTTCAACAAATATTCACTAAGACGATTGTACCACATGCGTCCTGATTGCTTTAACCCATATAGGGACCTTTGCAACTTGATTGAGTAAACTTCCCAGGGATTTGAATTATATGCCTCCAGCATTTTAAATCCTTCAGGGATTTTTATATAAACATTGTGACGCCCCCAAATCCTGACCTCCACTTGGTCACCCGAATTTGGTTCATCACGTTCTCAAGTATTACCATAATAACTAAAATCATACATTTGCAACGAAAGATCTAATTTAGAATAATATACAATGTTTTATTATAATTATTCCCCCAAGTCTAGCAACCTACAGTACTTAATAGATTACACAATAATATCGAATAAAGACCTATTATATAATTCTACTTAAGTTTAAACATAGTATGCAAATAGTCTTAATACAACATGATTAATTTAAACATAAAGGGACAAGCTAGTCGGTAGCCTTGCCCTTGCCCTTGTCTTTCCCAAATACACCTTCCTGTTCCGCCTTAACCGAAAGGTTTTAAATAAGCAAGAATGAGCACAAATTACCCAGCAAGTAATATACAACAAGGGTATATGATATATATATCACAAGGTTTGAAATATCGATGTGTCATTTCTAGGATAGTTCAAAGTGTCAGAATAATATCATGGATGAGTGATAAGTGGATTTTATATACACGAATCGATATTCATTTCAAGTTTAAATTCGTAGTTATTTTCATGATTTGTGTTCGTTTTTACTCGTTTCATGATATTTTATGTGTAGGGTGGTCATGGATGCAATTGGTGAGGAAAGGTGGTCTTTTTGGAGCAAAAGTGGAAAAAAGTTGGAACTTAGAAATTTTGAAGTCATATTGGCCATGCCATGTAAGCGCGTTTATTTTAGGTTGTACTTTCGCCAGTATGGGGTCCTGCTTCTAACTTTCCTGTTTGGTTTCGACTTCTGTTGGGGCTTCGTTTGTTGGGCTTGGCTGGTGCGTTTGGTCTCTAATAAAAGAAGAATTCATCCAGAAGAAAGCAGAGCTTGCTTTTACGTAGAATAACAACAATCGTATAACACAAAGGCAAGAATTTAAGAGCAATTTGAAGGATTGAAGAGTGAACGTTGGAGGAGTAATTTTCGGAGATTATCATGACGGTTGCAAATCGAGGCTACGTGAAGGGTTTTTCCATAATTCCTCTTTTCTTTCATCTATTTGTAATTGGAATGATGATTTCAACAAATTATTCAGTTTTTAATTCATTCGTTATGAACTAATTTACTTATTAGACTTGTGATGGATCTTTGGGCATAACGATGATTCTATAACCTTGATTTCAATAAGATATTTTCAGTTTATCTATGTTAATTTATGCGTGAATTTATGAATTGCCTGATCAACAGTTCTTTGTGGATTTGAAAGGAATCGAGAGAGGAGATTCGAATCTAGACCTAGTTAATATAGCATGTGTCATGAATTTTGTCGATAACAGATTTGTGATTATTGTTAAGGTAGAGATACGCTTGACATCGCATGTAATCGTATAGAGAGCTTAAACTTCAACCTTTTTGATTGCAGTTCACATAGAGATATAGTGAGTTGGTTAATTTAGGTGTTTAACGGATTTCTATCTTTATTGTGGATTGATGTTAATATGGTATTAGTGCATCGAGAGGTGGCTCTTACTACGTTCGTGTTCTTGATTAATAAACTGGGATATTGAATTGAGTTGGAATAAAGGTTTGAAAATCAGTGTGAAGCTCAGGGTGAAATCATAAGTCTAATTCTCCATTAATTGTTTGAAATTCCGGATTTCGTTATTGGTGATTGTTTTGTGATAGTTTAATTATTTATTAATTTAGGCTCTTTTATTTATTTAAAAACCATCGAATTGATTAGTTTAATAAAATTAGGGTTAATACAAAATTGATAATTGTGAAGTTAAGATTCTTGATATTTTGTCCTCGTGGGAACGATACTTTACTCAGTACTATATTACTTGTTGACCACGTGCACTTGCGTGTTTTTAAGCTTATTGATTTTACCCAACAAGTTTTTGGCGCCGTTGCCGGGGACAATGTCAGCAAATAATTACCAGTGGCCCACAGCAAGAATGACACAGGCAAAGGAGGCTGGGATCTTGGAATTAGATGGAGTAACAACTATACAAGCAACTCTTTCTGCACTATCCATGAAGTTTGATACGATGAATGAGAGGGTGAATACGATAGCAGGCGCTTAAGCTCAACAAGTTCAGTAGGTGATGGTAGTATGTGAATTGTGTGCGGGTGATCATCCGACAGAGGAGTATGCAATAAATCCAGCATCCGTTCAGTTCATAGGCAACTACAATAGAATTCCGCAAAATACCTACCAAAACACCTACAACCAGGGGAATAGGAACCACCCAAACCTCTCATGGAGCAATAATCAGCAAACTCAAGCTCCACGACCATCATATCCCCCGGTTTCCATAGTCATCCACAAAGCATTCAACAAACAGGACAGAATCCTGATGGGGAGGAATCATGGGCAAGGTCCATGACTAGCAAACGATTTGGCTATGAAGAATCAAGCTATTGCTATCAAAAATATAGAGAATCAGATAGGTCAAATTGCATTGGCATTGAATAATAGACCACAAGGAACATTACCTAGTGACACCGAAAGAAATCCGACGGGTAATCATGAGCAATGTCAAGCAGTTATGTTGAGAAGTGGAAAACACCTCGGTGGGAATAGTGCAGAAAATTTAACAACACCAGAGGAAAAAGTTGATGACAGTAACGCAGTGGAGGGTAACAAAAATGAGGAAATAAAGTCAAACAGTGAGCCGATTGTTTATCCTCCACCGCCATTTCAGCAGAGAGTCAAAAAACAGAAATCAGATAAGCAGTTCGCAAAGTTTTTAGATGTGTTCAAGAAACTCCAGATTAACATCCCATTCGCAGAGGCCCTAGAACAAATGCCGAGTTATGCAAAGTTTATGAAGGGGATCCTATCGAGGAAGAAGAAATGGGAAGACTTCGAAATAGTGGCACTAACAGAGGAATGTAGTGCAGTGTTACAGAAAAAGCTTCCACCAAAACTCAAAGACCTGGGGAGCTTTACTATCCCGTGCACGATCGAAAAGTTGTCATTTAACAAGTGCTTATGTGATTTGGGAAGTAGTATAAACCCGATGCCATTATCAAGATATTCGTAATTGGGTTTGCCGCGCCAAAGCCTCACTTAATATTTCATTGCGGTTGCCATGGATGATAGGTCATCACATATCCGAGAGGCATTGTAGAGGACATTTTGGTAAAAGTGGATAAGTTTATATTCCCTACGGACTTTATCATACTGGATTTCGATGAAGATAAGAACATCCCGATCATCCTAGGGAGACCTTTCTTGGCCACGGGAAGGACACTCATAGACGTGCAAAAAGGAGAACTTACAATGAGGGTCCAAGATCAAGAAGTAAAATTCAAGGTGTTCAAGGTCATGAAATATCCCACGGACGAGGAAGAGTGTAATCGAATGGATCTAATGGAGCAAATTACCAGCGAAGATATGAGTAAGAGTTTGATCAAAGATCCGTTGGAAACAACTTTAGTCGGGGATGAGGAAAAAGACGACCCAGAATTTGTGGACTTATTACAGATGCTAGACTCGTTGCCACGAATTAGCCGATTCAGAGCACCGGTTGAACCTCTGCACACCGAGGAGACAGTTGCAGAAAAATTAAAACCATCATTGGAGGAGCCATCGGCATTGGAACTTAAGCCACTCCCTAAACATCTCAGGTATGCGTATTTAGGTGATTTAAATTCTTTACCTGTAATTATTTCTGCTGCACTTAACGAATTGCAGGAAGAAAAGTTGCTGAGAGTGCTTAGGGATCACAAATAAGCAATTGGATAGACGATTGCGGATATAAAAGGCATTAGCCCATCATTTTGCATGCACAAGATTCTGATGGAGGATGATACAAGTCCATCGGTGGAGCATCAACGTGGACTTAACCCAATCATGAAGGAAGTAGTCAAGAAGGAAATTCTGAAATTATTGGATGCCAGTGTCATATACCCAATTTCCGACAGTAAATGGGTAAGTTCGATTCATTGTGTGCCTAAGAAAGGGGGAATGACGGTAATTCAGAATGAGGACAACGAGTTAATTCCAACAAGGACAGTAACAGGTTGGAGGGTGTGCATTGATTATAGGAGATTGAATAAGGCAACCCGGAAGGATCATTTCCCGCTACCTTTTATCGATCAAATGTTAGACAGGTTAGTGGGACATGAGTTTTACTGCTTATTGGATGGATATTCGGGATATAATCAGATTGCTATCGCTCCTGAGGATCAAGAAAAGACAACATTCACTTACCCTTACGACACCTTTGCATTCAGGAGGATGTCATTCGGACTGTGCAATGCACCTACAACTTTCCAGAGGTGTATGATGGCTATTTTTTCAGATATGGTGGAGAAGAACGTTGAAGTCTTCATGGATGATTTCTCGGTCTATGGGGACAATTTTGACACTTGCTTAGAGAATCTGGTCATGGTATTGCAGCGGTGTAAGGACACCAACCTCATACTAAATTGGGAGAAATGCCACTTCATGGTTGAAGAGAGCATAATTTTGGGACATAAGGTGTCGGCTCTAGGATTGGAGGTGGACAAGGAAAAGTTGGACACGATCGAGAAACTACCTCCACCGAGCTCAGTTAAGGGTATTCGCAGTTTTATGGGGCATGCTGGGTTCTATCGGAGTTTCATAAAAGACTTCTCTAAGATTGTAAAACCTCTATGCAGTCTTTTAGAGAAGGATGCGACTTTTAGCTTTACTGCGGAATGCAAGTCCGCATTTGAATTGTTGAAGAAGAAATTAACTACAGCCCCCGTGATAGTCACACCGGACTGGAAAATGCCATTCGAACTTATGTGTGATGCAAGCAACTATGTGGTTGGGGCTGTTTTGGGCCAAAGACGAGACAAGGTGTTTCACGCAATTTACTATGCAAGCAAAACACTCACATAGACTCAAATGAACTACACTACAACGGAGAAGGAATTGCTTGCAGTGGTATACGCGTTCGACAAATTCCGAGCATATTTGATCGGGACTAAGGTAATAGTCTACACGGACCATTCGGCGATTCGGTACTTAATAGCGAAAAAAGATGCTATGCCACGCCTTATCCGATGGATTCTCCTACTTCAAGAATTTGATTTAGAAATTAAAGATAGAAAGGGGACGGAGAATCAAGTTGCTGATCATTTATCTAGACTGGAAAATCTGGAGAAAAAGGATGAAGATAGATGCGTGATCAACGAGACATTCCCGAATGAGCAGTTATTTGGGTTGAATGTAGAATTTTCGTGGTATGCAGACTTAGCGAATTATGTGGTAAGCAAGATTCTTCCCCCGGATCTTACACGACAACAGAAAAAGAAGTTTCTTCATGACGTCAAGTGGTACATGTGGGATGAGCCATATCTATTTAAACAATGTGCCGATAAGATGATTTGACGATGTATTCCATACAGTGAAGTCCACAACATATTACAAAAATGCCATTCATCGGCATACGGTGGACATTACGGAAGTGAGCACACCGCGGCGAAAGTTCTTCAATCCTGGTTTTATTGGCCTACGGTGTTCAAAGACGCCCACCAATTGGTGAAAACATGTGATAGATGCCAAAGGGTGGGAAACATATCAAAACGGAATGAGATGCCCCTACAAACAATTCTTGAAGTGGAAATCTTTGATGTACGGGGCATCGATTTCATGGGACCATTCCCATCGTCTTTGAGCAATCAGTATATTCTGTTCGCGGTGGATTACGTATCGAAATGGGTTGAAGCTGCAACATTACCATCTAATGATGCCAAGGTGGTCCTTAAGTTTTTACAGAAAAACATTTTCACGAGGTTCGACACGCCAAGAGCAATAATTAGTGATGGAGGCAGTCAGTTCTGCAATAAGTCGTTTACAGCTCTTTTGGCTAAGTATGGGGTAAATCACAAGATGGCTACATCGTATCACCCTCAAACTAATGGGCAAGCCAAGGTATTGAATAGAGAAGTTAAGAGGATATTGGAGAAAGTCGTAAATCCGAGTCAAAAAGATTGGTCACCGATTGACGACGATTATGGGCGACTGGATCGACCGCATACAAAACGCCAATCAGGATGTCACCTTATCAACTTTTGTACGGAAAGGCATGTCACTTACCGGTGGAGCTACAACACAATGCTTATTGGGCAATATAGAAACTGAATTTTGATTAAGCCGCATGAGGAGAAAAGAGGCTACTCCAACTAAATGAGCTCGATTTAATTCCGCCTCCAAGCCTACGAGAATGCCAAACTATACAAAGAAAAAAAGTTAAAAGGTGGCACGACGAGTAAAATTGTGCAACGAACATTGGTAAGGTCAAGCAAATCCTCTTGTTCAATTCACGGCTGCGTTTGTTCCCCGGAAAGCTTAAGTCGAGATGGTCGAGACCATTTACTATAAGACGAGTATTTCTTTATGGCGCCGTTGAACTCTAGAATCGTAATCCGCTAGAAACGTTCAAAGTCAATGATCAACGGATAAAGCATTATTGGGGTGGCGAGTCGAATTGGGATGCCGACAACATCATCCTCGCCGATACACAGTAAAACAGGGAGTAGTCAGGCTGAACGACTTAAAATTAAGCGCTAATTGGGAGGCAACCCAACCTTTCTTTATTTTTCATAGTTCATGTTCAATTTGTTAGGATATAGTTTATGAAGCAGTAGTTAGGACTTGTCAATTATTAAGTTTTGCTAAAAATCTCTGAAAAGTACTAAAAATCTCATTGAAACTACAAGTTGTCATTAATCTAACGTATTACATGTTTTTGGTTTCAGGAGAGGTCCAACGTGAGTCAAAGCAACAACGACTACAAAATGGAAAAAAAATCAGAAAATTTGCATCTCCAAAATTTTTGACCAAAAAGTTTAGCAGTGGGCTAGCCCGCCGAGGTGGGCCTTTTTGGCTAAGACCTTCCCCGAGGTGGGGGTCTCAAATCAAGGCGGATAAGTCACCGACACGCACGTCCCTTCCTTATTTCCCCATACACACGCCTATTGCCATTTCAGTTGTCTTTCTCCTATACACAACCCACGATCGACATCTACTATCAACCCACTTCACCCTTCACAATTCAACTAACCCACACAATCCACCCCACGAATTCCCTTAATCCCACCTTCAAGATTGGGCCACTTCCTCTACCCTACATCACCTCTATATAAACCCTAACCCATACCTCCAATCTTCATCACCATAAATTTCGAATTCTTCACGAAATTGGGGAACATATAGCACAATTGAAAGTAAGTTGCATTCCCTTTGTGTTTTCATCTTCTCTCCACTGACAATCCATTAAAACAACCTAAGTTTGGGGGAAGAACGGGCTGTGCACGCAAAGTGTTTGATAAATTGACTGAACCAAGTGTAAGAGAAGGAAGTGTGTGCTAGCAAGTTTCAAACATCCGGAAATCAATGGCTTTACAACCAACATCAAAACGCCAACGGGGGGCGAGTTCTAGCACTCCTCCACCGCCACTCACTTATGACCGTCGAAAATTTGTGAGTGTCGCCGCCGCCGACCGTTACGAGTACATGCACTCTAAGGCACTTACCCCAGAATGTGGCTTGGCCCCCGAGGGCAATGATGGGGAGATGATGTCCCAAATTCATCAAAAGGGGTGGCTAAAATTCACTAAACATCCGGTACCCCCCGTGGTCAACCTCGTCAAAGAATTCTATGCAAATGCCGAAGACAAAGCTCCTTTCAAAGCGTTTGTGCGGGGTCGAATGGTTCCATTCAGTGATGACGCTATTAATGCGTATTATCAATTGTGGGTGCCACGCCATTGTCAGTATGCCCAAATGAGGGATTTTGACCCGGATTATGAGGAGGTTATTACAAATATGACAAAGCCGGGCATATCTTGGACCAAAGGTAGGAAGGGCGAAACGATGTTTAATAGCAAGGAATTAATCTTGTATGGAAAGATATGGTACGCATTTTTATGTGCGAAATTGCTTCTGTCCCAACACACTTCGGACGTCACTAAAGAGAAGGCGTTACTGTTATACGCCATTGTGTAAGATTTCCATATCGACGTCGGGGCCATCATTAATTTCTCCATCCGTCGGTGCTTACGGGGAAATTTTTCGGGCGGTTTGCCACACCCTTCACTGATTTGTGCATTGTGCCGTAATGCCGGGGTGCGTTATTCTGATGATGAGCCCACTCAACCGCCACTTTCTTTGCTTGATTCGAGATTGATTGTGCGGTATTCAGTGTGGCCTGGAGACGAGTCACATCCACGGGGTTTGGGTTTTATTTTTCCATCGGCGTCGGAAGACGAAGTTGATGCCGAAGATACCTCGAGGGATGAGGATTAAACAATGGGAGATCAAGGACCCGAGCAGGTTCCGCAGACTGAGGCATTTTCTAGCACTCGGTTCCTTGAGTTCCAGAATCAAATGAATGCAAGATAATAAATAAAGACGCTGGGAAATCTTGACGATGGCGATGTGCCAAGATCACATGTTCGATGCCATGAACGCGTCTTTCGCTTCATTCAACACAACGCTCCAAAGTTTCAACCCGACAACCCAATTTCCGTATCAACAGCCCGGTCCATTACCTCGATTTCCTCCTAGTGATTCCGATGAAGAAGAACACCAACCACCGCCCCAGACTTAGACAATTCCAGGGAAGTCCTCGCATTTTATTTTTATCCAATGAGGGCATTGTCTTATTTAAGTTTTTGGGGAGTTAGTTGTTTAGTTGCATACATGCATTTTTAAATTTTGTTCATCATATCTAGTTTTGCATTATAGAATAGGTATTTGCATAGTAGTTAGGATTTTGCATTGTTTAAATATATATATATATATATATATATATATAATAATAATAATAATAATAAAATAAATTTTTTTAGTTAAATAGTTTGTTTGCATATGTCCAATGGTGTCGCATTCTACAGGTTATTCTAGCCAATGAGGAGATTGTGAATAAGTTAACCAATATAGTATGGATTATTAGAACAGTGATATAATTACTGTTATGATTCGATTCTTGGACTTGTTTGAAACTATTATAAAAAGGGTAGCACTAATAACATCTTTGTTGACCGGTTAGTTCAAATTGATACATAAAGGGTTTCTAAAGGATAGTGCTAGCGTGAACCAGAAAATGACAAGGATAGGCAGTGAAGGCTTAAATTAGGCAAGAACCTAAGTTTGGGGGAATATATGCGGGATATATAAGCTTTGAAAGAAAAAAATAAGAAAAAAAAGAAAGAAATATGTTGAGTCTTGTGGTGGGTTGAGGTGAAGCACTCCCCATAAACACAAGCGTGAGATGGAGCGTAAAACGCACTCACCAACCATCTATAAAAAAAGGATATAAGAATAAAACGGGAAAAGTGCAAAATGCCCCCGTATAGAAAAAAAAAGAAAAGAAGAAGAGAAAGTATAAGTATCCTGCATGTACCCTTGAATTTGGTTAAGTTTAATTTTAGTTGAATCGTGCCTATCTTTGAGATTTTTAAGTTTGCACTGTATAATTCCTTCTAAGAAGTTGTTTATGTATTGAATTTGGGTCCGTATCAGTTATCTTAGATGTTGATCACACACGCACGCTATACCAGTAATAGTTGTTCAAGAATTGAGAATTAATACAAAATTGTGGATTGGGTTTGATAATTTGTACTGTAAAGTTGCTTGTTTTCTCTGAGGCCGATGTGATAAGTTAGTTTATGCAATGTTGTTGGATTTTTGGGCATTTAGATTATTGCATTTCATTGCATTTCATTGCATGTAGTTGTTTTGTGCTCGGGGACTTACGGTTTAAGTTTGGGGGATTTTGATAAGTGGATTTTATATACACGAATCGATATTAATTTTAAGTTTAAATTCGTAGTTATTTTCATGATTTGTGTTCGTTTTTACTCGTTTCATGATATTTTATGTATAGGGTGGTCATGAATGCAATTGGTGAGGAAAGGTGGTCTTTTTAGAGCAAAAGTGGAAAAAACTTTGAACTTAGAAATTTTGAAGTCGTTGTTCATACCACCAAAATGGCCTATTTAGAATCTTTGTACCCCGTAGGAAAGGGGTCCTGCTTCTGAACTTTCTGCTTGGTTTCGACTTCATTGGGGCTCGGTTTGTTGGGCTTGGCTGGTGCGTTTGGTCTCTAATAAAAGAAGAATTCGTCCAGAAGAAAACAGAGCTTGCTTTTACGTAGAATAACAACAATCGTATAACACAAAGGCAAGAATTCAAGAGTGATTTGAAGGATTGAAGAGCGAACGTTGGAGGAGTAATTTTCGGAGATTATCACGACGGTTGCAAATCGAGGATACGTGAAGGGGTTTTCCATAATTCCTTTTTTCTTTCATCTATTTGTAATTGGGATGATGATTTCAACAAATTATTCAATTTTTAATTCATTCATTATGAACTAATTTACTTATTAGACTTGTGATGGATCTTTGGGCATAATAATGATTCTATAACTTTGATTTTCAATTCAATAAGATATTTTCAGTTTATCTATGTTAATTTATGCGTGAATTTATGAATTGCCTGATCAACAGTTCTTTGTGGATTTGAAAGGAAACGAGAGAGGAGCTTCGAATCTAGACCTAGTTAATATATCATGTGTCATGAATTTTGTCGATAGCAGATTTGTGATTATTGTTAAGGTAGAGATACGCTTGACATCGTATTTAAACGTATAGAGAGCTTAAACTTCAACCTTTTTGATTGCAGTTCACATAGAGATATAGTGAGTTGGTTAATTTAGGTGTTTAACTGATTTCTATCTTTATTGTGAATTGATGTTAATATGGTATTAGTGCATCGAGAGGTGGCTCTTACTACGTTCGTGTTCTTGATTAATGAACTGGGATATTGAATTGAGTTGGAATAAAGGTTTGAAAATCAAAGTGAAGCTCAGGGTGAAATCATAAGTCTAATTCTCCATTAATTGTTTGAAATTCCGGATTTCGTTATTGGTGATTGTTTTGTGATAGTTTAATTATTTATTAATTTAGTCTCTTTTATTTATTTTAAAAACCATCGAATTGGTTAGTTTAATAAAATTAGGGTTAATACAAAATTGATAATTGTGAAGTTAAGATTCTTGATATTTTGTCCTCATGGGAACAATACTTTACTCACTACTATATTACTTGTTGACCACGTGCACTTGCGTGTTTTTAAGCGTATTGATTTTACCCAACAATGAGAAATTTCAATAATTCTTGGAATGAGAACGACAACCCAATATAAATCAACAGATATATATGAATTCAACGACTATCAAGGTATCCAACTGAATAAACAATTTATACTGAGCAGTCTCTAAAGACTATTGAACTTCCACTAGAGTTACCAATATTAAACTGATAACCCAAAAATATCAAGTACTATAGATGATCAATCTACAATACTATACGTTATGCATAACACCACAATAATATTTATTCATGTGTTGGGGTTTTCAACGACATACACTCCCCTTACCAAAAGGGTTGTTCAACTAAGTTTTCAAGATTTCTGCACCATTCAATTGGTTTGGACAGTTTTTATAAACATGCATATAGTCTGATTTGGTGTTCATCATATATAATATATCATCTATCTATCTACCCATAATAAATGCAAACCATGCAATAGATAGAAATAAAATCTTTCCCTTATGGGGTTACAACATCCTAATAATAAATATAATCCCTGTGTCATACTAACCTTAAACATCCGTGCGGAAACATAAACAATTAAGTCTTAACAACATCATTAACTTAAGTCTTAAATATAAATACATCATCATATAAAACAACAAGTCTTCATCACTTGTTAATCTTGCCCTTGCCTTTTCTAGTAGAAGGCTCGTGATTTTTCGTTCTTAATCGCAATGTTATTATTATTATGCAAGAGTGAGCACTATTGCCCACAAGTAAAATAATGAAATAACAATGTATAATAACATGCGCGAGTGAATCAAAGACTTCAAATAAAAGCTCAACTTTTGAATCAAGAATGAATAACAAGAATCAAAAGATTTTCGAGGGTCATAAGACCTTGAACTATGTCCTAGGTTATCAAGGGTTATACTTGAAACCTTTAAATATTATAAGACTATGGACCTTTCTACTTGCATTTTTAGGGGATCACCCTTAGTACCATACATCGCGGCACAATATCTTAACGCTAACGATAAGTAAATCCCTTTCTGCAGGTTGTTCATCTCAGCTTTTTGACATTAGAGTCCGCACTCAAAGGAAGTTTGGTTTGATAAATCAATAAGGGTTCCTAATTTAGAACGTTCATCAACTATGGACTAGTTGAATCAATAAGGATTCGCTAGTCTAACAAGGTTCAACAATAAATGATATTTATAATGAATAACAATCTCAATAGGTATACAATATAACAATTATTGTATAATGTAATCATACTTTGAAAAGATAGTAAATCTTTAACATAACAAATGAACTTGATTTATAAACTTGAATAATGATAACAAGTAGGGTTAGAAACTTGCCTCGCATGAGATTACACGTTAATTAAACTTGCTCTTGATTTAAATCCTACATATCATTTATGTTCACAATACTACCAATTATAACGTAACTAATCATAGCAACTTCATTCTTTTTGTCTAACTTTGGTTATGACTATACTTAGTCAATTTATCACATTCATTGTCACATAATTTACACTTCACAAATAACAAGCTAATTATGTATTCAATAATTCAATCCACATGCAATTATGTTATTTACATGCTAAACATCTATTTTATCATCTCATTATACTTCTAACATATTTCTATGTTCTTTAAATTAAGTTGTTATCACATTAGTCGACTTGAACAAATTTTTAAAATTTCATTTTCGAACATTTGAGAGAGAGTGAAACATGCCACCACTGGCATCTAACAATATTGGTGGTCTTAATATGTATGCATGTCATGGCAATGAGACTAGAAATATATGAATACATGAATTAGGCATTATGCCATTCATGTAGTATTTTGCAGTCATGAAAAATCGCAGAACATGCCAATTTCTACCAATTTCTTATTTTCTACACGAATTTAGACATACCCACATGATATAATTCATACATAATCACTACCCAACATTTATATAATGATTTTAACCCATTAAAACACATAATTACATAATTAAAATATGTAATTTTCACTATTCTTGATGTTCTTGAAGGTTTTGAACATAAATCATGAAAATTAATACTACTTGATTCGTTATAACAATCAATCCGCTCATTTAAGGTTTGGTCTCTTCGTATCAACATGCATAATCAAATAAGAGTGAGAATTTTACAAAAACATTTATGTTTGATATATTAAAATCATGTATAAGGCCATATGGCCATATTCCATATACTGTAAGTTTTTGAGCAAACATATATTTATATGTTTTATGATATCGAAGATATGGTTTATATATATATATATATATATATATATATATATATATATATATATATATAATCAAATACGATATGGTAACATTTAACACATATACAAACTCATAATCATACCCTTTCCCAATTACGTAGACTTTACAAAACTTTGAAAGCCATATTTATGAAAACTCAAACAACGTAAAAAGAGAATTTGGGTTCGAGAATTTACCCGTAGTATAAAGTGTAGAGTATAAAGTAGATTTGAGGTTTAGAATTTTTTTCAATCACAGTTCAATTCTCTTCTCAAATCTTCTCAAATCACAATTTTCTCTCTAAAATTTGCTTTGTTCTTAGACTTAGAAAATATGAAATAAAGAAGACGTCAGATATAATAAAGAATCGACGACGACGATTGAGGTCGCCATCCATCATGGGTTAATCGCCATCAACTCCCACTAAGGCCATGTTTTGGTTAGCATAAATAGCTTTTATACCATTTAATTTAATTAAACACTTTATACTATAGTTTAAATCATGTCACACCCAATTATAAAATAAATCAAATATCTTATTTAATTTATTTTTAAATAAAATATAATAATTTATCATTAATTCACATAATCATATAATTAATTTTCTCATTAATTAATTATTTCAAATTATTAAATCTCTAATTAATTATTAAATTAATTAAAATAACATTAGGCTTATTAAATATTTCATTTTTTAATTCAATAAGCTCACATAAATACATACATTTGAATAATAATAAAATTCTCCACATTAATTTAATAAATATAACACATATAATTAAATTAATCTATCACAATTGCATCAATTAATTATTTAATCTAATAATTAAATCATCGAAAATATTTATTTAATTCAATAAATATTAAAATTAAATTACAAAATCTCTCGTCATCACATCTTTCCCCTTAAAAGGATTCTGTCCCCGTAATCACGACTCAATAAATTCAACCCGCTACATTCTCCCCTTACAAAGATTTTGTCCCCGTAATCGCTTATACATAATTTAAGTAAATAAATGAGGGTAATTCTTCATCATATTATTCTTCGAAGTTCCCACGTAGCTTCTTCAAATCATTGTGGTTCCTCCAAATTACCTTAATGTAAGGTATTACTTTATTTTCGAGAACTTGTTTTTTTTCGTCGACAATTTGAACAGAATTTCTTCGTAAGATAAGTCTTTTTCAAAATGTAGGGGTTCGTATTCAATTACATGCTTGTAATCGGGTTTGTAGGGTCGTAAATGTAAAACATGGAAGACGCTAGGACATTCTCGAGTGCCGGAGGTAGGGCTACCTCAGACGCGACTTCTCCGATTCTTCGTAGTACTTCAAATGGTCCAATGAATCTTGGGCTTAATTTTCCTTTCTTTCTAACCTCGATCTTTCCTTCCAGGAGAGACCTTTAAGAACACATAACTACCCGATTCAAACTCAACATTTTTACGATGTGGATCAACGATTTCTTTTCGCTCTATCTTGAGTCGCTACCACCGTGTTTCTGATCACTTTGACTATTTCTCATTGTTCACTATACCAATTTCGGCCCTAGCAATTGTCTTTCGCCAACTTCATCCCAATAAAGTGGAGTTTCGCACTTTCACGCCAGATAACGCTTCATAAGGCAAGATGCCTATACTAGCGTGGTAATCGTTGTTGTAGCCGAACTCTACTAAATCGGTAGGTGATCATCCCAATTTCCTTTAAAGTCCATCACATGTGCTCTTAGCATATCTTCTAATGTCTCGAATCGTTCTTTCACTCTCGTCCATCTGGCTTGAGGGTGATATGTCAGACTCATTCGCAATCATGCACTCCATGCATTCCTCGTAGACGCTTTCTAGAAGTTCGATGTAAAAGCGGATCTCTATCGAAAACACTGATACACCGGCACTCTATGCCTCAAACAATCTTTTACGATAACCTCGCTAACCGATCTAAGTTGAATCTGATTTTGATCGGAAGGAAGTGTGTGGATTTCGTCACCAATAACGATAACCCATATCGCGTCAGTAGCCTTTTCTCGAGTCGCTTCAAGGCCAACCACGTAAGTCCATTGTAATATGTTCCCATTTCCATTCTGGGATCTCCAATGGTTGTAGCAATCCACTTGGTCTCCGATGTTTCGCTTTCACTTTCTCGCATGTGTCGACACTTGGCAAACACATTCTACAACATCACATTTCAAATTTGGCCACCGTAAATGTTGTCAAAGATCTTGGTACATCTTGGTACTACCAGGTGAATCGAATATCGTGAACTATGAGCCTCACTCAAAATGTCTTCCTTAATCTCAGATCGGTGGTACCCAAATTTCGCTTCTCAAATCTCAAAGATTCCTTCCTTATCCATCTTAAATCTTTGCTCTGCCTTCAGATATCTTCTTTATCACCTTTTTGCATTCTTCGTCTCAAGTCGAGCCTCCTTAACTTTATCCTAAGAGGGTTGTACCAGATTGCATCCAAATAAATCATCAATTTCCATAGGATACTTCACTTCCAACCCGTTTCTCCATTTCAAATTAGCTCCTCCCGAAAGTGGCCAACATCATCAACTTCTCCGACCCTTTCTACTTAAGGCGCTAAGAAACACATTTGCTTTTACCCGGATGGTATAAAATCTCACAAATGTAGTCCTTAATTAACTCCAACCACCTTCTTTTCGACGATATTCAAGTCCTTCGTGTAAAAATATATTTTACTCTTGTGGTCTCAGATATATTTCACACTTCTCCCCAGAGAGATAGTGCCTCCAAATTTTCAAAGCAAAAACATCGCAATTTAACTCCAAGTCGTGGGTCGATATCCCTTCTCGTAATCCTTCAATTGTCGTGGATGCATACGCAATGACTTTGCCGCTTTGCATCAAGCACACAACCAAGTCCTTTATGCGACGCATCACTATAAACAACAAAATTTTCAGATCATCCGGAAGAGATAACACAGTGTGCCATACTCAACCTCTTCTTTAATTCTTGAAAGCTTTCTCACACTTCTCCGCGTCCAAACAAATTTCACAATTTTTCGAAAGTTAAATTCGTTAATGAGTTGCGATCTTGGAAAAGTCTTGAATGAATCTTCTATAATATCCCCGCCAATCCAAGAAAACTTTACTTTCGACGGCGTTTCTGGCTGATCCCAGCTTAATCACGGCTTCAACTTTTGATGGATCTACCAAATTCCATTTTTATCGATCACGCGACCAAGAAATTGTACTCGCTCGCTCAATCCAAAATTCACATTTCAAAAACTTAGCATACAACTTTTCCCTTCTCAATACTTCCAATGTTAATCTCAAATGCTCTTCATGTTCTTCTTTGTTTTCGAATATACCAAAATGTCGCCTATAAATACCACTACTTAATTTGTCCAAAAAATGGCTTGAACACACCATTCATTAGTCCCATAAATGCCGCAGGAGCATCGTTAAGACCAAACGACATTACCAAAAATTCAGAGTGACCATATATCGCTCAACGCCGCCTTCTAAGACATCCTCCGCCTCACCTTCAATTGATGATAACCACTCCTCAAGTCTATCTTGAAAAGTATCTCATTCCCTTCAATTGATCAAACAGTCGTCGATCCTCGTAATGGATATCTATTTTAATCGTGACCTTATTCAGCTTCTTCAGTAATCAATGCAGAGCCAAGATCGATCCATCCTTCTTTTCACAAACAACACCCAACGCTCCCCACTACGATACGCCTATTGAATGTACTTCTTGTCCAAGAATTTTGTAGTTGTACCATTAATTCTTTCATCTCATCGGTGCCATTCTAAGATGGTGCCTTCGATATTGGAGCAGCCCAGCGCCAAATCGATCACTTAAATCTACCTCTCTATCCGTGGAAGTCCCGCAAATTGTCTGGAAATACGTCATTAAGTCCCTCACAATCCAGATTTCTTCTACCTTCGGATTCTCTTTTCGATCGTCGACTATGTAAGCTAAGTATCCTACACAAACCTTTGTCTTAATAACTTCCTCGGCTCAGATCATCATCGCCGACAACTCGCTTGTCTCAGGCGATTTGCTACTATAAAACACAACCTTTCGATTTGAGTCATAAGGTTAATACGCTTATTTTGGCAATCAATTATACAGCCCTCAGAATTGAATAACCAGTCCATTCCCAATATAACGCCAAATTCCCCAAGTTCTAATAGGATAAGATCTACGCTCATGATATTACCCTTAATATCCACTCTACAGCTTCTTTATACACGCATTTTAACAGTGGATTATTTCTCTATTCGCAATTTCTATGTTCATGGATATTCCAACTCATCCTTAGCAAATCTAAATTATTAGCAAAGTCATCTGATATAAAGGAACAAGTAGCACCAATCAAATAAAACATAAGCATTAATTTTATTGATCGGAATGATACCGACACCACATCACGAGATCGAATCGCATCCTCGCACCATCATGTTGAAAGTCCGGCGGCTGGCCATTTGGTTGGTTGCGGTTGGTCCTGTGATAGTCAAGGCATTTCCACCGTTGTTTCCCTTGTTTTCTCCCCG
The DNA here is from genome assembly GCA_020205605.1 of Panax ginseng. Classification (NCBI taxonomy): domain Eukaryota; kingdom Viridiplantae; phylum Streptophyta; class Magnoliopsida; order Apiales; family Araliaceae; genus Panax; species Panax ginseng. The sequence goes on from CM035146.1 coordinate 43,836,596, forward strand.
ATCCCCGCCTCCCGATCCCTTCTTAGGACAATCTCTTGCCAAATGATCCTTTGAACCACAAGTGAAGCAAGCACCCTTCTTTGGGTTAGATGTTAGGTGCTATGTGGCCTTCCCGACCACAATTGTAGCACACACTCTTTTTCCCTTCATACAAACTCCCAGATGAGCTTTCCCCAGCAGCTCCGCATGCTTCAATTCTTTTCTTTCCGATTTCCTTGTTGATTCCCCGATGATGAGTCATCATTCCACCTTTTCTTCTCGATTAAAATTTCCACCTCCCGTGCCACTTCCACTAGCCTTTGTTATTTCCTTCACTTTCATTCTTCTTCTTCTTCTTCTTCTCGATCTTGATTGTACTTGGTCACCGTGATCGCTTCCACCTTCAATGAGGATGGCCTTTTTTCCAAAGATTCAAGCAAATGTGTTTATCTCAAACATTGATACTTTACTATATACCTGTGGCTTTAGTCCTTGTTCAAATCTTTTCGCTTTTTCTCTCGTCGCGTGTACTTGATACGGGCTAACCTCGCCAACTCGTTGAATCTAGCCGCATAATCAGTACGCCATATTTCCCTCGCTTCAATTCCGTAAATTGAACCTCCATCCGGTTCTCATGAATGGGGTGGGAAATACATCTCAAAAACATCTCTTTAAATCTCTCCCAAGTAATTACACCTTCACCTCCATGAACTTTGTTTGTTTGCCACCAATAGCTAGCTTCAGACTTCAAAGATAAACGTTGCAAAAGCGGTCTTCGTCTTCTAACCCTAGCAACGTCGAAAACCTTCTCCATCTCCATAACCCACGCTTTGAGCCTCGATCGGTTCATGGAACCTTTAAACTCGGGCGGTCCCACCGCTTTGAAATCTTTTAAACGTAGTATTTGGTGGAGCTTGAGGTTGATTATTCATCGCTCCAAGCCAAGAAGTTAACCAATTGCCGAACGGGATTAGCATTGGCATTATTGTTGTTATTCGTTGACTCTTCCCGAAATGGGTCGACGTTGTTGTTTTCTTTCTTCATGCATAATTTCGTTAAAATATATGCTTATTAAATCTCTATTAAATTCTCTAAATAGTTAAGACTTAACTCAACAATTTAATATAATTAATTAACACATTATCTCAAACAACTTGATATATATTCATTCAAATCAAAAGTTTTAACATCAAACGATAAAGATCACCGCTATTTACATCAACTATCCCGAGATAAAGAATCCATGTGATTTAAATATTAAAATATTCCTTTGTTCATAACTACATCGAATTTACATCTAAATAATAGACAAGTTTATCACATAAGTAAACAAATTCTATCATCGCTCTGTCAAGGCTACCGAATAGCCTTGCTACGCCCTCTTCCATGATGCGAGACATCGTCCCCGCGATCCAAAGATGTACGATGGAAGTCCTCGAACCGGATGGGGTACCTCAAAACTCGATCCCGGGCCTCATCCATCGCATGATTAAGTGTAGAGTATGTCTTCCCAAGCTTCGCCTTTTCTTTGCACGACCATCCTCTTCCGCAAGATCAAGACGACGTGACTCTCTTACCCAAATTTTCCTCTCGCTATGATCAGCCTTTCGTAGCTTTCCTTCGCCTCCTTCTTCAACTTTTCTATCTCTCTGGTCTTATCTTCTTGATTTGACCCTTCTCGTGGACCAAATCCCATTCTACATTTCCAACCGTGAGTGAAGAGTGAAATCTCCTCTCTTCTCGCTTCGAGAGTAATCAATCAATAATCGCCCGCTCAACCAGATCCTCAGACCTCATCTCAGAAACTCTAACGTTATGGTCAGATAATGTGTCGTACATCTCAAAGATCAATGGAGTGCCGTGGAAACTCCTCTTCTTCCTCTTCCTCTTCAAATTCCTCCTCAGATCCTCCTCAGATCGGGCCTGTGTTCATGCTCCCGACCAACAATGGTGATCAATGGAGATGACTCCTCTCGCACTAACTATTCCCTAACGACATGAATGTCTCGGTTCCTCCTCAGTAGGTATCAGAGGTACTCTGGGTTCCTCCTCCCCCGCTCGACTAGTTCCTCCAACATCCGACATCCCGACAACAAAATTTTGAGTTTTAGTTACTAAGTCGTATTTAGTGAGCACATAATTTAACACATAAGCACATAAAGTCTTTTATTATCTTCAATGAATTTACAAAATTCATTTCTAGAACTCGATAAGAGTTTTCCATCACTATGTTCTTCCTATAAGGCTACTACCTAAGGTTGTTCCCCACCTAAGGTTCATAACCTACAACTTTGATACTAACTCAGGACACCCCAAATCCGTACTTAAATTCCACGGATTTGGTGTTCATCAGACAAATATCATCTATCTATCTACCCATAATAAATGCAAACCATGCAATAGATAGAAATAAATCTTCCCCTTATGGGGTTACAACATCTCAATAATAAATATAATCCCTGTGTCATACTAACCTTAAACATCCGTATGGAAACATAAACAAAATAAGTCTTAAACAACATCATTAACTTAAGTCACATAAATACATCATCATATAAAACAACAAGTCTTCATCACTTGTTAATCTTGCCCTTGCGCTTTACTAGTAGAAGGCTCGCTTGACCTTTTTCGTTCTTAATCGCAATGTTATTATTACGCAAGAGTGAGCACTATTGCCCACAAGTAAAATAATGAAATAACAATGTATAATAAACATGCGAAAGTGAATCAAAGACTTCAAATAAAAGCTCAACTTTTGAATCAAGAATGAATAACAAGAATCAAAAGATTTTCGAGGGTCATAAGACCTTGAACTATGTCCTAGGTTATCAAGGGTTATACTTGAAACCTTTAATACCATAAGACTATGGACCTTTCTACTCGTGATTTAGGGGGATCAAACCCTTAGTACCATACATCGCGCATAATATCTTAACGCTAACGCATAAGTAAATCCCTTTGCAGGTTGTTCATCTCGGTTTGACATTAGAGTCCGCACTAAAGGAAGTTTGGTTTGATAAATCAATAAGGGTTCTCAATTTAGAACGTTCATCAACTATGGACTAGTTGAATCAATAAGGATTCGCTAGTCTAACAAGGTTCAACAATAAATGATATTTATAATGAATAACAATCTCAATAGGTATACAATAGAACAATTATTGTATAATGTAATCATACTTTGAAAAGATAGTAAATCTTTAACATAACAAATGAACTTGATTTATAAACTTGAATAATGATAACAAGTAGGGTTAGGAAACTTGCCTCGCATGTAGATTACACGTTAATTAAACTCGCTCCTTGATTTAAATCCTACATATCATTTATGTTCACAATACCACCAATTATAACGTAACTAATCATAGCAACTTCATTCTTTTTGTCTAACTTTGGTTATGACTATACTTAGTCAATTTATCACATTCATTGTCACATAATTTACACACTTCACAAATAACAAGCTAATTATGTATTCAATAATTCAATCCACATGCAATTATGTTATTTACATGTTAAACATCTATTTTAACATCTCATTATACTTCTAACATATTTCTATGTTCTTTAAATTAAGTTGCTATCACATTAGTAGACTTGAACATTTTTAAAATTTCATTTCGAACATTTCGAGAGAGTCATGCCACATCTTTATTGTTGTACTTGTCTTCACATTGATGCATGGCCATTGAGACTGCTCATGACATGTTAGGCACATGAGAATTTGAATTATTAGAATTAGGAATGCAAGGCACCAATGCATATGGGCATTCGATTCATAACCAGAAGAAGTTCATAAAAATTCAGTAATATGCCAATTTCTACCAATTTCTTATTTTTTACACTAATTTAGACATACCCACATGATATAATTCATACATAATCATTACCCAACATTTATATAATGATTTTAACCCATTAAAACACATAATTACGTAATTAAAATATGTAATTTTCACTATTCTTGATGTTCTTGAAGGTTTTGAACATAAATCATGAAAATTAATACTACTTGGATTCGTTATAACAATCTAATCCGCTTCATTTAAGGTTTGGTCTCTTCAGATCAACATGCATAATCAAATAAGAGTGGAATTTTACAAAAACATTTATGTTTGACATATTAAAATCACGATAAGGCCATATGGCCATATTCCATACTGTAAGTTTTGAGCAAATATATATATACATGTTTTATGAAATCGATGATATGGTTTTATATATATATATATATATCAAATACGATATGGTAACATTTAACACATATATAAAACTCATAATCATACCCTTTCCCAATTACGTAGACTTTACAAAACTTTGAAAGCCATATTTATGAAAAACTCAAACAACGAAATTGAGAATTTGGGTTGGAGAATTTACCCAGAGTATAAAGTGTAGAGTATAAAGTGTAGATTTGTAGGTTTAGATGCTTTTCTTCAATCACTCACTCTTAATCTCTTCTCAATATCACAATTTCTCTCTAATAATTTCTCTCTGATTTGCTTTTGTTGTTAGACTTAGAAAAATATGAAATAAAGAAGACGAGATAAAATAAAAGAATCGACAACAGAGATTAGGTCGGCTACTCCATCATGGGTTAATCGCATATCAACTCCCTACTAAGGCCATGTTTGGCTAGAACATAAATAAACCATTCTATTTAATTTAATTAATCTTTATACTATAGTTTAAATCATGTCACACCCAATTATAAAATAAATCAATTATCTTATTTAATTTAATTTAAATAAAATATAATAATTTATCATTAATTCACATAATCATATAATTAATTTTCTCATTAATTAATTATTTCAAATTATTAAATCTCTAATTAATTATTAAATTAAATTAATTAAAATAACATTAGGCTTATTAAATATTTTTTTTTAATTCAATAAGCTCACATAAATACATACATTGAATAATAAAATTCTCTACATTAATTTAATAAATATAACACATATAATTAAATTAATCTATCACAATTGCATCAATTAATTATTTAATCTAATAATTAAATCATCAAAATATTTATTTAATTCAATAAATATTAAAATTAAATTACAAAAATCTCGAACATGTTCATCTATGTGTAAAATCAGTAATGTATAACTTACTAGGTTCATAATTTGTAGAACATGATCTTTAACATAGTTGGTTTTCAAAACTTAAGGTTTAAATCTCCATTTAAACCACATGTCTCCATTAATCATGCAAGTCTATGAAAACATGCTCACATTAGGTTAACATATCCATATATACATCATACACATGCTTATATGTTAGCTTGAGTCAAAACAACTAGCTAATCATGACCAGATTGGAAAACAGATTGCTCAACTGAGTTAAAGAGCAAGGCCTGTGACTACGCTATTGCGCCTCACCTAAATAAATGCGCGCTGAATTTGGCTTTAGTGCTTGGTTCAAAGCAGTGAGCAGATGCGCTTGTGCAATTGTCTAGCCAAATCTCAAAATTTATTCACCAAATGGATTCTAGACACTCATAAACCAATTGCAACATACTTATATGATCATATAACATCTATATAACCAATACCCAAACTTATTAACATCCAATTCCACCAAATCAATAATTTGATATTTCAAGAATTCAAAACGTAGTTTTACAGAGAATGAAATTGAAAATATAGAATGAAATTATACCTTTGCAATATGAATGAAACTTGTTACTACTTGAACTCCTAAGCTCTAAGAATGTTTGTAAGCTCTCACCCTCACACTTAACAATTCTCAGACAATTCAAGCAACAAGAATGTTGAAACACGGCTGCTATTTATAGAGGAACACAAATCTAGACATTGCATTTTTCCATTTAATCAAACTCATGTGTTAAAGGATTGCATAGAGGTTAAGAAGGAGTGGTCGGATGGTGGTTAAATTGCATCATGGGCACCACTCCCCTCATGATCATTTCTTAACAAGCTTGGAAGTTGGAAGAAAATGTAGAACATAGGCTAGCCTTTTTCTAGTACACGCGAATGATGTTTGAGGCAAATTGGACACTCATATTGGGACAACTTAATTGCTCAACATTCTAGCAACACTTAGACTATACTTATGCACAACCCTTATTCTTATGTTATATTTTTAATACACATCTCAACCATATATTATAATTAAATGTCACACTTAATAATTAAGGTTTCAATGTAGTAAATGAAATATGAAAATGTAATATACATATAATCCATGTACATTTTATCACACTAGTTCACATTATTAAAATAATAGTTTACAATATGCTCCTGGTATATTATTCTAATTCATACCCACATACATATTATCAAATAGATAATGTATTTATAACATATAGTTCCAATATGCTTAACCACATTGCCTCATACAATATAGTTTTATAAAACTTTATATATATAGTCACACAAATGTCACACTGCACTATATAATATAGTTGTATAATATTATTATCTTACTAACTTACTTATTTATGTTAAATAAATAAATGATACACTTACTTAATTAATTAACACCAATGATATGCGTCAAACATTGCAAGGTGTGTTACGGGTGGGAAATTGCAAGGATTGAAGAGTCATGACTGTCATGTATTCATGGAGAGACTCATGCCTATAGCATTTCGGGATCTGCTTGATAAACCAATATGGGATGCTTTGACGGATCTTTGTCATTTCTTCAAAGACTTGTGTTCAAAATCATTGAATGAGAAGGACATGTTTGTACTTGAGAAGAACATCATAGAGATCACGTGTAAACTGGAAAAAATATTCCCACCTGGATTTTTTGACTCTATGGAGCATTTTCAAATCCATCTTCCCTTTGAAGCTCGTGTTGGGGGTCCAGTTCAATATAGATGGATGTACCCTTTCGAGAGGGTGATGGGAAACCTTAAGAGGAAGGTAAAGAATAGAGCTTATGTCGAGGGGTCGATATGCGAGGCATACAGTTTCAATGAGATATCTACGTTTGTCTCAGACTATTTTTCGGACGAAGTTTTGACAAAGGCCAATCGAGTATCGAGACATGATGATGGGAGAAATGTTGAACTAAATGGTCGACTCTACGTATTTGGTCTATCGGTAGCCGCTTATGGAAAAGGGAAGCGCATATTCCTCTCGAGCAAGAATTACATCTTTGCACATACTTACATTCTTCTCAATCATGAGGAGATTGGCCAATTTGTGAGGTACACATGTAAACTTGATAATTTATCTTTTAAGTTGAAAATTTATTCCAATATGTTAATGTTTATAACATGGTATAGATTGTCACGATGGCGAGTTAAAAGTGAAGCATCCGGCATAAGCGATAAATATATTCAAATCAATCGGGATAAAAATTTGCACTTTGGCTAAAGGATAAAGTAAGTTCAATTTTTAAGCACGTAGTATATATATATATATATATATATATATATATATATATATATATATACTCCATGTTAACTATGACTTCATTTAATAAGATGGAGTTTTTATAGGCTTTAACTGAGGGATCAACGATTCTGGCTAATGTACAAGTCCTAGCTATGGGACCAGACATGGACCAAGTCAGCTGCAATGGTTACAAAATAAATGGTTGTGAATTTCACATAAAGGCATATGGGCACGGTAAAAGAACAACGAACTTTGGAGTGTGTGTCCAAGGAGATTGTTACAATGAGCTTGGTCGTGCCTTTTATGGGAAGTTGGAGGAAATCGTAGAGTTGTCGTACAAGGGCACGTACGGGGGTCATATTCACTTGTTCAAGTGCTGTTGGTTTGATTCAGAAAAAGGGATACGTGTTGACATACATGGAATCATCGATATTGACCTCCATAGGTCTGCGTACTCCAACGAACCAATTGTTTTACCAACTCAAACAGTACAAGTATACTACACTCCTAGTCCTGTTAAGAAATGGGATAGACTGCCTACAGATTGGCAAGTTGTAATTTATATTCCCGCGCGTAGTCGTGTAGAATTAGTTGATGGGGAGATTTACCAAGAGCAGATGCTTCATAGTCAAACTATAATAAATGTGGAGGATGACAATGAAGTAATCTAGTTAGATGGTGGATATGAACCACATGAATTAGATCCTGAGTCAATACTTGTGTCAGATGACATTGATACTGAGGAGGAAGAGTTATTGACTGAATCTGACACTGAATCTAAAGCAGATAATGGTTATGAATCTGCAACACGTATACAAGATGATTCTGAATTAGACATTGACACTTGAAACAAATGAGGAAATCAATTAAAGCAGTTATTGTTCTTCTGATGTACTTTTGTAGAAGAGGTTCTACCTTGTTATTCTGATATTAATTTTGTTTAAAAAGAGAATGTATATTTGTTTGGAGTTGGGTGCAGTTCACTTCATATGAGATTTTTTAATGTACTGTCATTTTATATTCATATATATATATATATATATATATATATATATACATGTTTAAATCACTGTCATGTTTATGTACTAAACTATTTAAATGCAATTTTTGTTTATTGTCATTTTATATTCATATATATACATGTTTATATCACTGTCATGTTTATTGTCATATATACATGTAATCAAATATGACTCTGCAAAACATCTTAAAATTTGTAATATACAGATAGCTTCTGAAGCAGCGCAGAAAAAGCGCGGCTTGGGTAGGGGGCCTAATCATGTGCCTAAGGCCCCTACTAATCCGGTGATCGGATTCTTATTAAGATTCACCCTCCTCCGAATAGCACGTACGTCCCGCATATATCAATTTTATATAAGCATTTAAGATTCAATTTATTGCATATTGGTAATGTTTTGATTGATATTATATTGGTTTGTGTCTTGAGTGCCTAGAAATGTCCATATATGCATGTCATCGTGTATGTGGCTAGTCCATATTGTAGGGGAGACTCTGGCGAATTTTTTTAAGTATTATATAAGTATAAGTTTGAAAAATGTTCATAAGTATTATAACTTAGATGTAAATTGCTTTAATATATGCTAATTGATGTTGTATATTATAGTGATTTTTCAGATAATAAAATCGTCAAGTGCATATCACATTTTGTTTACTGAATTGGCCTACTGTTTGTGTGATTACGTAATGCGAAACACACCTATCGCCTACAAGGATCTTTGTTTGGGCGTAATTTGGTATATTTTTTAATTATGACGAGATAATATTAATATAATATTCAAAGGATAATTATTTAGTAATGTTATTATTGTTATTTTTTTGCGAGAAAAGGTATAGATGGGAGGACTTGCATGCTTGGTTGATTGAGACATTATTACAGCGAAGTGCGGTTGGTCGCATCAAGGACAACTTGAATAAAGAACGATAAAAAGCCATTCACAATGCTGAGATCGACCATCCAGGCCAGGGAGAGGATTATATGCACGAGTATAGCCCTTGGTGGTGCACCTAGTCCATATAAATTTGAGAGATGTGTGCCCAATGGAGAGTCGAGAATTTGGGTGAAAAAGGCAAAAACCGCCGCCACCAATAGAGCCTCGGGTGTATCCTATGGCACAAAGGCTAAAGGAACATACAAGGCGGCAAGATTTCACGATTCTTGACATATCCTTTGCCGCCAGTGCGTATTTACAAGTTTTAATATGTTTTGAATCATGAATTGTAGAAAATATATCCCATTTTTACTTAGTAATATTGTGTTTTTTTTGTATAGGAGTCTCAGTCTCAAGGTCAGCCTATCCATTGGCTGGATGTGTACGTGGCCACCCGTGATGGTCTGCCTGAGGCTATCCATATAGCGGTAATAAATTTTAACAACTTGATCTTTAATTAATGCTTATAGAATTAATTTATTTTTAACTATATAATTGTTAACATGATGACAGGACACTTATAAGCGTTTATTGAATGAGCGCTATCTTGAAGGCACTCCACGTCAGTCTATCAATCAAGAGTTGTGGGAGAGGGCGTCTATTGTGAAGAAGAACTACATTAAAGGTCAAGGAAAGCAGCGACGCCCATCCTTGATGGCTCAGTCGCTCTTTACCCGATTTACGGTCATCGAGCCATCCAACTGTTCATACTCTGGCTGACTGTGTGAGAGCTATATGTCAAGATCGAGATCTTCTAAAGATACTGGGCGGACATCTGGGGGCTCTGAGTGCTGAGGAGTTAGCTGAAGCAGTAGCGGCAGCAACAACATCACAACACGGGGATGTCGACGAGGTATAAAATCAATTTGTTGTATATTGTCGTAATATACCAATATTAACATAATTAGTATATATTTGTAACTTGTTTTATTATTTTGTTAATTACAGGGTGATCAAGGAGGCGGTGATGCTTGACGTACCTACTTTAGATTAGTTTTATAGTTATAGTATAAGTTTGTACTTGTATATTGATTCTAAGGATGTTTGTATGTTACTTAAACAAGTTTTGAAATGTTATTATATTTATTCAAAATCAAATTGGTTTTGAATGGTTTATATACTAGTTTGGTGTATGTGTTGGTGGACGATGGATGTTTATATTGTTGTCTATGTTGTTGTTGGGATAAAACAGGTACAAAACAGGTACAGATTTTTGGGATTTCTGCAAAACAGCAAGATTCTATTTTTTTATTTTTCAATATTAGCGATCGCTTCTTTATCCGATTGATCTATAATAATGACGGATAACTATTTGTAGACAATGACCGTAGATCCGGTCACGTCACGACTTCATTGAACACGTCGACTTTTGGCCTGGACCATCTGCCATTTCGACTTAGCGACCAGTTGTCATTTCGATCGCTTTCATAGCGGTCAGCGAGATATATTTGTCGCTAATAGTGGTCATTGATGTGCATCTCAATGACCAGATTTTTGTTGACGCCTTTCAACGACAAAGATGCGGTCATTGATGGTTATCTCTGATTTGATCGCGATTCATTGATCAACGATCACAATGATAAAGCTTTTTCTTGTAATGCTAGAAGATGATAACTTTTTCCTTTGATCAACAAGTTTTCTTTTCCCCAATTCTTCTCTCAAAACCTCTCTAAGATTCTGTCAAGTTTTCTCTGTAATTTTCTTCTTCTCCTCTTTTCTTCTTCTGAGTCTTTCTTCTCCTAACTCTAACTTATGGTAAAATATAACGTATATGATATAATATGTATTAATTATGTAATATAATTATATGTATAACTGATATCAGTTATCTAATTTTGAAAATCAAAAGCCATAAGGCTTGTTTGGCTACCCACTTAAAATATAATTAATTAATCCTTATGCCTTGTTTGGTAAAACACAATTAGATTAAAGACTTAATATGTATTAAGCCTTGTTTGGCAAAACTGAATTAAACTCCTTTAATTTATTTTAATAACTCCTTTATAGTAAGGTTATTTGTTACACTTTTATTTAATTAAATTTTAATAATCAGTTTAATTAATTCTATTAGCAATTTATTAAATTACTTTAACACATAAATCAATACAACATAATTATAATTTTCTTTATAATTATAATTTTATTTAATCAACTAACACATCATTTTAATTATAATTTCAAATTAAAATATAATAATTCATTTGATCATTATAAACTATCTAACTTAATTATTAAATTAAATTAGAATATTATCTCATAATAATTAATTTCTTAACTCCTTAATTATTTATTTAACAAATAATTAACCAATCAACTCAAATCAAATTAAATATCTATTCAACGATACACACATCCATTTAATATTTATATACTTCAATAAATATTTAAAATTATAATTTAAAATTCTAGATTGTTACAACAACTAACTATCTCGGACAGCAAACTCCCAGCTCCTACCTCAAGCTTAGTTGTATCTTTCTTTTGAGTTCAGAACTATTTTATGATTTGGTCTTGAAACAACAATCTCTTCATTACCTCACAAGTATACTAGAGACCCAACTCCCAGCTGACATCTCTAAGACTCTAGGCTTGGTTAAAGAATTTTTTTCTTTCTCACAGATATATAAAATAAACTAATTCTACCATTTTCCCTTTTTACAAAAGATTGTTTTAACTTTGCTTCTGAAGTAAGCAAATAAAGTTTACTACAAACACTTCTCAAATAAGCAAATATATAGATTAAGATCAAATATTTAAATAAAAGTTAAATACTTTTATGTGTTAAGCTTCTGTGTATACAAATATGAAACTTGATACACTTTTATAAAGATTTTCCTTTTCTTTAATAAAGAATGTGTTTCTATGATTTAAACAGATTAAAAAAAGATTTTTATTTATAAATAAAGAGTGTGTTTCTATGATTTAAACAGATGTAAATGATGATTTTGAATCATAGTTAAAATCACTTATATAATGCAACAAGTAATTTATGAATAAGTAAGTTTTTATAAAAAATACCTGTGATGACAGTTATCAAGTATAACAGATTAATCAGTTAAATAATACTTGATATATCAAATAAGTTTGTTTCACTCAAAGATATATATTTTTGTATTTTTGATATACGTTGTGAAAATTTGGCCATTTGCAATTTCAAAGACAGTTCATATAATATTCTTTTTGAAGAAATATCTCTGAATATCGGTATCCAAGTACTGACTAAATTATTTTTTTCACAATCTGATAATTATATAAATATTTCTTAATATTTATATAATGTATCTATATCAATAAAATGCCACTTAGGATTTTAAAGACCATTCGGAGAATTTTAGAGAAATTACTTCCTAATTATATCGGTATCTAAGTACAAACTTTTTACTTGATATTGATAGATGAAAATATATATATATATATATATGTGTGTGTGTGTGTGTGTGTGTGTGTGTGTGTGTGTGTGTGTGTGTGTGTGTGTGTGTGTGTGTATAACAATTTATATTTGAATATCTATACATATAAACAAGAATGAGATAATGTAAGCAATAATAATTTAATAACTTATCTCAAATACTTTGACCAATTTTTATCTTCCAAGTAGAATTAGAACTTTGGTTAGAAGAGAGAGTGAAAGTTTATTTTGACATAATGTAGACAATGAGAGTAAGTTTTTATGATTTATAAATTGGTAAGTAAAAATGAATGAAAAACCTTTTATTTATAGAATTTATGAAGTTAGGGAAAAAAGTTAATTTTTGAAATCTAAATATAAAAGCAATGGTTGATGAGTGATATTTATATCTGCAAATAGAATACTTTTATCCTTAAAAAGTTGTATGTCCATTATCTTTAATGTTGCTTTTATATCATTTTATTATTATTTTGTTTAAAATATATTTTGTAGGGGTTTCCAGGTAATTTCTAGCTTTCAGGGGCAAAAAGGCCATTTTTTCTTGTCTTTGTATATTTGCATTTGTTGTTCTAAGTACTTTTCAAGCGGTGATTCGCCCCCATCCTTGATGACTCAACGGTCCATTGCTTACCTTTGCGCTCTGTTCCTCCATAAATGCATACACTACGGCCCCCCACTTATTGGAATAGAGACTTTTGACCAAGCGTTGCAGCACCTCTTCCAAGCTTAATCTTGGCACTGTAGTGCCACCTCCGTTTCCCAGACAGACAGGAAAGGAAAATGACCTAGCAAAAGAAGGCTATATATATATATATATATATATATATATATATATATATATATATATATCAGCAACCTCCTTTTGAGAAAAAAGGCCCCATATCTCTCTCTTAGACTCCTATTAACTTAGTTTTTCTATTTATTTTCATTAGATAATCATTGTATATATAGTTTAGATAAATTAGGGTTATGATTGGGATTCCTTGGAGCTCAAGAGCAACGAATCAACACAGATTGGAAGAGCAACAAGCGCTCGGTGGGGAGGCAAACTCATCTCAGTATCATTTTTCTGCTTTCCTTTGTTTTATGTCTTTTTTTTGCTAAATTTTGTTTTATGTCTTTGTTACTTTTAAATTTTGTCTAATATGGTAATTGGTAGCGATCTTAGTATTTTCATGTTAATAGTACTTGGTATAGTAGTAAGTGAACTATTTTAGTTGACATTGTTGGTATCATTGCGACATCTATTTTTTTGTAAGTTTTGGTTTCCACTTGTCGATGTTATGATAATCTTGTGGTTTCACTTTTGAAATTTTTGATAAACCTTTTGTGTTTAAGTAGGTAAGTTTTTGTTATAATTGCATGTTTTTATATGTTTAGCTAAGTTAGTTAGTCTTAAGTTTTGTTATAGTAAGTTGGCATTTTGTATTACATAAAATTTTTGTAGAATTTTTGATGTGTTGAATTAGTTCTTGGCTGTGCAGGAAGCATTAAAAAAAATTCATTGATGCAGGGCAAGCACTGCAGCGCCTGTGTTTCGCCTTCAACCAGCACTATGACGCCCCCAAATTTAGACACTCATATCTCGAATTTGGTTCATCACGTGTTATCTCTAATATCCTACTAAAATCATCAACGGAATAATATAATAATTTACATTGATATAATATAAATATTCTCGTCCCCAGGTCTCGCAACCGTTACTATTACATTTCAACTTAGTTTAAACATAACTTAATACATCATAGTAAATAGGTCTTCACACCACATGATAATAATAAAGTCCTAATACTAGGAAATAAGCTATTCTGAAGCCTTCTCTTTACCCTTGTCCTTGCCCGAGGGTTCACCACGTTTTGCCTTAACTGAAAGTTTTTCGGGATATATTTTTAGTTGTCCAAGTTTTTAGTTACTTGTTCTTTGGTGTTCTCATTTTAGGTGAGATTTGTTTGAAAAAAACAAGTAAAAAAAGGTCGACATGTATAATGTCGATGATGGATTTATTAAGAGTCACGAGTTGGTTTTTAAATGGTTGTACCAACACAAGCGAAAAAAGGTTTGCACATTGACCCGGTGATGTGACACCTTTGCTAAGCGGGTCGGTGAAGCAAAGATTCATTAGGGTGGGGACTTGATTATGCGGAGGAAGGTGTTAGGCACCCAGACATCCGTGTTACCACGGTGGCCCGCCTCTTTTCAAGAAAGCGATTATCTAAATGTGTGTGTGTGTGTGGGTTGATGTCTTTGTTATTTGGAAGTAGTGCGAGGCCTCGTTCACACCTATATACATGAGGGTTTGAATTTATGTAAAAATTTAGTTTTTAGCAAGATATGGCAATGATGTTTTGTAAAAAGAGTTTTTCAAACCACGATGCTCAATAGTAATTGAGACCTTTTACACTTCCATTTTATTAAGTGTTTGACTTGATTGATTTTATTTCGAGATGCGAAGCATCTAAGAAAGAAAATAATGTACAAAATAATCTTCGACTTCCTCGTGGGTATGAGAACCATCGAGGAAATTTGAGACATCATGAAATAAATTTACAAAGCTACTTACAATTTGAAAAAAGGTCCATCACGAGGAAAGAATCTAGATCGATAAATTTGAATCTGTGATCACATGATTCCTAGGCACATGATATCATAATTTGTATGAAAGCGTAAGCGGTATATATATAAAAGCTATAAATATATATATCTGAGACATGATAAACCACCACGAAGCACCTCCATGGGGGATGAGAAAATGTAAATAAAGTTATAAAAGCTATCAGCCATACGGAGAAACTCGAGGCGGGGATGAAGCGTAAATAAAAAGTTGTACAAAGCGATCAAGCGCCACGAAGTGAACTCAAGCGCGGAATGAAACATAAAGAAAGTTGTAAAAGCGATCAAGCCACCACGTAAAAAGTAAACTCGAGTGGGAGAATGTATATATATATATATATATATATATATATATAAAGCGATAAGCATATGAAGTAAAAAGGCTCATCGAGCGAGTTACGACAACGTTTATATATATATATATATATATATATATATATATATATATATATATATATATATATATATATATATATATATATATATATATAGGATAAAAAATCCGGATATAAAATCGAGGCTCATCGAGAGAGACGAGTTCATATATATATATATATATATAATATATATATATATATATATATATATATATATATATATATATATATATATATATATAATATATATATATATATATATAAATAGGCAAGCTCAGTTTGAAACAAAGTTTGACACACGATTAATATATATATATATATATATATATATATATTAAAGCAAGTAAAGCTAAGCGCTCGAGGAATGAAGTCTAGGCTCAATCGAGGCATAACTTCGATAATGTTAGTCCATATATATATATATATATATATATATATATATATATATATATATATATATACAAAGCTGAAATAAAACCACGGACCCAGAAATAAGGCAAAAACACACATAACACGACTCTCAGCGTGAAGAAGGGTGTGCAAAGATGAAGAAAGGCTTTAAAGTGTGTGAGAAGGCTTACGGTGGGTACTTGAAGAAGACTATATCTTTAAAGTGGATGAACTTCGGCTCCACAGTACAAAAGTAGCTATATGTGAGCTCACAAGTGTTTAAAATGGGAAAGCACTTTCGATATATATTGCAAAATGGAGACAAATTTGTGAGGGCTTCCTCGCTCTTTCTCTTCTTAAAATGGCCACCCCAAGCCCTCTATTTATAGAGGGGAGGCATGAGTGTGTACTGTGCCTAGCGCAGTGTACTGAGCTTCCGGGTTGCCCAGGTTTCTCGGGTCGCGTCATCTCATGATGCGACGTGCGTAGGCCTTTGCAATGTCCGCTCGAACTTTTAGAATTGCAATCTGGGCATCCATTGAGGTATATAGGACCTATTTCGGACCGCCGTTGTGTCGAGAGTTGTACAATGGCATGGGATTAGAGGTTGTCTGAAGTCATGAAGATGGGGCCGGTGCCCTCCGGTCTTCAAGCTTCAAATTCTATCAGATTACCCTGCACTGATAGTCACTCGGGATTGGTTTTCCTTGATTCTTGTGGGACATCGTTGTGTAGAAAGGTGTATATGAAATGTTGAGATGGCGTGATGTGGCTTTAGAGTGGCGAGATGATGCCTTTGCCCCTCACAGGAGTTATCGTCGGTTTTGGGGTGATAAAGTAGAGCGTTCTTCGGGGTTATTCTTTGAGATTGGACTTTTGCAAATGTTGAAGGTCCTCGATGTCAACTACGAGGTGTGCTGTCCTCCGGTGTTATCTCGGGTTGGTCTTTGGGTGTCTCGTTGTGGCCTTAGAGATTGAAGCTTGGTTGCATTTGAAACAAACATTTTTAAGGGGTTATCATGAGCTGCATTCCTTGGGGTGATCACCAAGGTTGGTAGCTATTCCATGATTGGGATTTGAGGCTGGATACCTCGGGGTTATCTCAAGAGATTAATCGGTCTTCTCGGTGTGTGTTCGGTATTGGATCACTTGCGCCTCGGGGTTATCTCGAGGTTGGAATTATTACTCTCGTGTGTGTTAGGGGTTGATCTTTGAACTTTCGGTAGTATCCGGAATGGATATGAGCTGTCTTCCGGGGTTCCCTCTTGAAAGGCGAATATGTCCTCCTATGATATTAGTGGCGGTGTGCGAGAAAATTTTGAGTGTCTCTGGATGCCCCTCTTTATCATACTCATGCAATGCGATGCATGGGTAGGATAAAGAATCCTAACACTTGAAATGCCATCAAGACAAACATGATACTATATATAGTAACATGATGTAAATGTATGATGCATGTGTGTGGGGTTGTTGCCCAACATCTTTGGGGATGATTCTTTGGATCCTTGTAATGTTTACTGAGGATTGGCAACTATGACCTGATCGGATGTGTGATCCGAATCTGTTAGGATGTTGATGTTGGAGTTATCACCAAAGTCTTTGAATCCTTGATACAGACTTAATTCAGAAGAGGTACCTCTTATGTGTAAGAGATTTGTGGGGATAAAGCTTTGTCTGTTTGAGGATGTGTATAACATATTCCATCATCAATCCTTTTTGATGATGTTGACCTTTCCTGGTTTGTATCGCCAGGATATGTCAAGATTACATTGGATTCTTGCCGACAGCGAGATCTTTGTCGAGATTGCACGACCTTCGTTGATGTGTACTTCTTGGCGTGTGAATCAGCGGATGAAAACCTGTGGGGTAGATTGTCAAAATTTGCTTGACCTTGACGGCGTGTGAATCAGCGGTTTGATACTCTGTGGGCGAGATTATCAAAATTTGCTTGACCTTCGTTGATATGTGTGTCAGCGGAACATTGCGTTGTGACCCTCGTTGGGGATCCTTTGGGAATATGAATACCAAGCGTGCGCAATCATCGAGCGACTTTCGATGCCTCGATGGGTTTACTTGCCATCATTTGAAATAACGTCAAGGCTGCTTGACCTTCACTGACACATACATCAATAGATGACAATGCGTGGTGACCCCCACCGGGGAATACGTTGTAACCCCCGCCGGGGAAGGCGTTTATACCCTTGCTAATGTGTATAGCAGCGGCTGGTCATCGGATGGCTTCTGATGCTCTGTTGGATTTACATCCAACTGCTATAGTGATGTCAAGGCTGCTTGACCTTCGTTGATGTGTGTGTCAATGGATGAATATCCGTTGTAACCCCCGCAGGGGTTCCATGTTGTAACCCTCGCCGGGGATCACGTTGATCTTTAGGGTAATGACCTGGAGTTGGTGGCATTGGACTTGTGCAAGGTATTGCCGAATGTGAATTTATAACAACTGAGATCATTGGCATAGTATACCCTGTGTTCGGGCGACTACCAATGAGTGATGTACAGACTCAAAGTTCTATCTGAGAAGACCGAGATTGCGGGCTATTTACGCTTTCGAATCGCGTAGCATTTTATTCCGATTTGACCTTTTTTAGTGTGAGAACTCCTTTACAACTCAAATGGGCCAGGAGTTGGAGGGTGGGGCCCCACAGGGGTGCCATAGGTACACACTTGACCCATGAGATGGACTATGATGGCCAAGTGGATACTAATATCTGCTGAGGTTGATCTCACAAGTCACTTTCAACTTGTGTGTGAAGAAAAATTCGAGAGCTCTCCTTGAGATCTCTTTGAGTTGGAGGCGATTTTCTACAAAATTCTATCACCGTACAAGTGTTACTTGCACTATCACAGTAGCATATGCATGTATTTTTTTTCCGGTTTTTATCCGTTGGAAAATGACTTATCACATGAAATGCATCTAAACACATAGTAGTGATTATGTATGCTCAAATGACTTGATAAAAATATTCAACATAGTAAATGTTAGTATTAAACCATCTTTGAACATAATGATGTGAAAAAAATTTGACTTTGAGGCAGTCAAATTGGCACCTTTTTTACGCTATTTTTTATCTATTTGAGGACAAATGAGCAAAAAGGTAAAAAGGCGAGTACTCACGATATTGAGGTTAACCTTATGTATTGATGATTTTGATTTTTAATGCATATATTATGTATATGACTTTGGGCGGGTGTCTTTCTTGAATGGCCACCTAGTCATGCCTATGTGCATGTGGATAGTCAGATTTACAAAGGGGACTATGGCAAAATTTTTTCAAAATGTAGGCATTTAATTAGTCATGCATTTTTAACTCTCTATAGATGTATGTTAAAATAATGCATGCATGCATGTAGTCATAAAATGCATTTTGAAAAGCTCAAGTCGGGAAATACCACACCCTTTACGAGGTGATTTGGAGATTTGTTGTCCGGATATTATGGATCCGGATCGGTAGAGAGTAGTTCCGTAGGACCACTTACGGTGTACGGAGGAGGGCTTTTGAAGTGCCTCGACCCCGATTACATTAGACGACCTCGTCGATTGGTGGAAGCGGTGATACGTCGATCCGGTGAGTGTCTTTGGACGTTGAGGGGAGAGAGGAGGATATTCGATTGAGGACCCGCTCTGCTTTGCACATGTTCCCCGTAGGGAGCTCCCTTGTATTCGGTGGCAAACCCGGAGCTTTACGGGTGACTTGAGCGAGACATCCTCGATGTACTTGCATGCTAACGAGGTATGGCGTTAGATCTTGATCTTTCTTCTTTCCTATTGATGAGGAGTAAAGGATTACGATGTTGATCTTGCATTTCATGCGGGTTCGGCTTTACGACCTCGAGGAATTGGTTTAGCATACACTCCATGTATCGGGCTCTTCATCCGATTATATAGGCGGTAGTGCATGATTGGGGATTGGGGCATTCTTCTCCATCCTTCCCGTCGTTGTCCACTGGGGTTACCTCGGGGCATTATCGGCGATGGTTTCATCGAGACTCGGTCACTCCATTTGTTGGATTTGTGAGGTGATGATGGCCTTAGATGGATTGGCGGTTTATCACGGTATGGAGTTTGGAGGGCACGATTGCCTTGCATGGCGAATATTACCCCTACTGCCGTCGGATCCTTGTTAGGAGTTCGGTGGTGGGCGCTCGAGGCGGGCTGTCCGTGCGAGGTCCTTTGAGTGTAGATGCTATGGTGGGCTTTTGAGTGAGCCCATGCACGATGATGATGTCGAGTCGGGGATCGCATTCTTGACGATTATTCACGATGATCATTAGAGGTTGCTTCATAGCGAGATAACTCTTCTACGGTGTCATTCACTTTAGTCGGCGCCATGCGCGTCATATGGACCCGTATTGGAAGTATGATTGGGGTTCATATACCTTTGCCTATTTTCTCTCGGGGCATGCGTGTCGCTCACGAGGGTTTGGTTGAGGCTTGGCTAGGATTCTACCCATTTTCTTTGGTGAGTATTTCTCTTGTCATTTCCCATTTATAGGTTAAGAGTGTTTCTTGACCTGAGATGTTTTGCCATTGTGTTGGCGGTTTTGGGCCTCTGAGAGGCTCCTATGCTTGCGTCCTGTGAGTGTGTTAGGTTTAGATACCTATCCACGAGGGCGGCGATGGCATCATTCCATATTGGCGGAGGTCCACATGTAGTTGAGGGTTTCACTCCTTTGCGCTTCTGTTTGGAGTTGTTGACGGTGAGATTATCACATGGATTCCCTTATACGGGAACATTTGGCCATCAGTTTGAGGATGGGTACCCGTGGCGTCGAGTATGTGATCTCCACCGGAGAGTTCCTCTCTTTCTGAGATGGAGGATGGGAGCTCTATTTAGGAGAAGCGTGCTATTAGGAGCACCACCAGGGGGGAGATTCGCATCTCGATCTTGCCTCTGTCGAGCGTCATTGGCACATATCACGATCACCATCTTGATATCCCATTGTTGGGGTTGGCGGCTTTGCATTATCGAGAGGTCCTTGCACTCGGGAGATATTCGGCGTTGGTGGTTCCCTCGTACTATTGGAGCCCGATCCGCGCCACTCGGTTCATGGGGATATGGTTCCGAGGATCCGTGATGATAGCAGATTGGATGCTTTGTGTTAGAGATCCGACTCATGTGACCTGATTGATAGTTTGACCCGGTGACTAGACCGGGCACATTTCTTTATCCGGCATTGGGGGGAGATCCGTGAGGCGATTCGTTTGATCCTTCTTCAGCTCGGTATTTGGCCCCTCAGACGACCCATTCGGTTTTGCCGGCGCAGATCCTCCTCTATATAGGCCTGACATCCCTGTTGATAGAGATCCAGTGACTCAGGAGGAGTTACATCAGGTGGACAGGATTGATGATGTAGACATTGACACCATTGTCTTCTTCTGATGTGTATTCTCGTTATATCTTTTGATAGGCCTCTGTTACTATTATTGGGTGGTTGTGCCCCATTCTCGCTATATCTTTTGATAGGCCTCTGTTATTAGTAGTAGAGGCGTATGTGCCCCATTTCCCTATATTTTGTAGGTTATCTGAGAGATGATGTATTAGATGTTGATATACTTAGGAATGTATGCACAGTTTTTTCATTCCTATATCATATTGCCATCTATTATCTGCGGTGCATGTATCATATTATGCATATGTATGTATGTCGGAGATATTGGCATTGACCCTGGATGGTCTTATGACACGGCCCGTCTGAGATGTCTTCTTGACGATTAGCCGTATTGATCATACCCACCATCATTGGTGGCATCGGTATCTGATGATCGTGGTATGATAGCATGTCACCATCGAGACGGGGTGATAGTAGATCATTTGTTGCGACATCTTATGACCACTGTTGATGTTTGAGTTTCTACAGGATTCGTGGATGGCATCTTTGGAGCATTGGGTATCGGAGAGGCGAGGTTTTCGATTTGGGACCGAGAGTTGACTCCACTCTGGAGGAGGTATGCACGGTTGGCGATCTTTGCCAGCTGAAGCGGACCTTGCGTGCATATGGCTTTGGGGGACATGAGTCGACGGTTCATGACCCTCCTTTGGATTGAGGCGTAGGGTGGTGCGGGATGAGCTTACATCATCGGCCACGTTATATCCGGCATTTTTTGTTTGTGATTTGGCTCGAGGATAGTTATACACGACATTTCAGGGGATTTCGCACCGGAGGATCATTGGCGTCTAGCGGGGTTGATGTCTTCTTTGCTATTGTGCGTCTTTGTCGTATGTATATATGCCACGGTACATGGATGAGATAGACATTGGAGTCATCATGGCGGTGAGAGCTCTCGGGGAGGTCGTACCATTATCTGGAGATGATTATAGCGAGAGACTACGAGGTTGACTACATCTTCTTTGCACTTATCAAGCATGAGTGTTCACGGGCGGCTTCGGTCATCTTATCGTGTGGTTTATGTCACACACTTGAGGCCGATTGGCACCTTTAGGCGGCATGGGTATTGTTTCACCCATGATATAGCCATATCATACTCCTTTCGACCATCGAAGTGTATGGATGCTATGTCTTGGTCTATATGTTATTGGCGGATATCGGTGATCCGTTTAGCATATTATTGCGTGTTGGGGCTTAGCTCACCTTACGACTTTATTACTCATGCTCTCGGGCATGGACTACCTCCCTAGGTGGTTTGAGGGCATGACTACCTACCACCCATTTGGCCGTGATGTCATGATTTGACGGTTTGGGACTTTCATCCTTTTGAGGCGTTGGGACGACGTTTAGCTTCTCGCTATCTTTGTTGAGAGGGCCGATCCGTGTGTATGCTTGTTGGGATCAGCGTGAGATATTTGATTTTTTCTATGAGCCATCCGGGTTGTTCTGCGAGTATTCGCATGGATGGAGCGGAGATTTGCATCGGTTTGCGGTAGTATCCACATTCTCGGAGTAGTGATTGAGGATGATGTGGAGCCCATGGAGGACATTGATTCCCACTCGAGGAGGAGAGCTTCTTTGGGTTGCCAACATTTCCTTTAGATTCTCCAGTACTAGATCTTTGTTGTGATTGACATTGACCACGATACTTTGAGCGAGTCTTCATCGATGACCTTGAGAGAGACCCGGGCTAGAGCCTTGATGTTGACCGCCCTTGATGGGAGAGAGCTTGACTCTGTTAGAGAGAGGCGAGGCATTAGCTCACGAGATGAGATGCTCAGAGATGTTGTTGTTTTGGCGGGATGAGGCGGATCGGCCGGAGATGCGATGATAGTTGGCGGGATAGTGCCATATTTGCTCGGGATGTAGCCATCATAGATAATACTGCGGTGAGGTCCCTTACCCTTTGGCATGATCGCGAGAGATGGCGCTTACATTGATGAGCATATGATCACCATGCGGATGGTTGCTGAGATCTGTTGGGTCGTGTGGATACTCTCGTCTGAGAGACCACGACTTTTGCCTCCTTCTTACGAGAGGGATGCCATGTTGGGCTTGTTAGCTCGCATATACCACGACTTGTAGATGAGCTTGTATTTTCTGCCTGCAGACTTAGCTTAGCCATTTTGTCATATCTGAGTTTACATTGTGTATATCAAACGACATATATATATATGAGGAAATATATTTTGATCACTTCCCTTTTAGATATGCTGCTTTACTTGCTTGATATTTTTTTTTGCTCTTGCTTGAGGGCTTGCGATCTTGATGTACTACGAATTCCTCTGGATGGATGGACATTGAGTTATCTCTGGACATTCGAGAATGGATCATTGATGTGTGTATCCCTACCATCTTTGGTGTCTTGGAATTTGGTTTACGTATGGAAATGTGGAGAGGAGTGTGGCTTTCTCTCTACGAGATTGATGCACCCGGATGGTGCTTGTACCCCTATTAGGGAGGAGCCTAGTTAATTCCATCTCTTATGGATTGGTGTTGCTCTTGAGGTACAACATGACTTAGATGGTCGTGAATCTCCTATTTGGGAGGAGTTCAAGTAATTCCATCCCTTTGGTGCGAAGCCGATGAAATGTAGTGGATTGAAGTTTGATCCAATACCAGTTGACAAGTTTTTGTGTTTTGGTAGGGGTGAGACCGAACCATGAATGGTTGCCCTCGTACTCCTATTGAAGAGGAGATCGGTCTGCGTAGTTCGAACCTGGTGTAAGAGAGGTTCAACGTTGTATGTGGTGAGAAAAGGGTGTAGGAATGTTTTTGTTGTTTTTGTTTTTGTAAGGAGAAAAGGGTAGAAATGTTTTTGTTGTTTTTTTGTTTTATTGCGGTAAGGGCCATATGAAATGGTTGCCTCGTACTCCTATTGAAGAAGGAGATCGGTCGGCGTAGTTCGCCCCTCAAGGTGAGTGGAAAAGCGTGATCCCATGTGCGAGGTCGATTTGCGGGGAGGAGAAAGTTTGATCTAGGTTGAGGATAAAGCTGCAAGTGTGAGAAGTTTGATCCCATGTATGGGTAGCCAAACTACAAATGCGAGAGGTTCAATCCGTAGTGGGATGACCTAAGTTGTATGGTAGTGGTGAAGCAGAATTCTTGGCTTGAAAAGTATGTTTCCACTGAGGGGCAAAGTGTGGAAGAGTTGTATGTGGTAAAGGGTTAAAGAAGCCGGAATGGTGGTGATCGATGATCAACACGGGATGTTTGCTTGATGGTAACTTTAGAGACATAGTACCATTTCACGGCGTCCGAGTTGATGAGTTGTGGAAATTCATCGTCGTCCATTTCTTGCAATCTGAGGCGCCTCTGTCGATACTTCCTTGACAACAAGCGGGCCTTCCAGTTAGGGGCGAATTTTCCCTTAGATTGATCTTGGTTGTCGATGATCTTCTTCAAAACCAAGTCATGTTGTTTAAAGCTAGTAGTAGCAGGACTTTTTTGTTGTAGGATCTGGCGATCCTTTGTTGATATAACTGACCATGGAAGATAGTCGCGGTTCGCCTTTCGTCTATTAGAGAACAATTGGTGATATATGTCTTGTACCCATTGGTCTTCTTCCAGCTGAGCGTCTATCAACACTCTGAGGATTCCATTTCAACTTCTATAGAACCTTTGCTTCCATCCCATAGGTTAATCGTGGGGGTTGCCCCGGTGGAAATATGCCTTGAGGTTCTGTAGGTTAATAGAGT
This sequence comes from Panax ginseng, assembly GCA_020205605.1. Taxonomy (NCBI): domain Eukaryota; kingdom Viridiplantae; phylum Streptophyta; class Magnoliopsida; order Apiales; family Araliaceae; genus Panax; species Panax ginseng. The sequence goes on from CM035146.1 coordinate 43,861,790, forward strand.
AAGAGGCAATAAGTCAGGCCAATCTTTGTGGTTGGCGGACATCTTTTGCATAATTTTCTTGATGTTTTTGTTAGCCGCTTCAACAACACCATTCATCTTTGGACGGTAGATGGCAGAATTAAGATGTTTGATGTGGAATTTACTGCATAACTCCTCCATCATCTTGTTGTTGAGGTTCTTAGCATTGTCTGATACAATCACCTCGGGTTGTCCATATCGACAAATGACATTGTTTCTGATGAAAGCAATGATGACTTCTTTGGTAACCCTGGGGAAGGAGGCTGCTTCTACCCACTTGGTGAAGTAGTCGATCATGGTGAAAAATAAATCGATGTCCATTATTGGCTTTTAGGCTCAATGGGCCCGATAACGTCCATTTCCCACATTGAGAAGGGCCAAAGGTGAACTCATATTGTGGAGTTCCGTGGAGGCGTGGATAGCATTCCCATGAATTTGGCATTGATAACATCTCTGGCGTGGTCATTGCGATCGACTTTGAGAGATAGCGATAATGTCACATCACGAGGATCTTCTTAACAAGGAGAGGGCCACTCATGTGTGGGCCACAGACTCCACCATGGATCTCATCCATAAGCCTTTGAGCTTGGTCTTTGTCTAAACATCTGAGGAGACCTAGTCCTGCATCTCTTTTGTAGAGTGCATCTCCGCTCAGGTAGAATTTCATAGCAAGTCGATGGATCCGCCTTTTCTCAGTCGGGCTCGCCTCGGTGGTGTAGATCCATCTCGTAGGTATTCCTTGATATGTTGATACCAAGGATGTTGGATGGGAGGTAGCTCATCGATACTTCTCAACGTAGTTCCCATAAATTTGGTGCCTTGTGCGAGAGGAAATTGTGATGCGTGGCAAGTGTCCTTTGTCGGATATGTGAATCAAGGAGGCCAAAGTTGCTAATGCGTCTGCAAAGTCATTCCTATTACGAGGAATATGTAGAAAGGAGATTTCTTGAACTCAAAACCATACGTAAAAACTGGATGGTAAAGGCGACAAATGTAGCTCTTTGGTTTGATAGATTCCGTGGATTGTCGATTACTAACTCTCCGAATCTCCAAAAGATTAATTAACGCTGATGCCCATTGAGCGGGCAAGTTTTAGCCCCATGAGGCGACCGACCTTCATACTCATTTGTGTTGTTGGTCTTTGACAAAGCGTAATTTTTGATGACGGGATGCTCTGCCCGTGCGAGATACTAGAAGCTGCTCGGCTCGGCACCTTCCATATTAATGACTCCATGAAATACATCTTCCATGCTTGGCGTGTATCGTCTTGATGGTGTTCTTTGAACTATCATTACCCTTCATCGGGGAAATATGTTTCAAGGTTTGAAATCCCCTGAAGGTGCGGTGACGGTTGATCCGCAATTCCTTGACCTTTGATGGACTTTTTGAGTCACATATCGATGTCAAATTGTTGTAGGATCAAGCTTGCCATCACAGACGATAATGACAATTTAACATGGGTTTATTGAACACGTGCTTGAGAGGATCACGCGGGATATGAGATGGGTTGTGTGACCATGGAGGTAATGTTGTAACCTCATGGGCGCCCATGCTAAAGCACAACAAGTCTTCTCAATAGAGTGTACTTGTGTGTTCTTCTTCTTTGAATCTTTTCTTTGAGGTAATAGATAGCTCGTTCTTGGCCTCTATCGTCTTTTCTGTCGACATGCAACCCATGGCATTGTCACTTATGGACGGTACATGAGCAGGGGAACATCATCCACAGGTGGTACCAAAATGGGAGCTTTGACTATTTGTTCTTTAATTGTGAGGAAGGCATTTTGGCACTCATCATTCCATTTCATGGAGGAGTTCTTCCTTAATAGCTTGAAGATTGGCTCCGCGAGGTTCTTTGTGAGTTGAGAGATAAAACTTCTTAATGAAGTTGATTCTTCCCAAAAATCCGTATTTCCTTCTCTATGCGAGGAATGGGCATTTCCGTGATGGCTTTGGATTTTGGTAGGATCGGCTCAATCCCTTTGTGGTGACTAGAAATCCTAGCAACTTGCACGATTTAACGCAAAAGGCGCACTTGATTGGATTCAACTTCAAGTTGTACTTACACAACTTTGTTGAATAGCTTCTTGAGATGGTCTAAGTGGTCATCCTCCTTAGGGACTTGACAATGATGTCATCACGTAGATTTCTATCTCTTTGTGCATTAAGTCGTGGAAGAGAGCCATCATAGCTCATTTGATAGGTGGCTCGGCATTGATGAGGCCGAATGACAACCGTCTATAGAAAAAAGGTTCCCCAAGGCGTGATGAAAGCGGTTTTCTCACGATCTTCCTCGACAACCATGATCGATGGTACCCATAAAGCAATCGACCAAAGGAGTACATGCGGTATTAAGCGATATTGTCAATGAGAATGTGGATAAATGTGCGGAAAGCTATCTTTTAAGCAAGCTTTGTTCAAGTCCGGTAATCCACGCAAACTCGCACCTTCCCTCCGGGTTTAGAGCGCGGGAACAATGTTGGATATCCACTCGGGATATGTGGACACCATGATGATGCCGACTTGAAATTGTTTCACAATTTCTTCTTTCACCTTTAAACTCCACTCGGGTTTCAATCGCTTTGAGCTTTTTTATTGGTGGCTTAAATCCCTCTTTAATGGGAAGGCGATGAAGGACAATGTCGGTGGACAAACCCACCATGTCTTCATGAGACCATGCAAACACATCCTGGAATTGGGTTAATAAGCGTAACCATGTCATTCCTTTGGTTTGGGGTAAGGTGCGAACCAATCTGGATTAACTTAGGGCTTTCTAAGGTTAGAGATTGAAGGAAGTGGTTTGATCGAAGTTGGGTTTAGGTTTGTCTTTGACCCATTCTTGAATTTTGGAGGCACCTCAATGTCCTCATGTATTTCCATCAAAATTTGAATTCATCTCTACATCAAAGGTACAATCCTTGTGGAGAAGAGCGCAAATGTCGGCAAGTCATGAACACATCTAAATTCGAGGGGTCTGAAACAAAATATGCTTTCACTTAGTATATATGAAACGTTTTGATCATACATACGGTGTTAGCATATCTTGACAAAATAAAGCGCTAATATTATACGAGAAAAGTAGCGGTTATGATATCTCTGAGAGAAAAAAGTTTTTACCCGTTTTACTACTATGTCGACCCAATCAAGGAGTCTTTGCTCCAATTAGCGAGAGGCAAAGTCAAAATTAATTTGCTGCGATGATGGAGGGTTGTCATCGTCCTCCTTCTCCCGAATGATGGCCATTACATCTGGGCAATCATAAATGCAGGGTGTATCTGTTTGTATGTTCATCATGAGCGATGATCGTATACTGACATCATTCGGATGGCGTCTTGCTTGATTCTTCGTTCCTCCTCTTCCATTGCGGGATCTGGAACAAAGACTTCTTTCTCCTTTATCGGTATTGGCTTGGGAAATAACATAGCCCATATCTTGGTGGCACCTTTCTGAGGAGGTTATGCGGGACTCGAGAGTTTGAAAGAAGAAGATAAGCGCGTGCGTGCTTGAAATTTGAAGGAATCTGCTTGATGCTTATGAGGATTCTATGACTAGAAGCTGGCGAGAATAGCCTAGTCCATTTATTCGATTTGCTTGGTTAATTGAATTGGGTACTTGATACCTGGCGATCTTTACTGACCCTTGTCATTGATGACCCGATGACATCATTTCTTGAGTAGCAGACATTACCTCGGCGAAATCTTGGGTTAGGAAATGGCGTTCCAATAGCATGGTATTGGGTATTGCTTACTTCAAGGCATGAAAATTGGCCCGGTTCAACATCTGCATTAGCATTGATGAATGGCATGTCCCCGTGTTGAGGACACTACGGTTCGGCGTTGATGGTGACTAGGCTATTGTTGATAATGTATTTCATTTTGTTGATGAAGGGTGGAGGGGACTCCCCCTGCCATATGAATCCACGGTCTTCCCAAGAGCGAGGTTGTATCCGAATCTATCTTGAGCACATGGAAAGATCACTGTGAGAATGTATGGGGACCAATTTTGATTGGCAATTCAATTACTCTCCGCCAAAATTCGGCGGGCTCCATCAAAAGCTTTGATGGAATGTGTATGGCTACTCTCGGATTCGGTTGGGATTGATATTCATCTTCACCAAGGTAGCGTATGGACGAGATATTTAGAGATGAGCCTCCATCTATCAAGACTCCGACTAGCATGTATCAGGAGGACAAGCCATGATGTACAGCGACTTGCGATGGCCCGGTCCCTTGAGGCGGTATGTCATCATCGATGAAGGATATCACATTGTTGTTGAAAATGTGATCAACCAAGTGTTGAAATTTTTCCGTATCCTTGATGATGTCGGTAAGTAGGCTTCTTCCAAAACCTTTATCAAGATCTCTTCTGTGATCCTCGGAAGTTAAAACCAAGTCAAAATTGAAATTTGGTGTGGAGCTTCTCTTAAGCTTAAAACCACCTTGGCCGTTATGACCCATAGTGCGGAGGAATTTTCAATCTTCTCCATGGGTATTTTCCCCTTTGATTTGATGGTAGACTTCATCACCGTTGGGGAAGATCTGATGGATTTTCCTTCGACCTTTATGGCGGTTGTATGTGAGGTGGATCCTTCACCTTCTCCATAATTCCACGGAACTTTCTGTGCAAGCTAACAATAGGATATTGTGCTCTGCATGGTAAGTTGATTGGCTCGGGGCGGCCACTTTCAAAGGATTGTTGCTTCCTCTGAGTTGAATTGTTGGTATTGTGAGCGGTTTGACAATGTCATCGACCTCGGTGGATATAAGCGCTACCAATCCCTTCCACTTAGTAGGACAAGTATTCTCACTCCCCCGTGCGTACGATATCATCATACGCTAGTTGCGGGACACCATTGTCGATGAGATTTTGGATAAGGTGGCGGAGTGCTGACATTCTTACGTCTTTGTGTGGCGAGAATGGGAGTGATATTGACATACTCCATCGAAATTATACCGTCTGAGCGGGGATTGATTGGAGGTAGAAGGAAGTGATTCTTCCTTCATTGATTAGCATCTGAAGGATTTCCTCCATAGGTTGGCCCGGATATGTGAATTCCCTTACATTGGCAAAATCCCGGCGGGCTTTGGCATTCGCTCTCTTTGTCACTTTGTCTTCCGACATTTCATTTTACGAAAGTGGCGAGAGAATATTCATGATGAAGAGGGAGGATACTAGCATGCTCTGGTGACTAGCTGGCGTGTCACTTGATCTTTGATAAGTCACCGATTACGCCGATTGCTCAATTTGCTTGCATAGAGCTTTCATCTTACGTTCCATTCTGAGCTGGAACTTGGCATAATCCACTTGTCAACAACACCGTCTTTGAAGTGCAGGAGGATTCGTGAGTTGAAATTGGAACTCATCCATTGCTCGATTAATCATGTTGACCTCTTCTTCTTTGTGTTGAGGAAGAGGGTTGTCTTGAGCGTGAAATTTGATCTGGTTTGGTGACCACGATCTCACCGTTGTCTATCGGTCTTGGATCTTGTGTTTCAAGGCCCAACAATCTGAGTATCATGTCCGGTGCCCGGCATGATAAGCACATTTAAAGCGACATTGAAACCCCGTCCATTAAATTTGTTTGGTGGAAGAAGATCGTGATTTTCTTACTGTGTTGTCGGAAGAGTGAGAATATTCTCGAGTGAGTCCCCTAAGGGTGTGAACACTCGAGGCGTTTGACTTCTCCACCTTTTGGTATTGGAGGGTTGAATTTGTGCTTGAAAAGGGAGTGTAGTTTCTCCTTTGAATAGGCATGTTACGATTGCCTTTTTGACCTGTAGTATCAGGGAAACATCTTCCTCTTTCTTTTTATGGACCCTCCGGGGGTTGTTTCCATAATTTCTGGATTGGATGTGATCAATAACAACTTTAAAGGCAACTAGGTCTTGAATTTTTTCGGACTTCAATCCCATCTCAGCCATCTCCCCATGTTTGACCATTTAGGAAAATGGTTTACCGATTCAGCTAAAACTCTTTCATAGAAAGGAGCTTCTTGTATGTCTATGAAAGTCATGACCATCTCGATTACATCATGGAAGGAATAACTTGGGCGACAGGCGTCTCCACCTTTGAGCATACATACTCTACGAAAGACTCGTTATTTATTTCTTGACCTTGGTAATTTGATCTGGGTCGGGAGCCATTTGAGGCTGGAAGGCTGTATTGAGTGAGGAAGGCGTGTGCTAGCTCTTCCCAACTATGGATCTTTGAATTGTCTAATCTGGTATACCATGAGCAGGCTTCTCGGTCAGGACTCTCTTGGAGCAATTTGCATTACGAGCTTCTCGTCCTCTGCATAAGATCCAAGTTCTCAATAAACACCTTCAAATGTGTGTGTAAGGATCTCCTAACCCGTCATATTTTTTGAAGTCGAGTCTTAAACTTTTTTGGATAATGAACACGGGGAAAATGCAAAAGGTCGACATATGAAACACTCCGTGTGTTCAATTCCTTTGATATACGAAGGTCTCTTCCATTTGGAGGACTTTCTTTTTGATGTGTCCGGGTGTCTTGATCTCTGTGAGATGGGTGGCATCATGAGTTTTGTTGGTCGTATCAGCTATAGATTCGGTATTGTAATGACTGGGCTCCCCCCTTGTGTAGAGGATTGGCATATACGGGTATCTTTGGACCACAGTAGGTGGTGTAGTTCTTTGAGTAGAACAACCAAATCTGTAATTTGTTTGCTTAATTAATCGTCGAATTCTTTGCGAGAAAGCTGGATTAAGGTCGATCAGGTGGGATAATGACATGATTATTTGTAGGCTATGACCTTTTGGATTTTAATAGGGTAGTAGGTCGATTGGTTCCTACTTGAAAGACTTGCATAGTTTAGTCTTTAGGGAATGTGTGTATAATAACATGTTATGTGATGTGTCCATTTTAGGAATTTTATCTGCAAAAGCGGATGTCATTTATTTTTGTAATATAGGATAGCATGTTAAATTAAATATGTATGTGTACACATTTCTTCATATTTCTCATTACATGGAGATAGATATGGAATGAAATTACAAGTAATTGTGTTTACAAGTAATTAAAAATGAGAAAGCATGAAGAGACTTTCCTCCGTTTTGGGTTTATCAGAGGCTGACCTATCTTAGGTTACTCTCACGGCTTTTTGGCATGAAGGTTCCCAAATCATCGCAATTTACTCAGCGGGAAATTAATCAGGGTCTTTCAAGCTGGGGCGAATTTGGGTGGTGCCTTTCACGAGCCTCGCATGGAATTAGTCTTCCTCTGAGTCCGATAATCAAACAAGCGAGGATAGCCTCTGGTGGAGGGACCACACAACATACATTCACATACATCGCGTCTCTCATAGTATGTATGGAAATGATGACATGTGCTGAAGCACTAATATCCTAAGCGAGATATGGTGCGAAGCACTAAGTGCAATAAGTAAATGCATTCGTACACATTCATCATAAATGTAAATGCAACATCCCACACAAGCGGATAATAGTTTTGAAAAGATTGTAATAGCGGCTTAAGTCCTCTTCTTGGAAGTCCCCAGTGAGTCGCCACACATCGACGTCGGGATTTTTAGTTGTCCCTTTTAGTTACTTGTTCTTTGGTGTTCTCATTTTAGGTGAGATTTGTTTGAAAAAACAAGTGAAAAAGGTCGACATGTATAATGTCGACGATGGGTATTAAGAGTCGCTTGATTGGTTTTTAAATGGTTGTACCAACACTGCCGAGAAAAGGTTTGCACATTGACCCGGTGATGTGACTTTATTAAGCGAATCGGTGAAGCAAGAGATTCATTAGGGTCAGGGGACTTGATTATGCGGAGGGAAGGTGTTAGGCACCCCTCGACATCAAAGGTTACCACGGTGACCGCCTCTCTTCAAGAAAGCTATTATCTAAAATGTGTGTGTGTGTGTGAATTGATGTCTTTGTTATTTGGAAGTAGTGTGAGGCCTCGTTTAGCACCTATATATACGAGGGTTTGAATTTATGTAAAAATTCAGTTTTTAGCAAGATATGGCAGTGATGTTTTGTAAAAGAGGTTTTTCAAACCCTGATGCTCAATAGTAATTGAGACCTTTTACACTTCCATTTTATTAAGTGTTGACTTGATTGATTTTATTTTAGAGATCTGAAGCATCTATAAGAAAATAATGTACAAAATAATATCGACTTCCTCGTGGGTATGAAAACCATCGAGGAAATTTGAGACAGCGAGATAAATTTACAAAAGCTACTTACAATTTGAAAAAGGTCCATCATGGGAATAGAATCTAGATCGATAAATTTGAATCTGTGATCACATGATTCCTAAGCGCACGTGATACCATAATTTGTATGAAAGCGAAGCGGTATATATATATATATATATATAAAATATATATATATATATATCTAGACATGATCGACCACCACGAAGCACCTCCATGGGGATCGGAAAAGGTAAATAAAAGTTGTAAAAAGCTATCAAGCATACGGAGGAAACTCGGTAGGGATGAAGCGTAAATAAAGTTGTACAAAGCGATCAAGCTACCACGAAGTGAACTCGAGCGAGGATGAAACATAAAGAAAGTTGTAAAAGCGATCAAGCGCCCACGAAGTAAACTCGAGCGGAAGACGAAAATATATATATATATATATATATATAAATGCATGGATGTAAAATTCAGGCTCATCGAGCGAGTTCAAACAGTGGGATTCATATATATATATATATATATATATATATAAGTAAACGCTAGGATTTAAAATCGATATATATATATATATATATATATATATATATATATATATATATATATATATATAATATATAGTAAAGCGCTCTAATAAATAGAAGTCTAGGCTCATCGAAAAGTAAACACACACAGATTAATATATATATATATATATATATATATATATATATATATATATATATATATATATATATATATATATATATATATATATATATATATATATATAATATCGATAAAGGCATAACGCTCGGGATAAAGTTAGCTCAATCGAGGCATATCGATAATGTTATATATATATATATATATATATATGTATATACAAAACTGAAATAAAACCCACGGATGAAAGTAAAAGGCAAAACACACTATAACCACGACTCTCAGCGTGAAGAAGGGTGTGTGCAAAGATGATGAAGAAAGGCTTTAAAAAGTGTGTGAGAAGGCTTACAGTGGGCTGCCAAAGAAGACTTTTATATCTTTAAAGTGGATGAAACTTCGGCTCCCATGAGTCTACAAAAGTAGCTATATGTGAGCTCACAAGTGTTTAAAATGGGAAAACACTCAGTATATTGCAAGTACAGAGAAAATTTGACAGGGCTTCCTCGCTCTTTCTCTTCTTAAAATGGCCACCCCAAGCCCTCTATTTATAGAGGGGGGCCGCAGTGTACACTGACCCAGGTGTGTGTACTGGGTTGCCGAGGTTTCCCCGGGTTTCTTAGGTCGTCGTCTCTGATGCGATGCGTGCGTAAACCTTTGCAATGTCGCTTCGAACTTTTAAAATTGCAATCGGGCATCGATTGAGGTATGTAGGACCTATTTCGGACCGCCGTTGTTTAGAGTTGTACAATGGCATGGGATTAGAGGTTGTACGAAGTCATAAAGATGGGACGGTGCCCTCCGGTCTTCAAGCTTCAAATTCTATCCGTTACCCTACACAATAGTCACTCGGGATTGGTTTTCCTTGATTCTTGTGGGACATCGTTATGTAGAAAGGTGTATATGAAATGTTGAGACGGCGTGATGTGGCTTTAGAGTGGCGAGATGATGCCTTTGCCCTTCACCGGAGTTATCACCGATTTGAAATTTGATCATGAGAGCGTTGCTTTCGGGGTTATTCTTTGAGATTGAACTGCTGCAAATGTTGAAGGTCCTGAAGTGTCAACTACGAGGTGTGCATGTCCTCCGGTGTTATCTCCGGGGTTGGTCTTGGGTGTCTCATTGTGAGCCTTAGAGATTGAAGCTAGTTGCATTTGAAACAAAACATTTTGGGGTTATCGTTGGGAATTGCATTCCTTGGGGTGATCACCAAGGTTGGTAGCTATTCCGGATATGATTGGGTCTTCTCCGAGTTCGGTATTGGATACCTGCCGGGGTTATCTCTCAAGATTAATCGGTCTTCTTCGGTGTGTTCGGTGGATTGGATCTTGGTGCGCCTCGAAAGGGTTATCTCAATATTAGTGATAGGTTGGAAAAATTAAGGTTTACTCACAATGTGTGTTACGGGGTTGATAGTTTACCAAGGTTGAACTTCCAATGTAGTATCCTATTCAGGAATGGATATGAAGCTGTCTTCAAGGGGTTCCCTCTTGAAAGTCGTATGATCGAATATGTCCTCTCATACACTATATTAGTTTGCCATCACATTTTGACTTAGGGTTGTAAACACTAAGAAAATTTATTGAGTGTCTGACACCATATTAACGTAACAATATAGGCATGCATCAACCCTCAGATTAACAATGTAAAAGACTTCCTTTGCCAAGGTATGCAATTGATCTTTGGATTTGAACTAGGGAGTGGCGTGGCCGCGCTGCTCCTTGTTCAAACCAGAACTGATAATCAGTAGCTTGGCCAGTCTTGCGCACCCATATATATTTATGATGACACTTGTAGAATCATACATGTTATGATGGTCATAATTAAGTTTGGTCTTTTCTATATCTTGTTCTTCACATGATCCATTATCAAATCTCACGAAATAAAAGCTTTAAGTGTTCCGTAAACAAGGTCTCTCGTGTTTATTCCTTATACATACAATGAGGTCAATAAGTCTTAACTAAACATGCTTACGTTATCTTAGTCATGCATTTCAAGTTGTATAGTTTTACTACATTTGGACTTTGCTCTAAACCATACTCAACTAGTTATCTTTCATATGACTAGTTTGGCATACATGTGAATCATGTCCACGTGCATATTCATATTCGAATGTAATAACCAAAACTCAGAATACATGTAATACTAGTTTTCCCCATTCTTAAGGTTTCCTTTAGAAACATATATAAAACCAAGCTATGAAACCTATTATATGCAAGGCAACTTTAAACCACGCTTCATACTCATTTGTGCACATACTCAAGTCATGTACATAGGCTAGAAAGATTTGAACTTAAAGGCACAAGGTTCAACATGCTTTATTTTTCAAAACTTCAAGTTTTTCTTTAGAAAATCATTAAAACCAAGCTAGTAAAACTTATTATATACGAAGAAAGCTTATGCCTTATGTTATACTAATTTACGTACATATCTAGGCTACTTATGCATGCTTACGAGATCAGAATGCAAGTAAGGTTGTTTGAAATCATGGTTTGTTTTCCAAACTTATAAGTGTTCTTTGAAAACTCAACTTAAATCAAGATAACGTGACATACTATATACAAAGTAACCTCATTTCATGTGTTAAGGTTAATTACATGCATAATCCAACCAACCTAACATGTTCAGGATAACACAGGATCACTAAGACAAGATTTCTAAGGCGGGCCCCTCATGGTAGTGCAGTATTATCTTTATATAGAAGTGGCGGTAGCCGCCACTTAAATCGAGAGGCAAAAAAATAGATCTACTTCTGCAAGGCCTCAACACTCACATTGTTAAACCTGCATCCAAACTTATTGCAACACTTTTAAACATGCTTGCAGACTCAGTCAACACAATTACATACCAATACATACCAAATAACATAAAATTCATGAGAATTATAGGAATTTTGACAAAGCTCAAACTTAAGAACACAATGAAATGTTTATACCTCTTGAAACTTGAATTGAACTCCCTCACTTCTCTGATTATATACCCTCATATCCCAGAAACTCCACTCTTAAATGCAAGTTATCAGATAATTTTTATAGCACTGATTTTAAGAACAAAGGTGCTATATATAGAAAATTCATTACCCATACAAAACCATTGCCCAAGAAATTAAACCATGGGATGGAAGAAGAATTCATTGAATTGAGAGAGTTTGGTGAAAAGGTTTCACCAACTTCCACTTTCCCCATTCTCAGTTCATCATCACAGCAACATTGCTAGAAAGCTTGAGTTTTCGCAACTGAGTATAAGCTACTATTGACTATTTGAGTCACTTAATATAGGACACGAGTTTTAAATCTCAGATGGTGCTACAAGGTGCTACAATTCACACATACATTCAATTGAGATACCTCAAAATAGTGAATATGTCTTCTATATATTACAAATTAATATTTCTTTTCACAGGTTCTTTGTAACCAATACATATGTTTTTTGTCATAATATCAAATAAATACTAAGTTCATACTATGCCATTAAAAAGATAACTTATTTGTCTACCTTAGCCTTCCCTTTATCCTTACTGGATCCTTCAGTTCGTTCGGTCTTAGCTGCATTCATATGGTTCAAGCATGAGTGAGCATAACTAGCTCAGCAAGTATGACAATTTCATTTAAGCAATAAGTTTGAATCATATGAATCGTATATCTTCTATAACTGAATTAATAGTTATGAAGTACTATAGATAATTCAAAATAACACTTCTCTTTTCTTAAAACGTTTCACAATGAACAACATTCGTTAAACATAAATTTTAGTCCAAGACCTTGAGCATTTCATTCTTTCTTTGAAAAGGACATCCCGTCATCAAGTCTGTAAGTCCGACATTTCTTACGAGCACGTCTAGGTGATCAGCCTATAGTACTATATGTTGTACAACACTACTTCATTAAACGTATCTACGCTTATGTTTTGGTAACCTCACGTGTCTGTCGTTTGATGACAAAACGTTAGTTTATTCATACTCAGTCTTTCTTTGAAATCAATACCAAAATAATTGGCAAAAGACAAAAAAATTGATAATATTTTAATAGATTATAAGGAAATCCACAAAACACATTAAGTCTAGCCGAAGGAATTGGCTTTGACTTCATTATACATCAATTCATGCGTAAGATACATGAATCATAAAGCTTGTCCAAAAGAACATAGACAAGGGTTTAGAACACTTGCCTTCAGCGTCTTCTACAGTTAATACACTTTTCTTTTGAGTTTTTAAGGATTGTACATTACATGAGTACATAACATACCACATTAAGTCATAAAAAATCAAGTATGATCACTAATTTATCTTACCCTCCTTCTCAATCTAATCATTCATTAGATTCATTAACATTTGTTACGATTTATCGTATTACACTGTGTTTACATTCTCGTAACTTTCATCAACATTTAGTTGTATTTCTTAAGGTTATTTATCATCCTCAAGGATGTTACATTAAGTTAATTAAAGTTATAATTCACCTTCAATCAACTTCTACATCCTTTATATTCATTTTAATTATTTACTGGCTCTTCCCTAGTACCTGGCGCTACGGCGCTAGCTTCCCTTATAAGGCTCGCGCTACGACACGAGTTCACAGTACATGAGACCTGGCCTCGGCACTGCGATGCCACTCTCCTCATTATGGGGCCGGTCATGCATGCCAAGTAGTTAGTACCTTAGGTCACTGCTTTACCTACCGAGCCTTATAGAAATTTCTCAGTTTTTTTCTTCTATAATCTTTTCCGGCCTCATAACTTACTCATTATAAGTCATAATTAGCTCATTCACAAGCCGTTAGCTCATATATCATGTGTTTTACGATTTCATTAGAAAATCTTACATTTTTGAATCCGTTAACACGGAATTCACTGATTAAGTTCTTTATTGAATGATCGTGAACGATCAAAGCTCGTTTCTTCATTCTAAGTCAAAATTCAACCATTTTTGAGTCAACAGCTCTAAAATGCAAAGTTATACTATTCTCTATCGAAAACCAAGGTTTTTGAGTTAAATGGTGACTTTTAACTTTCATTCCGAGAATTTCACGATTTCGACGATTATCGTTTAATCTTGTAAATTTCGCAATAACTTCGTTACTTGAGATTTTTACACCGTTTAAAATGGATTTATCCCATTCATCTATCATCCTAACCAAACATATTTCATCTAATCCTATACACGATGGTTTTAAACTTGTCCATCAACAACAACATGACAATTCTTCATATGTTCTTCATTAATTCATAATTCTAAGATTATGATTCCACTTATAATCACGGTTTATTAAGGTTTAAGTCCTCTAATAGCCATCCTTATTACTCCTTATGATACATGCTCCACTAATAATCACTTCTCTATCAAACTAACAATGAAGAGATGAATATTAATGGTCTAAGATTCCTTACCTTTATGTTCTTAACTTGATTCTTCTTCTTTTCTTCTTAAATTAGCAAGACACTTCTCACTTCTCTCTCAATATATAAGCTCTATGATGTTAGTGTTTTGAACAAGGCAACAAATGAAAATCTAAGCCATCTATTTTTAGATTTTCAAGGTGAGAGCATAATGGTCATTAAGCCATCCCACCTCCATACTTTTTCCACCTTCTTACTATTCCTATCTTGGGCATTAAGCAACCTCCTTTGCTTGGCCACCAAGTGGACAACCATGACTCACTCATGGGGGCCCACATTGGTTGCCCCATGGGTTTTTCTCACCCGGTGACCCATTGGTTCGATCCACGGGTCCGATTCTTGGTTCAGGCTTAGGTTTAATTAACTTTGAGCCTAACGTTGGGCTTTCATTACTTAACTTTTGGGCCTTAACATAACTCCATTTGGGCTTGCCACATACACAACCCAAATTCCTACTCCAATCCTAGAAGTCCATTACTATTTGTTTAAGGCTTATAACGTATAATCCTTATATTCTTCACGTATACTAGATCATATAATCATTTGTCATATACGTTATGCTATCTTTCTTATATACTTGTACGATACTTCGTCTCATACTTGTATTCATTGCTTTGTATAATACTTACTTATTATACGAGTGTCATTCATTCAAATCTTCATTTTTCTTAACATTCTCAAAATTAGTACGCAGGCAAAAAATTGTGTTTGTCATAATTGAATTATTATTACATAATCCTTCCTCCCTTATTATTCTATCATTATGTATTTCCCGGAAGTTCAAAAATAATTTCTGAGCAGAAATGGATGAATAGTATTTTTTGAAAAATTTCTCAGAAAGCTTTTATTTTCATCTTGGAAATTCAAACACCTTAATTCTACCACGTAGCCAGAATACTATGACATTACACCACATTTAGGTTATAGAACAACCTTCATCTTGTTTACTCATTATAATAACATATATTGTAATTTTATTTATTATTTATTCAAATAAAATTATTTTACAATTAATCCGATTTTCTCGGTCGTTACATTCTTTTCCCCTTATAAGAATTTTGTCCCCAAAATCTCCCCATACATTAAACGAATAACTGAGGGTAATTCTTCTGCATCTTTTCTTCAAGTTCCCACATTGCTTATTCGGCATCGTGGTTGCTGTTCACGTATTATTAAATGAATATATTAATGGAAATAATATTTATGCGAATATGAGTGTTAATGTTTTGTAAGTTGACTAATTCAATTGAGTTGCACTAGATTAATGTGTATGGAGAGGTGTGGAATTTACAATGAGAATTGTGAAATGCCTTATGTGGCATAATGTGAAACAAGGAAATTCACTAAGCGAGTTAAAAAGGGAATTAGGAAGATTAAGCGTGTTTGATCATGTGATTTCATGTAGTTAATGAGTACACTCTTAGATTGGCAATATCACTCTTATGAACATTAATTTATGTCGTGTAAAACGAGTTTGGCGATGGAGGTTGACACTGGATTGAAGCTAAAACAATCTTGGCATTGTCGAGTATGCAAGTAATTGTTACTGGTCCCAAGAAGATAAATCAAGTATTTGACTACATGATAGTCATTGGAGAAAAATTAACTCTCTACTTTAGAAATTTAATGGAATAATTATGTGATATGTGTGACATAAATAAACCATGCAATAAAGTACGTTATGTTCAACAAAGGAATTATTAAGTGAGCCATTAATTAATATTAATTGTTAATGGTTGTGGTAGGATATTGATTACTTGATAATGATAATTAATTAATAATATGTGATTATTATTGTTAGCAATATGTCTATAAATATAATAGGAATTATATAGATAATTAATGGTTATGGAGATCCATAAATACATTAATCAAGGAAGAATGGAGTAATTAATATTTGTGGTAATTAATCAAGGAAGTGGATAATTTATTTATTTGACCTAAAACAAGTAAGTAAGTTATTAATATAATAATATTAGATTGAATGTTATGTGCATATGAGCAATAATTAAAAATATAAAATCCAACTACATTATATAGAGTAGCGTGACACTTATGTGACTATACCATATATAGTAACCATGTATTAAGATTTATTGAATCTATATGGTATAAATATATCATGAAATGTGTATGTGACAATATACATGTGGGTAGACATTAAAATAAAATGTACATGGATTATATATATGTTGCATAACATCTACTATCTTGAAATATTAAACTATATTGTGGCATTAGGATATAGCTCATGTATGGAGAATGTGTATATAAAATATAACATAAGAGTATGAAATTGTATAAGTGTTACAAGAGTGCTGAGTTAATTGGCTTGTCCCAAAACTAGTATCCCATTTGCTCTCATTTCCCCTTCACGTGTAAAACAAAAAGGCTAAGGCCTATTGTCTCTTCCTTCTTCCATGCTTTTCTAGATGATTATTATGGAGGGAGTGGGCATAATGATGCAAATCAACAACCATTTACCAACTCTTGTTAACCTTCTTGCAATCCATGAGTTTGATTCAATCGAAAAATTGCAAAATCTGTGTATTGGGTTTTCTATATATATGAACTCTCCTTCTCCAATTTCCATTGTTGAGATTTGTCAAAGTATGAGATTGAGAGCATACAAGTATTCTATGACATTGGGAGTTCATTAGGAGTAAGTTCATTCATATTGCAGAGGTATAACCCCATTCCTTGCTTTCTATTTTTAGTTTCTGTCAAATGAGTTTTGAGTTCTTGAAATTCAAATTCTTGATTATGTGAAATTAGATGATGACGAGGTTGGGTAATGTTCATATAGTTGTTATATAATCATATAAGCATGTTTAAACTGATATATATTGATTGGAAATGAATTCATGAGTAAATTTCGAGGTTAAATTTGAAGTTCGCCAAGTAGATATTCATTGGCTCGAACTGAGATACTAGCTTACATTTGCTAGGATTAACATCGAGGCGCAATGTAACCGCACTGGATCTCTGTTTTTTAAGTTGTGTCTACTGTTTTAAAATCTAATCAGTGTTAATCAACTAACATGGCTTAAACTAGCATGCAATAATGTGTAAGGGGTATATATAAGTATATTGACCTAAGGTGAGCATGTTTAGATAATCATACATGATTAACGAAAGTGTATAGTTTAAAATGGATTTAGGACTTTTAGAAAGAAACTTGATATATATGTATACTGACTTTGCAAGCATGTTGATATGATTTAGAAATGCATGAATAACCCGTTAACTTATGTTTATATGATTTGTAAGAGAGCATGAACACGTGGAACGTATTAGTAAGCTTTACAAATGAAAATACGACTTTTGAAGTGAATGTTAACACACTACTTTGAAAGGTAGAATCTGACATTTATAAACATGCTGGTGATACTCTTAGACTCACTCATGTAGTATAAATATGTACCTATAATGTGATGCCCCCAAATTTGGGTACTTGAAACCCGAACTCGGTGCTTCACGATACTATTTCTATAAGCTGAATAATACTAATAATAATAACAATAATATAAAATTCAAACTTAATTTACATAGATCAAAGTCTAATCCCAAGTACGTAACCTTTATTACAATATATTACATGATAGATAATAATTATCATTGTCTTAATAAACTATAACTATTACACAACATAATATAAATCTCATTCGAATAGCTTTGCTTTCCCCTTGTTCTTGCCTGAACCTTCTAGTTGATCATACTTAACTGAAAACATTTAAATTTAAAGCAAGAATGAGCATTGGATTGCCCAGCAAGTAATAACAACAATATATATTAGCTGAAAGAATTAAATGTTTTCTTTGAAAGATACTTCAACAACGAATCAACAATTTGTGTAAGTAATTTGAACCAATAATAACAACATATCACTTCCATATGTAATCTTTGAAACTACGCATGCACTATAAGCTGGAGATCGATTCGATGGACTAAGAACATTGTTTTTCATTTTCGCTAGGGTTTAGCGAACTTCATCCGCGAACCGTCATAACTTACGATTACGAGGGTGATCGCCTAATGTGCCTGTGATTGATCAATATTACATGCAAGAACGATATTATCGTTCACTCTATCCACCTTAGGTGCACAAAAGTTTTCCCATATTAGGGATGTTCATACTTAGTCGAGAATCAGAACCAAAACAAACGGTTGGATACAATAACATTCTATCTTGTTCAACAATATTTTTATGTCTAGCTGAATCAAATAGCTTAGACGGCTTTTAAGTCAACATATACATACTTGAAATCAATAAGTATGTATCAACATATGATTAAATACAATGGTTATCCAAGTGGGGACAATTGTCTAACCCTATGTACGAATTAACGAACATAATAAATATATGAATTATACAATAATACAATGATCAGATAATGTAAGAACTTGTTTGAATACAAAGATTGGATACATAATGAATAATAATAGAGTTAATAATCTGGCACAATAATAATATAATTCTGAAACTTTCTTACTCATGTCCATGCAGATAAAGGAAATGCAAAGGTAGGATACTTGTAACAATGTAAATAATAGAGCGATACTTGCTCAATAATAATTGGAGTAAGTTTAGGAAACTTGCATAACATGATATACTGTTTGCATCTAAATAAAAGTAGTGCATAAGGTTTAGATACTTGCCTTAGCTGCTGCTTACAATAACGCAACTTAGATTAATCTTTTATACAGCGACCTATCAGTAATAAGATCATTCGTTCGATTAGAATAATATATCATAACACAAAACACTGTCTATTGCAGTCAACACATAACCTAATCACTTCGTCACATATATCTAACAAATATTGATTCACTAACAAACACATATCTAGTCAATTTATCTAAGTCGAGATCAATTTCTGAAATATTTCGGTGTACCGACGGTTTTATCGGGTAAATATCGAGTCTAAGACTCTATCGTGTAGTTCAATATTCGTTTAGATATTTTAAATATCAGTCATATTATTTTTTATAGCATTATAATAATTTTTAAATAATTATTATACTTTATCATGAATTTTCAAACACTGAAATCATTATTAAATGATTTAAATATTAACTAATTCTATTATCATTAATATTTAATTAATATTAAACTATTAATGAAACTATTGCCAAAATATTAAAGTTATTTATAATAACTCAAAATATTTTAAAGTATTAATATTACCCTTAAATGATTTTTAAAACATCAAAAATCATTTTAAATAATTACCATTAATATTAGAATATTAATTTATTATTTATCAAAATATTAAAAGTCATTAATTATAACTTAAAATATCTTTAATTCATTTATTTCATTTTTAAATCAATAAAACAATTTTTAAACTAATTATTTAATATACTTATTAAATAAACG
Organism: Panax ginseng; assembly: GCA_020205605.1. Classification (NCBI taxonomy): domain Eukaryota; kingdom Viridiplantae; phylum Streptophyta; class Magnoliopsida; order Apiales; family Araliaceae; genus Panax; species Panax ginseng. The sequence continues at coordinate 43,881,386 of CM035146.1, forward strand.
TAATATCATTAATATTAATTTATTAATGCAATTTACCTTTAAATATCAAAAGTTATATTTTATAACTTAAAATATTTTTAAACTATTTATTTTCATGTAAAATGATTTTTATAATATTAAAATCATTTTAATTAATTTATTTAATATAATTACTAAATAAATCTAATATCATTAATATTTAATACTTAATGAAAACTTATCTTAAAATATTAAAAGTTATGTTTTATAACTTAAAATATTATTAAATACTTTATTATTATTTAAAATGATTTTAACACCATAAAATCATTCTTAATTAATTTATTTAATGTATTTATTAATAATTTAAATACTAATAATATCTAAATAAATATTAATATTTATAAAAAATATGTCAAATTATTAAAAGTTAATTTTTATAACTTAAAATAATTTTTAAAACCGATTTTATAATTTTTAGGAATTTATTTCTATTTTTAATGTATTTTTTCGTAATTTATAAAACAAAAATAATTAAACTGTCATTAGAAGGCTTTTTTGATAGATTCTCATACTGGCGATAGGTGTTCTTGAGGCTCAAGAACACCGACGATCAATACTGCAAGGGTACCTACTTTGACCTTCTTTAATTCGTTATGTGTAATGTTTTTGGGCTAACTATAAATGTGATCTTGTAGTACTCATATAACACTACAAGTGTAAATCAACATCTGGGTCAGATCATAACATATGAGCAAGATATAAATCTTTAAAATCACTGTCAGACATGTTCATAGTGTTTCGGGTCGCCCGAAGAAAATTATGGTCAAATAGGCCAATCAACGCTTCTTTGTGGGTTTTAAATCATCAATACGTTCATGTTAATTATTTTTTGCTCGTCGGGCTATCTAGACAAACCATCATAGAACATGTTCCAAGCCATGGTAAAGTCTAACAATAATTAATGAAAACGCATTGGGGCTTACAAATTCATGTCAAAGTCTGTTCTTCATTTCTGGGTTTTCCAGAAATGAAGAACAGATCGAGTATGCTACTTTGGATCCTTATATCACGCGTTGTGTGTTTGCTCTATGTGATCTATTGATTCTAGGTTGTAGATAACATGTAATACTATAGATCTAATAAATAAAACACATATAACATCAACAAAGAAAGTAGATTTAAGCCGGTCAAACCATGTCAGAAGACATGTTCTTGAGCTTTCTGGAATTTCCAGAAACAAATTTTGTGAGCAAGCAGGCAAGTTTGACCTTCCACTATGTTCAATATATTGGTGATGTAAGGGATCTACAAGCATTTATTCATAGTACCCATAACAAGCTACAACTTAGTTACAATAACAGACTCAAAACAACAACACACTGGCAGATCTAGTCGCTTGAAAAAGTTGTCAGGCCCTGTCTGGGCACGATCTGGGTTTTCTAGATTTGTAAAGTCATGCTCGGTCAACTAGGTTTGACCAGCTATAACTTTTAACATGTTCATGATCTGGGCTAGCTTCCAGTTTCAGATCAAAGATCTCATAGCATACTACAACTCCAAAACATAAAACACATCAAATAATAAACAGAGAGAGATCTACAACCTCTGACTTTTGGTTGTCAGAAACAAAATAGGTTTTTTCCAGATTTTGAAAAATGCTAAATCCGAGGCTCTAGATGTTATGGATCTAACATCGAGCAACCCAGATCATCATTATATACTACATATTACATGTTTAACACAAAAAAACTAACATCTAACACTTTGATCAAGGTCAGATTTTTTCTAGGGCTCTTACCTCTTTATGAACAAATTCTTGATTCTATGCTTTTGATTTGATGTTGGTGTTCGTGGGGCTTGATTGGGAACTGAACTAACACTATAATTTCGTGGGTTTGAGCTTGAGAGAGAATGGCTAAGTGTGGGTTGCATAAATGAGCTTTGTTGTGCTTTTCTCTCTCTTGAATCATACAAATAATGGTACAAGGCACATAATCCCCTGTCAACTTCGAAACCCGTAGAGTATCCAAAACTTTTGGACGTGTCCAGTCCGAGCCAAAGAGCTGACTCCCTCCAAATAGTCCCGACAAATGATGAGTGAGACGAGATGAAGCATGAAGAAACCATGAAACACTTGGTTTCCACTGGGGTTGTAGGGCTGGTGTAATGAATCTGATTGCTAGCAATAATATAGATCATAGGTAGGTCTAGGGTGGCTGGCCAGATCTTGGATAAGATTTGGCTAGCAATAATTCAACTAATGGGATAAAAGGGCATTTTTGTAATTTCATTTTAATCTCAAGGGTATTCTTGTCCAAGGTGCTTGAATCTAGGGTTTAATCACTAGATTTTATATTTTAAAGTTTCCCAAATAATTACTAGGGTTTGAAAGATTAAAATTAAAGTGTAATAAAATTTTAAATTAAAACATACTAATTAAATTAGGGTTTAAATAATTAGGGTTCCTTAATTATCATTAGGGTTCCTAAATTAACAATTAGGATTTCCTAATTATCATTATAATTCACAAAAATAATAATTAGGGTTTCTAAAATTTGCAATTAGGGTTTCTAATTAGTAAATTAGGGTTTTCAAATAAATAATTAGGGTTTCTCCTAATTACAGAAATTATATTATACACAGTAAAATTCATATAACACCATTACTACACAGTCTCGAACTCATAACCGAGTTTAACAATTAGGGTTTAATAACATGATATGAGGGTTATGCCACAATTTACCATATTTGGCCTACCGTTATCAGTCTACGCATTTACAGTACATATTTATAGCACCGAAAAATTAAAATATATTTAATATTATATTATTATTCTCATCCCTTGATCAATACTCAAATTTAGGGTTTGGATTCCATATATGGTTTATCTTTAATTAAGATAAAATAATTAACTTAATTATTCTAAACAAATTCATATAATAAAATATTTATTTTTATAATTCTAATAATCATTTCATATATTATTTAAATAATATAAAATCATGTTTTCATGGAAAATAATTAATGAAGACATTTCTACTATAAAAGTAATTATTATAAGTATATACTTTGTAATGATCAATAATTCTAAAATAAAATTGTTTGAAATTATTCATGAAATAAATAATTTTATTTATCACATATATACATACACATTACTTGACACATATTCTCATCTTTAAAATAAATAAAAAAATTAATATGCAAAATTTCTTATTTATTTATATAGAAAATATTCAGGTTATTACATTCACCCTCCCTAATAAGGATTCCGTCCCTGGAATCACCATTTTAAAACTCATACTTACAAGGGTACATAACATACATAGTCATTTCAAATAGATCTCGATCAGATTTAATCTAACCGATCTTTAACTATTCAACATAAAGCTTGTCTATCTGATTAAACGAAAGTTCGATTGCTAAGAGAACTCAAATTCCTTCTTCAAAATATTTTTATAAAATAATTTATTATATATTGGAAAATCATATATATCGAAATATACAAATTATACGAATAATACCTGGAGTTGCATTCTCAGCTGCCACTGTATACTGGACCGTCATATTGAAAACTCTTGCGGTTGATTCTGTTGGTTTGTTTGTTGAAGTAGGTTCCGTTGTCATTAGGGTCCCGCTGCCTTTTCCTTTACTCGTGCTTCCTGTATCCCTTCCCTTTTTCGGACAGTCTTTCACCTTATGCTCCGTTGATCCACACTTGAAACACCTCTTGTTCATCCTTGGATTGGGACAGTTAGGAGAGATATGTCCCTCCTGCCCACACTTGTAACACACAAACTTACCCTTAGGACACTCCCCTGAGTGATTCTTTCCACAATTCCCACACTGCGCAACCTGTTTCTTTCCATCTCCTGGCATACTTCTGGTATTCCCGAAATTATCTCCTTTTCTTTTTCCAGTCTTACTGCCACTATTTTCTTCTTCGGCTCTAGCTTGATATGCTTCCCACCAAAAATTCGTCTCCCCTTTCATCGTATAGGTGACAAAAGCTGTCGTTTGCCCATCCGTTACTCTAGCTGTCACAAACATCTCTACAGGGTCAGTTGATCCTCTAAATCCTAGCGGTTCGATTGCCTTGAAGTCTTTGAAGTTTGTCGATCGATTATTTGGCTGATTTCCCATGGCTGGTGATCCATTCTGCATAGCTTGAGCATTTATATTCACAAAAATTTGTGTCGGGTCTAGTTGTTGAAATGATCAATTTGGAATTTTATTATGAAAGAAGGAACCTAGATTGACTTGAGAAGCATGAAAGGACCTTTAACATGACAAAATATATTATGTATGATTGTTGCGTTCAAGACGGACAGAAACCACAAGACGAAGGTTGAGTCTTGGCTTAGCAGGAGAGGGCAGTAGCAATTGCCACGGCCCTAAACTTAGCCATGGCGTTATTCTTGCCTTTGATCTCAAATCGAGAACTTGGTTAGTTTTGAAATCTAATCTTTGGACAGTTAACTTATATGATGCCTATATTGCTAAAAGTAGTTTAAAACCTACAGATACATGTATATAAGTGATGCTTACATAATATGATGGTGTTTGCCTTGTAATAGGAATGTCCATGGATAAAAGGGTCTTAATCTTGAGCATTCTGATAAGTGGATTTTATATCTGCGAATCGATGTCCATTTTAAGCATAATCGTTGTTAATTCTTTGCATTCATATTCATTCTTACTTGTTTCTTGTTATTTCATGTGTAGGGTGGTTGGTGTGACGAATGATGAGAAAAAAAGGCATTTGGCGCATAATTGGAGCAAGTGTGGAAAATGGCCAAAGTCAGTTAACAGGAGCCATGCCCGCCGGGGTGGGCCTCTTTTGCCTATACACCCCCGCCGGGGCGGGGGTCCTGAATTCTGGGTGTCCTGTTTTTCTTGAAACTCAGCTGGAACACGGATTTTAGTTTGTGGAATGCGTTTGGACTCTAATGTACATGGGATTTCGGCCAGGACTTCATGTTAGATATATATTCCTAAACAAACAACGAATCAATCATCATGCAAAGCAACTAACGAATAATTAATCACATATTTTCATAGCGAGCAATGGAGATGAGATTTTGAAGAACGATCATATTGATTGCGGATTCAGACTAAAGTGAAGGGTGTTCTGCGTTATTCTTCTACTTTAGTTTATTTATGTAATTGAGAAGATGATATCTTTGATTTATTTAGTTTTTATTTCATTCGTTATGAACTAATTACTTTTTAGGCTTAAGACGGATCTTTAAGTGGAACGATGGTTATGTAAACTTTGATTTCAGTTTAATAAGCTATTATCCAGTTTATCTATATTAATTTGAGTGTTAATTTATGAATTGCCTAATCAACGATTCTTTGTGGACTTGTATGAACTTGAGAGATGAAATACGGGTCTAGACTTAGTTAATCTAGCATGTGTTCTTGATTTATGTGAATGAACAGAATCTTAATGAATGTTAGGGTAGAGATATGCTTCACATCGCATGCAATCCGATAAAGAACTTGAACTTCAACCTTCTTTAATTGTAGTTCACATAGATATATAGTGAGTTAGTTAATTAAGGTGTTTAATGTAATTCTATCTTAATTGTGGATTTTGGTTAATACGGTATTAATGCATCGAGAGGTGGCTAGTTCTACATACGTGTTCTTGATTAATAAAGTGGGATAGTGAATTAAACTGGAATAAAGGTGTAATAATCTGAGTGATGCTTAGAGTGAAGTCGAAAGCCTAATTCTCCGTTATTTGTTTGAAAATTCAGTTTTTAGCGTTTATTGATTGTTTGGTGATTTTAATAGTTTTAATACTGTTAGTTACAAACTTGAAATTGATTAGTTTAATAAAATTAGGATTAATAGGAAATTGGTAATTATGAGGTTTAAATTCTTACTAAGTCTTTGAGGGAATGATATTCTACTTATTATTATATTACTTGTTGACCACGTATACTTGCATGTTGTGTGTACTAGATTTTATCCAACAAGTTTTTGGCACCGTTGCTGGGGACATTAGTATAGATTTTATTATTTTTCAATATCAGTTTAATTAGTCCAGTTTTACTTAAACACTTTTTTTTTAATTTTGTTCTTCTTATTTCAGGTTTTTGACGTTGGTTTATGCAAACTCGATCAAAAAATCTAGACTTGCTTCCTTTTGAGGACGACATTGATAGAAGGTTTCAGAGGTTAAGTAAGTGGATCAAGGAAACAAGGAACAAGTTCAAAAACTCGGACAAAGAAGAAGTAATGGTTGTCGAAGACCAGAAAGCGTTGATGGATTTTGCTACACCCAAGGTGACTGAGCTGCAGTCGAGTATCACCAGGCCTACAATAGTTGCAAATAATTTGGAAATCAAGCTTGGGACAATTCAGATGATACAGAACTCGGTTTAGTTTGGGGGACTTACAAATGACGATCCTAACGAGCATTTGATCTGTTTTCTGGAGATATGCGACACTTTCAAGTACAATGGGGTGTCGGATGAGGTCGTTAGACTTCGCTTGTTCCCGTTCACTCTGCAGGACAAGGCAAAGAGTTGGTTACACTTTCTACCAGCGAGTTTGATAACGACATGGGATGACCTGGCTCAGAAATTTCTAGCAAAATTCTTCCCGCCAGCTAAAACTGCAAAGATGAGGAATGAGTTTACCATGTTTGATCAGCAACATGGGGAGTCATTGTATGAGGCATGGGATGGATACAAAGAATTACTCAGAAAATGCCCACATCACGGATTGCCTAAGTGGTTGTAGATGAACACATTTTACAAGGGACTACATGGGAATCTCAGGACGAGTATTGATGCAGCATCGGGGGGAGCTTTTATGGCAATGAACTATGAGGAGGAATATTAGTTGATAGAGATGATGGCTGCTAACAACTATCAGTGGCCCACGACAAGAATGACACAACCTACAGTTGCTGGAGTGTTAGAGGTAGATGGAGTGACAACAATAACAACACAGATTTCAGCAATCTCTAAGAAGTTCGACGTTTTGTTAGGAGGACAGACACAACAAGTTGCAATTATTTATGAGTTGTACGTGGGTGAACATTCGACGGATCAATGCACAATACACCCAGAGTCAGTACAATTCATGAGTAGCTACAACTGAATTCCTCAGAATACATATCAGAATGCATATAATTAGGGGAATAGGAATCATCCGAATTTGTCGTGGAATAATAATAAGAATCAGTAAGCTCCATGACCATCGTATCCCCCTGGATTTCAGAATTAGTAACAACCAGCTCAATGTCAAGAGATGAAATCAAATTTAGAGGAATTATTGTCGAAGTATATAACGAGCAATGAGGCAGCGATGAAAAACCAAACAATGGCCATCAAGAATTTGGAAAACCAGATGGGACAAATTGCTTAAGCCTTGAACAACAGATCACAAGGAACTCTACCGAGTGATACCAAAAGGAATCCAAAGGGAAATCATGAACAATGTAATGCACTCACGCTCAGGAGTGGTAAGGAGTTGGGGTCTAACTTTGATAAGAAAGCCAGTACAAGAGATGAATGTGAGGATGCACATAATGACTTAAACACGAAATCTACATAGAAAGGGTTGAAAAAAATAAAGGAAGAAAAACAAATTTCAGTTATAACACTTGTGCCCTTTCCTCAAAGGCCAGAAACTGACAAGATGAAGAACTAGTTTTCGAGGTTTATGGATTTATTCAAACAATTATATATCAATATTCCATTTGCCGAAGCACTTGAGCAGATGCCGAGTTACATCAAGTTCATGAAAGATATACTGTCGAAGAAACGCAAGCTCCAGGAATTCAAAACAGTGGAATTAACCGAAGAATGCAGTGCAATATTGCAGATAAAATATCCTCTTAAATTAAAAGATCCATGGATTTTCATAATTCCGTGTGCAATTGGGAATCAAGATGTGGGGAGAGCGCTATGCAATCTAGGAGCGAGTATTAATCTTATGCCACTATCCATTTATCGAAAGCTGGGGTTAAAGGAAGCAAAACCGACCAACATTAATCTACAACTTGCAGATAGATCATTAACATATCCATTAGGAATAATTGAAGACGTATTGGTTAAGGTTGATTCATTGATTTTTTTGGCTGATTTCGTGGTATTAGATTTTGAGGAAGATAAGAACATCCCTATCATCTTGGGACGACCATTCCTGGCGACTAGAAGAACCCTGATTGACGTGCCTAACAGAGAACTGATAATGAAAGTGTTTGATCAGGTGATAAAGGTGAATGTGTTTAAAGATATCCCAATCCCGACTGATAACGAAGAGTACGAGTTGCTCGACAAATCTACACGTGTCAAGTTCAGGGATTGCAAAGAGGATATTGGTCTTAAGGCGTTAATTGAGGATAGAATTTCAAATTCATCACCCAACACTCAAGTGAACGGACACGCATTACAACAGTGTTGGTGTCATGCGACAAATAAAAATCATGCCGCCGATAGCCCAACCGATCCGGGATGAAACAGGGAGTAGTCAGGCTGAATGACTTAAAATAAAGCGCTAGGCAACCCAATCATATTTTATTATTATTATTTTTAATATGTTTATTCATGCTCGTTAGATTATAGTTTAGATTAATAATTAGGAAATACTAATTGTATTATGTCAGTTATTTAGTTATATCGTTCTAGATAATCTCCCATGCTTAATTTACATTAGATCTAATGATACTTATGTTGCATAATGTGCAGGTAATGAAGATACTAATAGAGGAGTTAAGGAGCAAGGAGTAGCATCCGTAACGCCCCCAAAATTCATACAATTTAATTCTCGACTTCGGTCGTTAATAATACATTCAACTCTAATTTTATATCATTAAACGATAATACAACCATTGAAATTTGTAGAATAATTAAAATTTTCTATTACAAACTATCCTCGTTCCCAAAACCTTTAACCTTTACATCTAAATATCTCAGAATCATTTTAATACTATAATAGTTTACATTCGCAAAACAATATTATAACTCAACATTAATACATTATTCGAAACATTAGACATGGTTTACAAGAATAATAATTTAGCTAGGATATTAAATCTTCATATATCACTTCTGATCCATAACAATCAAGTAGCACATAGCGTTACCTTCAATTCTTGAATATTCAAAAATGGTTATTTGCAAGAATGAGCTCGACAGCTCAGCAAAATCTAACAGTTTTCATGCATCACGTAACATATAATAACATGCTCAACATACAAGAATAATCATAAACAAACATAGCATACATGTTATAGTTCACATAACAACTATAAAGATTGAGTTCCTTACTCAATCAACATTCATAGTTCAATCATCATAGTCACAGATTAACTTTAACATTTCATACTTTTTACATATATAATACATCATACACTAAAATTTTAAAGCAGATCATCATCAAGTTCAAATAGCAAAAAGGAACAGAAAGACTTGCCTTTACCGGCGTTTTACCAATACGCTAATACTTCGCGTCCTTACACAACCTACACTGTATGTGAGATTGATAATAAATAAAATCAATACTCAATCTCATGGTCAAATTTATTCTAAGACCTTACTTTATCTTATTATCCTTTATAATTTCTTTATAGACATCTAACTATTTTATATGCAACTCGGTTTTATTTTTCATTTTCATCACCACACATGCTAGACTATCACACTTGTAGTTTAATGTGCGTATATCGCACCATTTTATTATACCACTTTGGTTTCAAAAATGCATATTCAACACATTGTTTACATGTTTAATTTTCCTTCATAAATCAAAAATTACCCTTTTCGATTTCTTTCCATTATTATTCTTGTATTATAATCTTTTCATACTTAGATATCAAATATTAGCCATTAGTTAGACACTTTGTATACCAAAGTTTAGAAAACACTTTTACTCTTAGGCATTTTATCGAGCACGTTTTGTGCACACATTAACTTATCTCAACTCTTGATCTTAAATGGTTAATTATGCATAGAATATGATAACACATATCTATACTCATTACATATGTCAAAACATATTTTTAATCATCAAAATATATCATCACCCAAAATCTTAATTCAAACAGAATTATAAAACTCATCTTCACAATTTCTTTAACAAAACGTTGTTTTCAGTTTTAACGTAACTCGTTCGTTACATGTCCATTTTTGTCCCTTCTTATATAGAATTAACCTTTACTTAGTGTACTACAACCTCATCTAGGCCTTAAAGTCAGACCCTTATCCATCTAAACCAGATTCTGTAATTCATCAACTAGTCTATAAAATTTCATTTTTTGGACATCCTTACTAAACAATTTATTTCGGACATGATCCGGTTCATAAAATGGCTCAATCTTGGGTGCCTAGCTAGTAACGTCCATATCTATAACTTTCCAGTTTTACGTTTCTTCAGATTCAAAACACACGAATTTATATGAATTTTTCAAAGTCAGAAACCGTAACAGTTTTGATTTTTTGGAGAGATTATTTTCCCTTCAACCAGCCTTACTAAAACAGACATTGCAAGAAATCTACAACGAGTTTTCATGTGATTCCACTTTCAGAATATAGCTTACTTCCATATCTTCGATTTGATATAAGGCTCACTTTTAACTCATTATACCCAAAGAGGTATGAATTTCACAAGATATGTCCACAATTACTAAAAACCTACGAATTTTGTTCTTCAAATTTTCTTTCTATTTCATTTTCTTTCTTGAATCCTCTTGTTTGATTCTTGATAATCCAAGATTAAACCAATACAAACAGATTAAGCATGATCTACTACCCTAGAACATAAATCTACCCAAAAAAATCAAGGATTAAATAAGAGTTTAGAAGTTACATTCTTCTAGTTTTTTTTTCTTCTTCTTCTAGCTCATCTCAATTCCTCTATTTCTCTCTATCTCTCTCAATTTCTCAATACAACTTCTATATAACAATTATCTACATTATGAAGAACATAAAAATATAATTAAAACAAGGAATTTAGATTATAACATTATTAGTATGAATTTAAGAGAGAGATGAAGATGATGATGATGGGGCTTGTTTTGTCTTCTCAAAGCTTTCCCTTCTTCTTCTTTTTCTTCCTCTTCTTATTCTCCTACAACTCTCTCTAACTCTCTTCTTCTTTCTTTGGTTTGTTTTCTAAAACTAACATACTAACTTGTAATATATACATATAATATACAATACTAGAAATATATAATATATGTAACTCCTAGTAATTATTAGATATACTAATTACTAGTTAATACATAGGTTACACCAATTTGAACTTGAAAAGCCTAAGACCATGTTTGGCAAATACTCATTATTTTAATTAATAAATAGCTTAACATCGATCAATCTCATCAAATTGTCACATAATTATATTTACTTGTAAATTATAATTTTTTTGTGTAACAATCATCACATAACTCATCTAATTTAATTATCTCAATTAAATTAGAACTATAACATAAAATTATTATATTAATTAAATTAAATACTAAATATTCATTTAATTAATCTGCTTTACACTTAATTACATTACTCTATAATGAAAACAAAATTTATTTATTTAACTCAATAAATAATTCAATTAAATATTTATATATATGAAAATTAATATATAACATTCTCTTCACATCAATTCACATATTCTACAATATCCGCATACACATACTCACACTCCAACATATCTCATAAATAATACTTTTATTTATAAAATTCTCATTTATAATTTCTAAAAATCGGGATGTCACATCCTTCCCTCCTTATAAGGATTCCGTCTTGAAATCATCAAACCCTACCTTACTCGGGTTTTCCTCAAATCTATTCATTGAATAACTTCAACACATTACCTTAATATAGGTTTTATATTTTCTACTCTCACCATTCTTGATAATAAATTCTTATAAGTTTTATTTCATAATATTTACTTAGACTCAATTATATTTGAGTATTACATATTCTTTGACCCGTTCAATATCTCTCTCTAAGGATCATTATCATATATTATATGATCAAACTCTCAGGACATTACATTCACCCCTTCTTCTAAGAATTTCGTCCTCGAATTTTATTTATTTATTTATTAATCTTTATTCATTTAATCTAACAAAGTAGATTTTTACCTCACTACTTCATTCATTCATTGGTTTCTATAACCACTTTCTTTCCACAAACATCATTCTACAATTATTAAACTTTTCTATTAAAAGTTTCACATTATTCTTTGATAACTCACATCCTTCTAACTCCAAAATTTCTTTTCTCACTTATTCAACATATCCATCATTCAGTGTCGCATTTTACGACTTACTTATTTCTAAGGAATACTTTCCTTTTTCACTTCCATCTTGCAGGATAACAAGAATCTTCCACAATTGTTCAATAATTGGGAAGTAGTATGAATAACTCAGGAATTTAAAAGATTCCAAATCATGCTGAGGGTCACAAGACCATGAACTCTATTCTCTAGGTTTAATAGTGCTTCACCCCCGGTTCTTCACACTTTAAATCCTCTTTGGCAGAATGTTTATCAATCACAAAGACTGAAAACACCCTCCGTAAGTACTCTAGGTGATCAACCTATTGTACATGTATGTATACAAACATTTCAGCGCAAAGTATAAAACTAAGCGCGACCCCTAATAATAGGGTTGTTCATCTCATCTTTTCAACATCTGAATCCACACCAAAATAATTTGGTTTGGCATAACTTCTCAAGAAACTCTTGAATTTCATGAACATCTTTCAATATTTGTCTAGTTGAATCAAATTGCATAGACCTCTACAACAATTCGGACATCAACCGAAATATACATATATCTTAAAGAAATCTCAAAAATCTTTTTATGACGTCATGATACTGCATTGATGACTCCATCATTTTTATCATCTTTGCACCAGGTTACATGATGCATTAATGATATAAAATACATTTTGATATGTTACAAATTATTTTTGTCTAGCCGAAGCAATTAACATAGACATACGGATAACAGTATTGTTGTTAAAACTCATTGGTTCCATCAGTTGATCCAATGTTTTTCAAGAAAATAAAAGTGTAAACATCAGCACAAAGTTAATAAATTTCGAAAGTCTAGCATAGCTAGTAGATTTAGAATACCTATGCTTCCACCATCAACTCCAGTTTCTATAATGATCCATTGCTTAATAGGTCTATCTATTCCTATCATCCTCAATACTCCATTCACACTTATCTATACCCAGTTCGTCAAACTTTCCATACGTTATGAGTTCAGAAACTTGCTACAATCATATGAGTTTAAGAACTTATCCTAGTCAGACCATAGGCGTCCATTCGCTGAGGGTTCAAAAACATACCATATAATTATGAGTCACGAACCTACCATAAGTATGAGTTTTAAGAACTCGCACATAACTTGATAATATTCTCTAACTATACTCTACCTATCTGTTATACACATGAGAAAAGAATCACCTTCTCAACAGGCATATAGCAAATAGCGCGACATAAACATTCCAATGATTATCAATGTGATAAAATCGAAAGTGCAAGCACAAAACCCTCGCCCATACAAAGGTTTGTACAACTCAGCCACCACCTGAGTCCTCAATTGAAATCCCTCCTAACTCTATCTTGCTTATAACTTGCTCTTTGCTCGATACGAATTCCTCGTATCACATTATCTATAACTCCTTATGAGTTTATCTCGTACTATCATAGTACATTATCTTCATAGCATCAAGCTATAATCATTCAACCATTACAAACTATCTTCCTTTTATAACTTAAACAGATCACGTCGTGATCTTATTCTATAATCATCTCTCTTAAAATTATTTTGTTAACTTGTGATCGTTTTGTTTATTGATCCCCTTTCTTTCCTTTCATTTACGACATTATTCGTTATCTTGGCTATTGGAGTTAGGTAACTCTCATTTCTTATCTACATATCTCTTCAAGATTCTTCTTTGAATCCTCTTGTTTATATAACAATTCCTGCTTTAAGAATTTCCAACTTCATTTACATTGTTCAACATTCCAATCGAGTTCCACATTTTCATCATACGTATCCATTTTCTAAACTTGGTACACATCGAGTCTCTAATAGTTTCAATATGGTACGCTGAGTGGTTTCCCACAAACAACCAATAAACTAGGTTCCGAGTTGCTAGTTCGTATATACCTCCGCTCTATGAAGGAATCGTTTAGCCCAGATACCATACATCAACTACTAAAGAGTAAAACTATACCATACTTAACTATAACTTTTATTCTTAACTTCTTTATCATTCTCTTCTTATAGACATTGTCTATTTATTATCACCTTACATCCATATTATTGGAGTTGGGTAACCCCATAACTCTGCGAGATTCTTCTTTGAATCCTCTCACGCATGATTTTAATCCCTTCTCTATACATTTCTTAAATTACTTCTTATTGTTCAAACTCTATTTGAGCTTATGCTTTCATTATATTCACCTTCTTTCTCTAAGGTTATAGCCTAAGGTACTCCTACCTAAGGTTTATAACCTACAACTTTGATACCAACTGTAACGACCCCAAAATTCATACAATTTAATTCTCGACTTTGGTCGTTAATAATACATTCAACCTCTAATTTTATATCATTAAACGATAATACAACCATTGAAATTTACGGAATAATTAAAATTTTCTATTACAAACTATGCTCGTTCCCAAAACCTTCAACCTTTACATCTAAATATCTCAGAATCGTTTTAATACTACAATAGTTTACATTCGCAAAACAATATTACAACTCAACATTAATACATTATTCGAAACATTAGACATGGTTTACAAGAATAACAATTTAGCTAGGATATTAAATCTTCATATATCACTTTTGATCCATAACAATCAAGTAGCACATAGTGTTACCTTCAATTCTTGAATTTGCAAAAATGATTATTTGCAAGAATGAGCTCGACAATTTCAAAGAAAATCTAACAGCTTTTCATGCATCACGATCATATAATAACATGCTCAACATACAAGAATAATCATAAACAAACATAGCATACATGTTATAGTTCACATAACAACTATAAAGATTGAGTTCCTTACTCAATCAACATTCATAGTTCAATCATCATAGTCATAGATTGACTTTCACATTTCATACTTTTGACATATATAATACATCATACACAAAATTTTAAAGCGAGATCATCATCAAGTTCACATAGCAAAAAGGAACCGAAAGACATGCCTTTTCTGCTGTTTTACCAACACGCTAATACTTGGCGTCTCAGACAACCTACCTCATGTATGTGAGATTGATAATAAATAAAATCAATACTCAATCTCATGGTCAAATTTATTCTAAGACCTTACTTTATCTTATTATCCTTTATAATGTCTTTATAGACATCTAACTATTTTATATGCAACTTGGTTTTATTTTTCATTTTCATCACCACGCATGCTAGACTATCACACTTGTAGTTTAATGTGCGTATATCACACCATTTTATTATACCACTTTGGTTTAAAAAATGCATATTCAACACATTGTTTACATGTTTAATTTTCCTTCATAAATCAAAAATTACCCTTTTCAATTTCTTTCCATTATTATTCTTGTATTATCATCTTTTCATACTTAGATATCCAATATTAGCCATTAGTTAGACACTTTGTATACCAAAGTTTAGAAAACACTATTACTCTTAGGCATTTTATCGAGCACGTTATGTGCACACATTAACTTATCTCAACTCTTGATCTTAAATGGTTAATTATGCATAGAATATGATAACACATATCTATACTCATTACATATGTCAAAACATATTTTTAATCATCAAAATATATCATCACCCAAAATATTAATTCAAACAGAATTATAAAACTCATCTTCACAATTTCTTTAACAAAACGTTATTTTCGTTTTTAACGTAACTCGTTCGTTACATGTCCATTTTTTTTCCTTATTATATAGAATTAACCCTTACTCAGTGTACTACAACCTCATCTAGGCCTTAAATTCAAACCCTTATCCATCTAAACCAGAGTCTGTTATTCATCAACTACTCTAGAAAATTTTATTTTCTGGATATCCTTACTAAACAATTTATTTCGGACATGATCCGGTCCATAAAATGGTTCAATCACGCGAGTCTAGATAGTACACTTCCATATCTACAACTTTGCAGTTTTAAGTTTCTTCAGATTCAAAACACATGAATTTATATGAATTTTTCAAAGTCAGAAACCGTAACAGTTTTGATTTTCTGGATAGATTATTTTTCCTTCGGACCAGCCTTACTAAAACAGACATTGCAAGAAATCTACAAAGAGTTTTCATGTGATTCCACTTTCAGAATATAGCTTACTTCCATATCTTCGATTTGATATAAGGCTCACTTTTAACTCATTATACCCAAAGAGGTATGAATTTCACAAGATATGTCTACCTACGAATTTTGTTCTTCAAATTTTCTTTCCATTTCATTTTCTTTCTTGAATCCTCTTGTTTGATTCTGGATAATCCAAGATTAAACTAATACAAACAGATTAAGCGTGATCTACTACCCTAGAACATAAATCTACTCAAAAAATTCAAGGATTAAATAAGAGTTTAGAAGTTACCTTCTTTTAGTTTTTTTTTCTTCTTCTTCTTCTTCTAGCTCATCTCAATTCCTCTATTTCTCTCTATCTCTCTCAATTTCTCAATACAACTTCTACATAACAATTATCTACATTATGAAGAACATAAAAATATAATTAAAACAAGGAATTTAGATTATAACATTATTAGTATGAATTTAAGAGAGAGATGAAGATGATGATGATGGGGCTTGTTTTGTCTTCTCAAAGCTTTCTTTCTTCTTCTTTTTCTTCCTCTTCTTCTTCTCCTACAACTCTCTCTAACTCTCTTCTTCTTTCTGTGGTTTGTTTTCTAAAACTAACATACTAACTTGTAATATATACATATAATAAACAATACTAGTAATATATAATATATGTAACTCCTAGTAATTATTAGATATACTAATTACTAGTTAATACATAGGATACACCAATTTGAACTTGAAAAGCCTAAGACCATGTTTGGCAAATACTCATTATTTTAATTAATCAATAGCTTAACATCAATCAATCTCATCAAATTGTCACATAATTATATTTACTTGTAAATTATAATTTTTTTGTGTAACAATCATCACATAACTCATCTAATTTAATTATCTCAATTAAATTAGAACTATAACATAAAATTATTATATTAATTAAATTGAATACTAAATATTCATTTAATTTATCTGCTACACTTAATTACAATACTCTATAATCAAAACAAAATTTATTTATTTAACTCAATAAATAATTCAATTAAATATTTATATATATTAAAATTAATATATAACATTCTCTTGATTAATAAACTGGGATAGTGAATTAAACTGGAATAAAGGTGTAATAATCTAAGTGATGCTTAGAGTGAAGTCGAAAGCCTAATTCTCCGTTATTTGTTTGAAAATTCAGTTTTTAACGTTTATTGATTGTGTGGTGATTTTAATAGTTTTAATACTGTTAGTTACAAACTGAAAATTGATTAGTTTAATAAATTAGGATTAATAAGAAATTGATAATTGTGAGGTTTAAATTCTTACTAAGTCTCTAAGAGAACGATACTCTACTTACTATTATATTACTTGTTGACCACGTATACTTGCGTGCGGTGCGTATTAGATTTTACCCAACACATTCCTAATTTGCTTATGAAATAACTAGATACTTGATTTCATAATAAACCTATGAGCTGATTTTGTACCATATATGCATACTTGAATCATGTCAAACTTGAATAAAGAATGTGTTAGCTAATGAGCATCTTGTACATATAATACGCTATAAATAGGATTTGAAAGTGTTGATTCTTAACGTGGGTAAACTACGCTTAAGGAAAGTATCTGAACTATCCTTTACATTGTGCAAGTATCCTAACTCTTGCATTACTTTATTCAATGGATATCGTAAGCTTATCTCTTTGAATGCAAGTTATCCTACTTATTCGTTCAATTGAGCTAGTATGTTTAAAACTCTTGTGAAAACAATTATTCATGTTAACCTTGGTATTGTTCTTGGATATTGTGAAAGGGTTTATGTCATTTATTTAACTAGACTATAAGCATGTTTATAAAACTGTCCAAACCAATTGTTTGGTGCGGAAATCTTGAAAATTTAGTTGAACAACCCTCATAGTAAGGAGAGTGTATGTTGTTGGAAACCCCAACACATGAGTAGATTATTACTATGGTGTTGTGCATAACTTAGAGTATTGTAGACTGATCATCTATATTACTTGATTTTTTTGGGTTATCAGTTTAATATTTGTAATTCTAGTAGATGTTCAATAGTCCTTAGTGACTGCTCAATATAAATTGTTTATCCAGTTGGATACGTTGATAGTCTTTGAATTCATATATATCTATTGATTTATATTGAATTATCGTTCTTATTCCAAAAAAATTTGATATTCATTATTCATGATATTATTCTGAACTATGAACTATCTTAGAGATGATACTTCGATATTTCAAACTCGTGTTATAAAACTCTTTACCCTTGTTGTATATTACATGCTGGGCAATTTGTGCTCATCCTTGCTTATTTAAAACCTTTCAGTTAAGGCAGAACAGGGAAGTGTCTCTGGGAAAGACAAGGGCAAGGGCAAGGCTACCAACTAGTTTGTCCCTTTATGTTTAAGACTATTATGTTGTATTAAAACTATTTTCAGACTATGTTTTAAGCTTAAGTAGGATTATGTAATAAGTCTTTATTCGATATTATTATGTAATCTATTAGTAATCAGAGGTTGCTGAGACTTGGGGAATAATTATAATAAATCATTGTATATTATTCTAAATTAGATCTTTCGTTGTGAATGTGTGATTGTAGTTATTATGGTATTACTTTGAGCATGTGACGAACCGAATTCGAGTGACCAAGTGCTGGTCCGAATTTGGGGGCGTCACATGTTGGTATCAAAGCTATAGTTATAAACTTTAGGAACAAGAGTCCTTAGATTATAACTTAGGAAAACTTAGAAGTTAGGAAGGGGATAAAACTCATGTAGTGTTTTCCTTGAGAGATTTAGTGTGTTATGAAATGTAACTTCATTATATATAATGAACTTATGTTTATTTAACATTATGATGTAGTTATTGTTTGTCTTGTCTTATGTTGGTGATTGTAGGATGACTGACATGGGAGGACCTAGCCGAGTAGTAGAGGAGGAGCCGCGTGATATACACGTAGTCTATGAGGCACCATTGATAGTAGAACTCATATCAGTAGTGACCCCTATTGATGATGATGCTGAGGAGGAGGAGATGGAGCCTCTACCTGAGGAGTCTGATCCGTAGGAGGAGCCTATGGAGGAGAAACCTGAACCTATGGAGGACTTCGAAGAGGCTACTTTCGGGGAACAGATGTTAGGGGAGTATGAAGAGCAGATTTTGGAATTAGGATGTAGAGTCGAGGAGCTAGAGACTGAGACTCTTGAAAGGAAATTAGTGATGGAGGTAGAAATTGCTCACCGTAAGGAGGCAGGGATCCAGATGGGGACCTTGTTTCACCGATCGGTGGCGAGGAATGTTGAGTTGGTAGGAAAGCTAGAGGAAATGGAATAAAGGGTTTTAAGTGAGAGGACGAAGAAGTAGGCTCTCTGAACTCAATTAGAGATGGAGGTGATGGATAGGGATTCACTTCGAGGAGAAGTGGGAGGAATCCAATGATAGGGTGGATGATCTAGAGGATGAAGTGCGGTGCAAGAGGAGGAAGATGAACAAGATGGACTATGCTCTACGTATGGCCATGTAGAGATTGATCGATGGTGTAAATCACTACCCAGCTGAGCAAGGACAGACCCGATATACCATAAGTCGAGATATGGTGGTTCACATTACTCAGAAGGAATATCAGAGCGTCGTGGAGTGTGGGATGTTAGATTGAGTCTAAAGGGAATAACTCAGTAGTGTAGTATTTTATTTATGTGTTGTTTAATATGTGGTTGTAATCTCAGTCTTTTGTGTAAGATGCGAGATGATGGTAACCCCAATTTTTGAAAAGTGTTAGAGGGGTAGTAAGCTAGTGTTGTCCCCGTCTTTTGCGATACTAGGGGATATGTGTTATCATTTATAGCAGTATGCTAGAGAAAGAACATGTATTATACCCATTTGGCATATGAATATAAATGGTCTTATTTCAGGAACGTGTTTTAAACCTGTAGTTCTTTTCAATTGATAAATGTCTAAGTATTATAATTAGATAATAAAATGAAAATTTTGTGATGCAGAAAATGCCTCCTATACGTAGAATAACTGAAACAACCCGGGTCAAATCCCGAGTCTGGAATAAATCTCGGGTCAAATCCCAAGTCCGAATCGAATCAAATCCATCACAATAAGGCCTCAAACTACTGGCCCAATAGTATCTTCTTGGGTCATCTTAGCCCACCACAGGCTCCCAAAAGGTCATGACTTGAAGGTACTATTGGTAGTTCCTTAATTACTTATATGCAGACAAATTTTTCCTTATCTTTCGATGTGGGACTGAGGTGTTACAAACTCCCCCACTTAAATTTTTGACGTCCCCGTCAGAACCGATCACACACACGGCCCAAAGATCTTTGCCACTCTAGCCATTGTGGGATAATACCGGCTGGCTTCGTGTCCCCACCTCCGGACCTCCATCTCTCCATTGTGGGATAATACCACCAGCCTTTGTGTCCCCACCTCTGGCAACCCGATCGGATCATGACCCGACCCGAGCTTTCGAGAACCTGGCTTTGATACCATATGAAACAACCCGGGTTAAATCCCGAGTCCGGAATAAATCTCGGGTCAAATCCCAAGTCCGAATTGAATCAAATCCATCACAATAAGGCCTCAAACTACTGGCCCAATAGTATCTTCTTGGGTCATCTTAGCCCACCACAGGCTCCCAAAAGGTCATGACTTGAAGGTACTATTGGTAGTTACTTAAATCCTTATATGCAGATAAATTTTTCTTTATCTTTCGATGTGGGACTGAGGTGTTACAATAACTGTCCTAGAAGAGTCAATCAATGATGAGAGAGGACCAGTAGATCTGATACAGAGACTTGTAGATTTATTGGGAGAAGATCTGAGGGGAAGAAACGAACCCGTACCACCCGTTCCCCAAGCTGTCCTAGTAACAAGTTTCAAAGATTTTAAGAGTGTAGGACCCCAAGAGTTCACAGAAACCACTGTCCAGATAGTTGCGCAAACCTGGATCAAGGAGATCGAGAAGGCCTTCACTATAGCTCACACGGGTGAAGATTAGAAGACAGTATTTACCACATACATGATGAGGGGCGAAGAGAACTATTGGTGGGAAACTAATCAGCAGAGAACGGGGGAAGGAACGATAATATGGGAGAGGTTTACGACGCTGTTCTTCAAGAACTATTTCCCAAAGAGTATGAATAGTAGGATGGAAGTGAAGTTCTTAGAGTTAAAATAAGGAGATATGACAGTGGCGCAATACGCATCTAAGTTTAATGAACTAGCGCGATTTACGGAGCATGAAGTTGGGGATGAAGAAAGGAAGGCGAGACACTTGGAGCAAGGGTTGAAGCCGTGGTTATATAATAAGGTATCAGTCTTCCAGATTGATTCCTTTACGACCATGTTAGAGAAGGAAATCATTGCGAA
The DNA here is from genome assembly GCA_020205605.1 of Panax ginseng. Taxonomy (NCBI): domain Eukaryota; kingdom Viridiplantae; phylum Streptophyta; class Magnoliopsida; order Apiales; family Araliaceae; genus Panax; species Panax ginseng. Next base: position 43,903,022 of record CM035146.1, read on the forward strand.
AGGTAGCAGTGAGGCCTTAAGTCTATATCGTAAGGAGAAGAAAAACAAGAACACTGGTAGTGAGCATCGTGGAGGAAGCAGCAGCGGAGGGAGTAATTCTGTAAAGAGGAAATAGGAAAATTACAACAACAACAGATATAATAATCAAGGTGGAAGTCATCAGGGAAGCTTCAAGAAAAGGGCTGAAACTTGTAACTAGTGTGGAAGAAGTCATCAGGGGGGGTGATGGAAGGGAAAGAGCACTTGCTATAATTGAGGCCAAGAGGGGCACATATCGCCTAATTTCCCAAAGCCAAAGAAGATCAGAGGATGTTTTGCTTGTGGATCAACAGAGCACTAGATAAAGGATTGCCCGAAGAACGGAAGCGGTGGAGCTGGAGGAGGCCAGGGAGGAGGAAACAAGTTAATGATTAGTGGACTGCAAGAACCCAAACCGATCGATCGCCCAAACCTTTAATATGACCTGGCCCAAAGACAAAGAGTCGTGAAGGACGTGGTGTCAGGTATAATCTCAATCAATAATATAAATGCTTATGTATTATTTGATTCGGGTGCGACCTGTTCTTTTATATTTAAAGAATTTGCTAATAAACTTAGTACACCTCGAGAACGTTTAAATGATTCCTTGAACGTAGAAGTTGCTAAAAATGAAATAATCCATGTAGAATACATTTATCGAAATTGTTACGTACTTTTTCTTAACGAATAACTTTGGTGCTCTTCAAGGAGACACACTCGGTCGAATGTACCCCTTATCTAATAACTCTTGAAGTTGTATCATCAATTCTTTCATTTCTACCGGCGCCATAAGTAATGAACTGAGCGTAGACTTGAGTCCTATTAGACTAGGAGAATTCAACGTAATACTGGGAATGGATTGGGTATATAACCATGTGGTGATAATTGACTGTCAGAACAAGTGTGTAAACCTTCAGACTCCAAGTAAGTCTAAGGTAGTGTTTTATGGTAGCTCATCGCTTAAGCAATCGTGATGCGTTATAATGATGCAGGCCAAGAAATTGTTAAGAAAATGATGTGTAGGTTATTTTGCTTACATTGTGGATACTCAGAAAAAGGGAGTAGAGATTAAAGATATACCCGTAGTAAATGAATTCTGAGATGTGTTTCCAGATGATCTGCCTGGACTTCCGCCAGACAGAGAAATCAAATTCGTAGTAGACTTAGCACCGGGAACGACACCGATTTTGAAAGCTCCATATCGTATGGCGCCGGTAGAAATGAAAGAATTGATGATACAACTTCAAGAGTTATTAGATAAGGGGTACATTCGACCGAGTGTGTCTCCTTGAAGAGCACCAAAGTTATTCGTTAAGAAAAAGTACGGATCGATGAGGCTCTGTATCGATTATCAAGAAATGAACAGAGTAACGATCAAGAACAGATATCCATTACCGAGGATAGATGACTTGTTTGATCAACTGAAGAGAGCAAAATGTTTCTCAAAGATCGACCTACGGACATTATATCACCAACTGAAAGTGCGGGATGAGGACATACCAAAGACTACGTTTCGAACCCGTTATGGACATTATGAGTTTTTGGTAATGTCATTTCGTTTGACTAATGCTCCGGCATCATTCATGGACTTGATGAATCGAGTTTTCAAGCCATATTTAGATAAATTTATAGTAGTTTTCATTGATGACATTTTGATCTACTCGAAGACAGAGGAAGAACACGCCGAACATCTGAAGATTGTTTTGGAGGCACTGTGAAAGGAGAAGATGTATGCGAAGTTTTCAAAGTGTGAATTTTGGATGAAGAAGGTTCAATTCTTAGGCCACGTGGTGGATGAGAATGGAATCTCAGTAGACCCCGAAAAGGTCGAAGCAGTAAGTAATTGGGAACAACCGAGAACACCGACGGAGGTGAGAAGTTTCTTAGGGTTAGCTGGGTACTATCGAAGATTCATCCAGGATTTTTCTAAGATAGCGACCCCGTTGACTAATTCGACGAGGAAGACGGTGAAATTTGTATGAACCGACAAATATGAAGAGAGTTTCCAAGAGTTGAAGAAGAGATTAAGCGAGACACCTGTATTGTCATTACCAGATGATATGAGAGGATTTGTGGTGTATAGTGATGCATCGCACAGAGGACTGGGCTGTGTGCTGATGCAACATGGCAAAGTCATTGCGTATGTGTCACGACAATTGAAGGATTACGAAAAACGATACCATACTAATGACTTACAGTTAGCGAAAGTAGTTTTTGGTTAAAGATATGGAGACACTATTTGTACGGAGAGAAATGTGAGATATACACAGACCACAAAAGTCTGAAATATATCTTCACACAGAAGGAGCTGAATATGCATCGGAGAAGGTGGTTGGAATTGATCAAAGATTATGATTGCGATATTCTTTATCACCTGGGGAAGGCAAATGTAGTTGTCGACGCTCTGAGCAGGAAAGGAAATGAGAAATTGTTTCAACTGACAACTTAGGAGGAGTTAATAAGAGATATGGAGAAGTTAGAAATAGAGGTAAAGGGACCCGAGAGGTCTAAAGAGAAGTTATTTGTAATAGAAGCTTGTCCGACATTGTTGGATAGAGTAAAAGAAGCACAAGAGAAAGATGAAGAATGTGAGAAAATCAGGAAGAGAATCACAGAAAATAGGAAAGAAAAGTTTCGAATAGATAAAGACGGTATCTTAAGATTCGAAGGGAGAGTGTGGGTATCAGCGGTAATCGAGTTAAGAGAAGAGATTTTGCATGAGGCACACAAGACAACATATTCTATTCATCCAGGAGGTGCGAAGATGTACCGAGATTTACGACAACATTTTTGGTGGCCCAATTTGAAACGGGAAATCGCAGAGTGCATTAGTAGATGTTTGACTTGTCAATGCATAAAAGCAGAGCATCAACGGCTGAGTGTTAAGCTACAACCGTTGGAAATACCTGAGTGGAAATGGGAGCATATTATAATAGATTTCGTGGTAGGACTTCCAGTTACACAGAAAGGTTTGGATGTCATTTGGGTTATCGTGGATCGACTTACAAAGACCGCACATTTTCTACAAATCAAGATCCGTTATAGTTTAAATCAGTTAGGAAATTTGTACGTAAAGGAAATTGTTTCACGAGATGGAGTAATGGTATCAATTGTTTTCTGACATTCTGGAAAAGCTTGCAAGAGAGGATGGGAACACAGTTAAGGTTAAGTACTGCTTATCATCCTTAGATAGACGAACAAAGTGAGCAAATAATACAAACATTAGAGGACATGCTTAGGACTTGCGTGATGGACTTCAAAGGAAATTGGGACGACTACCTACCCTTAGTCGAATTTGCGTATAAAATTAGTTACCATGCGAGTACCGGCATGCCACCGTATGAAGCTCTTTACGGAAGGAAGTGCAGAACCCCATTAGGTTGGGACGAAGTCAGAGAACGACGAATACTCAAACTAGAGTTAGTACAAACCGCGGACGTGGTGACAGTAATAAGGGCCAGACTAGTGGCAGCTCAAGATCACCAGAAAAAGTATGCGGATTAAATCGGCAAGACCGAGATTTTAAATTCGATAGTTTTTTATTCTTGAAGGTATCTCCATGGAAGGGAAGATTCGTTTCGGCAAGAAAGAAAAACTAAGTCCAAGATTTATAGGACCGTTCGAAATACTGAAGCGAGTGGGCGAGGTAGCATACAAAGTTGCACTACCACCTGAGTTGGAGCACATCCATAACGTGTTTCAAATATCCGTGTTGCATCCGTACAATCCTAACTACAAGCACATGATTTCTTATGAACCCATTCAAGTGGAGAAGAACATAGCGTACGAAGAAATTCCTGTCCCAATTCTAGATAGGAAGAAGCAAACTCTAAGGAAGAAAGTCATTTCTTCTGTAAAAGTACTGTGGCGTAACCGCGATGTCGAGGAGGCAACATGGGAGTTAGAAGATAGGATGACGAGGGATTATCCCCATCTATTTGTTTAACCTTGTAGCAATTTCGGGTCATAATTTTTATAAGGGGAGGATGATGTAATACCCGAGAATTTCCACGTATTATTAAATTAATATATTAATGGAAATAATATTTATGCGAATATGAGTGTTAATGTTTTGTAAGTTGATTAATTCAATTGAGTTGCACTAGATTAATGTGTATGGAGAGGTGTGAAATTTACAATAAGAATTGTGAAATGCCTTGTGTGGCATAATATGAAACAAGAAAATTCACTAAGCGAGTTAAAAAGAGATTTAGGAAGATTAAGCGTGTTTGATCATGTGATTTCATGTAGTTAATGAGTACACTCTTAGATTGGCAATATCACTCTTATGAACATTAATTTATGTCATGTAAAATGAGTTTGGCGATGGAGGTTGACACTGGATTAAAGCTAAACCAGTCTTAGCTTCAATAGGTATGCAGTATTTACACTGGTAGTCAAAGAAAGACAAATCAAGAATGACTACGCCGATGAATCAAGATGAGAGAAAATTAAATTTCTACTTTAGAAATTTAATGGAACAATTATGTGATATGTGTGACATAAATAAACCATGGAATAAAGTACGTTATGTTCAACGAAGGAATTATTAAGTGAGCCATTAATTAATATTAATTGTTAATGGTTGTGGTAGGATATTGATTACTTGATAATGGTAATTAATTAATAATATATGATTATAATTGTTAGCAATATGTCTATAAATATAATAGGAATTATATAGATGATTAATGGTTATGGAAATCCATAAATACATTAATCAAGGAAGAATGGAGTAATTAATATTGGTGGTAATTAATCAAGGAAGTGGATAATTTATTTATTTGACCTAAAACAAGTAAGTAAGTTATTAATATAATAATATTAGATTGAATGTTATGTGAATATGAGCAATAATTAAAAATATAAAATCCAACTACATTATATAGAGTAGTGTGACACTTATGTGACTATACCATATATAGTAACCATGTATTAAGATTTATTGAATCTATATGGTATAAATATATCATGAAATATGTATGTGACAATATACATGTGGGTAAACATTAAAATAAAATGTACATAGATTATATGTATGTTGCATAACATCTACTACCTTGAAATATTAAACTATATTGTGGCATTAGGATATAGCTCATTTATGGAGAATGTGTATATAAAATATAACATAAGAGTAGAAAATTGTATAAGTGTTACAAGAGTGCTGAGTTAATTGGCTTGTCCCAAAACTAGTGTCCTATTTGCTCTCATTTCCCCTTCACGTGTAAAACAAAAAGGTTAAGGCCTGTTGTCTCTTCCTTCTTCCATGCTTTTTTTGATGATGATTATGGAGGGAGTGGGCATAATGATGCAAATCAGCAACCATTTACCAACTCCTTTTTAACATTTATGCATTCCTTCAATCCATGGGTTTGATTCAATAGGAAATTGCAAAATTTGTGTATTGGGTTTTCTATATATATGAACTCTCCTTCTCCAATTGCCATTGCTGAGATTTGTCAAAGTGTGAGATTGAGAGCATACAAGTATTCTAGGACATTGGGAGTTCATTAGGAGCAAGTTCATTCATATTGCAGACGTATAACCCCATTCCTTGCTTTCCATTTTTAGTTTCTATCAAATGAGTTTTGAGTTCTTGAAATTCAGATTCTTCATTATGTGGAATTAGATGATGATGAGGTTGGGTAATATTCATATAGTTGTTATATAATCATATAAGCATTAAGAAACTAATATATGATTGATTGGGCTGAAGTTCTCACCAAGGCATCACATCGGCTTGAACCAGATTAATCGTGGTGACTTTCTTTGGATTAACACCGACGCAACGCAATTGTTGTTTTCTGGTCTCTATTTTCAATTGTGTCTTCTATTTTCAAATCTGATCAGTGTTAATCAACTAATATGGCTTAAACTAGCATGCAAGCTTGTGTAATGGGTATATATAAGTATATTGACCTAAGGTGAGCATGTTTAGACAACCATACATGATTAACGAAAGTGTATAGTTCAAAATGGATTTAGGACTTTTAGAAAGGAACTTGATATGTATGTATACTGACTTTGTAAGCATGTTGGTATGATTTAGAAATGCATTAATAACCTGTTAACTTATGTTTATATGATTCGTAAGAGAGCATGAACATGTGGAACGTATTAGTAAGCTTTACAAATAAAAATATGACTTTTTAAGTGAATGTTAACACACTACTTTGAAAGATAGAATCTGACATTTATAAACATGTTGGTGATACTCTTAGACTCACTCATGTAGTATAAATATGTACCTACCATGCTTGTGTATCATATTTCAAGTGAAGCATGAACGAAGCATATTTTCATCCAAAGCAGTGCTAATTTCACATATGTGTTATGAATACTCACAAGCATGCCTAATATGAGTTTTATAACTACCTTGTATATTTAGAGAGCAAGAATGATAGACTTTATGGTTTCATGACCTTGAATGGCCTTAACTTGTTGAAATGATCAATTTGGAATTTTATTATAAAAGAAGGAACCTAGATTGACATGAGAAGCATGAAAGGACCTTTAACATGACAAAATATATTACGTATGATTATTGCGTTCAAGCCGGACAGAAATCACAAGCGCAAAGAATTTGAGTCTTGGCTTTAGAAGATGCTGCAATGTAGCAGTGGCCCTAAGCTTAGCCACGGCAAGCAATTGCTACGGTTCGAAATCAAAACTTGGTAAGTTTTGAAATCTGATCTTTGGACAGTTAACTTGTATGATGCCTATATTGCTAAAAGTAGTTTAAAACCTACTGATACATGTATATAAGTGATGCTTACATAATATGATGGTGTTTGCTTTGTAATAGGAATGTCCATGGGTAAAAGGGTCTTAACCTTGAGCATTCCTAATTTGCTTATGAAATAACTAGGTACTTGATTTCATAATAAACCTATGAGCTGATTTTGTACCATATGTGCATACTTGAATCATGTCAAACTTGAATAAAGAATGTGTTAGTTAATGAGCATCTTGTACATATAATACACTATATATAAGGATTTAAAAGTGTTGATTCTTAACGTGGGTAAACTACGCTTAAGGAAAGTATATGAACTATCCTTTACATTGTGCAAGTATCCTAACTCTTGCATTACTTTATTCAACATATATCGTAAACTATCTCTTTGAATGTGTTGGGTAAAATCTAATTACGCATATCACGCAAGTATACGTGGTCAACAAGTAATATAATAGAAAGTAAAGTATCGTTCCCTCAGAGACTGTAATAAGAAATTAAAACTCATAATTACTAATTTTCTATTATTCCTAATTTTATCAAACTCATCAATTTCCAGTTTATAACTAAAAGTATTAAGAATATTAAAATCACCAAACAATCAATAAATTCTAAAAACTAAATTTTCAAACAAATAATGGAGAATCAGGCTTCCGACTTCAGTCTAAGTATCACTATGATTATTACACACTTATTCCAGTTTAACTCACTATCCTAGTTTATTAATCAAGAACACACATTTAGAACTAGCCACCTCTCGATGTACTAATACTGTATTAACTCAAATCCATAATTAAGATAGAATTAAGTTAAACACCTTAATCAACTAACTCACTATATCTCTATGTGAATTACAATTAAATAAGGTTTAAGCTCAAGTTCTTTATCTGATTACAAGCGATGTCAAGCTTATCTTTACCCTAACATTCATCAAGATTCTGTTCATTCACATAGATCAAGAACACACGCTATATTAATTAAGTCTAGACTCGTATTTTATCTCTCGAATTCATACAAGTCCACAAAGAATCGTTGATCAGGTAAATCATAAATTCATGCTTAAATTAATATAGATAAACCGAATAATAGCTTATTCAACTGAAATCAAAGATTAAATAATCATCGTTCCACTTAAAGATCCGTCTTAAGCCTAAAAAATAATTAGTTCATCATAAATGAAATAATAACTGAATAAATTAAAGATAACATATTTTCAATTACAAATATAAAACTAAAGAAGAAGAATAATGCAGAACACCCTTCACTTTAGCTTTAATCTGCAATTAATATTAAAGTTCTTCAAAATCTTCCCTCCATTGTTCGCTATGAATTTCTGTCCTTAATCTCCGTTAATTGCTTTGCATGATGATGATTTTATTGTTTGTTATGTAGTTATATATTAACAACCAAAATCTGCATGCGATCCTTCCTCCCTTAGAGTCCCGAAACCATGCAAGTGTTAAAATCCCTGTCCCAACAGTGTTTCAAGCAAATTAGGATAGTCAAGATTCGACACCCCCCACCCCGGCGGGGGTATTTGCATGTAAAAGGCCAGCCTCGGCGGGCTTAGCTTCATCTGAGAGAAGTTAAGAATTTCGCTTACGGGGTAGGTAAAATTTCTGACTTTGTTTAAACATCCTTTGTTGCTCAATTCTCGCCACGAATCACTGTAAATCCATCCTTATTGATCAATTCCATCACCACCATACCTACGCAATAAAATAACAAATAACAAGTAAAAATAAACATAAACGCGAGGAATTAACAACGATTAAGCTTGGATTAGGCACCGACTCGTGGATATAAAATCCACTTATCAAAATCCCTCAAACTTAAAACGTGCTAGTCCTCGAGCACCAAACAAACTACATGCGATGCAATGCAATGAGAAGTAATGTATCTAACTATATGTCTACAAATCCAACGATATCATAGAATCAAAACTATTCCTTTGGCCTTAGAAAAATCAAGCAAACACTACAACACTTCATAATAAAACCCATCAATAAATTCTTATCAATCCTCAAATCTTAGACCTGTGTTTTTCGTGTTTAATTTTTTTTCCAATAGATGGTTGGTGAGTGCGTTTTACGCTCCATCTCACACCTGTGTTTATGGGGAGTATTTCTTCTCAACCCACCACAAGACTCAACTAAACATTATTTTCTTTGTTTTTCTTTTTCTGAAGCTTATATACCTTACTTTTTCCCCCAAACTTAGGTTCGTGCCTAATTTTCGTCTTCACTGCCTATTCTTGTCATTCTCTTATTTACACTAGCATTATCCTTTAGAAACTGTATATGTATCAATTTAAACTAATCAGTCAACACAGATGTTATTATGTACTACCCTTTTTATACCAGTTTCAAACAAGCACAAGATCCGAGTCACAATTAAAAACAACATCATAGTTCTAATACTGGGTAATGTATTTTTTTTACTTAATCTCAATTTCATCACTGGCCACAATAAAAATGAACTACAATGACTGCTGGATATATGCAAAATACCATAATTTTAACTAATTATTTTTATTTTTATTTATATACGAAGGGTTAACATAACATGAATGCAACTAAATAAACACATAAAAACTATTTATGCTCCTAAGCTACTATGCAATTACATGCGTACAAGAATGCAACAATTGATTAACCCAACCTAAACAAAAAAAAAACCACTATGCAAACCTAGCTTAATGAACTTAAATATGCAAACATGAAATGCAAACATGAAATAAACCCCCCAAACTTGACAATTACAATGCCCTCATTGTATAGATATAGTAATAAAAGTATGAGGACTTCCTTGTAATCACATTAAGCCTGGGGTGGTGGTGTGTTGTGTTCTTCTTCCTCAGAGTCACTTGGTGGAAATCGTGGCATTAGGGCCGGTTGCTGGTACGAAAATTGAGCAATAGGATTGAAGCTTTGGAGCGTCATGTTCAATGATACGAACGATAGGTTCATTGCTTCAAACATGTGATCCTGCCTAGCTGCGAGTCGCCGCATCTCCCGTCGTGCTTCTTTGTTGTGCTCCTCCATTTGGCGTTGAAAATCAAGAAACTGAGGGCTAGATATGGCGTCAGATGGTGGTTCCGCCTCTGCTCCTTTCTCTCCCATAGTCGCATCCTCATCCTTTGAGGTGTCTTTAGCATCAACTTCGTTCTCCGAAGATGATGGAAATACAAATCCTAACCCTCTATAATGTGACTCACCTCTAGCCCACACTGAATACCGCACGATCATTCTGGAATCTAGTAGCTGCAGCGGCATCTGAGTGGGTTCATCATCAGACCATCGAAGACCTGCTTGGGGACATAACCCACAAATGAGTGATGGGTGTGGCAAGCCACCCGAAAAATTTCCTTGTAAGCATCGATGAATGGAAACACTGATTATGGCCCCGACGTCGATGATGAAATCTTGCACAATCGCATATAAAAGTAGTGCCTTTTCTTTGGTCACGTCCGATGTGTGCGTGGGTGGAAACAGTTTTGCACATAAGAAGGCGTACCATATCTTCCCATACCGATTGAGATCCTTACTGTGAAAAATTGTACCTCTTTTCCGACCCTTGATCCATGTTGTTCTCAGCTTAGTCATTTCTTTGAGAACAACCTCAAAGCCAGGATCGAAATCACGTAAATGAGCATATTGGCACTGTCTAGGCACTCATAACTAATAATAAGTGTTGATGGCTTCGGCACTGAACAGAACAAATCTACCTCGCACAAAAGTGTTGAAAGGGGCTTTGTCCTCAGCGTTATCATAAAACTCTTTGACCACGCTGACAACGGCGGCCTCGGGTTCCTCAGTGAATTTGTTCCACTCTTTCTGATATATTTGCTGCATCATCTCCCCATCCACATGATCTGGTGCCAACCCCCGCTCCGGTGTAAGTGCTTTAGTCACCACGTAGTCGTAATGGTCGGCGGCGGTGGCACTTTTGAATTTACGGTGATCAAAGGTCCGTGTCGGTTGTGCAGGCCTTGAACTTTCTCCCCTTTGTCATTTTGATGTGGGTTGAGACCCCATTGAATTGAGGAAGCCTTAACATAACTATTTCCCCCCAAACTTGACTCACACACTTTATCGAACACGTGGTGTGCACAGTGGTATAACCCCCCAAACTTAGATGATTATGCTTCTACTATGGTACTAGAAATGGAAGAATTAGAAAACAGGTCACTCTCTCTCAACTGCTATACACGTACGTCAATGAAAGCCCTAATTCGTAGCTATAGCAGGTGGAGTTTAGAGTATGTGGTGAATAAAAGTTATGCGGGAGTGAATCTATAGAGATGGTGTGATGGAAAGGCTTGAGGGTTGGAGTAATGGACTGAAGTAGTGTGTGCGTGTGTGTGTGTGTGTGTGTTAATGTAGTGGAATTTTACTTGCCAAAATGTGGGGTGTAGTTGTGTTGGGATTGAGAGTTGTGGGGAAGAAGTAGTAGTGGAATGAAGAAGTGGGGAAGTTAGTTCTCGAAGTTGTAGAATCACGAATCGCCTGTGGAATTCTGGACCCACTTCCCGGGGGTAATAAAGTTTATAAGTTCACATGTGCATGCTCCTCGTTAATCGGATTGAGACCATTTTACGTGGGTTTTCAGGCTTTAAGGGCCATGGGTGGGGTATATCATGTAGCTAGCTTCTGATTTCCTTGTTTCTTCTTTGCAATTCCAAACCCTTAGCATATGCGTTGCCTGCAAACCATAAAACATTAATATGAGTAGAGCTTAAGCATTTTAAGCATGGTAGATATATTATCAAGAACAATATACTTTAATAACTACTTAGTGTATCCTACTTCATCTAACTATAATCTAACTAACATGACTAAAAAAATGCGAAAAATCAAAAGACGATTGGGTTGCCTCCCAATTAGCGCTTGATTTTAAGTCGTTCAGCCTGATTACTCCCTATTTATGGTGTGTCGGTTAGTGTGTTTGCGATGACGTCCCAATTGGACTCGCCACCCCAATAATTCTTCAACCGTTGACCTTGAAAGTTTCCTGTAACATTCCAGAATTTTAAATTATAATATTAAATATTTATTGATTTATATAAGTATTTAATGGATATGTTTATTGTTGAATAAATAATTGTTCAATTTGAGTTGATGTGGTTTAGTTAATTATTTGTTGAATAAATAATTAAATATTATATATTAAATATTTTTTTGCAATATTAAATATTTATTGAATTATATAAGTATTTAATGACAATTTGAGTTGATGTGGTTTAGTTAATTATTTGTTGAATAAATAATTAAGGAGCTAAGAAAATTAATTGCTATGAGATTATATACTAATTTAATTTAATAATTAAGTTAGAGAGCTAATAATGATTAAATGAATTATAGTATTTTAATTGGAATTTGTGATTTAAAATAAAGTGTTAGTTGGTTAAATAAAATTATAATTATAAAGAAATTATAGTTTTGTGATAATGATTTATGTGTTAAAGTAATTTAATAGATTAATAGATTAATTGATTATTTAATTAAATAGAAGTGTGACAAATAACCTTGCTATAAAGGAGTTACTAAAATAAATTAAGGGAGTTTAATTCAGTATTGCCAAACAAGGCGTAATGCCTATAAGTCTTTTATCTAATTGTGTTTTACCAAACAAGGCATAAGGATTAATGGGTTATTTTTAGTTAGTTAACCAAACAAGCCTTATGGCTTTTGATTTCAAATAAAAAATAACTGATGTCAGTTAAGTTAGAGTTATATTATATATTTAATATATATATTATATCTTATATGTTATATTTCTAAGACGTAGGAATAGAGGAGAGAGGTTAGAGAGAAGAAAAGAAAAAAACTCAGAGGAAGAAGAAGAGAAGAAGAAGAGAAGAGAGGAAGAAAGGCTAGAGATTGGAGAAGAAGAAGCTTGAGAATAGAAAGGAATAGCCATCATCATCTTCTTCAAGGTATTGTTCTATATTTTTTAGTTTTAAAAGTTTAGTTTTTCTCTTCCCAAATTCTCTGTAGAATCCTTGTGTAATCATGAATTTTTGTTGTTACGTGGCTTTATATGACATAATAGTGATGTTAAAACGATTTTCATAAGTTATAGTCAAAGTATTCTTGTTATGTATGTAGTTTGTGAAGAAAACCTTTTTACAGAGAGTTTTTGTGAATGAGTATGGGTTAATTTAAAGTAGAAATTGAGGGTTAATTAGTTGTTTAGTTGATAAATTGATCATCTAATTTGATAGAGTATGTATAATTATTGATAAAGATGCTTTGAATTAATCGTTTTGGTTGAAAAACAAAATTTACAGTGTTGATTTTCATTGAAATATCAAAAAGTGAGTTTTTAGCAAAAATAGTGAAATTAGATGTTTTAAATTTGTTGTTTATGTTGTTGTATGAGTAGAAACATGTTAGGAGTTCTTGAATTATGTTTACATGAAGTTTTTGTATGAATTGCAAGTGAATTAGTCTGTTAGAAACGAGCTTGTATGCTAAAATGTATGCATAAACGAGCTTGTATGCTAAAATTGCATGTGAATTAGTCTAGCGAGCCACAACATGGCAGGGCTCATCAAAGACGTTAGTGGAAGCCAGTAGTGGCCATCGCCACGCCGCAGCGTGTCTTCGATCAGTATTCACCGCATACTAGCGCATTATCACCCATGTCATAAATACGACCACGTTGTAAATCGTGGAAAAGCAATGTGTGAGTTAAAGAGAATCGGTCCTCGACAAAGGTACTTTTGTACACGAAATTTTAAGAAACATTATGTGATGATAGTAGAACTGTAAAATATTGATTTTAGTATTTCTATACTATGAATAATTATGTAATTAAAGATTAACTTGTGTTATAACTTGATTATGTGATTAAATAATCAAACATACATGATGGGTTAGTTAAGTTTGTAAAGTGGTAGTGATTAACTATGTCATAATGACGTATATATATATATATATATATATATATATATATATATATATATATATATATATATATATATATGTATATAGGTATTGTGATTCAAATTGATTGGTTTAGCCTACGAAAGCAAGGCAAGTTTTCTAACTTTATCTTATTGAACTAATTATTATTTTCAATTCGATTACCTTATAATGATGCAAGCTATCTAAACTTTGGTTTGATGTTGAACAAGTTATTCTTGTATTTAACTTGTTGTTTAACATGCATAACTAAATTGCTATGCATGTTTAGTATTCAATTCTAATTAACCTTGGCTTAGTATTGATCAAGCAAGGTATGCTATAGTTATTCAAATTGTATGCTATTAGATTATTCCTAAAGCATGACTTTAGTTACTATGATTGATTCAATCACGATTATTCTATAATATAATGTTATTGATTTTATTCAATTAGTCCCTTAGTTGATGTTCGTTGAATTCTAAATTACCTTGAAAGCTTATCCAAACCAAACTTCCTTTGGTGCAAACTTGTACTCTAAATACTGAGATGAACAACCCTATTGTTATGATTAGGGGTTAACTTACGCATATCGTAAAAATGTTTGTTCACAATACATTGTACGAAGGGCTGATCCCCCTAAGTACGAGGTCTTTATAGTCTTATGACTTTTAAAGTTGGAGTTGAAAGATTACTTGTTACTGTGGACGTAGTTCATGGTCTTACGACCCTCAGTGATGTATATTTTCCATATTTTAGGATTTCAGTTTCTGATTATTATTGATAGAGTACTATTCACTTTTGATGAGCTAATTTCGACAGTTATTATTGTTATACTCCTGTTGATTCCATATTATATCCAGTGAGCAATTATTTTGCTCACTCTTGCATATTTATAAACTCATTGCAGCTAAAGAAGAGAAGGTAAGTGAACCTTCGACTAGCAAAGGAAAGGGAAAAATGTACAAGTGATGAAGACTTGTAATTTTTACTTTGATTAAGATGCTAGACTTTTATTATGTTGATCTTAGACTTTATTTTAAAGAAGTTATGTAATATTTTTTTCATTTGAATGATGATTAAAGGTTAGATAACCTGGGAGATTTTTATTTAAGTTTAATCTTGTATGGGCAGGTTTTTATTATTCAATTTTATTATAATTTGGTAGTTAGAAATGAATGTTTTGATTAAGTGAACACCAAATCTTGAGGAAATGAAGTACCAGGATTTGGGGGTGTCACATTTCCAATGGGTTTTGACTGTAGAGTTCAACGGCGCCATGTGAGAAAACTGTTTTGATGGTGAATGGTCCAGACCACCTTGACTTAAGCTTTCCTGGGAACAACCTCAATTGTTAGTTGAACAGCAGTACTGATTGCCCTGGCTCGAACGTTCAGTGCATGATTTTCTGGTCGTGCCATTTCTTGACCTTTTATTTGTATAATTTTGAGTTCTCATAAGCATGCAGTCAGAATTCATCAAGATCATTTAGCTGAAGTAGTCTCTTTTCACCCACCGCTGCTTAATCGAAGTTCAGTTTCTGAATACCCCAGTAGGCCTTATGTTGTAACTCGATAGGTAGGTGACAAGCTTTCTCGTATAGTAGTTAATATTGTGACATACCAATCGGTGTTTTATACGCAGTCCGGTAAGCCCGTAGTGCATCGTCCAACCTAAGAGACCAATCCTTTCGATTTGGATTCACTACCTTTTCCAAAATTCTCTTCACCTCCCTGTTCGAAACCTCAGCTTGCCCACTTGTTTGGGGATGATATGATGTAGCTACCTTATGGTTTACCCCATACTTTGCCAATAGAGCTGTGAACGATTTGTTGAAGAAGTGACTACCTTCATCACTTATAATAGCTCTTGGTGTGCCAAATCTCGTAAAAATATTCTTTTTCAAGAATTTGAGCACCACTTTGGCATCGTTCGTCGGGAGTGCTACTGCTTCAATCCACTTTGATACATAGTCCACCCCGTAAGCAAAATATACTGATTGGTAACTAAGGAAGGGAATGGCCCATGAAATCTATGCCCCATACATCGAAAATCTCAACTTCTAAAATTGTTTGAAGTGGCATCTCATTCCTTTTTGATATGTTGCCCACCCTTTGACATCTATCACAAGTTTTAACAAATTAGTGGGCGTCTTTAAATAATGTAGGCCAATAAAATCCGGCTTGAAGCACTTTTATCGTTGTTCTCTCACTACCATAGTGTCCCCCATATCCAGATAAGTGGCATTCATGCAGTATGTTCTTCACTTCACTGTGGGGCACACACCTTATAATCATCTTGTCGGCGCACTGTTTGAATAAGTAAGTTCATCCCACATATACCACTTGACGTCATGGAGAAACTTCTTTTTCTATTGTCATGTAAGATCAGGGGGAAGAATGTTGCTCACTAGATAATTCACGAAGTCCGCGTACCATGGAAATTCTGTATTTATCCCAAACAGTTGCTCATTCGGGAATGACTCGTTGATTACACACTTGTCCTCTTCCTTTTTACCCTAATTTTCCAGCCTAGACAAATGATCGGCGACTTGGTTATCCATCCCCTTTCTATCATTTATTTCTAAATCAGACTCTTGTAAAAGGAGAATCCATCTAATAAGTCGTGGCTTAGCATCTTTTTTCAAAATTAAGTACCAAATAGTCAAGTGATCTGTATAAACTACTACCATTGTCCCGATCAAGTATGCCCGAAATTTATCAAACGCATATACCACTTCAAGTAATTCTTTTTCCGTAGTTTTGTAGCTCATTTGAGTCTCCGTGAGTGTCTTACTTGCATAATATATGGCATGAAATACCTTCTCTTGGTGTTGACCCAAAACAGCCCCAACCGCATGGTCTCTTGCATCACACATTAACTCGAAGGGCATGGTCCAATCTGGCGCGACGATTATGAGAGTTGTGGTCAATTTCTTCTTCAATAGCTCAAATGCCAATTTACACCCCTCATCAAAATTAAAAACCGAATCATTCTCTAAAATACTGCATACAGGTTTTGCAATTTTAGAGAACTCCTTGAGCCGAGACCTTGTGCCCCAAAATTATGCCTTCTTCAACCATGAAGTGGCACTTTTCCCAGTTAAGGATCAAATTCGTGTCTATGCATCTTAGTAAGACCATTACCAAATTCTCTAAACAAGCATCAAAATCATCCCCATAGACAGAGACGTCGTCCACGAAGACTTCCACATTTTTCTCCACAATGTCCGAGAAGATGACCATCCTACACCTCGGTTAGGTAGCAGGTGCATTACACAAGCCGAACGACATTCTCCTGAATGTGAATGTGCCGTATGGGCACATGAATGTAGTCTTCTCTTAATCTTCTGGCGCGATGACGATCTAATTATAACCCGAATATCCATCCAATAAGCAATTGTAGACACTCAAAATTTTCTGTACTACTGTCACTAACATTGTAGTAGGACAGATTCGTCTTTTAAGAGGGAACCCTGAATGACAATCCAAATCCATACCGGATGCTACCAGAAGTTCAACATCAACCCCGGATCACATTCTGGGAGTAACAATTCCAACCTCGGATGTAACCCCGAGGCATGCAGATCCAATACCGGAACACACACCGGAGAAGATCGATTAATCTCAGAGATAACCCCGAGGTATCCAGTCTCAGTCCCGACCACGGGAATAGCCACCAACCTTGGTGATAACCCCAAGGAATGCAGTTTCGGCAATAACCTTGGAAATGCTTGTTTCAAATGCGACCAGTTTTAATCTCGGCCCTCACAACAAGATATACTGTACCAACCCGACAATAACATCGGGAAGACAGGCACACCTCAAAGATGAAAATGAGGACCTTCAACAAATTGCAACAGTCCAATCTCTGCGAAGTCTGAGCAATGTCTGCTTTATCAGCCCAATCCGGCGATAACACCGGTTAGGGACAACATCGTCGTCTCGTCAACACGATGCCACGTCACGTCTCTACGCAACGATGTCCCACAAGACTAACCAATCCCGAGTGACTATTGTGCGGGGTAACGAATGAAAGTTCAAGCTTGAAGACCAGAGGGCATCGTCCCATCTTCAATGACTTCGTACAAACTCTAATCTCATGCCATCGTATAACTCTAGGCAACGGCGGTCCGAAATAGGTCTTGTATACCTTTAATATATATATATACATTTATATATATTAACTGTGTGTCGAACTTTGTTCGATGAGCCTAGACTTTGGTCTGGAGCATTTATTTTCTTTATATATATATATATATATATATATATATATATATATATATATACATTTATATATATTAAGCGTGTGTCGAACTTTGTTATTTGAGCCTAGACTTGATGGCCTCGAGCATTTATTTGCTTTAATATATATATATATATATATATATATATATATATATATTAATCTGTGTGTCGAACTTTGTTCGATGAGCCTAGACTTGGCCCTAGAGCGTTTATTCGCTTTTGTATATATATATTTATATATATGAACTGTGGTCGGACTTTGTTCGATGAGCCTGAATTTTATATCCGGTGCATTTACTCTGCTTTTGTATATATATATATATATATATATATATATATATATATATATATGAACTGTTGTCGAACTCTGTTCGATGAGCCTGGATTTTACGTCCGATGCGTTTATTGCTTATATATATATATATATATATTCGTCCTGCCTGGAGTTTCCTTTGTGGTAGTTGATCGCTTTTACAGCTTTATTTACATTTCGTCCCGCCTGGAGTTTCCTTCGTGGCGGTTGACCGTATTTATAGCTTTATTTATATTTCATCCCGCCTGGAGTTTCCTTCGTGGCGGTTGACCGTATTTACAACTTTATTTACGTTTCGTCCGGCCTGGAGTTTCCTCCATGACGGTTGATAGCTTTTACAACTTTATTTACATTTCTGATCCCCCATGGAGGTGCTTCGTGGTTGGTGATCCTGTCTGTATATATATATATTTACAGCTTTTATATATATACCTGCTTACTACTTTCATACAAATTGCAGTATTCTGTGCGCCTAGGAATCATGTGATCACAGATTCAGCCTATTGGATCTAGATTCGGTTCTCGTGATGGACATTTTCAGCTATAAGAAGATTGTAAATTATTCTACGGTGTTTGAATTTCCTCAGATGGTTTCCATACCCATGAGGATGTTGGCATTATTTTGTACATTATTTTTCATACGGATGCCTCGCATTCGTAAAATAAAATCAATCAAGCCGAGCACTTTATAAAATGGGAGTGTAAAAGGTCTCAATTACTATTGAGCATCAGGGTTTGAAAAACCTCTTTTATAAAACATCACTGCCATATCTTGCTAAAAATTGAATTTTTACATAAATTCAAACCCTGTGTATATAGGTTTGAACGAGGCCTCGCACTACTTCCAAATAACAGCACATTGGCCCACACACACACACATTCAGATAACAGTTTCTTGAAAAGAGGCGGTCACCATGGTAACATGGATCTCGGGGGGTGCCTAACACCTCCCCCCCGCATAACCAAGTCCCCGGACCATAATGAATCTTGGTTTCACCGACCCGTATAGTAGGGTCATATCACTGGGTCAATGTGCAAACCTTTTCTCGGTTGTGTTGGTACAACCATTTAAAAAACCAACTGACGACTCTTCTTAATCCATCATCGACATTATACATATGGGACCTTTTCACTTGTTTTTTCAAACAAATCTCACCTAAAATGAGAACACCAAAGAACAAGTAACTGAAAGGGACATCCAAAAATCCCGGCGTCGGCGATGTGGCGACTCTGTTGGGGACTCCAAAGAAGAGGACTTAAGCCGCTATTACAATCTTTTCAAAATCATGTACCTGCTTGTTTGTGGATGTTGCATTTACATTTAATGAATGTGTACGAATGCATTTCCTTATTGCATTTAGTGCTTCCCACCATAACTGCTTGTGATGCTAATGCTTCGCATCATAACTGCTTGTGATATTAGTGCTTCACACCATATCTGCTTGTGATATTAGTTCTTCGCATATGTCATCATTTTCATACGGTGAGACGCGATGTATGTGAATGTATGTTGTGTGGTCCCTCCACCAGGAGGCTATCCCGTCGGTGTTTGATTACTAGACTTGTAAGAAGACTAATTCTCCGAGGCTCAGGAAAGGCACCACCCAAATTTGCTCCAGTTGAAAGACCGGATTAACTTCCCGTCAAGTAGATTGCAATGATTTGGGAACCTTCATGCCAAAAAGCTGCGAGAGTAACCTAAGATAGGTCAGCCTCTGATAAACCCAAAACGGAGGAAAGTCTCTTCATGCTCTCATTACAAATTACTTGTACTTACATTCCATATCTATCTCCATGTAATGAGGAATATGAAGAAATGTGTACATATACACATCACATAGTTGTTATTATACACATCCCCTAAAGACTAAACTATGCAAGTCTTTCGCAGGGAATCAATCGGACCTACTACCCGTTCAAAGTCCAAAAAGGCAACAGTCCTACAGTCAATTATGTCGTCATCCGACCAGACTGAACTTAATCCAGTTTCTTGCAAAGAATTCGACTGATTAAGCAAGAAGATTACACATTTGGTTGTTCTACTAAAAGAATTACACCAGTCTACACAGGGTCAGAAAATACAAGTAGATGTTGAATCCTCCACACAAGGAGGAAACAATCCTTTGAAACTACACTTGGATACGACCAACAAAACTGATGGGATTAATACATTACTCACAACGCCAACAATTCAACTCAAGGGAGGCAACAATCCTTTGAAAGTGGCCGCTCCCGAGCCAATCAACTTGACGTGCAGAGCACAATATCCTGTTGTTAGCTTGCACACAATTTCGTTGAATTATGGAGAAGGTGAAGGGTCCACCTCACATATAATTGCTACAGTATCGAAGGAAAATCCACTGTATCTTCCCCACCGGGTGATGAAGCCCACCATAAAATCAAAGGGGAAAATACCCATGGAGAAAATTGAAAAATTCCTCCATACTATGGGTCATCACGAAGCCAAGGTGGTTTTAAGCTTGAAAGAAGCTCCACAACAGATATCAATTTTGGACTTGGTCCTGACTTCCGAGAATCACCGGAAGGTCTTGTTGAAGGTTTTAGAAGAAGTCTATCTACCAACATCAATGGATACAAAAAATTTTCAACATCTGTTTGATCACATTTTCAACAACAATGTGATATCCTTCACTGATGATGACATACCGCCCGAAGGGACCGGTCATTGCAAGCCGTTGCACATTGCGGTCTTGTCCTCCGGATATATGGTAGCTGGAGTCTTAATAGATGGAAGTTCCTCTCTGAATATCTGCCCATATGCTACCTTGGTGAAGAAGAATATCAATATCAACCGAATTCGGAGTAACCATACTATCATCAAAGCTTTTGATGGAGCCCGTCGGAATTCGGTCGGAGTAATTGAGCTGCCAATTGAAATTGGTCCTCACACATTCTGCGTATCTTTCCATGTGCTCAAGATAGATTCGGGATACAACCTGCTCTTGGGACGACCATGGATTCATATGGCAGGGGCAGTCCCCTCCACTCTTCACCAACAGTTGAAATACATTATCAACAACGGCTGGTCACCGATCGGCGCCGAACCGTAAATTCCTCAAAGACAGAGACATGCCGTTCATCAATGCCAATGCAGATGTAGAACCAGTCAGTTTTCATGCTTTGGAAATAAGCAATACCTAATACCATGCTATTTGAGCGCCATTTCCCGAACCCAAGATTTCTGCCGAGGTCATGTCGGCTACTCAAGAAATGATGTTGTTGGGTCATAAGCCAGAACAAGGGTTGGGTAAAGATTGCCAGGGTATCAAGTACCCAATTCGCTTAACCAGGAAAACTGGAACAGTTGGGATAGGCTATTCTGCCAGTTCTAGTCATAGGAATCCTCATAAACATCAGCAGATTCCTTCAGCTTCAACCATGCGGCGTTTATCTTCGCCTTCAAACTCTAAGTCAGCACAACCTCTGGTAAAGCTGCCAGCCAAGGTAATTGCTATGTTATTTCCCAAGTCGGTACCAGTGAAGGAGAAAGAAATCTTTGTTCCAAATCCCGCAGTGGAAGAAGAGGAAAGAAGAATCAAGCAAGACGTCATACGGATGATGTCCGGTATACGCATCATCGTTCATGATGAACATACCAACAGATACACCCCAGACGATGATTGCCCAGATGTAATGGCCATCATTCAGGACAGGGAGGATGATGACAATCCCTCCATCACTACGGTCCACCCGGACTTTACCCTTGCCAATTGGAATAACATTCCTTGCATTGGTCGTCAAGGGTAAAGTGGGCCTGTAGATATAATAACTGATTACTTTTCTGTACAGTATTAGCAGTTTATTTTGCCAGTATATGCTAACACTATGTATGATCAATACATTTCATATATAGTAAGTGAAAGCATATTTTGTTTGAGGACTCTGAATTTAGATGTTCCTGTACTTGCTGATACGGTGCCTCTTCTCCACAAGGATTGTACCTTTGATGTTGAGATGAATTCAGCCTTGATGGATATACAAGATGACATTGAGGTGCCTCCAGAAATTCAAGAATGGGTCAAAGACAAACCAAAACCCAACCTTGATCAAACAACTTCTTTCAAACTCGGAACCTTAGAAAGCCCTAAGTTAATCCAGATTGGTTCAGACCTTACCCGAAACCAATGGAATGACATGGTTATGCTATTAACCCAATTACAGGATGTGTTTGCATGGTCTCATGAAGACATGGTGGGTTTTTCCACTGACATTGTCCTTCATCGCCTTCCCATTAAAGAGGGATTTAAGCCAGTCAAGCAAAAGCTCAGGCGATTGAAACTTGAGTTGAGTTTAAAGGTGAAAGAAAAAATTGTGAAACAATTTCAAGCTGGGATCATAATGGTGTCTACATATCCTGAGTGGATATCCAACATTATGCCCGTGCATAAACCTGGAGGGAAGGTGTGAGTTTGTGTGGACTACCGGGACTTGAACAAAGCTTGCTTAAAAGATATCTTTCCCGTGCCATTTATCCATATTCTCATTGACAATACTGCGCAATACGACATGCACTCCTTTGCCGATTGCTTTGCGGGGTATCATCAGATCATGGTTGCCGAGGAAGATCGTGAGAAGACTACTTTCATCACTCCTTGGTGAACTTTTTGCTATAGACGGTTGTCATTCGGCCTCATCAATGCCGGAGCTACCTATCAATGAGCTATAATGGCTCTTTTCTATGACTTAATGCATAAAGAGATCGAGATCTAACTGGATGACATCATTATCAAGTCCCAGAAGGAGGATGACCATATAGACCATCTCAGAAAGTTGTTCAACAGGTTGCGTAAGTACAACTTGAAGTTGAATCCAGCTAAATGCGCCTTTGGTGTTAAATCAGGCAAGTTGCTAGGATTTCTAGTCAGCCACAAAGGGATTGAGCTGGATCCTGCCAAAATCCAAGCCATCATAGAAATGCCCATTCCTTAGACAGAGAAGGAAATACGGGGATTTTTGGGAAGAATCAACTTCATTAGCAGGTTTATCTCCCAAATCACAGCAACCTGTGAGCCAATCTTCAAGTTATTTAGGAAGAACTCCTCCATGAACTGGAATGAGGAGTGTCAAAAGGCCTTCCTCACAATCAAGAAATAGCTAATCAACGCTCCCATTTTGGTACCACCAAGGGATGATATTCCCCTGTTTATGTAACTGTCCATAAGTGACAATGCCATGGGCTGCATGCTGGGACAGAAAGACGATAGAGGCCAAGAACGAGCTATCTATTACCCCAAAGAAAAGGTTGGTGAAGAGTGAACACAAGTACACTCTGATTGAAAAGACGTGTTGTGCTTTAGCATGGGCTTCCATGAGGTTACAACATTACCTCCATGTCACATAACCCATCTCATATCCCGCGTGGATCCTCTCAAGTACGTGTTCAAAAAACCTATGTTAAATTGTCGGTTGTTCAGATGGCAGTTGATCCTACAACAATTTAACATCGTATATGTGACTCAAAAGTGCATCAAAAGTCATAAAATCGCGGATCAACTTGTCGCCGTACCTTTAGGGGATTTCAAACCCTTGGAAACATATTTCCCTGATGAAGGAGTAATGATAGTGCAGCAACACCATCAGTACGATATGCGCCAATCATGGAAGATGTATTTTGATGGAGTTGTTAAAAAGCAAGGTTCTGGAGCTGGAGCAGTCCTAGTATCTGATACGGGGGAGCAGTATCTCGTTGCCGTCAAATTATAGTTTATCAGCACCAACAATACGGCTGAGTATGAAGGCTGTCTCATCGGGCTAAAACTTGCCCGTTCAATGGGCATCAGGCGGTTAACTGCCTTTGGAGATTCGGAGTTGGTAATCAGACAATCCACCGGAATCTATCAAACCAAGGAACTAGATTTGTTGCCTTACCATCGGCAGGTTTTGAAGATGGCTTTGGAGTTCAAAGAAATCTCCTTTCTACACATTCCTCGTAATAGGAATGACTTTGCTGATGCATTAGCAACTTTGGCCTCCTTGATTCGCATATCAGACAAGGAACACTTGTTGAGCGTCACAATTTCCCTCCACAAGGCCTCGGCCTATGGGAATTACGTTGGAGAAGTATCGGATGAGCTACCTCCCATCCAACTATTAGAGTTTATGCCCTAGAGACCAATTATTTGATATAATTGCTTAACGTTTTGATATTATATTTGATTGAATAAATAAATGATTTTATTATGGTTTTATTTACTGCGTAATATAATTATTAACATAATAAAATTCCTTAGAATAGTGATACAAATTATATAGTTTCAAGTATGTGACTTGAACATGAGATTATAATTACAATTAGTATCATTGTTCTTAAATGTCCCTAGTCAAGTATCATTGTTAATGGGACAACAATGATGCATTGAGACTAGTATGTGGATTGACTAATGACCAAATCTCATTGGTCATAAATATATGAAATATTAAGTCAATGCATAGGTACATGTTAGAGAACGATGTAATGGACAGACCCACCATGAGAATTCTATATGGAGCATTATGCGAAGTGTCATTAGCAATTCTCATAGTGACAATGATGTAATGGTCCTCCGACCTGAAATCACTATATTGCTACACGAGAATTTATGTACTTTGATATCATCAAATGTCACCTTTAATAGGGTGAACTATAAAGGTGATTATTGGGTTCATCATGAATCCTGTGAGAAATATGAGTGATCTAGATGGAATTTAACCATCCTATTTATTATGGGTGATATCCATAGGCCTCTTGATTGAGTAGGACTATGAAATGCATGGCCATGCTCAAATAGTGATTTGTTTCATATAGTCTACTCATTGATCAAGAAAACTTCATTAAATTATGAAGAGTATGACACATTCCATGACTCGAGTTTAATCTAGGATATTAAGGTTAAAAGGATTAAATTACATTGAAACATTGGTCACGAAAAAGGTTGCATCGAATTATAGGGTCACACATATAGAATGTAATTTAAAAGGGAATTAATTTAAATTTTAAGGATTTAAATATATTAATATGATTAATAGTATTTAAATCATTTAATTTAAATTAAAAGGATAATTTGTATATACCATTCATTAAGTAAGACATTTATATATATAATAGATTCTATGAAAAGGACTAATATAACTTATATATATCAAAATAATATTACATTTCCTAGAAAAAAGTTTGAAAAATCGTGTTCTTTGGTGGCCCCTTTTCGCCCCAAATTGTTCTTGTCATAATATCAATATATTCATTCATACATTTCATAGAATAGTCTAAAAAGGACTAATATAACTTATATATTAAATAATAGTACATGTTCTTTGTACTTTCGGTTGTTCTTGTCATAATATCAATATATTACATGGTCTTTATACTATTGCGGGGATCCATTTGATTGCGGATCCTTGATCTTAGCTCGATTTTATTTGTGTTCATATGGTTCAAGCAAGAGTGAGCATGACTAGCTCAAAGAAGTACTACAATTCTAATAAACAACATGCTTGAAACATAGAACTCATATATCTTCAATAAGCGAACAATAGTTCTGAAGTACTCTAGATAAATCAAAATAAAACTTCTTTTTTTCTTCAAAACGTTTTACACAACCATACTTACTGGAATAATAATTATGGCTCAATTATATGAGCATTCATAAGTTCTTTTGAAAATGACAACCCGGCACTAAGTCCGTAAGTCCGACATAGCTTACGAGCACTTCTGAGTGATCAGCTCATAGTACTCTATGTTGATCAACACTACATTCATTAAACGTGTATACGTTTAAGTTGTGGCAACCTCACGTGCCTGTCGTTTGACGACAAAACAATTTGAGCATACACAATCTACCTTTGAGAAACCACAACAATATTAGTTTGGTAAATCCTTAACACCACTTGATAGAATAACATAGCATACGTCTAGCCAAAAGGATTGGCTTTGACATTCATCAAATACTAACTCATGTAAAGAATACATGAATCACAAAGACTTGTCCAGATCGAACTGGAACAAGGG
This sequence comes from Panax ginseng, assembly GCA_020205605.1. Taxonomy (NCBI): domain Eukaryota; kingdom Viridiplantae; phylum Streptophyta; class Magnoliopsida; order Apiales; family Araliaceae; genus Panax; species Panax ginseng. The sequence continues at coordinate 43,929,252 of CM035146.1, forward strand.
TTAGAGTACTTGCCTTTAGTGTATGCGCTACAATTATAACACGTGCCTGCACATTCGTCTTTATGGTCCCTACATTAAATGATAGCATAACATAGAACATCAGGTCATGAATGATCATACATGGTTCCTAAAGAATCTTACCCTACTTCTCAATCTAATTACATATTAGATTTGTTATTATCATTTCTGGCTTTTCGTAAGATAATTCTTTCATTCATTTGCAATTGAGTTAACTAAACCCTAAGTGTTCATACTTAAGGCTTAATATGTCTTAATAATGTTTCATTATAATCTCTGTCCAATTGGTTATCAATTACTAACCATGTTCTATATGTAAACCTTCATTAATGTCTTGGTCACGAAATTTTGGTGGCTATAGTCACGGCCATTACACTTTAGTCTTCACTGCTTGACGTCGCCACTTACTCCTCAAAAATCCGGACTCGTGGACTGTGGCCCATGAGTCTCATATTCTTAGTCGCGCTGCGGCGAACTCTTGAAAGGTGTGCTCGATTCGCATCGCTTTGCATGGCGCTGGTCATTTTGCCTAGGGTTAGCTTGTTATTTCAACTCTGTGCCTGAAAACAAATTCAGTTTTGAAATTTTGTGAACTTTCGGACGCATAACTTCTTCGTTATAAGTCCGAATTGGCTTGTTCAAAAGCCTCGGTTCACAAATTACGTAATCTAAATGATCATTCAAGAATTTTATCTATTTGATTTCGTTTGTTAAAAATTCACCTATTGGTTCATTTTTTTTAATGAAAGCGATAAGCGTTAGTGAGCGTTGGCGCTTCGTTTCTTCGTTTTAAGTGGAATCCGGTCATTTTAGAGTCCACAACTCTATAATGACTAAAATGACTTGTCTCCATGGAAAACCAACATTTCAACCCGGACAAAATCGACTTCCATTCAGAGAATTTCACGAATTGACCGGTAAATAAATCAATAAATGCGAATTAAGTGACTCTTCATTATTAAGCGTTCTTAATGGATTTTAATCAATATAAGATCATTACAAGTTATTTTCTACTCCAACTTATAATCAAAGTAGGTTTTGACTTATTCTCATAAGTTATTAACTATTTAGCTTAAGAGTTAGAAATCTTCATGTTCATGACTTATTATTAACTTAAGTCCTTCAATCAAAGTTCTCATGCTATATTCCACATACTAAACATCATAAGATAGGTTCTCCATGGTTCTAGCAACTTATTAATGTTCAAGTTGCTTTTTCTTTCACTTATTCGACTTAAGTTCATTCTTTAGTAACTTATTACATGCTATCATCCAACCCTCCCCCTTCTCTATCAATCCTATTATAGAAGAGATGAAGGTATAAGAGAGGAGTCTTACCCTTGAAGACTTCTATTTGCTTTGGAAAACTATCAATGGGTGAAGTGGCTTATAAGTGCTTATTGGTTCAAACAAATAAGTTGCTATACTTGAGAGAAGTTTGGATAAAATGAAATAACCAACAATTGAATTATGGCTCTTGTATTTATAGGCTTGGCAAAGTGGGGGCACTCTAGTCATTTAGGCCCTCCACCTCCTTAATCCCACCTCCTCAATTAATCTAATCAATTCCACCTCCATACTATTCATTTGTGTGCTCATCACTTCTCTTGACCACCACACAAAGTTCTTGGGCATCACTCTTCTTGTTTGCCCATCACACTTACTCATTTCTCACTTGGTTTGACCCATCAAGTTTACCCATGGGTCGCCCCATGGATCCTCATTAGCTAATGGATCATAGTTTGGACTTAATGCTAATTCAATTAACTTATCCCTTGGGCTTACTAATAATAATAGTTTATTTCCTTGTTGGGGTTGCACTAATGAAGTTGGGCTTCATTAACCAATTACTTAGGCTTAATAATTAATCCCACTTAAGTTTACACCTTATACGTATTGGACTTGATCTCTATACAATATTACCTTAATTCCTTCCATTAGGTTTTAATACCTATAATACAAAATTAAGTCCGCATGCGATTTATTACATTTTTCATACTTAGATTATTATTACATAATCGATATCACCTCGATATTATAACATTACATATTTCTCGGAAATTCAAAAATAATTCCCGAGAAGAAATTGATGAATAGTATTTTTCAGAAATTTTCTCGAAAAACTTTTATTTTCGTTTTAGAAATTCAAAAACTTTAATTCTTCCACGTAGTTAAAATACTACGACGTTCCAGCGTTTCTAGGTTATAGAACAACATTCATCTTCTCAATACACAATAATAATAAATAATATTATTTTATTCATTATTAAAAGTAATTACAAAATGTTCGATTTTCCGGGGCGTTACACTCTCTCCCCCTTATAAGGATTCTGTCCCCAGAATCTCGCTATATACAAAAAAATTTACACAAATAAATGCGGGTAGTACTTTTTCATCATTTCTTCTAACTCCCACGTTGCTTCTTCTGCATCGTGGTTCTTCTATATCACCTTCGTCGAAGGTATGACTTTATTCCGAGAACTTGTTCTTTTCTATCGACAATTTGAGCCCGGCGTTTCCTCAAATACGTTAAGTCCTTTTCGACATGAATAGGCTCATATTCTATCACGTGCTTATAATCCCAAATATAAGGACATAACACGGATCGTGAAATATATTATGTATTCGTTCTAGGTCTGGAGGTAATGCTAACATGTAAGCTCCCTCACCTACCCGTTTCAATACCTCGAAAGGTTCTATAAACCTCGGACTTAACTTTCCCTTCTTTCCAAAATGTATCTTTCCTTTCCAGGGAGATACTTTTAGAAATACATACGAACCTACTTCAAACTCTCGATTCTCTCTATGTGGATCCATAAACTTCTTATGTCTATCTTGAGCTGCTAGAAGACGCATCTGAATCTTCTTAACAATATCCGCTGTCTGTTGCACCAATTCTGGTCCCAACATCCGGCGTTCTCCTACCTCATCCCAATACAGTGGCATTCTGCATTTCCTCCCATACAAAGCTTCGTATGGCGGCATACCTATGCTTGCATGATAACTATTGTTATACGCAAACTCCACTAATGGTAGATGATCATCCCAACTACCCTTGAAATCCATGGCCGCAAGATCTTAGCATATCTTCTAACGTCGAATTGTCTCTCTCGCTCATCCATCAAATGCATGGATGATCGTTGTACTCGACTTCAAGCTGCGTTCCCAAGCGCTCTTGTAGACTTCTCCAAAAGTTCGACGTGAATCGTGGATCACGATCGACACAATCGATCTTGGCACTCCATGTCTAGAGATTATTTCCTTAATATAAAGTTTAGCTAAGCGGTCTAAGTTATACTTAACCCTAATTGGAAAAAAAAGTGAGCCGACTTCATCAATCGGTCCACTATTACCCAAATCGCATCATACCCTTACGTGTATTAAGTGCCACAAAATCCATTGTGATATTCTCCCACGAATTTCTAAAATCCATCGTGATATGATCTTCCACCTAACTCTCGACAAGTCAGCACCTACTTAACGAACTTTCGCAATCTCTCTCTTCATGTTCGCCACGAAACTCTCGTCGAAGATCTTGATACATCTTAGTACTACTAGGATGAATTGAAAACCTTGAACTATGAGCCTCTTGTAGAGACACTGCTCCTTTAATTCCGTCTCATTGAACCCAAATTCTTCCTTCAAATCTCAATAACCCCTCGTTATCAAGACTGTACTTAATATCTTTTTCATTGATCAGCCGCTCTCTTATCCGATTACACTCATCAGTTTTGAGTTGCACCTCCTTAACTCTCTCTACGATGGTAGATTGCATCTCCGTCGCAAACAACATTTGTGCCGCTTCACTTGACAGCTTCACTTCCAACTCCATTCTAGCCATCTCTGTTATTAACTCAGTTTGAGCCGTTAACAAAGACAACTTTTCCCGACCCTTCCTACTTAAGGCGTCGGCAACTACATTTGCTTTTCCCGGGTGATACAGGATTTCACAGTCGTAATCCTTTATCAACTCCAGCCATCTCCTCTGCCTCATATTCAACTCCTTCTGTGTGAAGATATATTTTAGACTTTTGTGGTCCGTGTATATCTCACACTTTTCCCCATAAAGATAATGTCGCCATATTTTTAGGGCAAACACCACCGCGGCTAGTTCCAGATCATGAGTAGGGTAAACTTTCTCATAATCCTTCAACTGCCTAGATGCATACACAATGACCTTGCCATGCTATATGAGCACGCAACCTAGTCCTTTATGCGAAGCATCGCTATAAACTATGAAATTTCCTGTGTCATCGGGTAATGACAAAACAGGCGCTTCACTGCACTTCTTCTTCAGTTCTTGAAAGCTATCTTCGCATTTCTCAGTCCATCGTATTTCACCGTCTTCCTTGTCAAGTTCTTCTATCTTGTCTTGAATGAAACTCCGATAGTAACCTCAATCGGCATTTCGGTTGTTCCCAATTCATCACGGCTCCACCTTCATTTGGATCTCTCGAATCCCCTCATGGTCAATAACATGACCTAAAAGCTGAACCTTCTCTAACCAAAATTCACACTTAGTGAACTTCAGATATAACTTCTCCTTTCTTAATGTCTCCAACACTATTCTTAGGTGTTGAAGCATGATCTTACGGCGTCTTAGAGTAGACTAGAATATCATCAATAAACACCACGATGAACTTGTCCTAATATTGTTTGAACACCATGTTCATCATGTCCATAAATCAAATTTAGTGCATTTGTCAATCCAAACGACATCACTAAAAACTCGTAATGACCATAACGAGTCACGAATCTTATCTTTGGCACATCCTCCTTCCTAACCCTCGGTGATGATGATACCCGATTCGCAAATCTATTTTAGAAAATACTTAGCCCCTTTCAGTGATCAAAGAGATCATCGATCCGGGCAATGGGTATTTATTCTTTATTGTTAACTTGTTCAACTCTCTATAGTCGATACAAAGTCTTAATGATCCGTCCTTCTTCTTAACAAAAGCGATCTAGGTGCTCCCCACGGCGATTTTTCTATTTGAATGTACTTTCGATCCAACAGTTCTTGTAGTCAGCAATGTATACCGCCAATTCCTTTATCTCCATTTGGCGCCATACGATCGGTTGCCCCTAAAACCGTGCCGCTCTGGCACAATATCTATTATGAACTCGGTCTCCCTATCCGGCGGAAGACCCGGTAACTCACTTGGAAATACATCCTCGAACTCACTCACTATAGGTATTTGTTCCATGGTCGCTCCCACTCTCTGGGTATCAACCAGATGACACAAATAGCCTACACACCCTTCCTCAATAATTTCCTAGTTTGTGTCATGGTTAGACAACACGTAGACGTCCCCTGCGATCTATTCCATAAAACACTAACCGAGGTTGTTCTAACGTCTTAATGTTCACACATTTCTTTTGACAATATATAATTGCCCATGGTTTACCAACCAATCCATTCCGAGAATTACATGAATTCTCTAACTTTTATGGTAATAAATCACCGATAGTTTAGAACCCGAATATCTACACAACAACTCTTGTGAACATTTTCAACAAGAATAATCTCTTCGTTTGCTACCTTAATATTTAAAGGTATAGGCAACTTTTCAGGAAGTAATCCTAATCGTTTAGCAAAATCGCACGCTATAAACGAACAAGTAGCACCCGAATCAAACAGCACGTACGCATTGATATCGTTGATCGGAATAATACCTGCGACGACGTCCCCTGATGCAACCGCATCTTGGACTGTCATGTTAAAGGTACGACCCATCGGCCTACCTGGCTGCGCTGGACCCCCAATAGCTAACTTACCGCTATTAGTGCCCCGGTTCCCGTCCATCCCCTTCTTCAGACAATTCTTTGCGATGTGGTCAGTTGATCCACACACAAAGCATCCATGGTTCTTTTTCGGACTTGGACAATTAGGGGCAATATGCCCCTCTTGTCCACAGTTGTAGCAGACGGCCTTCCCCTTGAGACAAACTCCTAAATGAGTCTTCCCACATGTCTTGCAGGCCTCTATTCTTCTCTTCGGGTCTCCTTGCTTGACTCCGGTATTCCCAGAGCTAAATACCTTACTCTTCTGACCCTCGCCACTTCCTTTGGCTCCCTCAATCTTGACTCTCCGTCAACCTTTCCTTTATTCTTCTTTTCTTTGTGGTATTGGCTCAACGCCTCACTACCACCTTTGACAATTATTGCCTTCTCTAAAATGATTCCAAAAAAGTACTTTGGAATACCGATATCTGGTTATAGAGCCAGGGTTTCAAGCTCGCTTTCAAGCCGTCGCGCCTTCCTTACCTCAGTATCCACTTGGTGTGGAGCGAACCTCGCCAGTTTATTGAACTTGGCAGCATATTGGGGCACTGTCATGTCCCCTTGTTTCAACTCCAGAAACCGCATCTCCATCCTTCCCTGCATGCTCGTGGGAAAGTAGTTCTCGTAGAATATTTCCTTGAACCTCACCCACATTATAGCATCTATTCCGGCCCTCGCCTGATTGGCCTCCCACCAAAAGTTGGCCTCTCCCTTCATCATGTAGGTTGCAAAGGCAACCTTTTGGGCCTCGTCGACATTTTCTATTACAAATGCCTTCTTAATCTCCCTAACCCACGTTTGGGCTTCGATAGGGTCCGTAGTTCCTTTGAACTTCGGTGGACCCACACTCTTAAAGTCCTTAAATGTAGTAGCTCGTACTACACCAGGATTCATGGGAATATTAGCCCTTGTTTGGTTAAAAGTTGCGGTTAAAAGGTTCAAAAATTCTTGCATGGGGTTAACCGGACCTCCCTCCAGTTGATTCGTGGTCTCACCTTGGGTACGAGGTACTCTTCTTGGCGGTATTTTGTTGTCACAATAAACACAGATTTCGTTATTATGCATTTCCTGTCAGTTAGTTATTATTCCATAATTAAACAATAACTTAAACACTCCTTACTCAACATTTTTCGAAAATGAAAACTTATATTAATTCATTGTAGTATAATACTACATCAGTTACACAGTCCAAGTTGGATACATTACTTTCCCGCTATTGCTTTCCAAAAATTGGGAATTACAAAAGACTACCCTTGATTATACAAAAGAGGGCTTTACGTCACTACTATATACACAATATGTACATACCTAACTACTCTAACAACTACTCGATCATATATACCTTAAGGCATTCTCGAAATCTTCCTTGGCAAGGCCAAGCAATAATATCACGGTGATAGTATGTCACGTCACGCCTCTCTCTGGGATACTTGACTACTTGCAAGCTGGAAATCCTCATGAGAACTCCTATGAATATAGGACATTCTCCTATCTTCATTTCTTGGTCTTTAGCTCACTCCTAAGCTCAAAGACCTCTTGTTTTAGCTTATGGACTTTGTCCTTAGCCAAAACTCTCTCGTCATGTTCTGTTCCCACATGGACTCCACGTCCGTCTTGTCTCTCTATAACCGCTTGGAGCTCGCCTTGACTCCTTGACCTCCCGACAATAGTATGCGTTCCTATCTATCATTTGACATGAGCAGTGACATCATCGACTCTCTGGAGTTATCTCTCTTGCTATTGCTCTTTGGGTTAAAGGACATTGCTTCAACTTCTTCTTCTATCATCTTAGTCGAATACATACATGAGGTCTAAGCTTTCGGAGTCTCCAGACTCCACCACAACTATCTCCGGATTTGCTGCTATGGGGTTTGGTATGATTTCTATCTGGTTTACCTATCCTTCCTTAACTACCTGTACATCTCTATTTTCACCTGACATCTATAACAACAAAAGAGTTGATTAGTAAACGTCAGTATAATAAAACACATAACATATATGATGCATTTTTATAAGGTTAACTTCCATCTTTTATTCTTTGACTTTTCTTAAGGTTATGACTTAAGGTTTTATTCCCCCCCCCCCCCTTAAGTTTTATAACCTATTGCTATGATACCAACCTGTGACGCCCCCAAATCCGGGTCTCTTCCAACCCAACAGATGGTGCTACACGGTACTACCATTCATTCATACATTTCATAGAATAGTCTAAAAAGGACTAATATAACTTATATATTCAAAATAATATTACATTTTCCAGGTTCTTTGTACCCCTTTCAGTTGTTCTTGTCATAATATCAATATATTACACACAGTCTTGCTATACTATTACATAAGTATGCTACGGGTTTGCCTTCGTCTTTCCTTTATCCTTGCCGGATCCTTCGGTCCGCTCGATTTTAGCTGAGTTCATATGGTTCAAGCAAGAGTGAGCATGACTAGCTCAGCAAGTACTACAATTCTAATAAACAACATGCTTGAAACATAGAACTCATATATCTTCAATAACTGAACAATAGTTACGAAGTACTACTAATAAATCAAAATAGCACTTCTTTTTCTTCAAAACGTTTTACACAACCATACTTACTGGAATAATAATTATGGCTCAATTATATGAGCATTCATAAGTTCTTTTGAAAAGGACAACTCGGCACTAAGTCCGTAAGTCCGACATAGCTTATGAGCACTTTTGAGTGATCAACTCATAGTACTCGATGTTGATCAACACTACATTCATTAAACGTGTATACATTGAAGTTGTGGTAACCTCACATGCATGTCGTTTGACGACAAAACAATTTGAGCATACACAATCTACCTTCGAGAAACCACAACAATATTAGTTTGGTAAATCCTTAACACCACTTGATAGAATAACATAGAATACATCTAGCCAAAAGGATTGGCTTTGACACTCATCAAATACTAACCCATGTAAAGAATACATGAATCACAAAGACTTGTCCAGATCGAACTGGAACAAGGGTTAGAGTACTTGTCTTTAGTGTCTGCTACAAATTATAACACGTGCCTTTGTTGCGTCTTTAAGGTCTCTACATTAAATGATAGCATAACATAGAACATCGGTCATGAATGATCATACATGGTTCCTAAAGAATCTTACCCTACTTCTCAATCTAATTACATATTAGATTTGTATTATCGTTTTCGGCTTTCCGTAAGATAATTCTTTTCATTCATTTGAAATTGAGTTAACTAAACCCTAAGTGTTCATACTTAAGGCTTAATATGTCTTAACAATGTTTCATTATAATCTTTGTCCAATTGGTTATCAATTACTAACCATGTTCTATATGTAAACCTTCATTAATGTCTTGGTCACGAGGTGGCGTTGCGGTAGCAAACCATTACATCAGTCTTGTGCTAACAATGCATATCGCCACTTACTCCTCAAAATCGGACTTGGACATGGCCCAGTCTGTATGTCTTGGTCACTGGCCGACTCTTCTGATGTGTTTTTCTAGGGTTCCCATGGCGCACGGGTCATTTTGCCTAGGGTGGCGCTAACTCTGTGCACTAGAAAATAATTTCAGTTTTGAAATTTTGTGAACTTCCCGGACGCATAACTTCTTCGTTGTAAGTCCGAATTGGCTCGTTCAAAAGGTCTGCGGTTCACAAATTACGTAATCTACATGATCATTCAAGAATTTTATCTATTTGACTTCGTTTGCTAAAAATTCACCTATTGGTTCATTTTTAACATAAGCGATAAATGTTCGTGAACGTTCAACGCTCGTTTCTTTGTTTTAATTCAGAATCCGGTCATTTTCGAGTTCGCAACTCTATAATGACTAAAATGACTTGTCTCCATAGAAAACAAACGTTTCCAACTTCGGACACAAAATACGACTTCCATTCCGAGAATTTCACGAATTTGATGGTAATCGTCTAATCGTGCGAATTCCGGCAACTCTTCATTATTAAGCGTTCTTAATGGATTTTAATTAACATAAGATCATTACAAGTTATTTGCTACTCCAACTTATAATCAAAGTAGGTTTTGACTTATTCTCATAAGTTATTAACTATTTAGCTTAAGAGTTAGAAATCTTCATGTTCATGACTTATTATTAACTTAAGTCCTTCAATCAAAGTTCTCATGCTATATTCCAAATACTAAACATCATAAGATATGTTCTTCATGGTTCTAGCAACTTATTAATGTTCAAGTTGCTTTTTCTTTCAACTTATTCGACTTAAGTTCATTCTTTAGTAACTTATTACATGTTATCATCCAACCCTCCCCTTTCTTTATCAATCCTATTATAGAAGAGATGAAGATATAAGAGAGGAGTCTTACCCTTGAAGACATCTATTTGCTTTGGAAAACTATCAATGGTTGAAGTGGCTTATAAGTGCTTATTGGTTCTAACAAATAAGTTGTTATACTTGAGAGAAGTTTGGATGAAATGAAATAACCAACAATTGAATTATGGCTCTTGTATTTATAGGCTTGGCAAAGTGGGGGCACTCTAGTCAGTTAGGCCCTCCACCTCCTTAATCCCACCTCCTCAATTAATCTAATCAATTCCACCTCCTAACTATTCATTTGTGTGCTCATCACTTCTCTTGACCACCACACAAAGATTTTAGGCATCACTCTTCTTGTTTGCCCATCACACTTACTCATTTCTCACTTGGTTTGACCAATCAAGTTTACCCATGGGTCGCCCCATGGATCCTCTTTAGCTAATGGATCATAGTTTGGACTCAATGCTAATTCAATTAACTTATCCCTTGGGCTTACTAATAATAATAACTTATTTCCTTGTTGGGCTTGCATTAATAAAGTTGGGCTTCATTAACCAATTACTTGGGCTTAATAATTAATCCCACTTAAGTTTACACCTTATACATATTGGACTTGATCTCTATACAATATTACCTTAATTCCTTCCATTAGGTTTTAATACCTATAATCCCAAATTAAGTCCGCATGCGATTTATTGCATTTTCCATACTTAGATTATTATTACATAATCGATATCACCTCGATATTATAACATTACATATTTCTCGAAAATTCAAAAATAATTCCCGAGAAGAAATCGATGAATAGTGTTTTTTGAAAAATTTCTCGAAAAACTTTTATTTTCGTTTTAAAAATTCAAACACTTTAATTCTTCCACGTAGTTAAAATACTACGACGTACCAACGTTTCTAGGTTATAGAACAACATTCATCTTCTCAATATACAATAATAATAAATCTATTATTTTATTCATTATTAAAAGTAATTACAAAATGTTAATAATACTCCTTTTAATAATATTGACGATTTTTATTCATTATACCGTGAGAGACATAGTGCAAGTGAGGAATTACGTTGGAGATTCGGAGCATTTAGGAAAATTCAATAATCGGTAGAATATCTAAACCACTTAATTATTTTTTTTGCATGGATCCTATTTTAGGGTTTGTAAATTGCTTTAAAATTTTAATTTCATTTATGCGTTTAAATCTTAGAAACCCGACACCAACATCCTTGGTATCGACATATCAAGGAATATCTATGAGATGGATCTACACATTGAAATTAGAGCGAGAAAAGCGGATCCATAGACTTCTTTATGAAATTCTACTTGATTGGAGATACGTTCTACAAAAGAGATGCAGGACTAGGTCTCCTCAGATGTTTAGACAAAGATCAAGCCCAAAGGCTTATGGATGAAATCCATGGTGAAGTCTGTGGCCCCCACATGAGTGGTTCCCTCCTTGTCAAAAAAGTCCTCAGGACAGGACATTATTGGCTATCTCTCAAAGCTGATTGCAATGACCAAGTCAGGAGATGCTATTAGTGCCAAATTCATGGGAATGCTATACACGCCCCTCCATGGGAACTCCACAATATGAGTTCACCTTGGCCCTTCTCAATGTGGGGAATGGACGTTATCGGGCCCATCGAGCCTAAAGCCAGTAATGGTCACCGGTTTATCTTCACCATGATCGACTACTTCACCGAGTGGGTAGAAGAAGCTTCTTTCCCCAGGGTTACTAAAGAAGTCATCATTGCTTTCATTAGAAACAATGTCGTTTGTCGATATTGACAACCAGAGGTGATTGTGTCAGACAATGCCAAGAACCTCAACAACAAAATGATGGAGGAATTATGCAGTAAATTCCACATCAAACATCTCAACTCTGTCATCTATCGTCCAAATATGAATGGTGCGGTTGAAACGGCTAACAAAAACATCAAGAAGATTATGCAAAAGATGTCCACCAACCACAAAGATTGGCCTGACCTATTGCCTCTGACTCTGTTAGCCTACAGAACCTCAATGCGCACTTCCACTGGGGAAACCCCCTACGTTTTAACCTATAGGATTGAAGCAGTGCTCCCCATAGAAGTTGAAATGGAATCCCTTAGAGTGTTGATAGACGCTCAGCTGGATGAAGACCAATGGGTACAAGACAGGTATCATCAATTATCTCTAATAGACGAAAGGAGAACCACGGCTATCTTCCATGGTCAGTTATATCATTAAAGGATCGCCCGATCCTACAACAAAAAGGTCCGGCTACGGCAGTTTAAACAACATAACTTGGTTTTGAAGAAGATTCTTGACAACCAAGATCAGGCTAAAGGAAAATTCGCTCCTAACTGGGAAGGCCCATTTATTGTCAAAGAAGTATTGACAGGAGGCTCTCTCAGATTGTAAGAAATGGACGGCGATGAATTTTCACAACTCATCAACTTCGGGACGGCCGTGGTGAAAGCGGTACTATGTCCGGTAATTAGCAACACACCACAGTGTCGGACCATTAGATCACCAGTCATTCTGGTTCTTTAACCCTTTACCACCTACAACTTTCCTACACTTTGCCCCTCAGGGAACCATACTTTTCAAGCCAGCAGTCTGGCTCTCCTTTGCGTTCCTACAGCTTAGGTCATCCCACCACGGATTGAACCTCTCGCACTAGCAGTTTGGCTACCCATACATGGGATCAAACTTCCCATACCTGCAGTTTATCCTCAACCTAGGATTAAACTTTCTCCTCCACGCACTCTGACCTGCACATGGGATTACGCTTTTCTTCTCGCCTTGAGGGGCGAACTACGTTGACCTGATCTCCTCTTCAATAGGAGTACATAGGAAACCATTTCATATGGCCCGGTCTCAATAAAACAAAAACAACAAAAACATTTCTACCCTTACAAAAACAAAAACAACCAAAAACATTCCTAAACCATTTCTGTCATACACAACATTGAACCTCTTACACCAGATTCGAACTACGCATACCTGATCTCCTCTTCAATAGAAGTACGTAGGCAGCCATTCATGGTGCGGTCTCACCCCCTACCAAAACACAAACCCTTGTCAGTTGGTATTGGGATCATCCTTCAATCCACTTCATTTCATTTGGCTTCAGACCAAAGGGATGGAATTACCTGAACTCCTCCCAAATAGGAGATTCGGCGACCATCTAAGCTGCGGTCATACCTTGAAGAGCAACACCAATCCATAAGAGGTGGAATTAACTAGGCTTCTCCTAAATAGAAGTACTGGCGACCATCTGTGGTGCGGTCAATCTCAGAGAGGAAAGCCACACTCCTCTCCACATTTCCATCCAGAAACCAGTCCCAAGACACGAAAGATGGTAGGGATACATAGAGATCGATGATCCATTCTGAACTATCTAGAGACAACTCAATGTCCATCCACCTAGGAGAAATTCAGAATACATCAAGATCACAAGCCCTGAAGTAGCAGGAAAAATATCAAGCAAGTAGTCAGGCATATCTAAAAGGGAAGTGATCCAAAAATATATTTCCCTGTCATATATATAATGTTGTTTGATATATACAATGTAAACTGTACATGACAAAATGGCTAAGCTAGTATGTGCAAGAAAATACAAGCTCATCTACAAGTCAGGGTATATGCGAGCTAACAAGCCTAACATGGAATCCCTCTCAGAAGAAGGAGGCGAAGCTATGGTCTCCTGTACGAGAATATCCACACGACCCAACAGATCTTCAACCATCTGCATGGTGACCATATGATCATCAATATATGCGCTCATCTTTGCGATCATGCCAGTGGTAAGGGACCTCACTGCAGTACTATCTATGACAGCTACATCCCGGGAAGATATAGCACTATCATGCTCAACTATCACTACATCTCTGGCTGATATGGCCTCATCCTGCTCAACAACAGCGGCATCTCTGCGATCTAATGCCTCGTCTCTCTCTAATAAGAGTTGCGTCTCTCTCATCAAGGGAAGTCAACATCATAGATCGAGCCTGATCTCTCTCAAAGGTCATCAGATGAAGACTCTACTCTAAGTATTGTGCTAAGTCTTTGAATCCTGGCCGTCTTTGGTACTAGGAGAATCCAAAAGAAATTCTAGCAACCCTGTAATAACCCGAGATTTTCTATATAAAATAAATAAGAAATTTTGCGTATACATTTTTTTATTTATTTAATGACGAGACTAAGTGTCAAGTAAAGTGAGCGATAAATGTGAATACATTTATTACTTGAAAAATTAGAAATAATTTTGGAATTATTAATTACCACAAATTATATGGTAATAAATTTACGTAGTAGAAATGTTTTTATTAATTATTTTTCATGAAAACATGATTGGAAATAATATATGAAGTGATAATTAGATTTATATAATAAATATTTTATTATATGAATTGTTCGAGAATATTTAAGTTAATTATTTTAACTTGATTATTGATCTTTATCTGAAGAATAAGTCGGACATGAGATCCAAACCACGGATTGGGATTGGGATCAAGAGATGAGAATAATAATATTATATTATTTATATAATGATTTTCTGATTACCATAATTATGTAATGGGTATGTGGACAGATAATATTGAAAATGACGATCAATTAGGTCATAGCATATTTACCGTCTTTGTGAAACCCTAATTATTAAACTTCGGTTATGGGATATTTACGAGTAGTATTTGTGTATATGAAGTTCTTGTGAATAAGAATATCGGTAATTAGAAGAAACCCTAATAATCTTTGTTATACGTCGATAAGTAGGACAAACCCTAATTATTATAACCCTAACTTAGGGTTGAAATTAGAAAAGTAACGATTGTGTTAGTAACATACGAGATAATTAAAGAACCACTAATGGTCAATTAGAAACCTTAATTGATGGCGTTTGAAACCCTAATTTTAATTCTGGGGTTTAATTTCGATGTTATTGTATAAGTGTTTTAATTTACCAAAGGATAGAAGTTAATTGGTAAATTATAAGAATTAAATCTAGTGATTAAATATTACATTTAATTGCCTTGTACAAGATTGCCCATACACTCTTAAACAAAGCCCAACCATCACCCATAACAAATCAGAAGCAAGAATCAAGAATTTTTGGCAAAAAGGGTATAAGAACACTAAACCTAGAAATCCTTTGATTCGATGTTATTTGATGCAATTGATTGTTTTAAGTTGTGTAATAGAATATTAATTGATGATATAGGTTGATAAATCAAAGACCCATAACATCAAAGTGCACGAATTTGAAGATTTAAACAAGTTGGAAAAATTGAATTCTGTTATTTTTTTCACCAAATGTCAGAGGCCATAACTCTTTGCTCGATCATGAGTTTTGTTCTTCAAAAGTTGTTATGGGTAGCCTGATATGTGGCCTTTAATCTGCAAAAAGAATCAGGTCCATATCATGTATAGATTAGAAGTTATAAATGTTCAAACATGGTCAATTAGATCATGATAAACTGTTTTCAAGGCGATGCATAATGGAGGCATTCTCGTCCACTTTTGTGCTTTAAAAGGTCTGGGCTTTTGATATGTTGTAGTGTATTTGAGTTAGGAAGCCATAGGCTTTGGAATGACCTCATTCCGACCTCGGATGAGGAATTACGGTGATTGGAAGGAAATGTGTCAAATTTCTCAAAAGCGAAAGTCAGTAATGACGGGATGTGTTATTCGGGACTTTGTTTGATCAGTTAATGTTTCCAAAACTTTTCTGGGCTTTTGGTATGTTATAGTACACAGAATAAGCTTTTCATAGACTCAAAATGGACTAAATCGATGATCGGAGGAGAGAGTTATGACATTTCAAAGTAGTAGTGTCAAAACTTCCCAACAAGTGCGGTGCAGTCCATTTGAACGGAATTTCTGGGCTGATGTGTTCGGAATTTGGAAATGGTCAAAGAATAAAAGTTGTAGCCCCAGAAGTTAGCTTGGCGTGGGCTCAAGAATCGCTCAAAAATGTTTTAAAATGAAAGAGTTATGACTATTTTAGCGGAAGAGGTAAAGCTGAAACGAGATTAAAAGCATTATGAGCGTCCACTTTTGGCCTTTGTTTGGGCTACCTAATGAACCCGAATTGGGTAATTAGTATTTTTAAAAATAGTCTTACATACCATGTATAACATATCCAAAAATCAAATTAATCAGAGTTATGAGCAATCGTTAGAAAATCTCAAAAGTGAGCTATTGAAAAATTAGTATAAACCAAGTCCCACATCGACTAAATTGAGAACTTCACCATTTTCTAAACCTATAAATAGAAGGGCTTGGCCTTTGTTTCATTCACCAATAATAAGGCCTCCAATTTTGAGAAAGGCTTTGTTGTGGGAGAACTTTTATAAAGATCTCCTTAGTTAAATTTTAGCGTGGAAGTGCGTATTATTCGATTACGTGGAATTCAGTATTTAGGGTTGTATGTTTCTTATTTAATTTTTTGTAATGTTATTATTTTTTAATTGTTAGTTAAAGTTTGAATTTTTGAAGTTTAGTTAGTGTTGTTAATAAACTAGTTAGTTTACTATGTTTATTTTTGGCTTGGAATTGATTATGTAAATGAGTTATTTGTGATGACTTTTAATATTTTGTGATGAATTTCATTAATTAATAATTATTAATGATATTAAAGTTATTTAATGATTATATTAAATAATTTAGTTTAAAAATGATTTTAATATTATAAAAATCATTTTAAATGAAAATAAAGTATTTAAAAATATTTTAAGTTATAAAATATAACTTTTAATATTTAAATGATAATTTCATTAATAATTAAATAATAATGATATTAAGATAATATTAATGATATTTAGTTTATTTAATGATTAATATTAAATAAATAGTTTAAAAATAGTTTTACTTATTTAAAAACCATTTAAAGAGGATATTAAGGATTTAAAATATTTTAAGTTATAATTAATGACTTTTAATATTTGGATAAATAGTACATTAATATTTAAATATTAATGGTAATTATTTAGGTAATATAAGCGTTTTAAAAATAGTTTGTGTTATTATAAATAACTTTTATATTTTGATGATGGTTTCATTAATAGTTTAGTATTAATTAAACTATTAATGATAATGGAATTGTTTAATGTTTTAAATCATTTAATTATGATTCGATATTTGAAAGTTATAGCCGACCAAACTAGTGACTTGAGCGATTATGAAGTTACGAATTTGAAGAAGAACACCTATAGTAACGGTTATATCACTATATAGGCCCTTTGGTGACGATTTTGAATTATTTTAAATTTTTCAATTTCGAAATTGCGAAAATGATTAAAAATAAGATGTCCGATATTTATAGATGTTGAGGTATAGAATAAGAGTATTAGACTCGATATTTAACCGATAAAAAAGTGCAGCCGATACTGACGACAAATGTCGAGACCTTATAAAAGAAAGAAAAGACTCTTTGTAAGAGCATGGATGAGATATTTGAAAATGTATAAAAATATTTCAAGTATAGAATAGGAACTAAAAGTATGACCCTTTGTGATTATGTGATTAGACTATGTGTTGGTTGTAATAGGCGATACTTATGTGTTAAGATATATTGTTCTAATCGAAGCGAATGATCCGATTATTGATAAGTTGTGATAAAGAGATAAAACCTAAGTTGAGATTTGTAATCGGTTGAATCGGCAAGTATCCTACCTTTGCACTTCCTTTATGCAATGGACATGAGTAAGAAGTTTGAATTATTCTATCCTTATGGATTATGTACTCTTTGATTATCGACATGTTAGCTCGGATATATATTACATTCATTGATTTCTATAAATGGTTATACAAGTGTCCCCACTTGGATAATCATAGCATTTATTCACATGTTGATACACCTTTGTCAATTACCCGTATATATATGTTGAATTACATATTATTGTTAAGCAAGATTAAAACCTTTGGGTTTGGAACCGAGGCATGTATGAACATCCCTATATGGGAAGATTTTTGCATGGCGGATAGAGTGAAAGCGATGAATTTACGTTCAAGTTATGTAGTATTGATCAATCTGAGGGTACAATCTGGAGTGATCACCTCCGTGCGAAAGTAAGTTATAATGGTTTGAGGATAGAATTCCGCTAAACCTTTTAGAAAATGAAAAGAATGTTCATAGTATGTTTCTTAAACCCTATTCGAGGGTAGAGCGAGCCAAATTTAAAGAATTTGAAAGAGAGTTGTTATGTGAATTTTTATCGGTACATATTACTTCACAACTTTCAATTCGTTGTAGAAGTGTTATGTAAAGAGAATACTTATATTCTTTCAAACTTATATATAATTGTTATTACTTCTTTGGGCATAAATGCTCATCCTTGCTTAAATTAAATGTTTTCGATTATGTATGAGCAACTGAAGGCTCGAGCATGAACAAAGAAAAAGGAAAGTCGATCGAATAAGTGTGTATTATGAGTTAATGGTTATAGTTGTATTGGTATCTATTCAAGTATTGTAAGGAATGTATTTGAAGGTCACGCACAGGGAAGTAAACTTTGATGTATGTAAATTAAGTTGAATGTATTATTATTTAGTATTATTGACTTAAAGAAATGGTATCGTGGAGAAGCGAAGTTGGGGTTTCAAGTACTGGATTTGGGGTCGTCCACAAACCCAATGAATGGGCTCCTCCTCGATGTAGGTATCGATGTCCTCCGTGGGTGGTACATACATCGATTCGACTATATCGATCTTTGGAATCTTTGTTGTACCGACAAAATCTGTCTCAATCCGTGGAATACTTTGCGAACAATACGGATGGTCGACGAGAAAATGAAGCTATCTCACGCTGATCCCAATAAGCATACACACGGGATCGGTCCTCTGCTGAGAGATATCGAGAAGCTGAACGCTAACCTATCGCCCCATCGAAAGGATGAAAATCTTGGAACTGGTCGAACTGCGACATCACGGCCAGTGGGTGATAAGTAGTCACGCCCCTCAAGATAGTCAGAGGGAGGAAGTCCATGCCCGGAGAGTGAGTAATAAAGTTGTATGGTGAGCAAAGCCCCGAAACGCGGCAATATCTTTGAATGGATCTCGATATCGCAAAAATGCGGACCAAGATAGGGCATCTATACACTCCGACGGCTGAAAGGAGTATGACATGGCTACATCATGGGTGAACCAATATCTATGTTGTCTAAGGGTACCAACCGGTCTCATGTGTGACGTAAACCACACGTCATACAACATGTTGAACTCGATGAACATACATAGGATACGTGCAACAATAGGATGCCGACCATAGGGTCTCTGCTATAATCATAGGTACAATGGTACAACCCTCTCTAAGAGCTCTCACAGCCATAATGATACCAATGTCTATCTCGTCCATATATCGTGGCATATAGACATATGACAATACGCACAACAACAGTACATCATCTCTGGCCAAACGCCAGTGGTCCTCCGGTGCGGTGAAATCCCCGGAATGTCGTGAATAGCTATCCTCCGAGCCAAATCGCCGTCTGAGAAAATCTTTGGGATATCACGTGGCTAGATGTCAGCTCGTCCTGCACTACTCTGCGCCGCAATCCTGTGAGAGTCATGAATCATCTACTCATGTCTCCCAAAGCCAGATGCACGCAAGGTCTGTCTAAAGGCAGCATCGTCAAATGTGCGTACTCCTCCAAAGTAGGAGTCAACTCATGGGTACCAAATCAGAATATCTGCCTATCTGGTAGCTAATGCTCTAGCATCCTGTCTACAAACCATGCGGGAACCTGAAACATCAATAAAGTTATGGTATGCTACAGCAACTGATCTACAATCACCCTGTCTGGTCGTGACATGCTATCATACCACGATCGCATACCCAAGGCCACCAATGATGGTGGGGTATGATCTATACGGTTAACTGTCGAAGAAGACATCTGTACAGGTCGTGTCATAAGACCATCCAGGGGTCAATGCTGAATATCTCTGGACATACATATATATGCATAACATGATACATGTATAACAAATAATGGATGGCAATATGATATAGGGAATGGAAAAAACGGTGCATACATTCCTAAGTATATCATCATCTAATACATACGCTGCATGTGACTACAAATAAAGGGAAATGGGGCACACATAGCCCTACTACTAACGAGAGGCCTATCAAAAGATATAGCAAGAATGGGAGCAATGCACCCAATATCTAATGAGGCCTATCAAAAGATATAATGAGAATATACATCAAAAGAAGACCGAGGTCTCGATGTCCACGTCATCAATCCTGTCCACGATGTAACTCCTCTAAGTCACTGGATCTCTATCAGCGGGGAGAGGAGGATCTGTAGCAAACAGAAACCGAATGGGTCGTTTGAGGGGCGGTACCGCTGTTGGAAGGAACAAATGACGTTGCCTTTCTTTGGATCTCTCGCCCAAATCCGGATAAATATATCCGCTGGTCCAACCGCGGGTCAAACTATCGATATGGGTCATATGAGTGAACTCGGACCTGCTACCCAATCCGTCATCATCAAGGATCACGGAACCATATCCCCATAAAGCGTGTGGTGGCGGAATGGGCTCCAATAGTGCGAGGGGACCACCACCACTAGAACATCTCCACGATTACACGGACCCTACGATAATGCAAAACCGTCGACCCCCAACAATGGGATATCGGTGATGGGTGACTATAATCTGAGCCGATGGCGCTGGGCAGAGAGCAAGATCGGTATCTACGGATCTCCCCCTGTGGTGCTCCTAATAGCACGCTCTCCTAAATAGAGCTCGGCCTCCATCTCGTGAAGAGAGGAACTCTCCCGGTGGAAATCAAATACTCGACTCCAGTCGGGTGTCCATCCTCAAAGTCGATGGTCAAATGTTCCCCTGAATAGGGAATCCATGTGATGGCGTACCCATTTGTCGGCTCCAACTCATTTGCATCTGGCGGTGAGTGAATCCTTCATTCTGAGGGACCTCCGACAAAATAGAATGGTGCCATCGTTGTCCTCGTGGATAGGTATCTAAACCTAACACACTCACATGACGCAAGCATGGGAGCCTTTCATAGGCCCAAAACTGCCAACACAATGGTAAAACATCTGCTATCATTAAACACTCTTCACCTATGAATGGGAAAAGACAAGAGAAATACTCACCAGCAGAAATGGGTAAAATCCTAGCCAAGCCTCGGTATTAAACCCATGTAGCGTCACGCATGCCACAGGAGGAAATAGCCAAAGGTATAGGAGCCCCAATCATACTCTCCAATATGATCCACATCACGTGTGGCGCTGATCAAAGTAAAGGATACCGTAGAAGAGTTATCCGCTATGAAGCAGCCTCGAATGATCATCAAGAACAATTGCCGCAGAATGCGATCCCTGATCCTGACATCATCAGGCATGGGCTCACTCAAAAGCCCACTCATAGCATCTACTCTCAAAGGACCTGAACGGACAGTCCTGCCTTTGAGCGCCTCTGTTGGAACTCCTAAAAAGGATCTGATGGCAGTAGGGGTAATATTCACAATGCAAGGCACTGGCTCCCCCTCCAAACTCCATACCTGTGAAAAATCGCCAATCCATAGGCGTCATCATCACCTCGCAATCCGGCCGAGATGGGTGGTCGAGTCCGATGAAACCATCGCTCGAGACAATGCCACGAGGTAACCCCAAGGACAACGACGGGAAGGATGGAGAAGAATGCCCGAATCCCCACTCATGCACTACCGCTCTATAGTCAGGATGAAGCGATTGGTACATGGAGTGAATACTGAACCAGTTCCCTCGAGGCTATGTAAAACCAGGAACCTGTATGAAATGCAGATCAACATCAAAACCCTTTAATCCTCATCAATAGGAAAGAAGGAAGATCAAAGTCTAACGCCATACCTCGTTAGCATGCAAGTACATCGATGGATGTCTGCTCAAATCACCCAGCAACTCTGGGTTTGCCACCTGAATACTCGGAAGCTCCCTACGAGGGACATATGCCGTAGGAGCGGGATCCTCAATCGAAATATCCGCCTCCTCGTCATCAACGTCTGGCATATCTACCCGGACAGGACGAATCACGACCTCCACCAACCGACGAGGCTGTCTAACAGAACGGGGAGTAAGCACGTCGTGAAACCTCTTCGCATACGCATGAAACCCTCCGCCGTCATTTTGAAGTGGTCCTATAGGAGGCGCTTTCGGCTTGATCCGAATCCATAATATCTGGACAACAAGTCTCCAAATCACCTCAGAAAGGGTGTGGTATTTCCTTACCTGGATCTTTCTAAAATGCATTTATGACTATATGCATGCATGCATTTACTTTAACATATAATAGACTTAAAATGCATGACTACCCAATGCCTACATTTGGAAAATTTTTGCCATAGTCCCCTTTGAAAATAGGACTATCCACATGCACATAGGCATGTCTAGGTGGCCATTCAGTAGCACACCTGCCCCAAAGTCATATACATAATATATGCATTAAAAATCAAAATCATCACACATAAGGCTAACCTCAATACTAGGAGTACTTTGCCTTACTACCTTTTGCTCATTGGACCTCAAATAGGACAACAAATAGCAGAAAAAGGTGCCAATTTGACTATCTCAAAAGTCAAATTTTTTTACATCATTATGTTCAGCATGGTTTAATACTAACATTTACTATGTTGAATATTTTTTATCAAGTCATTTGTGCATACATAATCACTACTATGTGTTTAGATGCATTTCGTGCGATAACTCACAATCCAACGGATAAAAACTGGAAAAAATACATGCATACATTACCAGGATAATGTAGAACACTTGTACGATCACATAATTTGCAAAAAGTAGCCCGAACTCAGCAGATCTGAAAGAAGCTCACGGATTTTCCTTCACGCGGCAAGTTGAAAGTTACTTGTGAGACCAACCTACTGGAATTTATCATCCGCGATTGGCCGCAGGCCCACCTACGGCTGCAGCAAGTGCACCTGTGGCACCCCTATATGGGTCCCACCACTCCGGCTCGGTCCAGTTTGAGTTGCAAAGGAGTTCTTGCGGACTAGAAAGGTTAAATCGAGAATAAAGACGCCACACGATTGAGCAAAATAGCATACAATCCTAGTCTTATCAGATGAGACTTTAAATCTATACATCACTCATTGGTAGTTACCTGAACACAAGGTATACCTTGCCAATGATCTCGGTTGTCACAAATCACATCCGTGATACCTTATGCGAATCCGATGCCGCCAACTCCGGGACATTACCCTAAGTGAGTCCCCCATGGGTTACTGGCGTGAGTCCCGACGAGGGGTTACAACGTGAGTCCCGACAGGGTTACAAAGTATATCTCGGTAGAGAGTAATAAAACGCATGCTCATCCATTGACACATAAATCGGTGAAGGTCAGCGAATAGCGTTATTTCGATAGATAATGATTAAACCTATCAGAGCCCTAGAGATATTCGAGGTTTTCACACCCGACTGCTCGTATTTCCCAGTATAACCCCGGCGGGGGTCACAATGCAATTCTTCGATGATCTACACGACAGCAGAGGTCAAGCAACCTTGACAATCTACCCATAGAGTTTCAGCCGTTGATTCACACGTCAACGAAGGTCAGGCATCCCTGACAACATTTGTTGTTGGCAGTAAATCCAATAGAATCTTGACATGTTCTGGCGATACCAACCCAGAAAGGTCAATGTTATCAAAGAGGATAGATGATGGAATATGTTATACACATCCTCAAACAGATCAAGCTTTATCCCCACAAATCTCTTACACATAAGAGGTACATCTTCAGGATAAACTGATAATCAAAGACCCAGGAATTTGGTGATAACTCCAACATCAACATCCTAACATATTCGGATAACACATCAAATCTGGTCATCATTGCCAATCCCCAGTTGAAGCTAAAGGGAGCCAACAATCATCCCCAGCGTGTTGGGCTACAACCCCGTACACACGCATCATACATTTACATCATGTTGCTATCCATAGTACCATATTTGTCTTGTTGCGTTTCAAGTGTCTAGGATTCTTTATCATACCCAATGCATCGCCATGCATGAGTATGATAAAGAGGGGCATCTGTAGACACTCAAAATTTTCTATACTACTGTCACTAACATTGTAGGAGGACAAATTCGTCTTTTAAGAGGGAACCCTGAAAGACAATCCAAATCCATACCGGATGCTACCGGAAGTTCAACATCAACCCCGGATCACATTCTTGGAGTAACAATTCCAACCTCGGATGTAACCCGAGGCATGCGAGATCAATCTTAGGACACACACCGGAGAAGACCAATTAATCTCAGAGATAACCCGAAAGGTATCCGGTCTCGATCAAACAACGAGAATAGCCACCAACCTTGGTGATAACCCCAAGGAATGCAGTTTCGCGATAACCCCGGAAATGCTTGTTTCAAATGCGAACAGCTTCACTCTCGGCGCTCACAACAAGATACACTGTACCAACCCGGTAATAACATCGGGAAGACAGGCACACCTCAAAGATGATAATGAGGACCTTCAACAAATTGCAGTAGCCCAATCTCAGCGAAGTCTGAGCAATGTCTGCTTTATCATCACAATCCGGCGATAACAACGGTGAGGGGAAACATCATCGTCTTGTCAGCACGATGCGATGTCACGTCTCTACGCAACAATGTCCCACAAGACTAACCAATCTCGAGTGACTATTGTGCGGGGTTACGGATGAATGTTGAAGCTTGAAGACTGGAGGGCATCGTCCCATCTTCAATGACTTCGTACAAATTCTAATCCCATGCCATCGTACAACTCTCAACAACAGCAGTCCGAAATAGGTCCTGTATACCTCAAATGGATGCCCAGATTGCACTTCTAAAAGTTCGAGTGGACATTACAGTGCCTGAGTGCACGTACATCGAGACGACCCAACCCGAAAAACTCGGGCCCAACCGGGTTGCCTCTGGTACACCTACGGCTCACCCGTAGGTACACCTGCAGCTAAATTACATATAAGTAGAGGTCTTGGGCTGCCCATTTTGCAAGAGAAAAAAGCGAGGAAGCCACCTGATTTGCTCTCTGACTCACCCCATGCAGGTGTACTTTTCCCTTTTAAACACTGTGAGCCCATATATAGCCCTTTTATACCTACAAAAGTCAAGTGTTTACCCACTCTAAAGATATAGAAGTCTTCTTCAAGCGGGTCATCGTAAGCCTTCTCACACACTTTAGAGTCGTTCTTTTCATCTCTCGCACACACCCTTCTACACACGTTGAGAGTCGTGTTGCTTTTTTTTCGAACTTGGTCAGTGGTTTCATTTCTGGTCGATATATATATATATATATATATATATATATATATATATATATATATATATATATCGTCATATATATTAACTAACATTATCGAGTTATGCCTCAATTGAGCCTAGACTTCGGTCTGGAGCGTTTATTTGCTTTAATATATATATATACATTTATATATATTAACTGTGTGTCGAACTTTGTTCGATGAGCCTAGACTTTGGTCTGGAGCATTTATTTTCTTTAATATATATATATATATATATATACATTTATATATATTAACTGTGTGTCGAACTTTGTTCGATGAGCCTAGACTTCGGTCTAAAGCGTTTACTCGCTTTTATATATATATATATATTTATGTATATGAACTGTGGTCGGACTCTGTTCGATGAGCCTTGATTTTATATCCGATGCGTTTACTCTACTTTTGTATATATATATATATATATATATATATATATATATGAATTGTTGTCGGACTCTATTCAATGAGCCTGGATTTTATATCCGATGCGTTTACTCCTTTTGTATATATATATATATTTATATATATGAATCTGTTGTCGAACTCATTCGATGAGCACAGATTTTATGTCTAGTGTGTTTATTGCTTATATATATATATATATATATATATATATATATATATATATATATATATATATATATATATATATATTTAAATCTGCCTGAGTTTCCTTACGTGGCGATTGATCGCTTCTGACTTTATTTACATTTACGTCCCACTTTGGAGTTTCCTTTGTGGCGGTTGGCCGTATTACATCTTCATTTACATTTCGTCCCACTTTGGATTTTCCTTCGTGGCGGTTGGTATATTCTGACTTTATTTATGTTTTGTCACTTTGGAGTTTCCTCTTGTGACGGTTGATAGCTTTTCTGACTTTATTTACATTTACGATCCCCATGGAGGTGCTTCTGTGGTTGGTGATCCTATCTGTATATATATATTTACTGACTTTTATATATATACGCCTTCTTGCTTTCATACAAATTACGATGATACATGCGTTTTAGGAATCATGTTATCACAGATTACGCTTTATTAGATCTAGATTCGGTTCTCATGATGGACATTTTCATTTGTGGCGACATTGTAAATTATTCTGCGATTGTCTCAATTTCCTCGAGATGGTTTCCATACCCATGAGGAAATCGGCATTATTTTGTACATTATTTTCATCACGGATGCCTCGCATTCGTAAAATAAAATCAATCAAGCCGGGCACTTAATAAAATGGGAGTGTAAAAGGTCTCAATTACTATTGAGAATCAGGGTTTGAAAAACCTCTTTTATAAAACATCACTGCCATATCTTGCTAAAAATTGAATTTTTACATAACTTCAAACCTTGTGTATATAGGTTCGAACGAGGCCTCGCACTACTTCCAAATAACAGCACATTGGCCCACACACACACACATTCAGATAACAGTTTCTTGAAAAGAGGTGGTCACCGTGGTAACACGGATGTCGGGTGGTGCCTAACACCTACCCCCCGCATAACCAAGTCCCCGGACCCTAATGAATCTTGGTTTCACCGACCCGTATAGCAGTGTCATATCACTGGGTCAATGTGAAAACCTTTTCTCGGTTGTGTTGGTACAACCATTTGAAAAACCAACTGGCGACTCATAACAGTCCATCGTCAACATTATACATGTCGGACCTTTTTAACTTGTTTTTTCAAACAAATCTCACCTAAAATAAGAACACCAAAGAACAAGTAACGGAAAGGGACATCCAAAAATCCCGACGTCGACAACAATAGTACTCATGTCCCACTAATCTGTCCAACATCTGATTGATAAAGGGAAAAGAACAGTGATCTTTGCGAGTCACCTTATTCAACTTCCTATAATCCATGCAAACCCTCCAACTAGTCACTGTCCTTGTCGGAATTAGCTCATTGTCATCATTCTGAACCACGATCAATCCTCCCTTTTTTAGCACACATTGCACCAGACTGACCCACTTACTGTATGAAATTGGGTAAATGATACCAGCATCCAACCATTTCAGGATTTCTTTCTTGACCACTTCTTTCATGACTGGGTTAAGCCGTCTCTATTGCTCCACTGTCTGTCTTACATCGTCTTCCATCAAAATTTTATGCATATAAAAGAATGGGCTGATTCCCTTGATATCCGCGATTGTCCATCCTATATCCGCTTTATGGTCCCTAAGCATTCTCAACAACTTTTCTTCCTGCAATTTGTTAAGTGCAGCAGAAATAATAACAGGTAAAGAATTAGATTGGCCTAAGTATGCATACCTGAGGTGTTTAGGGAGTTGGTTAAGTTCAAGACTAGATGGCTCCTCCAATGAGATTTTATCCTTGTTGTGGTTTTTTCATCCGTGTACAATGGTTCAAATGGTGCTCTAAATCTGCTAACTCGTGGCAGAGAGTCTAGCATCTGCAAGTAGTCCACAAATTCTGGATCATCTAATTCTTCATCTCCCAATAATGTTGTTTCCAATAGATCGTTCACCAAACTCTTGCCCATGTCTTCGCTGATTATATGATTAATGATATACATCCAAAAGAAATCTTCTTCATCCGTAGGAAATTTTATGGCCTTAAAAACATTAAATTTTACTTCTTGGTCTTGAACCCTCATCGTTAGTTCACCTTTTTGTACGTCGATGAGTGTCTTACCCGTAGCTAAGAAAGGTCTCCGTAGGATAATTAGGATGTTTTTATCTTCCTCAAAATCCATAATGATGAAATCCGTAGGGAATATAAACTTGTCAACCTTTACCAATATGTACTCCATAATGCCTCTCGGGTACGTGACTGACCTATCCGCACACTGTAAGGAGATGTTCGTAGGCTTTGGAGCGGGAAAACCCAATTCTGTATAAACTGATAACGGCATATGGTTCACACCTGCCCCCAAATCACATAAGCACTTGTTGAATGACATGTTCCCAATCGTGCATGGAATGGTGAAACTCCCTAGATCTTTCAACTTTGGTGGCAACTTTTGCTATAAACCGCACTACACTCCTCTGTTAATGCCACTGTCTCGAAATCTTCCAATTTCTTTTTCCTGGACAAAATCTCTTTCATGAATTTCGCAAAACTTTGCATCTGCTCAAGGGCTTCTGCGAACGGGATGATAATCTGAAGTTTCTTAAAAACTTCCAAAAATTTTGCAAACTGCTTGTCTAATTTCTTCTTTTGGACTTTTTGCTGAAAAGGTGGGGGAGAATAGAAAATTGGTTCGTTAACTGGTTTGTTATTTTCCACTTGTTTTTCTTCCCCCGGTATGTCCTCAACCACTTTATTCTCACTGTCTATCTCAACTTCTTTTGAAACCAAATTTTCTATTTCTAACCCTCAAGTTGTTTTCCACTTCGTAACATAATTTCCTGACATTTCTCATGATTACCTCTCGGATTTTTCTCTGTATCACTTGGTAATGTTCCTTGAGGCCTGTTATTCAATGCAAAGCTATTTGTCCCATTTGATTCTCTAAATTCTTGAGGGATATTGCTTGGTTTTTCATGGCTACCTCGTTGCTCGTTATATACTTTGATAGCAACTCCTCTAAATCTGATTTCCTCTCTTGACGTTGAGCTGGTTGTTGTTGATTCTAAAATCCCAGGGGATACGATAGTCGTAGAAATTGCTGATTCTGATTATTGTTCCACGACAAATTCAGATGATTTCTATTCCCTTGATTATATGTATTCTGTGGAATTCTATTGTAGCTACCCACAGATTGTACTGACTCTGGGTTGATTTCACATTGATCCGTAGGATGTTAACCCGCGCATAATTCACAAATAACTGCAACTTGCTATGTCTGTCCCCTGACCAAGCGTCAAACTTCTTAGAGAGTGCTGAAATCTGTGATGTTACTGCCATCAGTCCATTTAATTCTAACACTCCAGCTACTGTAGGTTATGTCATTCTTTCCGTGGGCCATTGATAGTTGTTAGCTGCCATTGTCTCTAACAACTAATATGCCTCCTCATAATTCTTTGCCATAAAATCTCCCCCCGACGCTTCATCAATAATAGTCCTGAGATTCCCATGTAGTCCGTTGTAAAATGTGTTCATCTGCAACCACTTAGGCAATCCGTGATGTGGGCATTTTCTGAGTAATTCTTTATATCTCTCTCATGCCTCGTACAATGACTCCCCATGTTGCTGATCAAACATAGTAATATCGTTTCTCATCTTTGCAGTCTTCGCTGGCGGGAAAAATTTAGCTAGAAACTTCTGAGCCAGGTCATCCCATGTCGTTATTGAACCCGATGGTAGAGAGTTTAACAAACTCTTCGCCTTGTCCCGTAGAGTGAATGGGAACAAGCGAAGTCTAATTGCTTCATCCGACACCCTATTGTACTTGAAAGTGTCGCATATTTCCAAAAAGCTGATCAAATGCTCGTTCGGATCATCATTTGCAAGTCCCCCGAACTGAACCGAGTTTTGGATCATTTGAATAGTCCCAGGCTTAATCTCAGTTGTATTCACTGCTATTGCAGGCCTAGTGATACTCGACTGCAGCTCAGTCACCTTGGGTGTAGCAAAGTCCCTCAACGCTTTTTGGTCTTCGGCAGCCATTTCTTCTTCTTTGTCAGAGTTTTCGAAGTCATCCCTTATTTCCTTAATCCACTTACTTAGCCTTTGAAAGCGTCTTTCAATGTCATCCTCAAAAGGAAGCAAGTCTGGATTTTTGGACCGAGTTTGCATAAACCAACTTCAAAACCTGAAATAAGACTAACAAAACAAAAATAAAAATGTTAAAGTAAAACTGGACTAATTAAACTGATATTGCAAAATATTAAAATCTATACTAAAGTCCCCGATAACGGCGCCAAAAACTTGTTGGGTAAAATCTAATTACGCACATCACGCAAGTATACGTGGTCAACAAGTAATATAATAGATAGTAGAGTATCGTTCGCTCAGAGACTGTAATAAGAAATTAAAACTCACAATTACCAATTTCCTATTAATCCTAATTTTATCAAACTAATCAATTTCCAGTTTATAACTAAAAGTATTAAGAATATTAAAATCACCAAACAATCAATAAATTCTAAAAACTGAATTTTCAAACAAATAATGGAGAATTAGGCTTCCGACTTCACTCTAAGTATCACTCTAATTATTACACACTTATTCCAGTTTAACTCATTATCCAAGTTTATTAATCAAGAACACGCATGTAGAACTAGCCACCTCTCGATGTACTAATACCGTATTAACTCAAATCCACAATTAAGTTATAATTAAGTTAAACACCTTAATCAACTAACTCACTAGATCTCTATGTGAATTACAATTAAAGAAGGTTTAAGTTCAAGCTCTTTATCTGATTACATGCAATGTCAAGCATATCTCTACCCTGAAATTCATCAAGATTCTGTTCATTCACATAAATCAAGAACACACGCTATATTAACTAAGTTTAGAATCGTATTTCATCTCTCGAATTCATACAAGTCCACAAAGAATCGTTGATCAGGCAATTCATAAATTCAGGCTCAAATTAATATAGATAAATCGAATAATAGCTTATTCAACTGAAATCAAAGATTACATAATCATCGTTCCACTTAAAGATCCGTCTTAAGCCTAAAAATTAATTAGTTCATCATAAATGAAATAATAACTGAATAAATTAAAGATAACATCTTTTCAATTACAAATATAAAACTAAAGAAGAAGAATAATGCAGAACACCCTTCACTTTACTTCAATCTGCAATTAATATGAAAGTTCTTCAAAATCTTCCCTCCGTTACTCGCTATGAATTTCTTTCCTTAATCTCCATTAATTGCTTTGCATGATGATGATTTTTTTGTTTGTTATGTAGTTATATATTAACAACCAAAATCTGCATGCGATCCTTCCTCCCTTAGAGTCCCGAAGCCATGCAAGTGTTAAAATCCCTGTCCCAACTGTAATAACCCGAGATTTCCTAAATAAAATAAATAAGAAATTTGCGTATAAATTTTTTTTTTATTTAATGACGAGAATAAGTGTCTAGTAATGTGAACGATAAATGCGAATATATTTATTACTTGAAAATTAGAAATAATTTTGGAATTATTAATTACTACAAATTATATTTTTATGGTAATTAATTTCTATAAGCATAAATGTTTTTATTAATTATTTTCCATGAAAACATGATTGGAAATAATATATGAAGTGATAATTGGAATTATATAATAAATATTTTATTATATGAATTGTTGAGAATATTTAAATCAAGTATTTTAACTTGATGTCACGAAAGAGAAGTCGAGATATGAGATCGAACCACGAATTGGGATTGTGATCAAGAGATGAGAATAATAATATTATATTATTGTTATAATGATTTTCTGATACAATAATTATGTCTTTGTGTATGTGAGATGAGATAATATTGATAGATAGTGATCCAATTAGGTAAGTAGCATATTATCGCGTCTTTGTGAAAACCTAATTATTAAACTTAGTTATGAGAAATGACCGAGTAGTACTGTGTATATGAAGTTTCATTGTGTATATGAAGATTCTTTGTGTATAAGATGTCGGTAATTAGAAGAAAACCCTAATTATCTTGTTGTTTGTTGATAATTAGGACAAAACCCTAATTATTACAACCCTAATCGGTTGAAGTTAGAGATCGTAATGACCGTGTTAGAACATACATGAGATAATTAGAGAACCCCTAATGGTCAATTAGAAACCCTAATTGATGGCGTTAAGAAACCCTAATTATAGAACCCTAATTTTTTCTATAGAAAACCCTAATTTAAAATTATTGGGTTTAATTACGATGTTAATATATAAAAGTTTTAATTTACCAAAGGATGAAAGTAATTGGTAAATGATAAAATTACCATCTAGTGATTAAATACTACATTTAATTGCTATGTACAAAAATGCCCTTAAAATTATATGGGAAATTACCAAAATACCCTTTTTTTATCCATTTTAGTGTATTATTAGTAGCATTGTTGATGGAATCTTCAATTATGCTAGCTAATCAATGGCTTCTAGAATTCCCTCATGCTAATATACCATTACACCTCAATTATACCAACCAAATCGACATCAAAGCATCTAGCATGGCCTATAAATAGAGATCGAGGAGATTGAATGAAAACACACTCTAATATTTTCTAAACTCTCTAGCCACACTCTCTCAAGCTCTAGCCAGCGAAATTCTCTTACCCATAAGCTCTAATCAAAGCCCGACCATCATAAATAACAAATCGGAAGCATCAAGAAGTCGGAAATCAAAAAAATCAAGTAAGAAAAGGTATGAAATCCCAAAAATTAGAAATCCTTTGATTCGATGTTAATTGATGCAATTGATTGTTTAAAAAGTTGTGTAATAAGGAGTCTATTAATGTTACGGGTTGTAAAAACACGGACCCATAACATCAAAGTGCGAATTTGAAGATTTGAGCAAGTTGGAAAAACCAGATTACATGATTTTTTGGCAAATGCCAAGACTTATATCTCTCTGTGATTATTTAATGTTTTGTTGTTTAAAAGTTGTTTGGGTGTAGCTTGTTATGTGGTCTTTAAACTCCAAAGGAATAAGGTCTATATCTATTGTAGATCGGGATTTATAAGCGGTCAAAGTGGGTTGGCCGGCATTGGCCATTTATTTTTCAAACCAAGAAAATATTCTAAGTGTCCAGAAATTTTTTTTTTGAAAAATGTAGGGCCTTATATCTCGGTCATCTTTAATGTGTTTTGTGTTCTAAAGGTTGATATGTGTATCTTGTTATGTGGTATTTAACCTCCAAAAAATAATCGAGGTCCATATATATTACGGATTAAGATTTATTTAAGGTCGAAAGTGGGTTGGCCGGCATTGATTGAAAAAATTGCAAGAGGAAATTTTCTAAGTGTTAATTTTTACGACACGGTTTGACCATACTTTAGATGCTTGATTTATTGTTTTTTATGATGATGTTAAGTGTTAGCGTTGTAGTCCTACATGTTGTCTACCTTTGGAATTGATAGATCACATAAAGCGTTACACGATCATCAAGTTATAGAGGTCCAAAGTAGGCATCTCTAAGCATGTTCTCGTGAAGAAACGACTTTGGTAGCTACTTTGATGGGTGATTTATCCGAGATCGATGTTTGTTTAGAGGTTATGATTGTGGAATCGTATATTCTTGTATTTCCTCTACAAGACCCAATTTATAGATTGTCCAAATTCGTTAAGATGAGAGAGTTATTCACGGTCAAAAGTAGGCCACTCGATTACGCCTTATGAAGATGCAGGTAGGCTCAAAAGAACACCTATAAGCGACACTTACATCACTATAGGGCCTTTATGACAGTTTAATTATTTTAATTTCGATTTTCAGAAAAATGATTTAAAAATTAGAAAAAATTAGTTTTTAATTATTAAAAATACCAAATAAATTATGAAAAATTATTTTAAAGTAAGAAAAATAGTTTTAATTATTTTGAGTATATTTCATAAATATTTAATATTTTTGGAATATAAAAGGTATTTATTTATTTAATTATAATATTAAATAAATTATTTAAAAATAGTTTTAATTCATGAAAAATCATGAAAAATTATTTTATGGTATAAGAAAATATTTTGAGTTATTTTCCATGACTTTTAATATTTTGTGATGAATTTCATTAATTAATTATATATTAATGATATTAAAGTTATTTAATGATTATATTAAATAATTTAGTTTTAAAATGATTTTAATATTATAAAATCATTTTAAATGAAATTAAGGTATTTAAAAATATTTTAAGTTATAAAATATAACTTTTAATATTTAAAGGATAATTTCATTAATAATTTAATATTAATGATATTAAGATAATATTAATGATATTTAGTTTATTTAATAATTATTATTAAATAAATAGTTTAAAAAATGGTTTTATTTATTTAAAAATCATTTAAAGAGGATATTAAGGATTTAAAATATTTTAAGTTATAATTAATGACTTTTAATATTTGGATGAATAGTACATTAATATTTATATATTAATGGTGATTATTTAAAATGATTTTAATTGTTTTAAAAATCATTTAAAGGGTAATATAAATGTTTTAAAAATAGTTTGAGTTATTATAAATAACTTTTATATTTTGGCAATGGTTTCATTAGTAGTTTAATATAAATTAATTATTAATGATAATGGAATTGTTTAATGTTTAAATCATTTAATTATGATTAGATGTTTGAAAGTTATAATAGGCCAAACTAGTGACTTGAGAGTAGATTATGAAGTTATGAAGTTTTGAGGAACACCTATAGTAGCAGTTATATCACTATAGGCCCGGTAGTAATGATTTGAATTATTTTAAATTTTTCAATTTACGAAAATTGAAAATGATTAAAAATAAAATGTTTGATATTTCTGAGATGTTGAGGTATAGGATAAGAGTCTTAGACTCGGTATTTACCAAATAAAAAAGTAGTGATGTAAACAAATGTCGGATCTATAATAAAAGAAAAGGCTTACGTAAGAGAGCATGGATGAGATATTTGAAAAATGTATAAAAGTATAGAATAGAAAGTATGATCACTGCGATTATGTGATGGCGTGATTAGACTATGTCTTTGTTGTAATAGAAGCGATTATTATGTGTTATGATATATTGTTCTAATCAGAGCGAATGATCGATTATTGATAGGTTGTGATAAAGAGATAAAACCTAAGTTGAGATTTGTAATCGTGAATCGAATGAGTATCTTACCTTTGCATTTCCTTTATCACAATGGACATGGTAAGAAGTTTGAGGTATTCTATTTACATACGGATTATATGCGCTTTGATTATCAACATGTTGGCTCGGATATATATTACATTAAGTTGATTTCTAAATGGTTATCAAGTGTCCCCACTTGGATAATCATAGCATTTATTCACATGTTGATACACCTTTATCAATTACCGTATATATATATGTTGAATTACATATTATTGTTGAGCAAGATTAAAACCCGGGTTTGGAACCGAGCGCATGTATAAACATCCAGATAATGGGAAAATTTTTATGCGCCCGGTGGACAAAGGGTGAAGCGATGAATTTCGTTCAAGTTATGTAGTATTGATCAATCTGAGGTACAACGGTGATCACCCTCTCCGTGCCGTAAGTTATGACGGTTCTTGGATGAATTTACGCTAAACCTTTTCGAAAATGAAAACCATGTTCATAGTATGTTTCTTAAACCTTATTCATGGGTGGAGCCTCATTTCAAAATTTGAAGAGAGTTGTTATGTCGAACTTCGGTTCTCCACGATACCATTTCTTTAAAATTTGAATAATACTAAAAATAATAATATATAATTGAACTTAATTTACATACATCAAAGTTTACTTTCCCAGTCGTGACCTTCAAATACATTCCTTACAAATACGACAATAGATTCCATTGTCTTACTAACTATAACCATTAACTCATACTAATTCTCATTGAACGACTTTTCTTTTCCCTTGTTAGGTGCTGAGCCTTGGTCGATCGTGAAGTGGCGAAAACATTTAGTTTAAGCGAGGATGAGCATTTGAGTGCCAATGACAATAATAACAATTATATATATAAATGAAAGAATATAAGTATTCTCTTTACATAACACTTCTACAATGAATCAAAAGTTGTGAAGTAATCATCTTGATAAAGATTTCATATAACAACTCTCTTCAAATTCTTGAAATTAGGCTCCTCTACCATGAATAGGGTTTAAGAAACATACTATGAACATTGTTTTCATTTTTGAAAAGGTTTAGCGAAATTCATCATAATGAAGTCGTAACTTAACTTCTGAACGCGGAGGGTGATCGGCCAGATTGTACCTGTATTGATCAATACTACATAACTTGAGCGAAATTCATCGCTCACCCTTTGTCATGTAAAGCGCGTATAAAAATTTTCCCATTATCGGGATGTTTCATACATGCACTGGTTCCAAACAGAAGGTTTTTAATCTTGCTCGACAATAATATGTAATTCAACATATATATATACGGGTAATTGAAAAGGTATATCAACATGTGAATAAATGCCATGATTATCAGTGGGGACACTTGTATAACCATTTAGAAATCAACTTAACAGAATATATATACGAGCTAACATGTTGATAATCAAAGCGTACATAATACATGCGAGGGAATAGAATAATTACGAAACTTCTTACTCATGTCCATTGCATAAAGGAAATGCAAAGGTAAGATACTTTTGATTTGATTACAAATCTCGACTTAGGTTTTATCTCTTTATCACTGACTATCGATAATCGGATCATTAGATTCGATTAGAACAATATATCATAACACATAATCTTACATCTATTACGATTCGACACATAGTCTAATCACGTCATCACATAATCGCGGTGATCATACTTTTAGTTCATATTCTATACTTGAAATATTTTATACATTTTCAAATATCTCATCCATGCTCTTCTGGAAGTCTTTTCTTTCTATTATAGAATTACGACATTTGTCGGCGTGCAAGCTGACTTTATCGGGTAAATCTTGAGTCTAAGACTCTTATACTATACCTCGACATACGTAAATATCAAACATTTTATTTTTAATCATTTTGAAATTTTCGAAATTGAAAAATTTAAAATAATTCAAATCATCACTCTAGGGCCTATAGTGATATAAATATTACTATAGGTGTTCCTCAAAACTTCATAACTTCATAATCGGTTCTCAAAGTAAACTAGTTTGGTAAATTTATAACTTTCGAACATCGGAATCATAATTAAATGATTTAAACATTAAACAATTCCATTATCATTAATAATTAATTTATATTAAACTATTAATGAAACCATTGCCAAAATATAAAAGTTATTTATAATAACTCAAACTATTTTAAAACATTTATATTACCCTTAAATGATTTTTAAAACAATTAAAATCATTTTAAATAATCACCATTAATATATAAATATTAATGTACTATTCATCAAATATTAAAAGTCATTAATTATAACTTAAAATATTTTTAAATCCTTAATATCCTCTTTAAATGATTTTTAAATAAATAAAACCATTTTAAACTATTTATTTAATAATAATTATTAAATAAACTAAATATCATTAATATTATCTTAATATCATTAATATTAAATTATTAATGAAATTATCCTTTAAATATTAAAAGTTATATTTTATAACTTAAAATATTTTTAAATACCTTAATTTCATTTAAAATGATTTTTATAATATTAAAATCATTTTTAAACTAAATTATTTAATATAATCATTAAATAACTTTAATATCATTAATATATAATTAATTAATGAAATTCATCACAAAATATTAAAAGTCATGGGAAATAACTTAAAATATTTTCTTATACCATAATATAATTTTTCATGATTTTTCATGAATTAAAACTATTTTAAATAATTTATTTAATATTATAATTAAATAAATAAATACCTTTTATATTCAAAAATATTAAATATTTATGAAATATACTCAAAATAATTAAAAACTATTTTTAGGACTTTAAAATAATTTTTCATAATTTATTTGGTATTTTAATAATTAAAATCTAATTTTCTAATTTTAAATCATTTTTAGGAAAATCGAGAAATTAAAATAATTAAAGCGTAAGCTAAAAGGCCCTATAGTGTGAGGAAGTGTCATTATATAGGTGTTCTTGAGCCTACCGAGATCTTCGTAAAAGGCGAGGCAAGGTGGCTACTTTTGGTAGTGAATAACTCTCTCTCATCTTAGCAATTTGGACAATCTATAAATTGGGTCTTGTAGAGGAAATACAAGACTACAAGATCAACAATCATAACCTCTAAACAAACATCAGATCTGGGATAAATCAAGCCATCAAAGTAGCTACCAAAAGTACATTCTTCACGAAGAAGCGGTTCGAGAAAGTGCCTACTTTGGACCTCTATAACTTGATGATCGTGTAACTTTTTATGTGATCTATCAATTCCGATGTGTAGAACAACATGTAGGACTACAACTCTAACACTTAACATCATCATAAAAACAAGAAATCAAGCATCTAAAAAGTATGGTCAAACCTTGTCAGGAAAAATTAACACTTAGAAAATTGCAGAATTTGCCGAAATTTTACGGTCAATCTTGGTCGACCCACTTTGACCTTAAATAACTCTTAATCCGTAATATATATGGACTGATTCTTTTTGGAGGTTAAATACCACATAACAAGCTACACATATCAACCTTTAGAACACAAAACACATTAAAGATGGCAGAGATATAAGGCACGACATTTTCCAAAAAAATATTTTACGGACACTTAGAATATTTTACGGGTTTGAAAAACAGTAGGTCAATCTTAGGTCAACCCACTTTGACCGCTTATAAATCGATCTACAATAGATATGAACTTTGATTCCTTTTGGAGATTAAAGACCACATATCGGGCTACTATAACAACTTTTAAACAACAAAACTCATGATCGACGAAAAAAGAGTTATAGCCTCGACATTTGGTGAAAAATAACGAATTCGGTTTTTCCAACTTGTTTAAATCTTCAAATTCGTGCACTTTGATGTTATGGGTTCATGATTTTACAACCCGAACATTAATAGACTCTCTATTACACTACTTTAAACAATCAATTGCATCAATTAACATCGAATCGAAGGATTTCTAAATTTAGGATTTCTACCTTTTGAAGCTTGATTTTTGATTTTTGGCTTCTTGATGCTTACGATTTGTTGTTTGTGATGGTTGGGCTTTGTTTAGGGGTGATATGCTACAATAATTCGTAGGTTTTAGAGAGAGAAGCTTAAGGATGAGAGTTGGATGAATTTTAGTGTACAAAAAATATTATCTCTCTCGATCTATATATAAACCAAGTTAGATGCATTGGATGCTACTCAATGGTTGATTGAATCTGCATAATTGAGTC
The DNA here is from genome assembly GCA_020205605.1 of Panax ginseng. Taxonomy (NCBI): domain Eukaryota; kingdom Viridiplantae; phylum Streptophyta; class Magnoliopsida; order Apiales; family Araliaceae; genus Panax; species Panax ginseng. Next base: position 43,968,485 of record CM035146.1, read on the forward strand.
TTGGATGCTTAATTGGTAGGGTAAGTATGTTTGCCATGCTTTGCTAGCAAGATTCCTCAATAATACACTAATAATACACTAATAAGCGAAAAAGGGCATTTTGGTAATTTAGCATATAATTTCATGGGCATTTTTGTACATAGCAATTAAATGTAGTATTTAATCACTAGATGGTAATTCTTATCATTTACCAATTAATTCTATCCTTTGGTAAATTAAAACTTTTATACATTAACATCGTAATTAAACAGATAATTTTAAATTAGGGTTTTGATGAAAAATTAGGATTTTCTAATTAGGGTTTCTTAGCGCCATCAATTAGGGTTTCTAATTGACCATTAGGGTTCTCTAATTATACGTGTATGTTCTAACACGGTCATTACGATCTCTAACTTCAATCGATTAGGGTTGTAATAATTAGGGTTTGTCTGATTATCGACAAACAACGATAATTAGGGTTTTCTTCTAAATTCTGAGCATCTTATATACGGTAACCTTCATATATACGATAAACTTCATATACGGTCACTACTCGGTCATTTCTCATAACTAAGTTTAATAATTAGGGGTTTTCTGACGACGGTAATATATTTATGACCTAATTGGTAGTCGTTCTTTCGATATTATCTGTCACTTTTGCATATACGATTACATAATTATTGTCTTTGTAAAATCATTATAACAATAATATAATATTATTATTCTCATCTCTTGATCACAATCCCAATTCGGGGTTTGGATCTCATATCGACTTCTCTTTCGCATATCGAGTTAAAATACTTGATTTAAATATTACGAACAATTCATATAATAAAATATATATTATATAAATTCTAATTATCACTTCATATATTATTTCCAATCATGTTTTCATGGAAAATAATTAATAAAAACATTTACCTTACGAAATTAATTACCATAAAAAATATAATTTGTAGTAATTAATAATTCCAAAATTATTTCTAATTTTCAAGTAATAAATATATTAGCATTTATCGTTCACATTACTAGACACTTATTCTCGTCATTAAATAAAAAAAAAAAATTATCATAAAATTTTTCTTATTTATTTTATTTAGGAAATCTCGGGTTATTACATTTCACCCTCCCTTATAAGGATTAGTCCCGGAATCATAGCTTTAAAAACTCATATGCGAGAAGGGTACATAGCATATAATCATTGTGCGTAGATCTCGATCATACTTGATCGAGGCGATCTTTAACTATTCTCCATGCGCTTGTCTATCGATAAGCGAAATTTGATCTCTAAAAGAACTCAAATTCCTTCCTCAAAATTTCTTTAATAAAGTAATTTACTATATGTATATATCTGGGAAAATCATATAAGACACATAAGTTATTCAAATAGCTTTTTGGAGTTACATTTCCATTTGCCATAGTATCCTCAAGCTTGCTACGATATCTTGAGCGACCATAATGAAGACACTTACGGTTTATTTAGATTTATCGCCTATATCTTCTTTGTCATTTTCTCGTATTCACATTCCTTATCTCACTTCTCCTTCTTGAATAATCTTTCACCTTATACTCCATTGATTCACAAATAAAACATTATTTATACATTCTTGAATTGGGACAATTGGAAGAGATATATCTCTCCTACGCCCCACAAACTTTCTCTTTATCTCATTTTCCTTTTATCGTATAGGTGATAAAAGTTATCTTTTTTTACCCTTTAGTTATCTAACTATCATAAGCGCTTCTCTTGAGTCACTTAATCCTCTATACCTAGCAATAGGATTGCCTTAAAGTCTTTAGCGTTCGACATTCGATTATCTGGTTGATCTTAGCATGGTGGTTTTTCGTTTTTCGTCTCGGTGACATAATCATAAATTATTCTTCATTTCCTTACATTCTAAGCCTCATCATTATCGTTAGACATATAACACAAAATTTTCTACTCAAATAATCATGTATTCAAAATATTAAATTTTGAAACTTGGTTTACTATATTAACCAATATTAGGATAAATATCTGCTACCTTTATAACAACTTACTTCATTAATCAACTTGTGACACTCATGGTACTTCCAAGCATAGCACCTCACATTAATAGAACTTAACATACCATAGCACATATTGCTTTAAACATCAGCTATCCCTTTGTGACTAAGAAAGTCGGGATTTAAAATCTTGACCAACATAAAAGTTGAAAATAGTTCATTACTTATCACACATATTACATAACATAACCCATACTACTTATCTACCAAGCCTTTCTTCTCGGACATTCATTCGCTCGATGTCCTTCCATTCCACAATTAAAACATCCACCTTTCTTATAGTTGGGACAGCGAGGAGAGGTATGTCCCTCACGGTATAAATATAACATATCTTCTTCCCTTTCTTCTTATCGGGTTTTCCTAAGTCGGGATCTTCTATCTTTCTTTTCCCTTACCTCTCGGAATTTGAACACGATGTGTTGCTTGAGGCTCCCATCTGGTCAATTTGGATTTTGAGCTTATCTTGCTCTTCCATTGTTTCTTTTAATGCTTTTTGCGGTTGAATATTAAGCAACTTTTCTATCTCCCACAACCTTTCTAGTGAAGAAACCTTGTTCTCCGGATCCTGCACTTTTCGTTGATGCTTGGCGACTTGACTTTAGTGTACGAATCACTATCTGTCAAATCCACCATTTACGGATCGATACTCGTTTTCCACTATAGCCACCTCGTCGATTTGGGTTCTTGGTAAGCTTCTATTTAATTTGTTGGCCTCGATATTAGCTTGGGGTATGGATCGATCCTTCTTATTCCACATATCTTTTCACACGGACATCTACATACATAAGTTACCTGATTAGCATATAGTATATATACCACGACAATCAAGAGTTTTATATCGTTGTCTCTTATTTTGTTTGACGATGAATTTATTGATCCATCTCTATAAACACATCAGCGCCTATCTTTCTCTGTAGAAAAGCGCTCCATCCACTACTGCATCGAATCGTATAAAGCGATGTCTAAAGCACTGCTCAAGGTATATATCTTGGTGTCTTTGGCTTCTATCTCAACCTTCAATTATCTATCTGTATCTCCCTCTTCCGACCTCCCTCGTAACTCTGCTAACTCCATACGTGTTCGGTGAGCGGCGTCCTTATCTTCTTTGTTCCAAAATCTGGAAATGCGATTACGTACCTCACTTTGCTTTCGACTCTAACCTTTAAGTCGTCGTTTCTAACTATATCAAATCTCTTATCATCTCAGCATGCATGTACTCCTCGCTAGAGTCCATCGTCTCTTGGGTCGAGGAATTACTATTTTGACTTTCGTCATCCATCCTATGACCTGATAAGCGAGACAACATCATTCTTGAAATAAAATATATTCATCATTAAAATGAAGTAATATTTTATTTAGTACCACTAAACTTCGATGAATCTCTTCAACTCATCATATCCTATAACTTCTCACAGTGCCGTCTCATGGTTCCTTTGAATATCTATCTTAACTTTCGTCCTCCATTCTACTAAGGTTATAATTCTTCACGAGTTCTTCGTCCATTGAATATCTATCTTAACTTTCGTTATCCATTCTACTAAGGTTATAATTCTTCACGAGTTCTTCGTCTCTTGAATATCTATCTTAACTTTTCGTTATCCATTCTACTAAGGTTATAACCTAGGTTTAGCATTCTAACGTTTATAACCTCGACTTTGATACCAACTTTGTGGCGACCCCAAATCCGGATACTTGAAAGCGAACTCGGTTCTCCACGATACCATTTCTTTAAAATTTGAATAATACTAAAAATAATAATATAATTGAACTTAATTTACATACATCAAAGTTTACTTCCCAGTGCGTGACCTTGAAAATACATTCCTTACAATACGACAATAGATTCCATTGTCTTACTAACTATAACCATTAACTCATACTAATTCTCATTCGAGCGACTTTTCTTTTCCCTTGTTGGTGCACTGAGCCTTGGTCGATCGTCGTCTTGAAAACATTTAGTTTAAGCAAGGATGAGCATTTGAGTGCCCGACAATAATAACAATTATATATATAAATTTGAAAGAATATAAGTATTCTCTTTACATAACACTTCTACAGCGAATCAAAAGTTGTGAAGTAATCATCTTGATAAAAATTCACATAACAACTCTCTTTCAAATTCTTGAAATTTAGGCTCCACCATGAATAGGGTTTAAGAAACATACTATGAACATTCTTTTTTTCATTTTGAAAAGGTTTAGCGAAATTCATCATAAGCAAGCCGTCATAACTTCTGAGACGCGGAGGGTGATCGGCCCGTTGTACCTGTATTGATCAATACTACATAACTTGAGCGAAATTCATCGCTCACCCTTTGTCGTAGAAAGCGCATAAAAATTTTCCCATTATCGGGATGTTCATACATGCACGGTTCCCAAACCAGAAGGTTTTAATCTTGCTTTCGACAATAATATGTAATTCAACATATATGTATACGGGTAATTGACAAAGGTATATCAACATGTGAATAAATGCCATGATTATCCAAGTGGGGACACTTGTATAACCATTTAGAAATCAACTTAACGAGAATATATATACGAGCTAACATGTTGATAATCAAAGCGTACATAAATCATGCGGGAATAGAATAATTACGAAACTTCTTACTCATGTCCATTGCATAAAGGAAATGCAAAGGTAAGATACTTGCACGATTCTTTGATTACAAATCTCGACTTAGGTTTTATCTCTTTATCACAACCTATCGATAATCGGATCATTAGTTCGATTAGAACAATATATCATAACACGTAATCTTTATCTATTACGATTGACACACATAGTCTAATCACGTCATCACATAATCGCGGTGATCATACTTTTAGTTCATATTCTATACTTGAAATATTTTTATACATTTTTCAAATATCTCATCCATGCTCTTCTGAAGCCTTTTCTTTCTATTATAGAGATTACGACATTTGTCGGCGTCTTAAAGCGACTTTATCGGGTAAATCTTGAGTCTAAGACTCTTATCACTATACCTCGACATACGTAAATATCAAACATTTTATTTTTAATCATTTTGAATTTTCGAAATTGAAAAATTTAAAATAATTCAAATCTGTCACTCTAGGGCCTATAGTGATATAAATATTACTATAGGTGTTCCTCAAAACTTCATAACTTCATAATCGGTTCTCAAAATTCAACTAGTTTGGTAATTTATAACTTTCGAACATCGGAATCATAATTAAATGATTTAAACATTAAACAATTCCATTATCATTAATAATTAATTTATATTAAACTATTAATGAAACCATTGCCAAAATATAAAAGTTATTTATAATAACTCAAACTATTTTAAAACATTTATATTACCCTTAAATGATTTTTAAAACAATTAAAATCATTTTAAATAATCACCATTAATATATAAATATTAATGTACTATTCATCAAATATTAAAAGTCATTAATTATAACTTAAAATATTTTTAAATCCTTAATATCCTCTTTAAATGATTTTTAAATAAATAAAACCATTTTTAAACTATTTATTTAATAATAATTATTAAATAAACTAAATATCATTAATATTATCTTAATATCATTAATATTAAATTATTAATGAAATTATCCTTTAAATATTAAAAGTTATATTTTATAACTTAAAATATTTTAAATACCTTAATTTCATTTAAAATGATTTTTATAATATTAAAATCATTTTTAAACTAAATTATTTAATATAATCATTAAATAACTTTAATATCATTAATATATAATTAATTAATGAAATTCATCACAAAATATTAAAAGTCATGGGAAATAACTTAAAATATTTTCTTATACCATAATATAATTTTTCATGATTTTTCATGAATTAAAACTATTTTAAATAATTTATTTAATATTATAATTAAATAAATAAATACCTTTATATTCAAAAATATTAAATATTTATGAAATATACTCAAAATAATTAAAAACTATTTTTAGGACTTTAAAATAATTTTTTCATAATTTATTTGGTATTTTTAATAATTAAAATCTAATTTTTCTAATTTTTAAATCATTTTTAGGAAAATCGAGAAATTAAAAAATAATTAAAGCGTAAGCTAAAGGCCCTATAGTGGTGAGAAGTATCATATATAGGTGTTCTTGAGCCTACCCGAGATCTTAGTAAAAAGCGCGAGGCAAGGTGGCTACTTTGGTAGTGAATAACTCTCTATCTTAGCAATTTGGACAATCTATAAATTGGGTCTTGTAGAGGAAATACAAGACTATAAGATCCAACAATCATAACCTCTAAACAAACATCAGATGCAGGATAAATCAGCCATCAAAGTAGCTACCAAAAAGCATGTTCTTCACGAAGAAGCGATTAGAAGTGCCTACTTTGGACCTCTATAACTTGATGATCGTGTAACTTTTATGTGATCTATCAATTCCGATTGTGTAGACAACATGTAGGACTACAACTCTAACACTTAACATCATCATAAAAACAAGAAATCAAGCATCTAAAGTATGGTCAAACCTTGTCGAGAAAAATTAACACTTAGAAAATGCAGAATTTGCCCGAATTTTTTACGGTCAATCTTAAGTCGACCCACTTTGACCTTAAATAACTCTTAATCCAGTAATATATATGGACTGATTCTTTTTGGAGGTTAAATACCACATAACAAGCTACACATATCAACCTTTAGAACACAAAACACATTAAAGATAGCCAGAGATATAAGGGCGACATTTTCCAAAAAAATATTTTACGGACACTTAGAATATTTTACGGGTTTGAAAAAACAGTAGGTCAATCTTAGAATTGACCCACTTTGACCGCTTATAAATCTCGATCTACAATAGATATGAACTTGATTCCTTTTGGAGATTAAAGACCACATATCGGGCTACCTATAACAACTTTTAAACAACAAAACTCATGATCGACCAAAGAGTTATAGCCTCGACATTTGGTGAAAAATACGAAATTCGGTTTTCCAACTTGTTTAAATCTTCAAATTCGTGCACTTTGATGTTATGGGTTCATGATTTTACAACCCAGAACATTAATAGACTCTCTATTACACTACTTTAAACAATCAATTGCATCAATTAACATCGAATCGAAGGATTTCTAAATTTAGGATTTCCTACCTTTTGAAGCTTGATTTTTGATTTACGGCTCTTGATGCTTTGATTTGTTGTTTGTGATGGTTGGGCTTTGTTTAGGGGTGATATGCTACAATAATTCGTAGGTTTTAGAGAGAGAAGCTTAAGGATGAGAGTTGGATGAATTTTAGTGTACAAAATATATTATCTCTCTCGATCTATATATAAACCAAGTTAGATGCATTGGATGCTACTCAATGGTTGATTGAATCTGCATAATTGAGTCTTGGATGCTTAATTGGTAGGGTAAGTATGTTTGCCATGCTTTGCTAGCAAGATTCCTCAATAATACACTAATAATACACTAATAAGCCAAAAAGGGCATTTTGGTAATTTAGCATATAATTTCATGGGCATTTTTGTACATAGCAATTAAATGTAGTATTTAATCACTAGATGGTAATTCTTATCATTTACCAATTAATTCTATCCTTTGGTAAATTAAAACTTTTATACATTAACATCGTAATTAAACCCGATAATTTTAAATTAGGGTTTTGATATGAAAAAATTAGGTTTTTCTAATTAGGGTTTCTTAGCGCCATCAATTAGGGTTTCTAATTGACCATTAGGGTTCTCTAATTATACGTGTATGTTCTAACACGGTCATTACGATCTCTAACTTCAGCAGATTAGGGTTGTAATAATTAGGGTTTGTCTAATTATCGACAAACAACGATAATTAGGGTTTTCTTCTAATTCAGAGCATCTTATACGGTAACCGTATACACGATAAACTTCATATACACAGTCACTACTCGGTCATTTCTCATAATGGCAGAGTTTAATAATTAGGGTTTCACTGACCGCGGTAATATCTTTGACCCTAATTGGTAGTCATTCTTTCGATATTATGTCATCACTTTACGTACGATTACATAATTATTGTCTTTGTAAAATCATTATAACAATAATATAATATTATTATTCTCATCTCTTGATCACAATCCCAATTCGGGGTTTGGATCTCATATCGACTTCTCTTTAGCATATCGAGTTAAAATACTTGATTTAAATATTACGAACAATTCATATAATAAAATATATATTATATAAATTCTAATTATCACTTCATATATTATTTCAATCATGTTTTCATGGAAAATAATTAATAAAAACATTTTTACGCTTCTGAAATTAATTACCATAAAAATATAATTTGTAGTAATTAATAATTCCAAAATTATTTCTAATTTTTCAAGTAATAAATATATTAGCATTTATCGTTCACATTACTAGACACTTATTCTCGTCATTAAATAAAAAAAAAAATTATATCATAAAATTTCTTATTTATTTTATTAGAAAATCTCGGGTTAGGTCCAGAAACACGAGATAGAATTAAGCAGGAATTACGAGGAGGTTGGAAGCGAGAGAGAATCTGAGATAGGACAATTGAAGGTTGAGATAGAAGCCAAAGACACCGGGATATATACCTTGGGCAGGCTTTAGACGCCGCCTTTATGCGATTCGATGCGAGTGGATGGGCGCCTTTGGCGGAAAGATAGGCGTTGATGTGTTTATAGAGATTGATTGAATAAATTCATCGTCAAATAAAATAAGAGACAACGTATATAGAACTCTTGATTCTTGTGTATATATATACTACATGCTAATCGGGGTAACTTATGTATGTAGATGTGCGGTGGAAAAGATATGTGGAATAAGAAGGATCAGATCCATACCCCAGAGCTAATATCGAGGCCAATAGTGAAATAGAAGCTTACCGGGAACCCAAATCGGACGAGGTGGCTATAGTGGAAAGCGTAGTATCGGATCCGAAATGGTGGATTTGTGGATAGTGATTCGGACACTAAAGTTGAAGTTTGCTCAAGCATCAGCGGAGGTGCGAGGATCACGGAGAACAAGGTTTCTTCACTAGAAAGGTTGTGGGAGATAGAAAAGTTGCTTAATATTCAACTACGAAAAGCATTAAAAGAAACAATGGAAGAGCATGATAAGCTTAAGATCCAAATTGACCGGATGGGAGCCTCAAACAACACATCGTGTAATGCGGCTCAAGAGGTAAGGGAAAAGAAAGATAGAAGATCGACTTAGGAAAAACCTCTTAAGAAGAAAGGGAAGAAGATATGTTATATTTATAATTTGTGAGGGACATACCTCTCCTCGTTGCCCCAATTATAAGAAAGGTGGATGTTTTAATTGTGGAATGGAAGGACATCGAGCAAATGAATGTCCAGAAGAAAGGCTTGGTAGATAAGTTGTATGGGTTATGTTATGTAATATGTGTGATAAGTAATGAACTATTTTCAACCTTTGTGTTGGGTGAGTTTATAAATCCCATTGTTGTAGTCACAAAGGGATAAGTGATGTTTAAAGCGATATGTGCTTTATGGTATGTTAAGTTCTATTAATGTGAGGTGCTATGGTTGGAAGTACCATGAGTGTCACAAGTTGTATTAATGAAGTAAGTTGTTATAAAGGTAGCAGATATTTATCTGAATATTGGTTAATATAGTAAACCAAGTTTCAAATTTTAATATTTTGGAATACATGATTATTTGAGTAGAAAATTTTGTGTTATATATCGAACGTATACGATGAGGCTTAGAATGTAAGGAAATGAAGAATAATTTATGATTATGTCACCGAGGGCAACGAAAACCGGTAGCGGAAGATCAACCCCGGATAATCGAGCGTCGAACGCCAAAGACTTTAAAGGCGATCCTATTTCTAGGGTATAGAGGATTAAGTGACTCAAATAGAAAGCGTTTATGATAGTTAGGATAACGGAAAGGGCAAAAGACAAATTTTATCACCTATACGATAAAAGGAAAATGAGATAAAGAAAAAGTTTGTGTGCTTTGTGTGAGGCGGAAGAGACATATCTCTTCTAATTGTCTCAATTCAATGATGTATAGCGAATGTTTTATTTATGAATCAATGGAGTATAAGATGAAAGAGTATAAGGTGAAAGAAGGAGAAATGAGATAAGGAATGTGAATACGAGAGAAATGACAAAAGATATGGCGACAACGAAATAATAGTAAGTGTCTTCGTTATGGTTAGATTCAAGATATCGTAGTGATTGAGGATCTTGTGGTATTTGGAAATGGAACTCCGAGTTCTATTCGAATAACTTCAATATTTTATATGATTTTCTGTATAAAATATAGCTATATAGATAGTAAATTATTTCATAAAGAAATTTTGAGGAAGGAATTTGAGTTCTTTTAGAGATCAAATTTACATTTATCGAATAGAAAGCGTTATGAAGAATAATTAAAGATCATTCGATCAAGTATGATTGAGATCTACATACAATGATTATATGTGCTATGTACCCTTATGCTTATGAGTTTTAGGCGGTGATTAGGGGGCGGAATCCTTATAAGGGAGGTGAATGTAATAACTTAGAGATTTTCTAAATAAAATAAATAAGAAAATTTGCGTATAATTTTTTTTTTTTTTTATTTAATAGCGAGAATAAGTGTCTAGTAATGTGAGCGATAAATGCGAATATATTTATTACTTGAAAATTAGAAATAATTTTGGAATTATTAATTACTACAAATTATATTTTTATGGTAATTAATTTCTATAAGCGAAATGTTTTTATTAATTATTTTCCATGAAAACATGATTGGAAATAATATATGAAGTGATAATTGGAATTATATAATAAATATTTTATTATATGAATTGTTGAGAATATTTAAATCAAGTATTTTAACTTGATATGCGAAAAGAAAGTCGAGATATGAGATCAAACCACGAATTGGGATTGTGATCAAGAGATGAGAATAATAATATTATATTATTGTTATAATGATTTTACTGATTACAATAATTATGTACTATGTATATGCTTGTGACGAGATAATATTGATAATGACAATCAATTAGGTCATAAGCATATTAAGTCTTTGTGAAACCCTAATTATTAAACTCGGTTATGAGAAATGGTGAGTAGTAGTGACTGTATATGAAGTTTCTTTGTGTATATGAAGGTTCTTGTGTATAAGATGTCGGTAATTAGAAGAAAAACCTAATTACTGTTGTTTGTCGATAATTAGAACAAACCACAATTATTACAACCCTAATCGGTTGAAGTTAGAGATCGTAATGGCGTGTTAGAACATACACGAGATAATTAGAGAACCCTAATGGTCAATTAGAAACCCTAATTGATGGCGTTAAGAAACCCTAATTATAGAACCCTAATTTTTTTCTATAGAAAACCCTAATTTAAAATTATTGGGTTTAATTACGATGTTAATATATAAAAGTTTTAATTTACCAAAGGATAGAAAGTAATTGGTAAATGATAAGAATTACCATCTAGTGATTAAATACTACATTTAATTGCTATGTACAAAAATGCCCTTAAAATTATATGGGAAATTACCAAAATACCCTTTTTATCCATTTTAGTGTATTATTAGTAGCATTGTTGATGGAATCTTCAATTATGCTAGCTAATCAATGGCTTCTAGAATTCCCTCATGCTAATATACCATTACACCTCAATTATACCAACCAAATCAGCATCCAAAGCATCTAGCATGGCCTATAAATAGAGATCAAGGAGATTGAATGAAAACACACTCTAATATTTTCTAAACTCTCTAGCCACACTCTCTCAAGCTCTAGCCAACGAAATTCTCTTACCCATAAGCTCCTAATCAAAGCCCAGCCATCATAAATAACAAATCAGAAGCATCAAGAAGTCAGAAATCAAAAATCAAGTAAGAAAAGGTATGAAATCCCAAAAATTAGAAATCCTTTGATTCGATGTTAATTGATGCAATTGATTGTTTAAAGTTGTGTAATAAGGAGTCTATTAATGTTACGGGTTGTAAAAACACGGACCCATAACATCAAAGTGCAATTTGAAGATTTGAGCAAGTTGGAAAAACCAAATTACGTGATTTTTGGCAAATGCGAGACTTATATCTCTGTGATTATTTCTTTTTTTTGTTGTTTAAAAGTTGTTAGGTGTAGCTTGTTATGTGGTCTTTAAACTCCAAAAGGAATAAGGTCTATATCTATTATAGATCGGGATTTATAAGCGGTCAAAGTGGGTTGGCCAAAGGCATTGGCCATTTGTTTTCAAACCAAGAAAATATTGAAGTGTCCAGAATTTTTTTGGAAAATGTCGGAGCCTTATAACTCGGTCATCTTTAATGTGTTTGTGTTCTAAAGGTTGATATGTGTATCTTGTTATGTGGTATTTAACCTCCAAAATAATCGGGTCCATATATATTACGGATTAAGATTTATTTAAGGTCGAAGTGGGTTGTGGCATTGACGAAAAATTAAGGCGACCCAATTTTCTAAGTGATAATTTTTACGACACGGTTTGACCATACTTTAGATGCTTGATTTATTGTTTTTATGATGATGTTAAGTGTTAGCGTTGTAGTCCTACATGTTGTCTACTTTTGGAATTGATAGATCACATAAGCGTTACCACGATCATCAAGTTATAGAGGTCCAAAGTAGGCATCTCTAAATGTTCTCGTGAAAAACGACTTTGGTAGCTACTTTGATGGGTGATTTATCCCGAGATCGATGTTTGTTTAGAGGTTATGATTGTGGAATCGTATATTCTTGTATTTCCTCTACAAGACCCAATTTATAGATTGTCCAAATTCGTTAAGATGAGAGAGTTATTCACGGTCAAAGTAGGCCACTCGGTTCTGCCTTATGAAGATGCAGGTAGGCTCAAGAACACCTATAGCGACATACATCACTATAGGGGCCTTTAGCTTAACGATTTTAATTATTTTAATTTCGATTTTCAGAAAATGATTTAAAAATTAGAAAAAATTAGTTTTTAATTATTAAAAATACCAAATAAATTATGAAAAATTATTTTAAAGTCACGAAAAATAGTTTTAATTATTTTGAGTATATTTCATAAATATTTAATATTTTTGGAATATAAAAGGTATTTATTTATTTAATTATAATATTAAATAAATTATTTAAAAATAGTTTTAATTCATGAAAAATCATGAAAAATTATTTTATGGTATAAGAAAATATTTTGAGTTATTTTCCATGACTTTTAATATTTTGTGATGAATTTTATTAATTAATTATATATTAATGATATTAAAGTTATTTAATGATTATATTAAATAATTTAGTTTTAAAATGATTTTAATATTATAAAAATCATTTTAAATGAAATTAAGGTATTTAAAAATATTTTAAGTTATAAAATATAACTTTTAATATTTAAAGGATAATTTCATTAATAATTTAATATTAATGATATTAAGATAATATTAATGATATTTAGTTTATTTAATAATTATTATTAAATAAATAGTTTAAAAATGGTTTTATTTATTTAAAAATCATTTAAAGAGGATATTAAGGATTTTAAAATATTTTAAGTTATAATTAATGACTTTTAATATTTGGATGAATAGTACATTAATATTTATATATTAATGGTTATTATTTAAAATGATTTTAATTGTTTTAAAAATCATTTTAAGGTAATATAAATGTTTTAAAATAGTTTGAGTTATTATAAATAACTTTTATATTTTAGCAATGGTTTCATTAATAGTTTAATATAAATTAATTATTAATGATAATGGAATTATTTAATGTTTAAATCATTTAATTATGATTAGATGTTTTGAAAGTTATAATGGCCAAACTAAAGTGACTTGAGAACCGATTATGAAGTTATGAAGTTTTGAGGAACACCTATAGTATGAGTTATATCACTATAGGCCCTTGAGTGATGATTTGAATTATTTTAAATTTTTCAATTTACGAAAAATTGAAAATGATTAAAAATAAAATGTTTGATATTCTGAGATGTTGAGGTATAGGATAAGAGTCTTAGACTCAGTATTTACCCGATAAAGCTGTCGGTACGCCGACAAATGTCAGACCCTATAATAGAAAGAAAAGGCTTCTGTAAGAGCATGGATGAGATATTTGAAAAATGTATAAAAGTATAGAATAGAAAGTATGATCACTGCGATTATGTGATGGCGTGATTAGACTATGTCTTTATGTTGTAATAAACGATTACTATGTGTTATGATATATTGTTCTAATCGAGCGAATGATCGATTATTAATAGGTTGTGATAAAGAGATAAAACCTAAGTTGAGATTTGTAATCGGTGAATCAATGCAAGTATCTTACCTTTGCATTTCCTTTATCACGATGGACATGAGTAAGAAGTTTGAATTATTCTATTTTTCGCACAGATTATATACGCTTTGATTATCAACATTTTAGCTCGGATATATATTACATTAAGTTGATTTCTAAATGGTTATACAAGTGTCCCCACTTGGATAATCATGGCATTTATTCACATGTTGATACACCTTTATCAATTACCAGTATATATATATGTTGAATTACATATTATTGTTGAAAGCAAGATTAAAACCTTGGGTTTGGAACCGGGCATGTATGAACATCCAGATAATGGGAAAATTTTTTATGCGCCCGGCGGACAAAAGGTGACGATGAATTTCGTTCAAGTTATGTAGTATTGATCAATCTGAGGTACAACGAGGTGATCACCCTCCGTGCTAGTAAGTTATGACGATTTGCGGATGAATTTCGCTAAACCTTTTGAAAATGAAAAACCATGTTCATAATATGTTTCTTAAACCTTATTCATGGGTGGAGCCTCATTTCAAGAATTTGAAAGAGAGTTGTTATGTGAATGTTTTATCGAGTCTGATTACTTCACAACTTTCGATTCGTTGTAGAAGTGTTATGGAAAGAGAATACTTATATTCTTTCGAACTTATATATATAATTGCTATTACTTCTTTGGGCACTCAAATGCTCATCCTTGCTTAAATTAAATGTTTTCGATTCGTCGATCGACACGAAGGCTCGAGCACGAACAAGGGAAAAGAAAAGCTATTCGAATGAGATTTAGTATGAGTTAATGGTTATAGTTAGTAAGACTATGGAATCTATTGTCAGATATTGTAAGGAATGTATTTGAAGGTCACGTGTGGCGACCCCAAATCCAGGTACTTGAAACCCGAACTCGGTTCTCCACGATACCATTTCTTTAAGCTGAATAATACTAAATAATAATATAATTCGAACTTAATTTACATACATCAAAGTTTACTTTCCAGTGCGTGACCTTCAAATACATTCCTTACAATACACGACAATAGATTCCATTGTCTTACTAACTATAACCATTAACTCATACTAATTCTCATTGAGCGACTTTTCTTTTCCCTTGTTCGTGCTGAGCCTTCGTGTCGATCGTGAAATAATCGAAAACATTTAGTTTAAGCAAGGATGAGCATTTGAGTGCCCCAAGAAGTAATAACAATTATATATATAAATTTGAAAGAATATAAGTATTCTCTTTACATAACACTTCTACAATGAATCAAAAGTTTGTGAAGTAATCTGCATCTTGATAAAACATTCACATAACAACTCTCTTCCAAATTATTTAAATTTGGCTCTTGGCTCTACCCATGAATAGGGTTTAAGGAACATACTATAAACATTCTTTTCATTTTTGAAAAGGTTTAGCAGAAATTCATCCATAAAACCGTCATAACTTACAGACACGGAGGGTGATCGACCCCATTGTACCTGTATTGATCAATACTACATAACTTGAGCGAAATTCATCGCTCACCCTTTGTCCGTAAAAGCATATAAAATTTTCCCATTATCGGGATGTTCATAAATGCACTGGTTCCAAACCCGAAGGTTTTAATCTTGCTTTCAACAATAATATGTAATTCAACATATATATATACGGGTAATTGACAAAGGTGTATCAACATGTGAATAAATGCCATGATTATCCAGTGGGGACACTTGTATAACCATTTAGAAATCAACTTAACGAATATATATACGAGCTAACATGTTGATAATCAAAGCGTACATAATCATGATGAAATAGAATAATTCTGAAACTTCTTACTCATGTCCATTGCATAAAGGAAATGCAAAGGTAAGATACTTGCCTGATTCGTTGATTACAACTCTCAACTTAGGTTTTATCTCTTTATCACAACCTATCAATAATCAGATCATTCGTTCTATTAGAGAACAATATATCATAACACATAGTCTGTCTATTACGATCGAAGACATAGTCTAATCACGTCATCACATAATCGCGATGATCATACTTTTAGTTCATATTCTATACTTGAAATATTTTTATACATTTTCAAATATCTCATCCATGCTCTTACAGAAGTCTTTTCTTTCTATTATAGGGTCTGACATTTGTCGGCGTACCGACAGCTTTATCGGGTAAATACTGAGTCTAAGACTCTTATCCTATACCTCAACATCTGTAAATATCAAACATTTTATTTTTAATCATTTTGAATTTTCGAGAAATTGAAAAATTTAAAATAATTCAAATCATGTCCTTCTGGGCCTATAGTGATATAAGCTATTACTATAGGTGTTCCTCAAAACTTCATAACTTCATAATCGGTTCTCAAGTCGACTAGTTTGGTAATTTATAACTTTCAAACATCGGAATCATAATTAAATTATTTAAACATTAAACAATTCCATTATCATTAATAATTAATTTATATTAAACTATTAATGAAATCATTGCCAAAAATATAAAAGTTATTTATAATAACTCAAACTATTTTAAAACATTTATATTACCCTTAAATGATTTTTAAAACAATTAAAATCATTTTAAATAATCACCATTAATATATAAATATTAATGTACTATTCATCCAAATATTAAAAGTCATTAATTATAACTTAAAATATTTTAAATCCTTAATATCCTCTTTAAATGATTTTTAAATAAATAAAACCATTTTTAAACTATTTATTTAATAATAATTATTAAATAAACTAAATATCATTAATATTATCTTAATATCATTAATATTAAATTATTAATGAAATTATCCTTTAAATATTAAAAGTTATATTTTATAACTTAAAATATTTTAAATACCTTAATTTCATTTAAAATGATTTTTATAATATTAAAATCATTTTTAAACTAAATTATTTAATATAATCATTAAATAACTTTAATATCATTAATATATAATTAATTAATGAAATTCATCACAAAATATTAAAAGTCATGGGAAATAACTTAAAATATTTTCTTATACCATAATATAATTTTTCATGATTTTCATGAATTAAAACTATTTTAAATAATTTATTTAATATTATAATTAAATAAATAAATACCTTTTATATTCTAAAAATATTAAATATTTATGAAATATACTCAAAATAATTAAAAGCTATTTTTAGGACTTTAAAATAATTTTTCATAATTTATTTGGTATTTTTAATAATTAAAATCTAATTTTTCTAATTTTAAATCATTTTTAGGAAAATCGAGAAATTAAAATAATTAAAGCTATCGCTAAAGGCCCTATAGTGACAGTAATCAGTCATTGTAGGTGTTCTTGAGCCTACCCAGAGATCTTCATAAGGCGAACAAAGGTGGCCTACTTTGTTGAAGTGAATAACTCTCTCATCTTAACGAATTTGGACAATCTATAAATTGGGTCTTGTAGAGGAAATACAAGAATATAAGATCCAACAATCATAACCTCTAAACAAACATCAGATCTGGGATAAATCAGCCATCAAAGTAGCTACCAAAGCTGTTCTTCACGAAGAACAGTTCGAGGTGCCTACTTTGGACCTCTATAACTTGATGATCGTGTAACATTTATGTGATCTATCAATTCCAGTGTGTAGATAACATGTAGGAATACAACTTTAACACTTAAAATCATCATAAAAACAAGAAATCAAGCATCTAAAGTATGGTCAAACCTTGTCATAAAATTAACACTTGAAAATTGCAAGTGCGCGAGAATTTTCGGTCAATCTTGGTCAACCCACTTTGACCTTAAATAACTCTTAATCAAGTAATATATATGGACTGATTCTTTTGGAGGTTAAATACCACATAACAAGCTACACATATCAACCTTTAGAACACAAAACACATTAAAGATGACCAGAGATATAAGGCTAACATTTTCCAAAAAATATTTTACGGACACTTAGAATATTTTACAGGTTTGAAGAACAATGGTAGGTCAATCTTAGGTCAACCCACTTTGACCGCTTATAAATCTCGATCTACAATAGCTATGAACTTGATTCCATTTTGAGATTAAAGACCACATATCAGGCTACTTATAACAACTTTTAAACAACAAAAATCATGATCGAGCAAAGAGTTATAGCCTCTGACATTTGGTAAAAAATAACAGAATTCGGTTTTTCCAACTTGCTCAAATCTTCAAATTCGTGCACTTTGATGTTATGGGTTCATGATTTTACAACCCAGAACATTAATAGACTCTCTATTACACTACTTTAAACAATCAATTGCATCAATTAACATCGAATCGAAGGATTTCTAGAATTTAGGATTTCCTACCTTTTCAAGCTTGATTTTTGATTTCTGGCTTCTTGATGCTTCTGATTTGTTGTTTGTGATGGTTGGGCTTTGTTTAGGGACTGATATGCTACAATAATTCGTAGGTTTTAGAGAGAGAAGCTTAAGGATGAGAGTTGGATGAATTTTTGTGTACAAAATATATTATCTCTCTCCAATCTATATATAAACCAAGTTAGATGCATTGGATGCTACTCAATGGTTGATTGAATCTGCATAATTGAGTCTTGGATGCTTAATTGGTAGGGTAAGTATGTTTGCCATGCTTTGCTAGCAAGATTCCTCCAATAATACACTGATAAGCCAAAAGGGCATTTTGGTAATTTCGCATATAATTTCATGGGCATTTTTGTACATAGCAATTAAATGTAGTATTTAATCACTAGATGTTAATTCTTATCATTTACTAATTAATTCTATCCTTTGGTAAATTAAAATATTTATACAATAACATCGTAATTAAACCCGGTAATTTAAATTAGGGTTTTCTATAGAAAAAAAATTAGGGTTCTATAATTAGGGTTTCTTAACGCCATCAATTAGGGTTTCTAATTGACCATTAGGGTTCTCTAATTATCTGTGTATGTTCTAACACAGTCATTACGATCTCTAACTTCAATCGATTAGGGTTATAATAATTAAGGTTTGTCTAATTATCGACATACAAACGATAATTAGGGTTTTCTTCTAATTCTGAGCATCTTATACACAAGTAACCTTCATATACACAGTCACTACTCGGTCATATCTAAATGGAAGTTTAATAATTAGGGTTTTCATGACGCGGTAATATGTTATGTCCTAATTGGTAGTCATTGCTCAATATTATCATCGCACATACTACGTTACATAATTATTGTCTTTGTAAAATCATTATAACAATAATATAATATTATTATTCTCATCATTGATCACAATCCCAATTCGAGGGTTTGGATCTTATATCGACTTCTCTTTCGCATATCAAGTTAAAATACTTGATTTAAATATTACGAACAATTCATATAATAAAATATATATTATATAAATTCTAATTATCACTTCATATATTATTTCCAATCATGTTTTCATGGAAAATAATTAATAAAAACATTTACGCTACTGAAATTAATTACCATAAAAATATAATTTGTAGTAATTAATAATTCCAAAATTATTTCTAATTTTTCAAGTAATAAATATATTCACATTTATCGTTCACATTACTAGACACTTATTCTCGTCATTAAAAAAAAAAAATTATCATAAAATTTCTTATTTATTTTATATAGAAAATCTCGGGTTATTACATTCACCCTCCTATATAAGGATTAGTCCCCGGAATCACCGCTTTAAAAACTTATATCTTGAAAAGGTACATAGCATATAATCATTAGACGTAGATCTCGATCATACTTGATCGAACCGATCTTTAACTATTCTCCATAACGCTTGTCTATCGATAAATGTAAATTTGATCTCTAAAAGAACTCAAATTCCTTCCTCAAAATTTCTTTAATAAAGTAATTTACTATATGTATATATACTGAGGAAAATCATATAAAGACACATAAGTTATTCAAATAGCACTTTTTGGAGTTACATTTCCAATTTGCCACCGTATCCTCAAGCTGCTACGATATCTTGAGCGACCATAATGAAGACACTTACGATTTATTTCGATTTGTCGCCTATATCTTCTTCTTTGTCATTTCTATCGTATCGCATTCCTTATCTCACTTCTCCTTCTTGAATAATCTTTCACCTTATAATCCATTGATTCACAAATAAAACATTCGCTATACATGATTAAATTGGGACAATTGGAAGAGATATGTCTCTTACCTTACAAACTTTCTCTTTATCTCATTTTCCTTTTATCGTATAGGTGATAAAATTTGTCTTTTGCCCTTTCAGTTATCCTAACTATCATAAGCGCTTCTCTTGAGTCACTTAATCCTCTATACCCTAGCAATAGGATTGCCTTAAAGTCTTTGGCGTTAGACATTCAATTATCTGGTTGATCTTCCATTTGGTTTTCGTTTTTCGTCTCATTGACATAATCATAAATTATTCTTCATTTCCTTACATTCTAAGCCTCATCATTATCGTTCGACGTATAACACAAAATTTTCTACTCAAATAATCATGTATTCCAAAATATTAAATTTTGAAACTTGGTTTACTATATTAACCAATATTAGGATAAATATCTGCTACCTTTATAACAACTTACTTCATTAATCCAACTTGTGACACTCATGGTACTTCCAACCATAGCACCTCACATTAATAGAACTTAACATACCATAGCACATATTGCTTTAAACATCAGCTATCCCTTTGTGACTACAACAGTCGGGATTTAAAATCTTGACCAACATAAAAGTTGAAAATAGTTCATTACTTATCACACATATTACATAACATAACCCATACTACTTATCTACCAAGCCTTTCTTCTCGGACATTCATTCGCTCGATGTCCTTCTATTCCACAATTAAAACATCCACCTTTCTTATAGTTGGGGCAACGAGGAGAGGTATGTCCCTCACAGCCGCAAATATAACATATCTTCTTCCCTTTCTTCTTATCGGGTTTTTCCTAAGTCGGGATCTTCTATCTTTCTTTTCCTTACCTCTCGGGAATGCATTACGATGTGTTGCTTGAGGCTCCCATCCAGTCAATTTGGATTTTGAGCTTATCTTGCTCTTCCATTGTTTCTTTTAATGCTTTTCGCGATTGAATATTAAGCAACTTTTCTATCTCCCACAACCTTTCTAGTGAAGAAACCTTGTTCTCCGAGATCCTCGCACCTCGCGTTGATGCTTGGCGGCTTCAACTTTAGTGTCTCGAATCACTATCTGTCAAATCCACCATTTACGGATCGATACTACGTTTTCCACTATAGCCACCTCGTCAGATTTGGGTTCTTCGTAGCTTCTATTTCAATTTGTTGGCCTCGATATTAGCTCGGGGTATGGATCTGATCCTTCTTATCCCACATATCTTTTCCACCAGACATCTACATACATAAGTTACCCTGATCAACATATAGTATACATACACAGCAATCAAGAGTTCTATATACGTTGTCTCTTATTTTGTTTGACGATGAATTTATTCAATCCATCTCTATAAACACATCAACGCCTATCTTTCTCTGCCGAAAGGCAGCTCCATCCACTCTGCATCGAATCGTATAAAGGCGATGTCTAAAGCCTGCTCCAAGGTATATATCTTGGTGTCTTTGGCTTCTATCTCAACCTTCAATTGTCCTATCTGTATCTCTCTCTGCTCCAACCTCCCTCGTAACTCGGCTAACTCCATCTGTGTTCGGTGAGCAGCGTCCTTGTACTGCTGTTCCAAAATCTGGAGAGTACGATTCTGTGCCTCCACTTGCTCAGCTCTAACCTTTAAGTCGTCGTTCCTAACTATCAAATCTCTAATCATCTAACTGTCTGTGTACTCCTCGCTAGAGTCCATCGTCTCTTGGGTCAAGGAATTACTATTTTGACTTTCGTCATCCATCCTATGACCACAATAAACGAGACAACATCATTACTGAAATAAAATATATTCATCATTAAAATGAAGTAATATTTTATTTAGTACCACTAAAACTCGATGAATCTCTTCAACTCATCATATCCTATAACTTCTCACCAGAGTACTTCGTCTCATGGTTCACTGAATATCTATCTTACTTTCGTCCTCCATTCTACTAAGGTTATAATTCTTCACCAGAGTTCTTCGTCTACCGAATATCTATCTTAACTTTCGTTATCCATTCTACTAAGGTTATAATTCTTCACCAGAGTTCTTCGTCTACTGAATATCTATCTTAACTTTCGTTATCCATTCTACTAAGGTTATAACCTAGGTTTCGCATTCCTAACGTTTATAACCTACAGCTTTGATACCAACCTGTGGCGACCCCAAATCCGGGTACTTGAAACCCGAACTCGGTTCATCCATGCTCTTACAGAAGTCTTTTCTTTCTATTATAGGGTCTGACATTTGTCGGCGTACCGACAGCTTTATCGGGTAAATACTGAGTCTAAGACTCTTATCCTATACCTCAACATCTGTAAATATCAAACATTTTATTTTTAATCATAAAGACCACATATCAGGCTACGTATAACAACTTTTAAACAACAAAAATCATGATCGAGCAAAGAGTTATAGCCTCTGACATTTGGTGAAAAATAACAGAATTCGGTTTTTCCAACTTGCTCAAATCTTCAAATTCGTGCACTTTGATGTTATGGGTTCATGATTTTACAACCCAGAACATTAATAGACTCTCTATTACACTACTTTAAACAATCAATTGCATCAATTAACATCGAATCGAAGGATTTCTAGAATTTAGGATTTCCTACCTTTTCAAGCTTGATTTTTGATTTCTGGCTTCTTGATGCTTCTAATTTGTTGTTTGTGATGGTTGGGCTTTGTTTGGGACGGATATGCTACAATAATTACAGTAGGTTTTAGAGAGAAGCTTAAGGATGAGAGTTGGATGAATTTTTGTGTACAAAATATATTATCTCTTCAATCTATATATAAACCAAGTTAGATGCATTGGATGCTACTCAATGGTTGATTGAATCTGCATAATTGAGTCTTGGATGCTTAATTGGTAGGGTAAGTATGTTTGCCATGCTTTGTTAGCAAGATTCCTCCAATAATACACTAATAAGCCAAAAGGGCATTTTGGTAATTTCGCATATAATTTCATGGGCATTTTTGTACATAGCAATTAAATGTAGTATTTAATCACTAGATGTTAATTCTTATCATTTACCAATTACTTTCTATCCTTTGGTAAATTAAAACTTTTATACATTAACATCGTAATTAAACCCAATAATTTTAAATTAGGGTTTTCTATAGAAAAAAATTAGGGTTCTATAATTAGGGTTTCTTAACGCCATCAATTAGGGTTCTAATTGACCATTAGGGTTCTCTAATTATCTGTGTATGTTCTAACACAGTCATTACGATCTCTAACTTCAATCGATTAGGGTTTGTCCTAATTATGGACATACAGCAGTAATTAGGGTTTTCTTCTAATTACCGACATCTTATACATGTGATAACCTTCATATACACAAATACTACTCGGTCATATCTCAATGGCGAGTTTAATAATTAGGGTTTCACAAAGACGGTAATATGCTATGTCCTAATTGACCGTCATTGCTCAATATTATCTGTCCGCACATACACAGTACATAATTATTGTACTGTAAAATCATTATAACAATAATATAATATTATTATTCTCATCTCTTGATCACAATCCCAATTCAGGGTTTGGATCTTATATCTGACTTCTCTTTCGCATATCAAGTTAAAATACTTGATTTAAATATTCTGAACAATTCATATAATAAAATATATATTATATAAATTCTAATTATCACTTCATATATTATTTCCAATCATGTTTTCATGGAAAATAATTAATAAAAACATTTACGCTATGTAAATTAATTACCATAAAAATATAATTTGTAGTAATTAATAATTCCAAAATTATTTCTAATTTTTCAAGTAATAAATATATTCACATTTATCGTTCACATTACTAGACACTTATTCTCGTCATTAAATAAAAAAAAATTATACGCAAATTTCTTATTTATTTTATATAGAAAATCTCGGGTTATTACATGGTCATGTACCTGGGGAAGTAAACTTTGATGTATGTAATTAAGTTCGAATGTATTATTATTTAGTATTATTCAGCTTAAAGAAATGGTATCGTGGAGAACCGAGTTCGGGTTTCAAGTACCTGGATTTGGGGTCGCATACAGGTTGGTATCAAAGCATGAGGTTATAAACGTTAGGAATGCGAAACCTAGGTTATAACCTTAGTAGAATGGATAACGAAAGTTAAGATAGATATTCAGTAGACGAAGAACTCTGGTGAAGAGTTATAACCTTAGTAGAATGGATAACGAAAGTTAAGATAAATATTCAATGGATGAAGAACTCTGGTGAAGAATTATAACCTTAGTAGAATGGAGGACGAAAGTTAAGATAAATATTCAATTGAACCGGAGGCGAAGTACTACGGTGAGAAGTTATAGGATATGATGAGTTGAAGAGATTCATCGAGTTTTAGTGGTACTAAATAAAATATTACTTCATTTTAATGATGAATATATTTTATTTCAGTAATGATGTTGTCTCGTTTATTGTGGTCATAGGATGGATGACGAAAGTCAAAATAGTAATTCCTTGACCCAATAGACGATGGACTCTAGCGAGGAGTACACAGACAGTGAGATGATAAGAGATTTGATAGTTAGGAACGACGACTTAAAGGTTAGAGTTGAGCAAGCAGAGGCACAGAATCGTACTCTCCAGATTTTAGAACAGCAGTACAAGGACGCTGCTCACCGAGCACAGATAGAA
Source organism: Panax ginseng (assembly GCA_020205605.1). Lineage (NCBI taxonomy): Eukaryota > Viridiplantae > Streptophyta > Magnoliopsida > Apiales > Araliaceae > Panax > Panax ginseng. Next base: position 43,993,467 of record CM035146.1, read on the forward strand.
TTAGTCGAGTTACGAGGGAGGTTGGAGCAGAGAGAGATACAGATAGGACAATTGAAGGTTGAGATAGAAGCCAAAGACACCAGGATATATACCTTGGAAGCAGCTTTACGACATCGCCTTTATGCGATTCGATCGTGAGTGGATGGGAGCGCCTTTCGGCGAGAAAGATAGGCGTTGATGTGTTTATAGAGATTGATTGAATAAATTCATCGTCAAACAAAATAAGAGACAACGTATATAGAAATCTTGATTGCTGTATATATATACTACATGCTAATCAGGGTAACTTATGTATGTAGATGTCTGGTGGAAAAGATATGTGGAATAAGAAGGATCAGATCCATACCCCCGAGCTAATATCGAGGCCAATAGCTGAAATAGAAGCTTACCAGGAACCCAAATCGGACGAGGTGGCTATAGTGGAAAACGTAGTATCAGATCCAGAAATGGTGGATTTGACAGATAGTGATTCAGAAACTAAAGTTGAAGTCGCTTTCAGCATCAGCGGAGGTGCGAGATCCGGAGAACAAGGTTTCTTCACTAGAAAGGTTGTGGGAGATAGAAAAGTTGCTTAATATTCAACTACGAAAAGCATTAAAAGAAACAATGGAAGACCATGATAAGCTTAAGATCCAAATTGACCAGATGGGAGCCTCAAACAACACATCGTGTGCAGCTCCGAGAGGTAAGGGAAAAAGAAAGATAGAAGATCCTGACTTAGGAAAAACCTCTTAAGAAGAAAGGGAAGAAGATATGTTATATTTGCGGCTGTGAGGGACATACCTCTCCTCGTTGCCCCAATTATAAGAAAGGTGGATGTTTTAATTGTGGAATGGAAGGACATCGAGCAAATGAATGTCCGAGAAGAAAGGCTTGGTAGATAAGTTGTATGGGTTATGTTATGTAATATGTGTGATAAGTAATGAACTATTTTCAACCTTTGTGTTGGTCAAGTTTATAAATCCCGACTGTTGTAGTCACAAAGGGATAGCTGATGTTTAAAGCAATATGTGCTATGGTATGTTAAGTTCTATTAATGTGAGGTGCTATGGTTGGAAGTACCATGAGTGTCACAAGTTGTATTAATGAAGTAAGTTGTTATAAAGGTAGCAGATATTTATCTGAATATTGGTTAATATAGTAAACCAAGTTTCAAATTTTAATATTTTGGAATACATGATTATTTGAGTAAAAAATTTTGTGTTATATATCAAACGTATACGATGAGGCTTAGAATGTAAGGAAATGAAGAATAATTTATGATTATGTCACCGAGACGAAGACGAAAACGAAAACCAGGCGCGGAAGATCAACCAGATAATCGAACGTCGAACGCCAAAGACTTTAAGGCAATCCTATTTCTAGGGTATAGAGGATTAAGTGACTCAGTAGAAGCGTTTATGATAGTTAGGATAACGGAAAGGGCAAAAGACAAATTTTATCACCTATACGATAAAAGGAAAATGAGATAAAGAAAAAGTTTGTGTGCTTTGTGTGAGGGCAGAAGAGACATATCTCTTCTAATTGTCTCAATTCAATGATGTATAGCGAATGTTTTATTTATGAATCAATGGAGTATAAGATGAAAGAGTATAAGGTGAAAGAAGGAGAAATGAGATAAGGAATGTGAATACGAGAAATGACAAAGAAGATATAGGCGACAACGTAAAATAAACCGTAAGTGTCTTCGTTATGGTCGCTCAAGATATCGAGCGATTGAGGATCTTGTGCAAATGGAAATGGAACTCCGTGTTCTATTCGAATAACTTCAATATTTTATATGATTTTCCTGTATAAAATATAGCTATATAGATAGTAAATTATTTCATAAAGAAATTTTGAGGAAGGAATTTGAGTTCTTTTAGAGATCAAATTTCTGTTTATCAGATAGACAAGCGTTATGAAGAATAATTAAAGATCAGTTCGATCAAGTATGATTGAGATCTACATACAATGATTATATGTGCTATGTACCCTTATGCTTATGAGTTTTAGAGCGGTGATTCCGGGGACGGAATCCTTATAAGGGAGGGTGAATGTAATAACCCGAGATTTCCTAAATAAAATAAATAAGAAATTTATGATAAATTTTTTTTATTTAATGAGCGAGAATAAGTGTCTAGTAATGTGAACGATAAATGCGAATATATTTATTACTTGAAAATTAGAAATAATTTTGGAATTATTAATTACTACAAATTATATTTTTATGGTAATTAATTTCTATAAGCAGAAATGTTTTTATTAATTATTTTCCATGAAAACATGATTGGAAATAATATATGAAGTGATAATTGGAATTATATAATAAATATTTTATTATATGAATTGTTCAGAATATTTAAATCAAGTATTTTAACTTGATATGCGAAAGAGAAGTCAGATATGAGATCCAAACCCTGAATTGGGATTGTGATCAAGAGATGAGAATAATAATATTATATTATTGTTATAATGATTTTACAGTACAATAATTATGTACTATGTATGTGATGATAATATTGAGCAATGACAATCAATTAGGTCATAGCATATTACCGTGCTGTGAAACCCTAATTATTAAACTCAGTTATGAGAAATGACTGAGTAGTGACTGTGTATATGAAGTTTACTGTGTATATGAAGGTTACTGTGTATAAGATGTCGGTAATTAGAAGAAAACCCTAATTACTGTTGTTTGTCGATAATTAGAACAAACCCTAATTATTACAACCCTAATCGGTTGAAGTTAGAGATCGTAATGACTGTGTTAGAACATACACAGATAATTAGAGAACCCTAATGGTCAATTAGAAACCCTAATTAATGGCGTTAAGAAACCCTAATTATAGAACCCTAATTTTTTTCTATAGAAAACCCTAATTTAAAATTATTGGGTTTAATTACGATGTTAATGTATAAAAGTTTTAATTTACCAAAGGATAGAAAGTAATTGGTAAATGATAAGAATTACCATCTAGTGATTAAATACTACATTTAATTGCTATGTACAAAAATGCCCTTCAAATTATATGGGAAATTACCAAAATACCCTTTTTATCCATTTTAGTGTATTATTAGTAGCATTGTTGATGGAATCTTCAATTATGCTAGCTAATCAATGGCTTCTAGAATTCCCTCATGCTAATATACCATTACACCTCAATTATACCAACCAAATCAGCATCCAAAGCATCTAGCATGGCCTATAAATAGAGATCAAGGAGATTGAATGAAAACACACTCTAATATTTTCTAAACTCTCTAGCCACACTCTCTCAAGCTCTAGCCAACGAAATTCTCTTACCCATAAGCTCCTAATCAAAGCCCAGCCATCATAAATAACAAATCAGAAGCATCAAGAAGTCAGAAATCAAAAATCAAGTAAGAAAAGGTATGACATCCCAAAAATTAGAAATCCTTTGATTCGATGTTAATTGATGCAATTGATTGTTTAAAGTTGTGTAATAAGGAGTCTATTAATGTTCTGGGTTGTAAAAACACAGACCCATAACATCAAAGTGCACGAATTTGAAGATTTGAGCAAGTTGGAAAAACCAGAATTCTGTGATTTTTTGGCAAATGCCAAGACTTATATCTCTGTGATTATTTACTGTTTTTGTTGTTTAAAAGTTGTTAGGTGTAGCTTGTTATGTGGTCTTTAAACTCCAAAAGGAATAAGGTCTATATCTATTGTAGATCGGGATTTATATGAGGTCAAAGTGGGTTGACCGGCATTGACCGACTGTTTTTCAAACCAAGAAAATATTCGAAGTGTCCAGAATTTTTTTTTTGGAAAATGTCAGGCCTTATAACTCGGTCATCTTTAATGTGTTTTGTGTTCTAAAGGTTGATATGTGTATCTTGTTATGTGGTATTTAACCTCCAAAAATAATCAGGTCCATATATATTACGGATTAAGATTTATTTAAGGTCAAAGTGGGTTGACCAGCATTGACCAGAAAATTCTGGGCAGCCCAGAATTTTCTAAGTGTTAATTTTCTGACACGGTTTGACCATACTTTAGATGCTTGATTTATTGTTTTTATGATGATGTTAAGTGTTAGCGTTGTAGTCCTACATGTTGTCTACATAATTGGAATTGATAGATCACATAAAGCGTTACGATCATCAAGTTATAGAGGTCCAAAGTAGGCATCTCTAAGCTGTTCTCCGTGAAGAAACGACTTTGGTAGCTACTTTGATGGTCGATTTATCCCAGATCGATGTTTGTTTAGAGGTTATGATTGTGGAATCGTATATTCTTGTATTTCCTCTACAAGACCCAATTTATAGATTGTCCAAATTCGTTAAGATGAGAGAGTTATTCACGGTCCAAAGTAGGCCACTCGATTACGCCTTATGAAGATCTGGGTAGGCTCAAGAACACCTATAGCGACACATACGTCACTATAGGGGCCTTTATGACGATTTTAATTATTTTAATTTCGATTTTCCAAAAATGATTTAAAAATTAGAAAAAATTAGTTTTTAATTATTAAAAATACCAAATAAATTATGAAAAATTATTTTAAAGTCTAAAAATAATTTTTAATTATTTTGAGTATATTTCATAAATATTTAATATTTTGGAATATAAAGGTATTTATTTATTTAATTATAATATTAAATAAATTATTTAAAAATAGTTTTAATTCATGAAAAATCATGAAAAATTATTTTATGGTATAAGAAAATATTTTGAGTTATTTTCCATGACTTTTAATATTTTGTGATGAATTTCATTAATTAATTATATATTAATGATATTAAAGTTATTTAATGATTATATTAAATAATTTAGTTTTAAAATGATTTTAATATTATAAAAATCATTTTAAATGAAATTAAAGTATTTAAAATATTTTAAGTTATAAAATATAACTTTTAATATTTAAAGGATAATTTCATTAATAATTTAATATTAATGATATTAAGATAATATTAATGATATTTAGTTTATTTAATAATTATTATTAAATAAATAGTTTAAAATGGTTTTATTTATTTAAAAATCATTTAAAGAGGATATTAAGGATTTAAAAATATTTTAAGTTATAATTAATGACTTTTAATATTTGGATGAATAGTACATTAATATTTATATATTAATGGTGATTATTTAAAATGATTTTAATTGTTTTAAAAATCATTTAAGGGTAATATAAATGTTTTAAAAATAGTTTGAGTTATTATAAATAACTTTTATATTTTGGCAATGGTTTCATTAATAGTTTAATATAAATTAATTATTAATGATAATGAAATTGTTTAATGTTTAAATCATTTAATTATGATTCCGATGTTTGAAAGTTATAGCCGACCAAACTAGCTGACTTGAGAACCGATTATGAAGTTATGAAGTTTTGAGGAACACCTATAGTAATAGCTTATATCACTATAGGCCCAGTGGTGATGATTTGAATTATTTTAAATTTTTCAATTTACGGAAAATTGAAAATGATTAAAAATAAAATGTTTGATATTTCTGAGATGTTGAGGTATAGGATAAGAGTCTTAGACTCGATATTACTCCGATAAAAGTTTGCAGATGCCGGAAACAAATGTCGAATTCTATAATAGAAAGAAAAGGCTTCACGTAAGAGCATGGATGAGATATTTGAAAAATGTATAAAAGTATAGAATAGAAAGTATGATCAACGCGATTATGTGATGACGTGATTAGACTATGTCTTTAATTGTAATAGACAAGATTATGTGTTATGATATATTGTTCTAATCGAGCGAATGATCCGATTATTGATAGGTTGTGATAAAGAGATAAAACCTAAGTTGAGATTTGTAATCGGTGAATCAAGCAAGTATCTTACCTTTGCATTTCCTTTATGCAATGGACATGAGTAAGAAGTTTTGTAATTATTCTATTTTCATGCAGATTATGTACGCTTTGATTATCAACATGTTAGCTCGTATATATATATTCGTTAAGTTGATTTCTAAATGGTTATACAAGTGTCCCCACTTGGATAATCATAGCATTTATTCACATGTTGATACACCTTTGTCAATTACCCGTATATATATATGTTGAATTACATATTATTGTTGAAGCAAGATTAAAACCTTGGGTTTGGAAACTGCATGTATGAACATCCCGATAATGGGAAAATTTTTATGCGCTTCTTGACGGACAAAGGGTGAGCGATGAATTTCGTTCAAGTTATGTAGTATTGATCAATCTGAGGTACAACGAGGTGATCACCCTCCGTGCTGCCGTAAGTTATGACGGTTTGTGGATGAATTTTCGCTAAACCTTTTGAAAATGAAAACCATGTTCATAATATGTTTCTTAAACCCTATTCATGGGTGGAGCCTCATTTCAAGAATTTGAAAGAGAGTTGTTATGTGAATGTTTTATCAAGATGATTACTTCACAACTTTCGATTCGTTGTAGAAGTGTTATGGAAAGAGAATACTTATATTCTTTCAAACTTATATATATAATTGCTATTACTTATTGGCACTCAAATGCTCATCCTTGCTTAAATTAAATGTTTTCGATTCGACGATCGACACGAAGGCTCGTGAACACGAACAAGGGAAAAGAAAAGCTATTCGAATGAGATTTAGTATGAGTTAATGGTTATAGTTAGTAAGACAATGGAATCTATTGTTAGATATTGTAAGGAATGTATTTGAAGGTCACGTACCTGGGGAAGTAAACTTTGATGTATGTAAATTAAGTTCGAATGTATTATTATTTAGTATTATTCAGCTTAAAGAAATGGTATCGTGGAGAACCGAGTTCGGGTTTCAAGTACCTGGATTTGGGGTCGCCACACCAACAGTGTTTCAAGAAAATTAGGATAGTCAGGATTTGGCACCCCCCCGCCCCGTCGGGGGTATTTGCATGTAATGGGCCCGCACCGGCGGGCTTAGCTCCTTTCCTGCAGAGTTGAAAACCCCCCGCCCTAGCGGGGGTAGGGTAAAATTTCTGACTTTGTTTAAACCTCCTTTGTTGCTCAATTCTCGCCACGAATCACTGTAAATCCATCCTTATTGATCAATTCCATCACCACCATACCTACACAATAAAATAATAAATAACAAGTAAAAAAAACATAAACGCAAGGAATTAACACCAATTAAGCTTGGATTAGGCACCGGTTCATGGATATAAAATCCACTTATCAGAATGCAAGTTATCCTACTTATTCGTTCAATTAAGCTACTATGTTTAAAACTCTTGTGAAAAATAATATTAATGTTGATCTTGGTATTGTTCTTGAATATTGTGAAAGGGTCTATGTTATTGATTCGACTAGACTATATGCATATGTATAAAACTGTCCAAACCAATTGATTGGTGCGGAAATCTTGAAAACTGAGTTGAACAACCCTTATGGTAAGGGGAGTGTATGTTGTTGGAAACCCCAACACATGAGTAGATTATTACTATGGTGTTATGCATAACTTAGAGTATTGTAGACCGATCATCTATAGTACTTGATTCTTTTGGGTTATCACTTTAATATTGGTAATTCTAGTAGATGTTCAATAGTCTTTAGTGACTGCTCAATATAAATTGTTTATCTAGTTGGATACGTCGATAGTCTTTGAATTCATATATATCTGTTGATTTATATTGAATTATAGTTCTTATTCCAAGAATTGTTGATATTCATTATTCTTGAAATTATTCTGAAACTCTGAACTATCTTAGAGATAATACTTTGATATTTCAAACTCGTGTTATAAAACTCTTTACCCTTGTTGTATATTACTTGTTGGGCAATTTGTGCCCATCCTTGCTTATTTAAAACCTTTTAGTTAAGGCGGAACATGGAAGTGTCTCAGGGAAAGACAAGGGCAAAGTCAAGGCTACCGACTAGCTTGTCCCTTTATGTTTAAGATTATTATGTTGTATTAAGACTATTTTCAGACTATGTTTTAAGCTTATGTAGGATTATGTAATAAGTCTTTATTCGATATTATTATGTAATCTATTAAGTACTGTAGGTTGCGAGACTTGGAGGAATAATTATAATAAATCATTGTATATTATTCTAAATTAGATCTTTCATTGTGAATGTGTGATTTTAGTTATTATGGTATTAATTTGGGCATGTGACGAACCGAATTCGAGTGACCAAGTGTCGATCCTAATTTGGGGGTGTCACAGTTCCTCCATAACATCTTTATCGAAGGTATAACTTTACTCCTCAGAACTTGCTCTTTTCTATCAACGATTTGAATAGGCATTTCTTCATACGTCAAGACTATCTTAATATGAATAGGCTCATATTTTATTACGTGCTTATAATCTAGCTTATAAGGACGTAACACAAATATATGAAACACATTGTGTATTCGTTCTAAATCTGGAGGTAATGCTACCACGTAAGATACCTCTCCTACCCTTTTTAATATCTCGAAAGGTCCTTTAAACCTTGGACTGAACTTTCCCTTCTTCCCAAAGCGTATCTTTCCTTTCTAGGGAGATACCTTTAGAAATATGCACGAGCCTACTTCAAACTCTCTCTTCACTCGATGCAAATTTGCATACTTCTTTTGTCTGTCTTGAGCTTCTACTAGACGTATTCGTATCAGCTTGACTATATCCGTTGTTTGCTGCACCAATTCAGGTCCTAGCATTCGGCGTTCTCCTACTTCGTCCCAACACAATGGTGTTCTGCACTTCCTTCTATATAACGCTTCGTAAGGCGGTATGCCTATGCTCGCATGAAAATTGTTGTTATATACAAACTCTACTAGCGGTATATGATCATCCCAACTACCTTTGAAATCCATAACGCAAGATCTCAGCATATCTTCTAGCGCCTGAATTGTCCTTTCTCTACCCATATGTTTGTGCATGATACACAATACTTAACTTCAACTGTGTTCCTATCTGTTCTTGCAGACTTTTCCAAAAGTTTGATGTGAATCGTGGATCACGATCTGACACTATTGAAATGGGTACCCCATGTCTGGAAATAAGTTCCTTAACATAAAGTTTAGCTAACTGATCTAAGTTAAACTTAACTGTTATTGCAAAAAATTGAGTCGACTTTGTCAATCGATCCACTATTACCTAAATTACGTCATACCGTTTCTAAGTAATTGGAAGTCCCACCACAAAGTCCATCATGAGATGCTCCCACTTCCATTTTGGAATCTCCAATGACTGTAACAAGCCACTTAGTCATTGATGTTTGGCCTTAACTTTTTGACAAGTTAAGCACCTACTCAATATTCTGCTATCTCTCTCTTCAAATTCGGCCACCAAAAACTCTATCGAAGGTCTTGATACATCTTAGTACTACTAGGATGAATCGAGTACCTTGAACTATGAGCATCTTGTAACACTTCATCCTTTAATTTCGTCTCACTTGGAACACAAATTCTTCTTTGAAATCTTAATAATCCCTCATTATCAAGACTATACTTTATCTTTTTTTCATCTGCTAGTCGCTTCTTCATCTGGTCACACTCATCATTTCTGAGTTGTACCTCCTTGACTCTCTCTACAATGTTAGATCGAATCTCTGTTGTAAATAATCTCTCACCCAATTCACTTCATAATTTCACCTTTAACTCCATTCTAGCCATCTCTGTTATTAAATCAGTTTGAGTCGTTAACATAGACAACTTTTCCCAACCCTTCCTACTTAAGGCGTCGGCCACTACATTGGCTTTTCCTGAGTGATACAGGATTTCACAGTCATAATCCTTTATGAACTCCAGCCATCTTCTTTTTCTCATATTTAAATCTTTTTATGTGAAGATATATTTTAGACTCTTATGGTCCGTGTATATCTCACATTTCTCTCCATATAGATAATGCCTCCATATCTTTAAGGTAAATACTATCGCGGCCAATTCCAGATCACGAGTAGGATAAACTTTCTCATAATCCTTTAACTACCGTGATGCATACGCAATGACCTTGACATGCTGCATGAGCACGCAACCAAGTCCTCTATGCAAAGCATCGCTATAAACTACAAAATTCCCTATATCAACGGGTAAAGACAATATAAGTGCTTCACTCAACCTTTTCTTCAGTTCTTGAAAACTGTCTTCACACTTCTCAGTCCACACGTACTTCACTATCTTCCTTGTCAAATTAGTCAACGGAGTAGCTATCTTAGAAAAATCTTGGATAAATCTTCGATAGTATCCCGCTAACCCTAGGAAACTCCGTACCTCAGTCGGCGTTTTTGGCTGTTCCCAATTAATCACTACTTCCACCTTCACTGGGTCCACTGAAATTCCATATCGATCAATAACATGTCCTAAAAATTGTACCCTTTTCTAGCCAAAATTCACACTAAGTGAATTTCACATATAACGTCTCCTTCCTTAGTGTCTCCAACACTAACCTTAGGTGCTCAGCATGATCTTCTGGCATCTTAGATTAGACTAGAATATCATCGATAAACACTACGACGAACTTGTCCAAATATTGTTTGAACACTCTGTTCATCATATCCATAAATACAGCGGATGCATTTGTCAACCCAAATGACATCACCAGAAACTCGTAATGGCCATAACGAGTTCTGAATGCTGTCTTAGGTACATCCTCCTTTCTAACCTTCAACTGATAATACCCCATTCATAAATCTATCTTAGAAAAATACTTTGCCCCATTTTAACTAATCAAAGAGATCATCGATCCTAGGAAATGGGTATTTATTCTTTATGGTTAATTTGTTCAACTCTCGGTAGTCGATACAAAGTCTCAACGATCCATCCTTCTTCTTCATAAATAATCTTTGGTGCTCCCCACGGTGGAAATCTGTGATGCCCCAAATCCGGTCTATCTTCACACCCGGATTCCAGTACATCCTTACATCATTCATCCAACATACATCATTATATAATAAAATATAACGACATACACTCTCAAATCCCGAGTTACGGAAACCTTATAACCTTTTTCATTACAAATAATAATAAATACATTATTCATTTCTTCTTACAAGAGTGACTTTTATCCGCCACCAAGGATACATATAGTTCATTAAACTAGTCTATAATTAAATTCTATCTTTCTACATTACAAGTCTTCACTTGATCTTCTCGCTCATTCACCTTACGAATGACAATTCATCCGGAGGCCGTCGACTTGATCTTTACGGGATCCTTAAGTTCTTCTAACCTTGTTCTTTGAAAATTGTTTTTCATTTAAAGCAAGTGTGAGCATTCAATTGCTTGACAAGTCATAGCAGTTGAACAAACAACTTCAGAATTAAAACATTTCTTTAGAACTTCTATAACCGAACAAAGGTTATGAAGCAGCTTGAATAATAGGAATAGTCTCGATTCCTATCATCTTAAAACATCAATTATTTTCACTTTGAAATACTTTCATCCCTCTACCTTTTTCATACACATCCTGTCTGGCTAGAATCATTAGCACAGACTTAACAATAACGGTTCATGTATAAACAGAACATACTTGTATTGAACAGCTCAATCACAGAACAATTCATATCATAGAAACACCGAAGTGTTCAAATTGTGGCTCAAGGCCTCATACATTCTAACACCTTGTACAAATATCACACATTTGCACATAGACAGAACTTCTCAAGTACAACATCTGAGAAGTTTAAGAAACTAGCATTCATGTAATATGAATGAAGTTAGGAAACTTGCCTTACGCCCAGCTACAGCTTACGCCGAACTGTTCATTTCAATTCTATATAACACATAAGGAGAAAACATAAACACCAATTAGTCATATATTGAACTTACGCATTGGTTTACTTAACTTTACTTCTTAGGGTTCACGTTCTTGCAATATAAGTTTCTGTGACTAACTTCCTTTACCCGGTTTATGCTTTTTATGACATACGGAGATGTCTTACTCATCGTTCATCATCTTGGATGATTTATATTCTTATCTTCTTCTTATAACTTCTCTAGGACTCGGCACACATCGGCGTCTACGCTAGTAGTCCATATGGTACTTTCTGAGTGGTTTCCCACAAACAACCAACAAACAAGTTCGATCTCATCTACTACTTTGCCATCACGGTGAGTTAGATCGGTTGCTAGTTTTGTATATACCTTCGCTCTCTGAAGGAATTGTTTAGCTTGAGCTCCCTATATGTCAACCATCAAAGGTTACGATTGTACCACAACCTAACTTCTCTTAACTAATACGAACTATTAAACTATAATGTTCGATTAAGTAAATTTCTTATTCTTACGGCTTTTTAACAACTAAATGTCATCCCTCGGATTCATTCTTTATCGAATCACATTCGGCTTTCATTAATCTTATTACCGTTTATTACGGCTTTCTTGATAATTCATATACTATTTAATACTTTCGTTATCCATTATATGAACCCCATGTTCATTACTAGTTCTTAATGTCAAAGCCATACCGATCATTGTATGCTAAGACCCAGCGTCCATCATCCATGACGACGTTGCGTTCACAGCGTCTATACACTTTACACTTATCTCTCATTATCATGATATAACATCGAAATGTTATTCATTACCCTCATCACTCAGCGTCTAAGGAATCACAACCATAGCAATTCCTCACGTTCGTTCATCCCGACAACGGTCCCCGGATATCGGTTACGTAATCCCGTGATTAAATTCTTTGTCATTTAATCTTGTTTAATCTATATGTTCAACCTTTAATAAAGGTTTACATCACTTGATTAAGTGTTACATTAGTTGAATATTATATTCTTTATCGTCCCTTACATTTCCCCCAAAGTTGAAAGCGGTTAAAAGCTCTCTCTGGCTTTTTCTCTCAACACTTGGCTGACTGTATGGCCCCTCTCTCCTTATTCTCTCTTGCGTGCATTGTATGCAGAGTTTTGCGATACCCGGCTCCACAGTGCAGTTGCTGGCTGCGCCCACCACCTTACAAAGGCATGGTTGGTGTGGCATGCGCCAAGCCCTAATTCTTGAAAAATTCTTCTAAGTCTTTGATCGTTACGAGGCGCTTACTTCTCACTTCCATAACTTATTTGTTATAACTTTCGGAATGAGGTCGTTCCAAAGCCATTCTCTTCCTTATCTTACGTGCTTCAATACCCCTCGGATGAGAACTTTGTTACGAATCCATTAACATGCCATTCGATTGGCTTAATCTTCACCCTTCGTTCATTTTACGTTTTTAACGCTCTTCGTTTGTTCATAAAGTAATTCGATCATCCGAACTCGGAACTTCGTTCATTCTTGAGTCCATGACTCACATTTTCTACATTTTCTTACTTTCTTATGAAACCCTACCCATTCGGGTTCATTTACTAACTTTCTAATTCTCGTTTGTCTTTTACGAAAATTTTGCCATAACCGTTATAGCTAAGTTTTAATCCGTTCTTCATGAGCGTTTCTCTAGATCCTAACCAAGCAATAAGCATCTAACTTATCTGCGATGGTTTTAAACTTGTCCATCAACAACAATTAAACTACGATGGTTTTAAATTTGTCCATCAACAACGTTCTTCGTGTTCTTCGCGTGTTCTTCGTGTTCTTCGTTCGTTCTTCATTTTAATCGATATTTTGGATTACGATTCCACTTTTTATTGGAATTTGATGTTATAGAACATTATTCCTTACTTATTTCACCTACTTATTCATATAATCCATTCGGATCGCTCTAATTCATTCTGAATCTTATACTTCCTTAAGAAATTTATAAACTAAATTTCTAAGTTCTTATTCTTCTTTTCTCATGATTTCAACCATATGAAATCATTTCTAACATCATCTTCTCTCTATTCTCATTAAGTTATGTTTTAAAAATATTAAACTTAAAGAAAATATTAGAAGAAACTAGGTTTTAAATTACCTCTTCTTTAATTTTTCTCCCATTAGACAAAAGTCGTGATTTGCAAGCTTTTCTATTTCACGAACTCTTTTCGATCCGATCATTCATGCTCATGTTCTTCCTTCTCCTCCCATTCAAGAACTCTCTCTCTCTCTCTCTCTAAAGGTGTAGGATTTTCAAAATCCATTTAAATGAAATGAGCTTACTATTTATAGATTTTCAAAGCTAAGGGCATTTTAGTCATTTAGCCCCCTTAACCTCCTTACTATTCACCTCCTTACTACTAAGTTTACTTAGCCTTAAGTTTACAACCCTTAAGTTTACTTCACCCTTTAAGGTTGCTTAACACTTAAGTTTACCCAACCGCTTACTTAAGTTCTTAGACTTCCTTGGTTTGGGCCTTAACCATAATTCTTTCACGGCCTATCTGGGCTTGTAATTTGGTAAGCGTTCGGGTTGACATAATCCAAGTCAATTAGATTCTGTCGATTCTCAAATCCAAATATTTTGGATATTTACATCTTTCCTTCTGAAACTAATTTTTAATATTATTCTTGGATCTTCAAAAGGCGAAAAACACTTTTTCGACGTTAAAGCTTTTTTCTCTTCACGTTTTACCCTAATGATTATACGTGATCATAAAATTCTCGGAACTCACTTTTCCTAACCCTAGGTTTTTGAGTCAGTGAGCGAAAACTTTATTTTTGCCATAAGCGAAATATTATTGAATATTCCATCACGTCTCGAAATTAAGCGTAATCTATAACTACCGAATTTCAAAATAAATCTCCGAAAGAAAGAAAGCGGATGAATAGTGCCTATTTCGTCTTTTTCCCGAAAATATTTTGTTCGGAAAACTTTCATTTTCGTCTTGAAAATTCTTATTCGCTCAATCTAGCTTCGTGGCGAATACTCGATTTATAATCATCCTAGGTTATAGAGCGATTAATAAACACATAGCACATAATAATATTAATAAAAATTCCTTTTATTAATAACTAATTCTTTAAACTTAAATTCTGGACAACCCGAATTTCCAGGTCGTCACACTCTTCCCCACTTATAAAAATTCCGTCCTCGGAATTTCATAAAACCACACCCTTACCCGGGTCATCACATTCACCCCTTCTTCACAGAATTTCGTCCTCGAAATTTTAGCCTACCTTTCTTCTCAACTTCTCTTCAAGCGGAGTTCTTATCTTTCCTCATTCCTAACCCCATAACATATCAAGAATCATGAAGCGGAAGGAATAACGAGGAATATAAAATTTCCTCTTAAAACTTTTCATACTTTTCTTTGAGGGGTCAAATCGACCATGAACTCTTACTAGGTTAAAACAACATTTCGTAGTAAGCCCTTCTTTAATGGTGGGTTTACAATCACAAAGAAAGTAACTACCTCTTCCATGTTCTCCTCGAGACTAAATCATTAGATTTAGCACCAAAACAATTTGGTTTGGCACAAGTTCTCAAAGAAAGCTCGATGACATACCATTTGTCTAGCGAATCAAGTAGCTTAGACCATACCAATAAATTGGATATCAACTAGAAACATTAAATCTAGTCAACTCAATTGACATCGACTACTTCTTTAAATTCTTTTCGCAATACATCAAAACATTTTATGGCGTCATGATACCGTACTTTTCACGATCGTTGAGGACTTCATCGATTTGTGACTTCGTCATTATACATCATACCATAGCGGGTTGTTGATCCTAAGATCACATCAACACGAGTTCAATGGTATTAACAACTTCATCGTTTTATCACCCTTGCATCGAATGCATAGATGATATAAAATTCATTTTGAATATTTTAAATCAATTTCTGTCTAGCCGAAGAAATTATCATAGACATATCAAGAATAGCTCTTTTAAAAATTCTATTGATTCCAAAAGTTGAACCAATTCTTTCCTTTTCAAAGTACATATCAACACGAGTTCAATAAAGTTCGAAATCTAGCATAGCTAGATGACTTAGAATATCTATTTCTTCATCTTCCTTCATTGTCTTCTTTGCGACAATACTTAATCTTCTCTACTAGCACCTTAAATACTAAGCCTCACTGAAAACAACTCATTTTCGGTCTAAACATTCCTATACCTTAATACGGTCCATCAACTTACCACACATTATGAGTTGGGGAACTTTCCACAATAATATGAGTTTAAGAACATCCAGACGGACCATAGGCGTCCATTATTTGAGAGCGTTAGAAAACATACCATATTATTATGAGTCGCTGAACTTACCATAAGTATGAGTTTCAAGAACTTCGCACCTACCTTATCGTTCTCTACCTATCAAGTATATACATGAGAAAAGATTCACCTTCCGCATATATACATCTTGATAGCGCGACCAATTCAATGATTATCCTTTGTAATAAGCTAGCGGTTGTTACACCAAGCACAAACCTCGCCCATAACAAAGGTTCATACTGACTCGGCTATCACATGAGTCCTCAATTGAAATTTTACAACTTCTAAATCTCTCTCTACTTAATATGAATTTTCTTTAATTCATATATTATCCTTCATAACTCAATCTAAGTTCTTCTTTCGTCTTTACTTCGTAGTACCCTTCATTCATAGCATAAGCTATAAATCATTCATCGTTTAACAACTCATACATTACTACGAGTCACTATGATCACGTGGTGATCTTTACATCTTTCTCTCTACGATTATAGTCTTAGGTACTCCTACCTAAGGTTTATAACCTATCGACTCTGATACCAACTTGTGGCCCAAAATCGGTCTATCTTCACACGGATTCCGTACATCACGAGTACATCCTTCATCAACATACATCATTATATCTTTGAAATATAACAACATACACTCTCAAATCGGAGTTACGGAAACCTTATAACCTTTTCATTACAAATAATAATAAATACATTATTCATTTCATCTTACAAGAGTGACTTTTATCCATACCAAGGATACATAATGAGTTCATTAAACTAGTCTATAGTTAAATTCATCTTTCTACATTACAAGTCTTCACTTGATCTTCTCTCGCTCATTCACCTTACGAATGACAATTCATCTGGATACCGTCGACTTGATCTTTACGGGATCCTTAAGTTCTTCTAACCTTGATCACTGAAAATTGTTTTTCATTTAAAGCAAGTGTGAGCATTCAATTGCCCGACCAAGTCATGCAGTTGAACAAACAACTTTAGAATTAAAACATTTCTTTAGAACTTCTATATAGAACAAAGGTTATGAAGCAAGCTTGAATAATAGGAATAGTCTCGATTCTATCATCTTAAAACATCAATTATTTTCACTTTGAAATACTTTCATCCCTCTACCTTTTTCATATACACATCACATCGGCTAGAATCATTAGCTTGCAGACTTAACAATAACAGTTCATGTATAAACAGAACATACTTGTATTGAACAGCTCAATCACAGAACAATTCATATCATAGAAACACAGAAGTGTTCAAATTGTGGCTCAAGGCCTCATACATTCTAACACCTTGTACAAATATCACACATTCGCACATAGACAGAACTTCTCAAGTACAACATCTGAGAAGTTTAAGAAACTAGCATTCATGTAATATGAATGAAGTTAGGAAACTTGCCTTACGCCCAGCTACAGCTTACGCCGAACTGTTCATTTCAATTCCTATATAACACATAAGGAGAAAACATAAACACCAATTAGTCATATATTGAACTTACGCATTGGTTTACTTAACTTTACTTCTTAGGGTTCGCGTTCTTGCAATATAAGTTTACGCGACTAACTTCCTTTACCAATTTACGGCTTTATGACATACGGAGATGTCTTACTCATACGTTCATCATCTTGGATGATTTATATTCTTATCTTCTTCTTATAACTTCTCTAGGACTCAGCACACATCGCGTCTCTGCTAGTAGTCCATATGGTACTCTGAGTGGTTTCCCACAAACAACCAACAAACAAGTTCCCGTCTCATCTACACTGCCATCACAGTGAGTTAGATCGGTTGCTAGTTTTGTATATACCTTCGCTCTCTGAAGGAATTGTTTAGCCCAGCTCCCATATGTCAACCATCAAAGGTTACGATTGTACCACAACCTAACTTCTCTTAACTTATATGAACTATTAAACTATAATGTTCGATTAAGTCAATTTCTTATTCTTTACGGCTTTTTAACAACTAAAATCATCATCCTCAGGATTCATTCTTTATCGAATCACATTCGGCTTTCATTAATCTTATTACCGTTCATTACGGCTTTCTTGATAAATCATATACTATTTAATACTTTCGTTATCCATTATATGAACCCCATGTTCATTACTCGTTCTTAGTGTCAAAGCCATACCGATCATTGTATGCTAAGACCAAGCGTCCATCGCAACGACGTTGCGTTCACAGCGTCTATACGCTTCACACTTATCTCTCATTATCATGATATAACATCGAAATGTTATTCATTACCCTAAATCACTCAACGTCTAAGGAATCACAACCATAGCAATTCCTCACGTTCGTTTATCCGACTACGGTCCCCGGATATCGATTCGTAATCCGTGATTAAATTCTTTGTCATTTAATCTTGTTTAATCTATATGTTCAACCTTTAATAAAGGTTTACATCACTTGATTAAGTGTTACATTAGTTGAATATTATATTCTTTATCGTCCCTTACATTTCCCCCAAGAGCTGAGCAGTTAAAAGCTCATCTCTGGATTTTTTTCAACAATCTTGCTTGTGGCTGCTGGCCAATCCTCTCTCTCTTATCTCTCTCTGTTGTGCATGGTGAGTTTGCGATACCCGGCTCCACAGTGCAGTGCATGATTTTTCACCCTTACAAAGGCATGGTTGGCTTGTGGCTGGCTAAGCCCTAAGTCTTGAAAAATTCTTCTATGTCTTTGATCATTCTAAGACGCTTACTTCTCACTTCCATAAACTTATTTGTTAAAACTCGGAATGAGGTCGTTCCAAAGCCATTCTCTTCCTTTTCTTATGTACTTCAATACCCCTCGGACAGAACTTTGTTCTGAATCCATTAACTTGTCATTCGATTGGCTTAATCTTCACCCTTCGTTCATTTTTACGCTTTTAACGCTATTCGTTTGTTCGTCAGTAATTTGGTCATCCGAACTCGGAACTCGTACGTTCTTGAGTCCATGACTCACATTTTCTACGTTTTCTTATTTTCCTATGAAACCCTACCCTTTGGGTTCATTTACTAACTTTCTAATTCTCGTTTGTCTTTTTTACAAATTTTTTGCCATAACTTCGTTATAGCTAAGTTTTAATCGTTCTTCATGAGCGTTTTCTACCGAAATCTAACCAAGCAATATGCATCTAACTTATATGCGATGGTTTTAAACTTGTCCATCAACAACAATTATCCTACGATGGTTTTAAATTTGTCCATCAACAACGTTCTTCGTGTTCTTCGCGTGTTCTTCGTGTTCTTCGTTCGTTCTTCATTTTAATCGATATTTTGGATTACGATTCCACTTTATTGGAATTTGATGTTATAAAATATTATTCCTTACTTATTTAACCTACTTATTCATATAATCCACTCGGATCGCTCTAATTCATTATGAATCTTATACTTCCTTAAGAAATTTATAAACTAAATTTCTAAGTTCTTATTTCTTTTCCTTTTTTTTTTTCTCATGATTTCAACCATATGAAATCATTTCTAACATCATCTTCTCTCTATTCTCATTAAGCTATGTTTTAAACATATTAAACTTAAAGAAAATATTAGAAGAAACTAGGTTTTAAATTACCTCTTCTTCTTATTTTTCTCCCGCTAGACAAAGCCGGCGATTTGCAAGCTTTTCTATTTCACGAACACTTTCGATCCGATCATTCATGCTCATGTCCTTCCTTCTCCCTCCCATTCAAGTTCTCTCTCTCTCTCTCTCTCTCTCTCTCTTAAATGTCTAGGATTTTCAAAATCACAAAACAAATGAAATTAAGCTTACTATTTATAGATTTTCAAAGCTAAGGGCATTTTAGTCATTTAGCGCCCCTTAGCCTCCTTACTATTCCACCTCCTCCAAGACTTAGCCACCAAGTTTGGTGGCCAAGTCTTCGCCCTCTTGCTCCATGGGTCACCCCATGGGTTGCCCCATTGGTTATTACCCAACCGTTTACCCATCGGTTCGATCCGCGGTTTTTTTCTTGGTTTGGGCCTTAACCATAATTCTTATTGGCCCTATCTTGGGCTTGATTTCACAAAGCGTTGGGCTTGACATAATCCAAGTCCAATTAGATTCTACAAAGTCCATGAACTTTCAAAGTCCATTAAGACTAATCATTATTCTACGCATTCTATTCTCGTATTCTCGTAATCTCTTCGTGTATATTGTTAAATGACGATATTCGTATTATATGTCGTAATAATCTTCATACTATCCTCGTATAATACTTCATATCATACTCATATCTCTCACGCATAATAACCCTAATTATTATACGTGATCATAAAATTCTCGGAACTCACTTTTCCTAACCCTTAGGTTTTGAGTCCGTAGGCGAAAACTTTGTTTTTGCCATAACTGAAATATTATTGAATATTCCATCATGTCTCAGAATTAAACGTAATCTATCACTTCTCGGAATTTCAAAATAAATCTCCGAGCAGAAACGGATGAATAGTGCCTATTTCGTCTTTTTCCCCGAAAATATTTTGTTCCCGGAAAACTTTCGTTTTCGTCTTGAAAATTCTTATTCGCTCAATCTAGCTCGTAGCCAGAATACTCCCGATTTATAATCATCCTAGGTTATAGAACGATTAATAAACACATAGCACATAATAATATTAATAAAAATTCCTTTTATTAATAACTAATTCTTTAAACTTAAATTCTGGACAACCCGAATTTCCGGGTCGTCACAGAAACACTCGGTTGAATGTATTTTCTATCCTACAGTTCGTGTAACTGAACCATCAAATCCTTCATCTCTACTGGCGCCATACGATACGGTGCCCTTGAAGCTTGTGTCGCTCTTGGCACAATATCTATTACGAATTTGATCTCCCTATCCGGTGGAAGACCTGGTAATTCGCTTAGAAACACATCCATGAATTCTTTAACTATAGGTATTTGTTCCATCATTACTCCCACTCTCTAGGTATCAACAACATGACACAAATAACCTACACATCCCTTCCTCAACAATTTCCTATTTTGTGTCATGGTAAGACAATACAAACGTCCCGACAATTTATTACCGTAAAACACCACATGAGGTTGTCTCAACGTTCTAATGTTTACACATTTCGTTTGACAATCTATAATTGCACCATGGTTGAACAACCAATCCATCTTGAGAATTACATCGAATTCTTCCAACGTTATCGGTAATAAATCTACCGATAATTTACAACCTCGTATTTCTACACAATAATGCCTATGAATATTTTCAACAGGAATTATCTCTTCGTTTGCTACCTTAATATTCATAGGTATAGGAAATCTTTCAGGAAGTAATCCTAATCGTCTAGCAAAATCACATGCTATGAAAGAACAAGTAGCTCCCGAATCAAACAACACATAAGCATTTATATCGTTGATTGGGATAATACCTCCAACTACATCCCCTGATGCAACTGCATCTTGGACCATCATGTTAAATGTGCGGGCCATCGGCCTACTCGTACGAGCTGGATCACTAATAGCTAACTTACTGCTATTAGTGCCCTTATTCCCATCCATCCCTTTCTTTGGGAAATTTTTTTCCATGTGATCAGTTGATCCACATACGAAGCATCCATGGTTCTTCTTCGGAGTTGGACAATTAGGAAAAATATTCCCCTCTTGTCCACAGTTGTAGCATATTGTTTTTCCCTTGAGACAGACTCCTAAGTGAGTCTTCCCACAGTTCTTGCATGCTTCCATCCTCTTCTTAGGATCTCCTTGCTTTAATCCGGTATTCCCAGAGTTAAAACCCTTCTTCTTCTGCCTGTTACCACTACCACTGGCTCCCTATGTTTTCACTCCCCCCATCTACCTTATTCTTGTTCTTCTTCTCTCTGTGGTATTGACTTAAAGCCTCATTACCACCCTCGGCAATTATTGCCTTCTCCAGAATGGTTCCAAAGGAATTACTTTGAAATACATATATCCGGATATAGAGACAGGGTTCCAAGCCCTACTCGAATCTCCTCGCCTTCATCACCTCTGTATCCACCTGATGTGGAGCAAACCTCGCCAGTTCATTGAACTTGGCAGCATATTAGGGAATATTTATTTCCCTTTGTTTCAGTTCTAAGAACCTCATCTCCATCCTTCCCTACATACTCGTTAGAAAGTAGTTCTCGAAGAAAATCTCCTTAAACCGTGTCCACATTAGGTTTTCTATCCCAGCCCTAGCCTGGTTTGTCTCCCACCAGAAGTTGGCATGTCCCTTCATCATGTAGGTAGCGAAATAAACCTTTTGCCCCTCTTCAACATTTGCAATAACAAATGCCTTCTCAATTTCTTTCACCCAAATCTGGGCTTCAATAGGGTCTGTAGTTCCTTTGAACTCCGGCGGACCTACACTCTTAAAATCCTTAAACGTAGTAGCCCGTACTACTACATGATTTACGGGTATATTCGCCCCATTTCTATTAAAAGTAACCATTAATAAATTAACGAACTCTTATATTGGATTAACCGGTCCCCCTTCCAGTTGATTCACATTGGCTTCTTCATTTCGTTGTCTTCTTCTTGGAGGCACCTTTCTATTAAAATAAATAACACTTCATTATTACTTTCTTCTGGTTAATTAGTTATTATTCATTATTAAACAATAAGTTCAAGCTCATTGCACAACATGTTCAATAAAAGGCTTATATTGATATGTTTCTTTCTTGTAGTATAATACCACATCATTCATCATTACTATGACACCCCCAAATCCCGGTACTTCATTACCTCAAGATTTGGTATTCACGTAAATAAAACATTCATATCTAACTACCCAATCATAATATAATTGAATATTAAAACCTGCCCATACAGGATTACTCTAATAAAAACATTATCTCCTAGGTTATCTAACCTTTAATCATCATATAAGTGCGGAAATAAAATTATTACCTCACATCATTATTAAAAGTATATCGTTATAACAATAAAGTAACATTACAAGTCTTCATCACTTGTACATTTTTCCCTTTCCTTTGCTAGTTGTAGGTGTATCTACCTTCTCAACTATAGCTGCAATAAGTGTATAAATATGCAAGAGTGAGCAAACAAAGCTCACTTGAAATAAGAATAAATATCTTTACAACATTTGCCAAATAATAGGCTCAATAGAACTGAATGATATGCTCTTTTAATATTACAACATTTGCCAATTCATAGGCTAAATAGAACTGAATGATATGTTCTATTAACATTCTTAAAAATACTACTGAGGGTTAAATGACCATGAACCATGTCCACAGTTATAAGTAATCTTTCAACGTTAACTGTAACAGTCATATGACTATAAGGACTCCACGTACTTAGGAGAATCAATCCTTCGTACAATGTATTGTGCACAACCATTTCAACGCTAAGCGTAAACCCCTAAACATAGGGTTGTTCATCTCAGTATTTAGAGTACAAGTCCGCACCAAAGAAAGTTTGGTTTGGATAAGCTTTCAAGGGTAATTGAAGTTTAATAATCATCAACTAGGGAACTAGTTGAATCAACAACGCTTTATAACGCAATAGTTGTTTAATAACAACATAACTTAGAACATTTGAGAATCATAAATGAACTGATTCTAAATATCAAACTCATGCTTGAAATAACTATAGAGCATAAGCATTCAATAAATTGAATAAAATGGTTAACCTTTGCTTGAACAGTAAAATAAGCTAAGGTTCGAGTCTTATAACATTAGAAATGAAATTCCTGAACGTACATTTAACTGATAGCAAGCTGGAAACTAAAAACTTGCCCAACAAGGTATTAACTCATACAAAGAATTAAAACATTTCAATAATAGAGACGAGAGTTCAAAACTACGTTCATTATACAATAATAGAACTTAAGAAACTTGCTTAACTGTAAACAAGTTAGAATGAATCAATCAATAAGAATTTCAATAACATTAGAGTTAGAGTTTGCTCAAATGAATTTTAGGAACAATTGATTTATTCAATAACAGTTAAGATAAGAAGCTTGCTCAATCAAAAGCATGAAGTTATACAATATAATAATAGAACTAACTCAACGAAAGTGTAGAGTTAGAAAACTTGCCTCGAGCGTAAGCTAAAATATTAAAACTCATGTTCACCTATACACAGTATTAAAACCACAACATCTATTAGACATACTAATATTCACTTTTCAATATAAAACACATTACTAGCTAAACTTGTTATTTTAGCACAAGTCTTATGGTACAATTTACATTTCAGAATTCCCAAGTGTTAATCATCACAACACTTAACTAACGTTCCTTGTATAAACTAAGTTATCACACAACACATTCTCGATTTACTAATCATTTTTGCAACTTCGAACTTACTATCCACAATTTACTATGTTATGTTAACCTTAACATTACACATTTAACATGCTAACATAATTTTAGACCATGCTATGATGTTTCCCCAAGTCTGCAGAAACAGCAGAAGTCAGAATCTCAAACCAGGGTATGGCGCAGTTGCATGCATATAAAAAGTCAGGGACCTGCAAGATTTTGATTTTTACTTTTACTTGCCAAGAATCAACTACTTGTTGTTATTAAACGTAGAAGGCTAATGAACAGTAGCCGACTTTATCCCAACAAACACAAATTTCACCCAATAGATAGTAATATTAACATGTAAAATAAATATACACCTATCATAAACATGATTGCTCATATTTACAACCAATTAGAACAATTTAACACCAACTAAAACTATTTTAATTTCTCAAAATTCATATTTTCATACAAAAACTCAATTTTTGATATTCATTCTAAAAATCATCATTGTGAATTCAATAGTTGGCCAAATCACCTCATTCAAATTACGTTATACTCGTATCTCATTGAACTAACATATACAAGATTCAATTTATAATTTCCACACTAATTGGCCACTAAAATTGATACTTACATAGCCACACATGAAAACATATATATACTGACATTATTTCTCCCTACTGTCAAACGAATTTAGCATGCAATTGTTGTTAAACATAATCTCTATCATTATAGCATGTATAACCACCATAACTTAGTTACATAACAAAATTCGGAAGAAATAGAATTTACAGAGCATAGAAAAACTTTGCCGTAGTTCATATATGTAGATATATATATATATATATATATATATATATATATATATTATGGGTGTATAAGAAATACCTTCAAATTGCTTGCAATCCTTTTTGATAAACACTGCAAAATGCTCTGAAATCCTTCTCTCTCAAATTCTCTCAACTCACACAAAAACTCAGCCACTAGAATGCATATAGAAAACAAAAGCTAAGCCCAAAAATCAACTGATAGCCAGCGTAGGAAATAACTGATAGTCTTAATACGCCGACTTAATTCTAATGGCAGTTACACACTAACGTATATAATATAAATATATTATATTTATTATTTTAATTATATTTTATTTATTCTATTTAAATAAAAAAACTAGAAATCCCAAAAGCCATAAGGCTTGTCTGGCAAAAACCCTTTAAATATTAAAGAATTAATATATTAAGCCTTGTTTGGCAAAAAACTAAATTAAACTACTTTAATTTATTTTAATAACTCCTTATAATATAGTTATTTGTCACACTATATTTAATCAAGCTTTCATATTTATTTTAATTAATTCAAATCACAATTAATTAAATAAATCCTTTAAGCACATAACACAATACAAATAATTAACCATTAAATTGAAATATCAATATAATAATCATTTTCTTAATTCATCAATCAAATAATTCTCCAAATAAAATTAAATTACTTAAACAAATATTTATTCAATGATAAACACATCCATTAAATATTTATATACTTCATTAAATATTTAATATTATAATTAAAATTCTGGAATGTTATAATTACATAGCCTTAGCTGATTACTTTAATTTCCCGCAATTGCTTTCCAAAAAATAGGATTTACAAAAGACTACCCTTTGATATACAAAAGAGGGTTTTACGTCACTACTTAGATACATCATATTTACATATCTAACTCTACTCTAGCTACTAACTAGGTTACATTTGCCTTATGGCATTCTCGTAACCCGCATTGGCAAGACTGGCTATCACATCTCGACTGATAGTATGTCAAATCTGCCATGCCTTCATAGGATACTCAGGCACTTGTCGCTGAAAATCCTCGTGAGAACTCTTATGTATGTAGGACATTCTACTAATCTTCTGCTTCTTAGCCTTTAGCTCCTACCTAAGCTCAAAGGCCTCAAGTTTCAACTCATGGACCTTGTCTTTCGCCAAAACCTTCTCATCGTGCTCCTCTTCCCACATTGTCTCCATGTCTTTCTTATTTACCAAGACGTCGTGGATCTCCTCCTTAAACTCTCTCACATCTTTCCCCAACTGGATATTTCTATCCAACACTGTCATAAATAATGCCTTCATTGACTCCCCCAGAGTCATCTCTTCTGCAGGTGCTACCGTGTTAAACGACACCACCTCCACCTCCTCCTCTGACATACCATCGAATAAGGATGTGAATCCTAAATTCTCCGAGTCTTCTGACTCGACCACTACCACCTCTGGTAACTCTGCTACAGGTGTCGGTAAAATCTCTACTTGATTCAAAGACTCCTCACTAACAACATGTATATCCCTATACATCACGTTATCTCCTGACATCTACAACAAAACAAATTAATTTGTTTAGTACACATCATTAGAATAGTAAAAACACGTATCACATTTAATGTATTTTTAGGGTTAACTTCATCCTTTACTTCTTTAACTCTTCTTAAGGTTATGGCTTAAGGTTCTCTTCCCCCCTTAAGTTTTATAATCTACGGCTTTGATACCAACCTGTGACGCCCCCAAATCTGGGTATCTTCAAACCCGACAGATGGTGCTACATGGTGCTACAGTTTACACATACATTCAATTAAAATACCTCAAAAGAGTGAATATGTCTTCTATATATTACAAATTAATATTTCCTTTCCTAGGTTCTTTGTAACCATTACATATGTTCTTTATCATAATGTCAAATAAATACAAAGTTCATACTATGCTATTACAAAGATAACTTATTTGTCTGCCTTAGCCTTCCCTTTATCCTTACTGGATCCTTCAGTTTGTTCGGTCTTAGCTGCATTCATATGGTTCAAGTAAGAGTGAGCATAACTAGCTCATCAAGTATGACAATTTCATTTAAGCAATAGGTTTGAATCATATGAATCTTATATCTTCTATACGTGAATCAATAGTTATGAAGTACTATAGATAATTCAAAATAGCACTTATCTTTTCTTAAAACGTTTCATAATGAACAACATTCGTTAAACATAAATTTTGGTCCAAGACCTTGAGCGTTTCATTCTTTATTTGAAAAGGACAACCCGACACCAAGTCTGTAAGTTCGACATTTCTTACGAGCACGTCTAGGTGATCAGCCTATAATACTCTATGTTGTTCAACAGTACTTCATTAAACGTATCTACGTTTAAGTTTTGGCAACCTCATGTGCCTGTCGTTTGACGAAAAAACGTTTGTTTATTCATACTCAGTCTTTCTTTGAAATCCATACCAAAACAGTTGGCAAAAGACAATGACATTAATAATAGTTTGATAGATTATAAGGAAATCCACAAAACACATTAAGTCTAGCCGAAGGAATTGGCTTTGACTTCATTAGACATCAATTCATGCGTAAGATACATGAATCACAAAGATTGTCCAAAAGAACATAGACAACGGTTTAGAACACTTGCCTTCAGCGTCTTCTACAGTTAATACACTTTCCTTTTGAGTCTTTAAGGATTCTATATTACATAAGTACATAACATACCACATTAGGTCATAAACAATCAAGTATGGTCACTAATTTATCTTACCCTCCTTCTCAATCTAATCATTCATTAGATTGGTTAACATTCATTATGATTTATCGTATTACATTGTGTTTACATTCTCGTAACTTTCATCAACATTTAGTTGTAATTTGTAAGGTTATTTATAATCCTTAAGGGTGTTACTTTAAGTTAATTAAAGTTATAATTCAGCTTCAATCAACTTCTATATTCTTTATATTCATTATATTCATTTTAATTATTTATTTTCTCTTTCCTAGTGTTGGCGCTGCGGCGCCATCTTCCTTTATAAGGCTCGTCACATGCACATTGAGTTCACAAAGACATGAGATCTGATTTCCAAGGCCACTGGCCACCACTCTCCTCATTATGGGTCTTTGCAGTAGCCACTTAACAAAGCAGTGTAAGGGTTTGGTCATACAATGCTTGGCCTAATGTTAGTACATTGGCGCGCCAAGAAACTAATTCTGAGCCTCAGAGAAATTTCTCAAATTTTTTTCTTCTGTAATCTTTTCCGGCCTCATAATTTACTATTTATAAGTCAAAATTGGCTCGTTCAAATGCCGTTATCTCACATATCATGTGTTTTACAATTTCATTAGAAAATCTTAAATTTTCGAATCCGTTAACACAGAATTCATCGATTAAATTCTTTATTGAGCGTTCGTTAAACGTTCGTGAACGTTCAAAGCTCGTTTCTTTGTTTTAAGTCGGAATTCAACCACTTTTGAGTCCGCAACTCTAAAATGTGAAGTTATACTATTCTCCATCAAAAACCTAGGTTTCCGAGTTAAACGTTGACTTTTGACTTTCATTCCGAGAATTTCACAATTTTGACGATTATCGTCTATTCTTATAAATTTCGTCATCACTTCGTTACTTGAGATTTTTACACTATTCAAAATGGATTCATTCCATACATCTATTATCCTAACCAAACATATTTCATCTAATCCTATACACGATGGTTTTAAACTTTTCCATCAACAATAACATGGCAATTCTTTATATGTTCTTCATTAGTTCATAATTCTAAGATTATGATTCCACTTAACATGGTTTATTAAGGTTTAAGTCCTCTAATACACATCCTTATTAC
This sequence comes from Panax ginseng, assembly GCA_020205605.1. Lineage (NCBI taxonomy): Eukaryota > Viridiplantae > Streptophyta > Magnoliopsida > Apiales > Araliaceae > Panax > Panax ginseng. The sequence goes on from CM035146.1 coordinate 44,022,307, forward strand.
TCCTTATGATACATGCTCTACCAATAATCACTTATCTATCAAACTAACAATGAAAAGATGAAGATTAATGGTCTAGGATTCCTTACCTTTGTGTTCTTAACTTGATTCTTCTTCTTTTCTTCTTGAATTTGCAAGACACTCATCACTTCTCTCTCAATATATAAGCTCTAAGAAGTTGGTGTTTTGAACAAGGCAACAAATGAAAATCCAAGCCATCTATTTATATATTTCCAAGGTGAGGGCATAATGGTCATTAAGCCATCCCACCTCCATACTTTTTCAACCTCCTTACTATTCCTATCTTGGGTATTAAGCAACCTCCTTTGCTTGGCCACCAAGTGGCCAGCCATGACTCACTCATGGGGGCCCACATGGGTTGCCCCATGGGTTTTTCTCACCCAGTGACCCATCGGTTCGATCCACGGGTCTGGTTCTTGGTAACGTATATGGTTCTTGGCTGGACATTAACTTTGGGCCTAACATTGGTGTGACACCCCCAAATCTGGGTACTTAAATTCCACGGGATTTGGTGTTGACTGTACAAATATCATCTATCTATCTACCCATAATAAATGCAAACCATGTAATAGATAGAAATAAAATCTTCCCCTTAAGGGTTACAACATCCGAATAATAATACAATCCCAGGTTAAACTAACCTTAAACATCTGTGCGGAATCATAAACGAATAAGTCTTAAACAACATCATTAAATCATGACTTAAACAAAATACATCATCATATAAACAACAAGTCTTCATCACTTGCTAACTTTGCCCTTACCTTTACTAGTGGAAGGTTCATCAGTTCTTTCGTTCTTAATCGCAAGTAATGTATATTATTAAGCAAGAGTGAGCACTATTGCCCAAAAGTATAATAATGAAATAACAGTATAATAACATGCGAATAAATCAAAGACATCTGAATAAAAGCTCAACTTTTGAATCAAGAATGAATAACAAGAATCAAAAGAATTCTGAGGGTCATAAGACCTTGAACTATGTCATAGGTTATCAAGGGTTATACTTGAAACCTTTAACAATCATAAGAATATGGACATTTCTACTCGTACTTAGGGGGATCAGCCCTTAGTACCATACTGTGCACAATATCTTAATACTAATGCATAAGTCAATCCCTTTGCAGGGTTTTTCATCTAAGTTTGACATTTGAGTCCACACCAAAGGAAGTTTGGTTTGGATAATTCATCAAGGGTTCTAAAATTTAGAACGTTCATCAACTATGGATTAGTCGAATCAATAAGGGTTCGCTAGTCTAATAAGGTTCAGTAATAATGATATTCAAATTGAATAATAATCTTAAGGAGTATACAATAGAACGATTATTGTATAACAAAATCATACTTTGAAAAGATAATTAATCTTTAATATAATAATTCGAACTTGAATAATAGTAATGATAATTTACTCGAGGTAAATAATAAACTTGAGCAATAATGACAAGTAGGGTTAGGAAACTTCCCTCGTGCGTAGATTACACTTTAACTAAGAATGTTCTTTGAATTTAATCCTACATACCATTCACATTCACAATACAAGTTAATTATAACTTAACTAATCATCATAAACTCATTCTCTTTGTCTACTTTGATTATTTAACTATACTTAGTTAATTTACCACTTTGTCACATAATTTATACTTCATGAATAACAAGCTTATTATGTATTCAATAATTCGATCCACTTGTAATTATGTTATTAACATGTTAAACAACTCTTTTATCATCATATTATACTTCTAACATGTTTACATGTTCATTACATTAATTTACTGACACATTGCTAGACTTAAACATTTTGAAAATTACATTTCTGAACTTTCTGGAGAGTGGAGCCGCGGTGCCACTGTTACACTTGATGTTCATTTGTATGCTGTGGCATTACAAATGATTTCATATGTCGCAGTACTGTATATGCTGGGTCGAAACTTAGCGTCATGGCGGATGTTTAGGTGTGAGACGGTAATGGCATGCATGAAGCTGTAAAACTGCTCAAGAACTAGCTTAAAATTGCGTAATACGCCCAAAAACTCCAATTTAAAATATTACTACACGAATTTAGACATACCCACATGTTATAATTCATGTATAATCATAACCCAACATTTATAGAATGGTTTTAACCCATTAAAACACATAATCACAGAACTAAAATATGTGAATTTCACTGACTTTGATGTTCTTGGAGGTTTTGAAAATAAAACATGAAAATTGTCACTACGGATTCGTTATAACACCGAATCCATTTATTTAAACTTTGGTCTCTTCGTATCAACATGCATAATAATATACGAGTGTAAAATTTAGGGATAATATATGATCAACACATGAATTATCACGTATAAGGCCATATGGTCATAACCCAAACTCTATAAATTTTTGAAATAGCAATTCATAGTATTATTAAACTTATGATATGGAATCATATACAATATATATAAAAAATGCTATGCAACTCGAATTATTACATATATACACATAATTGTTACCCCATTCAACTATAGAAACTTTACAGAGGACTTAAGCCATGTTTATGAAAACTTTAAAAGACGTAAAATAAGAATTGGGTTGGATAGAATTACCCAAAGCGTAGTGTAGATTTTAATAGGAGATGAATTCCTTCTCAATTCCTTCTTCAATCAATGACTCACAATTCTCCTCAACAATTATCAGATTCTCTCTAACTAGTTTTATCAGACTCAAGAAAATGAAATAAAAGAATACGCATATATTTTATAAACTGACGTAGTTGTGGTCAGTTAACCGATTCATGGCTAACTGCCCTCAACCACTACTAAGGCCTTGTTTGGCTATTCAATATAATTCATTCTCATTTAATTTGATAAACTTCTTATACTATAGTTTAATTAATGTCACACTCCTTATAAAATAACTCCAATATTTTATTTAATTTACTTTAAAATAAAATCTAATAAATTCTCATAAATTCACATAGTCATATATTTAATTTTCTCATTAATAAAAAAATGTCAAATTATTAACTCTCTAATTAATAATTAAATTAATTAAATAACATTATGCTTATTAAATATTTCATTTAATACAATAAGCTCATATAATGACATACTTGAATAATAATTATTCTCACATTAATTTAATAAATGTAACACATATAATTAAATTAATCTACCACAATTGCATCAATTAATTATTTAATCCAATAATTAAATCATCAAAAATATTTATTTAATTCAATAAATATTAAAATTAATTATAAAATTCTCGATTCGTTAACATCGCTCCCTTAAAAGGATTATGTCCCCGTAATCACGACTCAATAAATTTGACCTGCTACATTCTCTCCCCCCACAAAGATTATGTCCCCGTAATCGCCATACATAATTAAGTAAATAAATGAGGGTAATTCTTCATCATATTTTCTTTGAGTTCCCACGTAAATTCTTCAAACGTTGTGGTTCCTCCAAATTACCTTAACAGAAGGTATAACTTTATTTTTGAGAACTTGTTCTTTTCGGTCGACAATTTGGACATGAATTTCTTTGTAAGATAAGTCTTTCTCAAAATGTAGGGGTTCATATTCAATTACATGCTTGTAATTGGCCTTGTAGGGTCGTAACACATAAACATGGAAGACGTTGTGGACATTCTCGAGTGATGGAGGTAAGGCTTCCTCATACGCGACTTCTCCGATTCTACGCAATACTTCAACGGGTTAAATAAATTTGGGCTCAATTTTCCTTTCTTTCCGAACCTGATCTTCCCCTTCCAGGGAGAGACCTTCAAGAAAACATAACTTCCTTATTCAAACTCGATATTTTTACGATGTGGATCAGCGTATTTCTTTTGTCGATCTTTAGCCGCTACCAGTCGTGCTCGGATCACTTTGACTATTTCTGCTGTCTGCTGTACAAATTTTGGCCCTAACAATTGTCTCTCACCAACTTCATCCTAGTAAAGTGGGGTTCTGCACTTTCTGTCGTATAACGCTTCGTAAGGCGGCATGCCAATACTAGCGTGGTAACTGTTGTTGTAGCCGAACTCTACTAACGGTAGGTAATCATCCCAATTTCCTTTAAAGTCCATCACATAGGCTCTTAGCATATCTTCTAATGTCTGAATTGTTCTCTCACTCTGTCCGTCTGTTTGAGGGTGGTATGTTGTACTCATTTGCAATTACGTACCCATGCATTCCTGAAGACGTTTCCAAAAATTTGATATGAAGCGTGGATCCCTATCTGAAATAATTGATACCGGGCACTCCGTGTCTCGAAACAAGTTCTTTTACGTATAACTTTGCCAACTGATCTAAGTTGAATCTAATTTTGATTGGAAGAAAGTGTGCAGATTTCGTCAGTCGGTCAACGATAACCCATACTGTGTCTAGCCTTTCTGAGTCGTTGGAAGGCCAACCACGAAGTCCATTGTAATATGTTCCCATTTCCATTCTGGGATATCTAATGGTTGTAGCAATCCACTCGGCCTCTGATGTTCCGCTTTCACTTTCTGACAGGTCAGACACTTGGCAACACATTCTGCAACATCACGTTTCAAATTCGGCCACCAGAAATGTTGTCGAAGATCTTAATACATTTTGGTACTACCAGGGTGAATCGAATATCATGAACTATGAGCCTCGCTCAAAATATCTTCCTTAATCTCTTGTACTGGCGGTACCCAAATTCAACTCTCAAATCTCAGTATTCCTTCCTTATCCATCTTAAATCTCGGTTCAGTTCCTTCAGATATCTTCTTTGTCACATTTTTGCATTCAACATCCTGAAGCTGAGCCTCCTTTACTTTATCTAGTAGAGTTGTACTAAATTGCATCTGAAATAGCTTCCCATCGATCTCCATAGGATACTTCACTTCCAACTCTAGTTTCTCCATTTCTGTAATTAGCTCCTCCTAAGCAGTCAACATCATCAATTTCTCACGACCCTTTCTACTTAAGCGCGTAAGAACCACATTTGCTTTACCGGATGGTATAAAATCTCATAGTCGTAATCCTTAATTAATTCCAACCATCTTCTTTGATGCATATTCAAATCCTTCGCGTGAAAATATATTTCCGGACTCTTGTGGTCCGTATATATTTCACACTTCTCCCCATAGAGATAGTGCCTCCAAATTTTTAAAGTAAAAACAATCTGCATTTTAACTCCAAATCATGGGTGGGATATCCTCTCGTAATCTTTCAATTGTCGTGATGCATACGCAATGACTTTACCATTTTGCATCAAGACACAAATTAACTCCTTTATGTGACGATCACTATAAACAACAAAATTTCTCAGATCATCATTGGAAGGGATAACACGGTCGTGACTCAATCTCTTCTTAAATTCTTGAAAGCTCTCCTCACACTTCTCTGTCCAAACAAATTTCACAGCTTTACGAGTTAAATTCGTTAATGGAGTTGCGATCTTGGAAAAGTCTTGTATCAATCTTCTATAATATCCTGCTAATCCAAGAAAACTTCTTACTTCTGACGGCGTTCTCGGCTGATCCCAGTTAATCACGGCTTCGACTTTAGATAGATCTACCGAAATTCCGTTTTTATCGATCACGTGACCAAGAAATTGCACTCGTTCAATCCAAAATTAGCATTTCGAAAATTTGGCATACAACTTTTCCCTTCTCAATACTTCCAACGTTAATCTCAAATGCTCTTTGTGTTCTTCTTTTGTTTTCGAATATACCAAAATATCGTCTATAAATACCACCACGAATTTGTCCAAAAACGGCTTGAACACATCGTTCATTAGTCCCATAAATGCTGCAGGAGCATTCGTTAGACCAAACGACATTACTAAAAATTCAGAGTGACCAGTAGATCGCGTTACGAACGCTATCTTTGGTACATCCTCCGCCTCACCTTGATTGATGATAACCGCTTTCAAGTCTATCTTGAAAAGTATCTTTCTTCCTTCAACTGATCAAACAGATCATCGATCCTTGGTAATGGATATCTATTTTTAATCGTGACCTTGTTCAGTTCTCTGTAGTCAATGCAGAGTCGCATCGATCCGTCTTTCTTTTTCACAAACAACACCGGCGCTCCCCACGGTGATACGCTCGGTTGAATGTACTTCTTATCCAATAATTCTTGTAGTTGTACCATTAGTTCTTTCATCTCTACTGGTGCCATTCGGTATGGTGCCTTCGATATTGGAGCGGTTCCGGGCGCCAGATCGATCACAAAATCTACCTCTTTATCAGGTGGAAGTCCTGGCAAATCGTCTGGAAATACGTCGACGAAGTCCCTCATAATTAGTATCTCTTCGACCTTCGGATTCTCTTTTCGACTGTCGACTATGTAAGCTAAGTATCCTATACAACCTTGTCTTAACAACTTCTTGGCCTGCATCATCGTCAGATAACTCGCTTGTCTAGGCGACTTGCTACCATAAAACATAACCTTTGACGGAATCATAAGGTTAATACGCTTCTTTTGGCAATCAATTACAGCCCCGTAATTGAATAACCAATACATTCCCAAAATAACGTCAAATTCCCCAAGTCGAATAGGGATAAGATCTACATTCATGATATTACCCTTAATATCCACTCTACGATTCTTATATGCGTACTTACGGAGGATTATCCATACATTCGCAATTTTTATGTTCATGGGGTAATCCAATTCATTCTTAGGCAAATCTAAATTCTTGGCAAAATCATCCGGATATAAAGGAACAAGTAGCACCGAATCAAATAATACGTAAGCATTAACTTTATTGATCGGAATGATACGACACCACATCACGGATTGAGGCGCATCTTGCACCGTCATATTGAAAGTTAAATGCGATTGATTCGGTTTGTTGCGGTTGGTCCGGTGATGGTTAAGGTATTTCCTTTGTTATTTCCCAGTCTCCTCTCGATCCCGACCCTCCGATCCCTTCTTGGGACAGTCTCTTGCCAGATGGTCCTTCGAACCACAAGTAAAACAAGCACCCTTCTTTGGATTTGGACAGTTTGGTGCTATGTGGCCTTCCTGACCACAATTGTAGCACACTCTTTTTCCTTTCATACAAACTCCCAGATGGGCTTTCCCGCAAGTCGGGCATGCTTCAATTCTTTTCTTCTGATTACCTTGTTGATTTCCCGATGATGAGTTGTCGTTCCACCTTTTCTTCTGAATGAAATTTCCACCTCCTGTGCCACTTCCACTGGCTTTGTTATTAATATCACCTTCACTCTTCTTCTTCTGATCTTGATTGTACTTGGTCACTGCATCGCTTCCACATTCAGTGAGGATGGCCTTTTCCAAAACTCCAACAAATGTGTTTATCTGAAACATTGATTCCTTGCTGTACACCCAAGGCTTTAGTCCTTGCTCAAACCGTCTCGCCTTCCTCTCATCCGTGTGAACTTAATACGAGGCGAATCTTTCCAACTCATTGAATTTAGCCGTGTAGTCAGGTACACTCATGTTTCCTTGCTTCAGTTCCAAAAATTGAACCTCCATCTGATTCTGCGAACTAGTTGGAAAATACATTTCGAAAAACATCTCTTTAAATCTCTCCCACGTAATTACACATTCACCTCCTCGTACTTTGTTTGCTTGCCACCAGTAGCTAGCCTCCGACTTCAGCATAAACGTTGCAAAAGCGGTCTTCTGGTCTTCTCTAACCCTAGCAATGTCGAAAACTTTCTCCATTTCAATAACCCACGTTTGAGCCTCGATTGGGTTCATGGAACCTTTGAACTCTGGCGGTCCCACTGCCTTGAAGTCTTTAAACGTTGTGTTTGGTGGAGCTTGAGGTTGATTGTTCATTGATCCAGTCAGTAAGTTAACTAACTATTGAACGAGATTTGCGTTGGCATTACTGTTATTATTGGTTGACTCTTCTGGTAGGTTGATCTTTGTTGTCTTCTCCTTGGCGGCATTTTTCTGTTAAATAAACGCTTATTAGAACTTTATTTATTTCTCTAAATAGTTAAGGCATTACTCAACAATTTAACATATCACTTAACACATCATCTCAAACAACTTGATATATTTGCATTCAAATCAAAGTTTTAACATTAAACGATATTATAACTGCTATTTACATCAACTATTCTGGAATAAAGAATCCACAGGATTTAAAACATTTAAAATATTCTTTCGTTCATAAACACGTCAGAATTTACATCTAAAAACTAATTAAGTTCTTCACATAATTAAATAAATCATATCACTGTCGGTCAAGGTACTGATTAGCCTTGCTACGCTCCTCTTCTAAGATGCGATACATCGTTCTGCGATCCATCATGTACAATGGTAGTCCTTTGAATTGGATCGGGTACCTCAAAACTCGATCTTGGGTCTCATTCATTGCCTTGTTAAGTGTAAAGTACGTTTCCCCAATCTTCGCTTTCTTTGCATGACTATCATCCTCTGCGATCGATCATTTCGACGTGATTCTCTTACCCGACCTTCCTCTCTCGCTATGTTCGGTCCTTTTGGAGGTTTCCTTGGTTCCTTCTTGACTTCTCTATCTCCTCGGTCTTATCTTGGTTTGACCCTTCTCATGGACCAAATCCCATTCTACATTTCCCGATCGTGAGTGAAGAGTAAAATCTCCTCTCCTTCTCCTCAGAGAGTAATCATTTGGATAATAGCTCGCTCACTCAGATCATGAACCTCATCTCGTAACTCCACGTTACGGTCGTATAATGTGTCATACATCTCAGCATCAACGGTGTACCGTGGTAACTCCTCTTCTTCCTCTTCCTCTTCCTCAACAAATTCCTCCTCGGGATCGGTCTTCTACTCATGTTCCCGACCAACAATGTTGATGATCAGCGAGACGACTCCCTCTCTGCACATTTGCTCCCTAACGACATGAATGTCTCGGGGCTCCTCCTCTATCGATACTATAGGTGCATGGGGTTCCTCCTCAACTTGACTAGCTTCACCAACATTCGACATCCTGACAACAAAATTTTAAGTTTTAGTTACTAAGTCGTATCATCTAACGCATACTTTAACGCATAAACACATAACGTACTTTATTATCTTCAATGAATTACAAAAAATCATTTCTTAGAACTCGATAAGAGTTTTCCATTACTATCTTCTTCTATAAGGCTACTACCTAAGGTTGTTCCCCCACCTAAAGTTCATAACCTACTACTTTGATATCAACTTGTGACACCCCCAAATCCGGGTACTTAAATTCCCCGGGATTTGGTGTTCATTGTACAAATATCATCTATCTATCTACCCATAATAAATGCAAACCATGCAATAGATAGAAATAAAATCTTCCCCTTAAGGGTTACAACATCCGAATAATAATACAATCACAAGTTAAACTAACCTTAAACTTCTGTGCGGAATCATAAACGAATAAGTCTTAAACAACATCATTAAATCAAGTCTTAAACAAAATACATCATCATATAAACAACAAGTCTTCATCACTTGCTAACTTTGCCCTTGCCTTTACTAGTGGAAGGTTCATCAGTTCTTTCGTTCTTAACTGCAATGTTATTATTAAGCAAGAGTGAGCACTATTGCCCACAAGTGTAATAATGAAATAACAGTATAATAACATGCGAATAAATCAAAGACATTTGAATAAAAGCTCAACTTTTGAATCAAGAATGAATAACAAGAATCAAAAGAATTCTGAGGGTCATAAGACCTTGAACTATGTCCTAGGTTATCAAGGGTTATACTTGAAACCTTTAACAGTCATAAGACTATGGACCTTTCTACTGCATTACTTAGGGGATCACCCTTAGTACCATACTATGCACAATATCTTAACGCTAATGCATAAGTAAATCCCTTTGCAGGGTTGTTCATCTCAGTTTGACATTCGAGTCTGCACCAAAGGAAGTTTGGTTTGGATAATTCATCAAGGGTTCTGAAATTTAGAACCCTCATCAACTATGGACTAGTCGAATCAATAAGGGTTCGCTAGTCTAATAAGGTTCAATAATAATGATATTCAAATTGAATAATAATCTTAAGGAGTATACAATAGAACGATTATTGTATAACAAAATCATACTTTGAAAAGATAATCAATCTTTAATATAAAAATTCGAACTTGAATAATAGTAATGATAATTTACTCAAGGTAAATAATAAAATTGAACAATAATGACAAGTAGGGTTAGGAAACTTGCCTCGTGCGTAGACTACACTTTAACTAAGCACATTCTTTGAATTTAATCCTACACACCATTCACATTCACAATACCAGTTAATTATAACTTAACTAATCATCATAAACTCATTCTCTTTGTCTACTTTGATTATTTAACTATACTTAGTTAATTTACCACTTTGTCACATAACTTCATGAATAACAAGTTTATTATGTATTCAATAATTCGATCCACACGCAATTATGTTATTAACATGTTAAACAACTCTTTTATCATCATATTATACTTCTAACATGTTTAAATGTTCATTACATTAATTTACTAACACATTGATAGACTTAAACATTTTGAAAATTACATTTCTGAACTTTCTAGAGAGTGGCGTTGGCGCATTATTACACTGATCTTGATCTTCGCTCGCAGTTGTCGGTATTTGAGCCGGACTCATGGCGTTATGGTTTGGAAACTTGTTGTTTGCAAATACAGATGTTTAGGCGTGAGACCTGGCCATGCAATGGCAAGTTAGAAAGCATTACGCAATTCGCGAAAATTGCAGAACACAGCCAAACACTCCAATTTAAAATATTACTACACGAATTTAGACATACCCACATGTTATAATTCATATATAATCATAACCTAACATTTATATAATGGTTTTAACCCATTAAAACATATAATCACAGAACTAAAATATGTGAATTTCACTGACTTTGATGTTCTTGGAGGTTTTGAAAATAAAACATGAAAATTGTCACTACGGATTCGTTATAACACCGAATCCGTTTATTTAAACTTTGGTCTCTTCGTATCAACATGCATAATAATATACAAGTGTAAAATTTAGTGATAATATATGATCAACACATGAATTATCATGTATAAGACCATATGGCCATAACCCAAACTCTGTAAATTTTTGAAATAGCAATTCATAGTATTATAAAACTTATGATATGGAATCATATACAATATATATAAGATATGCTATGCAACTCGAATTATTACATATATACACATAATTGTTACCCCATTCAATTATAGAAACATTAAAGAGGACTTAAGCCATGTTTAGGAAAACTTTAAAAGATGTAAAATAAGAATTGGATTGGATAGAATTACCCAAAGCGTAGTGTAGATTTTAATAGGAGATGAATTCCTTCTTCAATCACTGACTCACAATTCTCCTCAACAATTATCAGATTCTCTCTAACTAGTTTTATCAGACTCAAGAAAATGAAATAAAAGAATACACATATATTTTATAAACTGACGTAGTTGTGGTCAGTTAACCAATTCGTGGTTAATTGCCCTCAACCACTACTAAGGCCTTGTTTGGCTATTCAATATAATTCATTCTCATTTAATTTGATAAACTTCTTATACTATAGTTTAATTAATGTCACACTCCTTATAAAATAACTCCAATATTTTATTTAATTTACTTTAAAATAAAATCTAATAATTTCTCATAAATTCACATAGTCATATATTTAATTTTCTCATTAATAAAAAAAATGTCAAATTATTAACACTCTAATTAATAATTAAATTAATTAAATAACATTATGCTTATTAAATATTTCATTTAATACAATAAGCTCACATAATGACATACTTCGAATAATAATTAATCCCTACATTAATTTAATAAATGTAATACATATAATTAAATTAATCTACCACAATTGCATCAATTAATTATTTAATCCAATAATTAAATCATCGAAAAATATTTATTTAATTCAATAAATATTAAAATTAATTATAAAATTCTCGTTCGTCACAGTTGGGCTTTCATTACTTAACTTTTGGGCCTTAACATAATTCAATTTGGGCTTGCCACATACACAACCCAAATTCCTACTCCAATCCTACAAGTCCATTACTATTGGTTTAAGGCTTATAACGTATAATCCTCGTATTCTTTACATATACTGGATCATATAATCATTCGTCATATACGTTATGTTATCTTTCTTATATACTTGTACGATACTTCGTATCATACTCATATTCATTTCTTCGTATAATACTTGCTTATTATACGATCGTCATTCATTCAAATCTTCATTTTTCTTAACATTCTCAAAATTAATACGTAGGCGAAAAACTGTGTTTGTCATAACTGATTTATTATTACATAATCCTTCCTCCCTTATTATTTTATCATTACATATTTCCCGGAAGTTCAAAAATAATTCCCGAGCAGAAATGGATGAATATTGTTTTTTGAAAAATTTCTCGGAAAGCTTTTATTTCCGTCTTGGAAATTCAAACACCTTAATTTTACCACGTAGCTAGAATACTATGACATTACGCCACATTTAGGTTATAGAACAACCTTCATCTTGTTTACTCATTATAATAACATATATTATAATTTTATTCATTATTTATTCAAATAAAATTATTTTACAAATAATCTGATTTTCTTGGTCGTTACATTTTGACTTCAAAAATGAAATTTTAATGTGTTAATGCTACTAATGAAAAGTTAGGGATTATTTATGTACCCACATCATATAATCCATGTACATTAGTCTAGTCTAACATGTATGGACTCAATTTAATTGGTCATTAATAATTCAATATCTCCTTAAAACTTTATTATTCCAATTAGACCGACTTATTGAAATAATTTGTAATTCTTTGATATAGTACATCTTTAATGTTCCCACACATACTTGTTGTCACATAAGCATTATTTATGTCACTTATAACTCATTCCATTTACTATATAGTTTTATATATTATATAGTTACCTTAAAGTGTCACACTTTCTTTTTAATATAGGTACTATATATTACCACATATCTTGCACATATCAATTAAATGAATAATACAATTCTAATTATGTAAATTACTTTGCTCATTAGCATTCTATTGTTCACAATAAAAATTAATTAATAATATAATATTAATTAATCATTCACTTCTTAATTTATTAATTCCTTAATTAAATTAAACCATTCCAATTTCAATTCCCATGCCACACAAGGCATTTCACAATCTCATCATAAACTCCACATTTTCTCAATTCTTATAAATTCAATTGGAATTAATTGAATTACTCATCTCACAACACATCAATATTCATATTCAAATAAATATTCATTTTCTTATTAATATCATTACTACTATTTATTCATGAAATTACTGGCTCTTACACCCCCCCCCCCCCTTTATAAAAATTCTATCTTCGGAATTGGTACAAGGTTACATAAATAAATGGGGATAATCCCTTCGCATCTTATCTTCTAACTCCCACGTGGCCTCCTCGACGTCGTGGTTTCACCAAAGTACTTTTACAGAAGATATAATTTTATTTCTTAATGTCTGCTCTTTCCTATCTAATATATGGACATGAATTTCTTTATATGCCAGATTCTTCTCCACTTGAATGGGCTCGTAAGAAATCATGTGTTTGTAGTCAGGCTTGTATGTACGCAACACAGAGATGTGAAACACATTATGGATGTGCTCCAACTCGGGTGGTAATGTAACTTTGTACGCCCATTTGCTTCAATATTTCAAATGGTCCTATGAACCTCGAACTCAATTTTCCCTTCTTGCCGAATCATATTTTTCCCTTTTAAGGAGATACTTTCAAGAAAACATAACTTACGACTTCAAAGTCGCGGTCTTGACGATGTGAATCTGCGTATTTCTTTTGGTGATCTTGTGAAGCTACTAGTCTTGCTCTTATCACTGTCACCATGTTTGCGGTTTGTTGAACTAATTCTGGTCCCAACATTCGTAGTTCCCCAACTTCATCCCAACACAACGATGTTCTACACTTTCTTCCGTAAAGAGCTTCATACGGTGGCATGCCGATACTCACTTGATAGCTATTATTATATGCAAATTCCATTAGGGGTAGGTGATTATCCCAACTTCCTTTAAAGTCTATCACGCAAGTTCTAAGCATGTCCTCCAGCATTTGTATCGTTCGCTCACTTTGTCCGTCTGTCTGCGGATGATATGCAGTATTCAACCTTAGGTGTGTTCCCATCCTCTCTTGCAAGCTTTTCTAGAATTTTGACGTGAAGCGTGGATCTCGATAAGAGATAATCGATACCGGCACTCTATGCCGCGAAATAATTTCCTTTACGTACAAGTTTGCTAGCTGATTCAAACTATATCAGATCTTGATCGATAAAAAATGAACCGTCTTCGTTAGTCGATATACGATAACCCAAATGACATCAAAACCTTTCTGGGTGACTGGAAGTCCCACCACGAAGTCCATCGTAATTTACTCCCATTTCCACTCTGGTATTTCCAACGGTTGAAGTAGCAGCCTCTGGTGCTCTGCCTTGACCTGTTGACAAGTAAGACATTTATTGACGCATTCTGTAATATCTCGTTTTAGATTGGGCCACCAAAAATCTTGTCTCAAATCTCGGTACATATTTGTGCCTCCTAGATGAACGGAATACGTCGTATTGTGTGTCTCGTGCAAAATTTCTTCCCTCAACTCAGTTATTGCTGGCACCCACACTCTTCTTTCGAATCTCAAAATACTATCTTTATCCATTTTGAATCTCTCCTCTTCATTTTTTGTAATTCTCTTCTTGATTTTCTCGCACTCTTCATCCTTCTCTTATAATTCCTTTATTTTGTCCAACAAGGTTGGAAGAGCTTCCACTGCAAACAATTATTCTTCAGACCTCTTCGGTCCCTTTACCTTTATCTCCAATTTCTCTATATCTCTTATTAACTCCTCTTAAGTTGTTAGTTGAAACAACTTCTCCCTTCCTTTCCTACTTAGTGCATCGACTAGTACATTTGCCTTTCCTGATTGATAAAGAATATCCTAGTCGCAATCTTTGATGAATTCTAACCACCTTCTCTGACGTATGTTCTGTGACACCCCCAAATTTGGGTACTTTAATTCCACGGGATTTGGTGTTCACTATACAAATATCATCTATCTATCTACCCATAAAAATGAAAGCCATGCAATAGATAGAATAAAAATCTTCCCCTTAAGGGTTACATCATCTGAATAATAATAATACAATCCCAGGTTAAACTAACCTTAAACATCTGTGCGAAATCATAAACAAATAAGTCTTAACAACATCATTAACTCAAGTCTTAAACATAAATACATCATCTAAATAAATAACAAGTCTTCATCACTTGCTAACTTTTCCCTTGCCCTTACTAGTGGAAGGTTCATCAGTTCTTTCGTTCTTAACTGCAATGTTATTATTAAGCAAGAGTGAGCACTATTGCCCACAAGTATAACAATGAAATAACAGTATAATAACATATTAGTAAATCAAAGACATCTGAATAAAAGCTCAACTTTTGAATCAAGAATGAATAACAAGAATCAAAAGAATTCTGAGGGTCATAAGACCTTGAACTATGTCCTAGGTTATCAAGGGTTATACTTGAAACCTTTAATGATCATAAGACTATGGACCTTTCTACTCGTATTTAGGAGGATCAGCCCTTAGTACCATCATTGTGCACAATATCTTAACGCTTAACGATAAGTAAATCCCTTTGAGGTTGTTCATCTCGGGTTTGACATTCGAGTCCGCACCAAAGGAAGTTTGGTTTGGATAATTCATCAAGGGTTACGAAATTTAGAACGCTTCATCAACTAAGGACTAGTTGAATCAATAAAGTTCACTAGTCTAATAAGGTTCAACAATAATGATATTCAATTTGAATAATAATCTCAAGAAGTATACAATAGGACAATTATTGTATAACTGAATCATGCTTTAAAAAGATAATCAATCTTTAATATAACATTTGAACTTGAATAATAGTAATGATAGTTTACTCGAGGTAAATAATGAACTTGAACAATAAACAAGTAGGGTTAGGAAACTTGCCTCGTGCGTAGATTACACTTTAATTAAGCACGTTCTTTGAATTTAATCCTACATACCATTCACATTCACAATACCAGTTAATTATAACTTAACTAATCATCATAAACTCATTCTCTTTGTCTACTTTGATTATTGACTATACTTAGTCTAATTACCACTTGGTCACATAATTTGTACTTCATGAATTATCAAGCTAATTATGTATTAATAATTCAATCCACATGCCATTATGTTATTTACATGTTAAACATCTATTTTAACATCACATTATACTTATAACATATTTTTATGTTCATTACATTAATTTACTAACACATTGTTAAACTTAAACATTTTAAAAAAATTACATTTCTGAACTTTCTAGAGAGTGTAGTAGCAAGTAAGATGGTTTCGAAACATGTAAGTATGACTCTTATACTCTTATACACATGGCGCGTATACATGTATTTGGTATCAAAAAACTGAAATGGCAGTTCGTGAAAAATCGTAGAACATGCCAATTTCTTCCAATTTCTTATTTCTTACTCGAAATTAGACATACCCACATGATATAATTCGTATAAAAACATTACTCAACACCTAAAGACTGATTTTAACCCATTAAAACATATAATCACAGAGTTTAAGCATGCAATTTCACTGACTTTGATGTTCTTGAAGGTTTTGAAAATAAAACATGAAAATTGTCACTACGGATTCGTTATAACACCGAATCCGTTTATTTAAACTTTAGTCTCTTCGTATCAAAATGTATAATAATATACGAGTGTAAAATTTAGGGATAATATACGATCAATACATAAAATATCACGTATAAGGCCATAAGGCCAAACCCATACTCTGTAATTTTGTAGAAATCATATACAATGTAATATTATGAAACTGATGATATGGAATCATGCAATATATACATAAATACGATTTGATACATCTTAACCCATAAATAACTCATAAATATTACTCCTTTCTCAATCACAGAGGCTTTACATAAAACTATGAAAGCCATTATTTTTATCAAAACTTGAATACGTGAAATATAGAATTTGGGAGGGAGAAATTACCTAGAGTATAGATTTAGAAGAGATAAAACCCTTTTGCATATATTATGGGTAGATAGATAGATGATATTTGTACAGTGAACACCAAATCCCGTGGAATCGAAGTACCCAGATTTGGGAGTGTCACATGTTCAATTCCGTCTGTGTGAAGATATATTTCAGACTTTTGTTGTCCGTTTATATCTCACATTTTTCTCCGTACAAATAATGTCTCCAAATTTTTAACGCAAAAACTACTGCCGCTAACTCTAAGTCATGAGTAGGGTATCATTTTTCGTAAACCTTCAGTTGTCGCGATGCGTACGCAATGGCCTTGTAAGACCCCAACTTTTATGAATAAAGATGAATTTTCTATAAATATCATTTTTGAATATTATGGAATGAATTTGATATAATGTTATATTTGTGGGTAATATTTATAAATTTTGCAAAGTACGCAAGTTGTTATATAATATTCGATTGGTCGGGGAATATTCGTTTTAACCAGGAATATTCGTACAATGACACAATCATTGGTGGACCCCACAACGGAATTATTGTCGGATTGAGAAAACGAAAAAAATACTTTATGAAAATAACTGAAGTTTTAGATTAACTCGTAGAAACACCCGGTCTTAAAAGTACAAGATAATATGCGTAGTTGCACAAGTAGTTACACGGTATTGATTATTGATTCTTACGTTAGAAGTCACTCAGTTTTTTTCAATTATTGTTACAGTAATTGCAGCATAGTATCTCATGTTAATTGATTCAATTATTGTCAATTTTTTATAATCAATAATTGAGATGACAAAGTTATTAATATTATTATTTGCAATATTAACGATGTCTAGAAGTTCTATCAAGTAGAGGTTTGGTCACCTAATTGGGCGCCAATATGGAGAAATCCTTATTGGAAAGCCCCCTCTTTCCTGGGAACGACCTGGTCGATTAATATTATGAATTATACTATTGATGATATATATATATATATATATATATATATTGTTTTAGTTTTGGGTTTATTTGAGAGTAGTCATTCGTGAATTGATTAGAATCAACCCGTGAAATATCAGACGATTTGTTAAGCGTCCGTGAGAAAAAAATCCTTACACAGTGCCTCTCTATTCTCCTATAAATAGAAGCTCATTCCTTTATTATTTCTTACGAATTCACTGAAACTCCAGAGAGAAATTATAGAGAAACTATAGAAAAGTATTTTGCTACTTCCCTACTCTTATATCCAGTTTCTTTTACGGTAAGGGGTATTATTTCTTTTGTATTCATGAAGAGAACTTCTGTTATTCCATTCTTTATTATTCTGCTAGAATAACCATTATACGCGGATTACCCTATACTTGGTGAAATTCTTCTATTATTCCGTCTTTATTATTATTCTGTTGGAATATCCTGTCTGTGCATTTTACGCCGGACATGGTTCCGTCTTTATTATTATTCTCATGGAATATCACATGCATGCATTTTACGTCGTACCTAGTTAATTCTCAGATTATTACATTTGGAACATCATGTTTGCAAATTTCGCTTTGACACTGGTTCCGTTACTTATTATTCTATTAGAATAACATGTCTATGCAAAGTACCGCATGCATGGTGATTTCTTTTGTTATTACATTCGTTATTATACTTAGTTGGTTAAAGTTTTGACTTCTATACTCCATGAAATTAGTTGAATATCCTTGATATTTGCGCTTCATCCAATATATTTTCATGGAAATATTCTTCTGAGCATTCTTGAGTGTTACTCTACAAAGAAGTATCATGTTGACAATTTGGACATTATCAGTTCCTGGATAAATTAATTCTTGAACTTGTTTTATTGAATTCTTATATCATTGTCATCATCATCATGTTTATATTATGTTGAAAGTCATATGTGGCCTGTAGTGCATAGATGGACTTGGTATGATTATGACCAGGGATTATTCTGTGTAAGCATGACCGTAATGTTACAAAAGATGCGGAAAAAAGTCCTTATTAACCCGTAGTGCATTGATGGACAGTTGTTGGCATGATCATGACCATCGATGAATACACGAATATCCTTGGTTGTGGTGCATGGATAATTTGTGGTTGTGATACTAATGAATATCATTGGTCGTAGTGCAAGAATGATGTGAATTATTTATTAAGCTAAATCTCAGCGATAAAAGTCATGAAAAACCTTTTAAATCATAGAAGATAGTAGATTTTATTCTCTACTTGACTCTTCTAATGGATTGCTTGTTCATTCTTGATTAAACTTGATGTTTGTTATATTTTATCAGTTTGACACTGTTGAAGGCTAATGATAATTTATTCTGCATTATCTTAGTTATAATATTTCTTACTGGGCTAGTTGAGCTCACCCTTTTGCTATCATTGTTCTCTTTAGGAAATGAGAACGTAGCAGGGACTAGTCGGGGAACAGAGTGATGGTCCAGATAATAGCATTAGTAGTCCTCACTATTCTATGATATAGTGTGATAATAAATGTAATGATGACCCCATTAAGTTTGTATATTGTCTAGATGACAATATTTGTATTAAAACTCACAGCATATGTTTAGTCATATTTTTACACTACTGTTGTATAATTAAGTTGTATTTGAATTTTGTACCATGTATTTGGCGACTCAGAATAGGTGATGTATACCGATTTTGGGGGCGTCACAGTTGGTATCAAAGCTTAGAGATATGATCCCTGGCTAAGATGTGAGAATAGAACTAGGAGGGGAGAGACGGGGAATTCCTTCGCTAGTATGACCTACCTAAGTTTATTTGGTATTTAATTGGTCAGTCAGAATATAGGGATAATATGTTACATGTCAATTAACCTTTATTTTGTGGCAGTATCTGAGAATGACATCCGAGAATGTTGAGAATAACAATGGAGCACAGGCGACCGTTGATTCACCACATATCAATAATCAGGATAATGTACATCAGGAATGCGAAAATCCTCATACAAACAACAACACTGACCAAATGATGAATGATGGAATGTTCAGAGGCTTTATGCAATTCATGCAACAGCAGGCGAGAGCGGCTCCTGTCCAAAATGTAGGTGGAAACACTGGAAACTCTCGAACGATCACCGCTAAACAGTTCAAGGAGCTGGGACCACCGGTGTTTATTGGAGAGCCAAAACAACTTAAGGCGAAAGCATGGATAAAGCAGATCACCAAGATATTTGATGTCTTGGGATGCTCCGAGGAGAAAAAGGTTCCCTTCACAGCCTTTATGTTGCGAGGAGAGGCGACATTGGTGGGAATCGGTAAAGCGTACTACTCAACTCGCCGATTGAAGATGTCTTGGAGAAGTTCCAAGAACTATTCAACGACAAGTAATTTCCTAAAAGTATTCGTCACATAAAAGAGGTAGAGTTCATCAAGTTAGAGCAAAATAATATGACCGTGTCGCAGTACGAAGCGAAGTTTGCCGAGTTGTCTCGGTTTGCATCCCACTTGGTGGATAATGAAGAGAGAATGACGCGAATGTTTTTAAGAGGTTTAAAGCCGGAGATATGTCAACATCTTATTTCTCATAAACTGTGTTTGTATTCAGATGTTGTAAATAGGGCTCAGTTAGTAGAGCGCGATAACGAGTCAACGAAACCAAAAGAGAGCAGCTGGCAAAATGATAATACCAATGAGAGTAGTCATTGAAGCGGTGACAACAAGCGTGGAGGGAATCAATAGTCCAGAAGTGGTAACCACTTCGGTGGTAATCAGGGCCAAAACAATAAGAATGGACATTTCAAGAAGAGGAGATTCAACAATGATGGAAAGACGTCAGCACCAACACCCGTTGTTAAGGAAGGAGAAAGACCACCTATCATATGCTTCAAATGCGGAGGGGAGGGACACATCAGTCCAAACTGAGCGATGTCGTTCAAAGCATGTTATAATTATGGAAGAGAAGGTCTCTTAGCCCGATTTTGTCGTTCACCAAAGACAAGTTCAGCCAGGATGGAGGCACCAAAGGTCGTCCCAGAAAAGTCAAAGCCGGTAGTGCAAGGGAGAGCGTTTGTTGTGACCTCCCAGAAAGCAAGGAACCCGAATGAGGTCATCACGGGTAAGCTTATCATAAACTCTAGTGAAGTCTATACTTTATTTGATCTGGGGTTCTACCCATTCTTTTATTTCTCCTACTTTGGTTTCAACGATTAAATTTGACTCCGGAGAAATTAGACTTTGACTTATCTGTGGAAACTTCGTTGGGAGAAACTTTTATTACATCCACTATTTATAAGTCTTGTTTGGTTCAAATCGGTACCCTCAAATTACCTGTCGATCTTATTTCATTAAAAATGTTAGCATTTGATGTGATTCTAGGGATTGATTGGTTAACTACTCATCATGCTAAAATTGATTGTTTTCGTAAGGTTGTTAGCTTTCATATTCCTAATCAACCTATTATGCGAATTAAAGCAACCAAACCATTAAAATCAATCACGGTCATCTCAAGCCATAAAGTTATTCGTTTATTGAAAAACGGATGTCAAGCTTTCTTAGCTCATGTCACAGATCTAAACAAAAATACGTCTGTTTTGAATGATATTTCTATTGTTAATAAATTCCCTGACGTATTCCCTGAAGAACTTCCTGGCCTACCCCCTAGAGCGTGAAATTGAATTTTGTATCGACCTTGAACCCGGTACAAAACCCATTTCTAAAGCCCCATATCGAATGTCTCCTATTGAACTTCAGGAGTTAAAGACCCAATTGCAAGAATTGTTAGACATTGGTTTAATTCGTCCTAGTACGTCTCCTTAGGGTGCTCATGTTCTATTCGTGAAGAAGAAAGATGGGAGTATGCGACTTTGTATTGATTATCGAGAGTTGAATCATGTCACCATCAAATATAGGTACCCATTGCCACGTATTGATGACCTGTTTGACCTATTGCAAGGAGCCAAATTCTTTTCAAAGATTGATCTTCGTTTCGGATATCACCAATTGAAGATCAGAACCGATGACATTCCAAAGCGGCTTCGGAACTCCAGCAGACGAGCATTATGAATTCCTAATCATGTCCTTTGGATTGACTAATGCTCCTGCTACCTTCATGATATGATGAACCGAGTATTCAAGGAATATTTGGATCACTTTGTGGTCGTCTTTATTGATGACATCCTTATTTATTCCAAAAGACGTGAAGATCATGAGCAACACTTGAGGCTGACACTCCAAAAGCTTCGTGAATACAAGCTTTATGCCAAGTTGAAGAAATGTGAGTTCTGGCTTGAGGAAGTAGCATTCCTTGGGCACGTAGTATAAAGTCATGGAATATCTGTTGACCCGGCAAAGATTAAAGCAATTCAAAGCTGGGAGCAACCTAAATTAGTGATCGAAGTACGTAGCTTTCTCGGCTTAGTTGGTTATTATCGGAGATTCGTGGAAGGATTTTCACGAATAGCTACTCCATTAAATTAGCTGACTCGGAAAGATACAAAGTTCGGTTGGAGTGAAGAATGTGAAAAGAGTTTTCAAGAACTCAAGAGGAGACTCATTTCAGCACCTGTTCTGACAATACCATCTGGCTTGGAGGGATTTGTCATCTACAGTGATGCTTCGGGCAGAGGGTTGGGATGTGTTCTCATGCAACATGGAAAAGTCATAGCCTATGCCTCAAGACAACTCAAAGAATATGAGGGAAATTATCCTACTCATGACCTAGAGTTAGCAGCTGTTGTTTTCGCACTTAAAATTTGGAGGCATTACTTGTATGGGGAGAATGTGGAGATCTTTACAGATCATAAAAGCCTCAAATATTTCTTCACTCAAATGGAACTCAACATGCGACAACGATGTTAGCTTGAACTGTTGAAAGGTTATGATCATACCATCCAATACCATCCTAGAAATGCGAAAGTGGTAGCTGACGCATTGAGTAGAAGATCATATACAAGTACAAGTGTGATATTGTCAACACAAAGGCCCATTTTGTGTGACTTGCAAAGGATGGAGATAGAGTTAAAGACTCCAGGGACCCATGTGATGATGGCGAATATACTAGTAGAACCAACTTTAATTGATAAAGTTAAAGCTGCTCAAGCTACAGACCTGGAGCTGATGAGTATTAGGAAGAAAGTGCAAGAAGGTACTATGCCGGAAGCAAGAATCGGTGAAGAAGGAATACTTCGAGTCAACTCCAGACTTTGTGTTCCTAACGACTTTGATTTAAAGTATAAAATCATGATGGAGGCACACAACACACCGTTTGAAATCCATCCTGGGAGTACCAAAATGTATCATGATATTCGTCATACATTTTGGTGGAGCAATATGAAGAGAGAGATAGCGTTCTTTATCTCAAGGTGTCTTACTTGTCAACTAGTTAAAGTGGAGCATCAAGTAACAAAAGGTCCATTGCAACCACTTGAAATTCCAGAATGGAAGTGGGAGCACATTACTATGGATTTCGTTGCAGGTCTTCCTAAGGTTTCTCAAGGTATTGATGCGATTTGGGTCATTGTTGATAGATTGACCAAGTCTGCTCATTTCTTACAGATACGAGAAACTTATACACTTGAACGTCTTTCTCGTATGTACATAAATGAGATTGTATGATTGCATGGTATGCCAGTATCCATAGTTTCTGATCGAGACCCAAGATTCACTTCACGGTTTTGGGTTAGTTTGCAGAAAGCTATGGGCACAGATTTATTTAGCTCGGCATATCATCCTCGAGACGGAGACTGAGCGGGCAATCGGAGAGGACTATTCAAACTCTTGAAGATTTATTAAGACTATGTGTCCTTGACTTCAAGGGAAGTTGGGATAAGGTCTTACCATTGGTAGAGTTTTCCTACAACAACAGTTATCAATCAAGTATTGGCATGGCTCCATTTGAGGCGTTGTATGGAAGAAAGTGTCGGTCTCCAGTATACTGGGATGAGGTGGGTGAAGCAACGTTGTTGGGACCGGAGTTGGTACGTATGACTACGAAAAAGATTCAAACGATCTGACAACGTATAAAAACCTCACAAGATCGACAAAAGAGTTATGCTGATCTTCATCGAAAGGACGTGGAATTCGATATAGGAGACCATGTGTTGTTACGTGTTGCTCCATGTAAAGGAGTTACGAGATTTGGAAAGAGAGGAAAACTCAATTCTCAATTCATCGGCCCATTTTTAATCCTCGATCGAGTAGGAACTGTGGCCTATAGACTCGCTTTACCGCCAAGTATGTCTCGTGTTCATAACGTTTTTCACATATCCATGTTACGTAAATATGTGGAAGACTCGAACCACATTATTGAGTTAGAACCGAATGAAATAGCGGAAGATTTGACGTATGAAGAGGTTCCTGTTCAAATCTTGGATAAGAAGGAACATATTCTACGCTCCAAGGTTATACCTCAAGTCAAAGTCTTGTGGAGAAATCACGATGTTGAGGAAATGACTTGGGAGTTAGAATCTGAAATGAAATCAAGGTATCCTCACCTCTTCGACATACCAGGTACGTACCCTAATTTCGAGGGCAAAATTTCATAAGAAGGGGAGGATGTAAGACCCCAACTTTTATGAATAAAGATGAATTTTCTATAAATATCATTTTTGAATATTATGGAATGAATTTGATATAATGTTATAATTGTGGGTAATATTTATAAATTTTACAAAGTACACAAGTTGTTATATAATATTCGATTGGTCGGGGAATATTCGTTTTAACAGAGAATATTCGTACAATGGCACAATCATTGGTGGACCCCACAACGGAATTATTGTCGGATTGAGAAAACGACAAAAATACTTTATAAAAATAACGGCGGAAGTTTTACCGTTAACTGTTGAAATATCCGGTGTTAAAAGTACGAGAATCTGGCGTAGTTGCAATCGTAGCAATACGGTATTGATTATTGATGCTTACGTGAGAAGTCACTCGGTTTTGTTCAATTCATTATTATTGTAATTTCACGTGATAGTATCTCTCGTTATTTGATTCAATTATTGCCAATATTTTATAATCAATAATTGAGATGACAAAGTTATTAATATTATTATTTGCAATATTAACGATGTCTAGAAGTTACATCGAGGAAAGGTTTGGTCACCTAATTATTGGCTAATAGGAGAAATCCTTATTGAAAGCCCCCTCTTTCTTGGGAACGACACTGGTCGATTAATATTATGAATTATAATATTGATGATAAATGTAAAAAATATTGAGGGATTATATATATATATATATATATATATATATATATATATATATATATATATATTATGTGTGTGTGAGTGGAAAATGGTGGAAAAGTAGAATTTTGGTGAAAAAGTAGAAATGGTGGGGTGAGTATTAGTATATATATATATATATATATATATATATATATATATATATATATATATATATATGGCATAAATTGAAATGGTGGGGAAATGATGTTGTCGGTGGTTTATTTTTTCAATCAACTTGTGGTTATATATATATATATATATATATATATATATATATATATATATATATATATATAATGTCACATGTGGGAGATTATAGTGGAAACAAAAGTCTTGGGGATGTTGAATTTTGGTGTATTGAGTGGATGTTGATTTTGGAGTATGTGGTGGAAAAGTGGACGTGTAAGGCATGTATCGAATATATATATATATATATATATATATATATATATATATATATATATATATATTATATTTTGTTTTAGTTTTGGTTTTATTTGATGAGTAGTCATCCATGAATTGATTAGAATCAACCCGTGAATTATCAGACGATTTGTTAAGCGTTCGTGAGAAAAAATCCTTACACAGTGCCTCTCCATTCTCCTATAAATAGAAGCTCATTCCTTCATTATTTCTTACGAATTCACTGAAACTCCAGAGAGGGAAATTATAGAGAAACTATAGAAAAGTATTCTGCTACTTCCCTACTCTTATATCAAGTTTCTTTTACGGTAAGGGGTATTATTTCTTTTGTATTCATGAAGAGAAACATTATTCCATTCTTTATTATTCTCTTTGGAATAACCAAAGATATCGAATGAACTACCCTATACTTGGTGACATTATTCTATTATTCCGTCTTTATTATTATTCATTTGGAATATCATATACATGCATTTTCTATTTGGACTGGTTCCGTCTTTATTATTATTCATTTG
The DNA here is from genome assembly GCA_020205605.1 of Panax ginseng. Taxonomy (NCBI): domain Eukaryota; kingdom Viridiplantae; phylum Streptophyta; class Magnoliopsida; order Apiales; family Araliaceae; genus Panax; species Panax ginseng. The sequence goes on from CM035146.1 coordinate 44,048,441, forward strand.
AATATATCACATGCATGCGTTTCTTGGGACGGGTTCCATCTGTATTATTCTGTTGGAACATCTGCTCGGTGTTTAATTTTGCACGGTTTACATTACTTATTATTACGTTGGAATAACCTTTGTCATGTAAAATACCGCATGCATGGTGATTTCTTTTGTTATTCCATTCGTTATTATACTCAGTTGGTTAAAGTTTTGACTTCTATACTCCATGAAATTAGTGGAATATCCTTGATATTTGCGCTTCATCCAGTATATTTTCATGGAAATATTCTTCTGAGCATTCTTGAGTGTTACTCTACAAAGAAGTATCATGTTGACAATTTGGACATTATTAGTTCCTGGATAAATTAATTATTGAACTTGTTTTATTGAATTCTTATATCATTGTCATCATCCTCATGTTTATATTATGTTGAAAGTCATCTGTGGCCTATAGTGCGTAGATGGACTTGGTATGATTATGACCAGGGATTATTCGTTGTAATCATGAACGTAATGTTACAAAGGATGTGGAAAAAAGTCCTCATTGACCTGTAGTGCATTGATGGACAGTTGTTGGCATGATCATGACCATTGATGAATACACGAATATCCTTGGCTGTGGTGCATGGATAATTTGTGGTTGTGATACTAATGAATATCCTTGGCCGTAGTGCAAGGATGATGTGAATTATTTATTAAGCTGAGTCTCATCGATAAAAGTCAAGAAAAACCTTTTAAATCATAGAAGATAATAGATTTTATTCTCTACTTGACTCTTCTAATGGATTTCTTGTTCCGCTGCAGTTAAACTTGATGTTTGTTATATTTTATCAGTTTGACACTGTTGAAGGCTAATGATAATTTATTCTGCATTATCTTAGTCATAATATTTCTTACTGGGCTAGTTGAGCTCACCCTTTTGCTATCATTTTTCTCTTCATGAAATGAGAACGTAGCAGGGACTAGTCGGGGAACAGAGTGATGGTCTAGATAAAAGCATTAGTAGTCCTCACTATTCTATGAAATAATGTGATAATAAATGTAATGATGACCCCATTGAGTTTGTATATTGTCTAGATGACAATATTTGTATTAAAACTCACAGCATATGGTTAGTCGTATTTTTACACGACTGTTGTATTATTAAGTTGTATTTGAATTTTGTACCATGTATTTGGCGACTCGGAATAGGTGATGTATACCGATTTTGGGGGCGTCATAGACCTTGTCATGCTGCATTAGCACACATCCAAGTCCTCTGTGTGACGCATCACTATACACCAGAAATCCTCCTGTATCATATGGTAATGATAATACAGGAGCTTCGCTTAGTCTCTTCTTCAGCTCTCGGAAACTTTCTTTGCACTTGTCTGTCCACACGAACTTCATCGTCTTTCTTATTAGATTGGTCAATGGGATTGTTATCTTAGAAAAATCTTGGATGAATCTTCGATAGTACCCAGCTAACCCTAAGAAATTTCTTACTTCGGTTGGCATTTTTGGCTGCTCCCAATTACTCACTGCTTCTACCTTTGCAGGGTCTACTGAAATTCCATCTTTATCCACCACGTGTCCTAAGAATTGAACCTTCTTCATCCAAAATTCACACTTGGAAAACTTTGCATACAACTTATCCTTCCTTAGTGCCTTTAAAACCATCTTCAGATGTTCGGCGTGTTCTTCTTCCGTCTTTGAGTAGATCAAGATATCGTCGATGAAAACTACTACGAATTTATCTAAGAATAGCTTGAAGACTCAGTTCATCAAGTCCATAAATGTTTCCGGAGCATTTTTTAACCCGACTGACATCACCAGAAATTCAATATATCTTTAACGAGTTTGGAATGCCGTCTTTGATAAGTATTTCTTCCGTGCTTTCAACTGGTGATAACCCGCCCTTAGATCTATCTTCGAGAAACACTAAGCTCCCTTCAGTTGATCGAAAAGGTCATCTATCCTTGGTAACGAGTATCTATTCTTTCTTTTTTTGCTAAATTTTAAACTGTATTGAAATAAAAAAGAAATTACAAACCTCTTGGGATACCCCAATCAGAATATAGCATAGACATCATAGGACAAACCCTATGATGTCATGACTATAAAAGATTACATGCCCGACGCCCAACAAACTATAACAATAAACAAACAACTAACAATTTTACATAAAAAAGCATGCCCGAGATTTTAGAAGCCAAAAGGACAGAAACATCAAGAAACAATAACATTCCCAAAGCTACAGAAAATAGCCCATCTAACAACAGAAACATCAGCTCTCCTAGAAAACATCAAAGACATCCCAAATAAGAGGCAGTAGCAGACCAGGAATAGCAGCCAAAAAACCACCCCAACCAACAACAGATGAACCAGCAACTCAGATCAGCTAACAAGAACTAAAAGAAGCAAAAATGAACAAAGCAGTCCAACAGCAACATGAGTGAGAACCCCCTGTAAGACATGAGAAAACATTCTGCAGAGGAAAGAATAGCAGACACCAACATAAGAATAGCAGACACCAGCTGTATCAGTTTTTCAATTAGACCCAACATAGGAGTCCCAACAAATCAGACCCAACAGAGGAGTCCCAACAAAGAAGACTCATAAAAGCAGTCCCAAGACCAATTCCAGCCGAACTAGCCCCATCACAGCAACAAGAAGAAGCAGAAGCAATACACGGTGAAAGCTTGGCGTTAGTTAAAGCCAATCTACTTTGAGATCAAGCGATATAATATCAACCAAGCAACAGAGGACACCAACCAAGCTCTCGCTAAAGGCCAAAGGCAGAGGCAACTGACGAGACCAAAAACAACAGAACACCACTGCAGCATGACACCAACCAAGCTCTCGCCAAAAGCAAAGTAAAACTGAACCAGCATCAACCATCAGATTGAAACAGGTTATAGCAGCAGTCGACCAGCAAACAGAACCTACAGCAAATAGAACCATTAGTCAACTGCAGCAGTACATAACCAACTATCCAAACCACCTGCAGTAACATTAGTGCTCATGAAGCCCCAGCAGTCGACTGCAGCAGTCAAACATCCATAGCAGAGTTTGAAGCAATAGAACCAGTCCAAACTAAACTAGACCAGCTGTCTAGACCACACCTGTAACAGAACGCCCAGTCCAAACTAGCCCAAACCTATAAGACCCCAACTTATTATTAATGAAATTTAATTTTCTCTATTATTTTGAAATAGTAAGGGTTGATTTGATTAATGTGGATAGTTATGGGTAAAATAAGCAAGTGGTTATAAAATATTCATTATTGTCGGGGAATATTCGTTTGGTCGTGGAATATTAAATCTTTGTTGGGGAATATTAAATGACGACGACGCAATGATGACCGTGTGTGGGCCCATAACGGAAGGAAGGCGATTGGAGGAAGAAAATGACAAATAATAAGTTGGTTATAAATAGCAGGCGTAGTTACTCATCAAGATTAATCTTTGTGGGAATACGGTGTGGTTAAAACACTGATAGCATTACGGTATTGCACCAATTATTGATTCTTACGAAGAAGGCATTACTCAATAATTGTTATAGTAATTCTTTATTCAATATTATATTTTATTGATTCAATAATTGCTACGTTGATATTATTGTTGTTTTAATAATCAGAAGCGCACAATATTTTCTATTATCAGAGCAATAATTCATATTATCTCGAATAATATTATTAGATAACATTATTGGCAATGTCTAGAAAGTTACATCTAAGGAGAGGTTTGGTCATCTAATTGCGCGCCAGTAAGGAGAGATCCTTATTGGAAAGCCCCCTCTATCCTGGGAACTGCATGGTTGTCAATAATGTGATTCTGTAATATTATTTATGAATAATTAATTATAAATTTATATGATGAGGAAAATATTGATTTTATGAGGATATAGATGGAGAAAATTTTTAATGTGACAATTGTTGAAAATTAATTTTTTTCTGATAAAATAATTCATTTAAATATATTATTTTAATAATATATTAACGATGATATTTTTACAATGAATGTGGGATATATGAGTATATGAGGAGGAAGAGTATTTTGTGGCATTAAATGTTTAACACATGTTTTTGTACAATTATTGGATAGAAATTTGATTATAGCTTGTAAAATCGCCTGGTTTGTGGATTTTTGGTCAATTTCTGTTTGGAATTTGGAAAAACTTTCTTCTGTAAAGTTGTAGAGAATTGAATTTCCTATATGAAGTCGAGAGATTCAAATTTTTTGATAAAAGGGCTATTTATTATGAATTATTGAAGTTCCGAAGTTCTGAAATAATTAATTTTTGGGAGTTTTAGTTAATTATTTTGAGAAAAACGTTTTTTGTATAATTAGTGAGCTCACATGTGTTATCAATGTGCTGAATTCAGATCATCAAAGGTGGGCTAAGGAAATTATAATATATATTAATATTTTATTAAATTTTTTACTTTGGTGTTCTAAGCATTTTCCTATAAATAGGGTGCTTAGGTTAGAATTAAAAATCACACCAGAAACTGAAAACTTCTCTCTCTTTCTCTCTTGATATATTGAGCGTATCCTTGTGAGTATACTTTTGAGTGTTGCTATATACTGGCAAGTCACGTACCAATATCTGATGTTTCAACTAAAGTAATTGTCTTTTCGAGGTAAAGGATATTATTTTTTCGTAATGATATTATTTCTTCAATATCATTATCTTTGAAATATTGATCTGAAGTTTTATCAAATTTGGAATTTTTGGTGTCGAGAGTTCTTATTCACATGATACTGGCACAATTCACGTATACGACATTATTCACGAATACTCAAGACTATTCATCGAAAAATGAAAATTTTCCTTTTCGCCTAAAATATCTATTGTGCATACTAGCTTTGATTGTATCCATGTTTTGATCATTCTTGAATTTTACACCACTATGATTATTTTTGAGGTATTTTTGGATATGGATAAATCAAATTACGAATCCTTAATCCTTGTCTTTTGTTTCACTAGATTCGTTTCTTTAAAAATATTTTTCATCATCCTCAGTCTTAAATGATGATATTATTGAATATCTTTGGCCTGTAGTGCAAAGATGAATGATTTTTGATGAATATCTTTGGCCCGTAGTGCAAAGATGAACAGGTGTTTAGATGAACATGACCAACTGATGAATATCTTTGGCACGTAGTGCAAAAGATGAATATTTGATTCGGATATATATTGATTGATGTTACGGGGATAAAAGATAGAGCGATGAACTTTTAAATTCATACATAGAAGATAGTAGTTTGCATTCTCTACTTAACTCTTCTAATGAATTATTATTTTCGCTGCGAATATTGATTTAAAACTTGTTGTCTATTGTATTCTATTAGATTTTTCTCTATTGAAGACTAACGATAATTTGTTGTATATTATCATAGTCATAATATTCTTTACTGGGCTAGTTGAGCTCACCCTTTTCCTTTTTGTTCCATTTTTCTTCTCAGGAGGCGATAATATAGCGAGTACGAGTCGGGGTATGGAATGAAGGTTCTAGAGAGAGTTGTTTAGTAGTCCTCACCATTTTTGTAAAATAATGTATCAATAAATGTTATGAGGATTTATTTGAGTATGGATATTGTCTAGAAGATAATATTTGTATTCAAACTCACATTTTTACTGTTGTAATAATAAAGTTGTAGTTGTTTCTGTACCATGTATTGACAACTCGGAATGGGTGATGTATCCCTATTTTGGGGCGCCACGGTTGGTATCGAGCTTAGGGATATGATCTCTGGCGGAGATCGGGGATTAGAACTAGGAGGGGAGAGACGAGTAAATCCTTCGCTAGTGTGTCCTACCTAAGCTTATTTAATTTGTTAGTTGGTCAATATATAGGGATATTATGTGATATGTTGATTTCCTTAATTAACCCTTGTTCTATGGCAGTATTTGAGAATGATGACTGAGAATGATAACAGTGGAGTAAATAAGACCGTGGAGACGCCTGTACTCACCAATGAGGAGAACGTGCAGCAGGCCGACAATGTTTCTCCTATGAACAACGCCACTGAGCAGATGATGAACGACGGGATGTTTAGAAGCTTTTTGCAGTTCATGCAAAATCGTAGCCGAGGAGACACGTGCACAAACTACGGTGGAAATGATAACAACTTACGATTTGTCACGGCCAAGTAGTTCAAAGAGTTGGGACCACGAGTGCAGGGAAAGCCGAATCCGATTAAGGCGGAGACGTGGGTCAAACAAATTACCAAGATATTCGATGTCTTGGGATGTACTGAAGAACAGAAGGTTCCATTCGCTACTTTTATGTTCCGTAATGAGGCAGATTACTGGTGGAAATCTATGAAGCATACCCATCAAGCTGTACTTAGCATGTCTTGGGAAACGTTTCAGAAACTTTTCAATGAAAAATACTTTCCTGAAAGTATTCGTCATATGAAGGAAGTGGAGTTTATTAGACTGCAGCAGAATAACATGACAGTGTCCCAGTACGAGGCGAAGTTCGCGGAGTTATTCAGGTTTGCACCTCATTTGGTGGAGAATGAGGAACGTATGACGCGGATGTTTCTGAGAGGTTTGAAACCCGGCATACGTCAGTATCTCATTTCTCATAAATTTTCTCTCTATTCAGATGTTGTCAACAAGGCTCAATTGTTGGAGCGAGATAACGATTACGGTCAACCGAGGGATCATAACTTGAGGATCATCTTGGAGATAAGATCGGCAGAATAATGATAACCAGCGGAGAAAGAAAAAGATGGACAAAAATGGTAAACACTCTGGTGGTAATCATGGCCATGAGAATAAAAGAAGCGAATCGGGAGGAGATTTTACAAAGAGAAAATTCAATAACGACAATGTGAAAGCAAAGACCAAAGGAAGAATCGGGTTCCAAGGAGGGCGACCACCGGTCGTATGCTACAAATGCAGGAAAGAGGGACATATCAGTCCAAACTGTCCAGAACAGTTCAAGGAATGTTATAATTATGGAAAGGAAGGACATATCGCTCGAGATTGTACAGTAGCGAAATCAAGTCCAGGGGGGACGGTGACTCAAAAGGCTGTCCCAGAAAAGTTGAAGTCAACGGTTCTTGGAAGAGCGTTTGTTGTGACTGGTCAAAATGCGAGGAACCCAAACGAGGTGATCACGGGTAAGCTATTTATAAATTCTTGAGAAGTTTATACCTTACTTGATACCGGTGCTACCCATTCATTTATCTCTCCTGCTTGTTCTCAACGTTTAAACTTGACTCCGAAGAAATTAGACTTTGACCTATCTGTGGAAACTCTGTTAGGAGAAACTTTCATTACATCCACTATTTATAAATCTTGTTTGATTCGAGTTGGCACCATCACCTTACCTGTTGACCTTATCTCTTTAAAGATACTTGCTTTTGATGTGATTTTAGGGATTGATTAGTTAACTACTCATCATGCCAAAATTGATTGCTTTCGTAAGGTTATTAGTTTTTATATTCCTAACCAACCTGTTGTGCGAATTCAAGCAACTAAACCATTAAAATCAATCACTGTCATATCTAATCATAAAGCTATTCGTTTATTGAAAAACGGATGTCAAGATTTCTTAGCCCATGTTATGGATTTGAATAAAGACACGTCAAATTTGAATAATATTCCTGTTGTTATTGACTTTCCTGACGTATTTCCTGAAGAACTTCCTGGTCTACGCCCATAACATGAAGTTGAATTCTTTATTGATCTTGAACCTGGTACAAAGCCCATTTCTAAAACCCCATATCGAATGGCTCCTATTGAACTTCAGGAATTAAAGGTCCAACTACAGGAGTTATTGGGCATTGGTTTCATTCGTCCTAGTACATCTCCTTGGGGTGCTCCTGTTTTATTCGTAAAGAAGAAAGACGGGAGTATGCGACTTTGTATCGACTATCGGAAATTGAACCATGTCACCATCAGAAATAAGTATCCTCTACCTCGTATTGATGACTTGTTTGACCAGTTGCAAGGAGCACAATTCTTTTCAAAGATCGATCTTCGTTCTGGATATCATCAGCTGAAGATTAGAACTGAGGATATTCCAAAGACTGCCTTCAGAAATCGGTATGGGCATTATGAATTTTTAGTCATGTCTTTTGGATTGACTAATGCTCCTACGACTTTCATGGCTATGATGAACCGAGTATTCAACGACTATTTAAATCGGTTCGTTGTTGTCTTTATTGATGACATTCTCATATATTCCAAAAGCCGTGAAGATCATGAGCACCATTTGAAGATGGTACTCCAAAGGCTTCGTGAAAACAAGCTATATGCCAAGTTGAAGAAATGCGAATTCTGGCTTGAGGAAGTAGCATTCCTTGGGCATGTGGTGTCTAAACATGGAGTATCTGTCGACCCAGCGAAGATTGAAGCAATACAAAGTTGGGAGCAAGCAAGAAGTGGTGGACCGGCACGTATCTTCGGGCCTAAATTTGGTTATTATCGGAGATTCGTGGAAGGGTTTTCTCTAATCGCTACTCCATTAACTCAGTTAACTCGGAAGGATACAAAATTCATTTAGAGTGAGGAACGCGAGAAGAGTTTCCAAGAGCTTAAGAGAAGACTTATTTCGGCACCTGTTCTAACAATACCATCTGGTTCGGATGGATTTGTTATCTACAAGCGATGCTTCGGGCAAAGGGTTAGGATGTGTTCTCATGCAACGTGGGAAAGTCATAGCCTATGCCTCATGACAACTTAAAGAGTATGAGAGGAATTATCCTACTCATGATCTAGAGTTAGCGTGATCGTTTTTGCTAAAGATTTGGAGGCACTATCTATATGGGGAGAAAGTGGAGATATATTCGGACCATAAAAGCCTCAAATATTTCTTGATCAAAAGGAACTCAACATGCTAAGCAACGACGTTGGCTCGAGTTGTTGAAAGATTATGACCACACTATTCAATACCATCACGAAAAGCGAACGTGGTAGTTGACGCGTTGAGTAGAAGAACATATGCGAGAGCGAGTACGATGATGTCAAGTATACGATAGAGCCAACTTTAATAGAAAAAGTTAAGGTTGCTCAAGCAGCGGGCAGGTGATGAGCCGATGAATATGAAGAAAGAAAGTATAAGAAGGTGTTATTAGGAAGAGAGAATCGATGAAGCAGGAATACTTCGATCCACTCGGACTTTGTGTTCTAACGACTCGATTTTAAGTACAAGATTATAATGGAAGCACACAATACACCATTTGCGATCCATCTCGGAAGTACCAAATGTATCGTGATCTTGACATACATTTTGGTGGAACAATATGAAAGAGAGATAGCGGAGTTTATCTCGAGGTGTTTAACTTGTCAACGTGTAAAGGTGGAGCATCAAGTGCCAAAGGGTCCATTGCAACCACTTGAGATTCTGAAATGGAAGTGGGAACATAATACCATGGATTTCGTTATGGGTCTTCCCACAGTTTCTCAAGGCGTAAATGCTATTTGGGTTATTATTGATAGATTAACCAAGTCTGCTCATTTCTTGCCGATACGGGAGACTTATTCCCTTGAACGTCTTGCTAGTATGTATGTTAATGAGATTATGAGGTTGCATGGCATGCCAGTATCCATAGTTTCGGATCGTGACCCAAGATTCACTTCAAGATTTTGGGTTAGCTTGCAAAAAGCTATGGGCACGGATTTATGATTTAGTTCGGCATATCATCCTCAAACGGACGGACAATCAGAGAGGACTATCCAAACTCTTGAAGATCTATTAAGACTATGTGTCCTAGACTTCAAAGGGAGCTTGGGTAAGTATTTACCATTGGTGGAATTCTCCTACAACAACAGTTATCAGGCAAGTATAGGGGTGGCTCCATTCGAAGCATTATATGGACGAAAGTGTCGCTCTCCAATATGTTGGGATGAGGTTGGGGAAACAACATTGTTGGGACCCGATTTGGTACGTATGACTACGGAAAAGATCCAAATGATTCGACAACGTATACAAACGGCACATGACCGACTAAAGAGTTATGCGGATCTTCATCGAAAGGACGTGGAATTTGATATCAGAGATCATGTATTGTTGCGTGTTACACCATGGAAAGGAGTTACAAGATTCAGGAAGAGAGGAAAGCTCAATCCATGATTTATTGGTCCATTTCAAATTCTTGACCGAGTAGGAAATGTAGCCTATAGACTCGCGTTACCTCCGAGTATGTCTCGTGTTCATAATGTGTTTCACATATCCGCACTTTGTAAATATGTGAAAGACCCGAACAACGTTATAGACTTAGAACCGGATGAGATAGCCGAAGACTTAACGTACAAAGAGGTACCTGTCAAGATCTTGGATAGGAAGGAGCATGTCCTACGCACAAAGGTCATACCACAAGTTAAAGTTTTGTGGAGGAATCATGCTATAGAGGAAATAACCTGGGAATTGGAAACGGAAATGAAAGTGAGGTATCCTCACCTTTTCGAAACACCAGGTACGTACGTCAATTTCGAGGATGAAATTTCATAAGGAAGGGAGGTTGTAAGACCCCAACTTATTATTAATGAAATTTAATTTTCTCTATTTATTATTTTGAAATAGTAAGGGTTGATTTGATTAATGTGGATAGTTATGGGTAAAATACACAAATATTTCAAAATAAGCAAGTGGTTATAAAATATTCATTATTGTCGGGGAATATTCGTTTGGTCGTGGAATATTCGTACTGTCGGGGAATATTCGTACGACGGCGCAACCATGTGTGGGCCCCATAACGGAAGGCGATTGGAGGAAGAAAACGACAAGAATAAGTTGGTTATAAATAACGGCGTAGTTGCTACCATTAATACTATGGGAATACCCGGTGGTTAAAACACAGTAGCACACGGTATTGCACCAATTATTGATTCTTACGTAAGAAGGCACTACTCAATAATTGTTATAGTAATTACTGTTCAATATTATATTTTATTGATTCAATAATTGCTACGTTGATATTATTGTTGTTTTAATAATTGTCACTGCACAATATTTTCTATTATCGGAGCAATAATTCATATTATCTGAATAATATTATTAGATAACATTATTGGCAATGTCTAGAAAGTTTCTGTCTAAGGAGAGGTTTGGTCATCTAATCGCGCCAAGAAGAGAGAGATCCTTATTGGAAAGCCCCTCTATCAGGAGGCGCACGGTTGTCAATAATGTGATTTCGTAATATTATTTATGAATAATTAATTATTGATTTATATGATGAGGAAAATATTGATTTTATGAGGATATAGATGGAGAAATTTTTTAATGTGACAATTGTTGAAATTAATCTTTTTCTGATAAAATAATTCATTTAAATATATTATTTTAATAATATATTAACGATGATATTTTTACAATGAATGTGGGATATATGAGTATATGAGGAGGAAGTGTATTTTTGTAGCATTAAATGTTTAACACATGTTTTGTACACAATTATTGATCGAAATTTGATTATAGCCTGTAAAATCGCCCGTTTGTGGATTTCGGTCAATTTCTGTTTGGAATTTGGAAAAACTTTCTTCTGTAAAGTTATAGAGAATTGAATTTCCTATATGCAATCGAGAGATTCAAATTTTTTGATAAAAGGACTATTTATTATGAATTATTGAAGTTCTGAAGTTCTGAAGTTCTGAAATAATTAATTTTTGGGAGTTTTAGTTAATTATTTTGAGAAAAACGTTTTTTGTACAATTAGTGGGCTCATATGTGTTATCAATGTGCTGAATTCAGATCATCAAAGGTGGGCTAAGGAAATTATAATATATATTAATATTTTATTAAATTTTTTACTTTGGTGTTCTAAGCATTTTCCTATAAATAGGGTGCTTAGGTTAGAATTAAAAATCACACCAGAAACTGAAAACTTTTCTCTTTTTCTCTCTCGATATATCGAGCGTATCCTTGTGAGTATACTTTTGAGTGTTGCTATACGGTGCAAGTCATAGCCTATATACGGTGTTTCAACTATAAGTACTGTCTTTCGAGGTAAGGGATATTATTTTTTCGTAATGATATTATTTCTTCAATATCATTATGCTGAAATATTGATCTGAAGTTTTTATCAAATTTGGAACTTTTGGTGTCGGAGTTACTATTCACGTATACGGCACTATTCACGTATACGACACTATTCACGAATACGGCACTATTCATCGAAAAATGAAAATTTTCCTTTTCGTCTAAAATATCTATTGTGGATACTAGCTTTGATTGTATCCATGTTTTGATCATTCTTGAATTTTACACCACTATGATTATTTTTGAGGTATTTTTGGACATGGATAAATCAAATTACGAATCCTTAATCCTTGTCTTTTGTTTCACTAGATTCGTTTCTTTAAAAATATTTTTCATCATCCTCAGTCTTAAATGATGATATTATTAAATATCTTTGGCCTGTAGTGCAAAGATGAATGATTTCGATGAATATCTTTGGCCCGTAGTGCAAAGATGAGCAGTGTTTAGATGAACATGACCAATCGATGAATATCTTTGGCTGTAGTGCAAAGATGAATATTTGATTCGGATATATATTGATTGATGTTAGGGGATAAAAGATGAGCGATGAACTTTTAAATTCATACATAGAAGATAGTAGTTTGCATTCTCTACTTAACTCTTCTAATGAATTATTATTTTCAGCTGCGAATATTGATTTAAAACTTGTTGTCTATTGTATTCTATTAGATTTTTCCTGTTGAAGACTAACGATAAATTGTTGTATATTATCTTAGTCATAATATTCTTTCTTGGGCTAGTTGAGCTCACCCTTTTCTTTTTGTTCCATTTTTCTTCTCGGAGGCGAGAATATAGCGAGTATTTGCAGTCGGGGTATGGAATGAAGGTTCTAGAGAGAGTTGTTTAGTAGTCCTCGCCATTTTGTAAAATAATGTATCAATAAATGTGATGAGGATTTATTTGAGTATAGATATTGTCTAGAAGATAATATTTGTATTCAAACTCACGATTTCTTGTTGTAATAATAAAGTTGTAGTTGTTTCTATACCATGTATTGACAACTCAGAATGGGTGATGTATACCTATTTTGGGGGCGTCACAAAACCTCTCTAGGACAAGCAAACGAGCAACCATTCATAAGTTCTGTAACAGAATCCATAGCATAACAAACCGTAAATGTTAATGTTATAAAACCAAATGTATGTAACAAGACTTCTCCTTGAGTCTTTTAAATCTTCTATAAGAATAAAGTTAACATTTCAGCATGTTCATAATGTCTCTTGCACTACAGTCCTGACAGGAGCAGCTTTATTGAAAAGATCATTACGTTACGCTCAGTCCAGATTCAATGGACTATAGCCGCAAACCCGAGATAAATAATACTATGATGAAATTGAGGACAGGACTAGTGAATAAGATAATTGGTAATAGAAGACCAGTTTCTGCTACAACCTCTCCAACCACAGTGTCTAAGAATAGAAACTAGAACCCTTAAGGAATAGTCATAGTGAAAGAATAAGTGATCAAATGATTCTAAGTCAGTTTTGCATAACACACACATAGGGTTAACCTGAAGGCCAAAAGTGAGCAGTTTATCCATGGTACGCAACCCTTTGTTAAAAGCCATCCAAAGAATAAAAGAGAACCTAGGGGTGAGAATCCTATGCCACACTAGTTTGTCCCAAAGCACATCCACACCAACCTGCCTAATCGAGCGCCAAATAGTAGATGCTCTAACCTCACTAGCTTTTGTATTTCCCCAAAAACATTCATCTTGCAAAGTGGAGTTACACTTCCTGTTGAAGTCAAAAGCATCCTTAAAGACTATGAAGTCATTATGGTTAGATGAAGGGAGATTCCAAGTAAAGTTTTGGATAATGTTGCTAACTGTTGCATTAGGCCCTAGACCAGAGTTGATGACCAAAGAAGAGTTAATAGAGTTGGCCAAAATGCCATTACCCATCCAAGGGTCAAACCATAGGCTAGTATCCGCACCATTACCAATACGGAATTTAATGTGATTAAGACCTAAAGGCCTCAGCTGAAGAACTTTTCTCCAAATCGAAGAGCAGTCATTGGGTATAGACATACACAAAAAAACTTAGATTTAATACTAGCTCTAACCCATGAGGCCCATAGGGAATGGTGCCTAAGATTAACAATCCTCCAAAGATGTATTAAAATCAATGATTTGTTCCAATCCACAAGGTTCTTTATAGCTAGACCACCTTCTAAGTGAGGCAGAGAGATTTTGGCCCAGGCCACTTTAGCACCATGTTTAAGCAGAGAAAGGCCCTTCCATAAAAATCTAGTCATAATAGACTTTACGTCTTTTAGAACAGTAGCAGGAAGAATAAAATGGGTCGACCAATAAGACTAGATGGAATATATAACAGATTTAATTAACTGCAATCGTCCTAAATAGGAAAGAAATTTGCAAGTCCAAAAAGCTATTCTAGCTTTAACCTTATCGAGAAGAGGTTGTCAGTCAGCAAGGCTAAGCTTAGAAGTGATTAAAGGAACCCCCAAAAACTTGGCAGGGAAGGACCCCAATTGAAATCCAAGAGTATTATAATGGACTCCGCAAGATTATTTGGGACTTGAGCAAGGAAACACATACTCTTCGAAGCATTTATAGTCAACCCAGAAAGGCCAGAGTATTTGCCAATACAAAACTTGATAATCCTAACTGAGTCAATATCTCCATGGAAAAAGATAAACAGTAATCTGCAAAGCATAGATAGGTGATGGACATCAGTTTAGTTTTCCAGTGGAATTTAAAAGAGGGCTGTAAAGTTTCCTTTGATAAGATAAGCGATAAAATCTCCATAGCTATTACAAATAGGTAGGGGGGAAAGAGGGTCCCCTTGCCTTAAACCCTTCGCACCTTTAAAGTAACCACAAAGGGCCCCATTGACCTTTATAGAGAAAAATGTAGAAGTAATACAAGCCTTAATCCAAAATAAAAATTTAGGAGGGAATTTGAAGAGCCTAAGTGCTTCCAATAAGAAATCCCAAGAAACTGAATCAAATGCTTTACTGAGGTCTATTTACATAGCACAACGAGGAGGACCCGAAGACCTGTGATAATTACGAAACAATTTTTTGCCAAGAAGAATATTATCCCCTATCCTACGACCCGTAACAAAAGCATCTTGGCAAGGGGAGATAATGAGAGGAAGCAGAACGATATAAGTCTATAATCATTCATGGAGGAAGGGTTTTGAACCTTAGGAACAAGGGTAATTGAAGTTAAGTTAGTTCCTCTAAGCAAACATCCTTGATTGAAAAAGGATTGGACAACAAGGGTGAAATCCTTCCCCACAATATCCCAATAATGCAGAAAAAAGTTAACATTGAAACCATCAGGGCCAGGGCTCTTATTCTATTTCATGGATTTCAAGGTGGACAAAACTTCAGCATCCGAAATATCCCTCTAAAGTAGAGAAGCTTGTTGAGAGGTAATAGTGTTAGCAATAGATGAAGCAAGGTCTAGTAAGTTTGGGTTGCCAGCTTGAAAAGATAACCCCAATAAAGAGAGGAAATGGTTCACATCAATTTCTTGGATTTCTAGTTGGCCAAACCAAAGATCACCTGAATCTTTCTTAACAGATAAGATTTTGTTTGATTCCACCTATCTTAATTTGGTTATGAAAGAACCCATTGTTACCATCTCCATCCTTAAGCCATTGAATTCTAGACTTTTGCTTGGAAAGTTTTTCCTCAGATAAAAGGGCTGCCCATAAGTCTTGAGAAAGAGTCCTTTGAAGCTGATAAAGAGATAGGTCATCAGGATTACAAGAGATAGCAATCTGAGTAGCATGAAGCAAATCTCTAGCCTTTCCAACATTGGTGGACAGATTACCATTTGCTTTATTTAGAGCGTGAAAGGCCCTCTTATTAGATCTTAACTTGCCAGCTAAGACTTGCAATGGGTCACCAAGGACAGAGACACTCCAAGAAGACTTCACTATATCAAGATATCCTTCAAGATCCACCATGAAATTGAAGAATTGGAACGGTTTGTGAATGCGAGGCAAGATTAGGCCAGTATTGACCACCGCAGGACAGTGGTCTGAAAGGTCACATGGGGTAAACCAGGCCTGAGAACAAGGGAACTAATTTAACCAAAGATAATCGTTACTATATTCAATTTTAGATAATCGATACAGAGCCTCATCGATCCATCATTCTTCTTTACAAACAACACTGGTGCTCCCCAAGGAGACAGACTCGATCGTATGTAACCCTTATCTAGTAACTCTTGCAATTGTATGCTCAATTCCTTTATTTCTACAGGCGCCATACGATATGGAGTTTTTGAAATTGGTGTCGTTCCCGATGCTAAGTCTATTACGAATTCAATTTCTCTATCTGGCGGAAGACCAGGCAGATCGTCGAAAAATACATCTTGGAATTCCCTCACTACAGATATATCCTTAATTTCTACTCCCTTTTTTCGAGTATCTACAATGTAAGCTAAATAACCTACACATCTCTTCCTTAACAATTTCTTGGCCTACATCATCATAAGGAAACATGATTTCTTAAGCGATGAGCTACCACAAAACACTACCTTAGACTTATTTGGAGTCTGAAGGTTTACACTTTTATTCTGATAATCAATTATCGTCGCATGGTTATACAACCAATCCATTCCCAATATTACGTCAAACTCTCCCAATCTTATCGGGATCAAGTCTACATTTAGTTCACGTCAATACTAAGACGCATTAAAACTGACGAAGAGTCGATATGCACCTTCAAGTACATTTACTACAACATTTGAAACTAGCAACCATGTTTAGGGGGAAATATACATAATTTGCGCAAATACTTCAAACTGCTCACAATATAAAAAAATGTAAAATTACCATCCAAACCGTAACACATGATTATTAGTTCCAAAGATAAGAGTTTCTTCTCTGGTTGGAACTATCAAAGAAAATAGTTATTAATCACCTAAGGTGTTAGAAGTAAAATATTTAAAGTAAAATAATCGTTATCTAACAGATTGTATAGCTCGTCTAGAGCTACAATTAAAGCAACCTTCCTTTCAAACTATATCAACTCAACAAAATGATTTCTAGTCTTAACACTAGAAATACTTTAGATTTTGTTACTAATTCTGCTTCTACAGAGTTGATAAAATACAGATCTCATCACATCCTTGAACAATTCTGATTCTACAAAGGGAAAAGTGATTTGATAAAGATTATATGTGAATTGAGAATCAAACTATCGGTAGCATTTTTACGAAGCATATACAATTATATCAACAAAGAGTTATAGAGACCTTGAATCGTTTATGGAGACGAGATTGAAAAGCCTCAATGTCCTTGAGAATCTCCGAGTGTGAGCGATCCAACTGGCGCTTGATCGAGTCCAAGCGAGAAGAGGCAAGATCCTTCAGATCGGAAATCGAGTTTAGGTTTTTCAGAGTTGAGGGATTTGAGATAAAAGATGAGATGTCGATAAAGAGATCTAGAGAAAATTAAGATGAAATTATGGGAATTTGGAAAATAATGTATTTTTAATTTATATTATTATATTGGTAAAGAATTAAATAAAAATTTATTTGATATTTATTAAAAAAATTAAATAATTTTTTTTGACCAACTTTTCTAATTTATATTATTATCTTTGGTAAAGAATTAAATAAAAATTCATTTGAAATTTATTTTAAAAATTAAATATTTTTTTTTATTTTTTCTTATTTTGGTAAAGTTTTCTAATTTATATTATTATATTTGTAAATAATTAAACAAAAAATAATTTGATATTAATTTTAAATAAACTAAATATATTTTTATTTATTTTCTTATTTTTTGGCAAGCGTTTCTAATTTATATTATTATATTTGTAAATAATTAATCAAAAATTAATTTGCTATTAATTACAAAAATAATTAAAGATATTTCTCATTTATTTTCTTATTTTTGGCTAACTTTTCTAATTTATATTATTATATTTGTAAAGAATTAAATAAAAATTCATTTGATATTAATTACAAAATTAATTAAATATATTTTTAATTATTTTCTTAATTTTTTGGCAAATTTTTCTAATTTATATTGTACTTTAAAATAATTCTTTTATTTTCTCCATAATGTTTTCCCTCTAAATCCACTTAATCAAGGCCACATCAGCATTCTGTCCGTTTTCTCGGATGAAAATTAAAAATAATGACCATTTTATAATTTTTGAGAGTACCCGATTGATCATTTATCTGATTAATTACCCGATTGGTCATTATAACTTTCAGACATAATTAATTATCCGATCAAGGCCCGTTATTTTTCCTGATGTGGAGTTGGGCTTGCCAGGCTTAAAAATTTTCGTAAAAAAAATGTTGATCACCAGTGTTGAACTCCAGACCTCTACAAACTAGAAACATTATAGTCCAACAAAAGCCACAGGACCAACTACCTATCATGCTAAAATTTATGTAACACTAATATTTAAACCACCTAGCATTGTTTATATGCATGTGAAGATGAGATAATACACTTTTTTGTCAATGTACTAGGAATTGTAATAATAATAATAATTTTAATAATAATAATAATTGTAATAATTATTATTGTATTAATAATAATAATAATTAAAATTAAAATTAAAATTAAAATGTTCTGTTCACGAGTGTTGCCAGCCTAAGATTGACTGATTTGAAATTTAGGATTTGTATTATAGTATTTCGTTTTCTGTCTATTTAAGCTAGGTTTGGAATGAAGAAAATATTAAAGAAAAAATATATATCATGTTATCATTTTATTGAAGATCTATTAACCTTGCTAAAAATATATAAATAAAACTCCTTTGTAACTCAATTTGAAAAATGAGCGTGTTTTTCATTTGTAGATTTCAAAAAAAAATACTCTTGACTTATTTATTGTATTGTCTCTAAATATTAATTTATTTATATTTTATTTTTTAATGAATTTTAAAATAATAATATTAATTTTTTAATCCAATTTAGTCCACCATTCATTAGTTTTTCAACCTATATATATACTTTCTCCTAAAATGTCAATCAAAGGAAGGAGTATAATATAAGTTATCCAACATATTGTTCTCTCAAGTATTTAAAAAGGAAAACAAAATATATAATAATTATAGCTTTGTAATAAAAAAACAATTTAATGCATTCAAAATATATTTGTAATATGTAAAACAATAACAAAAATTTTTTATTTTTAACCATACACCATAAATATTTCACGCTACATACACTAAAACATAATTTTTGTATAATATTTTAGCCAACTTTTTAGCAACAAATATTTATAAACAAATATTTATTTATAAATTTATAAATATTTTATCTAAACTTTAGATATGAATATTTTTTATAAATATTTATATAAATATATATATATATATATATATATATATATATATTCATAGTTACTTTATATATATATTTAGTTTAATGTTGAGGTTTGTTTAGTATTTTATTTAGTTTGACAAGAAAATTTGAAAAGAATATATATATATATATATATATATATATATATATATATATATATATATATCGATAGAATAAATTTAAAAATATTGGAGACTACAAGTTATGACGTTAGTTTAGTTAACTAATAAATTAAAATGGCTCAATGGTAGCATAATGGCCCAATAACCCATAGCTCTTAGGTTCAAAACCTAGCTGTGATATTTTTGCTTCTTATGTTATATTTTTTGTATTATATAAATTTATTACCATTTATATATATATATATATATATATATATATATATATATATATATATATATATATATATATATAAGATATCAAGTTAAAAGGATTAAATTACTCGAGTTTAATCTAAGATATCAAGGTTAAAAGGATTAAATTACATTGAAACATTGGTCACGAAAAGGTTGCATTGAATCATCGATCTTATTATTACTTGGGTAGCAGTGATGCATTACTAGATGTCGCTCACTATTTATAATTTTATAATATGATTTTAAAATTATTGCTAACGTAATAATAACCTATAGGGTCACACACAAAGAACGTAATTAAAAGGGAATTAATTTAAATTTTAAAGATTTAAATATGTCAATATGATTGATAGAATTTAAATTAATAGGATAATTTATATATAGGTATATTAATTAAGTGAGACTTAATTAAGATATATATATATATATATATATATTTGGAATTTATTTTAATTAGATTAGGGTTTTGATTAATTCTTATTAACTACTATATATATGATATATATGACCATTTTAGGTAAATTTAATCTTTAAAAAAACCCTAGCCTCTCTTAGAGAGAGACTAGAGAAAAATTTCGAAAATCCTAATCCTTGGTGGCTAGTATCATGATTCTCTTCACCGCAGATCGTATGCGACGATTCATGCATGCGTTCTGTGGATAGTAGAGAGTGCGGTTCATTGGATTGCATAAGGGATTCGAAGCCGTTTCAAAACTCTTTCATAATCAGTATAATATCTAAACCACTGAATTAATTTCTGTTTCGCATGGATCCTGTTTTTGGGTTTCGAAAATTTCTTTGATTCTCTTATATTTTCGCTGCGTTTTTGTGCCAAAACCCTACAGTGGTATCAAAGCTACTTGCGAAACGATTAATTCAGATTACGTGTTTTATTGTTTTTGATATATATGATATATGATGTTACAATTTTACCGATATGAAATTGATTATATTGTTTTCGATATATATGATATATGATGATACAATTTTGCTGATCTGAAATTGAATATATTATATTCTGTTTGTCGACATATTCTGGCATTATGAATATCAGTAATAGATATGCATGTACTTGATATTCTATTAATTATATCTTAAATGGTGTAATAACAGTATACAACTTCTGTTCTAATTGGATTAGAAGTATGAAGGTTTAGTATGATTAATTAAAACTAGACATTTATGACATGTTTTGGGTGTACTGTTATTGTGAGTATTTTGGGGATTTGATATGATTCTGGAATTGTTTCAGAGATTCGTATGCTTCTACAATTGCTTAACAACTTATAACTCTAAAACTGAGAATTATCAGACAAATACAAGCAACACAAAAACTGAAAATGGACTGCTATTTAAAGAAGAAACTTGGACTGGGCATTTGCATTGTACTGAGGTTGAAGTCTATGGTATAATGGAAGAAAACATTGGTTAATTGAGAGTGGTTTAACAATCCACCACCAGCCATCTCCATAGCCATTGGCCTTGCAATCATCACATATGCTTAGCCACTGATAGAAACTTGAAAGTTACGTAATTTAGCCTTAGGCTACTGTTCATGTACTATAAGGGTCACTCATTTTGGGACAAGAGCAAATCTCAGCAACTGGAGCTTAGTTTAGTTACTTTAACTCCCAAAATATAATTTTAATGTACAATTGTTACTATATTAGAAAATTAGGGATTAATTATGTACTCACATCATATAATCTATGTACATTAAATACACACAGTAAAATAACGCAGTTAGATATTATTGTCCGAGTATCCCCCATAATTATTTTTACTACTTTCATAACCACATAATAACATTATTTAATATTAATGTTTATTTAAACATTTAATTCCTTTCCCAGTTTCTAGAATACACAACTATTTTAATTATTTCTGTATTAAAGATCACATGGGATTTCATTGTACTACTTGGTACCTTATATAACCATAATGGACTTTTATCCTATGATTTTATTAATGTCACACACATTACAATAATGTTCCATTTCATTTCTACAGTAGAAAACTAAGCTATCTCAGATCGACCCATTGGTAGCAAGCAATTGCTTGGGCTAGTTTGTATTATTCTTTGGGAGGGCAGTGACTTGGCCACTTGGAATCCACAGCAATGCCAATCTGGTTTAGCTTCAAGCCAGTTCCAACTTCTACTACAACACTAGTTTCACATGACATGAATTAACTTCCATATTGGTGATATTACTAGTTTAAAACTTATTCATTCCATATCCGGAATCACATAATTAATCTTCCTAGTTTTCTTTTAACTCACTTAATGAATTCTCTCATTTCACATTATGCCACACAAGGCACTTCACAAATGCTCATCATATTTCCACACTTCTTTATTCGTATTAATCCAATACGAAACAATTTAATTACTCAACTTACAAAACATTAACATTTATATTCAAATAAATATTCATTCTCTTATATTAAAATAATTATTAAATCATGAATTTCTCGGTTCCTACATCCTCCCCCTATAAAAATTCCGTCCTCAGAATTGGTACAAGGTTACACGAATAAATGAGGATAATCCCTTCGCATCTTATCTTCTAATTCCCACGTGGCCTCCTCGGCATCGTGGTTTTGCCAAAGTACTTTTACAGAAGATATACTTTTATTCCTTAATGTCTGTTCTTTCCTATCTAATATTTGGACATGAATTTCTTCATATGCCAAATTCTTTTCTACTTGGATGGGTTTGTATGAAATCACGTGTTTGTAGTCAGGCTTGTATGGACGTAGTACAGAGATGTGAAACACGTTATGGATGTGCTCCAACTCAGGTGGTAATGCAACTTTGTACGCCACTTCGCCCACTTGCTTCAGTATCTCGAATGGTCCTATGAACCTTGGACTCAATTTTCCCTTCTTGCCAAATCGTATTTTTCCCTTCAAGGGAGATACTTTTTAGAAAACGTGACTTCCGACTTCAAAGTCGCGGTC
Organism: Panax ginseng; assembly: GCA_020205605.1. Classification (NCBI taxonomy): domain Eukaryota; kingdom Viridiplantae; phylum Streptophyta; class Magnoliopsida; order Apiales; family Araliaceae; genus Panax; species Panax ginseng. Next base: position 44,071,032 of record CM035146.1, read on the forward strand.
CTGACGATGAAAATCTGCGTATTTCTTTTGACGACCTTGTGCAGCTACTAATCTAGCTCTTATAAATGTCACCCCATCTGCGGTCTGTTGAACTAATTTTGGCCCTAGTATCTTTCGGTCTCCCACTTCATCCCAACACAACGATGTTCTACACTTCCTCCTGAAAATATCTTCGTACGGCGGCATGCCTATACTCGCACGGTAACTATTGTTATAAGCAAATTCCACTAAGGGTCAGTCATCGTCCCAACTTCCCTTAAAGTCCATCATGCAAGTTCTAAGCATGTCTTCTAGCGTTTGTATCGTTCGCTCACTTTGCCCATCTGTCTGCGGATGATAAGCGATACTTAACCTTAATTGCATTCTCATCCTTTCTTGCAAGCTTTTCCAGAATTTTGACGTGAAGCACGGATCTCGGTCTGAGACAATAGATACCGGGACTCCATGACGTGAAATAATTTCCTTTACGTAGATATTTGCTAACTGATTCAAACTATATAAGATCTTGATTGGTAGAAAATGAGCCATCTTCGTTAGTCGATCTACGATAACCCAAATGGCATCAAAACCTTTCTATGTGACTGAAAGTCCTACCATGAAATCCATCGTAAGGTGCTCCAATTTCTACTCCGGTATCTCCAACGATTGGAGTAGACCACTGGGCCTTTGGTGCTCTGCTTTGACCCGTTGACACGTAAGACATCTACTAACGCACTCTGCGATTTCTTGTTTAAGATTGGGCCACCAAAAATGTTGCTTCAAATCCCTGTACATCTTCGTGCCTCCTTGATGAACGAAATACGTTGTATTGTGTACCTCGTGTAAAATTTCTTCCCTCAACTTGGTTATCATTGACACCCACACTCTCCCTTCGAATCTCAAAATACCGTCTTTATCTATTTTGAATCTCTCTTCCTCATTTTTTGTGATCATTTTCTTGATTTTCTCGCACTCTTCATCCTTTTCTTGCGATTCCTTTACTCTATCCAACAAGGTCGAACAAGCCTCTACAAAAAAAAATCTCTCTTCAGACCTTTTTGGTGCTTTCACTTCTATCCCTAATTTCTCCATATCCTTTATTAACTCCTCCTGAGTTGTCAATTTAACTAACTTTTCCCTTCCTTTCTTACTCAGCGCGTCGGCCACTACATTCGCCTTCCCCGGGTGATAAAGAATATCTCAGTCATAATCCTTGATTAATTCTAACCACCTTCTTTGACGCATGTTCAACTCCTTTTGTGTGAAGATATATTTTAGACTCTTGTGGTCCGTGTATATCTCGAATTTATTTTCCGTACAAAAAATGCCTCCAAATCATTAACGCAAAAACTACTGCCACTAACTCTGAGTCATGAGTAGGGTATCATTTTTCATAATCCTTCAATTGTCGTGAAGTATACGCAATAACTTTGCCATGTTGCATTAGTACACAACCTAGTCCTCTATGTGATGCATCACTATACACCACAAATCCTCCCGTATCATCTGGTAGTCATAATACATATGCCTCACTCAATCTCTTCTTCAACTCCTGAAAACTCTCCTCACACTTGTCTGTCCACATGAAATTCACCGTCTTCCTCGTTAGATTGGTCAACGGGGTGGCTATCTTAGAAAAATCTTTGATAAATCTTTGATAGTACCCAGCTAACCCTAAGAAACTTCTTACTTCAGTTGGCGTCTTCAATTGCTCCCAATCACTTACTGCTTCTACTTTTGCAGGATCTACTGAAATTCCATCCTTATCCACCACTTGTCCTAAGAATTGAACTTTCTCCATCCAAAATTCACACTTGGAAAATGTCGCATACAACTTCTCTTTTCTCAGTGCTTCTAAAACCATCTTTAGATGTTCGGCGTGTTCTTCCTTCGTCTTCGAGTAGATTAAAATATCATCGATGAAAACTACTACGAATTTATCTAAGAATGGCTTGAAGACTCGGTTCATCAAGTCCATAAATGTTGCCAGAGCATTTGTCAACCCGAATGATATTACCAAAAATTCAAAATGTTCGTAACGTGTTTGAAATGTCGTCTTTAATATATCTTCTTCCCGCACCTTCAACTGGTGATAACCCATTCGCAAATCTATCTTTGAGAAACACATGGCTCCCTTCAGTTGGTCAAAAAGGTCGTCTATCCTTGGTAACGAATATCTATTCTTAATTGTCACGCTATTCAATTCTTGATAATCGATACAGAGCCTCATCGATCCATCCTTCTTCTTTACAAACAACACAGGTGCTCCCCAAGGAGACAAACTCAGTCGTATATAACCCTTATCTAGTAACTCTTGCAATTGTATTATCAATTCCTTCATTTCTACTGGCGTCATACGGTATGGGGCTTTCGAAATCGGTGCCGTTCCCGGTGCTAAGTCTATTATGAATTTATTTTCTCTGTCTGGCGGAAGACCAGGCAGATCGTTTGGAAATACATCTTGAAATTCCCTTACTACGGATATATCTTGAATTTCTACTCCCTTCTTCCGGGTATCAACAATGTATGCTAAATAACCTACACATCCTTTCCTTAATAATTTTTTGGCATTCATCATCGTAAGGCAACGTGATTGCTTAAGCGATGAGCTACCATAAAACACCACCTTAGACTTATTCGAAGTCTGAAGGTTCACACTTTTATTATAACAATCAATTATCGCAGCATGGTTATACAACCAATCCATCCCTAATATTACGTCAAATTCTCCCAATCTTATCGGGATCAAGTCTACCAGCGTTCATGATTTCTAATGTTTACGCGGAAATTTCGATAAATATACTCTACATGGATTACTTCTTTATTGGCAACTAGTTCCCGCTATATTCTCGTCTCCTGATAAGAAAAATGGAAAAAAAAGGAAAAGGGTGAGCTCAACTAGCCCAGTAAAGAATATTATGACTAAGATAATGTACAACAAATTATCCTTAGTCTTCAACAGGGAAAAATCTGATAGAATACAATAGACAACAAGTTTTAGATCAACAATCGGTAATGAAACAACAATTCATTAGAAGAGTTAAGTAGATAATGAAATCTACTATCATCTATGAATTTAAAAGTCCATCATCGATATTTTATCCCTGTAACATTAATCAATATACATCATAAATCAAATATTCATCTCTGCACTACAGGCCAAAGATATTCACCAGTTGGTTATGTTCATCTAAACACATGTTCATCTTTGTACTACGGGCCAAAGATATTCATCATAAAATCATTCATCTTTGCACTACATGCCAAAGATATTGGATTATATCATCATTTAGGGTGAGGATGATGAAAAATATTTTAAAGAAAACGAATCTAGTGAAACAAAAGAACAAATATTAAGGATTCAGTACTTTTAAACAATCCAAGTTCAAAAATACTTCATAAATAACCAGAGTGGAGTAAAATTCAAGAATGAAGACCAAAACATAGATCCAATCCAAGATAGGAATCATAACAGACGATCTTGGACACAGAAAAGAAAATTTAATTTTTTTGTGAATAGTGTCGTATTCGTGAATAGTGCCGTATACGTGAATAGTGTCGTATACGTGAATAGTAACTCCGACACTAAAAGATAGAAATTTCATAAAAAAAATCATCATGCTTCGTGAATAGTACTCATGAATAGTAACTCATGAATAGTAACCCCGACATGAAAAAGTTCCAAATTTGATAAAAAGTTCCAACCAATATTTCGGCATAATGATATTAAAAAAATAATATCATTTTTTAAAAAATAATATCCCTTACCTCGCAAAAACAAGATTGCCGATGGAATCTGGATATAGTCTTTGAAAGAACTTGCACCGTATATCAATACTCAAAGTACTAAAATACTCACAAAATACGTTCGATATTATAGAGAGAGAAAGAGAGAGAAAACTTTAGTTTCTGGTGTGATTTTCAATTCTAACCTAAGCACCCTATTTATAGGAAATTGCTTAGAACACACAAGCAGAAAATTTAATATAATAATATTATATATAAACAAATTTCCTACGCCCACTTCTTGAATCTGAATTCAGCAACTACATCACATGCAAGACCCACAATTAATGACAAAAACGCTTTTCATAAAAAAAATAATTAAAACTTCCAAAAATCAATTATTTCGGAACTTCAGAACTTCAATATTTCATAATAAATAGCCCTTTTATCAGAAAATTCGAATCTCGCGAATTTTTATAGGAAAGTCAATTCTCTACAACTTTGCAGAAGAATATTTTTCCAAATTCCAAATGAAATCGATGAAATCCACATACGGATGATTTTACATTTATAATCAAATTTCAGTCAAGAAATGGGTCCACCAACATGTTTAACATGTTTTAAACAACTTTTGTAACAAAAATACTCTTCCTCCTCATATACTCATATATCCCACATTCATTGTAAAAATATCACCATTATTATATTATAATAATATAATAAAATATTATTTTATCGTAAAAGATAAAATATCATTTTTAATAATTGTCACTTTAAAAATTTTTCCATCTATATCCACATAAAATCAATATTTTTCTCATCATATAAATTAATAATTAATTATTCACAAATAATATTACGTAAGAATCACAATCTTGACAACGTAGTTCTTAGAAAAGAGGGCTTTCAATAAGGATTTCTCCTTACTGGCGCGCAATTAGGTGACCAAACCTCTCCTTAGACAGAACTTTCTAGACATTGCCAATAATGTTATCTAATAATATTATTCAGATAATATGAATTATTGCTCCGATAATGGAAAATACTGTGTAGTGACAATTATTGAAACAACAGTAATATAAAATATCAACGTAGAAATTATTGAATCAATAAAATAAAATCTTTGAATAAGTAATTATCGTAACAATTATTGAGTAGTGCATTCTTACGTAAGAATCAATAATTGGTGCAATACAAGTGTCTTCTTGTGCAATAACGCCAGACATCGTATTTTAACCAACGGGTATTCCAACAAAGATAATAGCAACAATAACTACGCCATTATTTATAAATAACTTATACTTGTCATTTTCTTCATCCAATCGCTTTTCAGTTATGGGGCCCACACAACAATTTGCTTGGCAGCATTACGAATATTCCTCGACAACAAGAATATTCCACGACCAAACGAACATTCTCCGACAACAATGAGTATCTTATAACCACTTGCTTATTTGAAATATTTACGCATTTTACCCATAACTAACCACATTAATCAAATCAACCCTTACTATTTCAAAATGATAAATAGAGGAAATTAAATTTCATTTATTAATAATTTGGGGTCTTACATGTGACGCCCCCAAATTTAGACCACACTTGTCTCAAAATTGGTTGTCACGTACTAACTCTAATAACATACTAAAATCATCACATCGGAATAATAGAATAAATTACATCGTTATAATATAATTATTCTCATCCCAAGGGTTCGTAACTTAAACATCTCTTACAATACCTTAAACATAATTAAACATTGTTTAAACATAACTAATACATAATCCAATACAACTTAAACCAAGCATAGCTTATCATAACTAAGTTCTTCTATAACCAGATAATAATACATTCTAGCATTATGGAATAACTACTCCAAAGCCTTCTCTTTATTCTTGTCCTTGCCAGAGGGTTCACCACGTTCTGCCTTAACTGAAATGTTTTTAGGGAAAGCAAGGATGAACAACAAATTTGCTCAGCAAGTAATATAGCAATAAGGGTACTCAAGGTAGTTTTGGTACAGTAATAAAGATAGTTCAAGATAGCAAGAAGTATCAATGATTATCAACAATAGTCGTTCTGGACAGAAAAGATCAATAATATTAAATGATTAATCAACTCAAGATTTCAAAGAAATGAATACTGAGCAGTCACTAAGGACTACAAACTTCTCCTAGAATCAACATTAATAAACTGAAAATTCTACAAAACGAGTACAACAGGTGATCAGCCTAAAGTACCCTATGTCAATGCATTACATTTAATCTTTCTCAAGTGTGCACGTCGGTTTCCCGACAATATATAATTCCCCTACCAAGAGAGTTATTCATCTCAGTTATATGAGTCCGCACCAAGTAAATTTTGTTTGGATAGCTTTCAATAAATATCAATAGTCTAGCCGAAGCAATGACTTAGACAGTTTTCTTTCATAGTATATAAGAACAATTATCGTTCGAAATCAAGGTTTGTAAACAATTTCATTTCTAGATTACGAAGTATTATACTTTCAAAGTTCTACTTGTACGATCAATGATTGCACAAGTCCAAATAATGCTCAATAAACAGTAAGTTTTAAATACTTTCATTTAATATACGAATCAAATGAAATTCGAGAACTTGCACAAAATCCAAAGTTGTGTAAGTTAGAAAACTTGTATTAAGCGTAGTTTACCAAAGTAAAGCTTAATACCCTCTTTCGAATCCTAACATAATATATTTACACGTATAGGATATTCATTAGTTTCATAAACTCATATATGTAAGTCCAAATGTACACGTAACACAAATCATCATTGCTTTATAGTTGTAAACTTTATACATACTATATCATTGTGAGATCCCAAATTTTATGAAATGAAAGTATTCAATTTTCCTATAATTATTATTCTATTAAGTAAATGGTTAAATTGATAAAGGTTAAAGTTAAGGGTGACATTTGAAAATTTTACAAAGTAAGCAAATTGATATAAAATATTCGATTGGTCGGGGAATATTCATTTTAATAGGGAATATTCATATGATGGCACAATCATTGATGGACCCCACAAGGGAAGTATTGTCGTAATTAGAAAATGACAGAATTATATTTTTATAAAAATAACGGCAAAAGTTTAACTGTTAAACTGTTGAACTACCTGGTAGAAAAAGTACAGTAATACGTGTGGTTGCATAGTAGCACACGATATTGATTATTGATGCTTACGTGAGAAGTCACTCGGTTATACTTAATTATTGCTACAGTAATTGATGTATCATATCTCTCATATTATTTATTCAATTATTGTCACAGTATCATCTGCATAATATTTATATTATTAAATCAATAATTGAGACGACAAAGTTATTCATGTTATTATTTGTAATATTGACGATGTCTAGAAGGTTCTGTCAAGGAGAGGTTTTGTCACCTAATTACGCGCCAATAGGGATAAATCCTTATCGGAAAGCCCCCTCTTTCCTGGGAATGATCTGGTTGTTAAATAATGTAAGTTATAATATTAATGATGAATAAGTTCGTGTTGATTAAAGATGAAATTGATATTTCCATTATGTTGGGATTATTAGTGTTAGTGGAAATCGACATCTATGTCGATAATAATGGATGTTTGGAGGTTATATTGACCAATCGGGTAATTAATCGGATAAATGAGCAATTAATTGCTATTAATTCACATGTTTATAACTATTTGTTCACATTTGTGTACTATTGATTCACATATATGTACTATTAGGGGAGGTGGTGCAAGATTGATAATACTTGCATGACTAAATTAAAAATAGAGGTATAGATGAAGGTACAATACTGTAATTAATTTTTTTCACATGATTATACTATTTATTCACTTGATTGTACTATTGATTGAAATGATGTATTATTAGGGGACGTGGTGCAAGTTTGATAATACTTGCAGGACTAAACTAAAAATGAACGAAAAGATTAAGGTATTATACTGTAATATTTCGAGCCCCAAAACATGCAATTATCAAGACTATATTTTCCTATAAATAGAAGCTCATTCTTCTTTCATTCTCACCAATTAACTAAGACTCACAAGAGCAATTATAGAGAGAGAAGCTATAGAGAGAAAGAAGAAGAGAAGTCTGCTACTTCACTATTCCAGTATCCAGTCTTTTTCTGAGGTATGAGATATTATTTTGTTCAGTATTCATAGGAATAATATTTTCTTCCATACTCTGTAGTATATGAGTAATATTATTGTCTCGTATTCCTGATTAAACCCTCATTTTGTTAAAATTTTGCTTCTATACTCAATGAAATTAGTAGAATATCCTTGAAATTTGTGCTTCATCTAGTATCATTTCACAAGGATATTTTCTGCACATTCTTGTTAAATTTTAAGCTTTTCATGCCGGAGTACTGTCCATGAGTAGTATTCATTTTTACGGTACTATTCACAAAGTACTATTCATGGGGTACTATTCACAGGGTACTATTCACGGGATACTATTCACAAAGTACTATTTATGGGTACTATTCACTAAGTACTATTCACGAGTACTATGCACAAAGTACTATTCATGGGGTACTATTCCCGAAGTACTATTCACAGAATACTATTCACTCAGGTACTATTCACCCGGGGAATTATTCATGACAAAAATTGATTTCTTTTTTGATACAATATTATTTTTGAATTTACTCTACAAAGCAGTATCATGTTGAAAATTTGGACATTATTGAATTCTGGATAAATTAAGTAATAAATCTTTAAAAATTTATCATTTGCGTTCTTTTAATTGAATTATTATATCATTGTCATCATCTTCATGCTTATATTGTCATAAAAGTCATATGTGGCTTACGTGCATAGATGTACTATTGATTGATATGATTATGACCAGGGATTATTAGGTATAATCATAACCATAATTTTACAAATGATGTGGTAAAAGTCCTCATTGGCCCGTAGTGCATTGATGGACAGTTGTTGGTATGATCATGACCATTGATGATTACATGAATATCCTTGGCCCATAGTGCAGGGATGATTCGATGATGTGGTTTATTTATTAAGTTGAGTCTCAGCGATAAAGTTGATGAAAAACTTTTTAAATCATAGAAGATAGTAGATATCATGCTCTACTTGACTCTTCTAATGGATTGCTTGTTCTGCAGCAGTTAAACCTGATGTTTATCATATTTTATCAGTTTAACACTATTGAAGGCTAACGATAATTTATTCTGCATTATCTTAGTCATAATATTTCTTACTGGGCTAGTTGAGCTCACCCTTTTGCTTTCATTGTTCTCTTCAGGAAATGAGAATGTAGCTAGGACTAGTCGGGAAACAGAGTGACGGTCCGAGATGGTGGCTATAGTAGTCCTCATTATTTTATGAAAAAGTGTAATAATAAATGTAATGAGGACTTTATTTGAGTTTGGATACTCTCTACGAGGCATTATCCGTGTTGAAACTCTCAGCTACGTTTTGTCGTACTGTATAAAAGAAGTTTGTATTTAAATTTTGTACCATGTTTTTTGGCTACTCAAGATGGGTGATGTATACCTATTTTGGGGGCGTCACAGTTGGTATCAAAGCTTAGGGATATGATCCCTGGCTGAGATGTGAGACAAGAACTAGGAGTGGAGAGACGGGGAATTCCTTTGCTAGTATGACTTACCTAAGTTTATTTGGTATTTAATTGGTCGGTCAGAGTATAGGGATAATATGTGATATGTCAATTAACCCTTGTTTTGTGGCAGTGTTTGAAAATGGCATTTGAAAATGTGGAGATCAGCAATGAAGCAAATGAGACCATTGAGTTACCAACAATCAATACCCAGGATAATGTGCAACAAGAAGACAATAATCCTCCGGTAAACAACAACACCAATTAAATGATGAACGATGGGATGTTCTGAGGCTTTATGCAATTCATGCAACATCAAGCGAGAGAGACTCCTATTAAAAATGTAGGTGGAAATACTGGCAACTCTGGGATGGTCACCGCTAAGCAGTTCAAGGAGCTGGGACCACCAGAATTTTTGGGAGAGCCAAAACCACTTAAGGCGGAGACGTGGATAAAGAAGATCACCAATATATTTGATGTCTTGGGATGCTTTGAGGAGCAAAAGGTTCCCTTTTCCACCTTCATGTTGCGAGGGGAGGTAGATTACTGGTGGGAATCAATAAAACATACTCAGCCTGCTGCACTGAAGATGTCTTGGGAGAAATTCCAAGAACTGTTCAACGACAAGTACTTTTTCGAAAGTATTTGTCACATGAAGGAGGTAGAGTTCATCAAGCTGGAGCAAAACAATATGACTGTGTCACAGTATGAAGCTAAGTTTGCCGAGTTGTCCCGATTTGGGTCCCACTTGGTTTATAATGAGGAGAGAATGACGCGGATGTTTCTAAGAGGTTTGAAACCCGAGATATGTCAATACTTAATTTCTCACAAATTATGTTTTTATTTAGATGTAGTGAATAGGGCTCAGTTATTGGAGCGCGATAATGAGCCAGCCCAACCAAAAGATAACGAGCTATAACACAATAATAATCGTACCGGTGGCAACGGTCATCGGAACAATGATAACCATCGTGGAGGAAATTATCATGCCAGAAATGGTAACCACTTTGGTGGTAATCATGGCCAAGATAATAGAAGAAATGATTCAAGTGGAAAATTCAAGAAGAGAAGATTTAACGATGATGGGAAGACGTCGATAGCAACACCAGTGCCAACAACAAATTCTAGGGGAGGAGAACGACCGCCAGTTAGATGCTACAGATGCGGAGAGGAGGGACACATAAGTCCAAATTGTTCATAGCCTTCCAAGGTATGTTTTAGTTGTGGAAAAGACGGTCACATAGCTCAATTTTGTCCTATAGTGAAATCAAGTCCAGCTGGGACGGTGGTACAAAAGGCGGATACGAACAAAACAAAATCGGTGGTTTCAGGAAGAGCATTTTTCGTGACTTCTCAAAAAGCGAGTAACCTGAATGAAGGTAGCACGAGTTAGTTAATTATAAATTCTTACGAAGTCTATACCTTATTAGATACCGGTTCTACCCACTTTTTTTTCTCATACTTGCGCTCAACGTTTAAATTTGACTCCGGAGAAATTGGACTTTGACTTATCTGTTGAAACTCCGTTAAGAGAAACCTTCATTAAATGTGTTATCTAAGTCTTGGATGTGAGTCACAATTTTGAATGATATTTCTATCGTTAATAAATTTCCTGATGTATTCCTTGAAGACTTCTTGGCCTACCCCAGTGCGTGAAATTGAATTTTGTATTGACCCCAATACAAAACCCATTTCTGAAGCCGTTAAATATTTTTCACCCAAAACGAATGTATTATGTGCCAAAGACGTTGGCTCGAGTTGTTGAAGGTTACGATTATACCATTTAATATCATTGTGGAAGAGCGAACGTGGTAGCTGACGCGTTGAGTAGAAGATCGTATGCGGTTACGAGTGTGACGTTGTTAACACAAAAACTCATTTCGTATAACTTACAAATGATGAAGATAGATTTAAAGACTCTAGGGACCCATATGGTGATATCAAATATACGAGTAGAATTGACTTTAATCGATAAAGTTAAAAGCCGCTCAAGCTACAGACCCAGAGCTGATGAATACGAAGAAGAAGGTTCAAGAGGGTGTTATTCTAGAAGCAAGAATCGACAAAGAGAGTAAATCTCAACCCTCAATTTTATTGCTCTATTTTAAATCCTCGATCGAGTAGGAACTATGGCCTATAGACTTGCTTTACCACCAAGTATGTCTCGTGTTCATAATGTTTTTCACGTATCGATGTTACGTAAATATGTGGACGACTCGAACCACATTATTGAATTAGAACTAGACGAGACAGCAGAAGATTTAAGGTATGAGGAGATACCTATTAAATTCTTGGATAAGAAGGATCATATTCGACACACAAATGTTATACCTCAAGAGTTAGAATCTAAACAAGGTATCCTCACACCTCTTCAGCATACCAGGTACGTACGTAAATTTCAAGAGAGAAATTTCATAACGAGGGCAGATTGTGAGGTCCCGAATTTTATGAAATGAAAGTATTCAATTTTCCTATAATTATTATTCTATTTAGTAAATGGTTGAATTGATAAAGGTTAAAGTTAAGGGTGACATTTGAAAATTTTGCAAAGTAAGCAAGTTGATATAAAATATTCGATTGGTCGGGGAATATTCGTTTTAATAGGGAATATTCGTATGATGGCACAATCATTGATGGACCCCACAACGGAAGTATTGTCGTAATTTGAAAACGACAGAATTATCTTTTTATAAAAATAACAGCAAAAGTTTTACTGTTAAACTGTTGAACTATTCGGTAGTAAAAGTACAGTAATACGCGTGGTTGCATAGTAGCACGTAATATTGATTATTAATGTTTACGTGTGAAGTCACTCAGTTATACTCAATTATTGCTACGGTAATTGTTGCATTATATCTCTCATATTATTAATTCAATTATTGTCACAGTATCATCTGCATAATATTTTATATTATTAAATTAATAATTGAGACGATAAAGTTATTCATATTATTATTTGCAATATTGACGATGTCTAGAAAGTTCTGTCGAGGAGAGGTTTGGTCACCTAATTGCGCGCCAACAGGGAGAAATCCTTATCGGCAAGCCCCCTCTTTCCTGGGAATGATCTAGTTGTTAAATATTGTGAGTTATAATATTAATGATGAATACTTTCGTGTTGATTAAAGATGAAATTGATATTTCCATTGTGTTGGGATTATCAGTGTTAGTGGAAATCAACATCTATTTCGATAATAATGGATGTTTGGAGGTTATATTGACCAATCGGGTAATTAATCGGATAAATGAGCAATTAATTGCTATTAATTCACATGTTTGTAACTATTTTTTCACATGTGTGTATTATTAATTCACATGCATGTACTATTAGGGGAGGTGGTGTAAGATTGACAATACTTGCATGACTAAATTAAAAATGGAGGTATAGATGAAGGTACTATACTGTAATTAATTTTTTCCACATGATTATACTATTTATTCACATGATTGTACTATTGATTCACATGATGTACTATTAGGGGAGGTGTGCAAGTTTCATAATACTTGCAGGACTAAATTAAAAATGAAAGAAAAGATGAAGGTATTATACTATAATATTTCGAGCCCCAAAACGTGCAATTATCGAAACTATATTTTTCTATAAATAGAAGCTCATTCGTCTTTCATTCTCACCAATTCACTAAGACTCACAAGAGAAATTATAGATAGAGAAGCTATAGAGGGAAAGAAGAAGAGAAGTCTGCTACTTCACTATTCCAGTATCCAGTCTTCTTCTGAGGTAAGGGATATTATTTTGTTCAGTATTCATAGGAATAATATTTTCTTCCATACTCTGTAGTATGTGAGTAATATTATTTTGTCTCGTATTCCTGATTAAACCCTCATTTTGTTAAAGTATTGCTTCTATACTTTGTGAAATTAGTAGAATATCCTTGTAATTTGTCCTTCATCTGGTATCATTTCCCAAGGATATTTTCTGCACATTCTTGTTAAATTTTAAGCTTTTCATGCCGGAGTACTGTCCATGAGTAGTATTCATTTTTATGGTACTATTCACAAAGTACTATTCATGGGGTACTATTCATAAAGTACTATTCACAAAGTACTATTCACGGGAACTATTCATAAAATACTATTCACGAGTACTATTCACAATGTACTATTCACGGGGTACTATTCCCGAAGTACTATTCACGGGGTACTATTCACCCGGGGAATTATTCATGACAAAGTTTGATTTCTTTGCTGTCCAAATCATTTTTGATACAGTATTATTCTGGAATGTTACTCCACAAAGCAGTATCATGTTGAAAATTTGGACATTATTGAATTATGGATAAATTAAGTTATAAATCTTTAAAAATTTATCATTTGCTTTCTTTTAATTGAATTCTTATATCATTGTCATCATCCTCATGCTTATATTGTGATAAAAGTCATCTGTGGCTTACGTGCATAGAGGTACTATTGATTGGTATAATTATAACCAAGGATTATTTGGTATAATCATGACCGTAATATTACAAGTGATGTGGTAAAAGTCTTCATTGGCCCGTAGTGCATTGATGGATAGTTGTTGGTATGATCATGACCATTGATGATTACATGAATATTATTAGCCCATAGTGCAGGGATCTTGATGTTGATTGGGTTGGTGCTTAGATCTTCTGCTAGCCTACATGTCATTCGTTGAGTGCCATCTGGTTCCCTTAAGGTGGAATGCATATTTGCAGTGCCAACCAGAGGCTTCATTCCTTTGGATATTCTGGGAGTGCTCATTTGTTGAGAACCGTATATGCTCTACGATTCAACCTTGGCATTGTGAGCACTTCTATTGAGATCTTAGTTTTGCACTCTACGATTCAGCTTCGGCTGTGCAGACACTACGATCCCGAGATCAGATCTTGACACTCTATGATTTTTATCTTTTGCTTGTTGTCTTCATCTGATCTTGCTCGACTACGATCTCGGCATGTAATCAATGGACTTTACGAACTCAGAGTGTAGTCTATGTTTCTGACTTGGCTTCGGCAGATGACCGATCGGCTTGTAGGCAGGCTGTCTTTATGATTCTGAACATAACTTCCTCATCACACTACGATCCTGAGGAAGCTCTACTCGACACACTACGATCCTTCTTCGTTTTCCCTAGCAGTCTTCGAACTCCGAGATCTACTATCTTGCATACTCCTATTCTGCCTCGATAGCTCTCGAGTTAACCTTGACTCTCCTGGCAGACTAAGACTTCTGGTGCAGTGCTCGATGATTAGACAAGCCTATCTATTACATCATAAGATCAACCTAACAAGCTTGATTTTTCTATATTTATAGTCCTTGTACATCATTTCTTTTTTAAGGACTTTACAAAGCTGTTTTACTTATGTAGGATCAACCTAATATATTTGTTCAATTCATTCTAAGTCCTTGTACATATATTTCTATTATCTATCAAAGGACTTTATAGATTTTCTTAATGCAAGCATACTTGCATATTCATTCACATATATATCATAATCAAATCATATATTAAATAGGAATATCATTCACTTGTTTATTCCTGACAATCTCCCCCTATTTGATTATGACAAAAACATTAAGTGCATATGCATGTGATGAATGAATCTTATATACAGTGAGCAGCTGTATTTCTAAAACAGATAATCATGAATGTCATTTATATTGATATGACAATTTATATATTCAGACATTCTACATCCTGGATCCAGAACATACCTGACAGGTTAGAGATATAGCTCCTTGGCTCCATGTATGTTTCAGGATGTTTGCTGATCAGCTACTCATCTGATTGTTCTTCTTGCCTTCGCTCCCCCTGAGATGATGACCTTCTGTCTTGGCTTGGCTCCCTTTCAACTTCTTTCTGATCATGCTCTCCCTCAGACTCTGTGATCATGGGATCATCATCTTTTGGCTCCCCCTCAGATGATGATATTCTTTTTGCAGCTGATGTCTTCTTCTTTGATCTCTTTTCTTCTATCCCTCTACTCTTCTTTGAGTGCCTCTTTCTCTTCTTGCTCTTCCTCTTTCTATGCCTCTTTTTCTCCCCCTTTTTGTCATCAATCATTTGAGAGAGCTGCTCCATGTTGGACATAAGTTGCTCCATTAGGTAAGAGGAGTTGGCAATTTCAAACTTGAGTTCCTGTTGTCCTAGCTCAAGTTTCACAGAGAAAGACTACTTCAGGTCGTCAATCTTGTCAGAGAGGGCTTGTATCTGCTCTTCATTGGCCTTCTGAACTCGTAGAGCTTCAGCCTTTTGATCTTGTATGGCCTTCTGATAGATGTTATCTCTCTCTTGGAGTTTGAGAGATACATCAGCCATAGTAGCTTGAAGCTTGTGCTGGAAGGAATTATCTCCTGCTACTATCAGCTTCTGTGATTCTTCAGTGAACAGAGATATCTTCTCACTTAATTCACCAGAACTCTTCAGTAGTTCCTGCTCCAAAGTAGTTTGATCCTTTTTTTGGTCAGCAGCTAGTTGATCATTAGATTGGACTATACGATTTTCATCCTTAGACAGATTTCGAAAGCTTGGAGAATCTGAAAAATCATTGAATTCCAATCACTGGTTGAGGATGAGGGAGTGTCTGATAGTAGTGCTTGAGCATAAGGAGGCTTCTAGTTTTGGGCTTGAACATCATCAGTAGTAGAGTGAACAGGCTCTACTATCAGCTCCTTGTTCATGACTCTTTGTCCTTCAGAATCCACTCTACGATCATAGGGGATATAAAGATTTTCAGCATGGCGATAGACTTTTAAGTGGGGCTGGTCTTTGATCAGTTTGGTGGCAAACTTCTTTACTCTTGGAAAGTTCTGAACCACAAGTTCCATGCTTGGAAACTTCTTGTAACACTAACTGAAGTAGCTTCCATCTCTTTCAGTGTGGGCCTTCAGCCATGGCATCCATTGGAAGAACCATCTCATCAGCAAGTCGTCAGGATTGTAGAGAATGGTTGTGCGGTCTAGTTCCATGTTGTTCCAATTTTTAAACACCTCAAACGCAGTCATCTTTACAACTTTGAGCTGCTCAGTTCCATGACTTACCCATCTTTCAGGTGGTGTCTCTGATGGTTCATTTGGAACTTCTACCACTATTCTTCTTGTGAATTTTGTTGGAGAGAGGACAGGGTAAAATTCTAGTTCTTTTGATTCTTGATTTTCAGAAATTGAATCATTCATCATTACTTCTCTCTCGTGGCCTGAATCATCCCGATCATTTCTAGCAAAGAGATCTTCTTGCTACATTTCATCTCCAGAACCTTCTTCAGCATGATCTTCTTCAGATTCATCTTCTTCATTCTTTGGTTTCTTCTTCAAAGATTTTCTCCACGGATACAGACTCATCATCACTCAATTCAATGATGGCATTTGATTGACCACTACTCTTTTTGGAGGCAAACTTGGCTTGTAGTCTGTAGCTTTTCCTTCTTCTTGGAAGTTCAGGTTTGGGAGAGTCAGACTCTTCTTCTCCTTTAGAATCTGACTCCTTTGGTTCAACAACAGACTTCTTTGTGGTTCAGCACTGGCAGGGGCAGATTCTTCTTCTTTGGACTCATCATCTTTTGAGCCACCAAGGAGGCTATTTGGATTGGAGGGGGCAATTTCTTCTTCTTCAGACACAACATTACTTGACCTATTATCTTGGGTCATTGGGGCAGTTGCACTTAGAGATTGAGTTTGGTCATCTTGAATCTCTTCTTCATTCACAGAGTGACTGCTATGAGGATTAGCCATGGGGCTTGAGCATTCTTCTTCATCAGCATATGCTGCAATTTCTTCCATTACATCGACTTTTTATTTTATTCTTTGGATGTTGTTTATAGAGACCGGCTTTTTGACTCATTTCTTTTTCTTCTCACCGATTTCACGTTCCTCTCTTCAGTAGATGTACTATTTTGGGAAGCTGAGGCTGGTTTGTCTTCCACCTTAGCTTTCTTACTGACTGGCCCTTGAAGCAATATGTTGCTTCTCCTCTTTGTTGTTTCAGCAGTTAGGACTTTTTCTTCTTTATCCTTATCCTTTGAGGAGACTTTTCTTGATGAGGTTTGAGTTTTCTTCACACTTCTAGATTTCTTCTTGGCTGGTGTGATTTTTGTTGGTTTAGAGTCATCAGACTCAGAGTTCTCTGCCTCTTCTATTTTCCTTTTCTTTGCATAGGCTCTGCTGCTGCTCCCAGCTGTCAGCCTTTTGTTCTCCTTAGGGTTCTTCTTCCAGCTCACAAATAATTATGGAGACATCACTTTGTGCACATTCAAAGTTTCTCCTTTGTCATCCTTGATTTTCCCTCCTAACTTCTTCTTCAGTACAATACTCAGCAGCCTACCATGAAACACCTTGGTCAGGGGTTTTTCAGTGGACTTCTTCTTCTCAGCCTTTTCTACCCACTTGGAGATTTGATCAAACAAGATAGCTCCAAAGTCGACTTGTTTCTTCAGAACTATTGCTGACATTATTTTCAACTGTTGGTCAATCACTGTGTCATATGCAGTGTTCTTGCACAGTATGCATTTTCTAACTATTTCAGCAAGGAACTCATACTCTTCAGGAAACTCCTTCTTCTTCATGTCTTTAAGATTAGTTTTTCTTTGGTACCCCATAACCTCCTTCGCTTGTTCATTATTGACATTATCAAGGTTCTTCAGCCCTTGGTTAGGAAAACCTAGGCATTGATTGAGGTCAGAAGATTTTAACTTCAGAGACTGACCTTTAACCTTGGTAGTAAGGGTTTCGGAGTTGATGGAGGCATTTGAGTAGAACTCTTTAACCAGGTCGATGTAGACTCGAGTATTTGCCTCAAGGCATTCTGAGAATCCAGCTTTCTTTACAAGCTCGAGAATGTCCCTGAACTTCTTTTCAGATTTCTCAAACGATTTGGTTCCGAGCTGAATGCCAATGATTACTTGCTGGTTTTCCATTTGAGTAGTTCGAAGAATATGGGTATCTGATTTAGAGATGTTTATACGAGATGGCTGAATGTGATTTGGTAAGGCTCTGGAGGGTTAACTGATTTTGGCTGTTGAGAGGATTCTAGGGTTTGAAAATGGGAGGGAGAAAGGTTCAATTGCTTTTGGTAACTGTCTGCAGATTTGGAATTGTCTTTAAGGCAGTTCCTTCTAACTCTGCATACTCAGTGATGTATCAAATGTCCATTGGTTACACGTTGCCCAGTAATGAGCTGTAACTCCCCATAACTTTTCAGTTAGATATTTCATTTTAGAAGAGTAGACGTTTAATTGACGTGGCTTTGACCGTTGACCTTTTGATTCGTAGAGTAGTATGATAAGGCAGCTATAGACTCTACGATTTCTTTTATTGAATCAAAGATCAACTTCTAAGAGATGCTACAATGGATGGCTTTGACTTCTATCCTTACATTTATGCAGTATAGCTCAATCACTGATATTCGAACTTATCTCATCATTTTGAATGGCTGAGCAATTGTCTCATTTTTCAATCTTCTTGTAAACTGGGGTACCCTTTGGTAGAACTACGATCGTTGAGTTGTCCTCTACGATCATTGAGGTAGCACTACGATCATTTAGGTTGCATCACGATCATTTAGTTCTCTTCAACTCGACTCTACGATCGTTGACTGACTTGGTCCTTGAGATAAATTTGATTAAGCAATTCTTCTATGACAAGGTAGCTCAGGAAGGGCCAACCTCTTAGAATGAGCTAAGGGTCAGGTTTGTCCCTGAGCCGCTTTCCAGATGAAATGCTATAGAAGTGGTTTGCAATGATATCTCATTCGACCTTTTATGATGGGGAGATCCTCTACCACCTTTAGACAATTGCATTTGCTGTAATCGTGGTATCCTCCTTTTTCTACACTGCGACCAGATACTTGATCGTAGGAACTCCACGATTTTGAGTTGGGTGGCTGAAAGGTTATCAGTAGTAAATTTTGAGACGTTCCTACTGACTATGGATCTTTATTTGGTTCATCAGCCACACAGTTTTGGGACTTTATAGCTGGTAAATTTTCTCATAGTATAATTTCAGTTCTGTTGCTTCTTTAACAGATCACTACTCCCCAATTATTGACGTTGTCTTCCCAAATAGATGTGATTCCTTCTTCTTCAGGTTCATTTGAAGGCAGCCTTGCATATCTCCTTCTGACTGGAATCTCCAACATCGCTTAGATCTCCTTGTATCGTAGAGATGAGTATTTTCAGGACTGATCACTCTACGATTATTTGACAGCACTAGGAACGTAGTCTTCTTTGACAGTTGTGTTTGTGAAGTTCTTCTCTCACAATAAGTTCCTCTTGAATGATGCTCGATAATCTTCTGTTGTGAGCTTCCTTGAGGATTCTTCTCATATATCATTCTTGACTAGCTTTTGAGCACATAAGACCCTTTCCTTCTTTGGCCGAATGGCTTGCTTTCATATATAGATTAGCAGCCATTGAGCTCCATTCTGGTTAGCTCAGAGGGTCTTCAAGGACAGGCTTGGACAGATAAGAACTCTATCAGAATCATCTCTGAATTGTCCTTAGCCTTCTGCTAGTTGAGTCTTCTTGACTGAAGTCTTCTGCTTCATTAATCCTTAGTGTGGTCAGACTGACCAAGTACCTGCAGGTTTAAATATATTTCTATTTTTGGTACCCATGTTCCTCTTATTTGGATAATCATCATATTTATCACCAACAGACATATTCATGCATGCAATTATCTTAAGACAATACATTTTGAGATGCATGGTGAGTGTGCGTAGGATTTGACATTAAATAATGCATTCATTATGGATCCATCATTTACTGGGTTATGTTCACAATGTTTAAGTGTTCACAGAGTGAGAATCAACTCTACGATTTAGGAGTATCTAGTTGATTCATTGAGGTGATCAGTTTCTACGAATCAGCAAGATCCTCGTGCAGAATTGATCATGCTCTGTGTGTTGTCAAACACCTAGAACATAGGCTTGTACATACATACTAACCCACTAGCAAAGATTAGTTCACATAAAGTTTATTAGGCTTGTGATGCTCTTATGACCCATTTCAGATTTCCTTCAAGATGTCATCTTCAACCTAAAACTTGGATGGAGAGAAGGTTTATAGTCATTTGAGTTTCCATCCTCAGGTAACTTTCTCTTTTCACCGTTTTAGGTAGATTATGACTCCTTGACAGAATACTGTTATAGTTCATAAGAAGATGCAATTATGATGTATACATTTATAACAGTGAGGAACCGTACCTTTTTACTGTTAGTTACTAAACAATCATTTATCTTAGATATACTGAGTTTAGGTATTGATGTGCATAGCATTACTTTTGCTCCTGACAGCTTATTGCTCTTGTTGGCCTTTAATCAATCAGTCGTGGTCTTGAAGATGTAGGCCAAGAGAATCTCAACATTAAGATCTTTGACATCCTTTAGCTGACAGAGTTTGCACCCAGCTGTTGGTTGACCAGACATATAACTGAGGAGAACCTCTTTCTTCTCTGGATGAGCATTTCTTTGCATGTATGGTCTTTTCATTTTTCAGACTGGTGGATGCTTGACTCTTTGTCATTGATGTCTCTTGAGCTCTCTCGTCTGGTCTTCAGACTACAAGATTGACTGTAGGCAAGGATTGGTCTTGTTGATGTAATAATCGAGACCATGGACCAATCTAAGCAGCTTCAGGTATATATACACATTTAACCTATACACAATATTTCCAACATGTGAGCTCATCGGCATATAATAAGTTACTTACTACTAAACTAAGTTTAGAACAATGTTAGTGCCTGGGATCAGACTCAAAGCGATTAGCTTTTGAATATAGCAGGAGAACCTGCTTTGATACCAATTGTTAGTTCCCAGTAGGCACAATAGATCTAGAAGGGGTGGGGTTGAATGGATCCTTTTTATTTCAAATACTTTCAGGTTTATTTTGTATAGCTAATAAATTAGCATATGAAAAACATAAGAATCTTTTCAAGCACAGCGGAATAAGTAAAAGATCCCCTTCATTGATATATTCATAATCATACATACATTTTTCGTAGAGTTAGTTTGATTGTAAGCAGTTAAAACATACACAAAGTTATAGCAGCTATAGTACATCATAAGGTAAATGACATAATGTAAAAGACACAAGGGGTTTTAAGTGGTTCAGAGACTCAAGCTCCTAATCCACTCTTCTACTTTCAACTAGCAGGATTTCCACTAAGGAAGGGAAGCACCCTGAATCACTAAGATTCCTTCAAGGCAAGCAGCATTGGGTCTTCAGTTCACTAAGAACTCTTCAAGGCCAGCAGCCTTGGTACTCCTCTAGTTCCCTAGGAACTCTTCAAGCCCAGCAGGCTTGGAACTTCGTTTAGTCCCTCTGGACAAGGACCCTTCTGGCCTTGCTTTGTTTAGTCCATTCGGACAAGGACCCCTCAGGCCCTGACTTTGTTGAGTTTTTTGTTTGTTGTTGTTGGAATCGGTGCTGAGCTGCTAAGATGTCTTCATGCTCTGAACAACTTCTATCCTTAGCATCTTGGCTTGATCATCCTTGAAGTGCAGCTGAGTGTTGCATGATGCTCAGCTTCTTCGGTTACTCAACCACTTCGGATGACCCCTTTATGAATTGCCTTGAAGATCCTTCTCCTTGGTTCTTGATGGCTGCACATGATAGGCTTCTAAGATGATTGTAAGCTCTTCTGTTAGGTACTTAGAAGCTTTCTCATGCTTGACACCAAGATGGCATTTGTGATCTTCCTTCTTGCTACTTGATGCCTTCTCATGATGGACTTGCTAAGATGACTGTAGGCTCTTCTCTATTATACTTAGAGTCTTCCCATGATGGACATCAAGATGACATGATGCTCTTCTTTCTCTCGGCAGTTCAGAACACTCTTCATGTAGTAGAACTCTAACTTCTAAATAGTAGAACTCACACTTTTACTTCTTTATGTGTTTGACTTCTGAGTGTTCTTGGTGGATCGTAGAGTGAGCCTTCGAACTCACTATCTCACATGGTTTAGATCAGTCCACCTTTACTCCAAACTCAAAAACTCCAGCAACCCTCGATCTTTGAAGCTCTTCTAGATTTATACTCCTTCCCAATCCTTCTGTTGGAAAGTAGCCATTGAAGGCTATTCAAATATCTTCACAGATCTCAAGTTGATAGAGGTAGACTGCTGATGTGACATGTTATACTTTATCTGACATTGCAGTCTACTGTTTCACATACCCATCAGAGTTGTCACTTTAATGTCTTAGGCAGGTCGAAGACTTTATTATTTCCTTCTGATTTCTTGATCAGTGGTTGTCTTTTTGCATCGATGCTCTCAATAAGCTTTTGTTCAAATACCATCCTTCCGATTGAACCGTTGCCAAAGCTTCAGTCTTCGGGTGTTCGAACTATACGATTCTAATGCATGTCTTCGAGGACCTGATCGTAGTGTCTTATTGAGTGTTGCTCATTGACTGGTAGAGTTAACACTACGATCTTGAAGAGTATTGATTGGATCTTCAATGTAGAACATATCTTCCTTCTATTGTGCAGTGCTTCAATACTTCTGTTTACTTCAACTATTCTCAAATACTGATGGTTTAATTCCTTGCTTTGGTCCCCTTCTGAATATCAAGACACTTTAGATTTGTGGCACGTCCAGCTTTCTTTCTCCTTGTGATCTCCCGTTCACTTATCATCAATGAACTAACCCTACACTTAATCACTTTACCCTTGCTCTTCAGAGGCTGACCAGTATCTCGGTTCACCTTCCATAAGTTCTTTCTTTGTTTGGAAAACACTACGACCTTGGTTGCTTCCAAGATCGTTGCCTTCTATTCACTTGATAGCTAATGCACTTGCTGAATTTCCTTAGTCAGTTATTGAAGTCTTCTTATGATTATCTTGTGGAAAACTTCATCACGAATGGCCTTACAACTCAATCTTGATGCTAATTGGGTTGGTGCTTAGATCTTCTGCTAGCTTGCATGCCACTCGTTGAGTGCCCTCTAGTTCCCTTAAGGTGGAATGCATCATTGCAGTGCCAACCAGAGGCTTCATTCCTTTGGATATTTTGGGAGTGCTCATTTGTTGAGAACCGTATATGCTCTATGATTCAACCTTGGCATTGTGAGCACTTATGTTGAGGTCGTAATTCTGCACTCTACGATTCAGCTTCTGCTGTGCAGACACTACGATCCCGAGATCAGATCTTGACACTCTACGATTTCTATCTTTTGCTTGTTGTCTTCATCTGATCTTGCTCGACTACGATGTAAGACCCCGAATTTTATGAAATAAAAATATTCAATTTTTCTTATAATTATTATTCAGTAAATGGTTAAATTGATAAAAGTTTAAAGTTATGGGTGAATATTAAATGCAATGGTAGCGACCATTTGTGGGGGCCCATAATGTAATAAGCTGTCGGATGAAGAAAAGCGACAAAATTAAGTTTTTATAAATATGGCGTAATCGTTACGAATTAACTTTGTTGGAATACGGTTGGTAAAAAAATAAAGTAATCTGGCGTTGTTGCACGAAGAGTAGACACGGTATTACGGTATTTTGAATTATTGACTCTTACGTAAAAAGGCACTACTCAATAATTGTTACGGTAATTATTATTCAATATTTTATTTTATTGATTCAATAATTCTTTGCGTTGATAATATATATTATTATTGTTTCAATAATTGTCTTCTTGACAATATTTTCTATTATCGGATCAATAATTCAAATTATTTGAATAATATTATCGAGATAGAATTATTGGCAATGTCTAGAAAGTTCTATCGAGGAGAGGTTTGGTCACCTAATTGCTGGCCAAGAAGGAGAAATCCTTATCGGAAAGCCCCTCTATCAGGAGCGGCACCGGTTATCGATCTTCGTGGGTCCAGTAATATTATTTGTGAATAATTAATTATTGATTATTATGATAAAGAAAATATTTATTGTGGATATAGATAGAGAAAATTTTTAATGTGACAACTATTGAAAATTAATATTTTATCTTTTTCTGATAAAATAATTCATTTAAATATATTATTTTAATAATATATTAACGGTAATATTTTTACAATGAATGTAGGATATATGAGTATATGAGGAGGAAGAGTATTTTTGTGGCATTAAATATTTAACATATGTTTTGGGTGTCCGTGGACACAATTCTTGACTGAAAATTGATTATAATCGTAAAATCGCTTCGTTTGTTGATTTGGTCAATTTCATTTTGGAATTTGGAAAAATTTTCTTCTGCAAAGTTGTAGAGAATGGAATTTCCCATGAAAAGTCGCAAGTTTCGAATTTTTCTGATAAACAGACTATTTTCTATGAATTATTGAAGTTTCAGAAAATAAAATGATTTTTATTAAATTATATGGTGGGACCCACTTTGGTTGGTGTTAATAACATGTGAGGCTGCTATATTTTTTCAGAATTGGCATGCTTGGATGGCTGGTCTTGGATGGTTGGTGTGTAGAAAGAAAAATAATATTTTATTATTTTAGTCTCCTTTAAGCGTTCTAGCATTTTCCTATAAATAGAAGCTTAAGTTAGAATTGAAAATCACACGAAACATAAGTTTTCTCTCTATATTATCAAGCATATTTTGAGAGTATTTAGATACTTTGGGAGTTGTTATTGATTGCAAGTTCCTCCGGCTTTTCATCCGATATATTAATTGGAAATCTTCTTTTTTTTGAGGTAAGGGATTTTAAGGGTTGTGATGTTTTTCATGTTTCAGTAACTTTTAGGACCTTAAAAATTACGGAAAAATTTGGAATGATAATTTGATGAGTTTTATTGATTGTGTCCAAAAAGGCAATTTTGGATGTATAGATTATGAGTTATAATTTTATGGGGAAAAACTATTTTAAAAGAAAACCCTTATAACTCCTTGTGGTTAACTCCAAAATTAGTAAAATTTTTATTGGGAGTACATGTATATAACATGAGTATATTCGTAAATTTCAGAATTTTTAGATAAAAGTACAATTTATGATATATGTTTAAATATTAAATTGGTTTTGGTCATATGAAAAATAGTAAATGACTTTTAAAATTTCGAGAGAAAATATATGTTCAACATGGGATTATATTGTGCTAAATCCCGGAAAAGAAATATTTTTGAAAGTGATTTGGTATTTTCATGAAAATGTTCTAGTTATGAGTAAATGAATTAAATATGTTATATGAATGAAGAAAATTGAAAAATATGATTTTATAGCTTGAGAATCATATATATGAGGTATACGCAGATTTTTGATGAGGATTTTGGTTATTGGTGATGAAATCTTATGTGTTTGGCATTTTATGATGATTAAATGCATTAATTAGTAAAGTGTAAACAATTTAAATAAATTGTTTATAAGTTTAAGAAATTATTAAATATTGTTGTAATGTTAAGAATATTAAGATTTTGATATTATTAAGTGATTTATAACATTTTGATTAAGGTGTTATAAATATTGATATGGATTTTATTGTGAAATTTTATCTCTTTGTTTAGGAGGTTACTATTCACGAATACGACACTATTCATAGAAAAATAAAATTTTCCTTTTTTGTTAAAGATGACAATTATAGTTACTATCTTTGATTGAATCCATGTTTTGATAATATTATTTTTATTATCATATATAACATTTTTATAATTCTAGTGTTGAAATTTCTCTTTAACTTGAGTATAAAGATGGGTAAATTATTGGTATGATCGTGACTAGGGTTCTCTTTGGCGATGAGTGCAAAGTTGAATCGTTGGGTGGTATGATCATGACCATTGAATATATAATCTGAATATCTTTAGCTTAAGTGCAAAGGTGAAATGATCAACATGGTTATAATTATTGTTTATATAAATTCGAAATGATTATATATTTCTTTGAGATAATAATATATTTGGCCTATAGTGCAAATATGAAGGCTGGTGAGGAATATCTTTGGCACTGTAGTGCAAAGATGAATTATTGATGAATATCTTGGCTTTGTAGTGAAAAGTGTAAAAGATGAATTATTGATGAATATCTTTGGCAGTAGTGCAAAGATAACATGTTATTGAATATCTTTGGCGATGGTGCAAAGACGAACATGTGTTGAGATGAACATGACCAACCTGGTGATACAAATGAATATCTTTGGTAGTAGTGCAAAGATGAAATTATTAGTATGATTATGAACAAGAAATGTGATTTGGTGTAACCATGATCTTTGATGTTTCGGTAAAGATAGGTGATGAAAATTATCTTCGTCACGGATGAGAAGAGGAATTTAGAACTACAATTATGATTATGAGTTATTCATATGATTGTGGACGAGAATTGTTGATTGATGTTACTGAGAATAAAACATTGTTGGTGGATTTTTTAACATGGAGAAGATAATAGACTTTATAGTCTATTTGACTCTTCTAATGGATTGCTTCGTCGATTCATTGCTATGACTATGGTTGAAATTTTTATCATCTACCATATGTTCTAAATCTCTAATTTATTATTGATGGAGGCTATTGATAATTTAATTATCTTTAGTCATGATATTCTTTACTGAGCTAGTTGTGCTCACCCTTTTGCTTTACAATTCCTTTCAGGTAATAAGAGTGTATAATTTGAATTGAAGCGGGGTAGTGAGGGGAATAGAAGCGGTGGTCATCGTTTAGTAGTTATATTTGGTGAATCTAATAGGGTGAGGCGAACCCAACGTTGGAAGGGTGTTTTGTCACTATCATACAAGATGTCTAATGACATACAACCTTGTATCATTATAAGACAGGGATGTGCTCATCCGATTCTTTGAGTATATATACGAGCACCACCTATATAATCTTGGTGTTTGTTTGAAGTATAATTCTCAATTAGAGATAGTGGAGATAATGATATGTCAAGAGAAGACTTACCATTGGGAAGAATATGATAATAATCTTCTTGTTTTTCTTTGAGGGTCTATTAGGTCAACCAAGGATAATTACGTGGCCATATGATATCTATCATAACCTAGGCGCATGGTCTCCCATATCGAAGGTTTCTTGAGCACTTCCCAAAGATTTTAGTTTCTAAAAGCAGTTTTTGACTATACCTTTATGTAAGGTGTCATTTTGAAGTCTTTGTCACGGTTGGGACATGTGTCACATTTGGTATATATTTGTATCCAAACTCACAAAGACATATGTGTTGTTGTATTTTGTCACGACAATTGTTGTAATAAAGTTGTAGTTATTTTCTGTACCATGTATTTGGCGACTCAGAATGGGTTGGATGGAATGGACCTATTTTGGGGTCGTCACATACGATCTCTGCATGTAATCAATGGACTCTACGAACTTAGAGTTTAGTCTATGTTTTTGACTTGGCTTCGATAGATGACCAGTCGGCTCGTAGGCAGGCTGTCTCTATGATTCTGAACATAACTTCCTCAGCACACTACGATCCTGAGGAAGCTCTACTCGACACACTACGATCCTTCTTCGTTTCCCCTGGCAGTCTTCGAACTCCGAGATCTACTATCTTGCATACTCCTATTCTGCCTCGATAGCTCTCAAGTTACAACTTCTGGTGCAGTGCTCGATGATTAGACAAGCCTATCTATTACATCATAAGATCAACCTAACAAGCTTGATCTTTCTATATTTATAGTCCTTGTACATCGTTTCTTTTTAAAGACTTTACAAAGCTGTTTTGCTTATGTAGGATCAACCTAACATATTTGATCAATTCATTCTAAGTCCTTGTACATATATTTCTATTATCTATCAAAGGACTTTATAGCTTTTCTTAATGCAAGCATACTTGCATATTCATTCACATATATATCATAATCAAATCATATATTAAATAGGAATATCATTCACATGTTTATTTATGACACCTAATATTAATGCACTACAGTCTAGCATAGTCAGACCAGCGATAGCACCTAATACATTTGAGATAAAAATGGGCACTATTCAGATGGTGCAAAATTCGGCACAGTTTGGGGGTGCTGCTACAGATGATCCGAATGAACATCTGTTGAGTTTCATTGAGATATGCGACACATTGAGATACAACGGGGTGACGGAGGATGCTATTAGACTGAAGTTGTTCCCATTCTCCTTGAGGGATAAAGCAAGGAATTTGTTGCATTCTTTGCCTGCTGGATCAATCACTACATGGGAGGACTTAGCACAAAAATTTTTAGCCAAGTTCTTCCCAATGGCTAAGACTGCAAAGATGAGGATAGCTATCTCTCAGTTTGAGCAACAACAGGGCGAGTCCTTATATAAAGCATGTGAGAGATATAAAGAGATGCTGAGAAAGTGTCCACATCACGGTATGCCAGATTGGACGGTGATCAACACATTCCATAATGGATTGGGATGACAGTCTAGACCGATTGTAGATCCAGCTGCAGGAGGGGCATTATGGGCAAAAAGCTATGAGGAAGCCTATAACCTTATCGAGACAATGGCATCAAACGATTTTCAAAGTCCTACATCTCGGATGCCACATCCCAAAGTTGCAGGTTTGTTGGAGGTGGATGCTATTACGTAGTTGTCGACACAGATTGCAGCTATGAGAAAGAAAATAGATTCATTGGCTGAGAGTAAAGTAAAAATAGTTGCCTTCGTATATGAGATATGTGCAGGGTCACACTCCACGGATCAATGTCTTATCATTTCGAGAATCGGACGCGATATGAAAGCAATTACTGAAAAAAGACCAAGGTAAGTTTCTGAACACATACAACCCCAACAACCGTAATCATCCAAACTTCAGTTGGTCAAATAACCAAGGGAATCAGCAAAATCAGTTTGATTTTAAATCAACAATTTGATCCATGACCAAATATGACCACGGTTTACTCTAGACCACCTTTTCGGCACGGATTTGATTACTTTTTTAATTTGATTTTTTTCTAATATTTTTCGTATTATTTTAATTAGTATTTTAGTAATTTTTTAATTAGTATTTGATGTAAATATGTTATGTTTTGAATTTTAGTATTTTGATTAAATGATGTAAATATGTTATACAACTTATTTTATTTAATTAGTTGTTTTGATTAGTTAACAAAATAATTTGAATTTTAGTATTTTGATTAAATGATGTAAATATGTTATGCTTTTTTATTTTGAATTTTAGTATTTTTTATTTTAATTAAATGATATATATTATTTTATTTAGAATATATTTTATATTTTAGTCTCCATGCCCCTGCCACGTCATCGCCGTTTGTCTATTTGGCATTTCTGTTAACGGTAGGGGCACGAGCCCCAAAAATGTAACGTTAAGGGTATTTTTGGACAAAAAAAGTATAGGGTGTTCGGTAGACATTGGGGTAAAAGTCAGGGGCATTTTTGAACCTTCTCCCAATGTTTATATATATCCATGTTATGACTTTATTATTTATGAATGGATTTAAAATAATCTAAACTATAATGATTTAAAAAAAATCAAGTTAAACTATACTAAATAGAGATAAATTATTTATAATGATCAAAAAACCTAAATCATACTAGTACTACCCCCAGTGTGTGGAGGTTCATCGGGTTGGGATCAACGGTGCTGCTCCGGTGTCTAAAAATCATCGACATCATCCTTCTGCTCGGCATCCCCACCCTACTCGACATCACCACCTTGCTTGACATCGCCACCCTGTTGATACAATTTAAAATATAACTCATTAGTACGTAATTGAGAATTAAAGATACAAATAAATGATAATTAAATAACATGCAAAATATACAACTTAAAATGAATAAAAGATCTGAGTAGTCGGCGGCTGACTTAACATCGACCCAAAAGCATTCGACAATAGGGTAACCACCATTCGTACCACGTTGCGTATCACGACGAACTATTCTGGAGCCTCCAGACTAGAGGGATACTCATACTCTCTACAGTGGCCCCATCTACAATGTCCTGAGCAAGCTGATAAAATCGAACTTACTGTGCTCCTTCTCAAGCGGTGAAAAATTTGGATCGTCCAGCCATCCCAATACCTCACTGCTTGACAATCGACCAACAACCCCCTTCTTCTCTGTCTTTCTATTGAACTGTGCAAACATCTTTCTGTAACTATGATTAAAAGGAAAAAATTTACGAGTAGTTCCAAAGAAACTAGTATTTTGCTCGTGCTTCAGTTGTGTGCCTTGAACATCCTCCATACAATCTGGACATGACAACTTCCCATGAATCAACCATCCACTGATCATTCCAAGTAACGAAAAGTCATTGATAGTCCATAACAAGGTTTCCTTTATCACAAAATTTTCCTTGACTGATTTATCATAAGTATGGACCCCTGTCTCTCGCAACATTATAAGTTCATTGTTTAACAACTTGGGGTACACATTTATGTCTTTCATAGGACCCTTATCCTCCGGTATGAGTAAAGTCAAGAACAAATTCGGATCCCTCGTGCACATTGATGGTGAAAGATTGTAATCTACCATTATCACTGCCCAAATAGGGCAGAGCCAGCTAAAACTATTAAATGGGCAAAATCCATCTGTAGCCATGCCAAGCTTAACATTCTTAACTTCCTCAACCATTTGTGAAAAAATTTCATCAAATTTCTTCTATTCATCTCCATTTGCAGGGCGAGTCAGCTAACCAGGCATGACGTCCCTTGTTTTATGCCAACTCATATGCTCAACAATCTGCGACGACATGAATAGACTTTGAAGCCTCGGCATAAGAGGAAAGTATCGTAAGATCTTCTGTAACGATCGAGATCGTAGGTTATCCTTGTAATTAGGTTTTTAATATTTATTAAATAAAATAAATATTTTGATGGAGTGAATTGTGTGTTGTGTTTATAGGTCAATTAATGACCTAGTTTACGTGTTACGTGATTATGTATAGGGGTGTACATGGTGTGGTTTGAAGCCCAAACCTCACACGAAACTGCTTAGGTGTGGTTTCACAAATATAAAACTGCACATGAAATCGCTTGTGATTGGTGTAGTGCGGTTTCATTTGGTGTGGTATCGGTTCCTAAACCAATTGAAATAAAAAAAAATTATGCAATTTAATTAACTATTTAGCATCACACAATATTAAATATCACTTTGATAACATACACAACCTTACTTATAATGTTTTGTCTAAAAAGAAACAAAATAGAACCAAACTGTAAATTCGGTTTTATATAATGTAGGGTGTGACTAATTTTATATAATGTAGGGTATGACTAGTTAATATTGAACATATAATGATAAAATAATTTAATTATTTAATGAGTCTCATGTTTATTATCATATCTCACGTATCTATTCGTATTAATTTAATATCGACAAAAGTTATTATTATATATAACACTTTACTTGTATAAAGAAAAATAAATAATACATAAGTTTAACCTTTTATTTTTAGGATAATAATAGTATGAAAATGGAAAATATATATGTATATGAGCTGCTATGTATATAACCATAATGGTGGATAACAATGAATAAAGTTTGTTGGTGGACTTGTTCTTGTAAATTATTATTGTTATTATAATGATGATGATGATGGTAAGCTCAATCATATTCCCATAAAATTATAAATCACTTTGGACAACTTGGCTTCTTTATCTTGTTGGCCTATGGTGTAGTTTCGATCTTATGCATGCGGTTTTGGCCAGTAACCAAGCTCAAACCGTAAATTCGGTTTTTCAACCCACCTAAAACATTCATATACGCCGGAACCGTTGGAGCGATTTTAATTGGTGTTGTTTGTGCTTATTTTTGGTGCGGTTTTGGAGGCGATTTGGTTCCTTTCTCAACCCTAATTATGTATGAATGTTGGGAGTTTTTTGGGAGAAAATAATTTTTTTTGAGAAAACCTCTATTCAGAAAACGCAGAAAACAATAATAAATGTTTATTTTTGAAATTTCAAATTGCGTCATAACATTTATTTGAGAAAGAGAGATGAAATCTCTAATAAAAGTTTTTTTCTGGGAAAAAGACGTAAAACACTATTCACGCTAAGAACGCAACTTCGTTTTTTTGACTTTTCGAAATTTAACATAGTGTTTATTCGGAAAAAGGGAACCGGTGGAGAAATAAAAATTTTAAAAATTGATAGTCGATTTTTTAGCTAATCGAGAGGATTATGAAAATATAATCAAAAAAGTTAGAAACCTAACTAGATAAGAAAATGTCTAACTAGAATTAGTTGGACTAACTAAGCCTAAGAATTCCAAAGCTTTGTTATGAATTTAAGCATTGGCTAGGTTTGACCCAAATAAACAAACACTACATGAGTTAGCTTAACCTTAAAGGATGGTTAGGTTAGTTTGTGGGATATAAGCTAGATTAAATATCCAACACTTAGCCATTTATTCATTTTTCATTGTAGAGCAAGAGAGAAAAAGAGAGAAAAGTACAAGCTTGAGAGAGAAAAGAGAAAATAAAAAACTTGAGTGTTCCTTTAGAAGAAGAGAGAAGATCTTAACTTAGTAAAGGAGAAGGAGGATAGTAGCTTTGATTATCATTAAATCGTTCGCTAAGAAGTAGAAGCAAGAAAAACTAAGAAGGTATGAATCCAAACCTATCTACTTCATCTTATGTCTTTTAAAATCTTTCTAGTATGTTAAGAAGTTCCTTGTACAGTAATACACGTAGTTGTACAGTAGCACACGATATTAATTATTGATGCTTACGTGAGAAGTCACTCAGTTATACTCAATTATTGCTACAGTATTTGCTACATCATATTTCTCATATTATTGATTCAATTATTGTTATAATATCATCTGCATTATATGATATATTATTAAATCAATAATTGAGATGACAAAGTTATTCATATTATTATTTGCAATATTGCCAATGTCTAGAAGTTTTGTCAAGGAGAAGTTTGGTCACCTAATTGCGCGCCAATAAGGAGAAATCCTTATCGGGAAGCCCCTCTTTCCTCGGAACGACATGGTTATTAAATATTGTGAATTATAATATGAATGATGAATAAGTTCGTGTTGATTAAAGATGAATTTTATAGTTCCATTGTGTTGGACTTATTTGTGTTAGTATAATTGATGTCTGGATGATATATTGTTCAATTGGGTATTCGGGACACTTTTCGTGTCGAAGTACTATTCACGAGTTAGTATTCACGAGTTACTATTCATGAGTTACTATTCACGAGTTACTATTCACGGGATACTATTCACCCGTAAGATATATTTATTTTCGATCCAACTCATTTTTGGGTACAATATTATTCCACGAGGAGATGTGCTAATTTTTCAGACTGTTGGTTGAAGATATAATAGTAAATCAATATGGACCGCTGGTGAAAGTTATAATAGTAAATCAATATGGATCGCTGGTTTAAAGTTTTAATAGTAAATCGGTAGATGACCGTTGTTTTAAGTTTTAATAGTAAACCAACTGGATCGTCAGTATAAAAGTAAATCAATCTGGACTGTTCATGGATTAGTTCTTTATGCAATCCATTCTTCTATAAATAGAAGCTCATTCCTTCATTATTTCTTACGAATTCACTGAAACTCTAGAGAGAGAATTACAAGAGAACCTATAGAAAAGTATTTTGCTACTTCCCTACTCTTATATTCAGTTTCTTTTACGGTCAGGGATGTTATTTGTTGTAATCATGAAGAGAACTTCTATTATTCCATTATTTATTATTCATTGAATAACTCAGTATACGTGAGCTACCCTATACATGGTGACATTCTTCTAATATTTCGTTCTTTATTATTACGTGAAATATCACATGCGTGCATTCATGGGACTGGTTCCATTATTTATTATTCTATCGGAATATCCTGTCTGTGCGTTTACGTCGGACCTGGTTCCATCCTTTATTATTCTATTGAAATAACCTGCATGTGCTGTCTATCGCATTCATGGTGATTTCTTTTGTTATTCCATTCTTTATTATACTTAGTTGGTTAAAACTTTGACTTCTATACCCATGAAATTAGTGGAATATCTTTGATATTTGCGCTTCATCCAGTATCTTTTCATGGAAATATTTTTTTGAGCATTCTTGAATTTTACTCTACAAAGCAGTATCATGTTGACAATTTGGACGTTATCAGTTCCTAGATAAATTAATTCTTGAACTTGTTTTATTGAATTCTTATATCATTGTCATCATCTTTATGTTTATATTTTGTTGAAAGTCATCTATGGCCTGTAGTGCATAGATGGACTTGGTATGATTATGACCAGGGATTATTCGGTGTAATCATGACCGTAATGTTACAAATGATGTGATAAAAGTCCTCATTGGCCCGTAGTGCATTGATGGACAGTTGTTGGCATGATCATGACCATTAATGAATACACGAATGTCCTTGGCCCATAGTGCATGGATAATTTGTGGTCGTGATACTAAAGAATATCCTTGGCCGTAGTGCAGGGGTGATTCAATGATGTGGATTATTTATTAAGTTGAGTCCCAGCGATAAAAGTGATGGAAAACCTTTTAAATCATAGAAGATAGTAGATTTTATTCCCTACTTGACTCTTCTAATGGATTGCTTGTTCCGCTGCAGTTAAACTTGATAGTTATTATATTTTATCAGTTTAACACTATTGAAGTCTAACGATAAATTATTCTGCCTTATCTTAGTGATAATATTTCTTACTGGGCTAGTTGAGCTCACCTTTTCTTTTACTGTTCTCTTCAGGAAATGAGAACGTAGCTGGAACTAGTTGGGGAACAGAGTGATGGTCCTAGATGGTGCATTAGTAATCCTCACTATTCTGTGAAATAGTGTGATAATAATTGTAATGAGGACTCCTTTTGAGTTTGTATAATCTCTAGTAGACAATATTTGTATTCAAACTCACAGTGTATGTTTTGTCGTATTGTACTACATGCAGGTTGTATTATTAAGTTGTATTTGAATTATGTACCATGTATCTGGCGACTCAAGATGGGTGATGTATACCTAATTTTGGGGGTGTCACAGTTGGTATCAAAGCTTAGGGATATGATCCCTAGCTAAGATGTGAGAATAAAACTAGGAGGGGAGAGACGGGGAATTCCTTCGCTAGTATGACCTGCCTAAGTTTTTTTTATGGTATTTAATTGGTCGGCAAGAATATAGGGATAATATGTTACATGTCAATTAACCTTTTGTTTTGTGGCAGTATCTGAAAATGACATCTAAGAATGTTGAGAATAGCAATGGAACACAGGCGACCGTTGATTCACCACATATCAATAATCAGGATAATGTGCATCAGGAAGGAGACAATCCTCATGCAAACAACAACACTGACCAAATGATGAATGATGGAATGTTCAGAGGCTTTATGCAATTCATGAAACAGCAGGCGAGAGCGGCTTCTGTCCAAAATGTAGGTGGAAACACTGGAAACTCTCGGACGGTCACCGTTAAACAGTTCAAGGAGCTGGGACCACCAGAGTTTATTGGAGAGCCAAAACCACTAAAGGCGGAAGCATGGATAAAATAGATCACCAAGATATTTGATGTATTGGGATGCTCCGATGAGCAAAAGGTTCCCTTTGCCGCCTTTATGTTGCGAGGAGAGGCAGATTATTGGTGGGAATCGGTAAAGCGTACACAACCTGCCGCACTGAAGATGTCTTGGGAGAAGTTCCAAGAACTATTCAGCGACAAGTACTTTCCCGAAAATATTCGTCACATAAAAGAGGTGGAGTTTATCAAGCTGGAGCAAAATAATATGACCGTATCGTAGTATGAGGCTAAATTTGCAGAGTTGTCCCGATTTGCATCCCATTTGGTGGATAATGAGGAGCGAATGACGCGAATGTTTTTGTGAGGTTTGAAACCTGAGATACGTCAACATCTTATTTCTCATAAACTATGTTTGTATTCAGATGTTGTAAATAGGGCTTAGTTAGTGGAGCGCAATAACGAGTCAACGCAACCAAAAGGAAGCGATCGTGAGCGGTGACAACAAGCGTGAGAGGAATCAACAGGCCAGAAATGGTAACCACTTGATGGTAATCGAGCCAAAATAATAAGAATGGACATTTCAAGAAGAGGAGATTCAATAATGATGGAAGGACGTCAACACCAGCACCCGTTGTTAAGGAAGGAGAACGACCGCCTATCATATGCTTCAACTGCGGAGGGGAGGGACACATCAGTCCAAACTGCGCGATGCTTTCCAAAGCATGTTATAATTGTGGAAGAGGTCACTTAGCCCAATTTTGCACCTAAGATAAGTTCAGCTAGGATGGAGGCACCAAAGGCCGTCCCAGAAAAGTCAAAGCCGGTAGTGCAAGGGAGAGCGTTTGTTGTGACCTCCCAGAAAGCAAGGAACCCGAATGAGGTCATCACGGGTAAGCTTATCATAAACTCTAACGAAGTCTATACTTTATATGATACCGGTTCTACCCATTCTTTTATTTCTCCTACTTGCGCTCAACGATTAAATTTGACTCCAGAGAAATTAGACTTTGACTTATATGTGGAAACTCCGTTGGGAGAAACCTTCATTACATCCACTGTTTATAAGTCTTGTTTGGTTCAAATCGGTAACCGCACATTACCTGTCGATCTTATTTCTTTAAAAATACTTGCGTTTGACGTAATTCTAGGGATTGATTGGTTAAATATTCATCATGCAAAAATTAATTATTTTCGTAAGGTTGTTAGTTTTCATATTCCTAATCAACCTATTATGCGAATTCAAGAGACCAAACCATTAAAATCAATCACGGTCATTTCAAGCCATAAAGCTATTCGTTTATTGAAAAATGGATGTCAAGCTTTCTAAGCTCATGTCACAGATTTAAACAAAAATACGTCAATTTTGAACGATATTTCTATTATTAATAAATTTCTTGACGTATTCCCTGAAGAACTTCCTGGCCTACCCCCAGAGCGTGAAATTGAATTTTGTATCGACCTTGAACCTGGTACAAAACCCATTTCCAAAGCCCCATATCGAATGGCTCCTATTGAACTTCAGGAGTTAAACACCCAATTGCAGGAATTGTTAGACATTAGTTTCATTCGTCCTAGTACGTCTCCTTGGGGTGCTCCTGTTCTATTCGTGAAGAATAAAGATGGGAGTATGTGACTTTGTATTGATTATCGACAGTTGAATCATGTCACCATCAAAAATAGGTACCCATTGCCACGTATTGATGACCTGTTTGACCAGTTACAAGGAGCCATATTCTTTTCAAATATCGATCTTCGTTCCGGATATCACCAATTGAATATTAGAACTGATGACATTCTAAAGACGGCTTTCAGAACTCGGTACGGGCATTATGAATTCCTAGTCATGTCCTTTGAATTGATTAATGCTCCTGCTGCCTTCATGGATAAG
The DNA here is from genome assembly GCA_020205605.1 of Panax ginseng. NCBI lineage: Eukaryota > Viridiplantae > Streptophyta > Magnoliopsida > Apiales > Araliaceae > Panax > Panax ginseng. The sequence goes on from CM035146.1 coordinate 44,108,506, forward strand.
ATGAACCGAGTATTCAAGGAATATTTGGATCACTTTGTGGTCGCTTTATTGATGACATCCTTATTTATTTCAAAAGTCGTGAAGATCATGAGAAACACTTAAGGCTGACACTCCAAAAGCTTCGTGAATACAAGCTTTATGGCAAGTTGAAGAAATGCGAGCTCTGGCTTGAGGAAGTAGCATTCCTTGGGCACGTCGTATCAAGTCATGGAATATCTGTTGACCCGGCAAAGATTTAAGCTATTCAAAGCTGGGAGCAACCTAAATCAGTGACCAAAGTACGTAGCTTTCTCGGTTTAGCTGGTTATTATCGGAGATTCGTGGAAGGATTTTCTCGAATTGCTACTCCATTAACTCATAACTTCGAGAAAGATACAAAGTTTGATTGGAGCCGAAGAATATGAGAAGAGTTTTCAAGAACTCAAGAGGAGACTCATTTTAGCACCTATTCGACAATACCATCCAGCTCTGAGAGGATTTGTCATCTGATGATGCTTGGGCAAAGGGTTGGGATGTGTTCTCATGCAACATGGGAAAGTCATAGCCTATGCCTCAAGACAACTCAAAGAATATAAGAGGAATTATCCTACTCATGATCTAGAGTTAGCAATTGTTGTCTTCGCACTTAAAATTTGGAGGCATTACTTGTATGGGGAGAAAGTGGAGATCTTTACGGATCATAAAAGCCTCAAATATTTCTTCACTCAAAAGGAACTCAACATGCGACAATGATGTTGGCTTGAACTGTTGAAAGATTATGATCATACCATCAAATACCATCCGGGAAAAGCGAACGTGGTAGCTGACACATTGAGTAGAAGATCATATGCAAGTACGAGTGCGATATTGTCAACGCAAATGCCCATTTTGTGTGACTTGCAAAGGATGGAGATAGAGTTAAAAACTCCAAGGACCCATGTGATGATGGCTAATATATGAGTAGAACTGACTTTAATTGATAAAGTTAAAGCTGCTCAAGCTACAGACCCGGAGCTGAGGTTTATGAGGAAGAAAGTACAAAAAGGTGCTATGTCGGAAGCAAGAATCGATGAAGAAGGAATACTTCGAGTCAACTCTAGACTTTGTGTTCCTAACGACCCTGATTTAAAGTATAAAATCATGATGGAGACACATAACATACCGTTTGCAATCCATCCTCGGAGTACCAAAATGTATCATGATCTTCGACATACATTTTGGTGGAGCAATATGAAGATAGAGATAGCGGAGTTTATCTCAAGGTGTTTAACTTGTCAACGAGTCAAGGCGGAGCATCAAGTACCAAAAGGTCCATTGCAACCACTTGAAATTCCAAAATGGAAGTGGGAGCACATTACCATTGATTTTGTTACCGAACTTCCTAAGGTTTCTCAAGGCATAGATGCGATTTGGGTCATTGTTGATAGATTGACCAAGTCTACTCATTTCTTACTGAGACGAGAAACTTATACACTTGAACGTCTTGCTCGTATGTATATAAATAAGATTGTAAGACTGCATGGTATGCCGGTATCTATAGTTTTTGATCGAGACCCAAGATTCACTTCACGATTTTGGGTTAGTTTGTAAAAGGTTATGAGCACAGACTTACAATTTAGCTCGACATATCATCCTCAGACGGACGGACAGTCAGAGAGGAATATTCAAACTCTTGAAGATCTATTAAGACTCTGTGTCCTTAACTTCAAGGGAAGTTGGGACAAGTTCTTACCATTGGTGGAGTTTTCCTACAACAACAGTTATCAAGCATGTATTGGCATGGCTCCATTTGAGGCGTTGTATGGAAGAAAGTGTCGTTCTCCATTATGCTGGGATGAGGTGGGTGAAGCAACATTGTTGGGACCGGAGTTGGTACGTATGACTACAGAAAAGATTCAAACGATCCGACAACGTATAAAAACTTTACAAGATCGAAAGCTCAATCCTCGGTTCATGTGTTGTTGATCTTCATCGAAAGGACGTAGAATTCGATATTGGAGATCATGTGTTGTTACGTGTTGCTCTATGGAAAGGAGTTACGAGATTTGGAAAGAGAGGAAAGCTCAATCCTCGGTTCATTGGCCCATTTTTAATTCTTGAGCGAGTGGGAATTGTGGCCTATAGACTCGCCTTACCGCCAAGTATGTCTCGTATTCATAATGTTTTTCCATTATCTATGTTACGTAAATATGTGAAAGACTCAAACCACATTATTGAGTTAGAACCAGACGAGATAGAGGAAGATTTAACGTATGAAGAGTTACCTGTTAAAATCTTGGATAAGAAGGATCATGTTCTACGCTCCAAGGTTATACCTCAAGTCAAAGTTTTGTGGAGAAACCACGATATGGAGGAAATGACTTGGGAGTTAGAATCTGAGATGAAGTCAAGGTATCCTCATTTCTTCGACATACCAGGTATGTACCCTAATTTCGAGGACGAAATTTCATAAGAAGTGGAGGTTGTAAGACCCCAACTTTTATGAATAAAGAATAATTTTTTCGAATTATATTTTTGAATATTATGGTATTGATTTGATATAATGTTATAGTTGTGGGTAATATTTATAAATTTTTCAAAGTACGCAAGTTGTTATAATATTTGATTGGTCGAGGAATATTCATTTGAACATAGAATATTCGTACAACGACACAATCATTGGTGGATCCCACAACGAAATTATTGTTGGATTGAGAAAATGACAAAAATACTTTATGAAAATAACGACTGAGGTGTTACCGTTAAAACTGTTGAACTACCGGGTAGTAAAAGTACAGTAGCACACAGTATTGACTATTGATGCTTACGTGAGAAGTCACTCAGTTATACTCAATTATTGCTACAGTAATTGCTGCATCATATATCTCATATTATTGATTCAATTATTGTTACAGTATCATCTGCATTATATGATATATTATTAAATCAATAATTGAGACGACAAAGTTATTCATATTATTATTTACAATATTGACAATGTCTAGAAGTTCTGTCAAGGAGAGGTTTGGTCACCTAATTGCGTTCCAATAAGGATAAATCCTTATCGGAAAGCCCCCTCTTTCCTGGGAATGACCTAGTTGTTAAATATTGTGAATTATAATATTATTGATGAATAAGTTCGTGCTGATTAAAGATGAATTTTATAATTCCATTGTGTTGGACTTATTTGTGTTAGTATAATTGATGTCTGGGGGATATATTGTTCACTTGGGTATTCGGGACACTTTTCGTGTCGGAGTACTATTCACGAGTTACTATTCACGAGTTACTATTCACAAGTTACTATTTACGGGGTACTATTCACCTGTAAGATATATTTATTTTCGGTCCAAATCATTTTTGGGTACAATATTATTCCATGAGGAGATGTGCTAATTTTTCAGACCGTTGGTTGCAGATATAATAGTAAATCAATATGGACCGCTGGTGGAAGTTATAATAGTAAATCAATATGGATCGCTGGTTTAAAGTTTTAATAGTAAATCAGTATGGACCGTTGTTTTAAGTTTTAATAGTAAACCAATCTGGATCATCCGTATAAAAGTAAATCAATCTGGACCGTTCATGGATTAGTTACTATGGAATCCATTCTTCTATAAATAGAAGCTCATTCCTTCATTATTTCTTTTAATTCTTTGAAACTCTCTGAGAGAGAATTACAAGAGAACCTATAGAAAAGTATTCTCCTACTTCCCTACTCTTATATTCAGTTTCTTTTACGGTAAGGGATGTTATTTATTGTACTCATAAGAGAACTTATGTTATTCCATTATTTATTATTCATTGGAATAACTCAGATATCGCTGCTACCCTATACATGGTGACATTCTTCTAATATTCCGTTCTTTATTATTCTATCGGAATATACTGTCTGTGCATTTACGCCGGACCTGGTTCCATTATTTATTATTCTATTGAAATATCTTGTCTATGCGTTTACGCCGGACCTGGTTTCATTATTTATTATTTTGTCGGAATATCATGTCTGTGCGTTTACGCCGGACCTGGTTCCATCCTTTATTATTCTATTGGAATAACCTGCCTGTGCGGTCTATCGCATGCATAGTGATTTCTTTAGTTATTCCATTCTTTATTATACTCAGTTGGTTAAAACTTTGACTTCTATACCCATGAAATTAGTGGAATATCTTTGATATTTGCACTTCATCCAGTATCTTTTCATAGAAATATTCTTTTGAGCATTCTTGAATTTTACTCTACAAAGCAGTATCATGTTGACAATTTGGACGTTATCAGTTCCTCGATAAATTAATTCTTGAACTTGTTTTATTGAATTCTTATATCGTTGTCATCATCATCATGTTTATATTTTGTTGAAAGTCATCTCGTGGCCTCGTAATGCATAGATGGACTTGGTATGATTATGACCGAGGATTATTGATTGTAATCATGATCGTAATGTTACAAATGATGTGATAAAAGTCCTCATTGGTCCGTAGTTCATTGATGGATGAGTTGTTGGCATGATCATGACCATTAATGAATACACGAATGTCCTTGGCCCGTAGTGTATGGATAATTTGTGGTCGTGATACTAAAGAATATCCTTGGTGTCGTAGTGCGAGGGTAATTCGATGATGTGGATTATTTATTGTCGAGTCTCAAATGATAAAAGTGATGAAAAACCTTTTAAATCATAGAAGATAGTAGATTTTATTCCCTACTTGACTCTTCTAATGGATTGCTTGTTCCGCTGCGCTTAAACTTGATAGTTATTATATTTTATCGGTTTAATACTTTATTTGAAGGCTAACGATAAATTATTCGCATTATCTTAGTGATAATATTTCTTACTGGGCTAGTTGAGCTCACCCTTTCTTTTATTGTTCTCTTCAGGAAATGAGAACGTAGCTGGGACTAGTCGGTGAATAGAGTTATGGTCCTAAATGGTGCATTAGTAGTCCTCACTATTCTGTGAAATAGTGTGATAATAATTGTAATGAGGACTCCTTTTGAGTTTGTATAATCTCTAGTAAATAATATTTGTATTCAAACTCACGCTTTTATGTTTTGTCGTATTGTATTACGATGATTTGTATTATTAAGTTGTATTTGAATTCTGTACCATGTATCTTGCGACTCAAGATGGGTGATGTATACCTAATTTTGGGGGCGTCACACTATTTATAGTCATAATACAGCTTAAACACATCACAATATATTCCTAACAGTCGTTAGCACACATAAGAACATGTATAAAGTCAAACTATTTCAGTATAATTTGATTTCAGTATTATTCCGACGTCCCGAATATGTTATCGGATAATTATCGAGTTTATTTTCAATAAAACTCTATTTAAAAACTTCAATACTATGTTAGATAATTTAATTATCATTCATAATATTTTTTCGGAAGCTCATAATAATTTTAAAATAATATTATTATTTATAATAATTTTCAATCATTAACACAATTTTTAAATGATTTAAATATTGAATAATTTCATCATCATTAATATTTAATTAATTTCAAATATTAATGAAATATATGTCAAAATATTAAAAGTTATTTATTATAACTCAAAATATTTTTAATACCTTAATATCACCTTTAAATGATTTTTAAAACATTTAAAATTATTTTTAACTAATTATCATTAATATTAAAATTTTAATGAAATTCATGTCAAAATATTAAAATTATATATTATAACTTAAAACATTTTTAAAACCTTTATATCATTTCCTAAATGATTTTTAAAACATTAAAAAATTAAAAAATTTATTTAATAAAATTATTAAATAAATTTATTATCATTTATATTAAGTTATTAATGAAATCTATATCAAAATATTAAAAGTTATTCATTATAACTTCAAATATTTTTAACACTTTAATATCATTTTTAAATGATTTGTAAAATATTAAAATCATTTTTAACTAATTTATTTAATATATTTATTCAATATATTTAATATCATTAATATTTAAATAGATTAAAATATTAATGAAATTTATGTCCAATTATTAAAAGTTAATTTTATAACTTAAAATAATTTTTTTAACTTAATTACAAATTTTCATATTTATTTTCTATTTGTTTCCTATTTATTATAATTAATTAATTTTCTTTAAAACGGTCGCTAAAGGCTTTAACGACAAAAAATGTTGCAATAGGTGTTCTTCATCAACGAAGAACAACCTTGGTCAATGCCCTGAGAGCTACTTTGACCAAGATTAATTTCCATCTAGTTATGTTTTTGGGCATGAGAGTGTATCATTGATTTAGTATTGATGTAATACTACAAGTACTAACACATTTCAGGGTCTAAATACATCATATCATGAAGTTATAAGTGACCAAACTTGTTGTGAGGGCTATTTTTGAGTTTCTGGGTTACCCAGAAACTCAGACAATGTTGAGTAGCCACTTTAATTAAAGCCTTAATAACTTGATTCTTGTGTATTATTTGAGTGTTATAATGTCATTCTTGTAGAATACATGTCAAGGTACAAAAGTATTACACTTAGGTAGCTTAACAACATCCTAATTGCAAGATCTAGCTCAGTCAACTAGCTGTCACAAACTACTCCGGAAAATTTTTGGAATTTCCATAAATCAATTTTTGGGCTTGGTCAACCCATTTTAACGATTAATAACTTAGATCATATTTATCATTTAGGTGTTCTAATTGTCATGGTTTTGTAGTCCATATGTCAGGGTATAACAATGATACACTTAGACAAGCTAACAACATATGCCCCTCAAAAACTTGTCAAACCTTTCTGGGTAATTTTGGGTTTTCGTAAACGCTTATTCATGGATATTTGGTCAACCATGTTTGACCATTAATAACTTGAAATCTGGACATGGCATGGACATGATTCCACTTCCAGTTTACTCTCCTCATGGCATACTACTATAACAAAGATACACTTAGCAAGTCTAACATTTAACACATTAGGATTATAGCCTCTAACATTTGACTGTCAGCCCATATATGTTTTGTGGAGTAAAATTAAAGAATAATATCCATGTATCAAAAATAATATGAACATAAAAGAAATCAATTTTCTGGGTGAATTGTACCCGGGTGAATAGTCCCCGTGAATAGTATTTCGACATAAAAAACTTAAAATTTAACAAGAATGTTCAAAAAAATATCCTTGTAAAACGATACTAGATGAAGCGCAAATTTAAAGGATATTCTACTAATTTCAAGGAGTATAGAAGCAATACTTATCAACATTAGTGTAGAATTAAGAATACAAAATAAAATAATATTACTTACATACTACAGAGTGTAGAAGAAACTATTATTTCTTACGAATACTGTACAAAATAATATCACTTACGACTATTGAACGAAAATAATATTCCTTACGAATATTGAATGAAGATAATATTTCTTACAAATACTGAACGAAAATAATATTCCTTATGAATATTGAATGAAAATAAAATTCCTTACGAATACGAAAAATAATATCGTAAGCGAATATAAAATAAATAATATCCCTTACCTCAAAAAGAGAGCAATTCCGACTGGTATATCGGAGATATTCTTAAAGAAAACTTTTACTATTTTTTACACTCAAAGCTTCTTTAAAATCTAAAGAAATATGCTCAATATTATAGAAGAAGAATTCTCTGATTCTGGTGTGTTTTTCAATTCTAAACTGAACATCCTATTTATAGGAGAATGACAGGATAATATTTAGATGCACAGTAAATGGAAAATCACGGGCGCAGTCACGGATGAAATTCAACAAAAATTTAATTTTATTATGCATACACTATGCAAGCACTATGCATATTAAATATGATATATTCTATTTTACATAAAAAAACAAAACTTATTATAATATATATATATATATATATATATATATATATATATATATATATATAATCATAACCAAAGTCACTCCCGTGACTTATGGTTCCCCCAACTTTAGTTATATATATATATATATATATATATATATATATATAACAAAACTGAGATAGCTTTCTACCGACAATTTTGAAAAATGGATAAGTGGGGTTCCAGATAATAAGCAAAATTTACAACAAATACTTCATAAAAATCCCCTCTATTTATTTCAACTCACTTGGCTTTACAAAACACATTTTTAATAACATTTATTAATTATTATTATAACTCACAATATTAACAACCAGATCATTCCCAAGAAATAATGGGCTTTCCGATAAGGATTTCTCCCTATTGACGCGCAATTAGGTGACCAAACCCCTTTCCTCGACAGAACTTTTTAGACATTGTTAATAATGCAAATAATAATATGAATAACTTTGTCGTCTCAAATATTAATTTAATAATATAAAATATTGTGACAATAATTGAATCAATAACGTGAGATACCATCCATCAATTACTGTGGCAATAATTTAAATAAACTGAGTGACTTCTCACGTAAGCATCAATAATCAAAGATATTATGCAATACTGTGTGCTACGTACTATGCAACCACTCTTATTATTGTACTCTTATTACTGGGTATTTCAACAGTTAACGGTAAAACTTTCGTCGTTATTTTATAAAAAGATATTTATGTCGTTTTCTAACTTCGACAGTAATTCCGTAGTGGGCTCCACCAATAATTATGTTGTCGTACGAATATTCCCCGACCAATCAAATATTTTATGACAACATGCTTACTTTGCAAATTTTGTAAATACTACCCACAACTATAACATTATATCAAATCTACACCATAATATTTAAAAATGATATTTCGAGAAAATTAAATCTTTATTCATAAAAGTTGGGGTCTTACAACCTCCCCTTCTTATGAAATTTCGTCCTTGAAATTAGTGTACGTACCTGGTATGTCGAAGAGGTGAGGATACCTTGTTTTCATTTCAGATTCCAACTCTTGAGGTATAACCTTTGAGCATAGAATATGTTCCTTCTTATCCAAGATTTTAACAGATACCTCTTCATGCGTTAAATCTTCCGCTATCTCATCTAATTCTAATTTAATAATGTGCTTCGGGTCGTCCACATATTTACGTAACATCAATACGTTAAAAACGTTATGAACACGCGACATACTTAGCGGTAAGCCGAGTCTATATGCCATAGTTCCTACTCGATCGAGGATTTCAAATAGACCATTAAAATCGAGGGTTGAGATTTCCTCTATTCGTCGATTCTTGCTTCTAGAATAACGCCTTCTTGCACCTTCTTCATCACATTCATCAGTTCTGAGTTTGTAGCTTGAGCGGCTTTAACTTTATTGATTAAAGTCGGTTCTAATCGTATATTCGCTATTTTCACGTAGGTTATTAGAGTCTTTAACTCTATCTCCATCTTTTGTAAGTCGTACGAAATGGGTCTTCTACCCAACGCGTCAGCTACCACGTTCGTTTTTCCAAGATAGTATTGAATAGTATAGTTGTAACCTTTAACAGCTCGAGCCAACAACTTTTGCGCATGTTACGTTCGTTCTGGGTGAAGAAAAATAGTTGAGAGTTTTGTACCGAGTTCAACGTCGATACAAAATTTGATTTCACGCTTTGGGGGTAGGCTAGGAAGTTCTTCAGGGAATACGCCAGAAAATTTATTAACAATAGAGATATCATTCAAAACTGTGACTATCATCTAAGACTTGGATATCACCTCACATTGATACCTATCAACTTTTAACCGTTATTCACGACGTCCCCTACGGAAAGTCTGGCTTCGGTGCATCCCACACAAGAAAGTCACCAGTGAAAGGCTCGAGGCTCTTTACTTATGGCTTGATATGACAATAATTGACTTTAGTGGTTTGGTTTCTTGAATTCGTATAATAGGTTGGTTAGGAATACGAAAACTAACAACCTTATGAAAATAATCAATTTTAGCATGATGAGTAGTTAACCAATCAATCCCTAAAATCACATCAAATGCAAGTATTTTCAAAGAGATAAGATCGACAGGTAATGTGAGGGTACCGATTTGAATCAAATAAGATTTATAAATAGTGGATGTAATGAAGGTTTCTCCCAACGGAGTTTCAACGGATAAGTCAAAGTCTAATTTCTCTGGAGTCAAATTTAAACGTTGAGCGCAAGTAGGTGTAATAAACAAGTGGGTAGAACTGGTATCGAATAAGGTATAGACTTCGCAAGAGATTATGATTAGCTTACCCATGATAACTTCGTTCGGGTTCCTTGTCACGAAAAATGCTCTCCCTTAAACTACCGACTTTGACTTGTCTGGGACATCCTTTGGCATCACCATCCCAGCTGGACTTAACTTCAATACATGACAAAATCGAGCTAGGTAACCTTCTCTTCCGCAATTATAACATGCTTTGGATTGTTGCGTATAGTTTGGATGAATGTGTCCCTCCATCCCGCATTAGTAACATACGACCGGTGGTCGTTCTCCTTCCTTGGAAACGGGTGTTGGTGCCGACGTCTTTCCGTCATTGTTGAATCTTCTCTTCTTATATTATTTTTTTTTTGATAATGTGGATTTTCCTAACCGCAATCGGACTAAGTCTCCCCACCCCGGACCAGGCTTTACGCACAGGCTCGGTCTAAGACATGGCTCCGCCAAGAAATGTGCGATCCGTGGCCACACAGACCAGTTCTTAATTGGCCCTCACACTTATTGCAGGCGGGAATCTATCCCAGGATGCCCGGGTTTACGGTTCACCCCAGGTGGAAACTTACCGCTGTGCCAAGTGTTGTGGTTATCTTCTTAAAGTTGTTTTCACTTAGTTCACCTTTCCTATTATCTTGGCCATGATTACCACCAAAGTGGTTACCATTCTTGGCATGATAATTTCCTCCACGATTGTTATCGTTGTTCCGATGGTTGTTCCCACCAGTTCGATTATTATCTTGTTGTTGGTCATTACCTTTTGGTTGAGCTGACTCATAATCGTGTTCTAATAACTGAGCCATATTCACAACATCTGAATACAAACAAAGTTTATGAGAAATGAGGTATTGACGTATTTCGGGTTTCAAACCTCGGAAAAACATCCGCATCTTTCGCTCCTCGTTATCAACCAAATGGGATGCAAACCGAGATACCTCCGCAAATTTAGCCTCGTATTGCGAAATGGTCATATTGTTTTTTTTTTTTTGCTAAATTTAGACTGAAATAAAAAAAAAAATAGGTATAAAGTACACGGGTCAAACCCCAAGCATTATACCCTAGCCAACATAGGACATGCCCTATGATGGCTGTAGTAAACAAAAGCTAGACACTAGCATACAAGGATTCAACAAGAAATAAAGCAACAACAATAAACAACCAACCATTGTTATGAAATCAATTAAAGCAACTATAACAACCAAAATTATAACAGAAACCATGTGTGCAGTAACCAAATCACCAAGAATATGACAAAGAATAAATCCATAAGACATAGCAAAGATCAAGATATAGAATAAATATAGCAAAGAAATACTATTACGATCCATAGCACATAACAAAGAAGAATGAATGACCCATCACAAAGCACTACAGTCCATAACACATAGTAACACTATACATAGAAGCAGCGAACGACACACAGTCAACACATGGCACATATCAGCACATCCGCCCATCATAGACATCAGCACAACGCAAAGTCTCAGGTTAAAATCCCAGTTGCTGCCGAGAAAGTGCAGCACAACAGTCAAAATGCAGCCAAAAGAAATCAGCATCAAACAGTATACAACTTGAGCAGCAGCAAACCATATGAAACCCAAATAAAGAGCAAGCAACCAACTGCAGCAACCCAGCAAGAGAACCAGCCCAGGGCAACAACATGCCCACATACCACAAACTGCCAAAAATAACAGCAGCACTGCAGATAGTACACAACTAGCCAGAACCCCAAAACTAATTTGCTATAAGCCCAACCAGAAACATTCCATAGTAAAAACTTGTTTTCAATCTGCAGCTTCCAGCCAACACTCCAAACTACGGAAAAAAATGAAAACCATGCTGTAGAGAACCATAATAGTCCTCCCCAAAAATTTAGTACATTCCCAACCACTACCAAACAACAAATTAGACAGAAATATACCCAACAAAGTATTGTCCCCCAGTAAAACAAGATCAAACATTGTCTAAAGAAAGATGTCTAAGACAATGTCTTGCTTTTACTTTTTGGAAATTTTCATTTGAATGAAGCTTACATTTAAGCATGTATAAAATATCAGAGACAAGGTTTCGAGCAGAGCAAATTTTTTGACTGAAGATCCGCGCATTCCGTTCATTCCAAATACGGTAAACTACCGCAGTAAACCCAAGGTGAAGCAGACTGTGATGAAAATTTGGGCTAGAATAATGGATGAGGTAGCCCGTTATAGAACTCCAGCTCCTACTAAAACCCCTCCACCCACAATGTCTAAGAATAGATACAAGAACCCTAAAAGAGTAATCACATTGAAAGAATAAGTGTTCAAAAGTTTCCGATTGAGATGAACAAAGAACAGAAGAAGAGTTAACAAGTATCCCAAAACTAATCAACCTATCCATTGTACGTAACCCACGGTGGAAAGCCAACTAGAGGGTAAAAGAAAATCTAGGGATCAAAACCTTATGCCACACTAACTTGTCCCAGAAGACTACAACTCCCACCTGTCTAATCGAGTGCCATAAAGTAGAGGCTTTAACCTCATTAGACTTCCCAGTCATATTGTTTTACTCTAGCTTGATGAATTCTACCTCCTTCATGTGACGAATACATTTGAGAAATACTTGTCGTTGAATAATTTCTAGAACTTCTCCCAAGACATCTTTAGTATGACAGGCTGAGTACGTTTTACAGATTCCCACCAGTAATCTACCTCTCCACACAACATAAAGGTGGCAAAGGGAACCTTTTGCTCCTCTGAGCATCCCAAGACATCAAATATCTTGGTGATCTGCTTAATCCATGCTTCTGCCTTAAGTGGCTCTGGCTTTCCCAAAAACCCCAGCGATCCCAACTCCTTAAATTGCTTAGCAGTGACCAGCCGTGAGTTGCCATTGACTCCACCTGCATTATGAATAGGAGTCTCTCTCGTTTGGTGTTGAATGAATTCTAAAATGTTCCTAAATATACCATCGTTCGCCATTTGGTCGGTGTTATTATTTACACGAGGATTATTGCCTTCCTGATGCACATTATCCTGGTTATTGATCGTCGGTGACTCAACGGTCTCATGTGTTCCATTGCTTATCTCAACATTTTTAGATGCCATTCTCAAACACTATCACAAAACAAGGATTAATTGATATGCCACATATTATCCCTATATTCTGATCGACTAATTAAATAAAAATTAAGCTTAGGTAGGTCATACTAGCGAAGGATTTACCTGTCTCTCCTCCTAGTTCTAGCCTCAAATCTCTACCAGGATCATATCCCTAAGCTTTGATATCAATTCCACGACCATTTGGTGTTCATCAAGAGAACAATGAAAGCAAAATATCATCTATCTATCTACCCATAATAAATGCAAACCATGCAATAGATAATAATAGAAATAAAATCTTCCTTATCTTTAAGGGTTACAATTTTCCGAGACTAAGCTCAATAAATAATAATACAATCCCAAGGAAAGTTAAACTAACCTTAAACATCCGTATTTGGTGTTCATCAGACAAAATCATAAACAAATAAGTCTTAAAAAACAACATCATTAACTCAAGTCTTAAACTAACATAAAACATCATCATAAGTAAATAAAAACAACAAGTCTTCATCACTTGCTAACTTTGCCCTTGCTTTCCCTTACTTTAGTAGGAAGGTTCATCTGCTTCTTTTCGTTCTTAATCGCAATGTTATTATTAAGCAAGAGTGAGCACTATTGCCCACAAGTATAATAATGAAATAACAAAGATAATAACATGCTAAGTAAATCAAAGACATCTGAATAAAAGCTCAACTTTTGAATCAAGAATGAATAACAAGAATCAAAAGAATTTCGAGGGTCATAAGACCTTGAACTATGTCCTAGGTTATCAAGGGTTATACTTGAAACCTTTAATACTATAAGACTATGGACCTTTCTACTCGTATTTAGGGGGATCAACCCTTAGTACCATATCGTGCACAATATCTTAACGCTAACGATAAGTAAATCCCTTTGCAGGTTGTTCATCTCGCTTTGACATTCGAGTCCGCACCAAAGGAAGTTTGGTTTGATAATTCAATAAGGGTTCAAATTTAGAACGTTCATCAACTAAGGACTAGTTGAATCAATAAAGTTCACTAGTCTAATAAGGTTCAACAATAATGATATTCAATTTGAATAATAATCTCAAGAAGTATACAATAGACAATTATTGTATAACCGAATCATGCTTTGAAAAGATAATCAATCTTTAATATAACATTTGAACTTGAATAATAGTAATGATAGTTTACTCGAGGTAAATAATAAACTTGAACAATAATGACAAGTAGGTTAGAAAACTTGCCTCGTATGTAGATTACACTTTAACTAAGCACGCTCTTCTTTGAATTTAATCCTACATACCATTCACATTCACAATACCAGCTTAATTATAACTTAACTAATCATCATAAACTCATTCTCTTTGTCTAAACTTTTATTATGACTATACTTAGTCAAATTACCACTTTGTCACATAATTTATCACTTCATGAATAACAATTTAATTATGTATTCCATAATTCAATCCACATGTAATTATGTTATTTACATGTTAAACATCTATTTTAACATCTCATTATATTTATAACATATTTTATGTTCATTAAATTAAGTTACTATCACATTGTTAGACTTAAACATTTTAAAAATATCTTCATTTTTCGACATTTTGAGAGAGAGGTGGCCATGGCGCCATTTGTACTTTTGTATTCGGGTATTCAATTCAATGCTGCATCATACCATGCATGCCGCATGATGATCAGGACATCATGGTTGACTTATAAGGCTTGAGATTGAGGTAAGGCATTTAACAGCAAGAAACTAGAAACTATTCTCGTAATTCGCAAAAATTGCAAAACACAAACCAAAAAACTCCAATTAATTTACTACTACACTAAATTAATCATACCCACATGTTATAATTCATGCATATAACATATTACCCAACATTTATAGAATGGTTTTAACCCATTAAACACATAATCACGTAACTAAAATATGTGAATTTCACTCGACTTTTGATGTTCTTGAAGGTTTTGAAAATAAAACATGAAAATTGTCACTACTACGGATTCGTTATAACATCGAATCCGCTTATTTAAACTTTGGTCTCTTCAGATCAACATGCATAATAACATACGAGTGTAAAATTTAGGATAATATATGATCAACACATGAAATTATCACGATAAGGCCATAAGGCCAAAACCCATACTCTGTAAATTTTGTAGAAATCATATACTACGATTTTCATGAAACCGATGTTATGGTTTACAAAATATATATAATTAAATATGATTTGACAACATCTTAACCTATATATGCATGCATAAAGCTTTACAATTTCCCATCATAGAGACTTTACGTAAAAACTGTGAAAGCCATTTTTTGTAAAACTCAAACAACGTGAAAAATAGAAATTGGGAAGGAGGAGATTACCCCAGAGAGTATAAATTTAGAAGAGATGATCACAGATGATCCTTTTCACAACAATTTGTAGATTACACACTCACAATCTATCTCAAATCTCACAATTTTTTTCTCTCGAACTCTCTCAAACTCTCTTTCTCCTCTTGTTTTCAAACTTAGAAAAATGAAAAGAAAAGAAGAATACGATAATAAAGGAAAAGAGAACGACGACGAGATGTGGTCGGGCTTAACCCATCATGGGTAATCGCTAGTAACTCCCACTAAGGCCATGTTTGGCTAGCTTAATAGATTTCAAAACCATTTAATTTAATAAAGTTTTATCATATAGTTTAAATCATGTCACACCCACTTGCACAATAAATCAAATATCTTATTTAATATAAAAAAAAATATAATAACTTCTCATAAATTCACATAGTCATATATTTAATTTCTCATTAATAAATAATGTCAAATTATTAATTCTCTAATTAATTATTACATTAATTAAAATAACATTATGCTTATTAAATATTTCATTTAATACAATAAGCTCTCACATACATACATACTTCAAATAATAATTATTCTCTACATTAATTTAATAAATGTAACACATATAATTAAATTAATCTACCACAATTGCATCAATTAATTATTTAATCCAATAATTAAATCATCAAAAAATATTTATTTAATTCAATAAATATTAAAATTAATTTACAAAAATCTCGCTCATTACATCTTTCCCCTTAAAAGGATTCTCGTCCCCGTAATCACGACTCAATAAATTTGACCTGCTACATTCTCCCCCTTACAAAGATTTCTATCCCCGTAATCGCTATACATAATTAAGTAAATAAATGAGGGTAATTCTTCATCATATTTCTTCGAGTTCCCACGTAGCTTCTTTCATTGTGGTTCCTCCAAATTACCTTAATGTAAGGTATAACTTTATTTCGAGAACTTGTTTTTTTCATTCGACAATTTGACAGAATTTCTTCGTAAGATAAGTCTTTCTCAAAATGCAGGGGTTCGTATTCAATTACATGCTTTTGTAATCGGCTTTGTAGGGTCGTGAATACGTAAAACATGGAAGACGCTAGGACATTCTCGAAAGTGATGGAGGTAAGGCTACCTCAGACGCGACTTCTCCGATTCTACTTAATACTTCAAAGGGTCCAATAAATCTTGGGCTCAATTTTCCTTTTCTTCCTAACTCGATCTTCCTTCCAAGGAGAGACCTTCAAGAAAACATAACCACCGATTCAAACTCGATATTTTTACGATGTGGATCAACAGATTTCTTTCGCATCGATCTTGAGCCGCTACCAATGTGTTTCTGGATCACTTTGACTATTTCTCATCGTTCATTGTACCAATTTCGCCCTAGCAATTGTCTTTCACCAACTTCATCCCAATAAAGTGGAGTTCTAGACTTTCGCCAGATAACGCTTCGTAAGGCTAAGATGCCAATACTAGCGTGGTAACTCGTTGTTGTAAATAAACTCTACTAACAGTAGGTGATCATCCCAATTTCCTTTAAAGTCCATCACATGTGCTCTTAGCATATCTTCTAACGCTTGAATTATTCGCTCTCTCACTCGTCCGTCTATTTGAGGGTGGTAAGTTGTACTCATTCGCAAATCATGCACCTCCATGCATTCCTCAAGACGTTTCCAAAATTTGATGTGAAGCGTGGATCCCTATCTCAAACAATTGATACCGTAGACTCGTGTCTCAAACAATCTCTTTTACGTATAACCTCGCTAACCGATCTAAGTTGAATCTGATTTTGATCGGAAGGAAGTAAAAGTGGATTTCGTCACCAATAACGATAACCCATATCAGGTCGTAGCCTTTTTCGAGTCGCTTCAAGGCCAACCACTAAGTCCATTGTAATATGTTCCCATTTCCATTCTGGGATCTCTAATGGTTGTAGTAATCCACTTGGTCTCCGATGTTCCGCTTTCACTTTCTCGATGTGTAAGACACTTGGCAACACATTCGCAACATCACGCTTCAAATTCGGCCACCGTAAATGTTGTTCAAGATCTTGGTACATCTTGGTACTACCAGGTGAATCGAATATCGTGAACTATGAGCCTCGCTCAAAAAATCTTCCTTAATCTCTTCAGATCAAGCAGACCCAAATTCTACTCTCAAATCTCAAAGATTCCTTCCTTATCCATCTTAAATCTTGCCAGTTCCTTCAGATATCTTCTTTGTCACCTTTATACATTCTTCATCCTCAAGTCGAGCCTCCTTTACTTTATCTAGTAGAGTTGTACCAGATTGCATCCAAATATTTTCTCATCAATCTCCATAGGATACTTCACCTCTAACTCTAGTTTCTCCATTTTCAAATTAGCTCCTCCCGAGCAGCTAACATCATCAATTTCTCACTTAACCCTTTCTACTTAAGGCGCTCTAAGAACCACATTTGCTTTTACCCGGATGGTATAAAATCTCACAATCGTAATCCTTAATTAATTCCAACCATCTTCTTTCGACGATATTCAAATCCTTTCGTGTAAAAATATATTTCGCACTTCTTGTGGTCCGATATATTTCACACTTCTCCCGTAGAGAGATAGTGCTCCAAATTTTTAAAGCAAAACAATCGCATTTAACTCCAAGTCATGGGTCTGTATCCTTCTCGTAATCCTTCAATCGTCGTGGATGCATACGCAATGACTTTTTGCTTTTGCATAAGCACACAACCAAGTCCTTTATGCGACGATCGCTAAAAACAAAAAAATTTCAGATCATCCTAAGGGATAACACAGGTGTCGACTCAATCTCTTCTTCAATTCTTGAAAGCTCTCCTCACACTTCTCCGCCCAAACAAATTTCACAAATTTTACAAGTTAAATTCGTTAACTGAGTTACGATCTTGGAAAAGTCTTGTATGAATCTTCTATAATATCCCGCTAATCCAAGAAAACTTCTTACTTCGACGGCGCATTCTCTACTGATCCCAAAGCTTAATCATTTACTTCGACTTTTAGATGGATCTACCAAAATTCCATTTTTATCGATCACGTGACCAAGAAATTGCACTGCTCAATCCAAAATTCGTGATTTCAAAAACTTTAGCATATAACTTCTCCCTTCTCAATACTTCCAACGTTAATCTCAAATGTTCTTCGTGTTCTTCTTTGGTTTTGGAATATACCAAAATATCATCTATAAATACAACTACTTAACTTGTCCAAAAATGGCTTGAACACACCATTCATTAGTCCCATAAATGCCGCAGGAGCATTTCGTAAGACCAAACGACATTACTAAAAATTCAGAGTGACCATATCGCATTCTAAACGCCGCCTTCTTCAGACATCCTCCGCCTCACCTTCAGTTGATGATAACCGCTTCTCAAGTCTATCTTGGAAAAGTATCTCGCTTCCCTTTAATTGATCAAACAGTCATCGATCCCTGTAATGGATATCTATTTTAATCGTGACCTTATTCGGCTCTCAGAATAATCAATGCAGAGTCAGATCGATCCATCCTTCTTCTTTCAAACAACACCGGCAAGCCCCCCTACTACACGATACGCTTATTGAATGTACTTCTTGTCCAACAATTTTGTAGTTGTACCATTAATTCTTTCATCTCATCGGTGCCATCTAGATGGTGCCTTCGATATTGAGAGCAGTTCCTCGCGCCAAATCGATCACTTAAATCTACCTCTATCCGTGGAAGTCCCGTAAATCGTCTGAAATACGTCGACGAAGTCCTCACAACCCAGATCTCTTCTACCTTCTTGATTTCTTTTTTCGATCGTCGACTATGTAAGCTAAGTATCCTACACAACTTTGTTTTAACAACTTTCGCCTCGCATCATCGCCGACAACTCGCTTTGTCTAGCGATTTGCTACTATAAAACACAACCTTCGATTTGAGTCATAAGGTTAATACGCTTTTTTGGCAATCAATTACAAACTCGTAATTGAATAACCAGTCCATTCCCAAAATAACATCAAATTCCCCAAGTCTAATAGGATAAGATCTACGCTCATGATATTACCCTTAATATCCACTCTACAGCTTCTTATGTACGCATTTTAACAGGATTATTTTCTATTCGCAATTTCTATGTTCATGGGTAATCCAATTCATTCTTAGGAAAATCTAAATTATTGGCAAAATCATCTGATATAAAGGAACAAGTAGCACCTTAATCAAATAAAACATAAGCATTAACTTTATTGATCTAATGATACCGACACCACATCACGGATTGAATCGCAGATCTCGCACCGCCATGTTGAAAGTCCCCATTTGGCCGGTTTGTTCATGTTGGTCCGGTGATGGTTAAGGTATTTCCACCGTTATTTCCTGCTTTCTCCTCGATCCCGACCTCCCGATCCCTTCTTGGGATAGTCTTCGCCAGATGGTCCTTCAACCACAAGTAAAACAAGCACCCTTCTTTCGGTTTGATAGTTTGGTGCTATGTGGCCTTCCTGACCACAATTGTAGCACACTCTTTTCCTTTCATACAAACTCCCAGATGGGCTTTCCCGCAAGTCGGGCATGCTTCGATTCTTTTCTTCTGATTACCTTGCTGATTTCCCGATGATGAGCTGTCATTCCATCTTTTCTTCTGATTGAAATTTCCACCCTCCGTGCCGTGCTACTTCCATCGCCTTGTTATTAATTTCAATTTCTTCTTCTCTTCACTCTTCTTCTTCTTCCGATCTTGATTGTACTTGGTCACCGTGATCGCTTCCACCTTCAAATGAGGATGGCCTTTTCCAAAACTCCGCAAATGTGTTTATCTCAAACATTGATACTTTTTGTTGTACACCCAAGGCTTTAGTCCTTGTTCAATCTTCCGCTTTTTTTCTTTCGTCTGTGTACTTGATACGGAAGTAACCTCGCTAACTCGTTGAATTTAGCCGCCGTAGTCGCACGCTCATGTTTCCTACTTCAACTCTAGAAATTGAACCTCCATCCGGTTCTCGTGAACTAGTTGGGAAATACATTTCAAAAAACATCTCTTTAAATCTCTCCCACGTAATTACACCTTCACCTCCTCGCTTTTTTGTTTGCTTTGCCACCAATAGCTAGCCTCAGACTTCAAAGATAAACGTTGCAAAAGCGGTCTTCGGTCTTCTAACCCTAGCAACGTCGAAAACCTTCTCCATTTCCATAACCCACGTTTGAGCCTCGATTGGGTTCATGGAACCTTTGAACTCTCAAGGTCCCACCGCTTCAGAAGTCTTTAAACGTTGTGTTTGGTGGAGCTTGAGGTTGATTGTTCATTGCTCCCAGCCAAGAAGTTAACTAACTATTGAACGGGATTTGCGCTGGCATTATTGTTATTATGGTTGACTCTTTCCGAGAGCCTATTGACGTTGTTGTCTTCTCTCTTGGCGGCATATTTTCGTTAAATAAACGCTTATTAGAACTTTATTTATTTCTCTAAATAGTTAAGGCATTACTTAACAATTTAACATACTCATTTAACACATCATCTCAAACAACTTGATATATTTTCATTCAAATCAAAAGTTTTAACATTAAACGATAAGATAATCGCTATTTACATCAACTATCCTCGAATAAAGAATCCATGTGATTTAAAACATTCAAAATATTCTTCGCTCATAAACACGCCGTAATTTACATCTAAAACTAATTAAGTTCTTCACATAATTAAATAAATCATATATCACCTTCATTCAAGGTAATCGATTAGCCTTGCTACGCCCTCTTCTAAGATGCGATACATCGTCCCGCGATCCATCATGTACAATGGTAGTCCTTCGAATTGGATCGGGTACCTCAAAACTCGATCTTGGGTCTCATTCATGCCTTGTTAAGTGTAGAATATGTCTCCCCAATCTTCGCTTCTTTGCACGACCATCATCATCTTCGCACGATCACCGACGTGATTCTCTTACCCACCTTTCCTCTCGCTATGTTCAGCCTTTTTGAGGTTTCTTCTTCAGCCTTCTTCACCTTTCTATCTCCCTGGCCTTATCTTCTGGTTTGACCTTCTCATGGACCAAATCCCATTCTACATTTCCCACCGTGGAGTGAAGAGTCAAATCTCTCTCCTTCTCCTCTAGAGTAATAATCAATAATAGCTCGCTCATTACCAGATCTCAAGACCTCATCTCAGAACTCCACGCTACTTGGTCAGATAATGTGTCATACATCTCAAAGATCAATGGTGTACCGTGGTAACTCCTCTCCTCTTCTTCTCTTCCTCAACAAATTCCTCCTCAGATCCTCCTCAGATCGGCCCTGTGCTCATGCTCCCCCGACCAACAACGGTGGTGATCAATGGAGATGACTCCTCTCTGCATCACCGCTCCCTAACGACATGAATGTCTCTTGGCTCCTCCTCCGCTTGCAGATTATAGGTACACGGGTTCCTCCTCAAAGAGGTACTATAGGTACACGGGTTCTTCCTCCCCAATTTGACTAGCTTCACCAACATTCACATCCCGACAACAAAATTTTAAGTTTTAGTTACTAAGTCGATCATCTAACGATACTTTTTAACACATAAACACATAAGGTCTTTTATTATCTTCAATGAATTTATAAATTCATTTCTTATAACTCGATAAGAGTTTTCCATCACTATCTTCTTTCTATAAGGCTACTACCTAAGGTTGTTCCCCACCTAAGGTTCATAACCCATAACTTTGATACTAACTTGTGACACCCCCAAATGGGTACTTCAATTCCATGGATTTGGTGTTCACTATACAAATATCATCTATCTATCTACCCATAATAAATGCAAACCATGCAATAGATAGAATAAAATCTTCCCCTTAAGGGTTACAACATCCTAATAATAATAATACAATCCCAAAGTTAAACTAACTTAAACATCGTATGGAATCATAAACAAATAAGTCTTAAACAACATCATTAACTCAAGTCTTAAACAAAAATACATCATCATAATAAAACAACAAGTCTTCATCACTTGCTAACTTTGCCCTTCGCCTTTTTACTAGTGGAAGGTTCATCATTCTTTCGTTCTTAATCGCAATGTTATTATTAAGCAAGAGTGAGCACTATTGCCCACAAGTATAATAATGAAATAACAAAAGATAATAACATGCGAGTAAATCAAAAGACATCCGAATAAAAGCTCAACTTTTGAATCAAGAATGAATAACAAGAATCAAAAGAATTTCGAGGGTCATAAGACCTTGAACTATGTCCTAGGTTATCAAGGGTTATACTTGAAACCTTTAACAATCATAAGACTATGGACCTTTCTACTCGCATTTTTAGGGGGATCAACCTTAGTACCACATCATGCAATAATATCTTAACGCTAACGATAAGTAAATCCTTTTGCAGGTTGTTCATCTCAGTTTGACATTCGAGTCCGCACCAAAGGAAGTTTGGTTTGATAATTCAATAAGGGTTCAAATTTAGAACGTTTCATCAACTAAGGACTAGTTGAATCAATAAAGTTCACTAGTCTAATAAGGTTCAACAATAATGATATTCAATTTGAATAATAATCTCAAGAAGTATACAATAGGACAATTATTGTATAATCGAATCATGCTTTGAAAAGATAATCAATCTTTAATATAACATTTGAACTTGAATAATAGTAATGATAATTTACTCGAGGTAAATAATAAACTTGAACAATAATGACAAGTAGGGTTAGGAAACTTGCCTCGTATGTAGATTACACTTTAACTAAGCACGTTCTTTGAATTTAATCCTACATACCATTCACATTCACAATACCGCTTAATTATAACTTAACTAATCATCATAAACTCATTCTCTTTGTTTACTTTGATTATTGACTATACTTAGTCAAATTACCACTTTGTCACATAATTTACACTTCATGAATAACAAGCTAATTATGTATTCAATAATTCAATCCACATGTAATTATGTTATTTACATGTTAAACATCTATTTTAACATCTCATTATACTTTATAACATGTTTTTATGTTCATTAAATTAAGTTACTAACACATTGTTAGACTTAAACATTTTAAAAAAATTTCATTTCTCGAATTTTTCGAGAGTCAAGTACACGCGCCCACTTTTATTATTTGGTATTCATATTACAATGTGATGCGATGGCATGCTTACGAGACTCAAGCGGACGCACTATGGCATGGCATGCTAGCGTACATACATATACGGATATAAGGATAATGGCAGTCTCCAGCATGCACAAGAACTGAAAACTGTTTCTCGCAATTCGCAAAATTGCGTAACACACAAAAAAAAACTCCAATTAAATTACTACTACACTAAATTAATCATACCCACATGTTATAATTCATATATAATCATAACCCAACATTTATAGAATGATTTTAACCCATTAAAACACATAATCACGTAAGTTAAAATATGTAATTTCACCGATTTTGATGTTCTTCAAGGTTTTGAAAATAAAACATGAAAATTATCACTACGGATTCGTTATAACACCGAATCCATTTATTTAAACTTTCGTCTCTTCGTATCAACATACATAATAATATACGAGTGTAAAATTTAGGATAATATATGATCAACACATGAAATATCACGATAAGGCCATAAGGCCAAAACCCATACTTTGTAATTTTGTAGAAATCATATACTACGTATTTTCATGAAACTAATGTTATGGTTTACAAAATATATATAATTAAATATGATTTGACAACATCTTAACCTATATATGCACATAAGCCTTACAATTTCCCATCATAGAGACTTTACAGTAAAACCGTGAAAGCCATTTTTGTAAAACTCAAACAACGTAAAATAGAAATTGGGAAGGAAGAGATTACCCCCAGTAAAGTATAAATTTAGAAGATTTGATCAATGATGACTCTTTCACAACAATTTGTAGATTACACACTCACAAATCTATAAATCTCACAATTTTCTCCAACAATTTCTCAAACTCTTTCTCCTCTTTGTTTTCAAACTTAGAAAATGAATAAGAAATAAAAAGGAGACGTATAATAAAGGAAAAAGAATCGACGACAAGATATCGGGTCGGTCTTATTATCCAATCATGGGTAATCGCTTCTCAACTCCCACTAAGGCCATGTTTTTGGCTAGCTTAAATAGATTTCAAAACCATTTAATTTAATAAAGCTTTATCATATAGTTTAAATCATGTCACAACCACTTGCACAATAAATCAATATATCTTATTTAATATAAATAAAATATAATAACTTCTCATAAATTCACATAGTCATATATTTAATTTCTCATTAATAAATAATGTCAAATTATTAATTCTCTAATTAATTATTACATTAATTAAAATAACATTATGCTTATTAAATATTTCATTTAATACAATAAGCTCACAAATAAATATTCTCTACATAATTTAATAAATGTAACACAATAATAATTATTCTCTACATTAATTTAATAAATGTAAATATATAATTAAATTAATCTACATAATTGCATCAATTAATTATTTAATCCAATAATTAAATCATCTTTACAAAAATATTTATTTAATTCAATAAATATTAAAATTAATTTACAAAAATCTCATTTAATATCCCTTACGACTATTGAATGAAATAATATTCCTTACGAATATTGAACGAAAATAATATTCCTTACGAATATTGAACGAAAATAAAATTCCTTACGAATACAAAAATTAATATTGTAAGCGAATATGAAATAAAAAATTCCCCTTACTTCAAAAAAGAGATCAATTGTAACACCCCGAAATCCGGTCTATCTTCACACCCGGATTCCGTAGGTCACAGTTCCATCTTCTTCCAAACATACATCATTATATAGTGAAATATAACGACATACATTCTCAAATCCCAGGTTCTAATACCTTATAACCTCGTTCATTACAAATAATGATAATTACATTATTCTTTACATCTTACAAGAGAGACTTTTATCCGCCACCAAGGATACATAATAGTTCATTAAACTAATCTATAGTTCAATTAAACTATTCTACATTACAAGTATTTACTTGATCTTCACGCTCATTCATATACTAAATGGAACTTCGTTTGGATACCGGTCAGCTTTTTCTTTATGGGATCCTTCAGTTCTTCTACTCATACGCTAAAAATGTTTTTTTTATTTAAAGCAAGTGTGAGCGTTCAATTGCCCAACAAGTCATAGTAGTTGAATAAACAACATCAAGAATTTAAACATTCTTTTAAAACTTCAATAATCGAACAAAGGTTATGAAATAGCTTGAATAATAGGAATAAGCTCTGCTTCCTATCATTTTAAAACATTAGTCACATTCACTTTGAAATACTTTCTTTCTTCTACCTTTTTCCACACACATCCTGTCCGACTATAATCTTTAGCACAGACTTAACAATAACGGTTCATGTATAAACAAAACATTTTCATATTGAATAGTTCAATCATAGAACAGTTCATATCATAGAATCACTGAAGTGTTAAAATTATGGCACAAGGCCTCATAAATTTTACCACCTTGTACAAATATCACACATTTGCACATAAGTAAAACTTCTCATGTTCAACATCTGAGAAAGTTTAAGAAACTAGCATTCATTTAAAATATAAATGAAGTTAGGAAACTTGCCGTACGCACAGCTATCGTTTACAGTTTACGCTGAACTGCTCATCACAATCCCTATAACATATAAGAAATTAACATGTACACCAATTAGTAATATTTTTGACTTACACATTGGTTTAAACTTAACTTTACTTCTTAGGGTTTGTGTTCTTGCAATCTAAGTTTACGCGACTAACTTTCATCTACCGCTTTACGGTGTTATGACATACGGAGATGTCTTACTCCTACAATCATCATCTTTGATGATTTACATTCTTATCTTCTTCTTATAAATCTTCTAGAACATAGCACACATCAAATATCTACTAATATTCCATATGGTACTCTGAGTGGTTTCCCACAAATAACTAACAAACTAGTTTCTCGTCTCGTCTACACTGTCTTTCACAGCGAGTTAGATCGGTTGCCAGTTTTGTATATACCGCCGCTCTCTGAAGGAATTGTTTAGCCCAGCTCCCATATGTCAATCATTAAAGATTACGATTGCACCACAACCTAAGCTTAACTTAACTTATCCAAACCATTAAAGTTATAATGTTCGTTAAGTCAATTTCTCTTTCTTTATGGCTTTTTGGTAAGTAAATGCCATACCTCATGATTAATTCTTTATCGTCTAAGTCATACAGTCTTTTGTATATTTATAATGATCATTCAATTTTAATTCTACGCATTTATAGCGTTAAGTATTTTACGTTACCTTATTCATATCTTATATTGTCCAGTTCATTCGACTCGGAATGTTATCCAAGTTATAATCATTAACTCGGCTTCTTAACGTTATACGTCATTGTCTTTAATTCAGTTTTTTCACCGTTCACATGTTTAGTCATTAGTCTACTATACTTTATGGTCAAACCAACCATACACGGCCAGTAGGTTCTTCCCTTTTAATATTCGCGTACACTCAACCCTTACGCGCTGCTAAAGTGTTTAACGCTTACTTTTCATTCTAACATTCTCTATCCAACTCACATTCAGACTTTCATTAAATCCTTTTACCGATCAGTGCAACTTTCTTGATAAATTCATATCTTACTTACTACCTTCGTCAACGTCTAGGTTATACAACCATTGTACACTTAGAACGTTCTTCGGACGCGAATACGATTCATGAGGATCGTTTACGCATTCTGCGTTCACGTTGCTCGACTCTTAATCTCTCATTCAACCTTTACTTGGGGTCTTAATCACTCTCATTCATTATCCATTATATGAACCTCATGTTCATCATTCTTTCTTAATGCCGAAGTCATACAGTTCATTGTATGCCAAGAACGATCGTTCATCGCAACTGCGTTGCGTTTACATTCATTACATTTTTTGTCTTTAATCCCGTTCAATATTTCCATTCAACCTTTACTAAATGTTTAAATCAATTGATTAAGTGTTACATTAGGTAAACTATATGTTCTTTATCTTTCCTTACACTTATTTTTTTTTTTCTAATGTGGAGTTTTCGACCCGCGGGTCGACTAATCTCCCCAGCTCGATACAAGAGCGGTTTGATACCCGACTTGCACCAGGGGTACTGTGGCCACACGCTTCAGTTTTTAATTGGCCCTTACACTTGTTGCAAGCAGGGATTGATCCCAGGATGCCCGGGTTTACGGTTCACCCCATGTCAAAACTTACCGCTGCGCCAACTGTTGTAGTTATCTTTCCTTACACTTCCCTAAGAGTTGAGTAGTTAAAAGCTCTTCTATGGGTGTAGACACTCGAAATTTTGTTTTCCTATTATTAACTATGCAGGAGGACAACATATTTTTCACACTCTAGAGATAACCCTGGAGGACCACAACATCAATTCCAATCCCGGAGATAGCCCCGGGAGATCCAGTTTCCAACCCCAGAGATAACCCCAGGAAATCAGTTTCTAACCCCGGAGATAACCCCGGGAGATCAAGTATAAATGCCTGGATTCAACCCCGGGAGGTCAAGCCAACCTTTGAGATAACCCTGAGGACATTCAGAGTCAACAACATGACAAAGTCAGAAACAACCCCGGAAGGGGCAAAATGGTCATTTTGCCAACTCAAACTCAAATCAACTCATTTCAACTCAAACTTCCTCAAAGGAAGTCCCACAAGAACTATATCTTAACTTCTGAGTGCAAACTATGCAAATATAGCTCAACGGACTGCCTGACAAAGACCCAAAAATGCTATTTCGGTCATGGACCCATCTTCCCGAATTCAAAAAAGGGTAAATCCTATGTCATTGCGTAGCTCTCAGGAATATTCAGAATGGTATGGCAAGCTTCCATCGGACTCCTGAATTGAATGTTATGAAGGTTTGAGCGAACAACGTGTTGTCCGAGTGCACATACTTCGAGACGGCGGGACCCACATGGCCCGGGGCACCCCGGGCAGCCATAGGTAGACCTGCAGCTCCCCCCCCCTCTATAAATAGAGGGCTTGGGGTGGCCATTTTGAAGGGGGAAACAGCGAGGAACCCATGTCCATTTTGCTCTGTACACACTTTAGACTGAGTGCTTTCTCTTTCCAAACACTTGTGAGTTTGTGCTTTGCTATATTTTACCGGTGGAAATCGAGTATTCATTCATTTAAAGCTATTTGAAGTCTTCTTGGCAGCCTAGTGTAAGACACCTCACATTACTTAAAGTATTTCTCCACTTTTATTCACACACAGTTATTCACGTTGAGAGTCGTGTTGTGTGTGTATGCCCAGATCGTCGAATCGTGGCATTTATTGCTTTATATATATATATATATATATATATATATATATATATATATATATATATTGGGACGCCCCCAAAATATGTATACATCACCCATTCTGAGTCGCCAAATACATGGTACAGAACTCAAATACAACTTAATTTATACAACTGTCATGCAAAATACGACAACACAATAGCTGAGTTTTAACACGAATATTGTCTTCTAGACAATATCAAAACTTAAATTCAATACTCATTACAATTATTATCACACTATTTTATAAAATAGTGAGGACTACTATAGCCACCTTCTCGGACCATCACTCCATTCCCCAAGTAGTCTCGGCTACGTTCTCATTTCCTGAAGAGAACAATGAAAGCAAAAGGGTGAGCTCAACTAGCCCAGTAAGAAATATTATGACTAAGATAATGCAAAAAAATTATCGTTAGCCTTCAACAATGTTAAACTGATAATAAACAACAAGTTTAACTGCAGCGGAACAAGCAATCTATTAGAAGAGTCAAGTAGCGCATGATATGTACTATTTTCTATGATTTAAAAAGTTTATCATCAATTTTATCGCTGAGACTTAGCTTAATAAATAATCCACATCACTGAATTATCCATGCACTATGTGCCAAGGATATTCATTAGTATCACAACCACGAATTATCCATACACTACGGGCCAAGGATATTCGTGTAATCACCAATGGTCATGATCATGCCAAACAACAATTCATCTTTGCACCCTTGGCCGAAGAGAACGCATGGTCATGATCATTCCAACAACTGTCGCTGAGACTTAGCTCAATAATCCACATAACTTATAACATTACAGGTCATGATTATACTGAATGATCCCTGGTCATAATCATACCAACCAACAGTCCATCTATGCACGTAAGCCAAAGATGACTTTCATCAAAATATAAGCATGAGGATGATGACAATGATATAAGCATTAATCAAACGAAATCAAGGATAAATATTAAAGACTTTAAATTTATCCAGAGTTTTAAAAATATCCAAATTGTCAACATGATACTGCTTTGTGGAGTAAATCAAGAATAATATTATATCAGAAAAGAAATTAATTTTTGTCATGAAAAGTACTCCGGGTGAATAGTGCCCGAGTGAATAGTACCCCGTGAATAGTACTTCATGAATAGTACTTCGGGAATAGTACTTTATGAATAGTACCCCATGAATAGTACTTCGTGATTATTACCCGTGAATTGTACTTTGTGAATAGTACCCGTGAATAGTACTTTGTGAATAGTATCTCGTGAATAGTATTTCAGCATGAAAAGATCAATAATTATCAAGAATGCTCAGAATAATTTGTCCATGAAAAGATTTTGGTTGAAGCGCAAATATCAAGGATATTCTACTAATTTCACGGAGTATAGGAGCAATACTTCAACAAAATGAGTGTAGAATTAGGGATACGAAACGAAATAATATTACTAACATATTACAGAGTATGGAAGAAAATATTATTTCATACGAATATTGAATGAAGATAATATCCATACGAATATGAAAAATAATATCACTTCTGAATATGAAATAAATAATACCCTCTACGAATATTGAACGAAAATAATATTCCTTATGAATATTAAATGAAGATAATATTTCTTGTGAATATTGAATGAAATAAAACTTCTTACGAATAAGCAAAATAATATCGTAAGCGAATATGAAATAAATAATACCCCTTACCTTTGAAGAAGACTGGATATTGGAATAGTGAAGTAGCAGACTTCTCTTGTTCTTTCTTTCTAGAGTTTCTCTCTCTATAATTACTCTTGTGAGTCTTAGTGAATTGGTGAGAATGAAAGAAAAATGAGCTTCTATTTATAGGAAAATATAGTTTCGATAATTGCATGTTTTGGGGCTCGAAATATTACAGTATAATACATTCATCTTTTCATTCATTTTTAATTTAGTCTTGCAAGTATTATCAAACTTGCATCACCTCCCCTAATAGTACATCATGTGAATCAATAGTTCTATACATGTGAAAAAAAATAATTATAGCATAGTACCTTCATCTATACCTCCATTTTTAATTTAGTCATACAAGTATTATCAATTTTGCACCACCTCCCCTAATAGTACATGCATGTGAATCAATAGTACACACATGTGAACAAATAGTTATAAGTATGCGAATTAATAGCAATTAATTTCTCATTTATCCGATTAATTACCCAATTGGTCAATATAACCTCCAAACATCAATTATTATCGGAATAGATGTCAATTTCCACTAACACTAATAATTCCAACATAATGAAAATATCAATTTCATCTTTAATCAACATAAACTTATTCATCATTAATAGTATAACTCAAAATATTTTACAACCAGATCATTCCCAGGAAAGATGGGGCTTTTCGATAATGATTTCTCCTTATTGGCGTGCAATTAGGTGACCAAACCCCTTTCCTCGACAGAACTTTCTAGACATTGTCAATATTGTAAATATAAATATGAATAACTTTGTCGTCTCAATTATTGATTTAATAATATAAAATATTGTGATAATAATTGAATAAAACTGAGTGACTTCTCACGTAATCATCAATAATCAAAGATATTGTACAATACCGTGTGCTATTATGTAACCACGCGTATTACTGTACTTTTATCACCGATTATTTTATGACAACTTGCTTAGTTTAAAAAAAAATTCACATATCACCCTTAACTTTAACCTTTTATCAATTTAACCATTTACTAAATAGAATAATAATTATAAGAAAATTGAATACTTTCATTTCATAAAATTCGGTATCTCTCTCTCTCTCTCTCTCTCACACACACACACACACACACACACACATACACACACACATTATCGATTGAGCCTGGATCGATATATCTGGTGCGTTTACTACTTATATATATATATATATATATATATATATATATACAGCCAGGATCAAGTCCGGACTCCCAGACTTTGTTAAAATCCAGACCCTTTTTTTTGCTTTTTTTTAAAAAAAAAATAATAAAAAAAAGTTTAATATTTTATGGAACTGTAATTTTTCCATAATATAGTGTTTTGTCCGTTATTTGGATACATATAACAAAATAGTCTGTACAGACTGTACAGTATGTTTTTTATTTGTATCCAAATCACACCCAAAACACTGTATTATGGAAAAATTCTAGTTCTATAAAATATTAAACTTTTTTTTATAGTTGTTTTTAAAAAAAAGCAAAAAAAAAGGATTCGTATTTTAGTATCAGTTCAGAGTCCTGACCGAACCTAATTTCTCTCTCTCTCTATATATATTTACATTTCGAATACGAATCGTTTATATATATACATTTATATATACATTTCGTGGAGTTTATTTCGTGGTAGTTAACCGTTTATATATATACATATATATTTACATTTCAAAATCGCCTCGGAGTTTACTTCATCACACGATTGATCATTCATATATATATATATATATATATATATATATATATATATATTTTCGATCTCCCACGGAGTTTATTTCATGGCGATTAACCGCTTATATATATATATATTTACATTTCCGTCCTACACAGAGTTTACTTCATTATAGTTGATCGTTTTATATATATATATATATATATATATATATATATATATAGCTTTTATATATATATACAATATTTACAACTTTTGTATATACTGCATCATCATGTTAGCCTAGGAATCATGTGATCACAGATTCAGTTCCTGAATCTAGATTCGGTTCTCGTGATAGACATTTTCAGCTGCAACCAGCTTGTAAATTATTCACGGTGTTTGAATTTCCTTAGACGACTCTCATGCCCACAAGGAGTTCGACACTGCTATATATCTTTTTTTCTCGAAGATGCTTCGCATCTCAAAAATACAAGCAAACAAGACGAACACATAATAAAATAGAAGTATCAAAGGCCTCAATTACTATTGAGCACAAGGGTTTGAAAAAACTTTTTTTACAAAACATCACTGCCATATCTCGTTAAAATTAAACTTTTATACAAAATTTGAACCCTTTGTATAGGTGCAAACGAGGCATAGTACCACTTCAAGACGATTGCACATAGACCTACACACACACATTCAGATAAACATTTAAAATTAAATGTGGCGATCACCGCCCCCCCCCCCCCCCGCATAATCAAGCCCCCGGACCCTAACGAATCTCGATTTCATAGACCAATTAAGCAGTGTCATATCACTAGGTCTATGTGCAAACCTTTTCTCGGTTGAGTTGGTCCAACCATTTAAAAATACCAATTGGCGACTCTTACAATCCAATCGTCGACATATACATGTCGGACCTTTTCACAACTTGTTTTTTCAAACAAATCTCACCAAACATGAG
Source organism: Panax ginseng (assembly GCA_020205605.1). Lineage (NCBI taxonomy): Eukaryota > Viridiplantae > Streptophyta > Magnoliopsida > Apiales > Araliaceae > Panax > Panax ginseng. Next base: position 44,141,606 of record CM035146.1, read on the forward strand.
AACACCAAAAGACAAGAAAAGAAAAGCGACAAAATAAAAATCCTAATGTCGACAGGTAGCAACTCTGCTGGGGACATCCGGTAAGAAGGCTTAAGCCGCTATTAAAGCTTTTCAAAATATTTATTTGCTTGTGTGCGGATGTTGCATTTACATTAATAAATGTGTACCAATTCATTTACTTACTGCACTTAGTGTTTCATACTATATCTGCCTGTGATATTAGTGCTTTGAACATGTCATCATTTCCATACGGCGAGACGCGATGTATGTGAATGTATGTTGTGTGGTCCCTCCACCAGGAGGCTATCCTGTCGGTGTTTGATCACTGGACTCGTAGGGAGACTAATTCCAATGAGTCTCAGGAAAGGCACCACCCAGATTCGCTCCAGTTGAAAGACCGGATTAACTTCCCATTGAGTAAATTGCGATGATCTGGGAACCTTCATACCAAAAAAGCCGCGAGAGTAACCTAAGATAGGTCAACCTCTGATAAACCAAACATGGAGGGAAGTCTCTCCAAACCTTCCCATTTCAGGACTTGTAATTGTAAAAATGTTGTAGTACTAATGTAGTACTACAACTCTAAATAAATGTCATGGTCATCATACTCCATATCAGCAAGATCTAAGCGACAGAAAATGATGTCAGAGCTGTTCTTGAGTTTTTGGGTTGCCCAGAAACTCAAGCAGTTAAAGATGTACTACTTTGCAACCTTATAGATTACAGTCTAGGTTTTGTTTATGTGAGATAAAGGTTTATAATTGTAGTAGTGATGTCAGAGTACAACGAAATAACATCATATTATCATAACAACATCACCATCTCAAGTTTTCAGCCGGTCAAAGTATGGGTCAGACACTGTTCTTCATGATTTCTAGGTTTTCCAGATTTCGTCAAGAACAGTTTGGTCAATGCTACTTTGACCAAGTGTATCTTGGCTCCTATACATGATCTGGGTAATATAATGGTATGGATGTGTAGTCCATATGCCAGAATACAAATCCCAAACAACAACATAATCTAAAACATTAAACACAGTAAGATTCATGGCTTGAAAAAGGGTTGTCAGAGTTTCTGGAAATTCTGGGTTGCCCAGAATTTCAGTTTCGTGTTCGGTCAACTAGGTTTGACCGTTCATAACTCGCGATCTAGATATGATCTGGGCTTGATTCAAGTTCCAGATCAAAGCTCCTACATCATACGACAAGTCTATAACTTAAAACACAACAAACAATTAACACATAAGAATCTAAGAGCCCTGACATTAGGCTGTTAGAGCACAAATTAGGGTTCATGATCAGTTTCTAAAAACTCAATTTTGAGCATCTAAATGTTATGGATCTGGGATCTAACAACCCAGATCACTAAATGACACCCTCTAACACATATCTAACCAATCATTAACAACATCTAACATCAAATACATAGATTTCGAAATTTAGAGTTTATACCTCTATTATGCTTTGATCTTGATTTCTGACCTTTGATGTTTGTTCTTTGCAAGTTAAAGGCTGACATTGGTTTTGTTTCTCACTCAATTTCACTCCCCATTCCCGAATTTTAGAGAGAGAAGGTCTGGGAAAAATGAAAACTTAAGTGGCCATTTCTCTCTCTTTAATCTATTTATAGAATGATGCAATGCAATGCAATGGCTGATCATGTGATCAATTATTAACTGATTAAAGGTTGCTTTCTGGACCATGTGGCTAGCTAGAGTTGGTAACCCACTCTTTACTAGGGCTAGATCTACACTCCACCTTATTAAAATAATATAAAGGGCACTTTGGTCATTTGGTTTTTACTTTTAGTGGCTAACTTGTCAAATGCTCCAACCCTTAGGGTTTAGGATTTAAACCTTTAGGGTTTAGGGTTTGAGCCCTTAGGGTTTAGGGTTTGAACCCTTAGGATTTTAAAAATAAATTTCTAGGATTTCCAATTTAAGTTTTCAAAATAGAAAATTAATATTTCTAAATTATAATTAGGATTTTATATTCAAGCTTGCTAATTAAGATTTATATTTCCTTAATTAAAGTTGCTAATTTAGCAATTAGGGTCATAAATGGTCATTAGGGTTTATGACCCACTAATTAGGGTTTTACATAGAAAATAATCTTTCTAATTTAGAAATTAGGTTTCCTAATTTAGATTAGGGTTTCCTAATTACTTATATCTTGAAAATTAGGATTAATGTTTCCTAATTAACATTAAAATTATTAAACTAACAATTGGGTTTTCTAATAATAAATTAGGGCTATCCCTAATTAAATATAAAATTAATAACATAAAAACCTTACACTTATTTTCAAACTCCCCAATTAGGGTTTTAATATTCTAAATTAGGGTTTCGGTTTCCCGAAACTGAAACTAGGGTTTCTAGAACCGGTAATAGGGTTTCTTAACATTCGTTAGGGTTTTCTTATTGAACGTCGCGGTTCTAAAACATTATTAGGGTTTGTGATTGATATACTTTATCCGGTCAACCCTTGACCCTTAACCACATACTGTACACAAATATGACCATATACACAAATACTGTTAACACTGTAAACCTTTACCAAAAGTTTTTAAATTCACAAAATCTATTCCTAAAAATGTTAAATACATACACTTATTTTTTGTCTAGGTTTAATATTTAACCTCTATTCAATCTTTTAAGATTTTAATAAATATCTAAATATTCGGGTTATTACATTCACCCCTTCTTCTAAAAATTTCATCCCCGAAATTTACCTTACACCTTACACCCTTCATACTCATTACCTCATGCTACCCAAACATTTCTCATAAGAGTTAAATTATTCAAATCGTGTTGAGGAGTCATATAGACTACGAACTTTCATTTTCGAAAAGGTCATATGGAAATTCATCCGCAAACCATCATAACTTACGGACATATAGGGGATTAGCCCGGTATGCCTCAGATCGATCAATAATCGTTGGTCGGAACCATTTTCCTGTTCCTCTTATCCGCCTTGGGCGCACAAATATTTCCTTACCTCAGTCTTTATCGGATTCCTTACCAAAACAATTTGGTTCGGGAAAATTTTCAAAGAACGCTTAGGATTTTATAAACGTTGGTCTAGCTGAATCGAATAGTGTAGACTCATATCAACAATTCAATTCAATCAAATTATTTAGGTATAGCCAAACCCCGTTGGCATATTAAAATCTTGAAAATATTTTTGAGAATGACGTCATGATGTCGTACTGTACTAACAATTCGTTTGAGGATGTCGTCATTGTTTGACTTTGTCATAACACATCATACAATAGTGGAACAATGATTTTTAGATCGGATTCACACTATGTATTCCTGTATTTATAACTCTATCAACTTTTATCATCTCTGCACCAGGTTACATGGTACATGAGTGATAAATAAAATATATTTTGATATTTCAAATCATTTGCGTCTAGCTGAAATAAGTAGCATAGACTATACTTTAAACCGTTTCAAAAATGATTACGAGTCTACATATTTTTATTTTTATTTTAAAAGCACATAGTGCGTATTTCGCTTGATATCAAAAATTCTAAGTCTAGCATAGCTAGGAGTTTTGAAAAACTTATGTCTCCACTAATAATCATTTGCTTAAACAGTCTATCCATTCTTATTATCCTTACTACTCCATTTACACACAACTATACCCAGTTCGTCGAACTTACCACACTTATGAGTTCAGGAACTTGCCACGATCATATGAGTTTAAGAACTTGTCCTAGTTAGACTTTTAGCGTCCATTCGCTGAGGGGTTCATAAACATTTCATATAATTATGAGTCACGAACGTACCATAAGTATGAGTTTTAAGAACTCGTACTTAACCTTATATTCTCTACCTAAAACCTATCTATCAGTTATACATATGGGAAAAGAATTACCTTCTCAACACGCATATAGAAAATAGCGCGACACAGACATTTCAATGATTATGAATGCCAGAAACTAATTGGTTTTGACACCAAGTACAATTCCCCGCCCATAACAAGTAATCATACAACTCAACTACTAACATGAGTCCTCAATTGAAATCCCCACCTAATCTAACTCCCTTCTCAATACAAATTTCATTTAATCCGTATTCATAATCCTTTCTTGAATCTGTACCAATTCATAGTACAACTGACACCCAGCAAACTTGCTGTAAACTTTTTAATCCTTCTCTATACTATTACCTTATCTGATCACGGAGTGATCTTATCGTATATATTACGATATATTTCTATGCTATGATCGTTTTGTTTTACGATCTCCTATCCCAGTACTTTTAGTCTTTTAGACTTTATCTATTCATCACAATTGTTCACTTTTATTATCAGAGTTGGGGAACTCTGTATCTTTATAACTCGCCGAGATTCGTCTTTGAATCTTACCGACACACTAACTCTATGTGTGTAAGATCTTATCTCATCACTGCTGTTATTTGTCTAAGGTAACTCTACCCTAGGTTTATAAACAACAGCTTTGATACCAATTGTAGCGCCCCCAAATTCATGGTCCTAAATCACCACGAATCTGGTGCACTATTTCTATAACTATTGCGGAAGATATAAACATAAATTGTTTATACATTAAACATTATACACCATCCCCAAGGTCGAGTAACCATAACTTATACACAATTCATTATCCTATCTGACATACAAAGATATTATCATACATTACTATTACAAATCTAATCGCACAAAATATCTTAAACTAAAACTGTCTTTAACCTTTCCTTGTATCCGAAGCATTCGCCTTAATTTGCAATGTTTATCATGATATAGCAAGGGTGAGCATAAGATTGCCCAGCAAGTTTAAGTTCAATAATTTAACGATATATCATGATTGAAAGAATCTTAATAATAAGCTGGCTATAATTCAACAATATAATTATGAACTGGCAGGAACAAACTTTTGACTGAACAAGTATTGAACATGAATAAATATATCTGAACCGAATGGTAATGAAGATGATCAGCCTTTCATACCTGACTTATACTTACAATATGTACATAGTACAATTCTACATGACAATCAGCAATGATTAACCATAAGCATATTTGAATGAAACAACTCTTAGTAGAGTTAAGAAAAACTTGCCTGAACCGTTGATTATCGTTACGAAACATAACTTAGCTTTATTTGAAGACCTAATGTTAACAATATCGATTATCCAAGTTAGAATAATATCATCACAGTATAAAATAACCTAAACACATTACCACATAATCCTATTAGTCTATACAACATATAAAACTTAGTATCAAGTCAAACTATTGCAGTCTGATTTGAATCCGACAAAATTCTAACACCCCGACGTTCTAGTCGGATAAATATCGAGTTTAAGTTCAATTAATAGTCAAAACATTTTTCATAAACTCGTAATAATTTCCAAGTAATTATTAACATTTATTATAATTTTTCAATCATTAATATCATACTTATATGATTTAAATACCACATAATTCCCTTATCATTAATATTTATTTAATACTAAATATTAATGAAAATCATAATATACTATTATAATGTATTTATAATATATCAAAGTATTTTTAATACCTTAAAATCATACTTATCTAATTTTAAACCTTTAAATCCATTATCCGATAATTGCCATTAATATTAAATATTAATATTTTTCATGATAAAATATCAAAAGTTATATTTTATAACTTAAAATATTTTATAATACTTAAATCATTTTATATGATTTATAAATCATTAATTCTATTTTTCATAATTTATTTAATACATCATTAAATAAAATAATTATCATTAATATTGATTAATTAATGAAATTCATCATAAAATATTAAAAGTCAATGAAAATATCTTTAAATATTTTCTTATACCATAATATTATTTTTCATGATTTTTCATGTATTAAAATCATTTTTAAGTAATTTACTTAATATAATAATTAAATAAATTAAATACCATTTATATTCCAAAAATATTAAATATTTATGAAATATATTCTAAATAATTAAATACTATTTTTAGACTTTAAAAAAAATTCATAATTTATTATGTATTTTTAATAATTAAAAATCATTTTATCTATTTATTAATTAATTTCTGAAAAATCAGAAATTCAAAATTAATAAAAAGCAAGTCGCTAAAAAGGTCCCTATAGCTGACGAGACAATCGTCGCTATAGGTGTTCTTCACCAAACCCAGGCTGCATAGGCGATTAATCAAAATTACCATGTTTGACCAAGGCTAGATCTTTGGTCTTTATGATTTCTGGCTTGCTAATGTTTTAATATTGTAGTATTAATGTCACACTACAACCCTAAACAACTATCATGGTCAACACGTAACAAATCGGTGAGATCTAAGCAACAGAAGTCGTTGTCAGACCTGTTCTTGAGTTTCTGGGCTACCCAGAAACTCATCGACTGTTTACAAGGTACCTAGTTTGACCGAGTTTAGATCTAGGTTCCAGTTACTTTCAGGACTTGTAATTGTATAAATGTTGTAGTACTAATGTAGTACTACAACTCTAAATAAATTTCATGGTCATCATACTCCATATCAGCAAGATCTAAGCGATAGAAAATGATGTCAGAGCTATTCTTGAGTTTCTGTGTTGCCCAGAAACTCAAGCAGTTAAAGATGTACTACTTTGCAGCCTTATAGATTACAGTCTAGGTTTTGTTTATGTGAGATAAAGGTTTACAATTGTAGTAGTGATGTCAGAGTACAACAAAATAACATCATATTATCATAACAACATCACCATCTCAAGTTTTCAGCCGGTCAAAGTATGGGTTAGACACTGTTCTTCACGATTTCTAGGTTTTCCAGATTTTGTCAAGAACAGTTTGGTCAATGCTACTTTGACCAAGTGTATCTTTGCTCCTATACATGATCTGGGTAATCTAATGGTATGGATGTGTAGTCCATATGCCAGAATACAAATCCCAAGCAACAAAATAATCTAAAACATTAAACACAGTAAGATTCATGGCTTGAAAAAGGGTTGTCAGAGTTTCTGGAAATTCTGGGTTGCCCAGAATTTTAGTTTCGTGATCGGTCAACTAGGTTTGACCGTTCATAACTCGCGATCTAGACATGATCTGGGCTTGATTCAAGTTCCAGATCAAAGCTCTTACATCATACGACAAGTCTACAACATAAAACACAACAAACAATTAACACATAAGAATCTAAGAGCCCTGACATTAGGCTGTCAGAGCACAAATTAGGGTTCATGATCAGTTTCTAAAAACTCAATTTTGAGCATCTAAATGTTATGGATCTGGGATCTAACAACCCAGATCACTAAATGACACCCTCTAACACATATCTAACCAATCATTAACAACATCTAACATCAAATACATAGATTTCGAAATTTAGAGTTTATACCTCTATTATGATTTGATCTTGATTTCTGACCTTTGATGTTTGTTCTTGGCAAGTTAAAGGCTGACATTGGTTTTGTTTCTCAATCAATTTCACTCCCCATTCCCGAATTTTAGAGAGAGAAGGTCTAGGGAAAAATAAAAACTTAAGTGACCATTTCTCTCTCTTTAATCTATTTATAGAATGATGCAATGCAATGCAATGGCTGATCATGTGATCAGTTATTAACTGATTAAAGGTTGCTTTCTAGACCATGTGGCTAGCTAGAGTTGGTCACCCACTCTTTACTAGGGCTAGATCTACACTCCACCTTATTAAAATAATATAAAGGGCACTTTGGTCATTTGGTTTTTACTTTTAGTGGCTAACTTGTCAAATGCTCCAACCCTTAGGGTTTAGGGTTTGAACCCTTAGGATTTTAAAAATAAATTTCTAGGATTTCCAATTTAAGTTTTCAAAATAGAAAATTAATATTTCTAAATTATAATTAGGATTTTCTAATTATATTCAAGCTTGCTAATTAAGATTTATATTTCCTTAATTAAAGTTGCTAATTTAGCAATTATGGTCATAATTGGTCATTAGGGTTTATGACCCACTAATTAGGGTTTTACATAGAAAATAATCTTTCTAATTTAGAAATTAGGTTTCCTAATTTAGATTAGGGTTTCCTAATTACTTATATCTTGAAAATTAGGATTAATGTTTCCTAATTAACATTAAAATTATTAAACTAACAATTAGGTTTTCTAATAATCAATTAGGGTTATCCCTAATTAAATATAAAATTAATAACATAAAAACCTTACACTTATTTTCAAACTTCCCAATTAGGGTTTCGGCTTCCCAAAACTGAAACTAGGGTTTCTAGAACCGGTAATAGGGTTTCTTAACATTCGTTAGGATTTTCTTATTAAACGTCGCTGTTCTAAAATATTATTAGGGTTTGTGACTGATATACTTTATCCGGTCAACCCTTTACCCTTAACCACATACTGTACACACACATGACCATATACACAGATACTGTTAACATGTAAACCTTTACCAAATGTTTTTAAATTCACAAAATGTATTCCTAAAAATGTTAAATACATACACTTATTTTCTGTCTAGGTTTAATATTTAACCACTATTCAATCTTTTAAGATTTTAATAAATATATAAATATTCGAGTTATTATAAATATCATCTGTCTTGTGTCAGAATCATCAAGCCTCACGATTTATGTGGAGACAAACTCCAACACATGAGGAATGAATTCTAAACGTTGTGGTACTCACCAGTCCAAAAGTCATAAGAAATATCCTTAGTATGCAACAAAGAAGCATATTGAAGAAGCTAAGGAATACCATTGGTAAGGGGGAAAACACCTTTTCAGGTATAAGGTGACAAAGTAGTCTGCTATGTCAGTGGGCCAGAATGCAATTCAGAAGATGAGCATAAAAGTCTCCATCAAAGAACAGAAAGGTCAAACATATTTAATGCTTCAACGGATGGATCCAACGGATAGTTTTCAAGATCACATATATGCAAATCAAGTAGATGAGATAAATAAGCAAGCATTGAAAAAAAACGAAAAAGAACTCTTAAAGCTCAACTCTACGATCTGAGAAAAAGGAAAGCTTAATCAGCTACTCAGTTCTTTCGAACAAGTGCTTAAACAACAACAGAGTAGCAACCATCAAGAACTTAACATCTACCAATCAACTGAAGAAAAAGTACCAAGTCTGCTGGACATGAAGAGTTCTAAGTGAACTATAAGAGAGCCAAGTCTGCTGGAGTTGAAGAGTTCAAGAGTGAACTAAGAAGTTCCTAGACTGCTGGTCTAGAAGGAATCTGTGTGATTCAGAAGTTGTAAAAGACATCCTTAGTGGATTTCCCACTCGAAGAGTCGAAAAGTGGACTAGGAGCTTTAAGTGCTCTGAACCACTTAAAACGACTGTGTCTTTTACTTTCTTACTATAACTGCTATATCTGCCATAACTGCTATAACTGCCTCACTCTCATAACTCCACTACTTCGTAAAGGAGATTAAAACAAACATTAATTCCGCTAAGTTTTAATCATCATCAACTAACAAGTTTAAAACGATAAAAATTTTTAATTATCTATTCAACCCCCCCTTCTAGATAACTGTTGTGCCTACTGGAAACTAATAATTGGTATCAGAGAAGGTTCTATTTTACAGCTTACAAGCTTTAGTAGATCCAATGGCACACGTACCAAGCAAATCAAAGACTGGAGGAGGCAGTAAGCCACCAATGTGCAACAAGGATAAATTTGCAAACTTGAAAGTCAGGATGCAAGCATACATGGACTCAATAGATGAAGATCTATTTGAGACTGTTTAGAATGGGCCCTATGTTCCAACAAAGCTTGCACCAACCATAGACGATCCAAACAGAATACAAATCAAAGTCAAAGAGGAGTGGACAAACAACAAGAAGAGAGTTGTCCAACTTGACAAAAAGGCCAAGAACATCCTGTTTCAATCCTTAGAAGATGATCTGTTCTAAAATGTTGTCAACAACAAAACAGCTAAGGAGGTTTGGGAAGCACTTCTCATCATGCACAATGGAACTAAAGAAGTAAGAGAAAACAAACAATCACTCCTGACACAACAGTATGAAATGTTTGCTCATGTTCAAGGAGAAAACGTAACTGCCACCTATGAGAGATTCAACGTTCTGCTCAACTCTCTACGAGCATATAGGAAGATCTATCCAAACAAAGATCTGATCATAAAGTTCATGAGAGCCCTACCGAGCAGGTGGGATTCCAAAACCACTACTATAAGAGAGTCAAAGAATCTTCACGAGATGACAGTTCAATAGCTATATGGCAATCTCCTGACACACGAACGAGAGCTGACTCAATGAGCTGAAACCCTATCATAGGGAAGAAAGAAGGATAAGGGTGTTGCTCTCAAAGCAACTGAAGGTGCATCTAAGGTCAACACTGAGATTGACTCTTACTATGATGAAGACGATGATGAAGACTTTGTTATGTTGGTAAAAAGACTAAGAAGGTTCATGCGTCAAGGTAAAACCAGCAAGCCAGAGAAGGTCAGCAATTACAGCAGCCAGGAGCAAATGAATGATCTATGCTACAACTGCAAGAAGCCTGGCCACTTCATTGCCAACTGCAACAAACCTTTCAGAGAAGAACTAAAGAAGAAATCACATGCAAAGAAGGAATACAAAGGCAACAAAAGGCCTCAGAAGAGAGACAAAGGCTTGGTAGCTGGAGGATTGTGGAGTGATTCAGACAATGACTCCAATCCTGATTCTGGAGATGATGAAGAACCACAAAGGCTAATATGTGCCTAATAGCCAAACATGCAAAGGACAAACAAAATTCCAACATACATGATTTAAGTCTCGATGAGGTATTTGACTTCAACTCTCCTGATGTAGACATAAATGATTTAAGAACTTCATTGCATGGAATAACCATTGATCTACATCAATACATGAAGTGGTTTAGAGTTTTGTCTAAGGATCATTCATTTCTTCAAGAGGAGAAAAAGAAAGTTCAAGAAGAGCTTGAAATAGCCCTTCTAAGTACTAATCTTCTCTCCAAGCTTGAGGATGAGAATGTGATCCTAAAACAGACAAATAAACTCAGTGCACAAAGAGAGTCTAATCTAACCTCTAAAATTAAGGAACTAGAAAAGACTATCTCTACATGGAACAAATCCTCATCATCCATGGACTCCCTGCTCTCTAGTCAGAGAAGTACATTCAACAGAACATGCATAGGCTTTGGGGAATCCATCTCAGAGCCATGTGTGGAAAAGACAAAGGAAACTAGCGCTAGTAATGCCTTAAGTTTTAGTAGAAGCATTACCTTTGTGAAATCCTGTGACGACCCAGAAATTCGGATCGTCCAGAATTTAGGTTTAAAGAATTAGTTATTAATAAAAGGAATTTTTATTAATATTATTATGTGCTATGTGTTTATTAATCGTTCTATAACATAGGATGATTATTAATCGGGAGGATCCTGGCTGCGAGCTAGTTTGAGCGAATAAGAATTTTTAAGACGAAAAAAAAAGTTTTCCGGGAACAAAATATTTTCGGGGAAAAAGACGAAATAGGCACTATTCATCTGTCTCTGCTCGGAGATTTATTTTGAAATTCCGAGAAGTTATAGATTATGTTTAATTATGAGATGTGATGGAATATGTAATAATATTTCAGTTATGGCAAAAACGAAGTTTTCGCATGCAGACTCAAAACCTAAGGGTTAGGAAAAGTGAGTTCCGAGAATTTTATGATCATGTATAATCATTAGGGTTATTGTGCGTGAGAAACATGAGGATAATACTAGTTATTATATGAGTATAGTAACAAGATTAGTATGACGTATAATACGAATATCGTATGAACTATATACAAAGAAAATATGAGAATACGAGAATGAGATGCGTATAATACGATAAGTCTTAATGAACTTTGAGTTCATGGACTGTGTAGAATCTAATTGGACTTGGATTATGCAAAGCCCAACGCTGTGAAATCAAGCCCAGGATAGGCCCAATAAGAATTAGGGTTAAGGCCCAAACCAAGAAAAGAAACCGCGGATCGAACCGATGGGTAAACGGATGGGTAAACCCAATGGGGAACCCATGGGGTGACCCATGGGCATGTGGGGCGGCTACTTGGCCACCAAGTAAGGGTGGTGGCCAAGTAAACTTGGTGGCTAAGTTGTGGGAGGAGGTGGGAATAGTAAGGAGTTGGGGATGAAATGACTAAAATGCCCTTAGCTTTGAAAATCTATAAATAGTTAGCTTATTTCATTTGTTTTAAGATTTTGAAAATCCCACACTTGAGAGAGAAAGAGAGAGAGAGAGAGCTCGGATGAAGAGGAGAAGGAAGTACGTGAGCATGAATGCTCTGATCAAAAGTGATCGTGAAATAGAAAAGTTTGCAAATCGCCGGCTTTGTCTAGCGGAAGAAAAATAAGAAGAAGAGGTAATCTAAAACCTAGTTTCTAATAGATTTTTCTTTAACTTTTCTATGTTAAAACATATCTTAATGAAGATAAGAAGTAGATAAGGTTAGAGATGATTTCATATGGTTGAAATCATGAGAAAAGAAGAAATAATAAATTAGAAGTTTAGTTTGTAAATTTCTTAAGGAAGTATAAGATTCGTAAAGATTTCGAGCGATCCGAATGAATATTACGAATAAGTAGGTGAACTAAGTAAGGAATGGTGTTCTATAACATCAAATTCCAATAAAAAGTGGAATCGTAATCCAAAATATCGATTAAAAATGAAGAACACGCGAAGAACATGAAGAACATTGTTGATGGACAATTTAAAACCATCGTAGGATAATTGTTGTTGATGGACAAGTTTAAAACCATCGCGTATAAGTTATTTTCTTATTGCTTTGTTAGGAACGGTAGAAATTTTCATGAAGAACGGATTAAAACTTAGCTATAACGAAGTTATGGCGAAAATTTCGTAAAAGATGAACAAGAATTAGAAAGTTAGTAAATGAACCCGAACATGTAGGGTTTCATAATAAAGTAAGAAAACATAGAAAACGTGAGTCGTGGACTCAAGAACGAGTGAATTCCGAGTTCGGATGATCAAATTACGGACGGTCGAACAAAGAGCGTTAAAAGCGTAAAAATGGAAAAAGGGTGAAGATCAAGCCAATCGAATGACACCTTAACGGATTCAGAATGACGTTCTGTCTGAGGGGTATTGAAGGACGTAAGATAAGGAAGAGAATGGCTTTGGAATAACCTCGTTCCGAGTTATAACAAAGGAGTTAAGTGATCGGGAAGTGAGCGTCTCAAAGAATTTAAATAATTAACACTTAGAAAAATTTCTAGGGTTTTGTCTCGGGTAATGCAATACCAGTATAGATTGTGAGAAGTGGAATTGCGTTGCATGAAAGCTCGCCATAATCTTGGAGAGTGGCGCCATAGCGAGAAATAACAAAGGACTCAGCAGCAGCTTGGCAATTTCGGGAAGAGAGGAGAGAGAAGTAGGTGTGTGCCACAGCCATGAGAGGAGGAAAGGAAGAACGCGGCAGTTGTGATGCAGTCTTGGCAATGCCCATAAATGAGATTTTAAATGCTCAATTACTAGGGGATGTGCAAGAAAGAAATATGAACATATAGTTCACCTAAAATAACACTTAAGCAAATGACTTAAACTTTTATTAAAGGTTGAACGTAAAGATTAAACAAGATTAAATAACATATAATATAAATCACGAGTTACGTAACCGATGTCCGGGGACCGTAGTCGGGATGAACGAACATGAGGAATTGTTATTGTTGTGATTCCTTAGATGTTGAGTGACAAGGGTAATGAATAACATTTCGATGTTATATCATGATAATGAGAGATAAGTGTGAAGCGTATAGACGCTGTGAATGCAACGTTGTTGCGATGAACGATCGGTCTTAGCATACAACAATTGGTATGGCTTCGACACTAAGAAGGAGTAATAAATATGGGGTTCATTCAATGGATAATGAACGTATTAAAGAAGATAAGAATATAAATCATCCAAGATGATGAACGTTTTGAGTAAGACATCTTCGTATGTCATAAAGTCGCAAACTGGTAAAGAAAGTTAGTCGCGTAAACTTATATTACAGGAACGCGAATCCTAAGAAGTAAAGCTAAGTAAACCAATGCGTAAGTTTAATATATGACTAATTGGTGTTTATGTTTTCTCCTTATGTGTTATATAGGAATTGAAATAAGCAGTTCAGCGTATGCTGTAGCTGGGCGTAAGGCAAGTTTCCTAACTACATTCATATTACATGAATGCTAGTTTCTTAAACTTCTCATATGTTGTACTTGAGAAGTTCTGTCTATGTGTGAATGTGCGATATTTGTTCAATATGGTAGAACGTATGCCTTGAGCCACAATTTGAACACTTTAGTGTTTTTATGATATGAATTGTTCTGTGATTGAGCTGTTTAATACAAGTACGTTCTGTTTATACATGAACCGTTATTGTTAAATCTGTGCTATTGATTCTAGCAGAACGGGATGTGTATATGAAAAGGTAGAGGGATGAAAGTATTTCAAAGTGAAAATAATTGATGTTTTAAGATGATAGGAACGAGACTATTCCTATTATTCAAGCTGCTTCATAACCTTTGTTCGGTTATCGAGGTTCTAAAGAAATGTTTTAATTTAAAGTTGTTTATTCAATTATTATGACTTATTTGGGAAATTGAATGCTCACACTTGCTTTAAATGAAAAAAAAAATTCAGCGAACAAGGTTAGAAGAACTTAAGGATCCCATAAAGATCAAGCTGACGGTATCCAGATGAATTATTATCCAGAATGTGTAGGAGCGAGAAGATCAACTGAAGACTTGTAATGAAGAAAGATGAAACTGAATTATAGACTAGTTTAATGAACTTTTATGTTTCCTTGGTGGCGGATAAAAGTCACTCTTGTATGATGAAATGAATAATGTATTTATTATTATTTGTAATGAAAAAGGTTATAAGGTTTCCAGAACCTGAGATTTGAGAGTGTATGTTGTTATATTTTGGTATATAATGATGTATGTTGGATGAAGGATGTACTTGTGACTCCCCGAAATCCGGGTGTGAAGAAGGTGGGAATAGTAAGGAGGTAGGGGGCGAAATGACTAAAATGCCCTTAGCTTTGAAAATCTATAAATAGTAAGCTTATTTCATTTGTTTTGAGATTTTGAAAATCCCACACTTGAGAAAGAGAGAGAGCTAGGATGAAGAGGAGAAGGAAGTGCGTGAGCATGAATGCTATGATCAAAAGTGATCGTGAAATAGAAAAGTTTGCAAATGTGGCTTTAATCAAGCGGGGAGAAAAATAAGAAGAAGAGGTAATCTAAAACCTAGCTTCTAATAGATTTTTCTTTAAGTTTTCTATGTTAAAACATAACTTAATGAAGATAAGAAGTAGATAAGGTTAGAGATGATTTCATATGGTTGAAATCATGAGAAAAGAAGAAATAATAAATTAGAAGTTTAGTTTGTAAATTTCTTAAGGAAGTATAAGATTTGTAAGGATTTCGGGCGATCCTAATGAATATTATGAATAAGTAGGTGAATTAAGTAAGGAATGGTGTTCTATAACATCAAATTCCAATAAAAAGTGGAATCGTAATCCAAAATATCGATTAAAAATGAAGAACGAACGAAGAACACGAAGAACACGCGAAGAACACGAAGAACGTTGTTGATGGACAAATTTAAAACCATCGTAGGATAATTGTTTTTGATGGACAATTTTAAAACCATCGTGTATAAGTTAGTTGCTTATTACTTTGTTAGGAACGGTAGAAACGTTCATAAAGAACGGATTAAAACTTAGTTATAACAAAGTTATGGCGAAAATTTTGTAAAAGACGAAAGAGAATTACAAAGTTAGTAAATGAACCCGAACGTGTAGGGTTTCATAAGAAAGTAAGAAAACATAGAAAACATGAGTCGTGGACTTAAGAACGAGTGAATTTCGAATTCGGATGATCGAATTACGGACGGTCGAACAAAGAGCGTTAAAAGCGTAAAAATGAAAAAAGGGTGAAGATCAACCCAATCGAATGACACCTTAACAGATTCAGAACGACATTCTGTCTGAGGGGTATTGAATTACGTAAGATAAGGAAGAGAATAGCTTTGGAATAACCTCGTTCCGAGTTATAACGAAGGAGTTATGTGATCGGGAAATGAGCGTCTCAAAGAATTTAAATAACACTTAGAAAAATTTCTAGGGTTTTGTCTAAACACTTGCTTGGACGGATAAATGTGAGAAGTAGCGCGCAGTCAGCTAAGCTCAACCATAATTCTCTGGAGAGTAAGGCGCAGCGATCGAGAGATTACAAAGGAATTAATTGCTTGATGACCCGGAAGAGAGGAGAGAAGTAGAGGTCGTGTGCCATCATGCGAGAGGAAAGGAAGGGCACCAAGGCCGTTAACGCCGGTGTAGGGCAATGCCCATAAATGAGATTTTAAATGCTCAATTACTAGGGGATGTGCAAGAAAGAAATATGAACATATAGTTCACCTAAAATAACACTTAAGCAAATGACTTAAACTTTTATTAAAGGTTGAACGTAAAGATTAAACGAGATTAAATAACAAAGAATATAAATCATGAGTTACGTAACCGATCTCCGGGGACCGTAGTTGGGATGAACGAACATGAGGAATTGTTATTATTGTGATTCCTTAGACGTTGAGTGACAAGGGTAATGAATAACATTTCGATGTTATATCATGATAATGAGAGATAAGTGTGAAGCGTATAGACGCTGTGAATGCAACGTTGTTGAGATGAACGATCAGTCTTAGCATACAACAATTGGTATGGCTTCGACACTAAGAACGAGTAATGAACATGGGGTTCATTCAATGGATAATGAAAGTATTAAAGAAGATAAGAATATAAATCATCCAAGATGATGAACGTTTTGAGTAAGACATCTTCGTATGTCATAAAGCCGTAAATTGGTAATGGAAGTTAGTCGCGTAAACTTATATTGCAAGAACGCGAACCCTAAGATGTAAAGCTAAGTAAACCAATGCGTAAGTTTAATATATGACTAATTTGTGTTTATGTTTTCTCCTTATGTGTTATATAGGAATTGAAATGAAAAGTTCAACGTATGCTGTAGCTGGGCGTAAGGCAAGTTTCCTAACTTCATTCAATTTACATTAATTCTAGTTTCTTAAACTTCTCATATGTTGTACTTGAGAAGTTATGTCTATGTGTGAATGTGCGATATTAGTACAATGTGGTAGAACCTATGCCTTGAGCCACAATTTGAACACTTAAGTGTTTTTATGATATGAATTGTTCTGTGATTGAGCTGTTCAATACAAGTATGTTCTGTTTATACATGAACCGTTATTGTTAAGTCTGTGCTATTGATTCTAGCCAGATAGGATGTGTATGAAAAAGGTAGAGGGATGAAAGTATTTCAAAGTGAAAATAATTGATGTTTTAAGATGATAGGAATCGAGACTATTCCTATTATTCAAGCTGCTTCATAACCTTTGTTCGGTTATCGAGGTTCTAAAGAAATATTTTAATTCTGAAGTTGTTTATTCAACTGTTATGACTTGCTGGGCAATTGAATGCTCACATTTGCTTTAAATTAAAAAAAACAATTTTCAGCGAACAAGGTTAGAAGAACTTAAGGTTCCCATAAAGATCAAGCTGACGGTATCCAGATGAATTGTTATTCAGAATGTAAAGGAGCGAGAAGATCAAGTGAAGACTTGTAATGTAGAAAGATAAAACTGAATTATAGACTAGTTTAATGAACATTTATGTATCCTTGGTGGCGGATAAAAGTCACTCTTGTATAATGAAATGAATAATGTATTTATTATTATTTGTAATGAAAAAGGTTATAAGGTTTCCAGAACCTGAGATTTGAGACTGTAAGTTGTTATATTTTGGTATATAATGATGTATGTTGGATGAAGGATGTACTTGTGACGCCCCGAAATCCGGGTGTGAAGGAGGTGGGGACGAAATTACTAAAATTCCCTTAGCTTTGAAAATCTATAAATAGTAAGCTTATTTCATTTGTTTTGAGATTTTGAAAATCCCACACTTGAGAGAGAGAGAGAGCTCGGATGAAGAGGAGAAGGAAGTGCGTGAGCATGAATGCTTTGATCAAAAGTGATCGTGAAATAAAAAAGTTTGCAAATCGCCGGCTTTGTCTAGCAGGAGAAAAATAAGAAGAAGAGATAATCTAAAACCTAGCTTCTAATAGATTTTTCTTTATGTTTTCTATGTTAAAACATAACTTAATGAAGATAAGAAGTAGATAAGGTTAGAGATGATTTCATATGGTTGAAATCATGAGAAAAGAAGAAATAATAAATTAGAAGTTTAGTTTGTAAATTTCTTAAGGAAGTATAAGATTTGTAAGGATTTTGAGCGATCCTAATGAATATTATGAATAAGTAGGTGAATTAAGTAAGGAATAGTGTTCTATAACATCAAATTCCAATAAAAAGTGGAATCGTAATCCAAAATATCGATTAAAAATGAAGAACGAACGAAGAACACGAAGAACACGCGAAGAACACGAAGAACATTGTTGATGGACATATTTAAAACCATCGTAGGATAATTGTTTTTGATGGACAATTTTAAAACCATCGCGTATAAGTTAGTTGCTTATTACTTTGTTAGGAATGGTAGAAACGTTCATAAAGAACGGATTAAAACTTAGCTATAACAAAGTTATGACAAAAATTTTGTAAAAGACGAAAGAGAATTACAAAGTTAGTAAATGAACCCGAACGTGTAGGGTTTCATAAGAAAGCAAGAAAACATAGAAAACGTGAGTCGTGGACTCAAGAACGAGTGAGTTCCGAGTTCGGATGATCGAATTACGGACGGTAGAACTAAGAGCGTTAAAAGCGTAAAAATGAAAAAAAGGGTGAAGATCAAGCCAATCGAATGACACCTTAACGGATTCAGAATGACGTTCTGTCTAAGGGGTATTGAAGTACGTAAGATAAGGAAGAGAATGGCTTTGGAACGACCTCGTTCCGAGTTATAACGAAGGAGTTATGTGATCGGGAAGTGAGCGTCTTAGAGAATTTAAATAACACTTAGAAAAATTTCTAGGGTTTTGTCTCGGCACCGTAGCACGGACAGGCAGGAGAAGAAAGCCAGCATGGCTAAAGCTCGACCATAATCTTCTGGAGAGTGGAGCCACAGCGCCATCCCGGGAAGAGAGGAGAGAGAAGTAGGTCGTCTTGCAGTGTAGCGTGAGGAAAGGAAGGCACGCAGGCCGTTAACGCCGGTCTGAGGCAATGCCCAGAAATGAGATTTTAAATGCTAAATTACTAGGGGATGTGCAAGAAAGAAATATGAACATATAGTTCACCTAAAATAACACTTAAGCAAATGACTTAAACTTTTATTAAAGGTTGAACGTAAAGATTAAACGAGATTAAATAACAAAGAATATAAATCACGAAGTTACGAACTGGATGTCCGGGGAATAGTAGTGGGATGAACGAACATGAGGAATTGCTGTTGTTGTGATTCATTAGACATTGAGTGACAAGGGTAATGAATAACATTTCGATGTTATATCATGATAATGAGAGATAAGTGTGAAGCGTATAGACGCTGTGAACGCAACGTTGTTGCGATGAACGATCGGTCTTAGCATACAACAATTGGTATGGCTTCGACACTAAGAACGAGTAATGAACATGGGGTTCATTTAATGGATAATGAAAGTATTAAAGAAGATAAGAATATAAATCATCCAAGATGATGAATGTTTTGAGTAAGACATCTCCGTATGTCATAAAGTCGTAAACTGGTAAAGGAAGTTAGTCGCGTAAACTTATATTGCAAGAACGCGAACCCTAAGAAGTAAAGGTAAGTAAACCAATGCGTAAGTTTAATATATGACTAATTGGCGTTTATGTTTTCTCTTTATGTTATATAGGAATTGAAATGAGCAGTTCAACGTATGCTGTAGTTGGGCGTAAGGCAAGTTTCCTAACTTCATTCATATTACATGAATGCTAGTTTCTTAAACTTCTCATATGTTGTACTTGAGAAGTTCTGTCTATGTGTGAATGTGCGATATTAGTACAATGTGGTAGAACGTATGCCTTGAGCCACAATTTGAACACTTAAGTGTTTTTATGATATGAATTGTTCTGTGATTGAGCTGTTCAATACAAGTATGTTTTGTTTATACATGAACCGTTATTGTTAAGTCTGTGCTATTGATTCTAGCCAGATAGGATGTGTATGAAAAAGGTAGAGGGATGAAAGTATTTCAAAGTGAAAATAATTGATGTTTTAAGATGATAGGAACGAGACTATTCCTATTATTCAAGTTGTTTCATAACCTTTGTTCGGTTATCGAGGTTCTAAAGAAATATTTTAATTCTGAAGTGGTTTATTCAACTGTTATGACTTGTTGGGCAATTGAATGCTCACACTTGCTTTAAATTAAAAAAAACAATTTTCAGCGAACAAGGTTAGAAGAACTTAAGGATCCCATAAAGATCAAGCTGACGGTATCCAGATGAATTGTTATTCAGAATGTGAAGGAGCGAGAAGACCAAGTGGAGACTTGTAATGTAGAAAGATGAAACTGAATTATAGACTAGTTTAATGAAATTTTATGTATCCTTAGTGGCGGATAAAAGTCACTCTTGTATGATGAAATGAATAATGTATTTATTATTATTTGTAATGAAAAAGGTTATAAGGTTTCCAGAACCTGAGATTTGAGAGTGTATGTTGTTATATTTTGGTATATAATGATGTATGTTGGATGAAGGATGTATGTTGGATGAAGGATGTACTTGTGGACGCTTGAAATCAAGGTGTGAGGAGGTGGGAATAGTAAGGAGGTGGGAATGAAATGACTAAAATGCCCTTAGCTTTGAAAATCTATAAATATTAAGCTTATTTCATTTGTTTTGAGATTTTGAAAATCCCACACTTGAGAGAGAGAGAGAGCTCGGATAAAGAGGAGAAGGAAGTGCGTGAGCATTAATGCTATGATCAAAAGTGATCGTGAAATAGAAAAGTTTGCAAATCGCCGGCTTTGTCTAGCGGGAGAAAAATAAGAAGAAGAGGTAATCTAAAACCTAGCTTCTAATAGATTTTTCTTTAAGTTTTCTATGTTAAAACATAACTTAATGAAGATAAGAAGTAGATAAGGTTAGAGATAATTTCATATGGTTGAAATCATGAGAAAAGAAGAAATAATAAATTAGAAGTTTAGTTTGTAAATTTCTTAAGGAAGTATAAGATTTGTAAGGATTTCGAGCGATCCTAATGAATATTATGAATAAGTAGGTGAATTAAGTAAGGAATGGTGTTCTATAACATCAAATTCCAATAAAAAGTGGAATCGTAATCCAAAATATCGATTAAAAATGAAGAACGAACGAAGAACACGAAGAACACGCGAAGAACACGAAGAACGTTGTTGATGGACAAATTTAAAACCATCGTAGGATAATTGTTTTTGATGGACAATTTTAAAACCATCGCGTATAAGTTAGTTACTTATTACTTTGTTAGGAACGGTAGAAATGTTCATAAAGAACGGATTAAAACTTAGCTATAACAAAGTTATGGCAAAAATTTTGTAAAAGATGAAAGAGAATTACAAAGTTAGTAAATGAACCCGAACGTGTAGGGTTTCATAAGAAAGTAAGAAAACAGAGAAAACGTCAGTCGTGGACTCAAGAACGAGTGAGTTCCGAGTTCGAATGATAGAATTACGGACGGTCGAACAAAGAGCGTTAAAAGCGTAAAAATGAAAAAAAGGGTGAAGATCAAGCCAATCGAATGACACCTTAGCAGATTCAAAATGACGTTCTGTCTGAGGGGTATTAAAGTACGTAAGATAAGGAAGAGAATGGCTTTGGAACGACCTCGTTCCGAGTTATAACGAAGGAGTTATGTGATCGGGAAGTGAGCGTCTCAAAGAATTTAAATAACACTTAGAAAAATTTCTAGGTTTTTTGTCTAAGACCAGAATGGCCATGTGGGATAGATGTGAGAAGTGGCTCACAAAGGCAAGCTCGACCATAATCTTCCGGAGAGTGGAGCCACTGGCCTTGACCCGAGGAAGAGAGAGAGAGAAGTAGGTCGTCTTGCATGCAGCAGCGTGAGGAAAGGAAGGGCACTAGCCAAGAACGCTAGTCTTGAGGCAATGCCCAGAAATGAGATTTTAAATGCTCAATTACTAGGGGATGTGCAAGAAAGAAATATGAACATATAGTTCACCTAAAATAACACTTAATCAAATGACTTAAACTTTTATTAAAGGTTGAACGTAAAGATTAAACGAGATTAAATAACAAAGAATATAAATCACGAGTTACGTAACCGATGTTCGGGGACCGTAGTCGGGATGAACGAACATGAGGAATTGCTATTGTTGTGATTCCTTAGACATTGAGTGACAAGGGTAATGAATAACATTTCGATGTTATATCATGATAATGAGAGATAAGTGTGAAGCGTATAGACATTGTGAACGCAACGTTGTTGCGATGAACGATCGGTCTTAGCATACAACAATTGGTATGGCTTCGACACTAAGAACGAGTAATGAACATGGGGTTCATTTAATGGATAATGAAAGTATTAAAGAAGATAAGAATATAAATCATCCAAGATGATGAATGTTTTGAGTAAGACATCTCCGTATGTCATAAAGTCGTAAACTGGTAAAGGAAGTTAGTCGCGTAAACTTATATTGCAAGAACGCGAACCCTAAGAAGTAAAGGTAAGTAAACCAATGCGTAAGTTTAATATATGACTAATTGGTGTTTATGTTTTCTCTTTATGTTATATAGGAATTGAAATGAGCAGTTCAGCGTATGCTGTAGCTCGGCGTAAGGCAAGTTTCCTAACTTCATTCATATTACATGAATGCTAGTTTCTTAAACTTCTCATATGTTGTACTTGAGAAGTTCTGTCTATGTGTGAATGTGCGATATTAGTACAATGTGGTAGAACGTATTCCTTGAGCCACAATTTGAACACTTAAGTGTTTTTATGATATGAATTGTTCTGTGATTGAGCTGTTCAATACAAGTATGTTTTGTTTATACATGAACCGTTATTGTTAAGTCTGTGTTATTGATTCTAGCCAGATAGGATGTGTATGAAAAAGGTAGAGGGATGAAAGTATTTCAAAGTGAAAATAATTGATGTTTTAAGATGATAGAGCGAGACTATTCCTATTATTCAAGTTGTTTCATAACCTTTGTTCGGATTATCGAGGTTCTAAAGAAATATTTTAATTACGAAGTTGTTTATTCAAGCTGTTATGACTTCTGTTGAGCAATTGAATGCTCACACTTGCTTTAAATTAAAAAAACAATTTTCAAATGAACAAGGTTAGAAGAACTTAAGGATCCCATAAAGATCAGTTTCGGCGGTATCCGGATGAATTGTTATTGAGAATGTAAAGGGCGAGAAGATCAAGTGAAGACTTGTAATGTAGAAAGATGAAACTGAATTATAGACTAGTTTAATGACCTTTTATGTATCCTTGGTGGCGGATAAAAGTCACTCTTGTATGATGAAATGAATAATGTATTTATTATTATTTGTAATGAAAAAGGTTATAAGGTTTCAGAACCTGAGATTTGAGAGTGTATGTTGTTATATTTTGGTATATAATGATGTATGTTGGATGAAGGATGTACTTGTGACGCCCCGAAATCCGGGTGTGAGGGAGGTGGGAATAGTAAGGAGGTGGGGGCGAAATGACTAAAATGCCCTTAGCTTTGAAAATCTATAAATATTAAGCTTATTTCATTTGTTTTGAGATTTTGAAAATCCCACACTTGAGAGAGAGAGAGAGCTCGGATAAAGAGGAGAAGGAAGTGCGTGAGCATGAATGCTATGATCAAAAGTGATCGTGAAATAGAAAAGTTTGCAAATCGCCGGCTTTGTCTAGCGGGAGAAAAATAAGAAGAAGAGGTAATCTAAAACCTAGCTTCTAATAGATTTTTCTTTAAGTTTTCTATGTTAAAACATAACTTAATGAAGATAAGAAGTAGATAAGGTTAGAGATGATTTCATATAGTTGAAATCATGAGAAAAGAAGAAATAATAAATTAGAAGTTTAGTTTGTAAATTTCTTAAGGAAGTATAAGATTTGTAAGGATTTCGAGCGATCCTAATGAATATTATGAATAAGTAGGTGAATTAAGTAAGGAATGGTGTTCTATAACATCAAATTCCAATAAAAAGTGGAATCGTAATCCAAAATATCGATTAAAAATGAAGAACGAACGAAGAACACGAAGAACACGCGAAGAACACGAAGAACGTTGTTGATGGACAAATTTAAAACCATCGTAGGATAATTGTTTTTGATGGACAATTTTAAAACCATCGCGTATAAGTTAGTTACTTATTACTTTGTTAGGAACGGTAGAAACGTTCATAAAGAACGGATTAAAACTTAGCTATAACAAAGTTATGGCGAAAATTTTGTAAAAGACGAAAGAGAATTACAAAGTTAGTAAATGAACCCGAACGTGTAGGGTTTCATAAGAAAGTAAGAAAACAGAGAAAAGCGTCGATCGTGGACTCAAGAAGCGAGTGAGTTCCGAGTTGAATGATAGAATTACGGACGGATCGAACAAAGAAAGCGTTAAAAGCGTAAAAATGAAAAAAAGGGTGAAGATCAAGCCAATCGAATGACACCTTAGCAGATTCAAAATGACGTTCTGTCTGAGGGGTATTAAAGTATGTAAGATAAGGAAGAGAATGGCTTTGGAACAACCTTATTCCGAGTTATAACGAAGGAGTTATGTGATCGGGAAGTGAG
Source organism: Panax ginseng (assembly GCA_020205605.1). Classification (NCBI taxonomy): domain Eukaryota; kingdom Viridiplantae; phylum Streptophyta; class Magnoliopsida; order Apiales; family Araliaceae; genus Panax; species Panax ginseng. The sequence goes on from CM035146.1 coordinate 44,166,309, forward strand.
CGTCTCAAAGAATTTAAATAACACTTAGAATAATTTCTAGGGTTTTATCTCAAAGACCAGAATGGCCTTAGGACAGACTGTGAGAAAAAGCCAGCATGGCATAAGCTCGACCATAATCTTCTGGAGAGTGGAGCCGCAGCGCCAGCCTGGGAAGAGAGGAGAGAAAAGTAGGTCGTGCCGCAGCGCGTGAGGAAAGGAAGGGCACGACGCCGCAACGCTGGTGCAGGGCAATGCCCAGAAATGAGATTTTAAATGCTCAATTACTAGGGGATGTGCAAGAAATAAATATGAACATATAGTTCACCTAAAATAACACTTAATCAAATGACTTAAACTTTTATTAAAGGTTGAACGTAAAAGATTAAACGAGATTAAATAACAAAGAATATAAATCACGAAGTTACGAAGCGATGTCAGGGGGACCGTAGTCGGGATGAGCGAACATGAGGAATTACAATTGTTGTGATTCCTTAGATATTGAGTGACAAGGGTAATGAATAACATTTCGATGTTATATCATGATAATGAGAGATAAGTGTGAAGCGATATAGCAGCTGTGGAATAACGTTGTTGCGATGAACGATCGGTCTTAGGATACAACAATTGGTATGGCTTCGACACTAAGAACGAGTAATGAACATGGGGTTCATTCAATGGATAATGAAAGTATTAAAGAAGATAAGAATATAAATCATCCAAGATGATGAACGTTTTGAGTAAGACATCTCAAGTATGTTATAAAAGCCGTAAACCTGGTAAAGGAAGTTAGTCGCGTAAACTTATATTGCAAGAACGTGAACCCTAAGAAGTAAAGCTAAGTAAACCAATGCGTAAGTTTAATATATGACTAATTGGTGTTTATGTTTTCTCCTTATGTGTTATATAGGAATTGAAATGAAGCGATTCAACAGTATCTTTGTAAAGCTGGGTGTAAGGCAAGTTTCCTAACTTCATTCATATTACACGAATGCTAGTTTCTTAAACTTCTCATATGTTGTACTTGAGAAGTTATGTCTATGTGTGAATGTGCGATATTTGTACAATGTGGTAGAACGTATGCCTTGAGCCACAATTGGAACACTTCAGTGTTTTTATGATATGAATTATTCTGTGATGGAGCTGTTCGATACAAGTATGTTCTGTTTATACATGAACCGTTATTGTTAAGTCTGTGCTATTGATTCTAGCCAGACATGATGCGTATGAAAAAGGTAGAGGGATGAAAGTATTTCAAAGTGAAAATAATTGATGTTTTAAGATGATAGGAATCGAGACTATTCATATTATTCAAGCTGCTTCATAACCTTTGTTCGGTTATCGAGGTTCTAAAGAAATATTTTAATTCTGAAGTTGTTTATTCAACTGTTATGACTTGTTGGGCAATTGAATGCTCACACTTGCTTTAAATTAAAAAAACAATTTTCAAATGAACAAGGTTAGAAGAACTTAAGGATCCCATAAAGATCAAGTCGACGGTATCCGGATGAATTGTTATTCGAGAATGTAAAGGGCGAGAAGATCAAGTGAAGACTTGTAATGTAGAAAGATGAAACTGAATTATAGACTAGTTTAATGAACTTTTATGTATCCTTGGTGGCGGATAAAAGTCACTCTTGTATGATGAAATGAATAATGTATTTATTATTATTTGTAATGAAAAAGGTTATAAGGTTTCTAGAACCTGAGATTTGAGAGTGTATGTTGTTATATTTTGGTATATAATGATGTATGTTGGATGAAGGATGTACTTGTGGCCTAGAAATCCGGGTGTGAGGAGGTGGGAATAGTAAGGAGGTGGGGAATGAAATGACTAAAATGCCCTTAGCTTTGAAAATCTATAAATATTAAGCTTATTTCATTTGTTTTGAGATTTTGAAAATCCCACACTTGAGAGAGAGAGAGCTCGGATAAAGAGGAGAAGGAAGTGCGTGAGCATGAATGCTATGATCAAAAGTGATCGTGAAATAGAAAAGTTTGCAAATCCCGGCTTTGTCTTAGCGGGAGAAAAATAAGAAGAAGAGGTAATCTAAAACCTAGCTTCTAATAGATTTTTCTTTAAGTTTTCTATGTTAAAACATAACTTAATGAAGATAAGAAGTAGATAAGGTTAGAGATGATTTCATATAGTTGAAATCATGAGAAAAGAAGAAATAATAAATTAGAAGTTTAGTTTGTAAATTTCTTAAGGAAGTATAAGATTTGTAAGGATTTGAAAGCGATCCTAATGAATATTATGAATAAGTAGGTGAATTAAGTAAGGAATGGTGTTCTATAACATCAAATTCCAATAAAAAGTGGAATCGTAATCCAAAATATCGATTAAAAATGAAGAACGAACGAAGAACACGAAGAACACGCGAAGAACACGAAGAACGTTGTTGATGGACAAATTTAAAACCATCGAGGATAATTGTTTTGATGGACAATTTTAAAACCATCACAGTATAAGTTAGTTACTTATTACTTTGTTAGAGCGGTAGAAACGTTCATAAAGAACGGATTAAAACTTAGCTATAACAAAGTTATGGCGAAAATTTTGTAAAAGACGAAAGAGAATTACAAAGTTAGTAAATGAACCCGAACGTGTAGGGTTTCATAAGAAAGTAAGAAAACAGAGAAAACGTCAGTCGTGGACTCAAGAACGAGTGAGTTCCGAGTTCGAATGATAGAATTACGGACGGTCGAACAAAGAGCGTTAAAAGCGTAAAAATGAAAAAAAGGGTGAAGATCAAGCCAATCGAATGACACCTTAGCAGATTCAAAATGACGTTCTGTCTGAGGGGTATTAAAGTATGTAAGATAAGGAAGAGAATGGCTTTGGAACAACCTTATTCCGAGTTATAACGAAGGAGTTATGTGATCGGGAAGTGAGCGTCTCAAAGAATTTAAATAACACTTAGAATAATTTCTAGGTTTTATCTCAAAGACCAGAAGTAACGGACAGATATTTGTGAGAAGTGGCACAAGCATGGCTACAAGCTCGACCATAATCTTCTGGAGAGTGGAGCCGCAGCGCCAGCCTGGGAAGAGAGGAGAGAAAAGTAGGTCGTGCCGCAGCGCGTGAGGAAAGGAAGGGCACGACGCCGCAACGCTGGTGCAGGGCAATGCCCAGAAATGAGATTTTAAATGCTCAATTACTAGGGGATGTGCAAGAAATAAATATGAACATATAGTTCACCTAAAATAACACTTAATCAAATGACTTAAACTTTTATTAAAGGTTGAACGTAAAGATTAAACGAGATTAAATAACAAAGAATATAAATCACGAGTTACGTAAGCGATGTCCGGGGACCGTAGTCGGGATGAACGAACATGAGGAATTACAATTGTTGTGATTCCTTAGATATTGAGTGACAAGGGTAATGAATAACATTTCGATGTTATATCATGATAATGAGAGATAAGTGTGAAGCGTATAGACGCTGTGAACGCAACGTTGTTGCGATGAACGATCGGTCTTAGGATACAACAATTGGTATGGCTTCGACACTAAGAACGAGTAATGAACATGGGGTTCATTCAATGGATAATGAAAGTATTAAAGAAGATAAGAATATAAATCATCCAAGATGATGAACGTTTTGAGTAAGACATCTCCGTATGTTATAAAGCCGTAAACTGGTAAAGGAAGTTAGTCGCGTAAACTTATATTGCAAGAACGCGAACCCTAAGAAGTAAAGCTAAGTAAACCAATGCGTAAGTTTAATATATGACTAATTGGTGTTTATGTTTTCTCCTTATGTGTTATATAGGAATTGAAATGAGCAGTTCAGCGTATGCTGTAGCTGGGTGTAAGGCAAGTTTCCTAACTTCATTCATATTACACGAATGCTAGTTTCTTAAACTTCTCATATGTTGTACTTGAGAAGTTATGTCTATGTGTGAATGTGCGATATTTGTACAATGTGGTAGAACGTATGCCTTGAGCCACAATTGGAACACTTCAGTGTTTTTATGATATGAATTATTCTGTGATGGAGCTGTTCGATACAAGTATGTTCTGTTTATACATGAACCGTTATTGTTAAGTCTGTGCTATTGATTCTAGCCAGACATGATGCGTATGAAAAAGGTAGAGGGATGAAAGTATTTCAAAGTGAAAATAATTGATGTTTTAAGATGATAGGAATCGAGACTATTCATATTATTCAAGCTGCTTCATAACCTTTGTTCGGTTATCGAGGTTCTAAAGAAATATTTTAATTCTGAAGTTGTTTATTCAACTGTTATGACTTGTTGGGCAATTGAATGCTCACACTTGCTTTAAATTAAAAAAAACAATTTTCAGCGAACAAGGTTAGAAGAACTTAAGGATCCCATAAAGATCAAGCTGACGGTATCCAGATGAATTGTTATTCAGAATGTAAAGGAGCGAGAAGATCAAGTGAAGACTTGTAATGTAGAAAGATGAAACTGAATTATAGACTAGTTTAATGAACTTTTATGTATCCTTGGTGGCGGATAAAAGTCACTCTTGTATGATGAAATGAATAATGTATTTATTATTATTTGTAATGAAAAAGGTTATAAGGTTTCTAGAACCTGAGATTTGAGAGTGTATGTTGTTATATTTTGGTATATAATGATGTATGTTGGATGAAGGATGTACTTGTGGACGCCCGAAATCCGGTGTGAGGGAGGTGGGAATAGTAAGGAGGTGGGGTGAAATGACTAAAATGCCCTTAGCTTTGAAAATCTATAAATATTAAGCTTATTTCATTTGTTTTGAGATTTTGAAAATCCCACACTTGAGAGAGAGAGAGAGCTCGGATAAAGAGGAGAAGGAAGTGCGTGAGCATGAATGCTATGATCAAAAGTGATCGTGAAATAGAAAAGTTTGCAAATCATGGCTTTGTCTCAATGGGAGAAAAATAAGAAGAAGAGGTAATCTAAAACCTAGCTTCTAATAGATTTTTCTTTAAGTTTTCTATGTGAAAACATAACTTAATGAAGATAAGAAGTAGATAAGGTTAGAGATGATTTCATATGGTTGAAATCATGAGAAAAGAAGAAATAATAAATTAGAAGTTTAGTTTGTAAATTTCTTAAGGAAGTATAAGATTTGTAAGGATTTCGAGCGATCCTAATGAATATTATGAATAAGTAGGTGAATTAAGTAAGGAATGGTGTTCTATAACATCAAATTCCAATAAAAAGTGGAATCGTAATCCAAAATATCGATTAAAAATGAAGAACGAACGAAGAACACGAAGAACACGCGAAGAACACGCGAAGAACACGAAGAACGTTGTTGATGGACAAATTTAAAACCATCGTAGGATAATTGTTTTTGATGGACAATTTAAAAACCATCGCGTATAAGTTAGTTACTTATTACTTTGTTAGGAACGGTAGAAACGTTCATAAAGAACGGATTAAAACTTAGCTATAACAAAGTTATGGCGAAAATTTTGTAAAAGACGAAAGAGAATTACAAAGTTAGTAAATGAACTCGAACGTGTAGGGTTTCATAAGAAAGTAAGAAAACAGAGAAAACGTCAGTCGTGGACTCAAGAACGAGTGAGTTCCGAGTTCGAATGATAGAATTACGGACGGTCGAACAAAGAGCGTTAAAAGCGTAAAAATGAAAAAAAGGGTGAAGATTAAGCCAATCGAATGACACCTTAGCAGATTCAAAATGACGTTCTGTCTGAGGGGTATTAAAGTATGTAAGATAAGGAAGAGAATGGCTCTGGAACAACCTTATTCCGAGTTATAACGAAGGAGTTATGTGATCGGGAAGTGAGCGTCTCAAAGAATTTAAATAACACTTAGAATAATTTCTAGGGTTTTATCTCAAAGTGCAAAAGCCGGATAGATCATGTGGAGAAGTGAAAGCATGGCTAAGCTCGACCATAATCTTCGGAGAGTGGAGCCATGGCCTTGACACTCGGGAAGAGAGGAGAGAAAAGTAGGTCGTGCCGCAGCGCGTGAGGAAAGGAAGGGCACGACGCCGCAACGCTGGTGCAGGCAATGCCCAGAAATGAGATTTTAAATGCTCAATTACTAGGGGATGTGCAAGAAATAAATATGAACATATAGTTCACCTAAAATAACACTTAATCAAATGACTTAAACTTTTATTAAAGGTTGAACGTAAAGATTAAACGAGATTAAATAACAAAGAATATAAATCACGAGTTACGTAACCGATGTCCGGGGACCGTAGTCGGGATGAACGAACATGAGGAATTACAATTGTTGTGATTCCTTAGATATTGAGTGACAAGGGTAATGAATAACATTTCGATGTTATATCATGATAATGAGAGATAAGTGTGAAGCGTATAGACGCTGTGAACGCAACGTTGTTGCGCGATGAACGATCGATCTTAGGATACAACAATTGGTATGGCCGACACTAAGAAGCGAGTAATGAACATGGGGTTCATTCAATGGATAATGAAAGTATTAAAGAAGATAAGAATATAAATCATCCAAGATGATGAGCGTTTTGAGTAAGACATCTCCAGTATGTTATAAAGCCGTAAAGAACCGGTAAAGGAAGTTAGTCGTAAACTTATATTGCAAGAACGCGAACCCTAAGAAGTAAAGCTAAGTAAACCAATGCGTAAGTTTAATATATGACTAATTGGTGTTTATGTTTTTCTCTTATGTGTTATATAGGAATTGAAATGAGCGAACAACAGTATCTGATGTCAAATTTGGAGTGTAAAGGCAAGTTTCTAACTTCATTCATATTACACGAATGTTAGTTTCTTAAACTTCTCATATGTTGTACTTGAGAAGTTATGTCTATAATGTGAATGTGCGATATTTGTACAATGTGGTAGAACGTATGCCTTGAGCCACAATTGGAACACTTTGATGTTTTTATGATATGAATTATACTGTGATGGAGTACATTCGATACAAGTATGTTACTGTTTTATACATGAACTGTTATTGTTAAGTCTGTCTTATTGATAGCAGGACATGATGATGCGTATGAAAAAGGTAGAGGATGAAAGTATTTCAAAGTGAAAATAATTGATGTTTTAAGATGATAGGAATCGAGACTATTCCTATTATTCAAGCTGCTTCATAACCTTTGTTCGGTTATCGAGGTTCTAAAGAAATATTTTAATTCTGAAGTTGTTTATTCAACTGTTATGACTTGTTGGGCAATTGAATGCTCACACTTGCTTTAAATTAAAAAAAACAATTTTCAGCGAACAAGGTTAGAAGAACTTAAGGATCCCATAAAGATCAAGCTGACGGTATCCAGATGAATTGTTATTCAGAATGTAAAGGAGCGAGAAGATCAAGTGAAGACTTGTAATGTAGAAAGATTAAACTGAATTATAGACTAGTTTAATGAACTTTTATGTATCCTTGGTGGCGGATAAAAGTCACTCTTGTATGATGAAATGAATAATGTATTTATTATTATTTGTAATGAAAAAGGTTATAAGGTTTCCAGAACCTGAGATTTGAGAGTGTATGTTGTTATATTTTGGTATATAATGATGTATGTTGGATGAAGGATGTACTTGTGGCCTTAGAAATCCGGGTGTGAGGAGGTGGGAATAGTAAGGAGGTGGGGAAATGAAATGACTAAAATGCCCTTAGCTTTGAAAATCTATAAATAGTAAGCTTATTTCATTTGTTTTGAGATTTTGAAAATCCCACACTTGAGAGAGAGAGAGAGCTCGGATGAAGAGGAGAAGGAAGTGCGTGAGCATGAATGCTCGATAAAAAATGATCGTGAAATAGAAATGTTTGCAAATAAATTCGGCTTTAATACAGCGGGAGAAAAATAAGAAGAAGAGGTAATCTAAAACCTAGCTTCTAATAGATTTTTCTTTAAGTTTTCTATGTTAAAACATAACTTAATGAAGATAAGAAGTTGATAAGGTTAGAGATGATTTCATATGGTTGAAATCATGAGAAAAGAAGAAATAATAAATTAAAAGTTTAGTTTGTAAATTTCTTAAGGAAGTATAAGATTCGTAAGGATTTCGAGCGATCCGAATGAATATTATGAATAAGTAGGTGAATTAAGTAAGGAATGGTGTTATATATCATCAAATTCCAATAAAAAGTGGAATCGTAATCGAAAATATCGATTAAAAATGAAGAACGAACGAAGAACACGCGAAGAACACGAAGAACGTTGTTGATGGACAAATTTAAAACCATCGTAGGATAATTGTTGTTGATGGACAAGTTTAAAACCATCGCATATAAGTTAGTTCCTTATTGCTTTGTTAGGAACGGTAGAAACGTTCATAAAGAACGGATTAAAACTTAGCTATAACAAAGTTATGGCAAAAATTTTGTAAAAGACGAAAGAGAATTACAAAGTTAGTAAATGAACCCGAACGTGTAGGGTTTCTTAAGAAAGTAAGAAAACATAGAAAACGTGAGTCGTGGACTCAAGAACGAGTGAGTTCCGAGTTCGGATGATCAAATTACAGACGGTCGAACAAAGAGCGTTAAAAGCGTGAAAATGAAAAAAGGGTGAAGATCAAGCCAATCGAATGACACCTTAACGGATTCAGAATGACGTTATGTCTGAGGGGTATTGAAGGACGTAAGATAAGGAAGAGAATGGCTTTGGAATAACCTCGTTCCGAGTTATAACAAAGGAGATAAGTGATCGGGAAGTGAGCGTCTCAAAGAATTTAAATAACACTTAGAAAAATATCTAGGGTTTTGTCTCGGCACCGCAGCGCCGGATAGACTGTGAGAAGTGGCACCACAGTGCAAGCTCGACCATAATCTTCTGGAGAGTGGCATCGCAGTGCGAGAGATAACAAAGGACTTAGCGCATGGCCCACCGGAAGAGAGAGAGAGAAGTAGGTCGTGCTTGTTGCCAAGAGAGGAAAAGGGAAGGAACGCGCATGTGCAACAACGGCAAGGGTGGCAATGCCTTAAATGAGATTTTAAATGCTCAATTACTAAGCGGATGTGCAAGAAAGAAATATGAACATATAGTTCACCTAAAATAACACTTAAGCAAATGACTTAAACTTTTATTAAAGGTTGAACGTAAAGATTAAACGAGATTAAATAACAAAGAATATAAATCACGAGTTACGTAACCGATGTCCGGGGACCGTAGTCGGGATGAACGAACATGAGGAATTGTTATTGTTGTGATTCCTTAGATGTTGAGTGACAAGGGTAATGAATAACATTTCGATGTTATATCATGATAATGAGAGATAAGTGTGAAGCGTATAGACGCTGTGAATGCAACGTTGTTGCGATGAACGATCGGTCTTAGCATACAACAATTGGTATGGCTTCGACACTAAGAAGGAGTAATAAATATGGGGTTCATTCAATGGATAATGAACGTATTAAAGAAGATAAGAATATAAATCATCCAAGATGATGAGCGTTTTGAGTAAGACATCTCAAGTATGTTATAAAGCCAGTAAAGCGGTAAAGGAAGTTAGTCGCGTAAACTTATATTGCAAAGAACGCGAACCCTAAGAAGTAAAGCTAAGTAAACCAATGCGTAAGTTTAATATATGACTAATTGGTGTTTATGTTTTCTCCTTATGTGTTATATAGGAATTGAAATGAGCGATTCAAATAGATGTGTGTAAATTTGGGTGTAAAAGGCAAGTTTCTAACTTCATTCATATTACATTAATGTTAGTTTCTTAAACTTCTCATATGTTGTACTTGAGAAGTTATATCTATGTGTGAATGTGCGATATTTGTACAATGTGGTAGAACGTATGCCTTGAGCCACAATTTGAACACTTCAGTGTTTTTATGATTTGAATTGTTCTGTGATGGAGCTGTTCGATACAAGTATGTTCTGTTTATACATGAACCGTTATTGTTAAGTCTGTGCTATTGATTCTAGCAGACGGGATGTGTATGAAAAGGTAGAGGGATGAAAGTATTTCAAAGTGAAAATAATTGATGTTTTAAGATGATAGGAATCGAGACTATTCCTATTATTCAAGCTGCTTCATAACCTTTATTCGGTTATCGAGGTTCTAAAGAAATATTTTAATTCTGAAGTTGTTTATTCAACTGTTATGACTTGCTGGGCAATTGAATGTTCACACTTGCTTTAAATGAAAAAAACAATTTTCAGCGAACAAGGTTAGAAGAACTTAAGAATCCCATAAAGATCAAGCTGACGGTATCCAGATGAATTGTTATTTAGAATATGAAGGAGCGAGAAGATCAAGTGAAGACTTGTAATGTAGAAAGACGAAACTGAATTATAGACTAGTTTAATGAACTTTTATGTATCCTTGGTGGCAGATAAAAGTCACTCTTGTATGATGAAATGAATAATGTATTTATTATTATTTGTAATGAAAAAGGTTATAAGGTTTCCAGAACCTGAGATTTGAGAGTGTATGTTGTTATATTTTGGTATATAATGATGTATGTTGGATGAAGGATGTACTTGTGACGCCTGAAATCAAGGGTGTGAGGAGGTGGGAATAGTAAGGAGGTGGGGAAGTGAAATGACTGGCTAAAATGCCCTTAGCTTTGAAAATCTATAAATAGTAAGCTTATTTCATTTGTTTTGAGATTTTGAAAATCCCACACTTGAGAGAGAGAGAGAGCTCGGATGAAGAGGAGAAGGAAGTGCGTGAGCATGAATGCTCTGATCAAAAATGATCGTGAAATAGAAATGTTTGCAAATCTTCGGCTTTTTCAGCGGGAGAAAAATAAGAAGAAGAGGTAATCTAAAACCTAGCTTCTAATAGATTTTTCTTTAAGTTTTCTATGTTAAAACATAACTTAATGAAGATAAGAAGTTGATAAGGTTAGAGATGATTTCATATGGTTGAAATCATGAGAAAAGAAGAAATAATAAATTAAAAGTTTAGTTTGTAAATTTCTTAAGGAAGTATAAGATTCGTAAGGATTTCGAGCGATCCGAATGAATATTATGAATAAGTAGGTGAATTAAGTAAGGAATGGTGTTCTATATCATCAAATTCCAATAAAAACTGGAATTGTAATCCAAAATATCGATTAAAAATGAAGAACAAACTAAGAACATGCGAAGAACACGAAGAACGTTGTTGATGGACAAATTTAAAACCATCGTAGGATAATTGTTGTTGATGGACAAGTTTAAAACCATCGCATATAAGTTAGTTCCTTATTGCTTTGTTAGGAACGGTAGAAACGTTCACAAAGAACGGATTAAAACTTATCTATAACAAAGTTATGGCGAAAATTTAAGTAAAAGACGCAAAAAGAGAATTACAAAGTTAGTAAATGAACCGAACGTGTAGGGTTTCATAAGAAAGTAAGAAAACATATAGAAAACATGAGTCGTGGACTCAAGAACGAAAGTGAGTTAGGAGTTCGGATAATCAAATTACGGACGGTCGAACAAAGAGCGTTAAAAGCGTAAAAATGAAAAAAGGGTGAAGATCAAGCCAATCGAATGACACCTTAACGGATTCAGAATGACGTTCTGTCTGAGGGGTATTGAAGGACGTAAGATAAGGAAGAGAATGGCTTTGGAATAACCTCGTTCCGAGTTATAACAAAGGAGTTAAGTGATCGGGAATTGAGCATCTCAAAGAATTTAAATAACACTTAGAAAAATATCTAGGGTTTTGTCTCGGCACCGCAGCGCCGGATAGACTGTGAGAAGTGGCACCACAGCGCAAGCTCGACCATAATCTTCTGGAGAGTGGCATTGCAGTGCGAGAGATAATAAAAGGACTTGAGCGCCATGGCCATTTAGGAAGAGAGGAGAGAGAAGTAGAAGTGCCGCAGCCATGAGAGGAAAAAGGAAGGGGCAGGCGCTTACACGCCGGTGTAGGGCAATGCCCAGAAATGAGATTTTAAATGCTCAATTACTAGGGGATGTTCAAGAAAGAAATATGAACATATAGTTCACCTAAAATAACACTTAAGCAAATGACTTAAAATTTTATTAAAGGTTGAACGTAAAGATTAAACGAGATTAAATAACAAAGAATATAAATCACGAGTTACGTAACCGATGTCCGGGGACCGTAGTAGGGATGAACGAACATGAGGAATTGTTATTGTTGTGATACCTTAGATGTTGAGTGACAAGGGTAATGAATAACATTTCGATGTTATATCATGATAATGAGAGATAAGTGTGAAGCGTATAGACGCTGTGAATGCAACGTTGTTGCGATGAATGATCGGTCTTAGCATACAACAATTGGTATGGCTTCGACACTAAGAAGGAGTAATAAATATGGGGTTCATTCAATGGATAATGAACGTATTAAAGAAGATAAGAATATAAATCATCCAAGATGATGAACGTTTTGAGTAAGACATCTCCGTATGTTATAAAGCCGTAAACTGGTAAAGGAAGTTAGTCGCGTAAACTTATATTGCAAGAACGCGAACCCTAAGAAGTAAAGCTAAGTAAACCAATGCGTAAGTTTAATATATGACTAATTGGTGTTTATGTTTTCTCCTTATGTGTTATATAGGAATTGAAATGAAAGCGATTCAAAGGTATCTCTTCAGAATTTTGGGTGTAAGGCAAGTTTCCTAACTTCATTCATATTACACGAATGCTAGTTTCTTAAACTTCTCATATGTTGTACTTGAGAAGTTATATCTATGTGTGAATGTGCGATATTTGTACAATGTGGTAGAACGTATGCCTTGAGCCACAATTTGAACACTTCAGTGTTTTTATGATTTGAATTGTTCTGTGATGGAGCTGTTCGATACAAGTATGTTCTGTTTATACATGAACCGTTATTGTTAAGTCTGTGCTATTGATTCTAGCCAGACAGGATGTGTATGAAAAAGGTAGAGGGATGAAAGTATTTCAAAGTGAAAATAATTGATGTTTTAAGATGATAGGAATCGAGACTATTCCTATTATTCAAGCTGCTTCATAACCTTTATTCGGTTATCGAGGTTCTAAAGAAATATTTTAATTCTGAAGTTGTTTATTCAACTGTTATGACTTGCTGGGCAATTGAATGTTCACACTTGCTTTAAATGAAAAAAACAATTTTCAGCGAACAAGGTTAGAAGAACTTAAGAATCCCATAAAGATCAAGCTGACGGTATCCAGATGAATTGTTATTTAGAATATGAAGGAGCGAGAAGATCAAGTGAAGACTTGTAATGTAGAAAGACGAAACTGAATTATAGACTAGTTTAATGAACTTTTATGTATCCTTGGTGGCAGATAAAAGTCACTCTTGTATGATGAAATGAATAATGTATTTATTATTATTTATAATGAAAAAGGTTATAAGGTTTCCAGAACATGAGATTTGAGAGTGTATGTTGTTATATTTTGGTATATAATGATGTATGTTAGATGAAGGATGTACTTGTGAATCCCCAAAATCTTGGTGTGAAGGAGGTGGGAATAGTAAGGAGGTGGGGGCGAAATGACTAAAATGCCCTTAGCTTTGAAAATCTATAAATAGTAAGCTTATTTCATTTGTTTTGAGATTTTGAAAATCCCACACTTGAGAGAGAGAGAGAGCTCGGATGAAGAGGAGAAGGAAGTGCGTGAGCATGAATGCTCTGATCAAAAATGATCGTGAAATAGAAATGTTTGCAAATCGTCGGCTTTGTCTAGCGGGAGAAAAATAAGAAGAAGAGGTAATCTAAAACCTAGCTTCTAATAGATTTTTCTTTAAGTTTTCTATGTTAAAACATAACTTAATGAAGATAAGAAGTTGATAAGGTTAGAGATGATTTCATATGGTTGAAATCATGAGAAAAGAAGAAATAATAAATTAAAAGTTTAGTTTGTAAATTTCTTAAGGAAGTATAAGATTCGTAAGGATTTCGAGCGATCCGAATGAATATTATGAATAAGTAGGTGAATTAAGTAAGGAATGGTGTTCTATATCATCAAATTCCAATAAAAACTGGAATTGTAATCCAAAATATCGATTAAAAATGAAGAACAAACTAAGAACATGCGAAGAACACGAAGAACGTTGTTGATGGACAAATTTAAAACCATCGTAGGATAATTGTTGTTGATGGACAAGTTTAAAACCATCGCATATAAGTTAGTTCCTTATTGCTTTGTTAGGAACGGTAGAAACGTTCACAAAGAACGGATTAAAACTTATCTATAACAAAGTTATGGCGAAAATTTCGTAAAAGACGAAAGAGAATTACAAAGTTAGTAAATGAACCCGAACGTGTAGGGTTTCATAAGAAAGTAAGAAAACATAGAAAACATGAGTCGTGGACTCAAGAACGAGTGAGTTCCGAGTTCGGATAATCAAATTACGGACGGTCGAACAAAGAGCGTTAAAAGCGTAAAAATGAAAAAAGGGTGAAGATCAAGCCAATCGAATGACACCTTAACGGATTCAGAATGACGTTCTGTCTGAGGGGTATTGAAGGACGTAAGATAAGGAAGAGAATGGCTTTGGAATAACCTCGTTCCGAGTTATAACAAAGGAGTTAAGTGATCGGGAATTGAGCATCTCAAAGAATTTAAATAACACTTAGAAAAATATCTAGGGTTTTGTCTCGACACACAGTCATGGACAGATGGTGTGAGAAGTGGCACCACAGCGCAAGCTCGACCATAATCTTCTGGAGAGTGGCATTGCAGTGCGAGAGATAACAAAGGACTTGGCGCCGCAGCGCCAGCCCGGGAAGAGAGGAGAGAGAAGTAGGTCGTGCCGCAGCGCGAGAGGAAAGGAAGGGCACGGCGCCGCAACGCCGGTGTAGGGCAATGCCCAGAAATGAGATTTTAAATGCTCAATTACTAGGGGATGTTCAAGAAAGAAATATGAACATATAGTTCACCTAAAATAACACTTAAGCAAATGACTTAAAATTTTATTAAAGGTTGAACGTAAAGATTAAACGAGATTAAATAACAAAGAATATAAATCACGAAAGTTACGTGAACTGATGTAAAGGGGACCGTAGTAGGGATGAACGAACATGAGGAATTGTTATTGTTGTGATACCTTAGATGTTGAGTGACAAGGGTAATGAATAACATTTCGATGTTATATCATGATAATGAGAGATAAGTGTGAAGCGTATAGACGCTGTGAATGCAACGTTGTTGCGATGAATGATCGGTCTTAGCATACAACAATTGGTATGGCTTCGACACTAAGAAGGAGTAGTAAATATGGGGTTCATTCAATGGATAATGAAAGTATTAAAGAAGATAAGAATATAAATCATCCAAGATGATGAGCGTTTTGAGTAAGACATCTCAAGTATGTTATAAAGCCGTAAACCGGTAAAAGGAAGTTAGTAAGCGTAAACTTATATTGCAAGAAACGCGAACCCTAAGAAGTAAAGCTAAGTAAACCAATGCGTAAGTTTAATATATGACTAATTGGTGTTTATGTTTTCTCCTTATGTGTTATATAGGAATTGAAATGAGCGATTCGGTATCTTTGTCAGATTTGGGTGTAAGGCAAGTTTCCTAACTTCATTCATATTAGACGAATGCTAGTTTCTTAAACTTCTCATATGTTGTACTTGAGAAGTTATGTCTATGTGTGAATGTGCGATATTTGTACAATGTGGTAGAACGTATGCCTTGAGCCACAATTTGAACACTTCAGTGTTTTTATGATATGAATTATTCTGTGATGGAGCTGTTTGATACAAGTTTGTTCTGTTTATACATGAACCGTTATTGTTAAGTTTGTGCTATTGATTCTAGCCAGACAGGATGTGTATGAAAAAGGTAGAGGGATGAAAGTATTTCAAAGTGAAAATAATTGATGTTTTAAGATGATAGGAATTGAGACTATTCCTATTATTCAAGTCGCCTTCATAACCTTTGTTCGGTTATCGAGGTTCTAAAGAAATATTTTAATTTCGAAGTTGTTTATTCAATCATTATGACTTATTTGGGCAATTGAATGTTCACACTTTGCTTTAAATGAAAAAAACAATTTTCAATGAACAAGGTTAGAAGAACTTAAGAATCCCATAAAGATCAAGTCGGCAGTATCCGGATGAATTGTTATTTAGAATATGAAGGAGGCGAGAAGATCAAGTGAAGACTTGTAATGTAGAAAGACGAAATGAATTATAGACTAGTTTAATGAACTTTTATGTATCCTTGGTGGCGAGATAAAAGTCACTCTTGTATGATGAAATGAATAATGTATTTATTATTATTTGTAATGAAAAAAGGTTATAAGGTTTCGAACTGAGATTTGAGAGTGTATGTTGTTATATTTTGGTATATAATGATGTATGTTGGATGAAGGATGTACTTGTGACGCTTGAAATCCGGGTGTGAGGAGGTGGGAATAATAAGGAGGAGGTGGGAAGTGAAATGACTAAAATGCCCTTAGCTTTGAAAATCTATAAATAGTAAGCTTATTTCATTTGTTTTGAGATTTTGAAAATCCTACACTTGAGAGAGAGAGAGAGAGAGAGCTCGGATGAAGAGGAGAAGGAAGTGCGTGAGCATGAATGCTCTGATAAAAAATGATCGTGAAATAGAAATGTTTGCAAATCGTCGGCTTTGTCTAGCGGGAGAAAAATAAGAAGAAGAGGTAATCTAAAACCTAGCTTCTAATAGATTTTTCTTTAAGTTTTCTATGTTAAAACATAACTTAATGAAGATAAGAAGTTGATAAGGTTAGAGATGATTTCATATGGTTGAAATCATGAGAAAAGAAGAAATAATAAATTAAAAGTTTAGTTTGTAAATTTCTTAAGGAAGTATAAGATTCGTAAGGATTTCGAGCGATCTGAATGAATATTATGGTAAAAGTACAGTAATACGCGTGGTTGGATAGTAGCACACGGTATTGATGATTGATGTTTACGTGATAAGTCACTTAGTTTTGTTTTATTGGTATTATTAATGTAATAAAACAGAGAAAGTTTTTATATAAAACAGAATACTTTTATAAAGTTATTCTATAAATAGAATATATTATATTCTATTATGCATAGTGTATGCATAGTATTTTGCATAGTAAAATATTTTTATATAAAATAGAATACTTTTATAAAGTTATTCTATAAATAGAAATATATTATATTCTATTATGCATAGTGTACTGTATAGTGTTTTGCATAGTAAAATCTTTTATATATAAGCAGAATACTTTTATAAAGTTATCATTTTATTAGACAATAATTAGAATATATTATATTTTATTATGCATAGTGTTTGCATAGTGCCTGCATAGTGTTTGCATAGTAAAATCTTTTATAAAGTTATTCGTTTTAGTAGATTATAAATAGAATATATTATATTTTATTTAAAAGATTTTGCTTTAAATATGGACCGTCAGATTAAAGTAAATCAATCTGGACCGGTCATGAGTTAGTTACTATGCAGTCCATTTTTCTATAAATAAAAGCTCATTCATTCATTATTTCTTACGAATTCACTAAAACTCTATAGAGAGAAACTATAGATAGAAAGAAGAAAAGTGTTCTGCTACTTCACTACTTTTATATCCAGTACTCTTATTTCTAAGGTAGGGAATATTATTTGTTGTACTCATAAGGGGTATCTTTCTTTCTTATTCATGAAGAGAACTTCTGTTATTCTATTCTTTATTATTCTGTTGGAATAACCTGTATACGCGGGATACCCTATACTTGGTGAAATTCTTATGTTATTTCATTCTTTATTATTCTGTTGGATTATCCTATCTGTGCATTACGCCGGACCTAATTCTGTCTTTATTGGTATATTGTTGGAATAACCTGTTTACGCGAAGTACCGCATGCATGGTGATTTCTGTTACTATTTTGTTCTTTATTATTCTGCTGGAACATCATGTATGTGCTTTATGCATGACCTGGTTCCGTTAATTATTATTCTGTTGGAATAACCTGTCTATGTGAAGTACCGCATGCATGGTGATTTCTTTTGTTATTCCATTCTTTATTATACTAAGTTGGTTAAAGTTTTGACTTCTATACTCCATGAAATTAGTGGAATATCCTTGATATTTGCGGTTCATCCAGTATCTTTTCATGGAAATATTCTTCTGAGCATTCTTGAATTTTACTCTATAAAGCAGTATCATGTTGACAATTTGGACATTATTAGTTCCTAGATAAATTAATTCTTGAACTTGTTTTATTGAATTCTTATATCATTGTCATCATTCACATGTTTATATTTTTGTGAAAGTCATCTGTGGCCTGTAGTGCATAGATGGATTTGGTATGATTATGATGAGAGGATTATTCGATTGTAATCATGGTAGTAATGTTACAAATGATGTGGTAAAAGTCCTCATTGGCCCGTAGTTCAGCGATGGACGGTTGTTGGCATGATCATGACCATTAATGAATACACAAATATTCTTGGCCCGTAGTGCATGGATAATTGTGGTCGTGATACTAAAGATTATCCTTGGTCAGTAGTCAGAGGGGTGATTCGATGATGTGGATTATTTATTAAGCGAGTCCCAGTGATAAAAGTCATGAAAAACCTTTTAAATCATAGAAGATAGTAGATTTTATTCCCAACTTGACTCTTCTAATGGATTGCTTGTTCATTATGATTAAACTTGATAGTTATTATATTTTATCAGTTTAACATTGTTGAAGGCTAATGATAAATTATTCTGCATTATCTTAGTCATAATATTTCTTACTGGGCTAGTTGAGCTCACCCTTTCTTTCACTGTTCTCTTTAGGAAATGAGAGCGTATTGGGACTAGTCGGGGAGCAGTGATGGTCCTAGATGGTGCATTAGTAGTCCTCGCTATTCTGTGAAATAGTTTGATAATAAATGTAATGAGGACTCCAGTGAGTGTGGATATTGTCTAGATGACAATATTTGTATTAAAACTCACAGCATATATTTTGTCGTATTTTACACGACTGTTGTATAATTAAGTTTGTATTTGAATTCTGTACCATGTATTTGGCGACTCAAGATGGGTGATGTATACCTTATTTTGGGGGCTTCACAGTTGGTATCAAAGCTTCGGGATATGATCCCTGGCTGAGATGTGAGACAAGAACTAGGAGGGGAGAGACGGGGAATTCGTTCGCTAGTATGACCTACCTAAGTTTATTTGATATTTAATTGGTCGGTCAGAGTATATAGATAATGTGTTACATGTCAATTAACCTTTATTTTGTGGCAGTATTTGTATATGGCATCTGAAAATGTTGAGATAAGCAATGAAGCACATGAGACCGTTGAGACACCTTTAATCACTAACCTGGTTAATGTAATGTCAGACGAAGAAGAAATTAGAGATATCTACGTGGTGCGTGAAGAACTAATAGTTGTACCCGGGCTAGTTGCAGATGTAGCAGCTAAGAGTGAGGAAGAAGAGGAACCTGAGGAGAATTTATTAGAAGAATTTTATGATCAAAATTTAGCATTACAAAATCGTATTCATGAGTTAGAAGAGCAGGCTGAAGAACGGAAGGCGGTCGTGGAGCAACGAGATGCAACCATTCAAAATTGTGTTACTCGATGTGTGATGCTTGAACAGAAGCACTCTTTGGCAGAGTATAAGATATTAGAGCTGGAATTTGAGAATGCTATGATCAAAGTTCTGATGAAAGTAGAAACAAATGAACGAAGGAGAATAGATGACGCATGCGTAAAAGCCGTACGACGTGTAGATATTGTAGAAAAAGATGTCCGATCCAATAAAGCCAAAATAGATGAAATGGATTTTACTTTTTGGACAACAATTTGGAGAATCCAACATCGAATTCGGAATTACCCTGTGCATAGCGGTCAACCCCAATTCGATATGGATCGGATAATAATGATTCAAATCATAGATCGGGAATGGGACGAAGCACTTAAGGGTGGAATGTACCCTATAGCAAAGTCAAATCTAATAGTTTAAGTGAGAGCGTTTGTCGAGGAACCCGAACGAAGTTATTACGGGTAAGTTAATGATAAACTCTTGCGAAGTTTATACCTTATTAGATATCAGTTCTACCCACTCTTTTATTTCACCTAGTTGTGTTCAATATTTGAATTTAACTCCGGAGAAGTTAGATTTTGATTTATCTGTTGAAACTCAGTTGGGAGAAACCTTCGTTACATCCACTATTTATAAATCTTGTTCAAATCAACACTTCCACGTTACCTGTCGATCGTATCTCTTTCAAAATACTTGCCTTTGATGTGATTTTAGGAATAGATTGGTTAACTACTTATCATGCTTTTTGTAAGGTTGTTAGCTTTCATACTCCAAACTAACCTGTTATGCGAATTCAAAGTAACCAAACCACTAAAGTTAATCATTGTCATATCAAGCCATAAGTATAGAGCCCCGGTCCTTTCATTGTTGACTTCCTTGTGTGAAATGCACCGAAGCCAGACTTTCTGTAGGCGACGTCGTGAATAACGATGGCAAGTTGATAAGTATCAATGTGACGTACTATCCAAGTCTTGGATGAGGGTCACAGTTTTGAATGATATTTCTATTGTTAATAAATTTTTTGACGTATTCTTGAAGACTTCTTAGCTTACCCCTAGAGCGTGAAATCGAATTTTGTATTGACCCCAGTACAAAACCCATTTCTAAAATTCTCAAATATTTTCTTCACCCAAAACGAACGTGTAAGGTGCTAAAGATGTTGGCTCGAGCTGTTGAAGATTACGATCGTACCATTCAATACCATCGTGGAAAAAAATGAACGTGGTAATTGACGCGTTGAGTAGAAGATCGTATGCGGTTACAAGTGCGAATATACGAACCCACATGAAGAAAATGAATATACAAGTAGAATCAACTTTAATCGATAAAGTTAAAGCCGCTCAAGTTACACACCCGGAGCTGATGAATGTGAAGAAGAAGGTTCAAGAGGGTGTTATTCTAGAAGCAAGAATTGAGGAAGAGAGAAAATCTCAACCCTCGATTTAATTGGCCCATTTGAAATCCTTGATCGAGTAGGAACTGTGGCCTATAGACTCGCTTTACCGCAAAGTATGTCTCGTGTTCATAACATTTTTCACATATCCATGTTACGTAAATATGTGGACGACCCGAACCACATTATTAATTTAGAACCGGACGAGATAGCAGAAGATTTAACGTATGAGGAGATACGTGTTAACATCTTGGATAAGAAGGATCATAGTCGACGCTCAAAGGTTATAACCTCAAGAGTTAGAATTTGAAGTGAAGTCAGGGTATCATCACCTCTTTGGCATACCAGATACGTACGTAAATTTCGAGGGCAAAATTTCATAAGGAGGGGAGATTGTGAGACCCCAGATCTTATGAATAAAGATTTAATTTTCTCGAAATAATTTTTTTGAATATTATGGTATGGATTTGATATAATGTTATAATTGTGGGTAGTATTTATAAATTTTGAAAAGTATGCAAGTTGTTGTATAATATTCGATTGGGCGGGGAATATTTGTTTTATCAGGGAATATTCGTGCAACGGAAGAATCATTGGTGGACCCCACAACGAAATTATTGTCTGATTGAGAAAACGACAAAAATATTTTTATGAGAATAACGGCGGAAGTTTTACCGTTAAAACTGTTGAACTACTCGGTAGTAAAAGAAATACGAATGTCTGCGTGGTTGGATAGTAGCATACCGGTATTGATTATTGATGTTTACGTGATAAGTCACTCGGTTTTGTTTTATTGGTATTATTAATGTAATAAACCGGAAAAACTTTTTATATAAAATAGAATACTTTTATAAAGTTATTCTATAAATAGAATATATTATATTCTATTATGCATAATATCTGCATAGTGTTTTGCATAGTAAAATCTTTTTATATAAAAATGAATACTTTTATAAAGTTATTCTATAAATAGAATATATTATATTCTATTATGCATAATAGTATACATATAGTGTTTTGCATAGTAAAATCTTTTTATATAAAATGTAATACTTTTATAAAGTTATCATTTTATTAGACAATAATTAGAATATATTATATTTTATTATGCATAGTGTTTGCATAGTGTTTGCATAGTAAAATCTTTTATAAAGTTATTCGTTTTATTAGATTATAAATAGAATATATTATATTTTATTTAAAAGATTTTGCTTTAAATATGGACCGTCAGTTAAATTAAATCAACTGGACCGAATTCATGCATTAGTTACTATGAAGTCCATTTTTCTATAAATAGAAGCTCATTCATTCATTATTTCTTACTTAATTCTTTGAAACTCTAGAGAGAAACTATAGAGAGAGAAAGAAGAAAAGTGTTCTGCTACTTCACTACTTCTATATCCAGTACTCTTCTTTCTAAGGTAGGGAATATTATTTGTTGTACTCATAAGGGATATTCTTTCTTTCTTATTCATGAAGAGAATTTCTATTATTCCATTCTTTATTATTACATTGGAATAACTTTTGTAGCATGCGTGATACCCTATACTTGGTGAAATTCTTATGTTATTTCATTCTTTATTATTACGTTGGAATATCCTGTCTACATCCATTTTACTTGCCGGACCGGTTAAAATCTTTATTATTATTCTGCCGAGGAGTATCTGCTTACTGCCAATCACCGTATGCATGGTGAATTTGTTATTATTCATTTGGAACATCCCTGTATGTACTTTATGCATGACTGGTTCCGATTAATTATTATTCATTTGAATAACTTTCGTCTGGCGCAAGCACCGCATGCATGGTGATTTCTTTTGTTATTCCATTCTTTATTATACTTAGTTGGTTAAAGTTTTGACTTCTATGCATTAGTGGAATATCCTTGATATTTGCGCTTCATCCAGTATCTTTTCATGGAAATATTCTTACGAGCATTCTTGAATTTTACTCTACAAAGCAAAGATCATGTTGACAATTTGGACATTATTAGTTCTGGATAAATTAATTCTTGAACTTATTTTATTGAATTCTTATACCATTGTCATCATCCTCATGTTTATATTTTGTTGAAAATCATCTGTGGCCTCAGTAGTGCATAGATGGACTTGGTATGATTATGACCGGGGATTATTCGGTGTAATCATCATAATAGTAATGTTACAAATGATGTGGTAAAACTTGTCATTGGCCCGTAGTGCATTGATGGACAGTTGTTGGCATGATCATGACCATTAATGAATACACAAATATTCTTGGCCCGTAATGCATGGATAATTGTGGTCGTTATACTAAAGAATATCTTGGCCAGTAGTGCGAGGGGTGATTCGATGATGTGGATTATTTATTAAGTCGAGTCCCAATGATAAAAGTCATGAAAAACATTTTAAATCATAGAAGATAGTAGATTTTATTCCCTACTTGACTCTTCTAATGAATTGCTTGTTCCGCTGTAGTTAAACTTGATAGTTATTATATATTATCAGTTTAACACTGTTGAAGGCTAACGATAAATTATTCTACATTATCTTAGTCATAATATTTCTTACTGGGCTAGTTGAGTTCACCCTTTCTTTCACTGTTCTGTTTAGGAAATGAGAACTTAGCTGGGACTAGTCGGGGAACAGAGTGATGGTCCTAGATGGTGCATTAGTAGTCCTCGTTATTCTGTGAAATAGTTTGATAATAAATGTAATGAGGACTCCATTGAGTGTCGATATTGTCTAGATGACAATATTTGTATTAAAACTCACAGCATATGTTTTGTCGTATTTAACACGACTGTTGTATAATTAAGTTTGTATTTGAATTTTGTACCATGTATTTTGGCGACTCAAGATGGGTGATGTATACCATATTTTGGGGGCGTCAGAGATACCACATTATTTCTTAGAAAGCATAAGGACAAAGTCTTATTGGTTCAAATATATGTTGATGATATTATTTTTGGTTCTACTGACGAAAAGTTATGCAAGAGATTCTCCAAGTTAATGCAGAACAAGTTTGAAATGAGCATGATGGGTGAGCTGAATTTCTTCCTTGGACTACAAGTGAAGCAGACTGATGAAGGAATCTTCATAAACCAAGCCAAATACATCAAAGATTTACTTAAGAAGTATGGCATGGAATCATCCATGAGGTCTGGGAATTTGTTTTTTTGTGGTCTGACAACGAATGTCAGACCTTGTAAATCTGGGAATTTATTTCAAAAATCTGGGAATTTATTTTTTTGTGGTCTGACAACGAATGTCAGACCTTGTAAATCTCTACCTGTTTATTCTTTTTATTATTTAAGTGTTTGATCTTGAAGTTTGTTATGAGGTCTTTCCTCTAGAACTCGAATCAGGGTCAGAACTGCTTTAAGTTGTAAGTTATTCATGGTCAAAGGTCGTTGACCAACCATGACTTTTCAAATCGGGGTAACCCAGAATTTTTCCAGACGCCTGACAACGATTTTGCAGGTGCTTGATCTTGCTTATGTTAAGTGTTATGATCATGTTGTTGTTATATAATTGTAGACTGACATGAGTACTACATATACCTTTCTTTATATTACCCTGATACTTAACAGAATTGAATTTAGAGATGGTCAAACATGGGTGATTTAAACCTTTCAAGAACATTTCTGGAAAACCCAAATTTGAAAATCAAATTAGAGTTCAAAATTTATTGGTAATGATGTTAATGTGATTTATAATTGGTGTTATAGATATTAACCCTAATTAGGGAGAACCCTAATTTTCAAAACCCTAATTAGCTAGAAACCCTAATTTGTAAATTAGTAACCCTAGTTTTCTGATTGTAAACCCTAATTGCTAATTAGGCACACTTAATGATAATTAATAAAATATAAACCTAATTATCAAGTCTATGAGATTAGGAAACCGAATTAATTAAGAAACCTTAATTTTGTATTTTAGAAACAAAAATTTTATTATTTTATTATTTATTTTTTTAAAACCCTAAATTGGAAATTCTAGAAATTATTTTTAAACCCTAAAATGGTCCAAACCCTAAACCCTAATCCAAACCCTAAACCCTAAGGGTTTGACATGATTACCATAATGCCATTAATTTTAAAAGCCAAAAGACATTTTTGCCCTTTTGCATTATTTAAGGTAACTTGTAAATTTAGCAAGATATGGAGTAGGTAAACAACTTAGATCAGCCATGTGACTGATATGAATACATCTCAGCTAATCTACCAGCCATATACATTGAATACAAGTCATATATAAGATCAAAGAGAGAGAGAAAATTCATTGTAAGCCTCTTATGTGTCCATATACTCAACCAAGCCATTCTCTCTCTAGGCCACGAAATTTCTTTAATAAATCAGTCACAAAACCAGCCCCACGAACAACCATAGCAAAATCAGAAGCCAAGAATTGGAATTGTTCATAGTGAGGTATAAAGCCCTAACCGAAATCTGATCATGTATGCTGAGTTAGATGTTAAGTTTTTTGTGTTATATATGTTGTATGGAGTCTAACTTGGTTATCTGGGTCGGTATCTTACAGATCTATAACATCTAGATACTCGAAAAAAGAGTTTTCAAAAATCTGGGAATTTATTTTTTTGTGGTCTGACAACGAATGTCAGACCTTGTAAATCTCTACCTGTTTATTCTTTTTGTTATTTAAGTGTTTGATCTTGAAGTTTGTTATGAGGTCTTTCCTCTAGAACTCGAATCAGGGTCAGAACTGCTTTAAGTTGTAAGTTATTCATGGTCAAAGGTCGTTGACCGACCATGACTTTTCAAATCTGGGTAACCCAGAATTTTTCCAGACGCCTGACAACGATTTTGCAGGTGCTTGATCTTGCTTATGTTACGTGTTATGATCATGTTGTTGTTATATAATTGTAGAATGACATGAGTACTACATATACCTTTCTTTATATTACCCTGATACTTAACATAATTGAATTTAGAGATGGTCAAACATGGGTTGACGAAACTGCTCAAGAACATTTCTGGAAAACCCAAATTTGAAAATCAAATTAGAGTTCAAAATTTATTGGTAATGATGTTAATGTGATTTATAATTGGTGTTATAGATATTAACCCTAATTAGGGAGAACCCTAATTTTCAAAACCCTAATTAGCTAGAAACCTTAATTTGTAAATTAGTAACCCTAATTTTCTAATTATAAACCCTAATTGCTAATTAGGCACACTTAATGATAATTAGTAAAACATAAACCTAATTATCAAGTCTATGAGATTAGGAAACCGAATTAATTAAGAAACCTTAATTTTGTATTTTAGAAACTAAAATTTTATTATTTTATTATTTATTTTTTTAAACCCTAAATTGGAAATTCTAGAAATTATTTTTAAACCCTAAAATGGTCCAAATCCTAAACCCTAATCCAAACCCTAAACCCTAAGGGTTTGACATGATTACCATAATGCCATTAATTTTAAAAGCCAAAAGACATTTTTGCCCCTCTTGCATTATTTAAGTCATATTGAAGTCTTAATCTTTATTTATTTGAATTCATTCGTTAAAATCTTAGTTTTAATTAGTTAATTTAGTTTTCTTAATTAGAAAAAACACGATTTGAGATTGTTTAAATAAAATTAGTTTGGTTAAGAATTAGTACTTGGTGATTTTTATTAAATAATTCCTCGTGGGAACGATACTCTACTTTCACTTTATTACTTGTTGACCGTGTATACTTGCACGTATTCATTGATTGCGAAATCGATCAACAGGAAGCTACAAGTACAAATTGAAATCGTCTTTTTGAAAACAGAAGTTCAAAAGATTATCTCTCTCTCATCCTCTCTCAAAGCAGAAACCCTAAATCAAAAGAAAGCTCAGTCAAATCACACTTCTAGCAAGAAAATCAAGGGCGGCTTTTAGTGTTATCTCCAGCTACAAACTCTATTTTGATGAGTTCAAAACAGCTGAACATAAATTTCACAAGACTATGGTGCTACTAAAGAATGCGGGTCTCAAAGAAGCCTTGGGCACAGACACATTGATCTATCCCAAGCTAGTGAAAGAATTCTACAAGAATGGTGTGTTTGAAAATGACACCATCACTACGAGAGTAAGGGAAGTGGAAATCAGACTGAAGGCCAAAGACATCAACCTCGTCCTAGGTCTCAAAAATGAAGGGTATCCAGTCATTGATAGCGTAGACTTCCAAGAGGGACTTAAAAGAATGCATCACAAGAAACTCCCCTCTGTGAAAGGATACAAGAAGGAGTTTCCACAATGGTATGAATTTGTAGCTGATATTATTGGGAAATGTATATGTTGCAAGAGGTCAGGTCATGACTATGTGAATGAAGTACAACTCAAGCTCATGACAGCTATATGTTATATAATACAACTCAACTATGGAGCCCTATTGCTTGAATGGATTGGAAAGTGGATCACCAACTGAAAGAAGTTAAAAAGCCCTCAAAAGATGCTCTACAGGCGATTCATAAGTATCATTCTGATACCGCCGGGTGACAAAATTGGAGACAAAGAAGGAGAAGCTATCAACCCAAACAGACGAATGACCCAGCAACTATTTGAGAATTGGAAAAGGAACCCAGCTGAGTATGTACGCATGATGACCGAGTCCAGTGGAAGAACTAGTGATCTGAAGGATTCAGGCCTTCCAGGAAATATGTCTGTTGTCAAGGAGATCGAAGAAAAAGAAGAAGAAACAAACAAAGGAGAACCCTCTGTCCTTATCAGAAAAAGCAAGGGCAATAGGAAGCTTAAGGCTAGAATGGAAGAAGAACCCCAAGGATCCACAACTGATAAACTAGTAGATTCCTCTGACATTGAGACTCTAAGGATCCTGAGAAAGATACAATAGCAGGTTGAGGCAGAAGAAGATATAGCCATCATATCTCAGCTGCTGAAGAAGAATAAGGTCAGCCACAAATCGAAAAGCCCATCCATCTCCTCAATCGTAGAGTCTCTACTGATCGTAGAGACTAGACCAAACATATCAGGTAAGGAAGTAGCTGCATCAAACATATTAGCTGTTCAACATGACAAAACTGAAGTTCAAGAAAGTCCTGAGGCTGTTGCTCAGCCTAGAAAATCAAGAAGAAAGCTTGTCAAGAAATATATCCTTGAAAATGAAAAAGTGCTCAAGAAGGAAGACAAGAGTATGGCAGCCAAAAGGGAACTGTCCAAAGAAAGCAAAGAGGACAATGCTCCAGCAGAGGGGGAGATCCCTGAAGTTCTCATGATAGAGAATACACCAGCTGAGGGGGAGATCCCTAAAGTTCTCATTATAGAGAATGCATCAGCTGAGGGGTAGATGCCTGAAGCTCTAGAAAATGCTCCAGCTGAGGGGGAGCTTTTTAGTTTTCAATAAGATAATCAAGGTGAGGGGGAGGCTCATGACATCCCCATAGCAGAAGAAGAAGTCCCTGCCAGAAATGAAGAAGAACTAGTGCAAGAACATCAAGAGGCCATTGAGATAATGGAATCCTCCAACAAAGACAGATAAAAGGAAGAAGATGATGAGGTCGAGATCACAGCTGTGGGCATAAATGGGTACAGAAGAGCTAACTATGAGCAACTATTTTCATATCTACCCATGATGCCTTTCCATCAAGCTCAGATTCTGAATTCCTGGAATCACATGTTTTGGAGCTTCAAAGAGTATCCGGCCATCTCAATACTAGTCAATGGATTCCCAGGAAGATTCAACTTTGCCAAGAAGTTACTCATAAACAACTCTTCCTCAAAGTATAAACCTGAGGAATTGTCTATCCTAACCCTCTTCAAAGTTAATCACTTGCCATCATCCTCATTTAGCAAATTTTATGAATTTCCACGATGGTTGGAAGTGATTCTTCATCCACTAAATAAATTTCCAGTTGTAGAATCCCAAAATTCTGTAACTGAGGAACCAAATGCAGTCAACTTCATAATGCTCTCACAACCCATCATCTCTACGATCATGGACTCTAGCCTCATTGCAGAGTCTTCACCTCAAATTGTAGAGTCACCAAACTCAAACATCCAAACCCAGGCCCCTCCATCGGATATTCCCTCCTCATCCAACAAAGAATACTTCAATCTCAATCTTGCCCTCTACTCCCTGTAAGATCAATCCCAGAAAACATCCCCTCCGTTAAACAATCCTCAACCCAGTGATCCACTCACAAATCTTCCCACAAAAGATGACTTGAATGATGTGACCAAGAACATGGCCAATGACATCGATGAAAGCCTAGAAACTCACTCAGACCACATTCATCTCCGACTAAATCAAATGATCACTGCTGCAAATAATCTCACTGGCACTCTGAACGCTGAGCTTACAAAGAAGCTGAGGGAAATTATCAAGGAAATGCTTAAAAGCATGAAGGACAGAGATGAAATTCACTTCCGGATAGCTACCAAACAAAGATAGGTTGTTCTTGAATTACAGAAATCTCAAGAAGCCCAAAATAACCTTATGATGGAGAACATCATCAACCTAAAAGCTTCAGTCAAAGAATTTCAGAAAGCCTATATAAACAAGGAACAACAAACTGACACTGTTCTAACTGCCCTCTGAAACAAATAAGCTAGATCTGAAGCCCTGATCAAGGAAAGTCTAGAGGACATTGCTCAAACACAAAGCCAACTAAACGAGCTTGTCCGAGGAGTAAATCGACTTTTTGCAGACATTCGAACCATTGATGCTGACATAAAGGGGGAGAATAAAGGGAAAGGAGTTCAAGGAGGCCAGGGAGGCCAGGGCAGAGGTAGAGCAGTTCAAGGAAGCTATGGAAGAGGCAGAGAACAATTTCACACCCAAGTTTCAAGAAGCCCTCCTGCAAGACAATTCCACCAACAGACTCAACGATCTGATCAGCAGGAAGTCTTAATGGCTCAGCCATTAAGGAGTCAAGGGCCAACTACCATGTGACACCCCCAAATCAGGTTCTCTTCTAACCCGACATATGGTGCTCCACGGTGCTACAGTTCACACAAACATTCAATTGAAATGCCTCAATTAAACGAATATGTCTTATATATATTCCAAAATAATACTACTATTCCCCAGGTTCTTTATAACCGTTACATTTGTTCTTGTCATAATATCAAATATTATCATTACAAACCTATACTATTACATAGGTAATCTACAAGTTCACTTTAGCCTTCCCTTTATCTTTGTCAAATCCTTTGGTCCATTCGGTCTAAGCTGCATTCATATGGTTCAAGTAAGAGTGAGCATAACAAGCACAACAAGTACGACAATTTCATTTAAAAAGCATGCTTGAAACATAGGAATCATATATCTTCAATAACTGGATAATAGTTATGAAGTACTATCAATAATTCAAAATAGCGTTCCTTTTACTTCAAAACATTTTATCATAACAATATTTAGTAAAACACCAATTCTAGTCCAAGACCATTAGTGTTTCATAATTTCTTTAAATAGGAAAACCCGGCACGAAGTCCGTAAGTCCGACATATCTTACGAGCACTTCTAGTTGATCAGCCTATAGTACTCTATGTTGATCAACACTACATCCATTAAACGTGTGTACGTTTAAGTTGTGGCAACCTCACGTGCCCGTCGAATACTCGATGAAAAATACATTTGGTTATTTATATTCAGGCTTACCTTGAATCCATACCCAAACAATTGTCGTAGGATAGCGTTAGCAATTCTATATTGAAAGACTTGTAAATAAATCAATAAATCTATCAAGATTAGTCTAGCCGAGTTAAAACTGGCTTCGACCCTTTCTTAAATACATGCATCTCATAATGTGAATCATTTGAAAACTTGGCTAATATGAAGGTTAGACAAGCGTTTAAGAAAAACTTACCTTTAACGTCTGCTACAGAATAATTACGTTTCCTTTGAGTCTTTATGGTCTCTACAATACATAATCACATAACATACAACATTAGG
Source organism: Panax ginseng (assembly GCA_020205605.1). Classification (NCBI taxonomy): domain Eukaryota; kingdom Viridiplantae; phylum Streptophyta; class Magnoliopsida; order Apiales; family Araliaceae; genus Panax; species Panax ginseng. Next base: position 44,196,930 of record CM035146.1, read on the forward strand.
TTATGAATTAACATACTTGGTTCCTAAAGAATCTTACGCTTCTTCTTAATCTAATCTCGTATTAGATTTGTTATTATTGGTTCTAGCTTTCCGTCATTCTTTACATCATTTTTACCAACTGCGTTCCTTTCTACAACTTAATTGAAATTATTACATTATTACAATTCGGTTCGAGTTAATTATCCTTCCTCATGGTTTACTAACGTTCTTATGTTATTAATTGAAACTCGATCGTCATTGGTTAAGTACATTCATTGTACATCGTTCCTGTTTACATTTAATTGACTTACTTTAAGTCTGAGTGATCATACTTGAGTTTTAATTATGACTTAACAATGTTTTATTAAGTCCCTTAGTTCGTTACTAAACAATTTCCCTTCATCTTCTACATATAACCATTCTTTTCATCGTCTAGCTTTTAAAGTCAAGGCCATGACGCCATGATGTTCCTTTGTAAGCAGCGTTGGCGGCGTCCTGCCGATTAGGGCTTTGAAAACCGGACTCTATATGGCAAGCAAGTCTCTTTGTTATTTGTCGCACTGAGGCGCAAGTTTGCAGGGGACACAGGCCACTTTGGCGTTGCGGCGCCGGTCATTTAGGCTTGGAGTCGCGCCGCGGCGCGGACTCTGAGTCTCAAAAATTTTTGACAGATTTTTGACTTAGTGAGATTCCCGGGCTCGTAACTTTTTCGTTATAAGTTCGAATTGGCTTGTTCAAGAGCATACGGTTCATAAATCACATACTCTACGTGTTCATGTAAGAATTTTATCTATTCGACTTCGTTTGCTAAAATCCCACCTATTAGTCCATTTTTAACGAAAACGATAAACGTTCGTGAACGTTCAATGCTCGTTTCTTCGTTCTAAGTCGGAATCCGACCATTTTTGAGTCTGCAACTCTATAATGCCAAATAAGACATGTCTCCATTGGAAACCGACGTTTCCAAGCTCAATATCAAAATTCGACTTCCATTCTGAGAATTTCACGAATTCGACGATTATCGTCCAATCATTTTAATTCCGGCAAAACTTCGTTACTTGAGATTTTTAAACCATTTCAATCGGATTCAATCCATTATACTAACATCTTAACATACATGCTTCATTAACTTATAAACATGATAAGTTATTACTAGTTCGTTGTGAGTTTATAACTTATAGAAATATAAATTACTTATATTTTCATTGCTCATGACTTATGTCTTCTTTTCATATAACTTATTATGGTTAATGACTTCTAACTATTATTCTTGCTTCTTATTATCATACTAACTTCATTTGTATAAACATGTTACAAGTTCATATCCGTTCATTATAAGTTCATAACTTATATAAGTATAAATGACTTATTCATGACTTATTACGGCTTAAATCCGTTAACCATTCATTCTTATCATTCTTTAGCATGCTAGTTCTACCAATACCCCTTTCTCTAACAAATGAAGAGAAAGAGATTCATGGTTCAAGGTTGCTTACCCTTTGATGATTACTTGATTAACCTTTGATCTCCTTCTTGCTTCTTGAAATAAGAAAGACTAGCTTTCTAACTTTTGTAACTTATTCTCTCTAACCAATAAGCTATAAGTTATTGGTGGAAAAGCTAACAAGGAAAGTCTAACTTTATATGTGTTTATTCTCTCAATCAAATAAGCTCTCAACTTATAAGTGGGATGAAATGAACAACACACAAAATGAGCTAACAAGTCCTCTATTTATAGGAAATCCTAAGTGAGGGCATAATGGTCAAAAGGCCATCCACCTCTTTACTATTCCATACATTGCCCCTAAGTAAACTTTCTCTCCACATTTTTTGCTTGGTCATCACAACACTTGATCACCACTCATCTTAGCCATTAAGTCACATTACTTGCTCACCACAACACTTACCCATTAATTCACTTTACTTGCTCACCACTTTGGGTCATCCATGTTCTTATGGGTTGCCCCATGGTTTAAACCATCCCATAACCCATTGGTTACTTACTTTGGGCTTTAGCTTAATTAACTTAGCTTAATTATTTAGGCTTTCATTAATTTACTTTAGGCTTGTAATTAAACAAACATTGGGCTTGCATTAATTCTATTGGACTTAACCATTTCCGACATTTGGGCCTTATCATTATGCTCATTGGACTTTAATATTTTCTACACAATCCTACAAATTCATTACATTTGGTTTAAAGCCTTTTTAACATATAATTTACGTACAATTCTCATATTCTAACTCGGATACTATTCAATACATACAACATACAAACATTCATACGTGCATCAGATAATACCTCATATCATACTCAGATTCATTACTTCAGATAATACCTACGTATAATACGATCATCGCTAATTCATTACATGCATTTAAATTCCTTCTAAAGTCACTTTCCCAAACCTTAGGTTTTAAGTCCACAGTGAAATATTACATTATCCATAACTCGAAATATTATTGGATATTCCATCTCACCTCGATATTCTATCGCTACGTATTTCTAAGTTCAAAAATAATTCTTGTTGTGTAAATGCGTGAATAGTATTTTTCAGAAAATTTCTCGGAAAGCTTTTATTTTCATCTTGGAAATTCAAACACTTTAATTCTATCACGTAGCCAAAATCCTACGATGTTCTGACATGTTTAGTTCATATAACGACCTTCAATTAGCTTGCTCCCATAAATAATCAATTAAATTCATTTAATCATTATAATTAAATAAAATTTTAATTCTTCTAAAAATTTGATTTTCTCGGGCGTTACATACCAGCTCACAAAATGTGACCACTACAGGCCTAAGAATGCCAATTGGAGATCCAGCATTCATGAACAGGCATGATAACAACTCGAGGGTAAGCCCAAGTGAGCTGGAAGAAATAGCCAAAAGGGATGAAGCGAGCAGGAAAAGAAGAGCTGAGGAGTATGCCAATCCTCCACGCAAAAGACCAAAGAAATAGAGATAAATGAAAGTTTAAATTCTTATTGATGTAAAGCTAAAATGTAATACTCTTCAACCATCAATAAATTCATGCTTATTCTCTAGAAATTTCAGCTGCTCACTGAAATACTAAGTCATGTTTACTTTCCTGCAAATGCATCTATAAACTAATAATCATGACAACAAATCTCCTGGTTATGTCAACATCAAATAGGGGGAGATTGTTGGGAGAATGCATATTATGATTTGATGTTTTAAATGTAAATGCTCATGATTATTTGTAAAGTCCTTCAAGGAATACATGTACAAGGACTTAGTGATAGATCAAATCTGTTAGGTTGATCTAAGCTCTTAATATGTATCATTCTGGAAATGAATGTATAAATAGAAAGATCAAAGCTGTTAGGTTGATCTTGAGATTTAATAGATAGGCTTCGAAGAATTCGTAGTGTATCAATCTGATCAACATTATAGAAGTTAAGGCAGAAATGTAGAGCTTCAAAGATCATAGTGTGCCTCCCTTGAAGGGCCTCTTCGAAAATCGTAGAGTGGTCCCAATGTTTGTCGAGCCAACTCAGAGATCGTAATGTACTCTCGGAAATGTAGAGTTTACAACTCAAGCAAGCGAAGATCGTAGTGTAAACAGTTAAGAGAAATCGTAGTGCTCTCGGCTGATAGTATTAGACCAAGCACCAAGGCGACAAGTCACCATGATCTGAATCGTAGAGTACCAAGATCTGAATCGTAGAGTACCATGATCTGAATCGTAAAATATCATCTGTCTTGTGTCAGAAGCATCAAGCCTCATAATTTATGTGGAGACAAACTCCAACATATAAGGAATGGATTTTAAACATTGTAGTTCTCACCAGTCCCAAAGTCATAAGAAATATCCTTAGTATACAACAAAGAAGCGTATTGAATAAGCTAAGGAAAGCCATTTGTAAAGGGGAAAATAGCTTTTTAGGTATTAGGTGAGAAAGCAGTCTGCTGTGTCAGTGGGCCAGAATGCAATTCAGAAGATGTGTAAAAAAGTCTCCATCAAAGAACAGAAAGGTCAAATACATTTAATGTTTCAATGGATGGATCCAACGGATAGTTTTCAAGATCACATATATGCAAATCAAGAAGATGAGAGAAATAAGCAATCATTGAACAAAAACGAACAAGAACTCTCAAAGCTCAACTCTATGATCTGAGAAAAAGGAAAGTTTGCTTTCATTTACTCGGGCTTCTTTTCGAACAAGTGCTTAAACAAAGAATCGAGTAGCAAACCATCAAGAACTCAACATCTACCAATCAACTGAAGAAAAAGTACCAAATCTGCTGAACTTGAAGAGTTCTAAGTGAACTATAAGAGAGCCAAGTCTGCTGGACTTGAAGAGTTTAAGAGTGAACTAAGAAGTTCCTAGACTGCTGGTCTAGAAGGAATCTGTGTGATTCGGAAGTTGTAAAAGACATCCTTAGTGGATTTCCTACTCGAGAAGGAAAAGAGTGGACTAGGAGATTTAAGTGCTCTGAACCACTTAAAATAACTATGTCTTTTACTTTCTTACTATAACTGTTATATCTGCCATAACTACTATAACTGCCTCACTCTCACTCCACTACTTCGTAAAGGAGATTAAAACAAACATTAATTCCGCTAAGTTTTAATCATCATCAACTAACAAGTTTAAAACGAAAAGAATTTTTAAATATCTATTCAACCCCCCCCCCCCCACTTCTAGATAACTATTGTGCCTACTAGGAACTAACACATTATTTCCCAACGGTCGAGTAACCTTCAAATAAATACAATTCATTATCTTATCTGACATACAACATTATTATCATACTATACTATTACAATTTAGATGCATGTATTATCCCAAGCTGGACTTGGTCTTGCATTTCCTATATCCAAACATATTCACCTTATCTACAATGTTTATCATGATATAGCAAGGGTGAACAAAAAGTTTTCCTAAGAAGTTTAAGTTCAATAAATTAAGAATATATCATGATTGAAAGAATGGAACAAAAGCTGGCTATAGTTCTACAATATAATTGCGAACTAGCATGAACAAAATTTACATAGTTGAACGAACATTGAACATGAACATATATATATATATATATATATATATATATATATATATATATATATATATATATCTGGACCGAATAGTAATGAAGGTGATCAACCTATCATACCTGATGAATAGATGCAGTATGCACAAAGTGCGATTTAATAATTCTTAGACATGACAATCAGAAATGATTAACCACAAGTATAATTGAATAATACAACTCAAAGTTGAGTTAAGAAAAACTTATCTGAAATGTTGATTACCGCTATGCAATTTAATAAGCTTTGGTTGAAGACCTAATATTAATAATATTTATTTCTAAGTTAGAATAATATTATCACAATATTTAAAATAACCTAAACACATTATCACATAATCATATCCGTCTATCACACACATAAGACTTAACCTCAAGTCAAACTTTTACAGTCTAAGTCGAGTCCGACATAATTCTAACATCCCGACGGTCTAGTCGGACAATTATCGAGTTTAAGTTCAATTAAACTCTTTCTAAACACTTAACAATTATCTTAGATAATTATATTATCAGTCAAAATAATTTTCCAAGTCTCATAATAATTTTCACATAATTATTATCATTAAAAATGAATTTTCAATTATTAATATCTTATTTATAAAAAATAAATACCACATAATTCCTTTATCATTAATATTTATTTAATACTAAATATTAATGAAAATCATAACATAATATTATAATATATTTATAATATATCAAAGTATTTTAATACTTTAAAATCACATTTATATGATTTTTAAACAATTAAATTCATTATCCAGATAATTGTCAGTTAATATTAAAATATTAATATTTTCATGACAAAATATCAAAAGTTATATTTTATAATTTAAAATATTTTATAACATTTAAATTATTTTTTATATGATTTTAAATCCCTAATTTTATTTTTCCATAATTTATTTAATTTATTTATTAAATAAATTAATTAATAAAATTCATCACAAAATATTAAAAGTCACTAAAAATAACTTAACATATTTTCTTATACCATAATATAATTTTCATGTATAAAATCATTTTTAAATAATTTATTTAATATTATAATTAAATAAATTAAATACCATTATTATTCCAAAAATATTAAATATTTATGAAATATATTCAGAATAATTAAAAGCTAATTTTCAGGCTTTAAAATAATATTTAGGAATTTATTTTTTATTTTTAATAATTAAAAACTATTTATTTCAATTTACTAAATAAAATAATTATTTTTCTAATTAAACTATCGCTAAAGGCGTTATATGCGACAAAACCGTCGCTGAAAGTGTTCTTCGTGTTCTTGGGCCAAGCCCAGATCTTCATAGCCAGTTACCGGGTGCTTAGTTTGACCGGCTTTAGATCTAAGATCGTTTTAGTTATGGGCTGGAAATTTGTTTTAGAATTGTACTATAAGTGTAACACTACAACTAGAATCGAGTTTCAGCCATATCATAACACAACAGAAAGATCTGAGCTTTAGAAAAAACATGTCAGAGTTGTTCTTCATTTCTAGGTTTTCCAGAAATGAAGAACAGTTGCAGGGTAAAACTTTTGATGCTCCGTAACTTTGATTCTAAGTCTTGTTTGTGTGATCTAAGAGTCCAGACATATAGTATACATGTCAGGCTACAACAACATAGCACTGGTGTGACGCCCCCATTCTGAGTCGCCAAATACATAGTACAAAAATCAAATACAAACTTCTTTTATACAATACGACAAAAGCGTAGCTTAGAGTTTTTACACGAATATTGTCTCATAGATAGTATTCAAATTCAAATGAAGTCCTCATTACATTTATTATCACACTATTTCATAAAATAGTGAGGACTACTATAGCCACCATCTCGGACCGTCACTCTGTTCTCCGACTAGTCCCAGCTACGTTCTCATTTCCTAAAGAGAACAATGAAAGCAAAAGGGTGAGCTCAACTAGCCAAGTAAGAAATATTATGACTAAGATAATGCAGGATAAATTATCGCTAGCCTTCAACAATGTTAAACTAATAAAATATGATAAACATCAAGTTTAACTGTAGCGGAACAAGCAATCTATTAGAAGAGTCAAGTAGAGCATGATATCTATTATCTTCTATGATTTAAAAAGTTTTTCATCAATTTTATCGCTGAGACTCAGCTTAATAAATAAACCACATCATCGAATCATCCTTGCACTACGGGCCAATGATATTCATGTAATCATCAATGGTCATGATTATACCGAATAATCCCTGGTCATAATCATACCAACAACTGTCCATCAATGCACTACATGCCAATGAGGATTTTTACCACATCATTTATAACATTACGGTCATGATTATATCGAATAATCCCTGGTCATAATCATACCAATCAATAGTACATCTATACATGTAAGCCACAGATGACTTTTATCAAAATATAAGCATGATGATGATGATAATGATATAAGAATTCAATTAAAAGAAAGCAAATGATAAATTTTTAAAGATTTATAACTTAATTTATCCAGAATTCAATAATGTCCAAATTGTCAACATGATACTACTTTGTGGAGTAAAATTCAAGAATAATATTGTATCAAAAATGATTTAAACAGCAAAGAAATCAATTTTTGTCATGAATAATTCCCCGGTGAATAGTACCCGAGTGAATAGTACCCTGTGAAAAGTACTTCAAGAATAGTACCCCGTGAATAGTACTCGTGAATAGTACTTTTGTGAATAGTACCGTATAAATGAATTGTACTCATGGACAGTACTCCCGACATGAAAAACTTAAAATTTAACAAGAATGTGAAGAAATATCCTTGTGAAGCGATACTAGATGAAGAGTAAATTTTAAGGATATTCTACTAATTTCACAGAGTATAGAAACAATACTTTAACAGAATGATGCTATAATCAGGAATACGAGACGAAATAATATTACTCACATACTAAAGAGTATGGAAGAAAACATTATTTCTTATGAATATTGAACAAAAATAATATCCCTTACCTCATAAGAAGACTGGATACTGGAATAGTGTGGTAGCGCATTTCTCTTCGCTTTCTCTAAAGCTTCTCTCTATAGCTTTCTTTCTATAATTGCTCTTGTGAGTCTTAGTGAATTGGTGAGAATGAAAGAAGAATGAGCTTCATTTATAGGAAAACATAGTTTCGATAATTGCACGCTTTTGGGGCTCGAAATATTACAAAGATAATACCTTCATCTTTTCTTTCATTTTTAATTTAGTCATGCAAGTATTATCAAACTTGCACCACCTCCCCTAATAGTACATCATGTGAATCAATAGTACAATCATGTGAATAAATAGTATAATCATGTGAAAAAATTAATTAAAGTATAGTACCTTCATCTATACCTCCATTTTTAATTTAGTTATGCAAGTATTATCAATCTTGCACCACCTCCCCTAATAGTATATGCATGTGAATCAATAGTACACACATGTGAACAAATAGTTATAAGCATTTGAATTAATAGCAATTAATTGCTCATTTATCCGATTAATTACCCGATTGGTCAATATAACCTCCAGACATCCATTATTATCGAAATAGATGTCGATTTCCACTAACACTAATAATCCCAACACAATGGAAATATCAATTTCATCTTTAATCAACACGAACTTATTCATCATTAGTATTATAACTCACAATATTTAACAACCAGATCATTCCCAAGAAAGAGGGGCTTTCCGATAAGGATTTCTCTCCTATCATGCGCATAATTAGGTGACCAAACCTCTCTCGATGTAACTTTCTAGACATCGTCAATATTGCAAATAATAATATGAATAACTTTGTCGCCTCAATTATTGATTTAATAATAATAAATATTATGCGAGATGATATTGTGACAATAATTGAATCAATAATATGAGAGATATTGCAAACAATTATCGTGAGCAATAATTGAGTATAACTAAGTGACTTCACGTAAGCATCAATAATCAATACCATGTGCTACTATGCAATTACGCATATTACTGTACTTTTACTACCGGGTAGTTCAACAGTTTAACGGTAAAACTTTCGCCGTTACTTTTAAAAATATTTCAAATGTTTTCAACCACTTACGCATTACCTCATTATGGGGTCCACCAATGATTGTGTCGTCGTACGAATATTCCCTGTTAAAACGAATATTCCCCGACCAATCGAATATTCCCCGACATAACGAATATTTTATATCAACTTGCTTATTTTGCAAAATTTTCAAATGTCACCCTTAACTTTAACCTTTATCAATTTAACCCTTTACTAAATAAAATAATAATTTTAAGAAAATTGAATACTTTCATTTCATAAATTTTGGGGTCTTACAGCTAGATCAACATAACAACATCACCAGATAAAGATTTCATTCGGTCAAACGTTGTCAGAAAATACGGCCCTTGAAGATTCTGGGTTGCCCAGATTTCTTCTTCCGGTAGTTCGGTCAAACCTATTTTGACCTTAAATAATTTCGTTCATGTTCATGATTTGGGTGTTCTAACGACTTGTATGTGTAGCTCACATACCAGTCTTCAACATAATAACAACAACTTGGCAAAAACACCTAACACATGCAAGATCTGAAGCCTAGAAAAACATTGTCAGACAAAAATTTGGGTTTCTAGGTTGCCCAGAAACCCGATTTCGTGCTTGGTCAACGCAGTTTGACTACTCATATCTAACGATCTAGAAATGATTTGACATTGTTTTCAGTTCTAGATCATTTTCCACATGACAAAGAATAGATCCATAACATAAACCAAACTAAAACATTAACAGGTAAAGATTTAAGGCCTCTAACATTCGACTGTCAGTCCACTTTCCAAATTTTTTCCAGATTTCAAAAAAATGCTATTTCGTGCATCTAAGTGTTATGGATCCATGATCCAACAACCCAGATCATTAAAAGACACCCTCTAACATAACTTTAAACAACAAACAACATCAAAACAACATGGTTTACAGAATTTAGGGTTTATACCTTTTCTAAGCTTTGATCCATGATTCTTATTTTTGAATCTGTTTATGGAAAGCTATAGAACATATTAGTGACCGATTCACATAATATTTTCGTGGGTCTAGAGAGAGTGTTGGTAGAGAGTTAGATCACAAATTAAAGCTAAATAATGACTTTCTCTCTCTTCAATTATTTATATAATTGGATGCAATAGACATGTCTGATAAAATGAGACTGATTGCTGTGATATAAGTCCCATGTGGGATATCTAGAGGCTCACTAACTCCAAATATGGCAATAATTGCAAGCTACTTCAATAATGCACCAAGGGCATTTTATACTTTTCCATACATTTAAGGGTATTTTAGTAACTTATGCAAACCCTTAGGGTTTAACCCTAAGGTTTTAAAAATTAATTTTTTAATTGGAAAATTAAGATTTCTAAATTATAATTAGGGTTTCCTAATTATATTAAAGATTACCTAATCACATTAGGGCTTGTTAATTAGGATCCATGTTTTCTAATTAACATTAAAATTATTAAATTAATAATTAAGTTTTCCCTAATTATAAATTAGGGTTTCTAATCCAGAAATTAGAGTTTTCTAACTAATCAATTAGGGTTATCCCTAATTAGGTTTGTAATTAATACACGTAAGCCATTAAGTTCCCAATTAGGGTTTTCTAATTCCAAACTAGGGTTTTGGATTCCCGAAAATATAAAATTAGGGTTTCCGGTCCAATCGTTAGGGTTTCTTATAACTAGTAAGAATTTTCTAACTAAACGTTGACGTTCTAATATAATATTAGGGTTTGCCACTGATATAGCTTATCTGGTAAACCCTTAAGCCTTAACCACATACTGTATACAAATATAACCATATACACATAATGTATACACTTATACCCTTAATCCTGATTAATTCACCACCGAAATTTTAAATCCATAAAATTCCTTCCTGAAAATATTGAATCCATTCATTTATTTTATGTCTAGCTTTATTATTTAACCTTTATTCAATAATTTAAGATTTAAATAATTTTCTAAATTCTTGGGTCGTCACAGCAAGTCATTCCATCAATGACAGAAACTGAAATGGTAATGACTTTCATAGACATTCAAGAGGCGTTATGAGAGAATCCTAGCAGGCATAGGAAAGCCAATCTCAAAAATGATCCAACACGACGAAATGGAAAAAATGGGCCTGAAGGCAGGCAAGATTAAAGACTTCACTGCCTTGGAAGCAGTCATCGAGCATATACTAACTGACAAGTATGCGAGCGATCCTAAAAGGGTACTCAATAAAGGGAATGAAGATGTATTCCTTGTTTCACAAGAACAAGCTAAGAGACCAACCTACAGTCCCCCCATTTGGAAAAAGAAAGATAATCTGCCATTTCAACAACATGCTGCATTCAACCAATGCCAAGATAGGAAAAGAAAATTTGAAAGAACGGAAAACCGGGTGTTCACTCCACTGGGTGATTCCCTTGAAAATGTATTGGCGATATTAATGGATCACAATAAAATTACCGAACTGGCTCCACCTTTGGAACCAGGGAGCAAAAGATACAATCCAAGCCAGAGATGTGCTTACCACTCAGGGTCTCCGGGCCCCGATACAAAAGATTATTGGTCTTTAAAGCATAAAATTCAAAATCTGATCGAAGCGGCAGTATTGTGGTCCAACAACCTGACCAACAAAATGTCAACACAAACCTTCCGTTGCAGCATGATACGGAGGAAGTAAACATGATCGGGTCAGGAAGCACTGAAATGTATCCAAATCGTAAGTACATACAAAGGATGGAGGAATATCCCCAAAGGCACAAAACAAATGTCCTAGAGTGGGAAAACTCGGAGGAGGTTATGACAGAAATGAAAAAATTAGAGACGATTTAGAATCAAGTAAATCTGCTAGCTAAGCTGATAGTGCGCCAACATCAGGATACGAGGCACTTTTTCACTCAACTATCAGAAAGCCAAGAGAAAAAGGAGGTTAACCATAATGCAAGCCCATGTCTCTCCATGACGAGCCAACTAAACGAAGAAGATCAAAGCAGGCTAATAGTACAAGAAAGGGGGATGATAAAATTGCTAGAAGATCTCGCCAGCAGAAAAATAGCTCAAGGGAATGCGAATTCTCAAAGAAGAAAGATCAAACAACCTCCAAAAGAGCCTGAAAAATCACCCCTCTGAGAAAATCAAATGAAGAAATGCTACACTTTCTGATAAGCGAAGGAAGGATTACTGAGTTGCTGCCTCCTATAAATTCCAAGATAAAGAATTATGATTCCACCAAGATATATCTCTACCATTCTAACTCACCTGGACATGCGACCGAGGAATGTTGGTCTTTACGACATAAAATCCAGGATCTCAATTAAAATGGAGAGCTGAAGATAGAATCCCCCATGACCAGAAAAGGTGAAAAGTAAATAAAAAAACTTAAGTTGTCCACTCGAGACATGCAGTTCAAAGGAGTTAAAGGCTATTAGCACTAATTCTGGCAGAACACAAGGCGGAGATTTCATTGTCGAATCCTCTCAAGCTAAGGAAAGAGGAGAAGGAACATATGAAGGAAAATATGGTGAGGTTGTCGGGGAAACCAACCCATCGAAGAATCAGGTGTTCATACCTTTTTGCGAGGTCCAATTCAAGCATCCTTGAGGAATGTATTGAATCAAGAAGCGATCATGTTATGGCCATAAGAACCACAATACTTGGCGCAGCGGTAAGTTTTGACCTGGGGTGAACCGTAAACTCGGGCATCCTAGGATCGATCCCCGCCTGCAACAAGTGTGAGGGCCAATTAAAAACTGGCCCGTGTGGCCACGGATCACACATTTTCTGGGCGGAGCCATGTCTTAGGCCGAGCCTGTGCGTAAAGCCTAGTCCTGGGTGGGGAGACTTAGTCCGGCTGCGGTTGGGAAACTCTATATTAACAAAAAAAAAGTTATGGACATAAGTGAAGATCAGGCCTCAGCTAGCCAAGAAGATGTAGATCTAGAGGATAAAGTGGGGAGTTCCATGAGATATTAGGATGGTATCACTTTCTTCACAGTATGCCTTTTATTTTCCCTACATGTGAATATTCAAAACATAAAAAAAACAAAAATATATATATATATATATATATATATATATCAAAAAGTCAAAATCAAAATCAAGTTAGTCAGGTCTTAGCCATTTAACTTGAACTACGAAAGACCTGGTCTCCCCTCATCAATGGGAGTACGTAGGCAACCATTTATGGTGCGGTCAAGCTAAACAAAAACCCAAAAAACCCAAACAAACACTTCTCAAACCGTTTATCTTATCAAGCATGAACTACGTAGACCTGATCTCCCGCATATACAAGAGTATGTAGGCAGCCATCATTGGTGCGGTCAGACCCTCAGAAGAAATATCCAAACCCAAACATCAATCACAAGCCAACTAGCAACAGAGATGAAATGACCATCATCATAAGATGCAACTCGTCAGCAACTCATCGCTCCTGAAGTGAGAGAAGACTTGATCCCTTTTGACCTCCAATAATACATGGGCAACTGTGACGCCCCCAAAATTAGGTATCACATCACCCATCTTGGGTCGCCAGATACATGGTACAGAATTCAAATACAAACTTAAATATACAACATGAGATGTGAGTTTTAATACAAATATTGTCTTCTAGACAGTATTCAAACTCAAAATAAGTCCTCAATACATTTATTGTCACACTATTTCACAGAATAGTGAGGACAACTAATGCTATCCTCTGGACCGTCACTCCGTTCCCCGACTAGTCCCTGCTACGTTCTAATTTCCTGAAGAGAACAATGAAAGAAAGGGTGAGCTCAACTAGCCCAGTAAGAAATATTATGACTAAGATAATGCATAATAATTTATCGTTAGCCTTCAACAGTGTTAAACTGATACAATATAACAAACATCAAGTTTACCTGCAGCGGAACAAGCAATCCATTAGAAGAGTCAAGTAGGAAATAAAATCTACTATCTTCTATGATTTAAAAGGTTTTTCATCACTTTTATTGCTGGGACTCAGCTTAATAAATAATCCACATCATCGAATTACCCCTGCACTACGGCCAAGGATATTCTTTAGTATCACGACCACGAATTATCCATGCACTACGGCTTAAGATAATCATGTTTTAAACAACGGTCCTGATCATGCCATAAAACAATTCATCTTTGTGACTACTACCAAAGAGAATCCATAGCCATAATCATACCAAAACTCCGTCCATCAATGCACTACGGGCCAATGAGGACTTTTTTCCACATCATTTTTAACATTACGGTTATGATTATACCCGAATAATCCTCGGTCATAATCATACCAAGTCCATCTATGCACTACATGCCACAGATGACTTTCAACATAATATAAGCATGAGGATGATGACAATGATATAAGAATTCAATATAACAAGTTCAAGAATTAATTTATCCAGAACTAATAACGTCCACATTGTCAACATGATACTTCTTTTAGAGTAAAATTCAAGAATGCTCGGAAGAATATTTCCATGAAAAGATACTAGGATGAAGCGTAAAACATCAAGGATATTCCACTAATTTCATGGAGTATAGAAGTCAAAGTTTTAACCAACCTGGGTATAATAAAGAATGGAATAACAAAAGAAATCACCATGCATGCGATAGGCCTGACAGCAAAAGTTATTCCAATGAATATTAAATAACGAGAACCAGTCCCAGAAAACGCATGAGACATTATATTCCAATAGAATAATAAAGAATGGAACCAGGTCCAGCGTAAACGCACAGATAGGATATTCCGAAAAAATAATAAAAAATGGAACCAGGTCCGGCGTAAACGCACAGACAGGATATTCTGACAGAATAATAAATAATGAAATAACATAAGAATTTCACCAAGTATAGGGTAGCCCGCGTATACAGATTATTCCAATAGAATAATAAATAATGGAATAACAGAAGTTCTCTTTATGAATACAAAAGAAATAATACCCCTTACGAGTACAACAAATAATATCCCTTACCTTAGAAAGAAGAGTACTGGATATAGAAGTAGTGAAGTAGCAGAACACTTTTCTTCTTTCTCTCTATAGTTTCTCTCTCTAGAGTTTTAGTTAATTCATAAGAAATAATGAATGAATGAGCTTCTATTTATAGAAAAATGGACTACATAATAACTAACTCATGAACGGTCCAGATTGATTTACTTTAATCTAACAGTCCATATTTAAAGCAAAATCTTTTAAATAAAATATAATATATTCTATTTATAATCTAATAAAATGAATAACTTTATAAAAGATTTTACTATGCAAACACTATGCAGACACTATGCAAATACTATGCAGGCACTATGCAAATACTATGCATAATAAAATATAATATATTCTAATTATTGTCTAATAAAATGTATAACTTTATAAAAGTATTCATTTTATATAAAAAGATTTTACTATGCAAAATATTAGCGCAGACATAATTATGCAACACTATGCATAATAGAATATAATATATTCTATTTATATAATAACTTTATAAAAGTATTCTATTTTATATAAAAGATTTTATTATGCAAAATACTATGCAGACACTATGCAATACTATGCATAATAGAATATAATATTTATATTTATAGAATAACTTTATAAAAGTATTCTGTTTTATATAAAAAGCTTTTCTGTTTTATTACAATAATAATACCAATAAAACAAAACTGAGTGACTTATCACATAAGCATCAATAATCAATACCGTGTGCTACTATGCAACCACGTGTATTACTGTACTTTTACTACCGAGTAGTTCAACAGTATTAATGGTAAAACTTCCGCCGTTATTTTCAATAAAATATTTTTGTCGTTTTCTTAATCCGACAATAATTCAGTTAATGAGGTCCAAAGAATGATCAGACTTGCTATACGGATATTCTCTGACAAAAAGAATATTCCCCAACAAATCGAATATTATACAACAACTTGCATACTTGTCAAAATTTATAAATACTACCCACAACTATAACATTATATCAAATCCACACAATAATATTCAAAAAATTATTTCGAGAAAATTAAATATTTATTCATAAAATCTGGGGTCTCACAGCAACCGTCGTGGCAAATTCTATCTCATACTTGATGACCTGTTCCCCTAGATCAAGACAACAAATCAAACCTTGCAAATTAAATAAAACTTGGGTGAAGTCATCACCAGCCAAGCTGAGATCTTTTGGGCCAATTTAGTGTAGTCTGAAGGCCTCTCGGCATCAATCATCAAAGTTTTAAAAATAACACATCGTTATATCAAGCATGATCATCAACAAGGACATTCAAAGAGCCAACACCCTCAATCACAAGTCTTCATCAAATCAGAAGAAAACTATCAAGGCTGATTGTGTAAACAATTCAGGAACAATGATTGAGGGCATCAAAGCCCAAAGCCACTACCTGTTCACCATATGGTAAAGAGGTAAAAGCCTCTTGCGATCTCGGCCCATCTGTCAAAGCAACTATCCCAAACAACAAGAAAATTTGGGGAAAGTTTAAAATTAGCGACAACCCGATATTGGAACCCTTACAACAAGACTGAGGTAATCTCGGAAACAGTGACAACTCAACACTGGGGCATTTTTCAACCATCCTAAAGAGGAAAATGCACCAGTAAGCACCATCAGCATGGTCCATCATCATTAGAGCTTCCCTCATATCGCCTCACTTGCGATTCAGTATTATCATTTGGTTTTTTCCAATCATACTGTTCTCAGAATGAAATAATCCACATGTGAGGATATTACTCACTCTCGACTTGGTCAACAAAGAGAGTTTCTGATATGAATCCTCGGCGTTAACATACGAAAGGACTGGGGCAATTTGCGATTCCAAGGAATGGAAAGAGTCTAAGGTGGGATCAAACTTCTCAAAAGAAATGGGAGAACTCCTGAAAGCAATCATGGCGACATAAGCTTGCCCCTACAAAAGATTGGGAAAATTCTCAAGAAAGTCCTTAACTTAAAAGCAGAAGCCCAATGACAAAAGGTCTAGCGAATGAAATTCTCATCATCAAATGTGCCAACCGGCGTCGAGTCCTCACAAGTCGAGGCCTCTACACCGAAGTTCAAATCTGGGCAGCAAAAGAATGAGTTGCACCCTCCAAGGATGTCGGCGGCATTCAGGTCATCAGTTCAAACAGGTTGCAAATCAAACGCTCAAGGAAATGGGGCACAAGCACCCAACATCGAAAGGAAACTACAAATCACCTCAAAAAGGGTGAGGTAAAATTCTACTCCAGATAATTTAAAATATGGATCAACCTAGAACAATAGACTTCTAAGGATAAAGCTAGATCATCACACCATGCATGATCTGCACATGTGCAAATGCACTACATCAATGTACATCTTTATCAAGGTATGTATCTCCAGTAGATTTAAATATGTGTGAAAGTTAATTGCCTATATTAGAGAAAAATTTCATCATAAACATCTGGTGGTTGTCATAAATCCAGCGTAACATCAGGTAGAGTCTGGTGAAGCAAACCTTGGAATATTACTTCAGCGAAGGTATCAGAAAATCCGATATTCTAAACCATTGACATCAATTCAACGTAACATCATGACAGTTTACGGATACCACCGTTTGAGTGGGAACCAAAATATTTTGGCGATGTCAGCGTAGTCAACTACCAGCAGGGTAGGCACCGTTGTCAAACTACCAGCAGGGTAGGCACCGTTGTAAACTACCAGCGTATGCATCGGGAAGGTTTGGTGATTTCAAAATGCCATCCCCAATAGAGATGTAGAAAACATCTCAACTTATCTTCATCAAACAAGCATCGATAATACCGACAAAAAGCCAAACTGTTAGAGTCAACACCAACATAGGCATCAACAATGATCGGTAAAGGTAAAGAGATTTGCGAACTGTGATTTGCGAACTGCAATTTGCGATATGCGAAATGCGATATGCGAGTTGCGAAGTGAGGTTAACAAAATGCGAAAAGCGAAGTGCGAAATGCGATGTGCGATTTGCGAACTGCGATTTGCAAAAACATTTTAACATTCATCGTAGCATTCATTACATTGCGATTTGTATCATTAGAAATACCTTGTCATATTTCAAGTGTCTAGTAATCTTTATCATGTCCATTTAATTGCATTGCATGAACATGATAAAGATGGGCATCTATAGACACTCAAAATTTTGTTTTCCTGTTACTAACTATGTAAGAGGACAAAATCATATTTTTCACACTCCAGAGATAACCCTGGAGGACCACAACATCAATTCCAACCCTGGAGATAGCCCCAGGAGATCCAATTTCCAACCCCGGAGATAACCGTGGGAAATCAGTTTCTAACCCCTAAGATAACCTCGGGAAAGTCAGTTTTAACCCTAGAGATAACCCCAGGATATCAAGTTTAAATGCCCAGAGTCAACCCCGGGAGGTCAAGCCAACCTCAGAGATAATCCTGAGGACATTGAGAGTCAACAACATGACAATCTCAGAGATAACCCTGGGAAAAGATAGCTACAACTGCGCCAAAGTCAGAAATAACCCCGGGAGGGGAAAATGGTCCTTTGACCAACTTAAACTCACATCAACTAATTTCAACTGAAACATTCTCAAACGAAGTCCCACAAGAATCATATCTTAACTTTTGAGCGTAAACTAAGCAAAAATAGCTCAACGGAATACTTGATAGAGACCCAGAAATGTTATTTCAGTCATGGACCCATCTTCCTGGATTCAAAAAGGGCAAATCCTATGTTAATGCGTAGCTCTCGGTATAAGCTTTCTGGAATGGTATGGCACGCTTCCATCGGACTCCCGGATTGAAATTTATGAAGGTTCGAGCGAATAGCGCGTTGTTAGAGTGTACATACTTCGAGACGGCGTGACCCACATGGCCCGGGGCACCTCGGGCAGCCGCAGGTAGACCCGCTGCTGCTGCAGGTAGACTTGTTGCTCCCCCATTTATAAATAGAGGGATTGGGGTGGCCATTTTGAAGGGAGAAACGACGAGGAAGTCTTGTCCATTTTGCTTTGTATACACTTTAAACTGAGTGCTTTCTCTTTCCAAACACTTGTGAGATTGTGCTTTGCTATATTTTACCAGTGGAAACCGAGTATTCATTCATTTAAAGCTATCTAAAGTCTTCTTGGCAGCACACTGTAAGATACCTAACATTACTTAAAGCCTTTCTCCACTTTTATTCACACACAGTTATTCACGTTGAGAGTCGTGTTGTGTGCGTATGTCCGGATCATTGATCCCTGTCGTTTATTGCTTATATATATATATATATATATATATATTTATATATATTATCGAGTTATGTCGATTGAACCGAATATAATATTAAGTGCGTTTACTGCTTTTACACACACACACACACACACACACACACACACACACACACACACACATATATATATATATATATATATATATATATATATATATATATATATATATATATAAATGGCCATGAAGTGATCTCCAAGCCATATATATATATATATATATATATATATATATATATGTATATTTCAAGTCTTTCCCGGAGTTTACTTTACGGCAGCTTGATTGCTGCTTATATATATATATATATATATATATATATATATATATACATTCCTCGTCCTTCCTGGAGTTTACTTCGTGGCAGTTGATCGTTTATATATATATTTACAACTTTTATATATATACAACAGTTTACAACTTTTGTACATATTGTGTTAGTTCCCAGAGGCATAATAGTTATCTAGAAAGGGGGGGGTTGAATAGATAATTAAAAAATTCTTTTTGAAAATACTTGTTAGTTTTGATAATGATTTAATCACAGCGGAATTTGAGATTTGTTTGTTTTCCCTTTAAGATAAAACGAGTTAATAGGAGATAAGCAGTTGTGGCAGATATAACAGTTATGGCAAGAATATAAGAGACATAATATTTTTAAGTGATTCAGAGCACTCAAGGCTCCTAGTCCACTCTTCTACTCCTTGAGTAGAAAATCCACTAAGGATATCTTCACAATCTTTTAATCTCACAGATTCCTTCAAGACCAGCAGTCTTGGAACTTCTTAGTTCACTTAAAAACTCTTCAAGTCAAGTAAACTTGGTACTTCTCAATTCACTTAGAACTTTTCAAGTCCTTCTGACTTGGAACTTCTTACTTCACTTAAAGATAGTTGAGTTCTTGAATGATGCTACTCAGTTGCCGTTAAGCTTGTGTTCGAAAGAACTGAATAGCTGAGTAAGTTTTCTTTTCAGATCGTAGAGTTGAGCGTTGAGTGTTCTTCAACGTTTCATTGTATGCTTGCTTATTTCTTGCATCTTCTTCTGTTTTGCATATAAGGTGTCTTTGAAATGCATCCGTTGAAGCATTAATTGTATTTGACATTTCTGAGCACTAATGGTGACTTTCTGCAAATCTTCTGTTTAGCCGTCTGACCCCACTGACACAGCAGCTTGATATCTCACCTAACACCTAAAAAGGTGTTTTCTGCTGACCCATAGTACTTTCCTTAGCTTCTTCAATACGTCTCTTTGTTATATACTAAGGATGACTATTGTGTTATTGGTACTCCCGAGGATTTCAACGTTTATAATCCATTCCACATTTATTGTGATTTATTCTTAAACAAATGGACAAGGCTCGAAGCTTCTGATACAGACATATGAAGCTCTACGATCATGATCGTGGTGTCTTGTAACACTAGTGCTTGATCCGACACAAGTAGATGAGAATACTATGATTTCTATTAACTACTGGTACACTACGATCTTAGCTTGTTTGACTTGCAGACTCTACGATTCCGAGAGCACTCTAGGATCCCTGAGTTTGACTCGACAGGCGTTTGGACCAGTCTAAAATTTTGGGAGAGGCCCTCCAAAGAAGACAGACTACAATTCTTGATGCTGTACGATTCTGCCTTGACTTCTACAATCTTTTGATTAGTTCGATAGACTATGATTCTGTTGAAGCCTATCTATTACATCTCAAGACATAGATCAGCCTAACAACTTTGATCTTTTCTTCTATACATTAATTTACAGAATGATAAACATTAAAGCTCAGATCAACCTAACAAAATACATATAATTCAATAAAATAAGACTTGACAGTAATTCCATGTCTTATATTTAATTGGGACATTGTATGGTGGAAGGATTGAATTGTAAGGTAACTATTTACTCAAAGGTTCTTTTATGATTATGTTGAAATCTATATTATCTATAAAGTCGTTAATCGCTAGGGAGGCTTATCCATATTATAGAATAAATATTATTTATTTAAATAAATTAATATTTTAATTTATTTATTTAAAGAAGATTAGAATTGTTCTAATTGATTTATTCACAACCAGTTTAATATGGAGAACCTAATTAAGGGTCACACAATAAAAGGAAGAATAATTATTGAAGAAGTTAATTGCATAATCGTAATAATAAGTTAAGTATATTTAATTTAATCTATAGTGATATAATAAATTAAATAGCTTAATATTTATTATTTAATATTTTTAAAATATTTAATATAAATTAATAAGAGGAGTCTTATTATTATTATTATTACTATTATTATTATTTAATTCCTAAAGGAGTTTGGGAATTAATTAATAAAAGTACTATCATATAATCCTAATAAGATTATGAGGTTAAATTAATTAAAAGAGTTTAATTAATTATCCCTAATAAGATTAGGGAGTTTAATTAATTAAAAGAATTAATTAATTAAATAATACAATATTTTCTAATTAAATTAGAAGGTTTAACTGATATCTTAATAAGAGGAGTCTTATATCAGATATCAATATACGTGATTCCAATTATTGGAGAGTATACTTTTTTCTATAGAGATAGAAAACTAGGGTTTAGCCAACCACCCTTCTTCTTGAATATTTCTTCTTCCTTGGTGGATTACCTCTAGAAGCCAAACACTTGGGTGGCTAACGTTGATCAAAGGAAGGAACCCAACCCGGTGGATTCAAGTTGAAAACGAAAATAATTTGGAGGTGAACTTGTACTTGAGGAAGCTCCCCCTCAGCTGGAGCATTCTCTAGTGCAGGAACTTCAGGAAGCTCACCCTCAACCCGAGCTGTATTCTCCTTAATAGCTTTGGGTAGCTATTTCTCATCAGATGTTCTTCTGTCTTCCTCCATTAATACTCCTTCATTGACAAGAATGTATTTCTTGACAAGTTTTCTCTTTGTCTTCCTAGGCTGAGCCACAGCCTCAGCACTCTCTTCAGCTTCAACTCTGAAAGTTTGTTCAGACTGAGAAACTGTTGCAACATCCAATTCTGAAGTGATGTCAAGTCTGGACTCTACGATTGGTAGTGACTACGATTAAAAAGAACGAAGACTTCTTTGACTATGATTCTGCTGCTGTGTTTGGGAGCTGCTTGTGACCAACGTTGCGATATGGGATTGATAAGGTTTTGTATATGCTACTAGCTATGCTTCTACTGCTATGTTTGGGAGCTGCTAGTGATCTGTTGCTACGTTGCCATATGGAATTGGTGATTCTGTTAGAGCTGGCTGTATGAGGCACCACGCTATCTGGTTTGAGCTTTTGCAGCGGGTTGGCCCTATCTGCTGCTTCTATCCTACTTTATTTGCTGCTCTTATTGATGTGTTGGCTGGTTTTGGGGTTGATGTGCTACTAGTTCCTTTAACTGTTTGTTATGCTATTTATTTTGCTGATTTTATTCCTTTTGTCAAGTCGAAAGTCTTTGTTAGCGATTAGTTGGGCATCCAGCCATGTAATTTTTTATAGTATTTAATATCATATGTCTTATGATATCTATGCTATATTTTGATTGGGGTTTCCCATGAGCTTTGTACTTTTCTTTTTTATTTTAATACAGTTTAAATTTAACAAAAAAAGAAATTAAAAAAGAAGGCTTCTTTGACTTATGGCTGCGTTTTCCCTTTTAAAGCAGCTGAGAGATGATAGCTCTATCTTCTTCTTCCTCAGACCGCAGTTCTTTCCACTTCATTTTCTTCAGAATTTTTGTGCCTGAACTCTCTTGAGGTGCATCAGTGGTTAAACCTTGAGGCTCCTCTGTCATTCGAGCCTTCACTTTCCTCTTACCCTTTCTTTTTCTGATCAAAGCGATGGGTTCCTCTTTATTAATTTTTTTTCTTCATCAGTTTCCTTCACAACTGAAATATTTCCTGATAACCCAGACTCTTTTGCTTCACCAGTCCTTCCACTGGATTCAGACATCATCCTGACATTTTCTGCAGGATTTCTTTTCCAGTTTTGAAACAGCTGATGGGTCATTTTTCTATTGAGATTGATAGATTCTCCTTCATTATCCCCAATTTTATCACCCAGTGCTGATTGCAGGATTATGCTTATAAATCGCCCATAGAGCATCTTTCCAGAGCTCTTTGATTTCTTTGAACTGAGTATCTACTTCCCAATCCAATCGATGAGTAGGGCCCCATAGCTGAGTTGAATCCCGAAACAAATTGCTGTCATGAGCTTTAACTGCACTTAATTCAAGGAGTCGTGGCTAGAGCTTTTACAACATATGCACTTTCTTCTTGTATCCCTTGATGGTTAGAATCTTTTTGTGATGCATCTTCTTTAGTCCTTCATGAAATTCGATGACCTCCATAGACAGAAGTCCATTTGATTTGAAACCTAGGGCTAGGTTTATATCTTCAGCTTTGAGTTTAATTTGCTCCCCCTTGACCCTTGTGGTGATAACTTCGTTCTTAAAAGCTCCATTGTTGTAGAATTCTTTCACCAGCTTCGGGTAGACCATGTACTGGTACTCAGAGCTTCTTCAAGATCAGCTTTCTTCAAAAGAGACATAATTTTGTGAAATTGAGGGTCAGCTGTCTTGAACTCATCAAAGCAGAGTTGGTAACCAGAGATAACATTTGAAGCTGCCATTAATTTTCTTAAATAGAGGTTGGTTGAGCGTTTCTGAGAGCTAAGGTTTATGTTGGTAGAGAGAGAGAGAGGAATGAGGTTTTTGAACTTCTGAGTTGAGTTTTCAAAAAGTCCTTTTCAAACTGTACTTATAACTTCCCTCATCTCGATTTGCATAGTGGGGCATGTGTCAAGTTCTACTTGGCTCCACGATTTTTAATGATGTAGAAAATATTGATTTGCCTTTAGCTCCTCTTGAGCTAGTGTATCCTTTAGAAGGACTACGACGCCGAGGTTGCACTACGACCCTCCTTGTGATGAACGTTGACTTAGCATTCCTTCTAGGTTAAGGTAGCTCAGGAAGAGCAAACCTTTTAGAATGAACTAAGGATCAGGTTTGTCCCTGAGGCGCTTATCAGAAGGATTACTTGGATTTGTTAGGAATGATGTCATCACAGGATGCTTCTTTGTAATGTCGAGGCAGCTCTACGATCGTGGTCCTTCTTTAGTCACCTCTACGATTTTGAACATAGCCTTTATATCTGCATGATTAGCATAGCCTAGAGCATAGAGTTTATGGTTGTAGATTTAGCATGCCTAACTCACTTATCAATTTATTAAATCTGGATTCATCTAGAGGCTTTGTAAAGACATCATCAAGTTGATTTTCAGTAGGGATGTATTGTAAAGATATAGTTCCATTTTTAACATGATCCCTAATAAAATGATATCTTATTTCTATATGCTTAGTCCTAAAATGCATGACAGGATTGTGTGTTATTTCTATGGCACTTGTGTTATCACAATGAACATGTATATATTTGAAATCAAACTCATAGTCTGTTAGCTGATTTTTCATCCACAAGATTTGAGCACAACAGCTGCCAACATCAATGTATTCAGCTTCTGCTGTTGAGGTAGATACTGAGTTTTGCTTTTTGCTAAACCAGGACACAAGTCTATTTCCTAGCAACTGACAGGTGCCACTGGTCCTTTTTCTATCGATTTTATAGCCTGCAAAATCAACATCTGTATATCATGTTAGTTCAAAGGAGGACTCCTTGGGATACCACAGTCCCAAGTAAGGTGTGCCTTTGAGATACCTGAAAATCATTTTTACAGCAGTTAAGTGTGATTCCTTAGGATAATCTTGGAATCTAGCACATATGCATATTGCAAACATTATGTCTGGTCTACTGGCAGTGAGATATAGAAGAGAGCCTATCATACCTCTGTATTGAGTTATATCAATACTTTTACCTTTCTCATCTTTGTCAAACTTGGTTGTTGGAGCAATTGGTGTTTTCATGGGTGAGGTTAATTCCATGCCATACTTTTTAAGTAAGTCTTTAATGTACTTGGCTTGGTTTATGAAGATACCTTCATTAGTCTGCTTTACTTGTAATCTAAGAAAGAAATTCAGCTCACCCATCATACTCATTTCGAACTTGCTCTGCTTAAGCTTGGCAAACCTCTTACATAGTTTTTCATCAGTATAGCCAAAGATAATATCATCAACATATATTTGAACTAATAGAATTTTGTCTTTGTGTTTCCTAAGAAATAATGTGGTATCTATTATACCTCTAGTGAAACTATTTTCAATAAGAAAGTTAGTGTTTCATACCATGCTTTAGGTGTTTGTTTAAGTCCATATAAGGCTTTGTCTAATCTATAGACATAATTAGAGATAGTTGGATTGATAAAACCTGGAGGTTGCTCCACATATACTTCTTCTTGAAGTTCACCATTCAGGAATGTACTTTTGACATCCATTTGATAGACTTTGAATTTCATTTGGGCGACAAAGGCATGGAATATCCTGATGGCTTCTAATCAGGCAACAGGTGAGAAGGTCTCGTCGTAGTCAATGCCTTTTTCTTGAGAGTAACCTTTGGCCACTAGTCTTGTCTTATTCCTTTTTATTACTCCATCTTCATTAATCTTATTTCTGAAGACCCACTTGGTGTCAATGACTAGGTGGCTTCTTGGTCTTGGAACTAATCTCTATACTTTGCTTCTTTCAAATTGTTTTAATTCTTCTTGCATAGCTTCTATCCAACTTGAGTCTTCCATAACATCTTCTATCTTCTTGGGTTCCATTTGTGATAGAAAGCTTAGATAGAACTTATTCTGGGTGGCAGATCTTGTTTTGAATTTTGTGTTTGGATCTCCAATGATTAGGTTTTGAGTGTGATCTCTTGCCCATCTGTTTCTTATTGGAACATCTGACCTGATACCTTCTTGTCTGAATTCTTCAAGATCAACATCTACTTCTTGATGTGGGGGTTCGTTGTCTGGCGTAGTTCTCTTTATGATCTCCTCTCCTGGCTCGACGATTTCATTTTCTAGGACTACGATCGTTGTGTTGAGCTCGACTGTCTCGTTCGTAGTGTCTGAATTGTCGTTCGTAGTGTCTTGAGGCATAGTTTTGTCCAAGTCTGTTTCATCGAAGATGATGTGAATCGAGACTTCAACACTTAGCGTCTTCTTATTGAACACTCTATAAGCCTTATAGTCCGTGGCATATCCAAGAAAGATTCCTTCGTCTTACTTGGGTTTGAACTTTGTCAGATACTATTTTCCATTGTTGAGAATATAGCATGCACAACCGAATACATGAAAGTAGCTGACACTTGGCTTTCTTACTCTCCACAGTTCGTAGGGAGTCTTCTTTAATGTAGAGTGCACAAGAGATCTGCTCAAGCATGCAAGAGGTGTTGGCGGCTTCGCTTGTAAGTATTCAAAGTGACGGGTTGCTACTAGTAGAGTTCTTCCAGCCTCTATCAATGTTTTGTTCTTTCTCTCAGCTACTCCATTTTGCTGAAGAGTTCGTGGAGCTGAGAAGTTGTGACTGATGCCATTGTCTGTGCAGAACTAGTCCATTTCAGAGAATTCGAATTCTCTACCATGATCACTCCTTATAGCCTTGATTTTCTCCCCTTTCTCGTTCATCACCAGCCTGAATATCTTGATTAGTTGGGAGCTTGTTTCATCTTTTGTGTTTAGAAAGAATACCCATGTAAATCTGGTATAGTTATCCACTACGACCAATGAGTATTTCTTCCCTCCAAGGATTGTTGTTAGAATTGGGCCACATAGATCCATGTGAAATAATTGCATAGGCTTGTCAATTGAGTTGACAGTTTTGCTCTTGAATGAGCTTCTAGTCTGTTTTCCAAGCTGACAGACATTGAATGTCCTTTCTTTGACAAAACTGAGCTTGGTTAAGCATGCTACTAGATCTTTAGAGGCCAACTTTGACATGCTTTTGAAGTTGAGATGAGACAACCTTCTATGTCATAGCCAGCTCATTTCTTTAGAAGCTTTAGCCAAAAAGCATAGTGTCTCGTTAGAACTTAGTTGACCAAGATTAACATTGTAGACGTTCCCTTCTCTTGTTCCGGTAAGCTTTATAGAGGAGGTGTTTAGATCTCTGACTTGACATTGATTGTTGAGGAAGGTAACTTGATGACCCTTGTCACAGAGTTGGCTTATGCTCAGAAGATTGTGTTTTAATCCTTCCACATAGGCTACTTTACTGAAAGACACTGCACAATTCCCAGCTGAGCCATATCCTCTTGTCTTTCCAGAGCCATTGTTTCCAAAGATGACTGATGGACCCTCCTTCTCTATGAAGTTAAACAGTTGTTCCCGGTCATATGCCTTGAGCATCCACTGTCAAGATACCAAGTCGTGATCGTGGAGCTATGTTCCTATGGTAAGATTAAACTCTCATTTGGTACCCATACTTGCATGGATCCTACCTTGTCAGTACCCTTGGGAACCAAAATTTGGTTGACTTTGGGTCTCATATGCATATGATTATTGTAACACCCCCTTCCCGAAAAGGAAAGGGAGGTCACGTGCAAAGCACAACAAACCTCAAAATAAATAAACAGAGCACTAATGACTTCAAATATGTAATAATGATATCCATCAATGAAGTACTAAATACAATTCTCCAACTAGAGTCAAAATAATCAACACCAAAAATTGAATTAACCTAGATGGTCAAAGGCAACACTCTCATCACACTAGCCCTGAATCACCCCTCAAAACCTGCCAGATGAAAAACACAGCATGAGCCAATTGCTAAGTACGGATATAGATATACAAAGATGCACAATTGAAGTGCAAAATCAACCGAGTAAAAATATTGAACAAAACTTCAAGCTTAAATACTAATGAAAATATAATATCCAAGGTCTGAATAAAATATATTTGAATCAATAGAATTAATGAAACCAATAGAAGAATAAAGAAATAACGAACTGAAGTAACTAACTCAAAGAATTGAACTTAATAGAAATAAACAATAACTAATACAATGAAATAATAGGCTGAATCAAATGGTTGGGTGTTATTTCGTACCGAATGAGCTCAGAAATATACATTGCCACACAAGAAAGTCAAAATGATGCCACACAAGCAAGTCAAAATGATGCCACACAGGGAAATTAAATGATGCCACACATGCAATCAAAATAATGCCACACAGGCACTCACACATTGAACTGCAAATACAAATGTATGCAAATCAGATAGGTGTGTTCGGCACAACATCACTAATCCGCAAAACAGAAAAACTAGGGTTAACCCATACGCCTCCCACAACAAAACACCAAATGGACCACTTCCTCTGGAGCCTAAACGGAAACGACGTGGACTAATCACACTGTGACAAACGAGATTTTATAATTTAATTTTAATATTTATTGGATAATATTTATTGGATTAAATAAATATTTTCGATGATTTAATTATTAGATTAAATAATTAATTGATGAAACTGTGATAGATTAATTTAATTATATGTGCTATATTTATTAAATTAATATGGAGAATATTTATTATTCGAAGTATGTATTTATGTGAGCTTATTGAATTAAATGAAATATTTAATAAGCATAATGTTATTTTAATATAAAAATTAATTAGAGATTTAATAATTTGACATAATTAATAAGTAAGAAATTAATTATGTGACTATGTGAATTAATGACAAATTATCATATTTTATTTAAAGTAAATAAGAAAATTGATTTATTTTATAATTGGATGTGACATTATTAAACTATAAGATAAAAGAGTTATTAAATTAAATGATTTTGTGCCATTTAAGGCTTGCCAAACGAGGCCCTAGTAGAGGTTATAAGTAGTTAACCATTATTGGGTAACTGACATCCACTCTGCGCGTCAGTTCTTTTATTAATACGTCGTATTATTCTCCTTCCTATTTTCTAAGTGTTCAAAGCAAATTACAGAGAGAAATTGTGACTTTAAAACTAAATTGGATTTAATTTATATATGGCTAATATTAATCCTATAATAATTAAGACAATTAATAACATAGGTAATAAATAAATAACCAAACCAAACCAATCCTTACCTTCATTATACAAACTAAGAAAAGAAGACAAGCAGTCGAGGCGACATAAGAATTTTGAGGGAAAATTTGTCAAACTCTTGATACTTGGCAAGACCCATTTAGTAAGTGATTGCTAATTCTTTTTAAATGGTTAGATCTATCATGTTTATCATAAAGAAAAATTCAGAACACGCATATTACTTTTATAAGTGTAGTACCTTATATCGACATTTGCAATTACAAATGCCTTCTCTATTGAACCGATCTTGAGGCATGCAACATGTTTCTCTCTCTAGTTTTTTCTCTCTGCCTTCTCTTTAACATTCTTTCTCGGCATTTCCAACGCTTGTCAACTCACTAATCTTCTCGGTTTACTCCTTTGCCATCCTGTCCCCTTCCCCCTTCACCTTTTAATTCTATTCCTTTCATCCGGCCTCATCTCCTCTCCCCTCCTTCTCTCCTTTTTCCTCTGTCTACCACTATGGTTTGTCGCAACCATCTCTCAGCAGGGAATACTATTAGCAATCCTTCTTTAGACCTCTTTGCTGAGTTTGGTGTCTCTATTCCAGATTCACCGACCTCTTTACCTCCTCTTGATGTTGATGATATGGGGGAGTCGGCTCCTTTTCTTGGTACTATGGATACCACAATTAGCTCTGAAGACTCTTCAACCAATGCTGTAAGACCCCAACTTTTATGAATAAAGAATAATTTTCTCGAATAATTTTTTTGAATATTATGGTGTTGATTTGATATAATGCTATAGTTGTAGGTAATATTTACAAATTTTGCAAAGTAAGCAAGTGGTTATATAATATTCGATTGGTCGGGGAATATTCTTTTTGTTAGGGAATATTCGTGCGATGGCACAATCATTGGTGGACCCCACAACGGAAGTATTGTCGTAGTTAGAAAATGACAAAATTATCTTTCTATAAAAATAACGGCGGAGGTGTTACCGTTAAAACTATTGAACTACCGGTAGTAAAAGTACAAGAATACGCTGCGTGGTTGCATAAGAAGTAGTTACCAGTATTGATTATTGATGCTTACGTGAGAAGTCACTCAGTTATACTCAATTATTGCTACAGTAATTGCTGCATAGTATCTCACGTTATTATTAATTCAATTATTGTCACAGTATCATCTGTATAATATGTTATATTATTAAATCAATAATTGAGACGACAAGTTATAATATTAATGATTTGTCGTAATATTTATTCAATCCTTGATGTATATAAAGAGTCTATTATGAGACGTTTGTGGTAAATTTGGTTATTCTATGGGGGCCCATATGTCATCATCTAAGAGTCTTTTTCGCCAATAGTAATTACCTTTACCAAACGTCAAACCACTTGCCATTTCATATTACAGGCATCGAACCAATTGTCGTTTCACATTACAGGCGTCAAACCACTTGGTGTTTCACATTACAGGTGTTAAACCACTTGGTGTTTCACATTACAGGCGTCAAACCACTTGGTGTTTCACATTACAGGCGTCAAACCACTTTTCTTTTCACATCACCAGTCGTCAAGCCGCTTACCTTTTCACATTACAAGTGCTAAGCTAGAAATCTTCTATAAATAGAGGCCTAGTTCTTCATTATTTTTCACGAATTCTTTCAAGCTATAGAGAGAGAAAGTATAGAGAGAATAAGAGAAAAAGAAGAAGAGTATTCTCATTACTACACTACCTCAAAGATTCAATCTCCTACTAACATAAGGGGTGTTATTTCTTTTGTATTCATGAAGAGAACTTCGTTATTCCATTATTTATTATTACATTGAATAACTCAGAAACGCTATGCCTACCTATACTTGGTGAAATTCTTCTAGTTCCAGCCTTTATTATTCATTGGAATATACCATTCGTGCATTTTCATGGGACTGGTTCCATTCTTTATTATTTCGTTGGAATATTTCGCCTATGCTTTTACTGTGGGACCGGGTTCCATTCTTTATTATTCTGTTGGAATATCATGTTTGTGCGTTTTACGCCGGACCTGGTTCCGTTATTTATTATTCTGTTAGAATAACCTGCATGTTCGGTCTATCGCATGCATGGTGATTTCTTTTGTTATTGCATTCTTTATTATACTCAGTTGGTTAAAACTTTGACTTATATACTCCATGAAATTAGTGGAATATCCTTGATATTTACGCTTCATCCAGTATCTTTTCATGAAAATATTTTTCTGAGCATTCTTGAATTTTACTCTACAAAGCAGTATTATGTTGACAGTTGGACGTTATTGGTTCCTGGATAAATTAATTCTTGAACTTGTTTTATTGAATTCTTATATCATTGTCATCATCCTCATGTTTATATTTTATTGAAAGTCATCTGTGGCCTGTAGTGCATAGATGGACTTGGTATGATTATGACTAGGAATTATCCGATGTAATCATGATCGTAATGTTACAAATGATGTGGTAAAAGTCCTCATTGGCCCGTAGTGCATTAATGGACAGTTATTGGCATGATCATGACCATTAATGAATACACAAATATTCTTGGCCCGTAGTGCATGGATAATTGTGGTCGTGATACTAAAGAATATCCTTGGCCGTAGTGCATGGGTGATTCGATAATATGGATTATTTATTAAGCTGAGTCTCAGCGATAAAAGTGATGAAAAACCTTTTAAATCATAAAAGATAGTAGATTTTATTCTCTACTTGACTCTTTTAATGGATTGCTTGTTTCGCTGTAGTTAAACTTGATGTTTTTTATATTGTATCAGTTTAACACTTTTTAAGGCTAATGAAAATTTATTCTACATTATCTTAGTCATAATATTTCTTACTGGGCTAGTTGAGCTCACCCTTTCTTTCACTGTTCTTTTCAGGAAATGAGAATATAGCTGGGACGAGTCGGGGAACGGGGTGATGGTCCTAGATGGTGCATTCGTAGTCCTCACTATTCTATGATATAGTGTGATAATAATTGTAATGAGGACTCCTTTTGAGTTTGTATACTCTCTAGTAGACAATATTTGTATTCAAACTCATAGTTTATGTTTTTTTGTATTGTACACGACAATTTTATTATTAAGTTGTATTTAAATTCTGTACCATGTATCTGGCGACTCAAGATGGGTGATGTATACCTAATTTTGGGGGCGTCACAGTTGGTATCAAAGCTTAGGGATATGATCCCTGGCTAAGATATGAGAATAGTACTAGGAAGGGAGAGACGGGGAATTCCTTCGCTAGTATGACCTACCTATGTTTATGTGGTATTTAATTGGTCGGTCAGAATTTAGGGTTAATAGGTTACATGTCAATTAACCTTTGTTTTGTGGCAGTATCTGAAAATGACATCCGAGAATGTTGAGAATAGCAATGGAGCACAAGCGACCTTTGATTCCCCACATATTAATAATCATGATAATGTGCATTAGGAAGGCGACAATCCTCATGCAAACAACCACACTGACTAAATGATGAATGATCAAATGTTCAGAGGCTTTATGTAATTCATGCAACAGCAGGCAAGAGCGGCTCCTGTCCAAAATGTAGGTGGAAAAACTGGAAACTCTCGGACGATCACCGCTAATCAATTTAAGGAGCTGGGACCACCAGAGTTTTTATTAGAGAGCCAAAACAACTTAAGGCAAAAGCCTGAATAAAGCAGATCACCAAGATATTTGATGTCTTGGGATGCTTCGAGCAGTAAAAGGTTCCCTTTGCCGCCTTTATGTTGCAAGGAGAGGCAGATTAGTGGTGGGAATCGGTAAAGCATACCCAACCTGCCGCACTGAAAATGTCTTGGGAGAAGTTCCAAGAACTATTCAACGACAAGTACTTTCCTGAAAGTATTCGTCACATGAAGGAGGTGGAGTTCATCAAGTTGGAACAGAATAATATGACCGTGTCGCAGTACGAAGCAAAGTTTGCTGAGTTGTCCCGGTTTGCATCCCACTTGGTGGATAATGAAGAAAGAATGACACGGATATTTTTAAGAGATTTGAAGCCGGAGATACGTCAACATCTTATTTCTCATAAACCGTGTTTGTATTCAGATGTTGTAAATAGGGCTCAGTTAGTGGAGCGCTATAACGAGTCAACACAACCAAAAGAGAGCAGCCGACAAAATGATAATACCAGTGAGAGCAGTCATCCAAGCGGTGACAACAAGCGTGGAGGAAATCAATAGGCCAGATGTGGTAACCACTTCGGTGGTAATCAGGGCCAAAACAATAAGAATGGGCATTTCAAGAAGAGGAGATTCAACAATGATGGAAAGACGTCAAAGACCAAAGACTGTCGTTAAGGAAGGAGAACGACCACCTATCATATGCTTCAAATGCGCGGAGGGAGGGGCACATCACCCAAAGCTGCGTGATGTCAGTCCAAAGCATGTTATAATTGTGGAAGAGAAAGTCACTTAGCCCAATTTTGTCATTCATCAAGACAAGTTCAACTAGGATGGAGGCACCAAAGGTCATTCCCGAGAAAAGTCAAAACCGATAGCAAAGGAGAGAGCATTTGTTGTGACCTCCCAGAAAGCAAGGAACCCGAATGAGGTCATCACGGGTAAGCTTATCATAAACTCTAGCGAAGTCTATACTTTATTTGATATCGGTTCTACCCATTCTTTTATTTCTCCTACTTGCACTCAACGATTAAATTTGACTCTAGAGAAATTAGACTTTGACTTATCTGTATAAACTCCGTTGGGAGAAACTTTCATTGCATCCACTATTTATAAGTCTTGTTTGGTTCAAATTGGTACCCTCACATTACCTATCGATCTTATTTCATTGAAAATACTTGCATTTGACGTGATTCTAGGGATTGATTGGTTAACTACTCATCATGCAAAAATTGATTATTTTCATAAGGTTAATAGCTTTCATATTCTTAACCAACCTATTATGCGAATTCAAGCGACCAAACCATTAAAATCAATTACGGTCATTTCAAGCCATAAAGCTATTCGTTTATTGAAAAACGGATGTCAAGATTTCGTAGCTCATGTCACAGATTTAAACAAAAATACGTCAGTTTTGAACGATATTTCTATTGTTAATAAATTTCCTGACGTATTCCCTGAAGAACTTCCTGGCCTACCCCCAGAGCGTGAAATTGAATTTTGTATCGACCTTGAACCTCGTACCAAACCCATTTCCAAAGCCCTATATCGAATGGCTCCTATTGAACTTCAAGAGTTAAAGACTCAACTGCAGGAATTGTTAGACATTGGCTTTATTCGTCCTAGTACGTCTCCTTGGGGTGCTCATGTTATATTCATGAAGAAGAAAGATGGGAGTATGCGACTTTGTATTAATTATCGGGAGTTGAATCAATTCACCATCAAAAATAGGTACCCATTACCACGTATTGATGACCTATTTGACCAGTTACAAGGAGCCAAATTCTTTTCAAAGATTGATCTTCGTTCCGGATATCACCAATTGAAGATTAGAACCGATGACATTCCAAAGACGGTTTTCAGAACTCGGTACGGGCATTATGAATTCCTAGTCATGTCCTTTGGATTGACTAATGCTCCTGTTGCCTTCATGGATATGATGAACCGAGTATTCAAGGAATATTTGGATCACGTTGAGGTCGTCTTTATTGATGACATCCTTATTTATTCCAAAAGCCGTGAAGATCATGAGCAATACTTGAGGCTGACACTCCAAAAGCTTCGTGAATACAAGCTTTATGCCAAGTTGAAGAAATGCGAGTTCTGGCTTGAGGAAGTAGCATTCCTTGGGCACGTAGTATCAAGTCATGGAGTATCTGTTAACCCGGCAAAGATTGAAGCTATTCAAAGCTGGGAGCAACTTAAATCAGTGACCGAAGTACGTAGCTTTCTCGGTTTAGCTAGTTATTATCGGAGATTCGTGGAAGGGTTTTCTCGAATCGCTACTCCATTACCTCAGCTGACTCGGAAAGATATAAAATTCGGTTGGAGCGTGGAATGTGAGAAGAGTTTCCAATAACTCAAGAGGAGACTAATTTCAGCACTTGTTCTGACAATACCCTCTGTCTCGGAGGGATTTGTCATCTACAGTGATGCATTGGGCAAAGGGTTAGGATGTGTTCTCATGCAACATGAGACAGTCATAGCCTATGCCTCTTGGCAACTCAAAGAATATGAGAGGAATTATCTTACTCATGATCTAGAGTTGGCAGCTCTTGTCTTTGCACTTAAAATTTGGAGGCATTACTTGTATGGGGAGAAAGTGGAGATCTTTACGGATCATAAAAGCCTCAAATATTTCTTCACTCAAAAGGAACTCAACATGCGAAAATGACGTTGGCTTGAACTATTGAAAGATTATAATCATACCATCCTGGAAAAGCGAACGTGGTAGCGGATGCATTGAGTAGAAGATCATATGCAAGTACGAGTGCGATATTGTCAACACAAAGGCCCATTTTATGTGACTTGCAAAGGATGGATATAGAGTTAAAGACTCCAGGGACCCATGTGATGATGGTGAATATATGAGTAGAACCAACTTTAATCGATAAAGTTAAAGCTGCTCAAGCTATAGACCGGAGGTCGATACATTATGAGGAAGAAAGCAAGAAGAAGGTGCTATATCGAAGCAAGAATCGATGAAGAAGGAATACTTGAGTCAACTCGGACTTTGTGTTCCTAACGACCACGATTTAAAGTATAAAATCATGATGGAGGCGCACAAACACACCGTTTGTAATCCATCTCGGGAGTACCAAAATGTATCATGATCTTAATCATACATTTTGGTGGAGCAATATGAAGAGAGAGATAAATATTTGTTTATCTCAAGGTGTCTAACTTGTCAACGAGTTAAGCAGAGCATCAAGTACCAAAAGGTCCATTGCAACCACTTGAAATTCCAAAATAGAAGTGGGACCACATTACCATGGATTTCGTTACCGGTCTTCCTAAAGTTTCTCAAGGCATAGATGAGATTTGGGTCATTGTTGATAGATTGACCAAGTCTATTCATTTCTTACCGATACGAGAAACTTATACACTTGAACGTCTTGCTCGTATGTATATAAATGAGATTGTAAAACTGCATGGTATGCTTGCAGATCAATTGTTTCGATCGAGACCCAAGATTCACTTCACGATTTTGGGTTAGTTTGCAAAAAGCTATGGGCACAGACTTACGATTTAGCTTTAAGATATCATCCTTAGGCAGACTGACAAATGGAGAGGACTATTAAAACTCTTGAAGATCTATTAAGACTCTGTGTCCTTGATTTCAAGGGAAGTTGGGACAAGTTCTTACCATTGGTGGAGTTTTCCTACAACAACAGTTAACAAACAAGTATTTACATGGCTCCATTCGAAGCGTTGTATAGAAGAAAATGTCGTTCTCCAGTATGCTGGGATGAGGTGGGTGAAGCAACGTTGTTGGGACCGGAGTTGGTACGTATGACTACGTAAAAGATTCAAACGATCCTAAGAACGTGTAAAAAACATCACAAGATCGACAAAAGAGTTATGATGATCTTCATCGAAAGGATGTGGAATTCGATATAGGAGATCTTGTGTTGTTACATGTTGCTCCATGGAAAGGAGTTACGAGATTTGGAAAGAGAGGAAAGCTAAATCCTCAATTCATCGGACCATTTTGAATCCTCGATCGAGTAGGAACTGTGGCCTATAGACTTGCCTTACCGCCAAGTATGTCTCATGTTCATAATGTTTTTCACATATCTATGTTGCGTAAATATATGAAAGACCCCAACCACATTATTGAGTTAGAACTGGATGAGATAGAGGAAGATTTAACGTATGAAGAGTTACCTGTTAAAATCATGGATAAGAGGATCATGTTCTACGCTCCAAGGTTATACCTCAAGTCAAAGTTTTGTGGAGAAATCACGATGTTGAGGAAATGACTTGGGAGTTAGAATCTGAGATGAAGTCAAGGTATCCTCATCTCTTCGACATACCGGTATGTAATTCTAATTTCGAGGACTAAATTTCATTAGAAGGAAAAGTAGTAAGACCCCAACTTTTATGAATAAAGAATAATTTTTTGAATTATATTTTTGAATATTATGGTGTTGATTTGATATAATGTTATAGTTGTGGGTAATATTTACAAATTTTGCAAAGTAAGCAAGTGGTTATATAATATTCGATTGGTCGGGGAATATTCTTTTTGTCAGGGAATATTCGTACGACGACATAATCATTAGCGGACCCCACAACGGAAGTATTGTCGTAGTTAGAAAATGACAAAATTATCTTTCTATAAAAATAACGGCGGAGGCGTTACCGTTAAAACTGTTGAACTACCTGGTAGTAAAAGTACAGTAATACGCGTGGTTGCATAGTAGCACACGATATTGATTATTGATGCTTACGTGAGAAGTCACTCAGTTATACTCAATTATTGCTATAGTAATTGTTGCATCATATCTCTTATATTATTGATTCAATTATTGTCACATTATCATCTGTATAATATGTTATATTATTAAATAAATAATTGAGACGACAAGTTATAATATTAATGATTAATAATTGTTGAAAGATTAAATATGTGTTGATTAAAAATAAAATGATTTGTCGTAATATTTATTCAATCCTTGATGTATATAAAGAGTCTATTATGAGACATTTGTGGTAAATTTGGTTATTCTATGGGGGCCCATATGTCATCATCTAAGAGTCTCTTTCGCCAATTGTAATTACCTTTACCAGACGTCAAACCACTTGCCGTTTCATATTACAGTCGTTGAACCAATTGTCGTTTCACATTACAGGCGTCAAACGACTTGGTGTTTCACATTATAGGCGTCAAACCACTTGGTGTTTCATATTACAGGCGTCAAACCACTTGGTGTTTCACATTACAGGTGTCAAACAACTTAGTGTTTCACATAACATGCATCAAACCACTTTTCTTTTCACATCACCAGTCGTCAAGCCGCTTGCCTTTTAACATTACAAGTGCTAAGCTAGAAATCTTCTATAAATAGAGGTCTAGTTCTTCATTATTTTTCACGAATTCATTCTTGCTATAGAGAGAGAAAGTATAGAGATAATAAGAGAGAAAGAAGAAGAGTATTCTGTTACTACACTACTGCAGTATTCAATCTCCTACTAACGTAAGGGGTGTTATTTCTTTTGTATTGATGAAGAGAACTTCTATTATTCCATTATTTATTATTCTGTTGGAATAACCTGTAAACGCGGGCTACCCTATACTTGGTGAAATTCTTCTAGTTGCAGTCTTTATTATTCTGTTGGAATATATCTTGTGCATGCGTTACACGGCGGGACCGGTTCCATTCTTTATTATTCGTAGGAATATCCCATCTCATGCACGCTTTTACGTGGGACACGGTTCCATTCTTTATTATTCGTTGGAATATCTCCATGCGGCGCTTTTAATTTGAACTCGGTTTCGTTATTTATTATTCTTGGAATAACTCGCCTGTGCGATCTATCGCATGCATGATGATTTCTTTTGTTATTACATTCTTTATTATACTCAGTTGGTTAAAACTTTGACTTCTATACTCCATGAAATTAGTGGAATATCCTTGATATTTGCGCTTCATCCGAAGATCTTTTCATGGAAATATTCTTCTCGAGCATTCTTGAATTTTACTCTACAAAGCGGTATCATGTTGTGATTTGGACGTTATGGTTTCTGGATAAGTTAATTATTGAACTTGTTTTATTGAATTCTTATATCATTGTCATCATCCTCATGTTTATATTTTATTGAAAGTCATCCTCGTGGCACATGTAGTGCATAGATGGACTTGGGATGATTATGACTAGGGATTATCCGGTGTAATCATGACTGTAATGTTACAAATGATGTGTTAATAGTCCTCATTGGCCCGTAGTGCATTGATGGACAGTTGTTGGCATGATCGTGACCATTAATGAATACACAAATATTCTTATCCCGTAGTGCATGGATAATTGTGGTCGTGATACTAAAAAGAATATCTCGGCAGAAGTGGGGTGATTCGATGATGTGGATTATTTATTGTCGAGTCCCATCAATAAAAGTGATGAAAACCCTTTAAATCATAAAAGATAGTAGATTTTATTCTCTACTTGACTCTTTTAATGGATTGCTTGTTCCACTGCAGTTAAACTTGATGTTTGTTATATTGTATCGATTTTAACAATTGTTTAAAAGTCTGATGATAATTTATTCTACATTATCTTAGTCATAATATTTCTTACTTGGCTAGTTGAGATCACCCTTTCTTTCACTGTTTTCTTCAGGAAATGAGAATATGGCTGGGACGAGTCGGGGAACGGAGTGATGGTCCTAGATGGTGCATTAGTAGTCCTCACTATTCTGTGATATAGTGTTATAATAATTGTAATGAGGACTCCTTTTGAGTTTGTATACTCTCTAGTAGACAATATTTGTATTCAAACTCACAGTTTATGTTTTGTCGTATTGTACACGACAATTGTATTATTAAGTTGTATTTGAATTCTGTACCATGTATCTGGCGACTCAAGATGGGTGATGTATACCTAATTTTGGGGGCGTCACAAATGCTCTGCATAATGAACTGGATATCAGTCATACTATGGGGCCAAATGCAAGGGAGATTTTCTCGGCTGCTCAACATTTTTCTCAAAAAGACAGAGAGGAAGCTTTGTTTGAAAGGAAGAAAAACATGCATCTGATGTCCTTTCTTACTGCTCATGGGGTTACTTCAAATGATGTCCAAGAATACTTATCGGATGGTAAGAGGGTCAACTTCCAGAATGCTCACCAGATTTCTGTGAAAAGTCCTAACCGAGATGGCCCTGTTGGAGCTCCCGGCTATTTTTTGGGAAGTGCTCTTCAACAGGTCAAGTGTGTTGGTGAAGGTTCTAGGCTGGGAGAATTAGCACCATTAATTCATCCGGCAACTGAGATTGTTGTTGGCTCTAGGCCAGTGGTTCAGGTTCAGTCACGGTCTCCCACCACTTCAGGTCCTGTCAAATCTGGAATATTAGAGTCAGCCTTTAATTCAAATTCAAAGATTACTACTACTTCCCTCGAGGAGGGGGAAATACCTTCCCAAGGTCTGAAAGTAGCCTCCAAATCTTGGAGTGATGTGGTTGGTAAAACCAATGTCAGGACCACCAGGTTACTTACGTACCACCCTCCTTCTTCGGCTGTGGGAACTTGTCTGTCATACCTTCTGACGACATGCTCCAAAGAGGCAACCAGTTATGGGTGGCTAGTCTCATTGGGTACTTCCTTCATTCCATTCTTCCCTATAAGTTGTTGAGCCATTACCTAGGAGGATATGGGGTCACCTTGGGCTTTCTCATGTATTCCTATATAGCGAAGGCTACTACATATTCAAATTTGCTTTTGCTCCAGACTGTGAAAATGTATTGGCTTCCAGTCTATGGCACTTTACTTCTAAGGTCATGGTCATACAGAAATGGAAAGAAGGAGCTATGTTTTCTAAAATCGAGTGTAGTTCTTTCCCAATTTGGGTAAAACTCAGCAATATTCCTCTTTCCTACTGGTCTGATGAACGAATAAGTTACATTGCTAGTGTTTTAGGCAAGCCTCTCTTCACTGATGAGATGACAACAAATAATGAATTTTTGAACTTTGTTAGAGTCTGTATTGAAGTCAAGGCTACCTCTACCTTTCCTCCTTCAATTCCAGTAGCCACAAAGCAAGACAACTATTTGGAGTACTCATTCACATCTATTGAGGTGGAATACCAAAGCAAACCCGCCTCATGTCCCCAAATGCCTTGTGTTTGGACACTCTCCTCTAAAATGCCCCAAAGAAACCTACAAGTGGATTCCTAAAGATCCAAAGTCTGGTACAGTTGAAAGCATGCAAGACATTGAAGGTTAAGCAATAGTAGACAAGGTTAGAACTGGTTTTTCCAAAGAACTAAGGGTTGGGACTGCGCACAATATTGGTGGGACTCCTCAGAATGTCTGGGTAGCAGTTGGTAGGGGAGAAAAATCTTGATTTGTTACTCCTATTCCCAGCAATGCAATGACTATATCCAACACATTTGCACCTATGACTCTTGCTGATCAGATTATTGGATCGGACACAGACTCTCCTGTTACCTTGAACCCTCTTCTTGTTAACAAACTCAAGGTGATTGATGAAAAAGAAGGGAAAGACCTCAAGAATAAACAAATTTTAGGTATGGAAAATCCCAAGGCTGCAAAGAAGAGAAAAGGCAAGGGTAATGCAGATTCACCCCCCACCCCATTAGTTTAATTATGTTAGCATCCTATAATATTAGAGGATTAAATAAAAAGCCTAAACATGTTTATGTTAAGCAAATTATTGCAGATTATAATATTTCCATTCTTGGCTTAATTGAGACTAGAGTGAAATCTTCTAAGGCTCCAAAAATCTCCAGAAATATGTGTTCTAACTGGAAATGGGCTTTCAATTATGACTTCCATTGTAATGGTAGAATTTGGGTAGGTTGGAATCCTCTCCTTTGGCAGTTGTATATCCTTTTTGTTTCCTCCCAAGTTAAACATTGTAAAGTTAAATCTTTGGACTTTAACAGTTCTTGTTTCCTAGTTTTTTTTGTATATGGGCTTAATACTTATACCTAAATGAGGAATCTCTGGGCTGATCTGGTCACGCTCTCCCCAACTGAATGTTTGTGTTTACTGGGTGATTTTAATGTCATGAAGGACCTGGAGGAGACTAACCAACCTAATGCTTGCTGGGATGTTAGGAAAGAAGATTTCAAAGACTGCACCACTGCCATTGGTGTGGAGGATATTCGTGCAACTGGGCATTTGTATACTTGGTGGAATAACCAATCTACTCTTTCAGTCCATAAAAAACTTGACCGAGCCATGGGGAATTATGGTTGGTTCTCAACGTTTGATCTCTCACAGGTAACCGTTGCTCATCGAGGACTTTCTGATCACTCTTTGGTATTACTCAACACTGGTATTAAGTTTTCTAAGCCAAGGAGGAACTTCCAATATTTCAACCACATGTCTTTTCTTTGTGGTTTTCAGGACACTGTCCGATTGG
This sequence comes from Panax ginseng, assembly GCA_020205605.1. Lineage (NCBI taxonomy): Eukaryota > Viridiplantae > Streptophyta > Magnoliopsida > Apiales > Araliaceae > Panax > Panax ginseng. The sequence goes on from CM035146.1 coordinate 44,239,150, forward strand.
CTTGGGACTCCCACATTTATGGGAACCATTTCTATGTTTTCTCTGAGAAATTAAAATGCACCAAAAAGGCCTTAATATCTCTCAACATATCAGTACGTAATTTAGCCACTTTGGTGAAAATTGCAAAGGAGGATCTCCACTTGGTTCAGTCTCTCCTCCATGACAATCCTTATAACTCGAACCTTATGGCAAGGGAGGAGAGTTGCTCCAAGTAGCTTTGGCAAGCTATTGATAGGGAGGAAGTCCTTATGCAGCAGAAATCCAGAGCTACATGGCTGGCTTTAGGGGATCGTAACTCCAGTTATTTTGTTAATATGATTTAGCAAAGATGGAATTCTAACAAGATTCTATCGATTCTTAATGATGATGATATTATAATTCATGACAAGGACCAGATTGAGTCAGTAGCGGTGGGGTACTTCTCTAACTTATTTTCTGATTCAGGCTCTCTCTATGATGGATTTACCAATTTTGGAATTTCTCCAACCAAGTTGATTAACCCATATCAAGCTTCTCTTCTTTGTGCTGCTATTTCTAATTTCGAGATCTTTAAGGTGCTCAACTCCATGAATCGTAACAGGAGCCCGGGACCGGATGGGTTTAACATGAATTTCTTCATTAGTTGCTGGTCCATTTTTGGGGAAGCCTTTACTAAGGCTGTTCAATATTTTTTCACAACCAGCCGGCTGACCAAAGGGTTAAATTCAACATCACTGGCCTTGATACCCAAATGCTCCAATCCAACTGCCATGGCTGATTTTTGCCCAATCTCTTGTTGCAATACTATCTACAAATGTATAGCCAAAATACTTATAAATAGGCTAAAAATGGTTCTACCTCTGCTTATTGACCAAGCACAATCGACTTTTGATAAAGGGCAGAGTGTAAGTAACAATATCCTCCCGGCACAAGAGCTCTTCAAAGGTTACACCAGAAAATCAGGTTCATCTCGTTGTGCTCTCAAGATTGACCTTCAGAAATCTTTTAACACAGTTAGGTGGGAGTTTCTTCTTGACATCCTTAAAGCTTATCAATTCCCACCTATTTTTGTTGGTTGGATTAAGGCATGTATTACTTCAGCCATGTTCTCCATTAAGCTAAATGGGACTCTTGCAGGATTCTTTGGGAGTTCTCTGGGGCTTCGTCAAGGTGATCCCATTTCACCGTTCCTTTTTGTTATTGTGATGGAAGTGCTTTCCATCAAAATCAAAAAGGAGACATCTGCAAATGAATTCGACTTTCATTGGAAGACCAAAGAGTGCCAACTTACTCACTTACTATTTATAGATGACATCCTCATTTTCTGCCATGCGAGCTTACCCTCGATCAAAATTATCAATTCCTGCATACAATCCTTCTCTCTATACTTAGGTCTGATCCCTAATTCTCACAAAAGTTAGTGCTACCTCTCTAATACTACCCCTTCCACTGTGAACAACATTCTATCGCTGCTAGGTTTTCAGCTAGGAACTCTACCTTCAAAATTTCTTGGAGTTCCATTACTATCTCGAAAGATATCTTCTGCAAACTGTGTCCCTCTTGTACAAAGGATTACATCAAGAATTTCTTCCTAGACTTCCAAGGTACTCGCCTATTCTGGTCGACTTCAATTGATTAAATCTATCCTTTGCTCCTTCAAAACCTACTGGTGCAAACACTTTATGCTTCCTAAGGCTATTCTTCGGGAAATTCATTCCCTCCTCAATAATTTTCTGTGGAAAGGGCCAACCCTGTGCAAGTTTGGGGCTAAAGTGGCATGGTCTAGTATCACATTACCCACTAGCGAAGGGGGATTAGGCATCAAGAACATTCTTGATATGAATACTTCCTTACTGTTGTAACACTTCATTTAAATTATCAATCATGATATGAAGTCTCTTTGGGAACAATGGACTCAAGCCACCCTCTTGAAAGATAAGTCAATCAGGCAGGTAACGTTAAGCCATTGCTGCTCTTGGACTTGGAAAAAAAATCCTCAAACTTCGTCCATGTGCTCTCCAAAATCTGAAATACATTAGTGGGTATGGAAATCATACATCCCTTTGGTATGATCCTTGGTTGAATGGAGCCTCTATCAACCCCTCTACCACACTATTGTCTAATACCGGTCTTTCAGACTCTACAAAGGTCAGCCACATGATCTCAGACTCCTTCTGGAATCTCCCAGCTAGCAACCATCATGAAGTAATTCTTTTTCGGCAGTAAGTTCTTCAAATTCCCATCCCTCCTCGGCAGGATGACCATATTTTGTGGGATATACGTGCTATTATTACTGTAAAGGCTAACCAAATATGGGATTCTATCCGGGCTAGGAATCCACTGGTGCCTTGGAGCTCTATCCTTTGGCATAAACTTCATGTGCCAAGATACTCCTTTATGATGTGGCTTGGACTCCTAAGGAAGCTTTCTACAAATGACTGCACCAAGCACTACACTGGTCGAACATGGAATTATCTTCTGTGCAACTAACACCCAAAAACCTTTGAGCACTTGTTCGTTGAATGTACCTATTCTTCGGTAATCTTAAAAAGTGCAGTCGACTTAGGAAATTGGGTTTCCATCCCAATAACAAGGGATGCTCTCATTGGATATCTCACCAACTACCAATGCTCTAAACTGACCGAGAATATTTTGAGCCTCACTGTAGCCACCTGCTTCTACAAAGTTTGGGAGGCTAGGAACACAAAGATGCACAAGGGTACCACTATTCCACCTCGGTCTCTTGCAAAAGACACTATAAATATTATAAAATCAAGACTCTCTTCTTGTAAATCTTTTATCAAGGCTACTACTGTAATTGGTTGTTAACTCACTAGAATGGTCGGGATTTCTTCCTTGTATCATATTCTCATCTTTGATCCTTAGATGATGTTACTATATTTTAGGGTATGACCCTTAGCCATTGTAATTTTGGTCTTTTAATACAAACAAATTTAGCACAAAAAATGTGTAATACCTTATTGGTTAATATGGAGCATCAGGTAATGGGTAATATATATATATATATATATATATATATATATTGATAAAAATAATAAGAATTTATTTTTAACTAATGAATTTCTGTTTGATATCTTTTCTATTTATAAATTCCCACCCCTCTTTATTGCTTGGACTGTGTCTCCACCCCTATGTTCTCTGTCAAAATCAATGGGACCTTAGCTGGCTATTTTCATAGCTCTCGGGGGGCTTCGACAAGGTGATCCTCTCTCCCCTTATCTCTTTGTGCTCATTATGGAAATGTTATCATTAAAACTATCTTGGGGCTCTATGGAACCCAGTTTCGAATTCCACTAGAGAGCTAAAGATTTAAAGCTAACACATCTACTTTTTGCTGATGACATTCTTATCTTCTCACATGTTAGCATTCCTTCTATATATATCATCTCTTCTTGTATTCAATCCTTCTCACTCTTTTCTGGCTTGATCCCCAATAATCATAAAAGCCACTACTATCTGGCTAACACTGATCCTGCTACTTCTTCAAGCATACTCTCTCTTCTAGGCTACCAGCCTGGACTCCTTCCTACAAAATTTCTGGGCGTGCCATTGATCTCCTCTAAACTCTCGTTCCATGATTGTATTCCTTTAATTCATAGAGTTACCCAACGAGCTTCCTCTTGGACTTCAAAAGTTCTAGCTTATTCTGGCAGACTACAACTGATCAAGTCTGTTCTATTTTCTATTCAATCTGTTTGGAGTTCTCATTTCTTGCTTTCAAAAGCTGTTATCAGATCAATCCAGTCTATCCTCTACAGATTCTAATGGAAGGGTTCATCCCTTGCAAAACATGGAGCCAAAGTAGCATGGTATGATATTTCCGTACCTACCTCTGAAGGAGGGTTGGGTCTAAAATGTTTATTAGACTAGAACAAATATCTCATCCTTCTGCACTTGATGAAACTTATTCAATTCCATCCATCCTCCCTTTGGGCAGCGTGGGCAAAAATCATAATTCTAAAGGACCGATCCATTTGGTAAATTCCAATCCCTCAAGACTGCTCTTGGATATGGAGGCAGGTAGTTAAACTAAGGCCTTTAGCACTACATCATATAGTCTATCGTGTGGGTAGGGGTGACATGACCAATCTCTGGTATGATCATTGGGTGCAAGGAAATGCCATCAACCCTAGTCCCAATCTGTTAAGGAACTCGGGCATCCCTTCTACTGCTAAAGTGCAACACATCTTAACTGCTACCTCCTAGGTTCTCCCTCGTAGCAACCATTATGAGGTCATTCTTTTTCACAGGCAGATCGAGGCACTTCCTTTCCCCCCAACTCATGTCGATTTCATCCTTTGGGACACCTTGGACATCTTCTGTATTAAAGTAAAACACATCTGGTGTTCCATCCGAGCTAGGAAGTAGCCAGTTACACGGGGGTCTATCCCTTGGAATAAATTTCATGTTCCTAGGTAATCCTTTATATTTTGTCTTGGGATTTTGAGGAGATTACCAACTAGTGATAGAACTATCCAAATTACGGGCAGAAGTTTAATTTATCAACTTTGCCACACCCACACTGAAACTTTCAAGCACCTGTTCTTCTTATGTGATTACTTTATCTTTATCTTCAGATATACTATGGATTTGGGTCAGTGGAGCAAAATTTCAAATAATTGGGATGATATCTTGGATTACATCTCCACCTTCTAAGGAACAACTATTTCAAGAAATATATTATGCATATCTCTTGCAGGTTCTCTCTACAAAATTTTGGAGGTTCGGAATGCACAACTTCACAGGAACACCTTAATTCCCCCACAAGCTTTGGCAAAGGATATCAGCAATATTATTAAATCTAGATTGTCAACATGTAAATCTTTTTTAAAAGCTACCAATTTTTGTCAATATTTTTGTAATTGGCTATTGTAACTTCTTTTGGTTGTTGTCCTTGTTTTGGACTTGTTCTTAGCCTCTCTGTGCTCTTATAGTTTCTCATCTATTAGTCTGTCAATAGATGGCATCACTATAGACTGGGGTATGCCCCTTAGCCATTGTATTTCTTCTTTTTATTTATATACAAACCAAACTTAGCAAAAAAAAAACTTATATTTATTATTATTTTGTTTAATTAGTTCGAACGGAAGGAATTTAAAGAGTTATATTTGGAATATAAATTTTGGAGTATTAATAATTGATATAATGCGATGATTTAAGGCATATTAAATAGATTATGAATTATTTTGAAATTATTAGTTTGGATTATTTTTTAATTTGAGGTGAATATGTTTAGGTTGTGAATAACGTTTTATATTGGATATCGTTGGCATTTGAGGGTAAGATTTTGTGGAGTGTGCTATAAATAGTTTGGAAGTATCATGTACAGATTTCGTACTCATTCAACGATACTCTTTAATTCTTGATTTGTTCGTATTGTTCCTTGTTTCAAATTCTGTTATTATTTCACATAATTATTTTTTCTGAAATTTATATAATAGTTTCATTTTGGAGTTGAAAAATTGGGCTCGTACTTAAACTCTTTGAATCATGCCTAGTATTTATTTTGATATTTGTAGAGTTGTTAACTTCTTCTGGAGACATTATGATTTGATATGGTTCAACATATACATTAGAACCCCATTTATGTGGATATTGTGTCGCATGTGTTATGACACGGTATCTATTTTATTGGTATTAGTTGTATGTGTTGTGACACAATATCTATTTTTATTGGTATTATGTCGTATATGTTGTGACATGATATTTTTGATAGAATATACCGTAGGGTATACCTGAGCTATAACCACTTGTGGGTGTATGATAAACGGGTTTTATACCCACGAATCGGTTCCTAATTCAAGCTTAATGGGTGTTAATTCCTTGCTTTTATGTTTTTTTTTACTTGTTTAAGTCTTATTTTGTGTGTAGGTTTGGTGGTGTTGCAATTGATTAAAAAACGTGGACTTAAGGTGCATTGTAGCAAACAAACGAGCAAAACAAGTTCAATTACAGAAGCCATGCCTATTGGGGTGGGCATTTTTTAGCTTAACACTGTGATAACCCGAGATTTCGAATAATTAAAATTTTACGAATAAATTTTTTTTTATTAATATTGACATTGACTGTTAATATTGTAGTGAGAATTTGTGAGACAAGTCTCGAGAATTAGTCAATATATGTTTTGACTGAGAAATTTGAGTAGAGTTGTGCTTAACAGCTTTAGAAAACCCTAACCCTAATTTTCGGATAGGGATTCGGTAGAAAATACAATTAAAATAATTGTATTGTTGATTATGTGTTTGGACTGTATAGAAATGTTGATCAATGGTTGACTGGATAAGGTTTAAGGAGAAGTTTGACTGTGAACTACAGTGTTACGTGTTATGAATAATTGTGCTAATTGTAAGACCGATATTATTGGTTATAGGTCTTTCGAAAGCAGATAAGTATTTTGTGTAGCTGTAATCGTGGAAGAGGCAAGTTTCCTAACTCAACCTTGAGTTAAATTTATTCAATTATTATAGTGGTTAATTATTGCTAATTACACCACATCCAGGGAATTTATTGTTGATTATTCGCAGTTAGTGCATGCTTAATAATTCAAATTGAATTATTGATTCAGAAATATATATTTGTAGAATAACTGTTGTTGGATATTCATATCTGTAGAAGTTAGAATTGATAATACAGATAATTCTTGTTTATTGTTAAATTATACTGAGAAATGTCTTAGCTAATTATTCTGGCTAGACGAATATTAGTTAGAACTTGATAAGTTCGAGAAGAGAATTCAATTATTATTGATAGATCGATGCCAATTATTTCGGCTAAGATCGAGAAGTAATAGAATTTGAAATCACAGTATTTCATTGTTAAATCAAAATCTTAATTACGAGATCTAGGAAGAACAACCTTTTATAAAAAGAATATCATTAAATCGTATATTCGATCATTCATTGACTTAAATATTATGCATAATATAGGGTATAATAAAGTCGATCACTTGTTATACTTGTAGAGGGGTATGATTTAATCTTTACGGTTATCTCGATACATGGGTATATCAAAGTATAACTTTGATAGTTACTCGAGAAGAGAAGTTCAAGATCCGATGGATCGCTTCAAAGATAAATCTGGAAAACATTCCACTTTGATATTTCAGTAGAATTGATTCTTGATTATTCATTAGAATATCGTAGAAACTTTGAAAGCGTTGTACTCTTTCATTATTGAATTATTATGTTGTATAGAATACGAGAAGACTTGTTATTGAATAACGATTTGTTCGATTATTTCAAAGTTCCCGAACTTTGGTTTCATTCTATCAAAATAGATAGTACGGTGATTTGAATACTTATACATTTATTGTATGTATTAACTACGAGGGAAAATTTGTTGCTCACCCTTGCTAAATAAAACATTTCAAATTTAGGGACGAAGTGGCGAGGAGGTCTTTGCGAAGAATAAAAGGCAAAGCGTTGTAATAAACTAGTTATGTTAAACATATTTAATATGTTGTATTGTAAACCCTTTTGTATATCTAAAGGGTATGTTTGTAAAGTTAAGGTTAGAAAACTTGGGTGATGTATTATAAAACTCTGATAAAAACTTATGTAAGATACTATCTATATAGATTATGGGTAGTTAAATGTTATTTATATTGTGGATCGTGAACACCAAACTCGGGAGTCAGGTAACCCGAATTTGGGGGCGTCACAAACACCCCCGTCGGGGTGGAGGGTCCAAAGTCACAAGATAGAAGATGTAAGACCCCAACTTTTATGAATAAAGATGAGTTTTTCTATAAATATCATTTTTGAATATTATGGTGTGGATTTAATATAATGTTATAGTTATGGGTAATATTTACAAATTTTTCAAAGTATGCAAGTTGTCATAAAATATTTGATTGGTCGGGGAATATTCGTTTTAACATAAAGATGAATTCGTTTTGTTGCATCTGTGATTTCTTTTTCAAATAGTATCATTTCCATTCTCCTATAAATAGGATGCTTAGTTAGAATTGAAAAACATACCAGAATCAGAGAATTCTTCTTCTATAATCTTGAGTGTATTTCTTTAGAGTTTAAGGAAGCTTTAAGTGTAGTAAACAGTTCAAGTTTTCTTCAAGAATATCTCCGCTATACCAGTTGGAATACTCTTCTTTTTAAGGTAAGGGATATTATTTTTGTTCAGTATTCATACGAAATAATATTTTCTTCCATACTCTGTAGTATGTAAGTATTATTATTTCGTTTCAGATTTCGAATTCTACACTCACTTTGTTAAAGTTTTGGCTTCTATACTCCATGAAATTAGTAGAATATCCTTGATATTTGCGCTTCATCCAGTATCTTTTCATAAAAATATTATTCTGAGCATTCTTGATAAGTTTTAACTTTTTCATGTGGGAGTACTATTCACGGGGTACTATTCACTTGGTTACTATTCACCCGAGGTACTATTCATGACAAAAATTGATTTCTTTTCGATCCAAATCATTTTTGATACAATATTATTCTTGAATTTTACTCCACAAAACAATATCATGTTGACAATTTGGACATTGTTGAATTCTGGATAAATAAATTATAAATTTTGAAAAATTTATCCTTTGCTTTTTTTAATTAAATTCTTATATCATTGTCATCATCCTCATGCTTATATTATGATGAAAGTCATTTGTGGCCCGTAGTGCATAGATGGACTTGGTATGATTATGACCAGGGATTATTCGATATAATCATGGCCGTAATATTATAAATGATGTGGTAAAAGTTCGCATTTGCCCGTAGTGCATTGATGGACAGTTGTTGGCATGATCATGACCATTGATGAAAACACGAATATCCTTGGCCCGTAGCGCATGGAAAATTTGTGGTCGTAATACTAATGAATATCCTTGGTCAAAGTGCAGGTATGATTCGTTGATGTGGATTATTTATTAAGATGAGTCTCAGTGATAAAACTTTAGATAAACTTTTTAAATCATAGAAGATAGTAGATATCATGCTCTACTTGACTCTTTTAATGGATTGCTTGTTCCACTACAGTTAAACTTGGTGTTTATTATATTTTATCAGTTTAACACTATTGAAGGCTAACGATAATTTATTCTTCATTATCTTAGTCATAATATTTCTTACTGGGCTAGTTGAGTTCACCCTTTGCTTTCATTGTTCTCTTCAGGAAATGAGAATATAGTTGGGACTAGTCGGGGAATGGAGTGATGGTCCAGATGGTAGCATTATTAGTCCTCACTATTCTGTGAAATAGTGTGACAATAAATATAATGAGAACTTATTTTGAGTTTGAATACTGTCTAGAAGACAATATTTTTATTAAAACTCACAGTATTTGTATTAAAACTCACAATATTTGTATTTTGAGTTTGAATATTGTCATGTTGTATAATTAAGTTTGTATTTGTATTCAGTACCATGTATTTGGCGACTCAGAATGGGTGATGTATACCTATTTTGGGGGCGTCACAGTTGGTATCAAAGCTTAGGGATATGATCCCTGGCTAAGATGTAAGACTAGAACTGTTGGGGAGAGGCGGGTAATTCCTTCGCTGGTATGACCTACCTAAGTTTATTTGTTATTTAATTGGTCGGTCAGAATAAAGGGATAATATATTGCATGTGAATTAACCCTTATTTTGTGGCAGTATTTGAAAATGACATCCGAGAATGTTGAGAATAGCAATGGAGCACATGAGACCATTGAATCACCAACGATCAATACCCAGGATAATGTCCATTAGGAAGGAAATAATCGTCAAGAAAACAACAACACTGACCAAATGATGAACGATGGGATGTTCAGAGGCTTTATGCAGTTCACGCAACATCAGGCGAGAGCAACTCCTGTTCAAAATGCAGGTGGAAACACTGACAACTCTCGAATGGTCATCGCTAAGCATTTCAAGGATTTGGGACCACCAATGTTTTTGGGAGAGCCAATATCACTTAAGGCGGAGGCGTGGATAAAGTAGATCACGAAGATATTTGATGTCTTGGGATGCTCCGAGGAGCAAAAGGTTCCCTTTGCCACCTTTATGTTGCAAGGAGAGGTAGATTACTGGTGGGAAATCGGTAAAGCGTACTCAACCTACCGCACTAAAGATGTCTTGGGAGAAGTTCCAAGAACTATTCAACGACAAGTACTTTCCCAAAAGTATTCGTCACATGAAGGAGGTAGAGTTCATCAAGCTGGAGCAGAACAATATGACCGTGATGCAGTACGAAACTATGTTTGTTGAGTTATCTCGGTTTACGTCCCACTTGGTTGATAATGAGGAGAGAATGACGTAGATGTTTCTAAGAGGGTTAAAACCTGAGATACGTCAGTACCTAATTTCTCATAAACTGCGTTTGTATTCAGATGTTGTAAATAGGGCTCAGTTATTGGAGCGCGATAAAGAGTCAACTCAACCAAGAGAAAGCAGTCGTCAAAATGATAATACCAGATGTAGCAGTCATCGAAGAGGTGACAATAAACTTGGAGGGAATCAACATGCCAGAAATGGTAACCAATTCGGTGGTAATCATGGCCAAGACAATAAGAGTGGAAATTTCAAGAAGAGGATATTCAATAATGATGAAACGACGTCAGCACCAGCACTCGTTGTTAAAGAAGGAGAACGATCAAAGATCGTATTCTACAAATGTGGAGGGGAGGGACACATCAGTCCAAACTGTACGCAGCAGTCCAAAACATGTTATAATTGCGGAAGAGAATGTCACCTAGCTCGATTTTGTCGTACAGTGAAGCCAAGTTCAGGTGGGATGGAGGCACCAAAGGCTGTCCCAGAGAAGTCAAAACCAGTAGGTCAAGGGAGAGCGTTTGTCGTGACCTCCCAGAAAGCAAAGAAACCGAATGAGGTGATCACGGGTAAGCTAATCATAAACTCTAGCGAAGTCTATACCTTATTGGATACCGGTTCTACCCATCCTTTTACTTCTCCTACATGCGCTCAATGTTTAAATTTGACTCTGGAGAAATTAGACTTTGACTTATCTATTGAAATTCCGTTGGGAGAAACCTACATTACATCCACTGTTTATAAGTCTTGTTTGGTTCAAATCGGTACCCTTACATTACATGTCGATCTTATTTAATTGAAAATACTTGCATTTGACGTAATTCTAGGGATTGATTGGTTAACTACTCATCATGCTAAAATTGATTATTTTCGTAAGGTTGTTAGCTTTCATATTCCTAACCAACTTATTATGCGAATTCAAGCGACCAAACCATTAAAATCAATCACTATCATCTCAAGCCATAAAGCTATTTGTTTATTGAAAAATGGATGTCAAGCTTTCTTAGCTCATGTCACAGATTTAAACAAAAATATGTCAATTTTGCATGATATTTCTATTGTTAAAAAATTTCCAAACGTATTCCCTGAAGAACTTCATGGCCTGCCCCCAGAGCATGAAATTTAATTTTGTATCGACCTTGAACCCGGTACAAAACCCATTTCTAAAGCCCTATATCGAATGGCTCATATTAAACTTTAGGAGTTAAAAACCCAACTACATGAATTGTTAGACATCGGTTTCATTCGTCCTAGTACGTCCCCTTTGGGTGCTCCTGTTCTTTTCGTGAAGAAGAAAGATGGGAGTATGCGACTTTGTATTGTTTATCGGGAGTTGAACCATGTCACTGTCAAAAATAGATACCCGTTGCCTCGCATTGATGACATGTTTGACCAATTACAAGGTGCCAAATTCTTTTCAAAGATTGATCTTCGTTCTGGATATCACCAATTGAAGATTAAAATCGATGACATTCCAAAGATGGCTTTCAGAACTCGGTACGTGCATTATGAATTCCTAGTCATGTCTTTTGGATTGACTAATGCTCTTGCTTCCTTCATGGATATGATGAACAGATAATTCAAGGAATATTTGGATCACTTTGTGGTCATCTTTATTGATGACATCCTCATTTACTCCAAAAGTCGTGAAGATCATGAGCAACACTTGAGGTTGATACTCCAAAAGCTTCGTGAAAACAAGCTTTATGCTAAGTTGAAGAAATTTCTGGCTTGAGGAAGTAGCATTTCTTGGGCACGTGATATCAAATCATGGAGTATCTGTTAACCCAGCGAAGATTGAAGCAATACAAAGCTGGGAGCAACCTAAGTCAGTGACCAAACTACGTAGCTTTCTGGACTTAGCTGGTTATTATCGTAGATTCATGGAAGGATTTTCTCGAATCGCTACTCCATTAACTCAGCTGACTCGAAAAGATACAAAATTCGGTTGGAGCGAGGAATGTGAGAAGAGTTTTCAAGAACTCAAGAGGAGACTCATTTCAGCACCTGTTTTGACAATACCATCTGGTTTGGAGGGATTTGTCATCTACCGTGATGCTTAGGCAAAGGTTTAGGATGTGTTCTCATGCAACATGAGAAAGTCATAGCCTACGCCTCACTACAACTCAAAGAATATGAGAGGAATTATCATGCTCATGATCTAGAGTTGGCAGCAGTCGTTTTTGCACTTAAATTTTGGAGGCATTACCTATATGGGGAGAAGGTGGAGATCTATACGGATCATAAAAGCCTCAAATATTTCTTCACCCAAAAGGAACTAAACATGCGGCAACGACATTGTCTTGAACTGTTGAAAGATTATGATCATACAATTCAATACCATCTGGAAAAACGAACGTGGTAGCTGACGCATTGAGTAGAAGATCATATATGGGTACAAGTGCGATATTGTCAACACAAAGGCCCATTTTGTATGACTTGCAAAGGATGGAGATAGAGTTAAAGTCATATAATTGATGATAGCAAATATACGAGTAGAACCGACTTTAATCGATAAAGTCAAAACTGCTCAAGCTAAAGACCTAGAGCTGATGTGTATGTCGAAGAAAGTACAAGAAGGTGTTATCCCAGAAGCAAGAATCGATGAAGAAGGAATATTACGAGTTAACTCTAGACTTTGTGTTCCTAACGACCTTGCTTTAAAGTATAAAATCATGATGGAGGCGCACAACACACCGTTTGCAATCCATCCTGGGATTACCAAAATTTATCGTGATCTTCGACATACATTTTGAAGGAGCAATATAAAGAGAGAGATAACTGAGTTTATCTCAAGGTGTTTAACTTGTCAACGATTCAAGACGGAGCATCAAGTGCCAAAAGGTCCATTGCAGCCACTTGAAATTCCAGAATGGAAGTGGGAGCATATTACGATGGATTTCATTATTGGTCTTCCCAAGGTTTTTTAAGGTATATATGCAATTTGGGTCATTGTTGATAGATTGACCAAGTCTGCTCATTTCTTACCTCTACGAGAAACTTATTCACTTGAACGTCTAGCTCATATATACATAAGTGAGATTATAAGATTGCATGGTATGCCAGCATCCATAGTTTCTGATCAAGACCCAAGATTCACTTCACGATTTTGGGTTAGTTTGCAAAAAGCTATGGGCACGAATTTACGATTTAGTTCGGCATATCATCCTCAAACAAATGGGCAGTCGGAGAGGTCTATTCAAACTCTTGAGGATCTATTAAGACTCTGTGTCTTTGACTTCAAAGGAAGTTGGGACAAGTTCTTGCCATTAGTGGAATTCTCCTACAACAACAGTTATCCAAAAAGTATCGGCATGGCTCCATTTGAGGCGTTGTATGGAAGAAAGTGTCGTTCTCCAGTATACTGGGACGAGGTGGGTGAAGCAACGTTGTTGGGACCAAAATTGGTACATATAACTATGAAAAAGATTCAAATGATTCGGCAACGTATAAAGACCTCACAAGATGGACAAAAGAGTTATGCTGATCTTCATCGAAAAGACGTGAAATTCAATGTTGGAGAGCATGTGTTGTTACGTGTGGCACCATGGAAAGGAGTTACGAGATTTGGAAAGAGAGGAAAGCTCAATCCTCGATTCATTGGCCCATTTGAAATACTTGACCGAGTAGGAACTGTGGCTTATAGACTCGCGTTACCACCAAGTATGTCTCGTGTTCATAACGTTTTTCACATATCCATGTTACGTAAATATGTGGAAGACCCGAACCACATTATTGAGTTGGAACCAGACGAAATAGCGGAAGATTTAACATATAAAGAGGTTTATGTTAAAATCTTGGATAAGAAGGAACATATTCTACGCTCCAAGGTTATACCTCAAGTCAAAATTTTGTGGACAAACCACGCTGTTGAGGAAATGACCTGGGAGTTAAAATCTGAAATGAAATCAAGGTATCCTCACCTCTTCGATATACCAGGTACGTACCCTAATTTCGAGGGCAAAATTTCATACGAAGTGGAGGTTGTACGACCCCAACTTTTATGAATAAAGATGAATTTTTCTATAAATATCATTTTTGAATATTATGGTGTGGATTTAATATAATGTTATAGTTGTGGGTAATATTTACAAATTTTGCAAAGTATGCAAGTTGTCATAAAATATTCGATTGGTCGGGGAATATTCATTTTAACAGGAAATATTCGTACGACGACACAATCATTGGTGGACCCCACAGCGGAATTATTGTCGGAATGAGAAAATGATAGAAATATCTTTTTATAAAAATAAAGGCGGAAGTTTTCCTGTTAAACTTTTGAAATACCATGTGGTAAAAGTACAGTAATACGCGTGGTTGCATAGTAGCACGCGGTATTGATTATTGATGCTTACGTGAGAAGTCACTCAATTATATTCAATTATTGCTACAGTAATTGCTGCATAGTATCTCATGTTATTTGATTTGATTATTGTTAATATTTTATATTATTAAATCAATAATTGAGATGACAAGTTATTCTCATTATTATTTGCATAATTAACAATGTACAGAAAGTTACATCGAGGAAAGGGGTTTGGTCACCGATTTAAGGCGCTAATAGGAGAAATCCTTATCGAAAAGCCCCTCTTTCCTGGGAACGATCTGCTTGTTAATATTTTGAGTTATAATAATGATGAATAAATGTTGTTATAAATATTGAGGTGATTTTTATGAAGTATTTGTTGTAAAAATTTGCTTATTATTTGGACCCCCATTTACCCATTTTTCAAAATAATTAGTAGAAAGTTATATATATATATATATATATATATATATATATATATATATATATATATATTTATATAAAGGTGTGTGATAAAGATGTGTGTGATAAGGACATGTGTTTGATAGTGATGTGTGGAAGAAAAATGAAATGGGAGGCAGAAAAAGGAATGGGTTCAGTGTGTGGTGGGAAATGGGGGAAGGATTGCCTTGGAAGAAAGGGAGTGTGTGTGTATATATATATATATTATATTTTATTTAAAGTTTTTGTTTTATTAGAATATTTTATTGCACGATAATGAATAGTAAAATCACAATTTTAACGAAATCAGCCGAACGAATTCGTCCTTGAATTCGTTGTGTTGCGTCCGTGATTTCTTTTTCAAATAGTATTATTTCGAGTCTCTTAT
The DNA here is from genome assembly GCA_020205605.1 of Panax ginseng. Classification (NCBI taxonomy): domain Eukaryota; kingdom Viridiplantae; phylum Streptophyta; class Magnoliopsida; order Apiales; family Araliaceae; genus Panax; species Panax ginseng. The sequence continues at coordinate 44,254,555 of CM035146.1, forward strand.
AAATAGGATGCTTAGTTAGAATTGAAAAACACACTAGAATCAGAGAATTCTTCTTCTATAATCTTGAACGTATTTCTTTAGAGTTTAAGGAAGCTTTGAGTGTAGTAAATAGGTCAGTTTTCTTCAAGATTATCTCCGCTATACCAGTTAGAATACTCTCCTTTTTAAGGTAAGGGTTATTATTTCTGTTCAGTATTCATAGGAAATAATATTTTCTTCCATACTCTATAGTATGTATGTATTATTATTTCGTTTCAGATTTCAAATTCTATATTCATTTTGTTAAAGTTTTGGATTCTATACTCCATGAAATTAGTAGAATATCCTTGATATTTGCGCTTCATCCGAAGATCTTTAATGGAAATATTATTACGAGCATTCTTGATAAGTTTTACTTTTTTTTCGTAGCCGAGCACTATTCACAGAGTTCTATTCACGGGGTACTATTCAATCGGTTACTATTCACCCGGGGTACTATTCATGAGAAAAATTAATTTCTTTTCGGTCCAAATCATTTTTGATACAATATTGTAGACACTCAAAATTTTACGTACTTTTACTAATATTGCGGGAGGATGATTCGTCTTTTAGAGAGAACCACGAAAGACAATCCAAATCCATCTGAGGATACTCTAGGAAGTTCAAAGATCAACCCCGGATCTTAATGCAGAATGCAGTTTCAACCTCGATTTAACCAGAGACCTGCAGATACAATCACAAACACACACCGGAGAAGACCGATTAATCTCGGAGATAACCCCGAGGTATCCAGTTTTAGTCCCAATCATGGGAATAGCCACCAACCTTGGTGATAACCCCAAGGAATGCAGTTTCGACATTAACCCCAAAAATGCTTGTTACAAGTGCAATCAGCTTCAATCTCGGCACTCACGACGAGATACACTGTACCAACTTAAGCAATCACATGGGAAGACGGGCACACCTCAAAGATGACAATGAGGGACCTTCAACAAATGCAGCGATCCTAATCTTAGCGAAGTCCGAGCAACGTCGCTTATCGTACCCAATCCGTGATAACACCGGTAGTGAGGCAACATCACCATCTCGTCCAACACGATGCCACGTCTCATCTCTACGCAACAATGTCCCACAAGGCTAACCAATCCCGAGTGACTATTGGGCGAGGTAACAGATGAAAGTTGAAGCTTGAAGACCGAAGGGCATTGTCCCATCTTCAAAGACTTCGTACAAACTCTAATCCCATACCATCGTACAACTCTCAACAACGGCGGTCCGAAATAGGTCCTGAATACCTCAAAACGGATGCCTGGATTGTACTTCTCAAAATCCGAGTGGACATTACAATGCACGAGTGCACGTACTAAAGGGAGACGACCGGGCAAGCCCGAATCGGGCCGGCCGACCCGCCTCTGGTACACTGTAATTTGGCCGTAGAGTACACTCATGACCCTTTGCCTATAAATAAGAGGCTTGGGGTGCTGATTTTGAAGAGAAAAAAAGACGGGGAAACCTCTTTTATAAAATATCACTGCCATATCTTGCGAAAAACTGAATTTTTACATAAATTTAAATCCTATATATATATACACACACACACTCAGATAATAGTTTCTTGAAAAGAGGCGGTCACCGTGGTAACACGGATGTCGGGGGGTGCCTAACACCTTCCCCCCGCATAACCAAGTCCCCGGACCCTAAAATGAATCTCGGTTTGGCAGGCAGTATATCGATGTCACATCTTTGGGTCAATGTGCAAACCTTTTCTCGATTGTGTTGGTACAACCATATAAAAAACCAATTGGCGACTCTTAACAGTCCCATCGTCGACATTATACATGTCGGACCTTTTTCACTTGTTTTTTCAAACAAATCTCACCTAAAATGAGAACACCAAAGAACAAGTAACGGAAAGGGACACCCGAAAATCCCGACGTCGACAAATATAATTCTTGAATTTTACTCCATAAAGTAGCATCATGTTGACAATTTGGACATTATTGAATTCTGGATATATTAAATTATAAATCTTTAAAAATTTATCCTTTGCTTTTTTTTAATTGAATTCTTATATCATTGTCATCATCCTCATACTTATATTATGATGAAAGTAATATGTGGCCTGTAGTGCATAGATGGACTTTGTATGATTATTACCAGGGATTATTCGGTATAATCATGACCGTAATATTATAAATGATGTGGTAAAATTTCTCATTGGCCCGTAGTGCATTGATGGACAGTTGTTGGCATGATCATGACCATTGATGAAAACACAAATATCCTTGGTCCGTAGTGCATGGATAATTTGTGGCCGTGATACTAATGAATATCTATGGCCGTAGTGCAGGGATGATTCGATGATGTGGATTATTTATTAAGTTGAGTCTCACCGATAAAACTTTTGATAAACTTTTTAAATCATAGAAGATAATAGATATCATGCTCTACTTGACTCTTCTAATGGATTGCTTGTTCCACTACATTTAAACTTGATGTTTATTATATTTTTTCAGTTTAACACAGTTGAAGCCTTACGATAATTCATTTTGCATTATCTTAGTCATAATATTTCTTACTGGACTAGTTGAGCTCACCCTTTGCTTTCATTGTTCTCTTTAGGAAATGAGAATATAGCTGGGACTAGTCAGGGAACGGAGTGACGGTCCAGATGGTAGCATTATTAGTCCTCACTATTCTGTGAAATAGTGTGACAATAAATGTAATGAGGACTTATTTTGAGTTTGAATACTGTCTAGAAGACAATATTTGTATTAAAACTCAGAGCTCATGTTGTATAATTAAGTTTGTATTTGTATTCAGTACCATGTATTTTACGACTCATAATGGGTGATGTATACCTATTTTGAGGGTGTCACAGAAGATATGCCCGGCGTGGCGGGCCCTTTACAAGGCTAAACCCCCGTCGGGGCGGGGGTACGGGGTAGAGCAGTCCTAGTTTGTTTCTAATGCTGCAAACGTGAAGCTTAAGCGTTTGGGATGGCTTGCAACTCATATTGGCGTGGGATTGCAGTCAGAATGCATGTATTACCCAGATATATTACATCAAATAACAAGATTGAAGATATATAGACAACACACGGCAATTCACATTAAAAAACACAGATTTTGGAGCAAGAACATTGGAGAGAAGATTTTCATTACAGTTGCATGTTGGACTAAAGAGAAGGGTGTTCTGAATTTATTCTTCTTCTCTAGTTTTATATTTGTAATTGGAAGGATGTTATCTTTAATTACTTCAGTTTTTATTTCATTGATGGTGAACTAAATTACTTTTTAGGCTTATGATGGATCTTTAAGCGGAATGATGATTATATAACTTTGATTTTCAATTTAATAAGCTATTCTTCAATTTATCTATATTAATTTATACTTGAATTTATGAATTGCTTGATCAACAATTCTTTGTGGACTTGTATGGAATCGAGAGAGGAAGTACGAGACTAGACTTAGTTAATATAGCATGTGTTCTTTAATTCTGTGAATGAATGGAATCTTGATGAATGTTAGGGTAGAGATATGCTTAACATCGCATGTAATCGAATAGAGGACTTGATCTTAAACCTTCTTTGATTGTAATTCACATAGAGATTTGTCTCGGTCTAATGTAAGATTTGTATGTGTGGCATTATTTTTGTTGCTTGTGTGGCATCATTTAATTTAAGTTTGTGGCATTATTTTGACTTACCTATGTGGTAATGTATATCTTTGAGCTCAAACGGTATAAAATAACACCCAACCATTTGATTCAACTGATTATTTCATTGTATTAGTTTTGTTTGTTTATGTCCAGTTCAATTATTTGAGTTAGTTAATTCAGTTCATTATTAATTTTTATTTTTTTTGTTTCGTTAATTCTGTTGAGTCAGGTATATTCTATTTAGATCTTTGGAGAAGCTTAAGGCTTTGTTCAGTATTTTGTCTCAATTGATTTCGTATATCATTTGTATATCTATATTCGTACTAGGCAATTGACTCATGTTGTGTTTTTCTTCCGGCAGGTTTGTAGGGGTGATTCAGGGCTAGTGTGATGAGAGTGTTGCTTTGACCATCTAGGTTATTTGATTTAATGTTATAATTATTATGCCTTCTTTTAAAGAATTATATTTATTCGACATTGAAGGATCACCACTATTAATATTTTTGAAGTCATTAGTGCTCTGTTTATATTATTTTGAGGAGCGGGGTGTTACAGATGGTATCGAAGCTTAGGCTCTTTCTTGTAGAAAACCTATTTAGGTTTGACCTATGATTTATGGGTAAATCACTAGGTAGACGTAGAAGTTTGATTCGATTTTGTTCTTTGTTTGGTTGGTCGTTATGTTGACTAATTGTCATCCTCTCTTCGAGTTGTGGTTGATTTGAGAAAGGTGAGATAATTTGTTAAGATTATCATTGTTATGCGTTGGAGCAATAATATTAGTTAAGAAATATGATTGGATCATTAAGGAGAATAATGCCATATTTTGTACAGTTAAGAAATGATCATATGATTATGATATAAGTATTTATATCAGCGAGTATTTGATATTGGAGAATCATTTTTTAATAGTTATTTCAAGTATCAATTATTATTATCTTAGAATTAAGGATTTGATTTGATGTGGGTTATACTTTAATTTTGCTAAGTTGGTGGATAATTTGATGTATGCGTATCGGTGGAATAATATGCTAAATTAAAAAACTATTAAGAATGGATGATCTCTTGTAAATTGGAGTAGTAAAGGTTCAAGGTAATTAGATTAATCATTTGGAGTAAATGAATTTTGCGATTATTTCCTAGTAGAATAGTGGAGTTAATTTATATGAAGTTTTTGTGAGATAATATGAGGAGTTTTTGGAATTTTTTGGGTTAAGGTTTGCATTAAGAGAATGATCGATTCATTGAATGATTAGATATATAATAAGTGATGGAATCCAATTGATTTTTAGAGATATTGAACAGATACAATTTGCTTATGCAGATAGTAAAATATATGACTTGGAGTTTAATATGAGGATAAAAAGATCTTAGTAGTATATTCTTTGGCGTAATGATATTTGAGAACTAATTGGATTTGAGGTTATGATATTTTGAAGTTCTTGAGGACTTAGGAAAGTTGATGATATAATTTGTAGAGTTGTTTTGTTTATCTGATTTCCTTAGAATTTTGGATGAATTTATGTAAAAAAAAAAAAATTAAAAAAAATTAAAAATAATTTATTAGATCTTAGTTATGTGTGGTACATAAACATTTTGTGCAATAAAGATAATTTTAAATATATTGGGTACTAGAATTGTATTTAGATGAAGGGAAAATTATGTGTTTCGAATTATGTTCCAATGAGTATATTTGAGTGAATGAAACTCAAAGAAATTAACGGGGGGGCCACACCAACTATGAAACATGTTGATTATAATTTGATACAAAACAAAGAACCTCTTGAATACCTTAAAGCTTAACTTTAAACAGACGGTGAGCAATATCCTGCACGATTACACATAAGATATGGGTTAGATTCTCTTTCTAGGTTCTTTTCTCCCCCATCTCTCTAACCCCCCCCCCCCCATCTACCGTTAACTCTTAATTTCCCCTTTCGGTTCCCGCCTAACCCCACTCATCCTTTCCGTCCTACCAGTTTTTTCTTGTTTCCTTTTCTGTCTCCCTCCCCGTCCGGCCTCCATCTCCGTCCTCCTCATTCCTCACCCTCATTTCTCTCCCCGTAGCCTCTCCTTCTTGTTCCATGGTGATTACTCGCATCTCTCGGCCGGTAACACTGAAAGCAGCTCCTCTAGAGATGTTTCTACTGAGTTTGGGGTTTTCGGCCCTAGCTCCCCTGCTGATGACTTTATGATGGCTGAATCAGCCCCTGTCCTAGTTCTAGTTCCTCTTAGCTCTGAGGACTTCTCCGGCTCTAACGCTCATAGTGGGGCTAATGGTACCCTTGGGGTGCAGTTGGGGCCTTCTATGACAGACATTTTCAAAGCTGCACAACATCTTTCCCATCATGGTCGGATTGACGCTGCTGATGAATGTAAAAAGTGTAACACTCTATTGGAGTTCATCAAGGCACAAGGTTTCTCTATTCATAATGTAAATGATTTTCCTAATAAAGGCAAATTTATTAGGCAAGTGATGACCACAACCTATTTGTGAAAAGTCTTCTGCGAACTTGCCATTTGGCTGTGCTCCAGTCTCTGGGATGCACTCTGATGTGGGAATGGATGAGGGGGCTCCTCTTATCCCCTTGGCTCTTCATGCTGGCTCGGGTAGTGAGAAGATTCCAAATGATAGTGGGTGTGCTGCGACATCCCCCCATTTGGCCGAGGCTTTGCCGGACCCTTTGGGGATTCCAATCTCTAAGTCCATCTGTAGGAACTGGACATGGCTGTTTAACTATGAACACCATGCTAATGGAAGAATATGGATAGGTTGGGATCCTGCTATTTGGAATGTCTGTATTTGCTAAATCTTCCCAACATATTCACTGCTTTATCACTTCATTGGAGCACAACATAATTATTTTTGTTACGATCATCTATAGCCTCAATACTTCGTCTGAAAAAAATCTTCTTTGGGAATATCTTCGAGCTGTTTACTCTAGTGACCTTCCTTGGTGCATTTTAGGAGACTTCAATGAGGTACTGCATCTCTCTGAAATCAATGGGGGGATTGAGTTATAGGATAGCGGGATGCATGATTTCAAGGAATGCATTAGTGATCTCTCTCTGGTAGACCTTAGGGCTGTGGGCCAATGTCATACCTGGTGGGACTCCAGTTGCACGTCTCTAATTTATAGGAAGTTGGACAGAGCAATGGTAAACTCCTTTTTGGCTCCATAAGTTCCCTTTATCTTAGGCTATTTTCTCCCCGAGAGACCTGTCGGACCATTGTCCAGTTATTGTTCAGACGGGGTTGCAACTTCCTCGAATTCCAAAACCTTTTCAATTCTTTAACTTTATGATTGGCTTAGATAACTTCCATTGTACTGTCAGGAATGCTTGGGACATCCTTACCCCTGGGGATCCCTTGCAAGCTCTAGCGGGGAGACTTAAATCTATTAAGAGTGTGACGCTCCCAAATCCGGGTCCCTTCGAACCACGGATCGAGTCCGCCACAATACTTCTATCGTCAACTATTTATATCTTTTACTCATAACTTAATGAATATAACTTTGCTTATTACAATTTAGAATATAAATTCTTTCCAATTCCAGGATCTATGTAATGACCCCAAACTTTCATTAGTTTCACAACTTGGTCATTTACTATTCCTGTTTTACATCACATTCGATGTTATAAAAATAAGCGGAATAATTTAAACTTTTTCAATCTCCTTTGAAAATAATTCTTTTATTGATATCAGAACTTGAATCAATTACAATTCCCTGAAACAAATTATGTTATGATTCATTCTATTCGAATTATTGTATAAACTTTTACATCTCAATTCAAATTTTTCTATGTATCACATAGAAAAACTTAATATGTATTACACATTATAAACTACTATCATGTACATCTATTAGAACCTAAACATGGTTCAAGTGTATCTAGTTAAATTAGATAAATCAATCTCCTTTGAAGTAATTGAACTTTATCAACCAAGTAGCACGTAACCTTTATCGTGTGTCCTTAACCTGCAAAAGTGGTTATTTGCAAGGGTGAGCTCGACAGCCCAGCAATTCTAACAGTTTTCATGCAGCACATAGCATATAATAACATATTCAACACATGCATTCATAATCAATTAACATTTACTACGCATGTTACTTCACTCATAACAAGCATAGAAATTTACATCACAAGCATATCATCAAAGATCAACTTTCACATTTCATACATATCTCATATGCATTTCATATATATACATCAATGTTCTCATAGCATAATATAATTCACTAACAGTTATAGAATTCATATATCAAATAAGAACTGAAAGACTTGCTTGATTCGTAGTTTATGAACTACGACTTAACTAATTAACGCTTAACTGCACTTCGTGTATTCCTACACAGTTATATAATCATGGATTCATATCCATTAGTCATACATTTCATACGCTCTTAATATAAGAACAAATATTGTCTCCTAACTAGGTTTGTAAAACCTACACTTCCCTTTCTCATCATACTCTTAGAATAGCTAGGTATGTATAGGTATTCCTAACCACCCGTACTTGACATCAACATTCATATACATTTATCACACACTTGACTCGCTATGTGTTCGACACATTTTTAAAGTTTATAGATACGTGATCTACGTCGTTCATATTCAAACTACTTAGTTTCGTAATGATTTATTTTAATCAATAAAGCTTAACAATTTTCTTTAACAAGATTCGATGATATAAGCTTTTAAACCATATATTGGTACTAATAAGTCTCTAATAGCATGCTTCACATGTACATAACATAGTTTATTTGAAAACGTATTTTAAACCACACTTGAAATGTCCAATTCATGCTTAGCTAAAAGATGAACACAATCGTTATGTCTAGGGGCATAAGGCATTCAAGTTCACTTTTAAAAGTTATTCTAGGCCAAGGTAAAGCAACTATGTGCAACTTTAAATCTCATCTCATAGCTAACTAAGCCATGTATATATGTTATCATGTTTAGAACTTTAAGTACACAAATTACTTTAAGTTCGTTCTTAAAGTTTCAAGTTTTCTTTAGAAATCATTTTCAACTAAGCTATTGTAAGTTGATAATAAGTAAAGTAATTTTAAATCACTTCTCATTCTTAAGTATACTCATAACTCATCAAGATGTATGTGTTAAAATATCATAACTTCAAAGATTCAAGGTTCGTCAATATTCATTTTTCAAAACTCCAAGTTTCATCTCAAAACACATACTAAGTCATGCTAAAACATTCTATTATGAGTCAGATAAATCTTATATGTCATGTCTAATATCATGAATTTTCATGTTACATCACTTAGAATAATATATCCCATCGTCGGGAGCACTATACTTGCGTATGTGCTCGCTCAACGCCCTCCGATGGCCTTCGATTACGTAACAGTCACAAAGATTACTATTTTGACCCTTCCTAATGACCACCAATTGACAAACTTAAAGCACAAAAGTTGTAGGTCTATTCGTTCTCGTTCCGGATCATCTTGAATATCCTCAATCGGAGTTCGAATGAAAACGTTATGGGCATTTTACCAAAACATGTTCTGTCAGATTTTTCTCAACATATGTAACAGACCACCCCCACTGTGGCGGGGTTCTTGCCTTAAAAATGGCCCGCCAGGGCGGGCATAGCTATTGTAAACGCAGGATTTCATGATCTGCTACAAAATAACAAGCCAAACTTCTTTCTAACCTTCATAATTTGAGTTATACATGTCCAAATTAGTCCGTTTTCGATTCTATGGATTCGTAATTCATAGAACTACAACATACTAGATACCCATCAACTAACATAAACATTAACTAACCCAATTATAAATCTATAAATTATGTTCATGCAAATGTTCATGTTTTGGACAATTTAGCGAAATCATTCACTACGAATTCGTTTCTCAACCAAATTCGTTCGTTTAACTTCTGATGATTTTGTATTTGATTATATTAATGATGTCTAGCATCAATTCATGGATTATAACAAACCTTAGCCATCAGTTTTATGACTTAAAAGCTACTTTTTCTAAGAACTTTGTAAAACTTGAACTTAAGAACATAGTTTAAGAATTATACCTCTTGAAGCTAAGTTGACAACCTTGAATCTTAACTTCTGACTTCTCCCAACTTCTCAACCACTCACTCACTAGAATTCTCAGAATTTTAAATGGGAAGAATGAAGAAGAGGGTCTCTATTTATAAAAGAACCATGGACCAAGTTTGGGTTTTGCTCCATATGTAGACACTCGAAATTTTCTTTTCCTGTTACTAACCATGCAGGAGGGCAAAAGTGCCTTTTTCACACTCCAAAGATAACATTGGAGGACCACAACACCAATTTTAACCCCGGAGATAGCCACGGGAGATCAAGTTTACAACCCCAGAGATAACCCCGGGAAAACAGTTTCCAACCCCGGAGATAACCCCGGGAAAGTCAGTTTCAACCCCAGAGATAGCCCCGGGGGATCAAGATCAAAGCCTGGAGATAGCCCAGGAGTTCAAACCAACCTCAGAGATAACCCTGAGGACAGTCAAAGTCAACAGCAGGCCAACTTCAGAGATAACCCTGAGAAAAGACTACTACAACTGGGAGAAAACCGGAGATAACCCCGGGAGGGGTAAAATGGTCATTTTGCCAACTCAACTTCAACTCACATCAAATCAACTCATGTCAACTCAAAATACTTCAATAGAAGTCCCACAAGAACCATATCTTAACTTTCGAGCGTAAACTACGCAAAACATCTCAACGGACTGCCTGACGAAAACCCGGGAATGCCATTTTGGTCATGAACCCATCTTTCTAGAATCAAAATAGGGAAAATCCTATGTCATTATGTAGCTCTTGGAAAGAGCTTTTCGGAATGATATGGCACGCTTCCATCGGACTCCCGGATTGAAAATTATGAGCGACCTAGCGAAAAGCGCGTACGTACTTCGACACGGCGGGACCCACACTGCCTGGGGCACCCCGGGCAGCCGCATGTACACCTGCTACTAGGTGCCGTAGGTAGACTTGCGGCTCCCCCCCTCTATAAGGAATGGAATAACAGAAGAATTCACCAGGCATGCGATAGACCGCACAGACAGGTTATTCCAACTGAATAATAAAGAATGGAATAATAACCCTTACAAGTATTGAAAGAAAATAACTCTCTTCATGAATACGAAAGAAATAATACCCCTTACCTTAGAAGAAAACTGGATACTGGAATAGTGAGGTAGCAGACTTCTCTTCTTCTTTCTCTCTATAATTTCTCTCTATAATAATTGTTTTATAGCTTTAGTGAATTGGTGAGAAATGAAGGAAGAATGAGCTTATACTTATAGGAAAATATAGTTTCAATAATTGCACATTTTGGGGATTGAAATATTATAGTATAATACCTTCCTCTTTTTCTTCATTTTTAATTTAGTACTGCAAGTATTATCAAATTTTCACCATCTCCCCTAATAGTAAATCATGTGACTCAATAGTTATAATCATGTGAAAAAAATAATTACAATATAGTACCTTCATCTATACCTCCATTTTTAATTTAGTCATGCAAGTATTATCAATCTTACACCAACTCCCCTAATAGTAAATCATGTGAATCAATAGTACACATATGTTAACACATAGTTATAAGCATGTGAATTAATAGCAATTAATTGCTCATTTATCCGGTGAATTACCCGATTGGTCAATATAACCTCCCGACATTAATTATTATCAAAATAAATATCGATTTTCACTAACACTAAAAATCCCAACACAATGGAAATATCAATTTCATCTTTAATCAATACGAACTTATTCATCATTAATATTATAACTCACAATATTTAACAACCAAGTCATTCCCAGGAAAGAGGGGGCTTTCCGATAAGGATTTCTCCTTATTGACGCCATGCAATTAGGTGACCAAACCTCTCCTTGTGAACTTCTACACATTGTTAATATTGTAAATAATAATATGAATAACTTTGTCGTCTCAATTATTGATTTAATAATATATAAAATATTATCACGAGATGATCTTTGTGACAATAATTGAATCAATAATATGAGAGATATGATGCGGCAATTCTTTGTAGCAATAATTGAGTATAACTAAGTGACTTCTTACGTAAGCATCAATAATCAATACCGTGTGCTACTATGCCACCACGCGTATTGTACTTTACTTTACTAGGGTAGTTCAACGCTTTTAATGATAACACTTTCGTAGATTATTTTTATAAAAGATAAATTGTCATTTTCTAACTATGATAATACTTCCGTTGTGGGGTCCACCAATGATTGTGCCGTCGTCACGAATATTCACGGTTAAAGGAATATTCCCAACCAATCGAATATTATATAACCACTTGCTTGCTTACTTTTGCAAAAATTTTACATATCACCCTTAACTTTAACCTTTTATCAATTTAACCATTTACGAAATAAAATAATAATTATAAGAAAATTGAATACTTTCATTTCATAAAATTTGAGGTCTTACACACATCACTGAATTATCCATGCACTACGGGCCAAAGATATTCCCTAGTATCACGTCCATGAATTATTCATGCACTACGGGCCAAGGATATTCATGTTATCACCAATGGTCATGATAATGCCAACAACTGTCCATCAATGCACTACGAGCCAATGATTCAACTTCAAACCTACTAAACAACTTGTAATATACATTGATATATGTTTAGGGAGTATGTACGTTCTTGAAATTAAGTGGAGTTTAAGACTTCTTGCATCAACAAGCAAACAAAAGTTCTTTTCAACATTACAATACCCCGTCGGAAATGGTATTTGCTCTTCAAGACCCATTTGGTAAGCGAGTCCAAGTAGGTGTTCCCTTACGCCCCGATTCGGATTTTTGAGGAATTTTCGACCCAATTCTTATCCAAGCAACAATGTAATCATGTATAATTGTTATAAACTTGCTACATAACCTTCCTAGCATGCTTCTAACATTCCCACACATACAAACAATAAATTTCAAAGATCAATTCAAGGTTTTTGCCATTTTTTTCAAAGTTTAACACACATAGCAATTTTCTTCCTTACGAATTCATTACTTGATCATTTTACTTCGTTTAACTTTCATTGAATTCGTTTTTGACCACATTAACAATATCTAACATAAATTTACAGATTCTATCATGTTTCAACCATAACCATTTCAACTTAAACAAGTGTTTTCATACTCATGAACTTTGGAAAGCTTAAGTGTATGAACATCTAGAGGAAAGATTACCTTTTCTGAAGTTGAATTTCTACTCTAGCTTCAATTTGCAGATTATATAAGCTCACAATATTCACACTCCTACTAGAAATCTCAGAGAAATTAGCAACATGATTATGAATGAGAGGGGCTTTATTTATAGGCAAGCTTGTGACCAATTTGGTTTTGTGCAATGAATCAAACCATTGGAATGGAGAAGAAGCTAATGGTTATGAAGGATTTGGTAGAAGAGTACAATTTAGCCCACTCCCTTCTCCATGATTTGCTAGCCATGGAGTTGGTATTGAGGGACTAGGCCAATGGCCTATAACATGAAGAAAAGAAGGAGTGACTCTCATTTTGGGACACCAACCAATTCTCAGCACTTAGTAGCACACTTAGGTACATTTTTCCCTTTGTTCACACTAGAGCATACAAATACACTCACTTATATATTACACATAAAATCATATAATCCATGTACATTGATTTATTTCAAATAATAATTATTCTAGACTAGGATATAATTTAATTGCGTACCAATGCTACTTATTATTAATTTTTTATTTAAACAAGTTACTTTCTCTCATAGGTTTAAAATACCCATTTAATTATTCGCACACACATGAATATGTCACATAAGACTTTTTATACAACTTGGTCAATTACCTAAGTCAAGCTTACTTTTATCACATAGTGTTATATAATAATTATTTTCATTACAATGTCACCCCTCACTATATATTAAATGAAAAACCTTATTATATATGATTTCTCTTCACACACTATTATTCATGATAATTAACGAATAACAAATAAATCAACCTCATTATGAAATTATTTACTTATTAGTAATACTAATTAATTCCATCATCAGTTAAATTAGTATTTTCTCAATTCATCATCTTGCCACACTAGGCATAACTCCACAAGTTTAAACTAAGCTTCTCTTCGCTTTTGCTTCATTATTTAATTATCACTTAGCTTAATCAATTAAACCACTTATCACAATATAAGTCGATACCATATATATTTATATTCAAATAAATATGCCAACAAATCTTTATTATCAATATTGTAATTTATTTAAAATTCGTGGGTATTACAAGTGCAAAGATGAACTGTTGATGAATATCTTTGGTCGTAGTGCAAAGATGAATTTATTAGTATGATTATGAACAGGAACGGTGATTTGGTATAACCATGATCTTTGATGTTTCAGGTAAAGACATGTGATGAAAATTATCTTCATCCTGGATGCGAAGAGAAATTTAGAATCACAATTACAATTATGAGTTATTCATATGATTGTGGACCAGAACTGTTGATTGATGTTACAGGGATAAAACATTGTTGGTTGATTTTTAACATAGAGAAGATAATAGACTTTATGGTCTATTTGACTCTTCTAATGGATTGCTTTCGTTCATTGCAACTATGGTTGAAATTTTATCATCTACCATATGTTCTAAATCTCTGATTTATTATTGATGAAGGCTATTGATAATTTAATTATCTTTAGTCATGATATTCTTTACTGGGCTAGTTTGTTCACCCTTCTGTTTCACAATTCCTTTCAGGTAATAAGAGTGTAGCTGGGTCGAGCGGGGGTAATAGGAGAATAAAACGGTGGTCATCATTTAGTAGTTATATTTGGTGAATCAACTAGGGTGAGGCGAACCCAACGTTGGAAGGGTGTTTTGTCACTATCATACAAGATGTCTAATGACATACAACCTCGTGTCATCATAAGACAGGGTTGTGCTCATCCACTTGCTGAGTATATTTACGAGCACTACCTTATTATATGGGTGTTTGTTTGAAGTATAATTCTCAATTAGGGACAGTGGAGATAATGATATGTCAAGAGAAGACTCACCATTTGGAGGAATATGATAGTAATCTTCTCGTTTTTCTTTGGGGTCTATTGGGTCAACCAAGGATAATTCTGTGGCCATATGATATCTATCATAACCTAGAAGCATGGCCTCCCATGTACGAAGGTTTCCTTGAGCACTTCCCAAAGATTCTAATTTCTAAAACAGTTTTTGACTATACCTTTATGTAAGGTGTCATTGTGACATGTTATCCAAGGTTGGGATAAGAGTCACAGTTGGTATATATTTGTATCGAAACTCACAACATATGTGTTATTATATTTTGCACGACAATTATTGTAATAAAGTTGTAGTTGTTTTCTGTACCATGTATTTGGCGACTCAGAATAGGTTGGGTGTTGTATACCTGTTTTGGGGGTGTCACAATTGCAACCACTTGAAATTCCAGAATGGAAGTGGGAGCACATTACCATGGATTTCGTTACTGGGATGAAGTTAGTGAAAGGCAATTGCTAGGGCGAATTGGTCAATGAGGCAATGAGAAATAATCAAAGTTATCCGAGCACACGGTTAGTAGCGACTCGAGATAGACGGAAGAAAATCTGTTGATCCACATCGTAAAATTATCGAATTTGAATCAGGTAGTTATGTTTTCTTGAAGGTCTCTCCTTGGAAGGGAAAGATTAGGTTCGGAAAGAAAAGGAAATTGAGCCCAAGATTCATTGGACCATTTGAAGTACTGAGAAGAATCGGAGAAGTTGCGTACGAGGTAGACCTACCTCCAGCACTCTAGAATGTCCATAACGTCTTCCATGTTTCTGTTTTACGACCCTACAAACCTGATTACAAACATGTAATTGAATACGAATCCCTACATTTTGAAAAAGACTTATCTTACGAAGAAATTCCTGTTCAAATTGTCGACAGAAAAGAACAAGTTCTCAGAAATAAAGTAATACCTTCTGTTAAGGTAATTTGGAGGAACCATAACGCTGAAGAAACTACGTGGGAACTCGAAGAGAATATGATGAAGAATTACCCTCATTTATTTACTTAATTATGTGTAAGCGATTCTGGGGATAGAATCTTTGTAAGGGGGGAGAATGTAACTGGTCAAATTTATTGAGTCGTGATTCTGGGGACAGAATCCTTTTAAGGGGGGAAAGATGCGACGAACGAGATTTTTGTAATTTAATTCTTAATATTTATTGAAGTAGATAAATATTTTCGATGATTTAATTATTAGATTAAATAATTAATTGATGCGATTAAGTATATGTTACATTTATTAAATTAATGTGGAAAATTTTTATTATCGAAGTATGTCATTATGTGAGCTTATTGTATTAAAAGAAATATTTAATAAGGCTAATAATATTTTAATTAATTTAATTATTAATTAGAGAGTTAATAATTTGACATTATTTATTAATGAGAAATTTAATTATATGACTATGCGAATTTATGAGAATTTATTATATTTTATTTAAAGTAAATTAAATAAGATATTGATTTATTTTATAAAGGAGTGTGACATTATTTAACTATAGTATAAGAGGTTTTATTAAATTAATGGGGTATAAGCTTTTAAAATGATAGCCAAACATGGCCTTAGTGGGAGTTGAGGGAAGTTACCCATGATTGGGTAACTGACCACAACGCGTCAGTTCCTTCCCTTATTATTATTATTATATGTATTCTTCTTCTCTTCATTTTCTATGTTCTACAAGGAAATCATAGAGAGAGAGAATTAAGAATTTGAGAGAATTGTTAGTTGTTTGATTAATTGAGAAAGTTCATCTCTTCTATCTACACTAAGCTGTGAGTAATCTCCTCCTGTTTGATTACGTATTAAAGTTTTTATAAAAATGGCTTTCACTCATCTTGTAAAGTCTCTGTAATTGGGAAATTGTGTTGTTATATGGATATATGTAATAATTCGAGTAATATAGCATGTTTTATATATATATTGCATGATTCCCTATCATCAGTTTCATTATATTACACCGTATATGATTGCTTCAAAATTACAGAGTTTGGGTTATGGCCATATGGCCCTTATACGTAAATTTAATGTGTCAAACATAAATGTTTTTATAAAATTCTCACTCTTATTTGATTATGCGTGTTGTTACGAAGAGACAAAACCTTAAATGAACGGATTCGGTGTTATAACGAATCCGTAGTGTTAAAATTTTATGTTTTTGTTCAAAATCTTCAAGAACACAAAGAACAGTGAAATTTATACATTTTAATTTTGTAATTATGTGTTTTAATGGGTTAAAATCATTCTATAGATGTTGAGTAATGTTTATATATGAATTCTAACATGTGGGTATGATTAAATTCTTGTAGTTAAATTTAATTGGAGTTTTTTGGTACGTATTACGCAATTTTGCGAATTGCGAGAGCAGATTTCTGAGTCATACATGGCCATGCCAACGCCATTCTCATGCCTTATGTCCCGAGTCATGGATATATAAGTAGCCATGATACCGAACCATGGCCTTGAGTCTCAGTCAGCATGGCCTTGGCATGTAGCTTATGATCGAAGACCAAATACAAAAGTGGCGTCATGGTACCACTCTCTGAGAATGTCCAGAAATGAATTATTTTTAAATGTTAAGCCTAGCAATGTGTTAGTAACTTAATGCAATGAACATAAAAATATGTTAGAAGTATAATGAGATATTAAAATAGATACTTAACATGTAAATAACATAATTGCATATAGATTGAATTATGAAATACATAAGTAGCTTATTATTCATGAAGTGTTATTATGTGACAATAAGTGTGATATTTGACTAAGTATAGTCATAACCAAAGTTTAGATAAAAGAATGAATTTATTATGGTTAATTATATTATAATTAACTAGAGTTGTGAATGTAATTGATATGTAGGATTTAAATCAAAGAACGAGTTTAATTAAAGTGTAATCTACACACAAGGCAAGTTTCCTACCCCTACTTGTTATCATTGTTCAAATTTATTATTTACCTTGAGTAAATCCTCATTACTATTATTCAAGTTCGAATTGTTATATTAAAGATTGATTATCCTTTCAAAGTATGAATTTGTTATACAATATTTGTTCTATTGTATACTTCTTGAGATTATTATTCAATTTGAATATCATTATTGTTGAACCTTGTTAGACTAGTGAACCTTATTGATTCGACTAGTTCATAGTTGATGAACGTTCTAAATTTCAGAACCCTTATTGAATTATCCAAACCAAAATTCATTTAGTGCGAGACTCGGATGTCAAATGAGATGAACAACCTGTGAAGGATTTACTTATCGTTAAGCATTAAGATATTGTGCACGATATGGTACTAAGGGGTCGATCCCCTAAGTCACAGTAGAAAGGTCCATAGTCTTATGACTATTAAAGGTTTCAAGTATAACCCTTGATAACCTAGGACATAGTTCAAGGACTTATGACCCTCAGAAATCTTTTGATTCTTATTATTCATTCTTGATTCAAAAGTTGAGCTTTTATTTCAGAAGTTATTATTTCTCTCGCATGTTATTATTCATTATTATATTGTTATACCTATGGGAAATCGTGCTCACTCTTACGTAATAATAACATTGCAGTTAAGAACGAAAGAGCAGACGAACCTTCCACTAGTAAAGGCAAGGGAAAGCTTAGCAAGTAATGAAGACTGATTATTTATGTGATGTAATTAGAATTGATGTTACTTAAGACTTATTGTTTATATTTCTGCGCAGATGTTTAAGGTTAGTTTAACCTAGGATTTTATTATTATTTGGATGTTGTAACCCTTAAGGGGAAGATTTTATTTCTATCTATTGCATGGTTTGCGTTTATTATGGGTAGATAGATAGATGATATTTGTACAGTGAACACCAAATCCCGTGGAATCGAAGTACCCGGATTTGGGGGTGTCACAAGTTGGTATCAAAGCTGTAGGTTATGAACCTTAGGTGGGGGAACAACCTTAGGTAGTAGCCTTATAGAAAGAACATAGTGATGGAAAACTCTTATCGAGTTCTAGGAAATGAATTTTTGTAATTAATTAAAGATAATAAAAGACTTTATGTGCTTATGTGTTAAATTATGTGCTCACTAGTACGCGACTTAGTAACTAAAACTCAAAATTTTGTTGTCGGGATGTCTCGACATTGGAGGAACTAGTCGAGTAGGGAGGAGGAACCCTAGAGTACCCACAAGATTACCTATAGAGGAGGAGCCAGAGACATTCATGTCATTAGGGAGCAGCAGTTAGTGCAGGAGGAGTCATCTCCATTGATCACCGTTGCTGGTCAGGAGCAAGAACCTGAGACAGATCCTAAGGAGGATCCTGAGGAAGAATTTGACGAGGAAGAAGAAGAAGAGGAGTTTCCACAGCATTCCATCGATCTTTGAGATGTACGACACATTATCTGACCGTAATGTGGAGTTACGAGATGAGTCTTGAGGATCTGGACCGGCGAGCTATTATTTGATTACTCTCGGCGGAAGGAGAGAAATTTCGACTTTTCACTCACGACTGGGAAATGTAGAATAGGATTAGGTCCATGAGAAAGTTCAAACCGAAGATAAGACCGCAGAGATAGAAAAGTTGAAGAAGGATCTGAAAGTGAGTTCAGAGAGGCTTGCCATAGCAGAGGAGGGCTGGGTAAGAGAGTCACGTCGTGCTGATCTTGAGAAAGATGATGGTCATGCAAAGAAGGCAAAGCTTGGAGAGACATACTCTACACTTAATCATGCAATGGATGAGGCCCAAGATCGAGTTTTGAGGTACCCCATCCAGTTCAAAGGACTTCCATCTTACATGCTGGATCGCAGGACGATGTCTCGTATCATGGAAGAGGAGCGTGGCAAGGCTATTCAACACCTTGACAGGGAGTGATATAATCTGTTTAATTATGTGAAAGACTTAGTTAGTTTTTATATGTAAATTCCGATATGTTTATGAACGAAGGAATATTTTAATATTTAAATCTTGTGGATTCTTTATCTCAGGATGTTGGATGTAAATAGCAGTTATGCTATCGTTTGATGTAAAACTTTTAGTTTGAATTAAATATATTAAGTTGTTTGAGATGATGTGTAAAATGATTATATTAAATTGTTGAGTTAAGCCTTAACTATTTAGAGAATTTAATAGAGATTTAATAAGCATATATTATTCTTAACAGAAATATGCCGCCACGAAGAAGACAACAACGTCAACCAGCTCAGGAAGAGTCTACCAATAATAATAATAACGCCAATGTCCATCTTGTTCAGCAATTGGTTAACTTGCTAGCTGGAGCAATGAATAATCAACCTCAAGCTCCACCAAATAATACGTTTAAAGATTTCAAGGCGGTGGGACCGCCAGAAT
The DNA here is from genome assembly GCA_020205605.1 of Panax ginseng. Classification (NCBI taxonomy): domain Eukaryota; kingdom Viridiplantae; phylum Streptophyta; class Magnoliopsida; order Apiales; family Araliaceae; genus Panax; species Panax ginseng. The sequence goes on from CM035146.1 coordinate 44,274,586, forward strand.
TTAAAGGTTCCATGAACCCGATCGAGGCTCAAACATGGGTTATAGAAATGGAGAAGGTTTTTGACGTTGCTAGGGTTAGAGAAGACCAGAAGACCGCTTTTGCAACTTTTATGCTGAAGTCTGAAGCTAGCTATTGGTGGCAAGCAAACAAAGTTCGTGGAGGTGAAGGTATAATTACTTGGGAGAGATTTAAAGAAATGTTTTTTGAGATGTACTTCCCAACCCGACTCACGCGAACGGATGGAGGTTCAATTTACGGAATTGAAGCGAGGAAATATGAGCGCACTGATTATGGCTAGATTCAACGAGTTAGCGAGGTTAGCCCGATGATCGAAGTACATACAGACGAAAAAAAAAGCCAGAGATTGAACAAGGACTAAAGCCTTGGGTATATAGTAAAAGTATCAATGTTTGGATAAACACTTTTCTTGGAATCTTGAAAAGGCCATCCTCGCTGAAGGTGGAAGCGATGCGGTGACCAAGTACAATCAAGATCAGAAGAAGAAGAAGAGTGAAGGTGAGGGAAATAACAAGGTTAGTGGAAGTGGCACAGGAGGTGGAAATTTTAATCAGAAGAAAAGATGGAATGACAACTCATAATTGGGAAATCAACAAGGAAGTCAGAAGAAAAGAATCGAAGCATGCCCGACCTGCGGGAAAGCTCATCTAGGAGTTTGTATGAAAGGAAAAAGAGTGTGCTACAATTGTGGTCAGGAAGGCCACATAGCACCTAACTGTCCTAACCCAAAGAAGGGTGCTTGCTTTACTTGTGGTTCGAAGGACCATCTGGCGAGAGACGGTCCTAAGAAGGGATCGGGAGGGTTAGGATCAGGAGGAAACTAGGGAAACAACAGTGGAAATGCCTTAACTATCATCGGACCAACAACAACAAACCGACCGACCGCCAGGACTTTCAAAATGACGGTGCAAGATGCAGTCCAGTCTCGTAATGTGGTGTCAGGTATCATTCCGATCAATAAAGTTAATGCTTATGTATTATTTGATTCGGGTGCTACTTGTTCCTTTATATCCGATGACTTTGCTAATAGTTTAGATTTGCTTAAGGATAAGTTGGAATACCCCATGAACATAGAAATTGTGAAAAGAGAAATAATCCCTGTTAAGTACGTACATAAGAACTGTAGAGTGGATATTAAGGGTAATATCATGAACGTAGATCTTATCCGTATTCGACTTGGGAATTTGACGTTATTTTGGGAATGGACTGGTTATTCAATTACGGGGCTGTAATTGATTGCCAAAAGAAGCATATTAACCTTATGACTCCGTCAAAGGTTGTGTTTTATGGTAGCAAGTCACCTAGACAAGCGAGTTGTCTGACGATGATGCAGGCCAGGAAGTTATTAAGGCAAGGCTGTGTAGGATACTTAGCTTACATAGTCGACAGTCGAAAAGAGAATCTGAAGGTAGAAGAAATACCGATTATGAGGGACTTCGTCGACGTATTTCCAGACGATTTGCCAGGACTTCCACCAGATAGAGAGGTAGACTTCGTGATCGATTTGGCGCCCGGAACTGCTCCAATAGCGAAGGCACCATACCGAATGGCACCAGTAGAGATGAAAGAATTAATGGTACAACTATAAGAATTACTGGATAAGAAGTACATTCAACCGAGCGTATCGTCGTGGGAGTGCGGTGTTATTTGTGAAAAGAAGGATGGATCGATGACTCTCGCATTGACTACAGAGTGAATGAATAAGGTCACGATTAAAACGGATATCCATTCTGAGGATCGACGACTGTTTGATCAATTGAAGGAGCGAGATACTTTTCCAAGATAGACTTGAGAAGCGGTTATCATCAAGCTGAAGGTGAGGCGGAGGATGTACTCAGAAGGCGGCTGTTCGAGCGCGATATGGTCACTCTGAATTTTTAGTAATGTCGTTTGGTCACGAATGCTCCTGCAGTATTTATGGGACTAATGAATGGTGTGTTCAAGCCGTTTTTGGACAAGTTCGTAGTGGTATTTATTGATGACATTTTGGTTTATTCAAAAACCAAGGAAGAACATGAAGAGCATTTGAGATTAACGTTGGAGGTATTGAGAAGGGAGAAGTTGTATGCTAAGTTTTCGAAATGTGAATTTTGGATCGAGCGAGTACAATTTCTTGGTCATGTGATCGATAAAAATGGAATTTTGGTAGATCCATCAAAAGTAGAAGCCATGATTAACTGGGATCAGCCGAGAACGCCATCGGAAGTAAGAAGTTTTCTAGGATTGGCGGGATATTATAAAAGGTTCATACAAGACTTTTCCAAGATCGCAACTCCGTTAACGAATTTAACTAGAAAAGATATGAAATTTGTTTGGACGGATAAGTGTGAGGAAAGTTTTCAGGAATTGAAGAAGAGGTTGAGTACGGCCCCTGTGTTATCTCTTCCGGAGGATACATGAAATTTTGTTGTTTATAGTGATGCATCGCATAAAGGACTTGGCTATGTGCTGATGCATAATGGAAAAGTCATTGCGTATGCATCACGATAATTGAAGGATTACGAGAAGGGATATCCGACCCATGACTTAGCTGCAGTTGTTTTTGCTTTGAAAATTTGGAGGCACTACCTCTACGGGGAGAAGTGTGAAATATATACGGACCATAAGAGTCTGAAATATATTTTCACGCAGAAGGATTTGAATATGCGTCAAAGAAGATGGTTGGAATTAATTAAGGATTACGACTATGAGATTTTATACCATCCAAGTAAAGCAAATGTGGTTGCCGATGCCTTAAGTAGAAAGGGTCGTGAGAAATTGATGATGTTATTTGCTTTCGGGAGGAGCTAATTTGTAAATGGAGAAACTAGAGTTGGAAGTGAAGTATCCTATGGAGATTGATGAGAAGCTATTTCAGATGCAATATGGTACAACTCTACTAGATAAAGTAAAGGAGGCCCAACTTCAGGATAAAGAATGTAAAAAGGTGACAAAGAAGATATCTGAAGGAACTGAACCGAGATTTAAGATGGATAAGGAACGAATATTGAGATTTGAGAGTAGAATTTGGGTACCGCCAGTATAAGATATTAAGGAATATATTTTGAGCGAGGCTCATAGTTCACGATATTCAATTCTCCCTGGTAGTACCAAAATGTAACAAGATCTTCGACAACATTTCTGGTGGCCGAATTTAAAACGTGATGTTGCAGAATGTGTTGCCAAGTGTCTGACCTATCAGAAAGTGAAGGAAGAACATCAGAGACTGAGTGGATTTCTACAACCGTTAGAGATCCCAGAATGGAAATGGGAACATATTACAATGGACTTCATGGTTGGCCTTCCGACGACTCAAAAAGGCTATGACACAGTATGCGTTATTGTTGAACCTTGTTACACTAGTGAACCTTATTGATTCGACTAGTCCATAGTTGATGAGCGTTCTAAATTTCAGAACCCTTATTGAATTATCCAAACCAAACTTCCTTTGGTGCGGACTCGAATGTCAAACTGAGATGAACAACCTGCAAAGGATTTTACTTATCGTTAGCGTTAAGATATTGTGTATGGTACTAAAATTTGATCCCCCAAAAATACAGTAGAAAGGTCCATAGTCTTATGATCATTAAAGGTTTCAAGTATAACCCTTGATAACCTAGGACATAGTTCAAGGTCTTATGACCCTCAGAAATCTTTTGCTTCTTGTTATTCATTCTTGATTCAAAAGTTGAGCTTTTATTTTAGAAGTTATTATTTCTCTCGCATGTTATTATTTATTGTTATACTTGTGGGCAATCGTGATCACTCTTGCGTAATAATAACATTGCCGTTAAGAACGAAATAGCAGACGAACCTTCCACTAGTAAAGGCAAGGGCAGGCTTAGCAAGTAATGAAAACTGATTATTTATGTGATGTAATTAGAATTGATGTTACTTAAAACTTATTGTTTATATTTCCGCACAGATGTTTGAGGTTAGTTTAACCTTGGATTTTATTATTATTTGGATGTTGTAACCCTTAAGGGGAAGATTTTATTTCTATCTATTGCATGATTTGCATTTATTATGGGTAGATAGATAGATGATATTTGTACAGTGAACACAAAATCCCGTGGAATCGAAGTACCCGGATTTGGGGGTGTCACAGTATTCTTGAATTTTACTCTACAAAGAAGTATCATGTTGACAATTTGGACATTATTAGTTCCTGGATAATTTAATTCTTGAACTTGTTTTATTGAATTCTTATATCATTGTCACCATCCTCATGTTTATATTTTGTTGAAAGTCATATGTGGCCTGTAGTGCATAGATGGACTTGGTATGATTATGACCAGGGATTATTCGGTGTAATCATGACCGTAATATTACAAATAATGTGGTAAAAGTCCTCATTGGCCCATAATGCATTGATGGACAGTTGTTGGCATGATCATGACCATTAATGAATACACGAATATCCTTGGCCCGTAGTGCATGGATAATTTGTGGTCGTGATACTAAATAATATCCTTGGTCGTAGTGCCAGGGTGATTCAATGATGTGGATTATTTATTAAGCTGAGTCTCAGCGATAAAAGTGATGAAAAACCTTTTAAATCATAAAAGATAGTAGATTTTATTTTCTACTTGACTCTTTTAATGGATTGCTTGTTCCGCTGCAGTTAAACTTGATGGTTGATATATTGTATCTGTTTAACACTATTGAAGACTAAGGATAATTTATTCTGCTTTATCTTACTCATAATATTTCTTACTGGGCTAGTTGAGCTCACCCTTTCTTTCACTGTTCTCTTCACGAAATGAGAACGTAGCAGGGACTAGTCGGGGAATGGAGTGACGGTCCAGAGGATAGCATTAGTAGTCCTCACTATTCTGTGAAATAGTGTGTTAATAAATGTATTGAGGACTTATTTTGAGTTTTAATGTTGTCTAGAAGATAATGTTTGTATTAAAACTCACAGCTCATGTTGTATATTTAAGATTGTATTTGAATTTTGTACCATGTATTTGGCGACTCAAGATGGGTGATGTATACCTATTTTGGGGGCGTCACAATCACGACCATCCTCCTCGGAATTTAGGCATGAAGCCATGGCATCCCCAACTATATGGCCTAAATGCTATGAGAACTTCCCTTTTCAACTCTATGATTCATTCGTCCGTGATACCGATGATCATCGATACAACAACAGTTCCATCATGGACCTAATTAACGAGGGCATGAAGTACCAGGCCAAGGTGAGTTGTCGATAATCTGTTTATTTGAAATTATGTACATTTATCGGAGATTAACGGATTAACTTTGAACATCTCCAGGCAAATGCGATTTTCGGGCGCCTTTGTCCCAAATATAAAGAAGCCGAATCCGAAGAAGACGCTGCCCGATGAGAGAATGTTATTCTGAAATTGGCCTTGAATAAAGAGAGAAGTGACCACGGTACTGCTCTCTTCAATAATGAGTGCCTCCGCAAGGATCTGAATAATTTTAAAGAAAAATTGGAGACAGCCGAGGCTACTCACCGAAGTACTGTCAATACGAACGTAGACTTGATTTAGAGAAATGAAGTCCTCGTTCAAAAAAGCGAGTCTCTCGCGACAGCTAACCGAAGCCTGGCATTCCAAATCAATGAGTTTGAAGCTAAGGAGTTGCGACACTTGAAAGAACGCCAAAAGCTTGAAGAGGAGCTTCAAGAACTTCGCGCTCTTAGAGATCTAGGCCCACCTTTGATCGAAGATCTTCGCAAAGACATCCAATGTTAACGCCAAGATCTTTCCACGCGCCTCAATCACGTAAAGTGCGTCCAATCCTGCACAATAAACACGTCAATACCAGAAGCTTGACGGCTTGGACCATCGGGGGATAGCTCCGGCGTTAGAGTCAGTATAGGCAGACACAAGGTTAATAATGGAGGATAAAAACATAGTATTTTGATAGAAGAAAATATCAGTTACCATTTGTTGTGTGATATCCTTGCCATCATATACTCAAAACTCCAATTTTGCGTGCCACCTACTCCCCTGACACCACCCCCCACTACCGGTGACCTTAGTATTTGCATCGCACCTCATATTCCACCTGCTCCATCCCATTTTTTGCCACCGCCGGTCATTTCGATCCAATCCTCATAAATAAATGCAATGCAGAGATAAAAATCAACCATTATATTTGTTATCATTGCCGGTCAAAGCCCAAATAAAGATATTATTCACCTAATGGGTCAGCCCACCAAACTGGCCCAACGCTTTCAAGACCCAGTAGATATAATCCAATGAATCACCCCAAACAGTCTGACCCACTACATAAAATATCATGGCGCAACAATGGTATTGCAAGAGGTTTGATGGGTCCTGGACTAGTTCATTCAGGGTTCTTGTTGCAAGTGCAAAATGGAAGAGAGATTATAGCAAAAAGTACGTGTACAATTGAAGAAGCCATTTGAAGAAAAAAAATGCAAGCAGAAATATTAAGTGAAGTTTTAGAGAGAGAAATTAGTGAGAGATGGATCGGATGAAATTGATGGGGAAGAAGTGGGTATTTATAGGGAGGTAAAGAGTAGTAGAACGAGTTTGGGGGTTTTAGTTTTGAAAAAGGTGATGGGGGAACCTGCAGAGAAAGAAACAGGAGGAACGGCTCTAACGCGTTACTTAAAGAAGAATTAAATGGAGGAGTTAATTCCTCACTCTTTGGCTGGCATCTGGCTTATCACGTGAGTGGAAGCGTGTAGGGTTTGTTGCGGTTTTTAAGAGTAAATGGTGCTCTAATGTCTTTTGCTAAAGTAAAAGAAATGTTGTAGCACAAGAGATAAAGTATTATTACAACTTAGTTACAGCTTATTGAACTTCTACCTTTTTATTAAAGAAATATCATTAAGAATGGTAATTAATTTTGACAGAACAAAAATATTACTCCATCAGACCATTAATTCTTGTTAAAAAAAATGAATCATTCAAAAGTATATTTTTTTCAGTTATTTTATTGTTATGCATTAATTTTGTCTTTGTTGTTCAGGAATATAGATATTGTTCAGGGAATAAGATTTTTAGAGAAATACTGAATGCTAGATTGCTAGTGGAGTAGTTGACTAGAAAAGAAGAGGCTCGTGGTGTAGTGAACAGTTGAGGATGGGTGACTTCTCAAGTCATCCACCAATAAGGTTAGCTATGTGTCTTTGTTTATTGTTCAATTAAGATTTTAGTTTTAGGGATTTATATTTTAACTTTGTGAAGCTAAAACATTAAGAAAGTGTTAATTATGTTTCACAGAAGTTGGGGGTGCCTAACACATTCTCTTTGCTGACTGCAAGCACTCAAACTTTATAGATCTCGATTGCGGACCAATTTTACGGAGTTACACGTTGGACCATGTCGATTATTAAAACATAAAAATTCGGATTAGTTGGTACATCTATTTAAATCTTTTACCAACTAGTGACTCTGTTTAATATGCCCCCATTAAAATCAAACTTTCAAACCCCGTCGACATTTATTGTAAGACCCCAACTTTAATGAATAAAGATTTAATTTTCTCGAAATATTATTTTTAAATATTATGGTGTGGATTTGATATAATGGTATAGTTGTGGGTAATATTTATAAATTTTGCAAAGTAAGCAAGTTGTCATAAAATATTCGATTGGTCAGGGAATATTCATTTTATCAGGGAATATTCGTACGACATCACAATCATTGGTGGACCCCGCTACGAAATTATTGTCGGTGTTAGAAAACGACAGAAATGTCTTATTATAAAATAGCGGCGAAAGTTTTACCGTTAACTATTGAAATACCCGGTAATAAGAGTATAATAATACGCGTGGTTTCATATAGTACGTAGCACACAGTATTGCACAGTATCTTTGATTATTGATGCTTACGTGAGAAGTCACTCAGTTTATTTCAATTATTGTCACAGTAATTGTTGCATAGTATCTCACGTTATTGATTCAATTATTGTCACAATATTTTATATTATTAAATCAATATTTGAGACGACAAAGTTGTTAATATTATTATTTACATTATTAATAATGTCTAGAAAGTTCTGTCGAGGAAAAGGGTTTGGTCACCTAATTGCGTGCCAATGGGGAAAAATCTTTATCGCAAAGCCCGCTCTTTCCTGAGAATGATCTGATTGTTAATACTGCGAGTTATAATAATGATGAATAAATGTTATTAAAAATGTGTTTTGTGAAGTCAAGTGAGTTGAGATATATAGAGGGGACTTTTATGAAGTATTTGTTTTAAATTTTGCTTATTATTTGGACCTCCACTTACCCATTTTTCAAAATTGTTGGTAGAAAGTTATCTCAATTTTGTTTATATATATATATAAATATATATATATATTTTTTTTTTTTTTTTTTTTTTTGTTTTTTAAACAACTAAAAATAATTAATATTTATGGAATCGATATTTTCCATAATATAATGTTTTTGGGCGTGATTTGAATACCTATACCAAAAATGGTGAGTACGATCTGCATGCATTATCGCATGCACTTTTGTTATCACGTATCCAAATCACATCCAAAGCACTTGTATTATGAAAAATTTCGATTCCATAAATATTAAACTTTTTTTTAGTTATTTTTAAAAAAAAACAAAAAAAACAAACAAAAAAAAAGTCCGCATTTTAACAAAGTAAGGGAGTCCTTACCTGATCCTGACCCTATATATATATATACATATATTATAATAAGTTTTATTTTTATATAAAATAGAATATATTATATTTTATTATGCATAGTATTTATATAGTGCTTGCATAGTGTTTGTATAGTAAAATCAAATTTTTGTCGAATTTCATCCGTGACTGCGCCCGTGATTTTCCCTTTACTGTGCATCCAAATAGTATCCTGTTATTCTCCTATAAATAGAATGCTCAATTTAGAATTGAAAAACACACTAGAATCAGAGAATTCTTCTTCTATAATATTGAGTGTATTTCTTTAGAGTTTACGGAAGCTTTGAGTATAGAAAATTGTGAAAGTTTTCTTCAAGAATATCTCCGCTATACCAGTCGGAATTGCTGTGACAACCCAAAAAATCTGATTGTCCAGAATTTAAGTTTAAAGAATTAGTTATTAATAAAATGAATTTTTATTAATAACATTTTGTGTTATATGTTTATTAATCGTTCTAAAACCTAGGATGATTATAAAACGGGACGATTCTAGCTACGAGCTAGACTAAAAGAGTAAAAATTTTCAAGACGAAAATAAAAAATTTCAGGGAACTAAATTTTTCTTAGGAAAAAGACGAAATATGCATTATTCACCTGACGAAATCTTAAGGGTTAGGGTTTGAATAACCTAAGCCTTTTCGAGAGTTCGGTATGTCGACATGACATTTCGTTGAAAGATTTGACGATAATATGTCGTGAAAAGTTAAGTAAGCCGATAAAAGTTTTTCTCAAAAAACGTGCAGAAATCGGACAAAATAAAAATGATGAAAAGTGCTGTTAGGTACTTTTCATTCATTTAACTACTATGTTAGGGGAAAACGTGAAGGAAAACGCTTATCATCAAAAAGTGTTTTTCAATTTTTCAAAGTTTCGAAGAATGCGTAAAAGTTATGCTGTAAAAGAAAGACGAAATATCCCAAAATATTTAGATTCTGAGAATCGCAATTTTCGAACTGTCGGACGAATCCCGAAAGACGGAACCACGAAGCTTCCAAGAGAAGCTTTGTGAATAGTAAGGAGGTGTGAATAGTAACGTTGGGGGCAAAATGACTATTTTTGTGACGCCCCCAAAATAGGTATACATCACTCATCTTGAGTCGCCAAATACATGGAACATAATTTAAATACAAACTTCTTTGATACAGTACGTCAAAACGTAGTTGAGAGTTTCAACACGGATAATGTCTCGTAGAGAGTAAAAAAACTCAAACAAAGTCCTCATTACAATTATTATCACACTATTTCATATAATAGTGAGGACTACTATAGTCACCTATCTGGACCGTCACTTCGTTCCCCGACTAGGTCCACCTATATTCTCATTTCCTGAACAGAACAATGAAAGCAAAGGGTGAGCTCAACTAGCCCAGTAAAGAATATTATGACTAAGATAATGCAGAATAAATTATCGTTAGCCTTCAACAGTGTTAAACTGATAGAATATAATAGACAACAAGTTTAACTGCACCGGAACCAGCAATCCATTAGAAGTGTCAAGTAGAGAATGATATCTACTATCTTCTATGATTTTAAAAGTTTATCATCAATTTTATCGCTGAGACTTAGCTCAATAAATAGTCTACATCACTTGATTATCCATGCACTACGGGTCAAGGATATTCGGTTTATCACCAATAGTCATGATCATGCCAACCACTGTCCATCAATGCACTACGGGCCAATGAGGACTTTTACCACATCATTTGTAACATTATGGGCCATGATTATACCGAATGATCCCTGGTCATAATCGTACCAATCAACAGTCTATCTATGCACTACGGGCCAAAGATGACTTTCATAACAATATAAACATGAGGATGATGACAATGATATAAGAATTCAATTAAATGCAAGCAAAGGATAAATTCCAAAGATTTATAATTTAATTTATCCAGATTTCAATAATGTCCAAATTGTCAACATGATGCTGCTTTGTGGAGTAAAATTTCAGAATAATATTGTATTAAAAATGATTTGGATCGGAAAGAAATTAATTTTTATTATGAATAGTACCCCGGGTGAATAATACCCCGTGAATAGTACTTCAAGAATAGTAACCCGTGAATAGTACTCTGGCATAAAAAGGTTAAAACTTATCAAGAATGCTCAGAATAATATTTTTATATAAAGATACTGGATGAAGCGCAAATATCAAGGATATTCTACTAATTTTAGGAATTATAGAAGCAATACTTACCATAGAAAGTTTAAATTTAGGAATATGAAATGAAATAATATCCCTTCCATACTAAGGAGTATGAAAGAAAATAATATTTCTCACGAGTATTGAAATAAAATAATATCATTTACCTTAGTAGAAACTGGATTTGATTGGAATATCGGATATTATTCTGAGAAAATCTTGCAGAAAAACTACATTCAAAATATCCTTATACTAAGGAAAATACTCATAATACTATAGAATAAGAATTTATGATTTTGAAGGTGTGTTGAGGAAGGAGGGATTACCACCTATTTATAGCAACGGAGGATGAAAAGAATTAAGTAGGCTGCCTAATTCTGCCAACCTTTCCTGTCTATTTCTTATTTTCTTACATGCAAAACTTTTCCTTACCTCTTATTGGTTGAGGGCCCACCCCTTAAGGAAATTGGTTTGTAGGAGAATCAATTATTTGGAAAGTTTGGTCATGAAGGCCACATTTTGAAAACAAAGATTGGAGGCAATTCATTCAATAATGCCTAACTCATATTTTCCAATGGTTGGGGCCCACACTTATTTGAAAACAAAGAAATGGTTTGCAGGAAACCACATCACTCACCAACCAACTTAGGAAAATAAATACGCAGAAGAGAAAATAAATCATCTTTGGAAAAAAAGGACAACTACTATATTACTTTTGAAAATAAGAATTTGTTTACAATTTGCCCACTAATTATTATGCTCCTTATATCACATGTTTATATATATATATATATATATATATATATATATATATATATATATATAATAACTTTATTATTTAAACAATTATAACATATTAATAATAATATATTTGAATGAATATTTTATCGAAGAAATAATTGTAAATCCATAGAAAATATGCCAAACTTTCAATAATTTTCTCATGTTAAATTCCTTCATTTATAGCCACACAAAATAAATATATTTTTATCATATAAATCAATAATTATTCACAAATAATATTACAGAATCACAATTATGACAACCAGGTCGTTCCCAGGAAAGATGGGACTTTCCGATAAGGATTTCTCCTTACTGGTGCATAATTAGGTGACCAAACCCCTTTCCTTGAAAGAACTTCCTTAGACATTGCCAATAATGCTATCTAATAATATTATTCAAATAATATGAATTATTGATCTGATAATTAAAAATATTGTGCATTGACAATTATTGAAACAACAATAATATAAAATACCAACGCAACAATTATTAAATCAATAAAATAAAATATTGAATAGTAATTACTGTGACAATTATTGAGTAGTGTCTTCTTACGTAAGAATCAATAATCAAAGAAACTGTACAATACCTTGTGCTACTATGCAACCACGTGTATTACTGTACTTTTATCAATGGGTAGTTCAACAGTTAACGGTAAAACTTTCGCCGTTATTTTTATAAAAAGATAATTTTATCATTTTCTAACTCAGACAATAATTCTATTATGGGGTCCACCAATGATTGTGTCATCGTACGAATATTCCCCGACAAAAAGAATATTCCCCGACCAAACGAATATTTTATAACAACTTGCTTACTTTATAAAATTTATAAATATTACCCACAACTATAACATTATAACAAATTCACACCTTAATATTCAAAAATATAATTCGAGAAAAATTAATCTTTATTTATGAAAGTTGGGGTCTTACAATTTTGCCCCTAGCCTTGGTTTTCTATAAATAAGAGCCTTAGCTCATTTGTTGGTGATTTTGAAAATCACCAACACTTGAGAGAGAGAGAGAGAGAGAGAGAGAGAGAGAATTCGGATGAGGAGAGAAAGGAAGAGGAAAAGCTAGCCCGTGTGCAAACTTTGTCCAACGGAAAAAGATTAAAGAAGAAAGGTATTGAAAACCTAACTTCGAAGTTATTTTTCTTTAAATTTCATATGTTTAAAATATAGCTTAATTAGAATAGAAGTAAAGGATGTTAAGAATGATTTTCATAGGGTTAAAATTATGAGAAAACGAAGAAATAATAATTAAAAGTTTAGTTTATAAATTTCTTAAAAAAGTATGAATTTCGTAATGAATTTGAATGATCTGAATGAATCATACGAACGATTTGGGGAAATAAGTAAGGAATGGTGTCTTATAACACCAAATTCCAAGAAAAAGTGAAATCGTAATCAAATATTGATTAAAAATGAAGAACGTGAAGAACACGGAGAACGTTGTAGATGGACAAATTTGAAACCATCGTAATTAGAACTTCGTGTTGATGGAAAAATGAGAACTGTAAAGTATGTAAATAAGAAACTAACTTATAAGTGATGGTTTTAAACTTGTCCATCAACAACAAGTTCTAATTTATACGTGATGGTTTTAAACTTAGGGCGAAAGAAAAATGAGAAGTAGAAAGTATCTAATGAACCCAAATGTGTAGGGTTTTATAAGAATGTAAGAAAACGTAAAAAACGTGAGTCATGGACTCAAGAACGAATGAATTCTGAGTTCGGATGACCGAATTACGAACGAACAAACAAAAAACGTTAATAACGTAAAACAAACAAATGATGAAATTTAAGCCAATTGATTGGCAAGTTAACAGATACAGAATGAATTTCTTTTTGAGGGAAGCTGAAGTACGTGATGAGAGTAAGAAGATGGCTTTGGAATGACCTCGTTTCGAGTTATAACGAAGAAGTTATGAGATTTCAAAAATAGGCGTCTCAAACATGTTCAACACTTCGAAATTTTTTCTGAGTTTTAGAACTGGCGCCACAACGTCAGCCGGGAAGAAAGCTACTGATGAGTGGCGCTGCAGCGCGAGAAATAACAAGGGAACCGGCGCCGCAGCGCCGGTGCATGGCAAAGCCCAGTGTCGACGTCGGGATTTTTATTTTGTCACTTTTCTGTTCTTGTCTTTTGGTGTTCTCATGTTAGGTGAGATTTGTTTGAAAAAACAATTCGTGAAAAGGTCTGACATGTATATGTCGACGATTGGACTGTAAGAGTTTCCAGTTAGTATTTTTAAATGGTTGCACCAACTTAACCGAGAAAAGGTTAGCACATAGACCTACCGACATGACATTTCTTAACTGGTATATGAAACCGAGATTCGTTAGGGTCCGTGGGCATGATTATGTGGGGGGAAGGTGTTAGGCACCCCCCCCCTCCCCGACATCCATGGTAACACGGTGATCACCACTTTTCATTTTAAATGTTTATCTGAATGTGTGTGTGTGTAGGTCTATGTGCAATTATCTGGAAGTAGTGCTATGCCTCGTTTGTACCTATATACAAAGGGTTCAAATTTTGTATAAAAGTTCAATTTTAAAAAGATATGGAAGTGATGTTTTGTAAAAAAAGTTTTTTCAAACCCTTGTGCTGAATAGTAATTGAGGCATTTGATACTTCCATTTTATTATGTGTTCGGCTTGTTTGCTTTTATTTTTGAGATGCGAAGCATCTTCGAGAAAATGAGATATATAGCACTACCGAACTCCTTGTGGGCATGAGAGCCGTCTAAGGAAATTCAAACACCGTGAATAAGTCCGACTGCGATTGGGAAACTCCCGGTTATAAAAAAAAAGACCTTCAAGGAATATATGTACAAGGACTTAGTGGTAAATCAAAGTTGTTAGGTTGATCTAAGCTTTAATGTTTATCATTATGAATGTATAGAAGAAAAGATCAAAGATGTTAGGTTGATCTATGTCTTGAGATGTAATAGATAGGCTTCAACAGAATCATAGTCTATCGAGCTAATAAAAAGATTGTAGAAGCCAAGACAGAATCGTAGAGCATCGATAATCGTAGTCTTTCTGCTTTGGAAGGCCTCTCCCAAAATCGTAGAGTATTCCAAACGCCTACCGAGTCAAACTCAGGGATTGTAGAGTGCTCTCGGAATCGTAGAGTTTACAAGTCAAGCAAGCTAAGATTGTAGTGTACCAGTAGTTAAGAGAAATTATAGTGTTCTCATCTACTAGTGCCAGATCAATCATTAATGTTGCAAGATACCACGATCATGATCGTAGAGCATCATCTGTCTGTATCAGAAGCTTCGAGTCTTATCCATTTGTTTAAGAATAAATCACAACAAATGTGGAATGGATTATAAACGTTGAAATCCTCGGGTATCCCAATAACACAATAGTCATCCTTAGTATATAACAAAGAGACGTATTGAAGAAGCTAAGGAAAGTACTATGGGTCAACAAAAAATACCTTTTTAGGTGTTAGGTGAGATAGTAGTCTGTTGTGTCAGTGGTGTCAGACGGCTAAACAGAAGATTTGCAGAAAGTCACCATCATGCTCAGAAATGTCAAATACAATTAATAAACGGATGTCTTCCAACGGATGCATTTAAAAGACACCTTATATGCAAAAAAGAAGAAGATGCAAGAAACAAGCAAGCATACAACGAAACGCTGAAGAACACTCAACGCTCAACTCTATGATCTGAAAAGAAAGCTTGCTCAGCTACTCAGTTTTTTCGAACACAAGCTTAACGACAACTGAGTAGCATCATTCAAGAACTCAACTATCTTTAAGTGAAGTAAGAAGTTCCAAGTCCAAAGGACTTGAAGAGTTCTAAGTGAACTAAGAAGTACCAAGTCTGCTAAACTTGAAGAGTTCTAAAGTGAACTAAGAAGTTCCAAGACTGCTGGTCTTGAAGGAATCTGTGAGATTCAAAGATTGTAAAGATATCCTTAGTGGATTTCCTACTCAAGGAGCAGAAGAGTGGACTAGTAGCCTTGAGTTCTCTGAACCACTTAAAAACACTGTGTCTCTTATATTCTTTCCATAACTGTTATATCTACCATAACTACTTATCTCCTATTAACTCGTTTTATCTTAAAAGGAAAATAAACAAATCTCAAATTCCGCTATGATTAAATCATTATCAAAACTAACAAGTATTTTCAAAAAGATTTTTTTAATTATCTATTCAACCCCCCTTCTAGATAACTATTTTGCCTTTGGGAACTAACAATTGGTATCAGAGCAGGTTCTATCAAACAGCCTACAAAGCTTAAGTAGATCCAATGGCTCATCTGATAAGCGAATCAAAGACTGGATGAGGCAGCAAGCCACCTATGTGAAACAAAGATAAATTCGCCAACTGGAAAGTTCGTATGCAAGCCTACATGGATTCAATAAATGAAGATCTATTTAAAACCGTTCAAAATGGGCCCTACGTTCCTACAAAGCTTGCACCAACTTCAGACGACCTAAACAGAGTTCAGATCAAGGTCAAAGTAGAATGGTCTGACAACGAAAAGAAAGTTGTCCAACTCGACAAAAAGGCTAAGAACATTTTGTTCCAATCCTTAGAAGATGACCTGTTTAAAAATGTGGTCAACAGCAAAACTGCCAAGAAGTCTAGAAAACATTGCTCATTATGCATGAAGTAACAGAAGAAGTCAGAGAAAACAAGCAATCTCTTCTGACTCAACAATATGAAATGTTTACCTATGTTCCAGGTGAAAATGTCACTTCCAACTATGAAAGATTCAACGTTCTGCTCAACTCTCTTCGAGCTTTTGGAAAGATCTATCCAAATAAAAATCTGATCATAAAATTCATGAGAGCTTTACCTAGCAAGTGGGATGCCAAAACCACTGCCATCAAAGAATAAAAGAATCTCCATGAAATGACTATTCAACATTTGTATGGAAACCTTCTCACCTATGAACTGGAGCTGACTCAGCGAGCAGAGACTCTATCTGAAGGAAGAAAGAAGGACAAAGGAGTTGATCTCAAAGTAATATATAACATCCCCAAAGCTAATACTGAAGATGACTTTGACTATGATGAAGATGATGATGAGGACATTGCAATGCTGGTAAAAAAACTCAAAAGGTTCATGCGTAAAGGCAGAAGCAGCAAACCTAAGCGATTCAACAACTCCAGCAACCAGGATCAGATAAATGACTTATGCTACAACTACAAGAAGCCTGGCCATTTCATTGCAAACTGCAACAAACCTCTTAGAGAAGAACTAAAGAGGAAATCAAATTCAAAGAAAGAATTTAACGGCAACAAGAGGCTCCAGAAGAAAGACAAAGGTCTTGTGGCCAGAGGATCGTGGAGTGACTCAGACAACGACTCAACTCCTGAATCTGGAGATGATGAAGATCCTCAAATAGCAAATTTATGTTTAATGGCCAAACATACAAAGGATAAGAAGAGCCCTGACAATCATGAAGTAAGTATAGATGAGGTATTTGACTTTAACTCTCCTGATGTAGATATTTATGATTTAAGAACTGCACTACATGGCATAACATCTGATCTGCATCAATACATGAAATTGTTTAGAGTTCTGTCTAAAGATTATTCTCTTCTTCAAAAAGAGAAAGAGAATGTTCAGGAAGAACTGGAAATAACTCTTCTAAGTACCAACTCTTTCTCCAAATTTGAAGCTGAGAATAAACTCTTAAAACAGACCAATGAACTTAATGCACAAAGAGAGTCAAATCTAACCTCTAAGATTGAGGAACTAGAAAAGACAATCTCTACATGGAATAAATCCTTGTCTTTCATGGACTCCCTGATCTCCAGACAGAGAAGTGCATCTGACAGAACATGTTTAGGTTTTGGGGAATCCACCTCAGAACCATATGTGAAAAAGATAAAGGAAACTAGCTCTAGTAATGTTTCAAATTTTAATAGAAGCATTACATTTGTGAAATCCTCACAGAAGGAAGAACCAACGCATCCATGCTCTTCTGATCCAATCCATGTTCCAAAACATAACGGATCCCATGCTGGCCTAAGATTCAGAAAAGAGTAGAGTAACTTATATAGTCGATACTCTCCAACCTCGAAGGGTTATAGAGTCAAGTAAAATCAACTCCACGAACCAACTGGGTAGGAACAGTAGAGTTAAGCTTCACTCTTCACAAATCATGAATCACAAGGATACATGGAAAAAAAAGAACCAGTATAAAGGAAGGATTGCTAAGAACCCATATAAGTCCAAATGGAAGAAGAATCCACATACACACACAAGCATGCATCATATTAGATGTTTTGAATGTAATAATATTGGTCAGAAGGCTGCAATATGCTACAATAATTGTAATACCCCCCAAAAAAATTAAATAATAATAATAAACAAATAAAATAAATAAATAATATTTAAATAAATATATTAGTTGGGTTTGTCTTATGTTTGGGTGAATTTAATTTGTGTGAACTATAATAAGTATGTGATTAGATTAATTTGGGCTTTTATATTAATTGGGTCTATTTTGTATTTGGGTAATTTTAAATCCTATTAAAATTAGGATAAAAAATATATATTAAATAAATAAATACCTAAACCCTAGTTTTTACTTAACATTATGTTATGAATTGGTAGAGGGGAAATAAGAGAGCAGTCGTGGCTAATCAAAGAGAAAGGAGGGATCAGATTATACATGTGTGAGATAAAGGAACAAGGATTACCATCTGATTTGGATACAAGTAGGTTATATATGTATGTGTAAGTCTCCTTCAATCAAAAGCTAATTAGTACCAAGCATGGGTAATTCATGTTACTAATATTAATAATTTATTGGCTATGATTCAATATATATATATATATATATATATATTATATAATTATATATAGTATCATGTATAATTGTATGTACTTGTGTATGTTATAGATTAATTAACAGATTGAGTGTACGAAAATTGGAAGAGTTTTCATGAAAAGTTTAACTACACTGATTTGTTGGTTCCGTGTACTTTGCTTATAAAAAGATAAATTAATTTTTGGTAAATATGTATGACTTGTGGAATCAGTTCTTGTTCTACACTAATATGTTAATGAGACTTAATTTGGACAAGTATTCATATTTCACAGTAACTGACCATACAACATTGGATAATAATAATAAAGTAATAAAATAATTGACTTATTAGTTTTTTTTATTATAAAAGTAATTCCTGGGAGGGGAATTTCATGTAAAATTATTTTTATTTTCTTTCTTTTAGTTTTGTATTAAATTGGCCAAATAGTATTGCATTTTGGTGAGTCTGATGGAAGGAGTAAAAAAACATATTTATAAAATACTTTAATTTAATATTTTATTATTGTTTTGAAAGGAACAAAAAGTATTTAGTAATAAATATAGTTAGTACAATTGGTATTATAAAATCCATGGAATGTATGAGTCTTGATAAAAAAAGAGAATTTAGTAATTAGTAATTTAGCGCATAAATTATTAATTTTTTTTATATTTAATTTTTTTAATTAGCTTGAAAGGAGAGAATTCAAGGAGTTACAATTTGGAATGTAAATTTTGGGGATTACGTTGATTATTCCAGGTACGGATTCCGTACTCTTTCAGCGATACTCTTGTTAAATTTAATTTGTTAGTTTGTTTCCTTATTTCGAATTCTGTTATGATTTCACATAATTGTTTCTTGTGAAATAAATATATTAGTTTCATTTTGGAGTTGATACATATGTCTCGTATTTGTACTCTTTGAATTAGGATATCATATTTAATATTTATTTTTGATAATTGTAGAGCGGTACATGTTGCTATTTTCTTTTTGAGACCTTATGACTATAATTTGATTTGGTTCAACATGTACATATAGAACCCTTTTGTTGGTATTATGTCGCATGTGTTGTGACATGGTATTTTTGTTAGAATATATAGTAGGGTATACCTGAGCTATAATCACATTTGGGGGTACCACAGGCATGTTGTCTTGGCACAAGAGACATGACACTTTATGTGGCGGTGTGATTAGTCAACGGCGTCTCCGTTTGGGCTCCGGAGGAAGTAGTCCATTTGGTGTTTTATTGTGGGAGGCGTATGTGTGACGCCCCCAAAACAGGTATACAACACCCAACCTATTCTGAGTCGCCAAATACATGGTACAGAAAATAATTACAACTTTATTACAATAATTGTCGTGCAAAATATAACAGCACATATGCTGTGAGTTTGGATACAAATATATACCAACTATGACTTTTATCCCAACCTTGGATAACACGTCACAATGACACCTTATATAAAGGTATAGTCAAAAACTGTTTTAGAAATTAGAATCTTTGGGAAGTGCTCAAGGAAAACTTCGTACATGGGAGGCCATGCTTCTAGGTTATGATAGATATCATATGGCCACAGAATTATCCTTGGTTGACCCAATAGACCCCAAAGAAAAACGAGAAGATTACTATCATATTCCTCCTACTTGTGAGTCTTCTCTTGACATATCATTATCTCCACTGTCTCTAATTGAGAATTATACTTCAAACAAACACCCAGATTATATAGGTAGTGCTCGTAAATATACTCAGTAAGTGGATGAGCACAACCTTGTCTTATGATGACACGAGGTTGTATGTCATTAGACATCTTGTATGATAGTGGAAAAACACCCTTCCAACGTTTGGTTCGCCTCACCCTAGTTGATTCACCAAATATAACTACTAAATGATGACCACCGTTCTATTCCCCTATTACCCCCGCTCGACCCAGCTACACTCTTATTACCTGAAAAGAATTGTGAAACAGAAGGGTGAACACAACTAGCCCAGTAAAGAATATCATGACTAAAGATAATTAAATTATCAATAGCCTTCATCAATAATAAATCAGAGATTTAGAACATATGGTAGATGATAAAAATTTCAACCATAGTTGCAGCGAAACGAGAAATCCATTAGAAGAGTCAAATAGACCATAAAGTCTATTATCTTTTCTATATTAAAAATCCACCAACAATATTTTATCCCTGTAACATCAATCAACAGTTCTGGTCCACAATCATATGAATAACTCATAATCATAATTGTGATTCTAAATTTCTCTTCGCATCCAAGACGAAGATAATTTTCATCACATATCTTTACCTGAAACATCAAAGATCATGGTTATACCAAATCACAGTTCATGTTCATAATCATACTAATAAATTCATCTTTGCACTACGACCAAAGATATTCGTCAAAAGTTCATCTTTGCACTACTAGGGTTATAAAATATTCATTATTGTCGAGGAATATTCGTTTGGTCATGGAATATTCAGAATGCTTAAGGGAATATTAAATGCGCGGCAAATGACCATGTGGGCCCCATAATTGAAAGCGATTGGAGGAAGAAAACGACAAGAATAAGTTGGTTATAAATAACGGCGTAGTTGCTACCGTTAATATTGTGGGAATACCCGGTGGTTAAAACACAGTAGCACACGGTATTGCACCAATTATTGATTCTTACGTAAGAAGACACAACTCAATAATTGTTATAGTAATTACTGTTCAATATTATATTTTATTGATTCAATAATTGCTACGTTGATATTATTGTTGTTTTAATAATTGTCACTGCACATTATTTCTATTATCGGAGTAATAATTCATATTATCTGAATAATATTATTAGATAACATTATTGGCAATGTCTAGAAAGTTCTGTCTAAGGAGAGGTTTGGTCATCTAATCATGCCAAGAAGAGAGATCTTTATTGGAAAGCCCCTCTATCTTGGGAAGCTGCTGGTTGTCAATAATGTGATTCTTGTAATATTATTTATGAATAATTAATTATTGATTTATATGATGAGGAAAATATTGATTTTATGAGGATATAGATGGAGAAAATTTTTAATGTGACAATTGTTGAAAATTAATCTTTTTTCTGATAAAATAATTCATTTAAATATATTATTTTAATAATATATTAACGATGATATTTTTACAATGAATGTGGGATATATGAGTATATGAGGAGGAAGAGTATTTTTGTGGCATTAAATGTTTAACACATGTTTTGTACATAATTATTGACCGAAATTTGATTATAGCCTGTAAAATCGCCCGTTTGTGGATTTCGGTCAATTTCTGTTTGGAATTTGGAAAATATTTCTTCTACAAAGTTGTAGAGAATTGAATTTTCTATAGAAAATCGCGAGATTCGAATTTTCTGATAAAAGGGCTATTTATTATGAATTATTGAAGTTCCGAAGTTCTGAAATAATTAATTTTTGGGAGTTTTAGTTAATTATTTTGAGAAAAACGTTTTTTGTACAATTAGTGGGCTCACATGTGTTATCAATGTGCTGAATTCAGATCATCAAAGGTGGGCTAAGGAAATTTATAATATATATTAATATTTTATTAAATTTTCTACTTTGGTGTTCTAAGCATTTTCCTATAAATAGGGTGCTTAGGTTAGAATTGAAAATCACACCAGAAACTGAAAACTTCTCTCTCTTTCTCTCTTGATATATTAAGCGTATTCTTGTGAGTATACTTTTGAGTGTTGCTATACGGTGCAAGTCATAGCCTATATACGGTGTTTCAACTAAATCTTGTCTTTCGAGGTAAGGGATATTATTTTTCGTAATGATATTATTTCTTCAATATCATTATCTTTGAAATATTGATCTCAAGTTTTATCAAATTTGGAACTTTTGGTGTCTGAGTTACTATTCACGATATCTGACACTATTCACGATATGACATTATTAGAATACGACACTATTCATCGAAAAAATAAAAATTTTCCTTTTCGTCTAAAATATCTATTGTGGATACTAGCTTTGATTGTATCCATATTTTGATCATTCTTGAATTTTACACCACTATGATTATTTTTGAGGTATTTTTGGACATGGATAAAACAAAGTACTAATTCTTAATCCTTAATCCTTGTCATTTTGTTTCAACTTTGGATTCGTTTCTTTTAAAAATATTTTTCATCATCCTCGGTCTTAAATGATGATATTATTGAATATCTTTGGCTGTAGTGCAAAGATGAATGATTTCGATAAATATTTTTCATTCAGTAGTGCAAAGATGAAGCAGTGTTTAGATGAACATGACCAATCGATGAATATCTTTGATTGTGTATTGTAAAGATGAATATTTGATTCGGATATATATTGATTGATGTTACAGGGGGATAAAATAATGATGATGGATCGTTAAATTCATAGATATTAGTAGATTTCATCCTCTACGTAACTCTTCTATGAATTAATATTTTCATTGCGAATATTGATCTAAAACTTGTTGTTTAATGTATTCTCTCGATTTTTCCTGTTGAAGACTAACGATAATTTGTTGTATATTATCTTAGTCATAATATTCTTTCTTGGGCTAGTTGAGCTCACCCTTTTCCTTTTTGTTCCATTTTTCTTCTCGGGGAGGCGAGAATGTAGCGATGTAGTACTAGTCGGGTAGGTATGGAATGAAGGTTCTAGAGAGAGTTGTTTAGTAGTCCTCACCATTTTGTAAAATAATGTATCAATAATTATGATGGGGATTTATTTGGGTATAGATATTGTACAGAAGATAATATTTGTATTTAAACTCACGCTGATTTTATGGTTGTATTAATAAAGTTGTAGTTGTTTCGCATACCATGTATTGACAACTCGTAATGGGTGATGTATACCTATTTTGGGGGCGTCACAGTTCATATTTTCATTACAGGCCAAATATATTCATCAACAGTTCATATTTGACTACAGGCCAAATATATTAATATCTCAAAGAAATATATAATCATTTCAGAATTTATATAAACAATAATTATAATCATGTTGATCATTTCACCTTTGCACTTAAGCTAAAGATATTCAATTATAAATTCAATGGTCATGATCATACCAGTCAATAATTCAACTTTGCACTACTGGCCAAAGAGGACCCATAGTCATGATTATACCAATAATCTACCCATCTTTACACTCAAGTCAAAGAGAAATTAATATCATCATTAGGGTTATAAAAATGTTATATATGATAATAAAAAATATATGATCAAAACACGGATTTAATTTCAAGAGTGAGATTATTAAATCAACAATAATTTGGTCAGAAAAAGAAACCAATTTTGTCGTGAATAGTAACTCGTGAATAATAACCCCGACATGAAAAAGGTAGAAAATTCCACAATAAAATCCATACCAATATTTCGGTATAATGATATTGAAAGAATAAAATTTCTTAAACTTATAAACAATTTATTTTAATCGTTTACACTTTACTAAATAATGCATTTAATCATTCTAAAATGTCAAACTCATAAGATTTCATCACCAATAACCAAAACCCTCATCAAAAATCTGCATATACCTCATATAGGATTTTCAAGCCATAAAATCATATTTTCCAATTTTTTTACTTCACATAACATATTTAATTCATTTACTCATAACTAGTCCATTTTCATGAAAAAATATCAAATTAGTTCCAAAAATATTTCTTTTCTGGGATTTAGCAGGATATAGTCCCATATTGAACATATATTTTTCTCAGAATTTTTTAAATTCATTTACTATTTTTCATATGGCCAAAACTGCTGAATATTTATACATTTATCATAAATTGTACTTTTATCCAAAAATTCCAAAATTCACAGAGTATACTGATATTATATAGATATACTTCCAATAAAAAGTTCATCAATTTTTGTGTTAACCACAAGAAGTTATAAGCGGTTACTTTTAAAATAGTATTTTCTCGTAAAATTCATAACTCTTAATCTATACATCCAAAAATCACCATTTTTGGACACAATCAATAAAACTCATCAAAATATCATTTCAAATTTTTCCAGAATTTTCTCAAGGTCCTAAAGAAGTACGAATCTAAAAAACATAATAACCCTTAAAATCCTTTACCTCAAAAAAGAGCAAGATTTTTAATCGAAATATCGGATGAAAACCGAAGGAAACTTCTACTAAATAGCAACTCTCAAAGTATCTAAATACTCTAAAAAATATGCTTGATAATATAGAGAGAAAGAAAACTTATTTTTGGTGTGATTTTCAATTCTAACTAAGCACCCTATTTATAGGGAGATGTCAGCCCACCATTGCTGACAAAATTTACATACGTACGTTTATTTTGAAACTTGCAGCACACCTCAATGCTCATAAGTCCAACTTGCCTACTCCACCTTTATCACATGTTTTTTTTTATATAAAAGAATTAAAATTCAATTTGAAAGCTAATTCAATTTGATTATCTTCACTCCATTTAATTCATAATAAATAACCTTTTATCAGAAAAAATACGAATTTTATGGTCACTCCATAGAAAATTAAATTCTCTACAACTTTGTAAAAGAATGTTTTTCCAAATTCCAAACATAAAATAACCGAAATCCATATACGGATGATTTTTCCACACTTTCAAAATACATACGGAGGCTTCTTCTTTTTTTTCTTCTCTGCAGCATTCCTTCCTTGAATTTTCAAAGCCTTCCAAAATGTACAACTCCACCCACCACATGTTTATATATATATATATTAAAATATTTATAATTATGAAAAGAATTCATAATTCTATTCTTTCTCTTCCACCTTATTTAATTCATATTAAATAAATATTTCCTTCATTTATATCCACATAAAAAATATATATATTTCCTTATCATATAAATCAATAAATAATTATTCACAAATAATATTATAGAATCACATTTATGACAATCAGTGGGTTCCTCAGAAAGAGAGGGCTTTCCGATAAGGATTTCTCCTTATCATAGCGCAATTAGGTGACCAAACTCTCCTCGATGAGAACTTTCTAGACATTGCCAATAATGTTATCTAATAATATTATTAGAATAATATGAATTATTGATCTGATAATGGGAAATACTGTGCAGTGACAATTATTGAACAACAATAATATAAAATTTCAACGTAGCAATTATTGAATCAATAGAATAAAATATTGAACAGTAATTATTGTAACAATTATTGAGTAGTGCCTTCTTACGTAAGAATCAATAATTCATAAATATTGTGCAATATCGTGTGCTACTGTGCAACAACGCGTATTACTTTACTTTACCCACCGGGTATTCCAACAGTGTTAACTGGAACGATTACGCCGTTATTTGTAAAAACTCAAACTTGTCATTTTCTTCATCCGACAGTTATCCTGTTATGCGGCCCACAAATGACTGCGCCGTCGTACGAATATTCCCCGACAGAAAGAATATTCCACGACCAAACGAATATTCCCCGACAACAATGAATATTTTATAACCACTTGCATATTTTGAAAAAAATTCATATATCACCCTTAACTTTAACTTTTTATCAATTTAACCATTTACTGAATCGTAATTATAAGAAAAATTGAATACTTTTATTTCATAAATTTCGGGGTCTTACAGTATGGGTTAACCCTAGTTTTCCATTTTGCGGATTGGTGATGTTGTACCGAACACACCTATCTGATTTGCATACATTTAGATCCGCGGTCCAATGTGTGAGTGCCTATGTGGCATTATTTTGATTGCCTGTGTGGCATCATTTTATTTGCATGTGTGGCATCATTTGATTTGTCTGTGTGGCATTATTTTGACTGCATATGTGGCATCATTTGATTTGCATGTGTGGCATTATTTTGACTTGCATGTGTGGCAATGTATATTTCTGACTCATTCGATTTGAATTAACACCTAACTATTTGATTCAGCCTATTATTTCATTGTATTAGTTTTTTTTTGTTTATGTTCAATTCATTGAGTTAGTTACTT
This sequence comes from Panax ginseng, assembly GCA_020205605.1. Taxonomy (NCBI): domain Eukaryota; kingdom Viridiplantae; phylum Streptophyta; class Magnoliopsida; order Apiales; family Araliaceae; genus Panax; species Panax ginseng. Next base: position 44,300,898 of record CM035146.1, read on the forward strand.
CAGTTCGTTATTTCTTTATTCTTCTATTGGTTTCGTTAATTCTGTTGATTCAGATATATTTTATTCAGACCTTGGAGGTTATATTTTCATTAGTATTTAAGCTTGAAGCTTTGTTCAGTATTTTTACTCGGTTGATTTCGTATTTCAATTGAGCATCTTTGTATATCTATATCCGTACTGGACAATTGGCTCATGCTGTGTTTTTCTTCTGGCAGGTTTGCAGGAGTGATTTAGGTCTAGTGTGATGAGAGTGTTGCATTTGACCATCTAGGTTAATTCAATATTTGGTGTTGATTATTTTGACTCTAGTTGGAGAATTATATTTAGTACTTCATTTATGGATATCATTATTACATATTTGAAGTTATTAGTCCTCTATTTATTTATTTTAAGGTTTGTTGTGCTTTGCACGTGACCTCCCTTTCCTTTTCGGGAAGGGGGTGTTACAAATATGGTATCAAAGCTTAGGTTATTTCTTGTAGAAAACCTATTTAGGTTTGACCTATGAGTTGTGGATAAATCATTTGGTATACGTAGGACATTGATTCGATTTTGTTCTTTGTTTGGTTGGTCTCTATTTTGACTAACTGTCGATTTCTTTTCGATTTGTAGTTGATTTGAGGAAAGTGGAATAAATTATTAAGGTTATTAAGTAATGATATTAGTTGAGAATTGCAATTTTATCATTGAAGTTAATAAAGTCATACTTTGTACAGATAATAAATGATTTTATATGAGATGCAATTATGATGTGAGTATTTGTATCGACGAGTATTTGATTTTGGAGAATTATTTTTGTTAGAGTTGTTTTTTTTGTGACAATTTTTATGATCGTTGAATTGAGGATTTGATTTGAGTTAGGTTTTGATTTATGTTAAGCTTGTGGATAATTTGAGGTTTAAGTATTGATGGCATATTATGATAAAGTGAAAATTATTAAGTATAGAGGATTTCTTTTAATTTGAGTTGTTGATATTAAAGGTAATTAGATTAATCAATTGGAGGTAATGATCAATTTTGTGGCTATTTTTTAGTAGGATATTGGAGTAAATAAATTTTGCAGTTATTCGCTAGTAGAATATTGGAGTTATTTTAAATGAAGTTTTTATGTGATAGTATGAGTAGATCTTAGAATTTTTTGGGTTAAGGTTTGCATTGAGAGAATGATTGATTCATTGAATGATTAAATATATAATAAGTGATGAAATCCAATAGATTTTGAAAAGCTATAAGTTTGCTTATGCGGATAGTAGAATATGTGATTTGGAGGTTGACATGGTGTTGAAGATATTTTAGAATGATATTTTTTTTGGGGTTATAATATTAGAGAACTAATTCAATTTGAGGTTATGATATTTTGAAAATCTTAAGGACTTAGGAGAGTTGGTGATATAATTTGTAGAGTTGTTGTATTTTTCTGATGGCATTGAAGTTTTGCATGAATTTATGTAAAATAAAAAATATGAAAATAATTTGTTAAATATTTGTCATCTGTAGAACATAAACATTTTACGAATTAAAGATAATTTTAAATATTTTGGGTATTTGAATCGTATTTAGAAGAAAAGAAAATTTTATGTTTTAGAATTATGTTCCGAAGAGTACGTACGTTTGCAAGAATGAAACTCAAAGATATTAAGCAAGTACTAATGATGGATCATGTGATTTAACGCGAAGAACCTTACCAAGGCTTCACACGATAGCTGGCGAATCTTTTTACGAGTACATGGATAATTATGTTGATCTATGGACTTATCAGGCTTGATCATTACAAATGGCAGCACTAAGTCTTTAATAAAGTTTATGAATTATTATGTAATTTAAATAAAAATTAAAATAAAACTTTATGTAACTTATTTGAATTCCGAGGATGAAATTATTTTTTTAAGGAGGGAAAAATGTAATAACTCGAATATTTGTTAATAATTAAATATAATTTTCTTTCCTAAAAATAATCCAGAGAGTGAAGTTGTTTGGGAGGCAGAGGAGACTATTCGGAAAGAGTATCCTCACCTCTTTGATGATAGGTAAATATTTGTTCTTCTTTTGATTCTGGGAACGAAATCCCTTTTAAGGGGGTGGTAATGTAATACCCCAATAAAATAAAATAAAAAATAATAATAATAAAGAAATAAAATAAATAATATTTAAATCCATATTTTAATTAGGCTTGTCTTATGTTTGGGTCAATTTAATTTGTGTGAACTATAATAAGTATGTGATTAAATTAATTTGGCTCTTATACTAATTGGGTCAATTTTGTATTTGGGTAATTTTAAATCCTATTAAAATTAGGATAAAAAATATATATTAAATAAATAAATACCTAAACCCTAGTTTTTACTTAACATTACGTTATGAATTGGTAGAGGGGAAAGAAGAGAGAAGTCGTGGCTAATCAAAGAGAAAGGAGGGATCATATTATACATTTATGAGATAAAGGAACAAGGATTGCCATCTGATTTGGATACAAGTAAGTTATATATGTATGTGTATGTGTAAGTCTCCTTTAATCAAAAGCTAATTAGTACCAAGAATGAGTAATTCATGATACTAATATTAATAATTATATATTGGCTATGATTCAACATATATATATATATATATATATATATATATAATTATATATAGTATCATGTATAATTGTATGTACTTGTGTATGTTATAGATTAATTAACAGATTGAGTGTAAAGAGTTTTCATGAAAAGTTTAACTACACTGATTTGTTGGTTCTATGTACTTTGCTTATAAAAAGATAAATTAATTTTTGGTAAATATGTATGACTTGCGGAATCAGTTCTTGTTCTACACTAATATGTTAATGAGACTTAATTTGGACAAGTATTCTTGTTTCACAGTAAGTGAGTATACAACATTGGATAATAATAAAGTAATAAAATAATTGAATTAATAATTTTTTTTATTATAAAAGTAATTCTTGGGAGGGGAATCTCATGTAAAATTATTTTTATTTTCTTTCTTTTAGTTTTGTATTAAATTGGCCAAATAGTATTGCAATTTTGGTGAGTCTGATGGAAGGAGTAAAAAAACATATTTATAAAATACTTTAATTTAATATTTTTCTCTTGTTTTGAAAGGAACAAAAAGTATTTAGTAATAAATATAGTCGGTACAATTGGTATTATAAAATTCATGGAATGCATGAGTTTTAATAAATAAAAAAAGTGAATTTAGTAATTAGTAATTTAGCGCATAAATTATTAATTTGTTTTTTTTATTTAATTTGTTTAATTAGCTCGAACAGAGAGAATTTAAGGAGTTGCAATTTGGAATGTAAATTTTAGGTATTACGTTGCTTATTCCAGGTATGGATTACGTACTCTTTCAGCGATACTTTTGTTAAATTTGATTTGTTCGTTTGTTTCCTTATTTTGAATTTTCTTATGATTTCACATAATTATTTCTTGTGAAATAAATATATTATTTTTTTTTTGGCTAAATTTTTTTGTATTAATAAGACCAAAAAACAATGGCTAAGGGGCATACCCCAGAATATAGTAACATCATTTAAAGAGCAAAGATGAGGATACGATACAAGGAAGAGATCCCAACCATCTTAGTGAGTTACCAACCAATTACAATAGTAATTACAATTTGTGGCTTTGATGAAGGATTTACTAGTAGAAAGTCTTGATTTAATAAGATTGATAGTGTCCTTTGCAAGAGACCTAGGGGGAATGGTAGTACCCTTATGCATCTTTGTGTTCCTAGCTTCCCAAACTTTGTAGAAGCAAGTGGCAACTGTGAGACTCAAAATGTTCTTTGTCAGTTTGGAGCCTTGGTAGTTGGTGAGATAGCCAATGAGATCATCCAATGTTAGTGGGATGGAAGCCCAATTTCCTAAGTCAAGAGCACTTGTTAGGATAACCGTAGAATAGGTACATTCAAAGAACAAGTGCTCAAAGGTTTCAAGGTGTTGGTTGCATAGAAGATAGTTCCATGTCTGTGACGCCCCCAAATCCGGGTATCTTCCAACCCGACAGATGGTGCTCCACGATACTACAATCCATACAATCATTCCATTGAGATAACAACAAAATGAATGTAATTACTATCTTTGTATTACATTTGTAATAAATCCTTTCCCAGGTTCATATCTGAATACATTCGTTGTTCTTCATAAGTATATTACATACAAATATACTATTCTATTACAGGACGATTAATTGTCCATCTTAGCCTTGCCTTTATCTCTCATAGAACTCTCAGTTCGTTAGACTTTAGCTGCAAACATATGGTTCAAGCAAGAATGAGCATAACTAGCTCAGCAAGTCTTAACAACGAAACATATGAATATCACATCAATAAGTACATGTTTTATATCACTATCAGAACAATTATTTACGAAGCATTCTGAATCATTTGACTAATACTTCTAGTACAACAATTCTAGAGCATATATAATAGCTTAGGAATGATGAATCGGTCAATAGACCATGAACATACTCTTTTCGTTTTCATACTTGAAAAGGATATCCGGCACTGAGGCCATCCACCCGTCTTTACTTACGAGCACTTTTAGGTGATCAGCATATTGTACTCTATGTTGATCAACACTCTTACGTTAAACGTATTTACGTTTAACATTTGGCAACCTCGCGTGTCCATCGAATAATCGATGAAAATACTTTTGTTTGTTCATAGACAAACTTACCTTCTCATCCGTACCAAATACTTGGCATAGGATCCCCTTGTTTTGCCCCAGTATTCCCAGGGTTAAAATTCTTCCTCTTAGGCATATTGCCACTTCCACTGGCAACCTCTGTCTTATTTCCTCCCTCTCCCTTACTCTTATTCTTCCTATCTTTGTGGTATTGGGTCAACGCCTCGCTACCACCCTCCGCATTTATCGCCTTTTCCAGAATGGTCCTGTAGGAAGCACACGAAAAAACCGATATCCTACTATAGAGCCAAGGTTTTAGGCCTTGCTCAAACCCATGAGCCTTACTCTCCTCCGTGTCCACTTGGTGTGGAGTGAACCTTGCCAATTAATTGAATTTGGCCGCATATTGGGGAATAGTCATGTCCCCCTGCTTAAGTTCTAAGAACTTAATCTCCATCCTTCCTTGCATGCTAGTAGGGAAATAGTTCTCAAAGAATACCTTCTTAAACTGTTCCCATGTAACAGCTTCCGCTCTTGCCCCACCCTGGTGAGCCTCCCACCAGTAGTTGGTTTCCCCCTTCATCATATAGGTCGCAAAAGAGGTCTTTTATACCAATACATTTGTAATAACAAACGCCTTTCTATTTCCTTGACCCATGTCTGGGCCTCCATTGGGTCCGTTGTTCCTTTAAATTGGTGGACCTACACTTTTAAATTCCTTAAAAGTAGTCATTCGAGACTTTCTAGGTCTGTGGTGCTCTACCCTCGGCTTGGTTAAATGCGTAGTTAATAAATTAACGAACTCTTGTATTGGGTTATTAGGACCCCCCTCGTTCTCATTATGCGATTCCGCCTCTTGGTTACGTTGTCTTCTTCTTGGCGGCATTTCTGATTAAATAAATAAAGTTTTGTTATTACTTATTTACTTACTTCGTTATTAGTCGTCAAACAATTGGACAATAACTCATACACAACAAAGCAAATTTAAAATAAAAACTTCCTTATATTAAAATGCTTCTTCATAGTTCAAAACTATTTTCAAAATGCTTTACATAGCCCAAAAGCTATTACATATACATCCCGCGATTGACTTCTACAAAAATTGGGATTTACAAAAAGACTACCCTTTAATTATACAAAAGAGGGTTTTACGTCACTACACAAAAGTATTCACTATACTACTCCTAATATTGCTTAACAGCATTCTCATTCTTCTGGTTTGCCAAAATTGACACAATATCCCGACTTATAGTATGTTGAGTTTGTCCCAACTCAATAGAATAACAAGCTATCTTAAGCTTGAAATCCTCGTGCGCACTGTCATTTATATATGACATTAGTGCTTTCTTCTGGTCTTTTTCAACCCGGTTTCAATAAGTTCTATGACCTCGTTCTTATAGTCCCTGGGGCCTTGTCACCATGAGCACTTTCTCATCATGCTCTATCTCATAGTCTGACTCTGCAGACTCTTTCGCCCTATAGAGAACACTGATCTCTTCCTTCTGGTGCTGCACCATATTGTGTAGTTGCACGTTATGGTCAAGCACTGGGAGGTACATTGCCCTCATAGTCTCGGTGAGGTGTAGACTCTACAGGTAGGGCATCACCGTGATTAATCGATGTTACCTCCATGTCATCCTCCACATCAATCATCATATTCAAATATGATGTTATCCCCATGGTCTCCTCCGAATAATCCTCCTCCGAGTAATATTCCTCGGGCTCTGACTCTTCTAGAATCACTTTCTGGTATGTCCGCATCTGAGGCACATGTACTATCTCAACTCGGTTCACGGACTCCTCGCTGATCACATGTATATCCCTATACATCAAGCTATCAACTGACATCTACAATAACACATAACAAATTGATTAGTACATAATACACAATAATATAAGCACAAATCACATTTAATCCATTTAGGGTTACTTTTCATCTTTTAAATCTTTTGGTACTGAGTTTCCTCAATACCTTATTAACTCATTTGACTCGAGTTAACTTTATTCGGACTCTTCCTTTCATACGAGGTTATTAGCCAAAGGTTCTTCCCCCCTTAAGTTTTATAACCTAATGCTTTGATACCAACCTGTGATGCCTCCAAATTCGGGTATCTTCCAACCCGACAGATGGTGCTCCATGATACTACAATTCATACAATCATTCCATTGAGATAACAACAAAATGAATGTAATTACTATCTTTGTATTACATTTGTAATAAATCCTTTCCCAGGTTCATAACCGAATACATTCGTTGTTCTTCATAAGTATATTACATACAAATATACTAGTCTATTACGGAGACGATTAATTGTCCATCTTAGCCTTGCCTTTATCTCTCATAGAACTCTTGGGTTCATTCGGCTTTTAACTAGCAAACATATGGTTCAAGCAAGAATGAGCATAACTAGCTAAAGCAAGTCTTAACAAGCAAAACATATGAATATCACATCAATAAGTACATGCTTTATATCACTATCAAAACAATTATTTACGAAGCATTCTGAATCATTTGACTAATACTTCTACTACAATAATTCTAAAGCATATATAATAGCTTAGGAATGATGAACCGGTCAATAGACCATGAACATACTCTTTTCATTTTCATACTTGAAAAGGATATCCGGCACTAAGGCCATCCACCGTCTTTACTTACGAGCACTTCTAGGTGATCGACCTATTGTACTCTATGTTGATCGACACTCTTTATGTTAAACGATTTACGTTTAACATTTGGCAACCTCGCGTGCCCATCGAATAATCGATGAAAATACTTTTGTTTGTTCATAGACAAACTTACCTTCTCATCCGTACCAAATACTTGGCATAGGATAGCGTTAACATTTCTATATCAACAGACTTGTGAACAATTCAATCTATCCTTCAATACTTGTCTAGCCCGGATAAAACAGGCATCGACTCTTTTTCTATTTACCATGTATGCATTGTATATCATGCATCACTTAAAAACTTAGCTAACACAAAGGTCAGACAAGAGTTAAGAAAGACTTGCCTTCAAGCGTCTTTGAATATATATTCCAACTATTCTCATTCTTTACAGGATCTATATGAGATATTCACATAGCACACTGTAATTAGTTATCACATAAACTATCTTTATGGTTTTAACCAACTTCTTTCTCTTCTATGTCTTACTTGTTTTAACTTCGTTATTAAAGTTGATTTGACTTTCTATACTTCGTTACGTTTCATTAACGTTCTTACGTCCTTTGCCGACATTCTATCATTAATGGTTAATTACCAACGTTGAATGTCGTTTACAGTTCACTCATTATGTATTTGTGATCTTCATTTAATTTCCATTAAACCTTACCCATTCTTCTTACATTAACATCTTATAAGTGTTTTAAAGTAAGTCTCATTATGTACTTTAAGTACCTTTAACATCTTACTTTAGGTCTACATTCAAAATGGAACTAAACCTAACTTGGTCAACTTTTTTCCCATCATTGCGCCATGCCATGACATTCCTTATGTTTTAGTGGTACATGCACATGAAAGTTAGCAGTGGTACTTTTCGGTACGAGTCTCAAGGTCAAGCACTTTCACCATTTTGTCTTGGTTTTGGTATTTGCTACGCCTGCAGAGTCTCAGTCTGCACCATTAGCCAAAATAGATTTGGTTTCTTAACGAAACTCTCGGCTTCCTAATTTGTTCATTTTACACCCGAATTGACCCATTCGAATTCCTACAAGTCACAAATTACATCCTTAACGTGTTCGTATAAGAATTTCACCTTTTTGAATCCGTTAACTCGGAATTCACCTTTAAGTTCATTTTTAAGCGTTCGTTTAACGTTTTCGCCCGTTCAATACTCGTTTTCTTCGTTATAAGTCGGAATGCGACGATTCCTTCTCCAACGACTCTTAATTACCTTATCTCACGTGTTGACATTGGAAACCGATGTTTTCAAGTCACACAACAACTTTTGACCCTTAATCCGGACTTTATACGTTTTCGACGTTTAACGTCTATTTCTGCAAAATCCTTCATAACTTCATTACTAATGTTCTTTATGCCAAATCACATGGAATACTCCATGGAATTCATATCTACATCCTAACCAAATCAAGATGCACATACCTTAGCTACAACGATTTCCAAAATGATCAATTATAACTAAGTTCACGTTCAAGACTTTCTACATTTTCTACTTCCGTAAACACTTACGATTTCTATTTGGTCAAGACCTATCCATGATTTGGTCATTAATAGGCCTTCTCAATAAACTCTCTCCACTCATCTACGATTCTTCTATGAGAAAGAAATCGAAAAGGATGAAGATTACGGTTTATAAGAATTTACATTTGAAGTAGTTAACGTTCTTGATAAACGTCTATTGGTTTGCTTGGAAGTAGAAGGATTATAGGATCCTAGCTCTTTTCTCTCTCTCAAATATGTTGGACAAACTTTGTAAAACAACCAAATGGCCAACATAAGCCTTATATTTATAGAAAAGCAAATGAGGGGCAAAATAGTCCAATTCCCCACCTCCTCACTTATTTACCACTTTGTCACCAAGTAAAGTACTTGGTGACCAAGTGTTAATCTTGCCTTGCACACCAAGTGGCCGGTCCACCTTGCCCATGGGTTATTCCATGGGTTTGCCCATAATGGTTTTACCCATCCTTGACCCACCGGTTCAACCGCAGGTTTACTTTTTGGATTGGGCTTGACATAAAAACATTGGGCTTTAACTAATATAATAATGGGCCTTGACTTGGGCATATAATTAATTCATTGGGCTTGTTTATTAATCCAAGTCCAATTGGATCGATAAAATCCTTAGCTCATACTCTAATAATACAATTAAGTATTCTACTGGCGTATTATTCACGTATTCTCTTCGTATAATATTCATATAATACTCGTATATATCGTCATACTATTCTTTATATCATACTCAGTATACATACTAGTATAATACTCATATTCCTTACACGATAATAATCAAAGCGACTATATCGCATTACATTTCCTTTTGAAACCTCTTTCACAAACCCTTTGGTTTTAAGTTCATGACGAAACTTCGTTTGCCATAACGGTAATATTATTGGATTTTCCATAATATCATCATATTCTAACATTATGCGTTTCTCAGAATTTCAAACCCTAGCTCCGAACGTCATCAAATGAATAGTGTTTTTACGCAAACAATCTCAAAAAACCTTCGTTCTCGTCTTGATAATTCACAACAATTAATTCCAGCACAAAGCCAGAATACTAACCACATCTACACATTCTAGGTCATAGAACGACCTTCGAACATCTTACTCACATAATAACTCAATTAAATTCATTTAATCCACATAATCCAATAAAAATTTAATTCATTGAAAATTCGAAATTCTTGGCCGTTACAATGTCCTTCCCGTGTAATGCTTGGTTCGATCATTCGTAGATAGTTTCCTTAAAAGTCCAAGCCACATCATAAAGGAGTATTTGGGCACATGTAGGTTGTGCAGAAGGATTGAGCTCCATGGTACAAATGGGGTCCTAGCCCGAATAGAATCCCAAATCTGGTTAGCCTTTACCGTATGAATAGTCTAAACTTCCCACAAAATTTTGTCATTCTGTTTAGGAGGGATGGAAACTTGAAGAACTTGTTGTCGAAACAGGATAACATCATGATGATTGCTACCTGGGAGATTCCACGAGGAGTCCAAAAAATTTGGCTCACCTTGGCAGATGAGGGAATACCTGAGTTGGACAGTAATGAGGTAGAGGGGTTGATGGAGGCACCATTTAACCAAGGATCATACCAAAGAGAAGTCTGATTACCCTTCCCAATAATGTACTTCAGATGTTGAAGAGCACATGGGCGAAGCTTTAGGATTTGTTTCCAAGTCCACGAGCAATCATGGCCTACCGTAACCTGCCAAATAGACTTATCTTTCAAGATAGTGTTTTGAATCCATTGGGCCTAAAGTGACTTAGTATCTTGATTGATAATTTGAAGGAAGGGTTGCATCAATTAGGCAGTATTCCAATCAATGATGCTTTTTATGTGACGCCCCCAAAATAGGTATACATCACCCATTCTGAGTCGCTAAATACATGGTACAGAAACAAATACAACTTCATTAATACAATTGTCGTGCAAAATATGACAACACATATACTGTGGGTTTAAATACAAATATTGTCTAATAGACAGTATACACACTCAAAAAGAGTCCTCATTACAATTATTGATACACTATTTTACAAAAATAGTGAGGACCGCTAAAATAACTTTCTAGAATCATCACTCCATACCCCAGCTAGTTCCTGCTAAATTCTCACCTCCCGAGAAGAAAAATGGAACAAAAAGGAAAAGGGTGAGCTCAACTAGCCTAGTAAAGAATATTATGACTAAGATAATATACAACAATTTACCATTAGTCTTCAACGGGGAAAATCTGATAGAATATAATAGACAACAAGTTTTAGATCGACAACTGCAACGGAAACAACAATCCATTAGAAGAGTCAAGTAGAGAATGAATTCTACTATTTTCTAAGATTTAAAAGTCCATCATCAATATTTGATCCCTGTAACATCAATCAATATACATCTTGAATCAAATATTCATCTTTGCACTACAGGCCAAAGATATTCATTTGTATCACCTATTGGTCATGTTCATCTCAACACCTATTCATCTTTGCACTACGGGCCAAAGATATTCATCAGGTAATCATTCATCTTTGCACTATAGGCCAAAGATATTCAGTAATATCATCATTTAGGACTGAAGATGATGAAAAATATCTTAAAGAAAACGAATCCAGTGAGATAAAAGATCAAAGATTAGGGATTCGTACTTTAGTTTATCCAAGTTAAAAAATACCTTATAATAATAAATTGTGGAGCAAAATTCAAGAATGAAGATCAAAACATGGATACAATCAAAATAGTAACCATAATAGACAACTTGGACAAAGAAAATAAAATTTCATTTTTTTTGTGAATAGTGCCGTATTCGTGAATAGTGTCATATTCGTGAATAGTGCAGTATACGTGAATAGTAACCCCGACATGAAAAAGGTAAAAATTCCACAATAAAATTCATACCAATATTTCGGTATAATAATATTGAAAGAATAACATCATTATGAAGAAAATAACATCTCATACCTCAAAAGAACAGTACTTTCGGCTGAAATATCAGTTATAAGGCTGAAGGAAACTTGCACTGAATAGCAACTCACAAAGTATCTAAATACTCACAAAATAAGCTCGATAATATATAGAGACAAAGCTTATGATTCTGATGTGGTTTTCAATTCTAACTAAGCACCCTATTTATAGGAAAATGCTTAGAACGCCATAGCAGACTAACCTGCTACCTGATGGCTTTACCTGCTACTATTCATGCCCACCACTTTTGAAATAAAATTTCAACACATTTCTCACTAACCAAAAGTGGGGCCCACACATATTTTAAATAAAAATATTTATTTCCGAAACTTCAATAATTCATAATAAATAACCATTTTATCAGAAAAATACAAAATTTATGTCCATTCCGTAGGAAATCGAATTCTCTACAACTTTGTAGAAGAACGTTTTTCCAAATTTCAAACAGAAAATGCCCAAAATCCATATACGGACGATATTTAATACCTCAATTCCTACAAAATACTGATAAAACACCTCAACATTAATTCCTTCATTTATATCCACATAAAATAAATATATCCTTATCATATAAATCAATAATTAATTATTCACAAATAATATTACAGAATCACAATTATGACAACCAGGTCGTTCCCAGGAAAGAGGGGGCTTTCCGATAAGGATTTCTCCTTATTGGCGCACAATTAGGTGACCAAACCCCTTTCCTAGACAGAACTTCCTTAGACATTGCCAATAATGCTATCTAATAATATTATTCAAATAATATGAATTATTGATATGATAATGGGAAATATTGTGCAGTGAAAATTATTGAAACAACAATAATATAAAATATCAACACAGCAATTAGTGAACAAATAAAATAAAATATTGAACAAGAATTATCGTAATAATTATTGAGTAGTGCCTTCTTATGTAAGAATCAATAATTCAAAATCATCGCGCAATACAAAGGTGTCTTCTTGGCAACCACGTGTATTACTGTATTTTAACCACCGGGTATTCCAATAGTATTAACGGTAACAACTACACCGTTATTTGTAAAAACTTAAACTTGTCATTTTCTTCATCCGACCGTTTTCCATTATAGGGCCCACAAATGGTTGCATCGTCGTATGAATATTCTCCGACAACAAGAATATTCCACGACCAAAGGAATATTCCCCGACAACAATGAATATTTTATAACCACTTACTTATTTTGCAAAATTTGCAAATTTCACCCATAACCAAAGCATTATATCAAATTAACATCTTATTATTCACAATAATAAATAGAGGAAATTTGATTTTATTTATAAAAAAGTTGGGGTCTTACAACCTCCCCTCCTTATGAAATTTCGTCCTCGAAATTGACATACGTACCTGGTGTTTCAAAAAGATGAGGACACCTCACTTTCATTTCTGATTCCAACTCCCAGGTCATTTCTTCAATAGCATGGTTCCTCCACAAAACCTTAACTTGTGGTATAACCTTGGTGCGTAGAACATGATCTTTCTTATCCAAGATCTTAACAGGTACCTCATCGTAAGTTAAATCTTCGGCTATCTCGTCTTGTTCTAACTCAATAATGTTGTTCTTGTCTTTCACATATTTACGAAGCACAGATATATGAAAGACATTATAAACATGAGACATGCTTGGAGGTAATGCGAGTCTATAGGCCACATTTCCTATTCGGTCAAGACTCTCAAATGGACCAACAAATCTTGGATTGAGCTTTCCTCTCTTCTCAAATCTTGTAACTCCTTTCCATGGTGCAACACGTAACAATACATGATCCCCAATATTAAATTGCATGTCCTTTCGATGAAGATCCGCATAACTCTTTTGTCGATCATGTGCCATTTGTATATGTTGTTGAATCATTTTGATCTTTTCTGTAGTTATGCGTACCAATTCTAGACCCAACAACGTTGCTTCACCCACCTCGTCCCATCATAATGGAGAACAACATTTTCTTCCATACAATTACTCGAATAGAGCCATGCCTATACAGAGTCTAGGACACAGAGTCTTAATAGATCTTCAAGAGTTTGAATAGACCTTTCTGATTGCCCGTCCGTTTGAGGATGGTATCTTTGAATCAATCAGAATTGCGCCCATAGCTTTTCGCGAAGTTAACCCAAAATCGTGAAGTGAATCTTGGGTCACGATCAGAAACTATGGATACTGGCATGCCATGCAATCTCACAATCTCATTCACGTACATACGAGCAAGACGTTCAAGGGAATAAGTCTCCTGCATAGGCAAGAAATGAGCAGACATATATGGTTAATCTATTAACAATAACTCAAATCGCATCTATGCCTTGAGAAACCTTGGGAAGACCCGTAACGAAATCAATGGTAATGTGTTCCTACTTCCATTTTGGAATCTCAAGTGGTTGCAATGGACCCTTTGGCACTTGATGCCCCACCTTTACACGTTGACAAGTTAAACACCTCGAGATAAACTCTGCAATCTCTCTCTTCCTATTGCTCCACAGAAATGTATTTCAAAGATCATGATATATTTTGGTACTCCCAGGATGGATTGCAAACGGTGTGTTGTGTGCCTCCATCATGATTGTGACGCCCCCAAAATAGGTATACATCACCTATCTTGAGTCGCCAAATACATGGTACAAAATTCAAATACAACTTAATTATACAACAAATGTAAAATAATACAAATAAAACATAATCTAAGAGTTTTAATAAGAATATTGTCATCTAGACAATATCCACACTCAATGGAGTCCTCATTACATTTACTGTCATACTATTTAACAGAATAGTGAGCACTACTAATGTTATCACTTGGACCTCACTCCGTTCCCCGACTAGTCCCTACTACGTTCTCATTTCATGAAGAGAATAATGAAAGAAATAGTGAGCTCAACTAGCCCAGTAAGAAATATTATGACTAAGATAATGCAGAATAAATTATCATTAGCCTTCAACAGTGTTAAACTGATAAAATATAATAAACATCAAGTTTAACCGCAATGAACAAGCAATCCATTAGAAGAGTCAGAGAATAAAATCTACTATCTTGTATGATTTAAAAGGTTTTTCATCACTTTTATCGCCGAGACTCAGCTTAATAAATAAACCACATCATCCCTGCACTATGGCCAATGATATTCATTAGTATCACGACCACAAATTATCCATGCACTACAGGCCAAGTATATTCGTGTATTCATCAATGGTCATGATCATGCCAACAATCGTCCATCAATGCACTACGACTAATGAGGACTTTTACCACATCATTTGTAACATTACGGTCATGATTATACCGAATAATCCCTCGGTCATAATCATACCAAGTCCATCTATGCACTACAAAGCCACGTGATGACTTTCAACATATTATAAACATGAGGATGATGACAATGATATAAGAATTCAATAAAACAAGTTCAAGGATAAATTTGTAAAGATTTATAATTTAATTTATCCAAAAATCAATAACGTCAAAATTGTCAACATGATACTGCTTTGTGGAGTAAAATTCAAGAATGCTCAGAAGAATATTTCCATGAAAAGATACTGGATGAAACACAAATATCAAGGATATTCCACTAATTTCATGGAGTATAGAAGCTAAAACTTTAATCAACTACGTATAATAGAATATATGAAACCGCAAATGGATTTTTTCTGCCATGCGGTAATCGACGTAGACAAATTATTCCAATAGAATAATAAAGAATGGAATAATGAAGAATTCACCAGCGTATGTAATCCGCATGCATGAAAAGTTATTCCAACAGAATAATAAAGAATGGAACCGGTCATGCGTAATCCGTGATAGATAGGATGTTCAACAGAATAATAAAGAATGGAACCGTGTCATGCGAATCCGCATGCATAAGATGTTCCAAATGTAATAATAAAGAATGGAATAATGTAAGAATTTCACCATGTATGCCAGATTAAGATAGATAGGTTATTCCAACTTAATAATAAAGAATGGAATAACATCCCTTGTGACAACCCCAAAATAGGTCTATTCCATCCAACCCATTCTGAGTCACCAAATACATGGTACAGAAAACAACTACAACTTTATTACAACAATTGTCCTGCAAAATACAACAACACATATGCTGTGAGTTTGGATACAAATATATACCAACTGTGACTCTCATCCCAACCCTGGATAGCACGTCACAATGACACCTTACATAAAGGTATAGTCAAAAATTGTTTTAGAAATTAGAATTTTTGGGAAGTGCTCAAGGAAACCTTCGTACATGGGAGGCCATGCGTCTAAGTTATGATAGATATCATATGGCCACAAAATTATCCTTGGTTGACCCAATAGACCCCAAAGAAAAATGAGAAGATTACTATCATATTCTTCCCAATGGTGAGTCTTCTCTTGACATATAAATATCTCTACTGTCTCTAATTGAGAATTATACGTCAAATAAACTCCAAGATCATATAGGTAGTGCTCGTAGATATACTCAGTAAGTGGATGTGCATAACCCTGTCTTATGATGACATGAGGTAGTATGTCATTAGACATCTTGTATGATAGTGGCAAAACACCCTTCCAATGTTGGGTTCGCCTCACCCTAGTTGATTCACCAAATATAACTACTAAATGATTACTACCGTTCTATTCCCCTATTACCCCCGCTTGACCCAGCTACACTCTTATTACCTGAAAGGAATTGTGAAGCAAAAGGGTGAGCACAACTAGCTCAGTAAAGAATATCATGACTAAAGATAATTAAATTATCAATAGCCTTCATCAATAATAAATCAGAGAGTTAGAACATATGGTAGATAACAAAAATTTCAACCATAGTTGCAGCGGAACGAGCAATCCATTAGAAGAGTCAAATAGACTATAAAGTCTATTATCTTCTTTATGTTAAAAATCCACCAACAATATTTTATCCCTTGTAACATCAATCAACGATTCTGGTCCACTATCATATGAATAACTCATAATCATAATTGTAGTTCTAAATTCCTCTTCTCATCCAGGACGAAGATAATTTTCATCACCTATCTTTACCTGAAACATCAAAGATCATGGTTACACCAAATCAGATTTCCTGTTCATAATCATACTAATAACTTCATCTTTGCACTACGGCCAAAGATATTCATTTGTATCACCAGTTGGTCATGTTCATCTCAACACACTGTTTATCTTTGCACCATCGCCAAAGATATTCAATAACATGTCATCTTTGCACTACGGGCCAAAGATATTCATCAACAATTCATCTTTGCACCACACGTGCCAAAGATATTCCTCAACATTCATATTTGCACTACTGTGCCAAATATATTCATCAACAGATTCATATTTGCACTATAAAGCCAAATATATTCATCAACAGTTCATATTTGCACTACGGTAACGATTACGCCGTTATTTGTAAAAACTCACTTTTTTGTCATTTTCTTCATCCATGCTTATTACGTTATGGGGCCCTAAATGGTCGCTGCTTAATGCATTTAATATTCCCCTACGTAAAGAATATTCCACGACCAAACGAATATTCCCCAACAACAATGAATATTTTATAACCACTTGCGTATGAAAAAAAAAAATCATATATCACCTTAACTTTAACTTTTATCAATTTAACCATTTCTTGAATCGTAATTATAAGAAAAATTGAATACTTTTATTTCATAAAATTTCGGTCTTACAATCTCCCCTCCTTATGAAATTTCGTCCCGAAATTTACGCATTCGTATTTCGAAAAGTTGAGAATACCTTGCTTTCATTTCAGATTCTATCTCCCGGGTCATCATGATTTCTGCATTGCTCATCTCCCGTGATAACTTCATTTTGGTTCTTCATTTGTTGGGAGGTCATGACAACTGCTCTCCCTTGAATTAACCGGCTTTGACTTGTCTGGGGTAGCATTTGGCGTCATCACTACCGTTGGAATATACTTTTCTATAGGGCATATTCCTCCCTCAACTGCCTCGTCGTACTCCTGATTCATGATCTGAATCATCAATCTTCGATCCATATCGAATTCAGGTTGACCGCTATGTACAGGGTAATTCAAAACTCGATGTTGGGTTCTCCCAATTGCTTTCCAAAAAGAGAAATTCATATCATCTATTTTAGCCTTCTTAGATCGGACATCTCTTTCCACAATATCCATGTGTCGTGCGGCTTTTGCCCATGCTTCACTTATTCTCACTCGCTCAGTTTTTTTTCTTTTTCATTTCGATTCCATCTTTATCATCTTATACTCTGCCAAAGAATGCTTCTGTTCAAGCATCACATATCGGGTAACACAAGCTTGAATTGTTGCATCCTTTTGTTCCACGATCGCCTGTCGTTCTTCAACCTGTTCTTCTAACTCATGAATACGATTTTTAAATTCTACATTTTGATCATATAACACCTCTAATAAATTCTCCTCAAGTACCTCTTCTTCCTTACTCTCAGCTGTTACCTCTGCAACCATCTCGGGTGCAACTATCAATTCTTCACTCACCACATGGATTTCTCTAATTCCTTCTTCGCCTAACATCACATTATCCTGGTTGGTGATTAGAGGTATCCGCATGGTCTCATTCACTCCATTGTTAACATTCTCAGCATCCATTCTCAAATACAGCCATAAAACAAGGGTTAATTAAACAAATTAACATATCACATAATATCCCGATATTATGACTGACCAACAAATAAGCTTAGGTAGGACACACTAGCGAATGATTTACTCATCTCTCCCCTCCTAGTTATATTCCCCGATCTCCGCCAGAGACCATATCCCTAAGCTCTGATACCAAATGTGACAACCCCAAATTAAGTCCATTCCATCCAACCCATTCTAAGTCGCCAAATACATGGTACAGAAAACAACTACAACTTTATTACAACAATTGTCCTGCAAAATACAACAACACATATGCTGTGAGTTTGGATACAAATATATACCAACTGTGACTCTCATCCCAACCTTGGATAGCACGTCACAATGACACCTTACATAAAGGTATAGTCAAAAACTGTTTTAGAAATTAGAATCTTTGGGAAGTGTTCAAGGAAGCCTTTGTATTTTGGAGGCCATGCGTCTAGGTTATGATAGATATCATATGGCCACAGAATTATCCTTGGTTGACCCAGTAGACCCCAAAGAAAAATGAGAAGATTATTATCATATTATTCCCAATGGTGAGTCTTCTCTTGACATATAAATATCTCTACTATCTCTAATTGAGAATTATACTTCAAATAAACTCAAAGATCATATAGGTAGTACTCGTAGATACACTCAGTAAGTGGATGTGCACAACCCTGTCTTATAATGACACGAGGTTGTATATCATTAGACATCTTGTATGATAGTGGCAAAACACCCTTCCAACGTTGGGTTTGCCTCACCCTAGTAGATTCACCAAATATAACTACTAAATGATGACCACCGTTCTATTCCCCCTATTCCCGGCCGACCCAAATGCCTACATTCTTATTACCTGAAAGGAATTGTGAAGCAAAAGGGTGAGCACAACTAGCTCAGTAAAGAATATCATAACTAAAGATAATTAAATTATCAATAGCCTACATCAATAATAAATCAGAGATTTAGAACATATGGTAGATAATAAAATTTCAACCATAGTTGCAAATGAACGAAAGCAATCCATTAGAAGAGTCAAATAGACTATAAAGTCTATTATCTTCCATGTTAAAAATCCACCAATAATGTTTTATCCCTCGTAACATCAATCAACAATTACGGTCCACAATCATATTAATAACTCATAATCATAATTGTAGTTCTAAATTCCTCTTCTCATCCAGGACGTAGATAATTTTCATCACCTATCTTTACCTGAAACATCAAAGATCATGGTTACACCAAATCACATTTCCTGTTCATAATCATACTAATAACTTCATCTTTGCACTACGACCAAAGATATTCATTGGTATCACCAGTTGGTCATGTTCATCTCAACACCTGTTCATCTTTGCACTACTGGCCAAAGATATTCAACAACATGTCATCTTTGCACTACGGACCAAAGATATTCATCAACAATTCATCTTTGCACTATAGGCCAAAGATATTCCTCAACAGTTTATATTTGGACTACAGGCCAAATATATTCATCAACAGTTCATATTTGCACTAATTCATAGAAAATAGCCCGGTTATCAAAAAAATACGAATTTTATGTCCATTCTGACTGAAATCGAATTCTCTACAACTTTGTAGCTTTGAGTTTTTCCAAATTCCAAACCAAAAATATCTGAAATCCACAAACGAATGATTTTTAATACTTCCACACCGACAAAATATTGATAAAACACCTCGGCATTAATTCCTTCATTTTTATCCACATAAAAATAAATATATCGATTATTTATATCCACATAAAATAAATATTTCCTTATCATATAAATCAATAATTAATTATTCACAAATAATATTATAAAATCACAATAATGACAACCAGGCAGTTCCCAGGAAAGAGGGGGCTTTCCAATAAGAATTTTTCCTTACTGGCGCGCAATTAGGTGACCAAACCTCTCCTTGACAGAACTTTCTAGACATTGCCAGTAATTCTATTTAATAATATTATAATATGAATTATTGATCTGATAATGGGAAGTACTGTGCAGTGATAATTATTGAAACAACAATAATATAAAATTTCAACGTAGCAATTATTGAATCAATAAAATAAAATATTGAACAAGAATTATCGTAACAATTATCGAGTAGTGCCTTCTTACGTAAGAATCAATAATTCAAAAAAATATGCAATACCGTATGCGACTCAGAATAACGCCAGACATTTTTACTTTACCATAAGGGTATCCAACGATGTTAACGATAACGATTAATACCGATTATTTGTAGAAACTCACTTTTTGTCATTTTCTTCATCCGACAGCTTATTACATTATGGGGCCCCATAAATGGTTCATGCCGTCGTGCACAAATATTCCCGACGGAAAAGAATATTCCATGACCAAACGAATATTCCTCGACAACAATGAATATTTTATAACCACTTGCGTATTTTAAAAAAAAATTCATATATCACCCTTAACTTTAACTTTTTATCAATTTATAACCATTTACTGAATCATAATTATAAGAAAAATTGAATACTTTTATTTCATAAAATTCGGGGTCTTACAACCCTTATGAGTATTGAAAGAAAATAACTCTCTACATGACTATGAAAGAATAATACCCCTTACCTTAGAAAAAACTCGGATCTTTGGAATAAAGGAGGTAGCGAGACTTCTCTTCTTCTTTCTCTATAATTTCTCTATAATAATTGCTCTAAAGCTTTTGTGAATTGGTGAGAAATGAAGGAAGAATGAGCTTCTATTTATAGGAAAATATAGTTTCGATAATTGCACGTTTTGGGGCTTAAAATATTACAGTATAATACCTTCCTCTTTTTTTCATTTTTAATTTATTCCTGCAAGTATTATGAAACTTGAACCACCTCTCCTAATAGTAAATAATGTGAATTAATAGTTCATTAATGTGACTCAATAGTATAATCATGTGAAAAACCTAATTACAGTATAGTACCTTCAACTATACCTCCATTTTTAATTTAGTCATGCAATTATTATCAATTTTGCACCACCTCCCCTAATAGTATATGAATGTGAATCAATAGTACACACATGTGAACAAATAGTTATAAGCATTTGAAATAATAGCAATTAATTTCTCATTTATCCGATTAAATACCCGATTGGTCAGTATAACCTCCAGACATCAATTATTATCGAAATAAATGTCGATTTCCACTAACACTAATAATCCCAAGACAATGGAACTATAAATTTCATCTTTAATCAACACAACTTATTCATCATTAATATTATAACTCACAACATTTGACAACCAGATCGTTCCCAAGAAAGTGGGGGCTTTTCGATAAGGATTTCTCCTTATTGGCGCGCAATTAGGTGACCAAACCTCTCCTTGACAGAACTTCTAGACATTGTCAATATTTCAAATAATAATATGAATAACTTTGTCGTCTCAATTATTGATTTAATAATAATAAATATTATGCAGATGATACTGTGACAATAATTGAATCAATAATATGAGAGATATGATGCAACAATATACTGTAGCAATAATTGAGTATAACTGGGTGACTTCTCACGTAAGCATCATTAATCAATACCGTGTGCTACTATGCAACCATGCGTATTACTGTACTTTTTACTACCGGGTAGTTCAACAGTTTTAATGGTAACACTTTCGCCGTTATTTTTATAAAAAGATAATTCTGTCGTTTTCTAACTACGACAATACTTCCGTTGTGGGCTCCACCAATGATTGTGTCGTCGTATGAATATTCCCTGTTAAAACGAATATTTCCCGACCAATCGAATATTATATAACCAATTGCTTACTTTGAAAAATTTGTAAATATTACCCACAACTATAACATTATATCAAATCCACACCATAATATTCAAAAATATATTTCGAGAAAATTATTCTTTATTCATAAAAGTTGGGGTCTTATAACCTCCCCTTCTTATGAAATTTCGTCCTCGAAATTAGGGTACGTACCTGGTATATCGAAGAGGTGAGGATACCTTGATTTCATTTCAGATTCTAACTCCCAGGTCATTTCCTCAACATCGTGGTTTCTCCAAAACACTTTGACTTAAGGTATAACTTTAGAGCGTAGAATATGATCCTTCTTATCCAAGATTTTAACAGGTAACTCTTCATACGTTAAATCTTCCTCTATCTCGTCTGGTTCTAATTCAATAATGTGGTTCGGGTCTTTCACATATTTACGTAATATAGATATGTGAAAAACGTTATGAACATGAGACATAGTTGATGGTAAGGCGAGTCTATAGGCCACAGTTCCTACTTGATCGAGGATTAAAAATGGGCCAATGAATCGAGGGTTGAGCTTTCCTCTCTTTCCAAATCTCGTTACTCCCTTCCATGGAGCAACACGTAACAACACATGATCTCCAATATCGAATTCCACGTCCTTTCGATGAAGATCAGCATAACTCTTTTATCAATCTTGTGAGGTTTTTATACGTTGTCGAATCGTTTGAATCTTTTTCGTAGTCATACATACCAACTCCGGTCCCACCAACGTTTCTTCACCCACCTCATCCCAGCATACTGGAGAACGACACTTTCTTCTATACGACGCCTCAATTGGAGCCATGCCAATACTTGCTAGATAACTGTTGTTGTAGTAAAACTCCATCAAGGACACAGAGCCTTAATAAATCTTCAAGAGTTTGAATAGTCCTCTCCATTTGCCTCCGTCCGTCGAGGATGATATACAAAAGCTAAATCAGAACTGCACTCCATAGCTTTATACAAACTAACCCAAAATCTTGAAGTGAATCTTGGGTCTCGATCAGAAACTATGGATACCGGCATACCATGAAGTCTTACAATCTCGTTTATGTACATATGAGCAAGACGTTCAAGTGTATAAGTTTCTCGTATAGGTAGGAAATGATCAGACTTGGTCAATCTATCAACAATGACCCAAATTGCATCTATGCCTTAAGAAACCTTAGGAGGACCAGTAACGAAATCCATGGTAATGTACTCCCACTTCCATTCTGGAATTTCAAGTGGTTGCAATGAACCTTTTGGTACTTGATGCTCTGCCTTGACTCGTTGACAAGTTAAACACCTTGAGATAAACTCCGCTATCTTTCTCTTCATATTGCTCCACCAAAATGTATGTCGAAGATCACGATACATTTTGGTACTCCCAAGATGGATTGCAAACGGTGTGTTGTGCGCCTCCATCATGATTTTATACTTTAAATTAGGGTTGTTAGGAATACAAAGTCTGGAGTTAACTCGAAGTATTCCTTCTTCATCGATTCTTGCTTCTGGCATAGCACCTTCTTGCACTTTCTTCCTCATATGCATCAACTCCAGGTCTGTAGCTTGAGCAGCTTTAACTTTATTGATTAAAGTCGGTTCTACTCGTATATTCGCCATCATCACATGGGTCTCTGGAGTTTTTAACTCTATCTCCAACCTTTGTAAGTAATATAAAATGGGCCTTTGCGTTGACAATAATGCACTCGTACCCGCATATGTTCTTTTACTCAATGCATCAGCTACTACGTTCGCTTTACCAGGATGGTATTGAATGGCATGATCGTAATCTTTCAATAACTCAAGCCATCATCGTTGTCGCATGTTGAGTTCCTTTTGAGTGAAGAAATATTTGAGGCTTTTATGATCCGTATAGATCTCCACCTTCTCTCCATACGGTGTAATGCCTCCAAATCTTAAGTTAAAAAAACGATTTGCCGCTAACTCTAGATCATGAGTAGGATAATTCTCTCATATTCTTTGAGTTGTCGTGTGAGGCATAAAGCTATGACTTTCCTATGTTTCACGAGAACACATCCTAACCCTTTGTCTAAAGAATCACCAGAGATGACAAATCCTCCGAGCCGATGGTATTGTTAGAACGGTCTTTGAAATGAGTCTTCTCTTGAGTTTTTGAAAACTCTTCTCACATTCTTGCTCCAACCGGAATTTTGTATCTTTTCGAGTCACCGAGTTAATGGAGTAGCGATTTGAGAAAACCTTCTACTTAATCTCCGATAATAACCAACTAAGACGAGAAAGCTACGTATTTTGGCCATCGATTTAGGTTGCTCCCAACTTTGAATTGCTTCAATCTTTTTGTCGGGTCAATGATATCCCATGATTTGATATCACGTGCTCTAAGGAATGCAACTTCCTGCCGAGCGAACTCGCATTTCTTCAACTTGGCATATAGATTGTTTTCACGAAGCTTTTGGAGTATCAGTGTGACGCCCCCAAAACAGGTATACATCACCCATCTTGAGTCGCCAAAAACAAGGCACTGAATACAAATACAAGTTAATTATACAACAGTCGTGTGAAATACGACAAAATATAGGCTGTGAGTTTTAATACAAATATTGTCATCTAGACAATATCCACACTCAATGGAGTCCTTATTACATTTATTATCACACTATTTCACAGAATAGTGAGGACTACTAATGCACCATATAGGACCATCACTCTGTTCCCCGACTAGTCCCAACTACATTCTCATTTCCTGAAGAGAACAGTGAAAGAAAGGGTGAGCTCAACTAGCCGAATAAAAAATATTATGACTAAGCTAATGCAGAATAAATTATCAATAGCCTTCAATAGTATAACAACTGATAGAATATAATAGACAACAAGTTTTAGATCAAAAACTGCAGCGGAATAAGCAATCCATTAGAAGAGTCAAGTAAAGTATAAAATCTACTGTCTTCTATGATTTAAAAAGTTTTTCATCAACTTTATCGCTGACACTCAACTTAATAAATAAAATCGAATCATCCTTGCTCCACGGCCAAGGATATTCATGTAATCATCAATGGTCATGACTATACCGAATAATCCCTGGTCATAATCATACCAACAACTATCCACCAATAAACTACAGGCCAATGAGGACTTTTACCACATCATTCGTCACATTACGGTCTTGATTATACCGAATAATCCCTGATCATAATCATACCAAGTCCATCTATGCACGTAAACCAAAGATGACTTTCAACATAATATAAGCATGAGGATGATGACAATTCAATAAAACAGGTTCAAGAATAAATTTTAAAGATTTATAAGTTAATTTATCCTGAACTCAATAACGTCCAAATTGTCAACATGATATCGCAGCAAGAAAATTCAAGAATGCTCAAGAATATTTCCATGAAACGACATCGATAAAGCACAAATATCAAGGATATTCCACTAATTTCATGGAGTATAGAAGCCAAAGCTTCAACCAACTGAGTAAAATATAATATATGAAACTGCAAATGGATTTTCACCCGCCATGAGGTAATCCACGTATACAGATCATTTCCACAATTTAATAAGGAATGAATACACAGGATCTTTCACCATGAATGTGGTAATCCACATAGACAGGTTATTCCAATAGAATAATAAAGAATGGAATAACTGAAGGTTTCACCATGCGTGCGATATAGGTCAAGACCGATAGGTTATTCCCAATGTAATAATAAATAATGGAACCTGGTCCAGAACGCGCAAAAAACATGATATTAAACGTGTAATAATAAATAATGGAACCAGTCCCACAGAACGCATATATGAGTGATATTCACGTAATAATAAATAATGGAATCAGTTAAATGTAAACGCATGTATATGATATTTCACACAATAATAAAAAGCGGAATATTAGAAGAATTTCACCATGTATGCGATACTTCAGATAAATAGGTTATTCCAACAGAATAATAAGAATGGAATAACAGAAGAATTTCACCAAGTATAGGGTATCCCGCGTAAACAAGTTATTCCAACAGAATAGTAAAGAATGGAATAACAAAAGTTCTCTTCATGAATACGAAAGAAAGAATACCCCTTATGAGTACAACAAATAATATTCCCTACCTTATAAAAACTGAATACTGAAGTAGTGAAGTAGCAGAATACTTTTCTTCTTTCTCTCTATAGTTTCTCTATCTAGAGTTTCAGTGAATTCGTAAGAAATAATGAATGAATGAGCTTCTATTTATAGGAGAATGGACTGAATAGTAACTAATTCATGAACGGTCCAGATTGATTTACTTTTAAACAGACGGTCCA
This sequence comes from Panax ginseng, assembly GCA_020205605.1. Taxonomy (NCBI): domain Eukaryota; kingdom Viridiplantae; phylum Streptophyta; class Magnoliopsida; order Apiales; family Araliaceae; genus Panax; species Panax ginseng. The sequence continues at coordinate 44,327,315 of CM035146.1, forward strand.
TATTGGTTTACTATTAAAACTTAAAGCAACAGTCCATACTGATTTACTATTAAAACTTTAAACCAGCGATCCATATTGATTTACTATTATACATTCCACCAACAGTCCATATTGATTTACTATTATATCTTCAACCAACGGTCTGAAAAATTAGCACATCTCCTCATGGAATAATATTGTACCCAAAAATGATTTGGACCGAAAAGAAATATATCTTACTGGTGAATAATACCCCGTGAATAGTAACTCGAGAATAGTAACTCATGAATAGTAACTCGTGAATAGTACTCCGACACGAAAAGTGTCCCAAATACCCAATCGAACAATATAACCTCCAGACATCAATTATACTAACACAAATAAGTCCAACACAATGGGACTATAAAATTCATCTTTAATCAACACGAACTTATTCATCATTAATATTATAATTCACAATATTTAACAACCAAGTCGCTCCCGTGAAAGAGGTGACTTTCCGATAAGGATTTCGCTTATTGGTAGCGCAATTAGGTGACCAAACCTCTCCTCGATGTAACTTCTAGACATTGTCAATATTGCAAATAATAATATGAATAACTTTGTCATCTCAATTATTGATTTAATAATATAACATATTATGCGGATGATCAGTAATAATAATTGAATCAATAATATGAGAGATATGATGCAAGAATTATCGTAGCAATAATTGAGTATAACCGAGTGACTTCTCACGTAAGCATCAATAATCAATATTGTGCGCTACTATGCAACCACGCCAGACATGTACTTTTACTACCGGTAGTTCAACAGCTTTTTAACAGTAACACCTTCATTGATTATTTTTATAGAAAGATATTTTGTCGCTTTTCTAACTACTGGCAATACTTAGTTTATGGGGTCCACCAATGATTGTGCCGTCGTACGAATATTCCCTGTTAAAATGAATATTCCCCGATCAATCAAATATTATATAACCACTTGCTTACTTTGCAAAATTTGTAAATATTACTCACAACTATAACATTATATCAAATCCACACCATAATATTCAAAAATATATTTCTAGAAAATTATTGTTTATTCATAAAAGTTGGGGTCTTATAACCTCCCTTCTTATGAAATTTCATCCTCGAAATTAGGGTATATACCTGGTATGTCGAAGAGATGAGGATACCTTGACTTCATCTCAGATTCTAACTCCCAAGTCATTTCCTCCACATCATGGTTTCTCCACAAAACTTTGACTTGAGGTATAATCTTGGAGCGTAGAACATGATCCTTCTTATCCAAAATTTTAATAGGCAACTCTTCATACGTTAAATATTCATGTATCTCGTCTGGTTCTAACTCAAAAATGTGGTTCGGGTCTTTAACATATTTACGTAACATAGATATGTGAAAAACGTTATGAACACGAGACATACTTGGCGGTAAGGCGAGTCTATAAGCCACAGTTCCTACTCGTTCGAGAATTAAAAATGGGCCAATGAATCGAGTATTGAGCTTTCCTCCCTTTCCAAATCTGGTAACTCCTTTCCATGGAGCAACACGTAACAACACATGATCTCCAATATCGAATTCTACGTCCTTTCGATGAAGATCATCATAACTCTTTTGTCGATCTTGTGAAGTTTTTATACGTTGTCGGATCGTTTGAATCTTTTCTGTAGTCATACATACCAACTTCAGTCCCAACAATGTTGCTTCACCCACCTCATCCCAACATACTGGAGAACGACACTTTCTCCCATACAATGCCTCAAATGGAGCCATGTCAATACTTGTTTGATAACTGTTGTTGTAGGAAAACTCCACCAACGGTAAGAACTTGTCCCAACTTCCTTTGAAGTCAAGGACACAGAGTGTTAATAGATCTTCAAGAGTTTGAATAGTCCTCTCCAACTTCCCGTCCGTCTGAGGATGATATGCCGAGCTAAATCGTAAATCCGTGCCCATAGCTTTCTGCAAACTAACCCAAAATTGTGAAGTGAATCTTGGGTCTCGATCAGAAACTATGGATACTAGCATACCATGCAGTCTTACAATCTCATTTATGTACATACAAACAAGACTTTCAAGTGTATAAGTTTCTCGTATAGGTAAGAAGTGCGCAGACTTGGTCAATCTATCAACAATGACCCAAATTGCATCTATGCCTTGAGAAACCTTGGGAAGACCAGTAACGAAATTCATGGAAATGTGCTCCCACTTCCATTCTGGAATTTCAAGTGGTTGCAATGGACCTTTTGGTACTTGATGGTTCGCCTTGACTCATTGACAAGTTAAACACCTTGAGATAAACTCCGCTATCTCTCTCTTCATATTGCTCGACCAAAATGTATGTCGAAGATCATGATACATTTTGGTACTCCTAGGATGGATTGCAAACGGTGTGTTGTGCGCCTCCATCATGATTTTATACTTTAAATTAGGGTCGTTAGGAACACAAAGTCTGGAGTTGACTCGAAGTATTCCTTCTTCATCAATTCTTTCTTCCGAAATAGCACCTTCTTGCACTTTCTTCCTCATACGTATCAGCTCCAGGTCTGTAGCTTGAGTAGTTTTAACTTTATTGATTAAAGTTGGTTCTACTCGTATATTTTCCATCATCATATGGGTCCCTGAAGTCTTTAACTCTATCTTCATCCTTTGTAAGTCATACAAAATGGGCCTTTGTGTTGACAATATTACACTCGTACCCGCATATAATCTTCTACTCAATGCGTCAGCTACTACATTCGCTTTACCAAGATTGTATTGAATGGTATGATCATAATCTTTCAATAGTTCAAGCCAACGTCGTTGTCGCATGTTGAGTCCCTTTTGGGTGAAGAAATATTTGAAGCTTTTATGATTCGTATAAATCTCCACCTTCTCTCCATATAGGTAATGCCTCCAAATCTTGAGCGCGAAGATAACAGCTGCCAGCTCTAGATCATGAGTAGGATAATTCCTCTCATATTCTTTGAGTTGCTGAGAGGCATATGCTATGACTTTCCCATGTTGCATAAGAACACATCCTAGCCCTTTGCCCGAAGCATCACTATAGATGACAAATCCCTCTGAGCCAGATGGTATTGTCAGAACAGGTGCTGAAATGAGTCTTCCCTTGAGTTCTTGAAAACTCTTATCACATTCCTCGCTCCAACCGAACTTTGTATCTTTTCGAGTCAGCTAAGTTAATGGAGTAGCGATTCGAGAAAATCCTTCCACGAATCTCCGATAATAACCAGCTAAGCCGAGAAAGCTACGTACTTCGGTCACTGACTTTGGTTGTTCCCAGCTTTGAATTGCTTTAATCTTCGATGGGTCAACATATATTCCATGATTTGATACCACATGCCCAAGAAATGCAACTTCCTCAAGCCAGAACTCACATTTCTTCAACTTGGCATAAAGCTTGTTTTCACGAAGCTTTTGGAGTATCAGCCTCAAGTGTTGCTCATGATCTTCACGGCTTTTGGAATATATGAGAATGTCATCAATAAAGACAACCACAAAGTGATCCAAATATTCCTTGAATTCTCGGTTCATCATATCCATGAAGGCAGAAGGAGCATTAGTCAATCCAAAAGACATGACCAAGAATTCATAATGCCTGCATCGAAGTTATGAAGGCGATCTTTGGAATATCCTCGCTTTTAACCTTCACCGATGATATCCATAACTAAGATCGATCTTTGAAAAGAATTGTGCTCCTCAGAATTGGTTAAACAGTCATCAATGCGAGGTAATCGATACCTATTCTTGATGGTGACATGGTTCAATTCTGGCGGTCAATACAAAGTTGCATACTCCCATCTTTCTTCTTCACGAATAGAACATGAGCACCCCAAGGAGACGATTTTAGGACGAATGAAACCAATGTCTAACAATTCTCTTTAATTGGGTCTTTAACTCAAGTTCAATAGGAGCCATTCGATATGGTGATTTTAAAATGGGTTTTGTACCAGGTTCAAGGTCGATACAAAATTCAATTTCACGCTATGGGGGTAGGCCAAGAAGTTCTTTAGGGAATACGTCAGGAAATTTATTAACAATAGAAATATCATTCAAAACTGACGTGTTTTTGTTTAAATCTGTGACATGAGCTAAGAAAGCTTGACATCCATTTTTCAATAAACAAATAGCTTTCTGGCTTGAAATAACCGTGATTGATTTTAATGGTTTGGTCGCTTGAATTCGCATAATAGGTTGATTAGGGATATGAAAACTAACAACTTGACGAAAACAATCAATTTTTGCATGATGAGTAGTTAACCAATCAATCCGTAGGATTACGTCAAACGCAAGTATTTTTAAAGAAATAAGATCGACAGTAACGTATGCGGTTCTCGATTTGAATCAAACAAGACTTATAAACAAAGTGGATGTAATGAAGGTTTCTCCCAACGGAGTTTCAACCGATAAGTCAAAGTCTAATTTCTCCGAGTCAAATTTAAACGTTGAGCGTAAGTAGAGAGAGAAAGAATGGGTAGAAGCGGTATCAAATTAGGTATAGACTTCGCTAGAGTTTATGATAAGCTTACCCATGATGACCTCGTTCGGGTTCCTTGCTTTCTGGGAGGTTACGACAAACGCTCTACCTTGAACTACCAGCTTTGACTTTTCTGGGACGGCCTTTGGTGCCTCCATCCCAACTGGACTTGTCTTTGGTGCACGACAAAATGGGGCTAGGTGACCTTCTCTTCCACAATTATAACACGTTTTGGATCAGATCGCTACTGTTTGGACCGATATTTCCCTCCCTCCGCATTTGAAGCATATGATAGGTGGTCGTTCTCCTTCCTTAACAACGGTGTTGGTCTGCCGACGTCTTTCCATCATTATTGAATCTCTTTTTCTTGAAATGTCCATTTTTACTGTCTTGGCCATGATTACCATCGAAGTGGTTACCATTTCTGGCATGTTGATTCCCTCCACGTTTGTTGTCACCGCTTCGATGACTGCTACCACTGGTATTATCATTTTGGCAACTGCATTCTCTTGGTTAAGTTGACTCGTTATCGTGCTACAATAACTGAGCCCTATTAATAACATCTTAATACAAACACAGTTTGTGAGAAATTAAGTATTGACGTATCTCGGGTTTCAAACCTCTTAGAAACATTCGCATCATTCTCTCCTCATTATCAACCAAGTGAGACGCAAACCGGGACAACTCGGCAAAATTAGCTTCGTACTGTGACACAATCATATTGTTCTGCTCCAACTTGATGAACTCTAACTCTTTCATGTGACGAATACTTTCGGGAAAGTACTTGTCATTGAATAGTTCTTGGAACTTCTCCCAAGACATCTTCAAAGGCGGCAGTTGAGTACGCCATCGATTCGCATCAAGAATCTACCTCTCCTCGCAACATAAAGGTGGTAATGGAACCTTTTGCTCCTTGAGCATCCGAAAACATCAAATATCTTGGTGATCTGCTTTATCCACGCTTCCGCCTTAAGTGGTTTTGGCTCTCCAATAAACTCCGGTGGTCCCAGCTCCTTGAACTTTTTAGCGGTGATAAAGACGAGAGTTTCAAAGGTTTCCACCTACATTTTGGATGAGAGCCGCTCTACCGATGTTGCATGAATTGCATAAAGACTCTAAACATTCCATCGTTCATCATTTGGTCAATGTTGTTGTTTGCATGAGGATTGTCGCCTTCCTGATGCACATTATGCTGATTATAAATATGTGGAGACTCAACGGTTTTTCTGTGCTCCATTGCTATTCTCAACATTCTCGGATGTCTGCCACAAAACAAGGGTTAATTGACATGTCACATATTATCCCTATACTCTGACCGACCAAATAAATACCAAATAAACTTAGGTAAGTCATACTAGCGAAGGAATTCCCCGTCTCTCCCCTCCTAGTTCTTGTCTCACATCTCAACCAGGGATCATATCCCTAATCTTTGATACCAAATGTGACGCCACAAAAATAGGTATAAATAGGTATAAATCACCCATCTTGAGTCGCCAAATACATGGTACAAAATTCAAATACAACTTAATTATACAACAGTCGTGTAAAATACGACAAAACATAGTCTAAGAATTTTAATAAGAATATTGTCATCTAGACAATATCCACACTCAATGGAGTCCTCATTACATTTATTGTCACACTATTTAACAGAATAATGAGGATTACTAATGCTATCATCTGGACAAATACTCCATCCCCCGACTAGTCCCAAATATGTTCTCGATTTCTCAAGAAGAGAACAAAGGAAAGAAAGGGTGAGCTCAACTAGCCCAAGAAGAAATATTATGACTAAGATAATGCAGAATAAATTATCATTAGCCTTCAACAGTGTTAAACTGATAAAATATAATAAACACCAAGTTTAATCTGCAATGAACAAGCAATTCATTAGAAGAGTCAAGTAGAGAATAAAATCTACTATCTTCTATGATTAAAAGGTTTTCATCACTTTTATCATTTGAAACTCAAAGATAATAAATAAACCACATCATCCCTGCACTACGGCTTAGGATATTCATTAGTATCACAACCACAAATTATCCATGCACTACGGCCAAGGATATTCGTGTATTCATCAATGGTCATGATCATGCCAACAACAATCATCCATCAATGAACTACGGACAATGAGGACTTTTACCACATCATTTGTAACATTACGGTCATGATTATCTCGAATAATCCTCGGTCATAATCATACCAAGTCCATCTATGCACTACATGCCACATATGACTTTCAACATATTATAAAAATGAGGATGATGACAATGATATAAGAATTCAATAAAACAAGTTTAAGGATAAATTTGTAAAGATTTATAATTTAATTTATCCAGAAATTAATAACGTCCAAATTGTCAACATGATACTGCTTTGTGGAGTAAAATTCAAGAATGCTCGGAAGAATATTTCAATGAAAAGATCTTTGGATGAAGCCTTAAATATCAAGGTTATTCCACTAATTTCATGGAGTATAGAAGCTAAAACTTTAATCAACTGAGTATAATAGAATATATGAAACTGCAAATGGATTTTTTCCGCCATGAGGTAATCCACGTAGATGCATTATTCCAATGAATAATAAAGAATGGAATAAAGAAGAATAGACCGGCGTGCGTGAATCGCTTGCAGCACAAAGTTATTCCAACAGTAATAATAAAGAATGGAACCAGGTCAAGCGTAATCCACATAGACAGGATGTTCCAACAGAATAATAAAGAATGGAACCAGGTCATGCGTAATTCGCACATGCAAGATGTTCTAATAGAATAATAAAGAATGGAACTAGGTCATGCAAGTAATCCGCATGCATGGGATGTTCCAATGAATAATAAAGAATGGAATAATGTAAGAATTTCACCATGTATGCGGTATTGCAGCATGAGCAAAGTTATTCAACATAATAATAAAGAATGGAATAACAACCTTTACGAGTATTGAAAGAAAATAACTCTCTTCATGACTACGAAAGAATAATACCCCTTACCATAGAAAAACTGGATACTAGAATAGTGAGGTAGCATACTTCTTTTCTTCTTTCTCTCTATAATTTCTCTCTATAATAATTGCTCTAAAGCTTTTGTGAATTGGTGAGAAATGAAGGAAGAATGAGCTTCTATTTATAGGAAAATATAGTTTCGATAATTGCACGCTTTTGGGGCTCAAAATATTACAAAGATAATACCTTCCTCTTTTTTTTTTTTTCATTTTTAATTTAGTCGTGCAAGTATTATCAAACTTGCACCACCTCCCCTAATAGTAAATAATGTGAATTAATAGTTCATTCATGTGACTCAATAGTATATTCATGTGAAAAAACTAATTACAGTATAGTACCTTCAACTATACTGTGACGCCCCCAAAATAGGTATACATCACCCATCTTAAGTCACCAAATACATGGTATAAAATTCAAATACAACTTAATAATACAGTTGTCGTGTAAAATACAACAAAATGTAAATTGAGAATTTTAATAAGAATATTTTCATCTAGACCATACCCAAACTCAAAAGAGTCTTCATTACATTTATTTTCACACTATTTAATAGAATATTGAGGACTACTAATACTATCATTTGGACCGTCACTCCGTTCCCCGACTAGTCCTGACTACGTTCTCATTTCCTGAAGAGAACATTGAAAGAAAGGGTGAGCTCAACTAGCCCAGTAAGAAATATTATGACTAAGATAATGCAGAATAAATTATCGTTAGCCTTCAACAGTGTTAAACTGATAAAATATAACAAACATCAAGTTTCTTCTTAGCGGTAGAACAAGCAATCCATTAAAAGAGTCAAGTAGAGAATAAAATCTACTATCTTTTATGATTTAAAAGGTTTTTCATCACTTTTATCGATGAGACTCAGCTTAATAAATAACCCACATCTTCCCTGCATTACGAGCCAAGGATATTCGTGTATTCATCAATGGTCATGATCATGCCAACAACTGTCCATCAATGCACTACGGGCCAATGAAGACTTTTACCACATCATTTGTAACATTATGGTTATGATTATACCGATTAATCCCTGGTCATACTCATACCAAGTCCATCTATGCACTACAGGCCACAAATGACTTTCAACATAATATAAACATGAGGATGATGACAATGATATCTTAATTCAATAAAACAAGTTCAAGAATTAATTTATCCAGGAACTAATAACGTCCAAATTGTCAACATGATACTTCTTTGTAGAGTAAAATTCAAGAATGCTCAGAAGAATATTTTCATGAAAAGATACTAGATGAAGCGCAAATATCAAGGATATTCCACTAATTTCATGGAGTATAGAAGTTAAAACTTTAGCCAACCGAGTAAAATAAAGAATGGAATAACAAAAGAAATCACCAGGTATGCGATAGACCGCACAGATAGGATGTTCCAATAGAATGATAAATAATGGAACCAGGTCATGCGTAAACGCACAGACAGGATATTCTAACAGAATAATAAATAATGGAACCAGGTCATGCGTAAAGCACAGATAGGATGTTCCAAAAGAATATTAATTATGGAACCAGGTCATGCATAAAGCACAGACAGGATGTTCCAACATAATGATAAATAATTGAACCAGGTCATGCGTAAAGCATAGACAAGATGTTCCAATAGAATGATAAAGAATGGAATAACAGAAGAATTTCACCAAGTATAGGGTAGCCCGCGTATACAGGTTATTCCAATAGAATAATAAAGAATGGAATAACAGAAGTTCTCTTCATGAATTCAAAAAAAATAATACCCCTTACCTTAGAAAGAAGAGTACTGGATATAGGAGTAGTGAAGTAGCTGAACACTTTTGTTCTTTCTCTCTATAGTTTCTCTCTCTAGAGTTTCAGTGAATTCGTAAGAAATAATGAAGGAATGAGCTTCTATTTATAGAAGAATGGACTGAATAGTAACTAATTCATGAACGGTCCAGATTGATTTACTTTTAAACGAGACGGTCAGCATTGATTTACTATGCAGTATAATAAAATATTCTAATAAAACAAAAATTTGTAAATAAAATATAATATATATTATATATTCATACACATGATTATTATAAATTCACGAGATTCATTCTCGTGATCTCTCTCTCCCAACTTCAAACCTCAGAATATATATATATATATATATATATATATATATATATATATATATATATATATATATATATATAATATAAACCAATACACCTTCCGTGCCCAATATCAACTTCTTTTTTTTTCTCCACCAAAGTCCACTATCACCAATTATATATATATATATAATTCCTCTCTAATCAACATATATATATATATATATATATATATATATATATATATATATATATATATATATATATATATTATACAACACCCTCCCAAACCATTCCATTTCCCTTTCCCCCACCCTGACCTTTCTTTCAAACGTGGGTCCCACTTTGGGCCCCCACCTCATATTATAACATTCTACCGATTATTTTGAAAAACGGGTAAATGGAGATCCATAAAATAAGAAAAATTTACAACAACTACTTCATAAAAAAAAATCCTCTCAATATTATTAACAACATTTATCATCATTATTAATCGACTAGGTCGTTCCGAGGAAAGAGGGGGTTTCCATTATGGATTTCTCCCTATTGGCGCGCAATTAGGTGACCAAACCTCTCCTTGACAGAACTTCTAGACATCGTTAATATTGCATATAATAATATTAATAACTTTGTTATCCCCATTATTGATTTAATAATATATAAAATATCAACAATAATTGAATCAAATAACGTGAGATACTATGCAACAATTACTATAGGAATAATTGAACAAAACTGAGTGACTTCTCACGTAAGCATCAATAATCAATGTTGTGTCCTACTATGCAACCACGCGTATTACTGTACTTTTAACACCGGGTGTTTCAACAGTTAACGGTAAAACTTCCGCCGTTATTTTCATAAAAAGATATTTTTATCGTTTTCTCAATCCGACAATAATTCCATTCTGGGGTCCACCAATGATTGTGTCGTAGTACGAATATTTCCTATTAAAATGAATATTCCCCGACCAATCGAATATTATATAACAACTTGTGTACTTTGAAAAATTTATAAATATTACCCACAACTATTACATTATATCAAATTCATTCCATAATATTCAAAAATGATTATTAAAAAGTTGGGGTCTTACATATACCTCCATTTTTAATTTAGTCATGCAAGTATTATCAATTCTTCACCACCTCCCCTAATAGTACATGAATGTGAATCAATAGTACACACATGTGAATAAATAGTTATAAGCATGTGAAATAATACCAATTAATTTCTCATTTATCCGATTAATTACCCAATTGGTCAATATAACCTCCAAACATCAATTATTATCGAAATAAATGTCAATTTCCACTAACACTAAAAATCCCAACACAATGGAACTATCAATTTCATCTTTAATCAACATAACTTATTCATCATTAATATTATAACTCACAATATTTAACAACCAGGTCGTTCCCAAGAAAGAGGGGCTTTCGATAAGGATTTCTCCTTATTTGACGCCGCAATTAGGTGACCAAACCTCTCCTTGACAGAACTTCTAAACATTGTCAATATTGTAAATAATAATATGAATAACTTTGTCGTCTCAATTATTGATTTAATAATAATAAATATTATGCAGATGATACTGTGACAATAATTGAATCAATAATATGAGAGATATGATGTAGCAATTACTGTAGTAATAATTGAGTATAACTGAGTGACTTATCACGTAAGCATCAATAATCAATACTGCAGTGTACTATGCAACCACGCCAGATGCCGTACATTGTATTTTTACTCTTTGGATAGTTCAACAGTTTTAACAGTAACACTTTCATTTGTTATTTTTATAAAAGATAATTACATCGCTTTTCTAACTACGACAATACTTAGTTATGTGGGGTTCACTAGTGATTGTGCCGTGCGTATGAATATTCCCTGTTAAAACAAATATTCCCCGACTAATCGAATATTATATAATCACTTGCTTACTTTGCAAAATTTATAAATATTACCCACAACTATAACATTATATCAAATCCACACCATAATATTCAAAAATATATTTCGAGAAAATTATTCTTTATTCATAAAAGTTGGGGTCTTACAACGATTCTATGTTTCAAGTCAGAATCGTTAGCAACACAAAGTCTAGAGTTGACTCAAAGTATTCTTTCGTCATCGATTCTTGCTTCTAGAATAACACCTTACACTTTCTTTTTCATACGCATAAGCTCCAGCTCCGTAGATTGAGCAACTTTTACTTTATCGATTAAAGTTGGTTCTACACGTATGTTTGATATCATCACGTGGGTACTTGGAGACTTTACCTCTATCTCTATCCTTTGCAAGTCATATAAAATGGACCTTTGTGTTAACAACATTACACTCGAACCCGCATATGATCTTTTACTCAATGCGTTAACTACCATGTTTGCTTTTCCAGGATGATATTGGATGGTATGATTGTAATCTTTCAACAGCTCGAGCCAACATCGTTTCCGCATGTTGAGTTCCTTTTGGGTGAAGAAATATTTGAGGCTTTTATGATCTGTATAGATCTCTACTGTGACGCCCCCAAATTAGGTATACATCACCCATTATGAGTCGCTAAATACATGGTACAAAATTCAAATACAAATTAATTATACAACAGTCGTGTAAAGTACGACAAAATATAAGTTGGGAGTTTTAACACGAATATTGTCTTCTAAACAATATCCAAACTCAAATTCAATATTATTACATTTATTTTCACACTACTTCACAAAATAGTGAGGACTACTAATGCAAAAATCTAGACCGTCACTCCGTTCCCCGACTAGTCCCGGCTATATTCTCATTTCCTTAAGAGAACAATGAAAGTAAAGGGTGAGCTCAACTAGCCCAGTAAGAAATATTATGACAAAGATAATGCAAAATAAATTATCCTTAGCCTTCAACAATATAACAACTAATATAATATAATAGACAACAAGTTTTAGATCAACAACTGTAGCGGAATAAGCAATCCATTAGAAGAGTCAAGTAGAGCATGATATCTACTATCTTCTATGATTTAAAAAGTTTATCATCAATTTTATCGCTGCGACTCAGCTTAATAAATAATCCACATCATCGAATCATCCCTTCACTACGGGCCAAGGATATTCTTTAGTATCACGACCACGAATTATCCCTGCACTACGGGCTAAGGATAATCGTGTTTTCATCAACGGTAATGATCACGCCATTAAACAATTCATCTTTGCACCCTTGGCCGAAGAGAACCCATGGCCATGATCATACCAAAAATTGTTCATCAATGAACTATGGGCCAATGAGGACTTTTACCACATCATTTATAACATTACGGTCATAATCATACCAAGTCCATCCATGCACTACGGCTAAAGATGACTTTCATAACAATATAAGCATGAGGATGATTACAATGACATAATAATTCAATAAAACAAGTTCAAGGATAAATTTTAAAGATTTATAATTTAATTTATCCAGGATTCAATAAAGTTCAAATTGTCAACATGATACTACTTTATGGACCAAAATTAAAGAATAATATTATACCAAAAATGATTTGGACCGAAAACAAATGAATTTTTATCATGAATAGTACCCCGGGTGAATAGTACTCGAGTGAATAGTACCCCGTGAATAGTACTTCGTCAATAGTAACCCGTGAATAGTACTCCGACATGAAAAAGTTAAAACTTTTCAAGAATGCTCAGAATAATATTTTCATGAAAAGATACTGGATGAAGCGCAAATATCAAGGATATTCTACTAATTTCATGGAGTATAGAAGCCAAAACTTTAACAAAATGAGTGTAGAATTCAAAATCTGAAACGAAATAATATTACTTATATACTACAGAGTATGGAAGAAAATATTATTTCTTACGAATATTAAACGAAAATAATATCCCTTACGAATATTAAACGAAAATAATATTCCTTTCGAATATTTAACGAATATAATATTCCTTATGAATATTAAATAAAAATAATATTTCTTGCGAATATTGAACGAAATAATATTCATACAAATACAAAAAATAATATCTATTTGAAATATGAAATAAATAATACCCCTTATCTTGAAAAGAAGAGTATTCCAATTGGTATAGCGGATATATTCTTGAAGAAAACTTTCATTATTTTCTACACTCAAAGCTTTCTAAAACTCGAAAGAAATACGCTCAATATTATAGAAGAAGAATTCTCTGATTCTAGTGTGATTTTCAATTCTAACTAAGCATCCTATTTATAGGAGAATGGAAATGATATTATTTGACAAATTTAATCACGGACGCACAAAACCTTCACAGGCGCCGAATCCTTCGGCGAATTCTGAAAAAATTTGATTTACTATTCAGCACTATGCAATAAAATATTCTAATAAAACAAGAACTTTAAATAAAATATAATATATTCTATTTATAATCAAATAAAACAAAACTATAATAATAATAATAATAATAACACTCCTCCCTCAAGCAATACAACCCCCCCCTTTTTTTTCTTTCATCGAGGCATGTTTTATATATATATATATATATATATATATATATAAATATATAAATATATAATATAATATATATATATATATAAGCCTCCGTGACCTTCAGTTTTTCTTCCACCAAAAATCCTCCACACGTGGGCCCCACCATGTGTCATCATCACATGTGGGCCCACCTTTTTATATATATATATATATATACACTGAATAACTTTCTACCGATTAATTTGAAAAATGGGTAAATGGGGGTCCAAATAATAAGAAAAATTTACACAAATACTTCATAAAAATCCCCTCAATATTTTAAACAACCTTTATTCATATTATTATAACTTGGAATATTAACAACCAGATCATTCCCAGGAATGAGGGGGCTTTCCTATAAGGATTTCTCCCTATTGGCGCGCAATTAGGTGACCAAACCACTTTACTCGACAAAACTTCCTCGACATTGTTAATTATGCATATAATAATTAAAATAACTTCTCACCACAATTATTGATTTACTAATATATAAAAATCAACAATAATTAAATCAAATAATGTGAGATACTATGCAGCAATTATTGTAGTAATAATTGAACAAAACTGAGTGACTTCTCACGTAAGGATCAATAATCAATATCGTGTGCTACTATGCAACTAACGCCAGACATCGCATTTTTATCAAGGGTGATTCAACAGTTAACGATAAAACTTCTGTCGTTATATTCATAAAAAGATATTTATATCATTTTCTAACTCCGACAATAATTTCGTTGTGGGGTCCACCAATGATTGTGCCGTCGTACGAATATTCCCCTAATAATCGAATATTTTATAACAACTTGCTTACTTTGCAAAATTTGTAAATATTACCCACAACTATAACATAATATCAAATCTACACCATAATATTTAAACAATATTTCGAGAAAATTAAATCTTTATTCATAAAATTCGGGGTCTCACGTCTACTTTCTCCCCATACAGGTAGTGTCTCCAGATCTTCAATGCGAAAATGACTGCTGCTAACTTCAGATCATGAGTAGGATAATTCCTCTCATATTCTTTGAGTTATCACGAGGCATAGGTTATGACTTTCCAATATTGCATGAGAACACATCCTAACCCTTTGTCTGAAGCATCGCTGTAGATAACAAATCCATCCGAACCAGATGGTATTGTCAGAACAGGTGCCGAAATGAGTCTCCTCTTGAGCTCTTGGAAACTCTTCTCGCTTTCCTTGCTCCATACGAATTTTGTATCTTTCCGAGTTAGCTGAGTTAACGAAGTAGAGATTCTAGAAAATCCTTCCACGAATCTCCGATAATAACCAGCTAAGCCCAGAAAGCTACGTACTTCAGTCACCGACTTCGGTTGCTCCCAACTTTGTATTGCTTCAATCTTCGTCGGGTCAACAGATACTCCATGTTTTAACACCACGTGCCCAAGGAATGCTACTTCCTCAAGCCAGAACTCCCATTTCTTTAGCTTGGCATATAACTTGTTATCACGAAGCCTTTGAAGTACCAGCTTCAAATGGCACTCATGATCTTCACGACTTTTGGAATAAATGAGGATGTCATCAATAAAGACAATAATGAACTGATCCAAATACTCTTTGAACACACGGTTCATCATATCCATAAAAGCAGTAGGAGCATTAGTCAATCCAAAAGACATGACTAAGAATTCATAATGCCCGTACCGAGTTCTGAAGGCAGTCTTTGGAATATCGTCAGTTTTAATCTTCAGCTGATGATATCCAGAACGAAGATCGATCTTTAAAAGAATTATGCTCCTTGCAACTGGTCGTATAAGTTATCAATGCGAGGTAGCGGATACCTATTCTTGATGGTGACATGGTTCAATTCTCGGTAGTCAATACAAAGTCGCATACTCCCGTCTTTCTTCTTTTTGAATAACATAACAGCACCCCAAGGAGATGTACTAGGACGAATGAAACCGATGTCCAACAACTCCTGTAGTTGGACCTTTAACTCCTGAAGTTCAATACGAGCCATTCGATATGGGGTTTTAGAAATGGGTTTTGTACTGGGTTCAAGGTCAATAAAGAATTCAACTTCACGTTCTAGGGGTAGAGCGGGAAGTTCTTCATGAAATACGTCAGGAAATTCACTAACAACAGAAATATTATTCAAATCTGACGTGTTTTTGTTCAAGTCCATGACATGGGCTAAGAAAGCTTGACATCCATTTTTCAATAAACGGATAACTTTATGGCTTGATATGACAGTGATTGACTTTAGTGGTTTGGTTTCTTGAATTCGCATAAAATGTTGGTTAGGAATATGAAAACTAACAACCTTACGAAAATAATCAATTTTAGCATGATGAATAGTTAACCAATCAATCCCTAAAATCATATCAAATGCAAGTATTTTCAACGAAATAAGATCGACAGGTAATGTGATGGTACCAACTTGGATCAAGCAAGATTTATATACAGTAGATGCAATGAAAATTTCTCCTAACGGAGTCTCAACAGATAAGTCAAAGTCTAATTTCTCCAGAGTCAAGTTCAAACGTTGAACACAAGTAGGAGAGATAAAAGAATGGGTAGAACCAGTATCTAATAAGGTATAAACTTCGTAAGAGTTTATGATTAGCTTACACGTGATCACCTCATTTGGGTTGCTTGCGTTTTGGGCAGTCACGACAAACTCCCTTCTAGGAACCACCGACTTTGACTTGTCCAGGACAACCTTTGGAGTCACCATGCCCGTTGGACTTGGTTTCGCTATAAGACAATATCTAGCTATATGACCTTCCTTTCCACAGTTATAACACACCTTGGATTGTTGTGGGCAGTTTGGGCTGATGTGTCCCTCTTTCCCGCATTTATAACAAACGACCGGTGCTCGTTCTCCTCCCCTAGAAATAGTTGATGTTTATGTTGACGTCTTCACGTTATCATTGTTGTACCTTCTCTTTTTGAAATCTCCCCCGACTCGCTTTTTCTACCATCATGGCCACGATTACCACTAGAGTGGTTACCGCTTTTAATCGAATGTTTTCCTCCCATTTGGTTGTCATTCATCAGGATGACTTCGCCACCCGGTATGACCACAGTTGTAGTCCCTCGGTTGAATATACTCATTATCTCGCTCTAATAATTGAGCCCTGTTTACAACATCTGAATATAGAGAAAATTTATGAGAAATAAGATATTGCCGAATCTCGGGTTTTAGACCTCTTAGAAACATCCGCGTGATTCGTTCCTCATCCTCTACCAAATGAGGTGCAAACCTGAATAACTCAGCGAACTTAGCCTTGTACTGAGACACAGTCATGTTGTTTTGTTCCAACCTGATAAACTCGACCTCCTTCATATGACGAATACTTTCAGGAAAGTACTTGTCATTGAACAGTTTCTGAAATGTTTCCCAAGATATGTTAAGTGCGGCAGGCTGGGTACGCTTCACAGATTCCCACCAGTAATCTGCCTCACCACGGAACATAAAAGTGGCGAATGGAACCTTCTATTCCTTCGTACATCCTAAGACATAAAATATCTTAGTAATTTTCTTGACCCACGTTTCCGCCTTAATCGGATCCGGCTTTCCCACAAATTCTGGTGGTCCCAACTCTTTGAACTGCTTGGCTGTGACAAGTCGCACATTGCTATCATTTCCACCCGTATTTTGTACACGAGTCTCCCTCGTCTGGTTTTGCATGAACTGCAAAAAGCTTCTAAACATCCCATCATTCATCATTTGCTTGGTAGTGTTGTTTACAGGAGGAATATTGCCTTCCTGTTGCAAGTTCCCCTACGTGGTGATTAAAGGTGTCTCCACGGTCTCATTCACTCAATTGTTAATATTTCCAGGTGCCATTCTCAAATACTGCCACAAAACAAGGCTTAATTAACAAATTAACATATCACATATTAACCATATGCTCCGACTGATCAACCAAATAAGCTTAGGTATGACACACTAGCGAAAGATTACTCGTCTCTCCCCTCCTAGTTTTATTCCCCGATCTCCGCCAAAGACCATATCCCTAAGCTTTGATACCAACTGTGACGCCCCAAAAATAGGTACACGTCACCCATTTTGAGTCGCCAAATACATGGTAAAGAAACAAATACAACTTCATTAATACAATTATCGTGCAAAATATTGTCTAATAGACAGTATACAAACTCAAAAGGAGTCCTCATTACAATTATTGATACACTATTTTAAAAAAACAGTAAGGATTGCTAAAACAACTTTCTAGAATCATCACTCCATACCACGGCTAGTTCTTGCTAAATTCTCACCTCCTGAGAAGAAAAATGGAACAAAAAGGAAAAGGGTGAGCTCAACTAGCCCAGTAAAGAATATTATGACTAAGATAATATACAACAATTTATCATTAGTCTTCAACAGGGAAAAATCTGATAGAATATAATAGACAACATGTTTTAGATCAACAATTGCATCGTAAATAGCAATCCATTAGAAGAGTCAAGTAAAGAATGAATTCTACTATCTTCTAAGATTTAAAAGTCCATCATAAATATTTTATCCTTGTAACATCAATTAATATACATCTTGAATCAAATATTCAACTTTGCACTAAAGGCCAAATATATTCATTTGTATCACTTGTTGGTCATGTTCATCTCAACACATGTTCATCTTTACACTACGGGCCAAAGATATTCATCAGTTAATCATTCATCTTTGCACTCTTCTGCCAAAGATATTGAAGAATATCATCATTTAGGGTCGAGGATGATGAAAAATATCTTAAAGAAAACGAATCCAGTGAGATAAAAGATTAGGGATTCGTACTATAGTTTATCCAAGTTCAAAAATACCTTATAATAATCAATTGTGGAGAAATATTCAAGAATGAAGATCAAAACATGGATACAATCAAAATAGTAACCATAATAGATAACTTGGACAAAGAAAAGAAAATTTCATTTTTTCTGTGAATAGTGCCGTATTCGTGAATAGTGACGTATACGTGAATAGTGTCGTATACGTGAATAGTAACCCTGACATAAAAAAGGTAGAAATTCCACAATACAATCAATACCAATATTTCAGTATAATGTTATTGAAAGAATAACATCATTATGAAGAAAATAACATCCCTTACCTCAAAAGAATAGTACTTCCGGCTAAAATATCAAGTATAAGGCTGAAGAAAACTTGCACTGAATAGCAACTCACAAAGTATCTAAATACTCACAAAATACTTTCGATAATATAGATAGAGAAAGCTTATAATTCTGGTGTGATTTTCAATTCTAACTAAGCACCATATTTAAAGGAAAATGCTTAGAACACCATAACAGACTAACCTGCTATCTGGTGGCTTTACCTGCTACTATTCACGTCCACCACTTTTGAAATAAATTCAGCACATTTCTCACCAACAAAAAGTGGGGCCCACCCATATTTTAAATTTAAAACATTTATTTCCAAAATTTCAATAATTCATAATAAATAGCCCTTTTATCAGAAAAATACTAATTTTATGTCCATTCCATAGGAAATCGAATTCTCTACAACTGTGTAAAAGAACTCTTTTCCAAAATCCAAACAGAAATGCCTGAAATCCACATACGGACGATTTTTAATACCCCCATTCCGACAAAATACTGATAAAACACCTCAACATTAATTCCTTCATTTATATCCACATAAAATAAATATTTCTTTATCATATAAATCAATAATTAATTATTCACAAATAATATTACAGAATCACAATTATGACAACCAGGTCATTCCCAAGAAAGAGGGGGTTTTCCGATAAGGATTTCTCCTTATTGGCGCGCAATTAGGTGACCAAACCCCTTTCCTAGACAGAACTTCCTTAGACATTGCCAATAATGTTATCTAATAATATTATTCAAATAATATGAATTATTGATCTGATAATGGGAAAATTGTGCATTGACAATTATTGAAACAACAATAATATAAAATATCAACGTAGCAATTATTGAATCAATAAAATAAAATATTGAACAGTAATTACTGTAACAATTATTGAGTAGTGCCTTCTTAGGTAAAAATCAATAATTCCAAAATACTATGCAATATCGTGTGCTATTGTGCAACCACGCGTATTACTGTATTTTAACCATCGGGTATTCCAACAGTATTAATGGTAACAACTATGCCGTTATTTATAAAAACTCAAACTTGTCATTTTCTTCATCCTACCATTTTCCATTATGGGGCCCACAAATTGCTGCGCCGTCATACGAATATTCCCCGATAGGAAGAATATTCCACGACCAAAGGAATATTCCGCGACAACAATGAATATTTTATAACCACTTGCTTATTTTACAAAATTTGCACATTTCACCCATAACCAAAGCATTATATCAAATTAACACCTTATTATTCACAATAATAAATAAAGAAAATTCGATTTTATTTATAAAAAGTTGGGGTCTTACATTTTATGCCTAATCCCCCTTCACACATTGGTAACGTGAGTTGAGACCAAGCCACTTTAGCCCCAAACTTACATAGATTCGGCCCCTTCCACAAAAACCTACCAAGGAGGGAATGAATCTCACGAAGTACAACCTTAGGAAGCATGAAATGCTTGCACCAGTAGGTTTTGAATGAACAAAGAATAGACTTTATCAGCTGAAGACGACCGGAGTAGGCAAAGACTTTGGAAGTCAAGGTAGAAATACGAGAGGTTATCCTTTGTACAAGAGGAACACAGTCGGCATAAGATAGCTTTCGAAATAGTAATGGAACTCCAAGGAATTTAGAAGGTAGAGACCTTATCTGAAATCCTAGTAATGATAGAATACTATTCATGGTTTAAGGATCTGTATTTGAGAGATAGCATTGGCTTTTATGTGAATTCGGGATCAGACCTTGATCCAACCTATGAAGATAGGTGGGAAAAGATATGCTTTAAGGACATCAAGAAGGAACTCCCACCAAACCGTGTCAAAGGCTTTTCGTAGGTCAATCTTAAGGGCACAACGAGAGGGGCAAGATTTTCTGGTGTAACCTTTGAAGAGATCTTAAGCCAAGAGAATATTATCAATTATACTTCGACCTTTTACAAAAGCCGATAGTGCTTGGTCAATTAGCATGGGCAATACCACTTTTATCCTATTGGAAAGTATTTTTGCTATACATTTATAAATAGTATTGCAACAAGAGATAGGACAGACAACAACCATGGCAGTTGGATTTGAACATTTGGGATTCAAGGCCCAAGCAATGGAGTTTATCCCTTTGGTTAACTGACTAGTGGAGAAAAAGTACTGAACAACCTTAGCAAAGACCTCCCCAACAATGGACCAGCAGCTAATAAAGAAATTCACATTGAATCCACCCGGTCATGGGCTTCTGTTACGGTTCATGGAGTTGAGCACCTTGAATATCTCAGTATCAGAAATGGGAGCACTAAGAAGAGAGGCTTGAGTTGGGTCTATTAATTTGGTTGGAGAAATGCCAAGGTTGGTAAACCCATCATAGTGTGAGCCAGAATAAAAAAACAAGCTAGAGAAGTACCCCACAGCTAATTCCTCAATCTGTTCCTTGTCATGAACCATAATACCATCAACATTAAGGATCGAGAGGATTTTGTTAGAATTCCATCTTTGCTTGATCATATTAGAAAAATAATTTGAATTACGATCACCTAAGGCCAGCCATGTAGCTCTGGATTTCTGTTGCATTAGGACTTCCTCCCTATCCATAGCTTGCCAAAGCTATTTTGAGCAGCTCTCTTCCTTTGCCAAAAGGTCCAAGTCATAAGGATGGTCATTGAGGAGGGTCTGGACCGAGTGGAGGTCTTCCCTAGCTATCTTTACCAATGTGGTCAGATTACCCATAGAAATGTTGAGGGAGGTTAAGGCCTTCTTGGTGCATTTCAATTTCTCAGAGTAAACATAGAAAGGGTTCCAATTAAAGTGGGTATCCCAAGCCAACCGGACAGCTTCATGAAAACCATCAAGAAGAGACATATTGTTGAAATATTGAAATTGTCTCTGAGGTTTAGTAAACTTAATTCCAGTGTTTAGTAACACCAAGGAGTGATCAGAAAACCCACGATGAGCAAAAGTTACCTGTGAGAGGTCAAATGTAGAAAACCAATCTGAATTTCCCATGGCTCGGTCCAATTTCTTGTGGACTGGTTGGGAAGGTTGATTGTTACACCAAGTAAAGACTGGACTAGTTTCTCGAATGTCATCCACACCAATAGAAGTGATGCAGTCTTTGAAATCTTCCTTTCCAACATCCCAACTGGTTTTTGGTTGGTTAGTTTCCTTCAGGTCCTTTATAACATTAAAATCACCCAATAAACACCAACACTCATTAGTGGACTGAGTGACCAAATCATTCCAGATATTCCTTCTTTCAATATAAGTATTGAGCCCATACACAAAAGAAACCATGAAACTAGTACTATTAATATCTAACGATTGAACTTTACAATGAATAATTTGAGAAGAAACAAAAAGGATATCCAATTTCCAAAGGAGAGGATTCCATCGTACCCAAATTCTAGTATTATTATGGAAGTTATAATAAAAAGCCCATTCCGAGTTCATACACAATTTCCTGGAAATTTTTGGAGCCTTAGAAGATTTAACTCTAGTCTTAATTAAACCAAGAATTGGAATATTATAGTCTGCAATGATTTTCTTAACATAAGCCTGTTTAGGCTTTTTATTTAATCCTCTAATATTATAGGAGGCTAACATAATTAAACTGATGGAGGGGGGTGTTACCAGTTTTACCCTTGCCTTTTCTTTTCTTAGCAGCCTTGGGATTTTCCATACGTGATATTTTTTTATTTTTGAGATCTTTCCCTTCTTTTTCATCTATCGCCTTGAGTTTATTCACAAGAAGAGGATTCATTGCAACAGGAGAATATGTGTCTGAGCCAATGATCTGGTCATCTTGAGATATTGGTGCAAAAGTGTAGGAGATAATCATATCATTGCTGCGAATTGGAGTAACAGAGCCAAATTTTGCTCCCCTACCCACTATTACCCAGTCATTCTTAGGGGACCCTTCAGTAACAAGCTTGTTTACTGCATTTCCAGTCTTTGGTACTTCGGTAGAACTGGTTCCAATAATAGCTTGCATATTTTCCATATTTGCCTGACCATAAATAGTAGTCTACATTTTATCAATTGTACCATACCCTGGCCCTTTAGGAATCCACTGGTAGTTTGCTTTAGGATATTTGAGAGGAGAATGCCCAAACACAAGGAATTTGGGATAGTGGGGGGGGGGGGGGGTTTACTTTGGTATTCAACCTCAACAGAAGTAAACGAGTACTTCAATGCTTCACCTTGCTTTGTGCTTACTCGAATAGAAGGAGGAAAGGAAAACGAGGCCTTGACTTCAATACAAACTCTAGCAAAGTTCAAGAAATCATTCTTAGTTGTCGTATCATCTGTGAATAGAGGTTTACCAATTGCACTAACAATATAACTAATACCTTCATCCGACCAATAAGAAAGAGGAATATTGATGAGTTTGACCCAAATTGGAAAGGTGTTACATTCAGTTTTAGAAAACTCGACTCCTTCTTTCCATTTCTGAAGGACCATGATCTTAGAAGTGAAGTGCCAAGGACCAGACGCCAGAACATTATCACAGTCCAAAGTAGAAGCAAATTTGAAAATGAAGTAGCCTTTGTTGTGAAGGAAAACATAAGAAAGCCCAAGATGACCCCATAGTCTCCTAGCTATAGGCTCAACAACTTTATAGGGAAGAAAGGAATAAAGGAAATATCCCACAAGACTGGCTGCCCAGATTTGATTTCCTCTAAGTAGCATTTCGTCCGGACGTATGACATACAAGATCCCATTATCAGAAGTAGGAGGGTGGTATTTTAGTAGCCTAGAAGTCTTGACATTAGTTTTACCAACCACATCACTCCAAGTTTTGGTGGCTGCTTTCTGGCCTAGAGCATGTTTTTCCCCTTCCTCGAGGGAAAAAGCGGGAACTTTTGAAAAGGCTGACCCTAAGAGACCAGTTTTGACAAGACATGTGTTGGTGGGAGACCGGGCCTGATCCACCGGTTTAGAGCCCTCACCCACCTCAGTCGCCGGAGGAAATAAAGGGGTTGATCCTCACGGCCTAGAATCTTCACCAACATATAATACATGTCGAAGAAGACCACCCAGGAGGCCAGAGGAACTCAAGGGGATATCTGGTTTAGGACTTAACACAGGTACCTTGTTTGCACATAGGAAATTGACCCTCTTACCATCCCACAAGAAATATTGAACATCATTGGAAGTAATCCCATGAGCTGTTAAAAAAGACATTAAATGCATGTTTTTCTTCCTTTCAAACAAAGCTTCCTCCCTGTCTTTTTGAGAAAAATGATGAGCAGCCGAGAACCCTAGCATTATCCCCCATAGCATGACCGATATCCATATTAGGATTCAAAGCATTGGTTGAAGAGTCCTCAGAGCTAATGTTGGTACCCATACCACCAATAATGGGAACTGACTCCCCCATTTCCTCGACTCCAAGATGAGGAGGTAGAGATTCCGAAGAGTTCGGAAGAGAGACACCAAACTCAGCAAATAGGTCTTTAGAGAGACTAGTCTCTAAGTTCCCAGTAGAGAGATGGTTGTGACTAACCATAATAGAACAGAGGAAAATGGAAAGCGAAGGCGGTAGAGGTGATCAATAGGAACTAAGGAAAACCAAAAGGAAAAGAAGAAGATTATCAGCAAAGGAACCTGAAATTGTGACAAGAGTAAAAGGAAGAGGCCGGAAGTTAGGTAGGAGAAGGTTGGATAAGAGGTTTAGAGAGAAGACAGATATAAAAGGTTAAAGAGAGAAACATGTCTACTATAAATATATTAGATTCATTTTGGAGTTGATACATATGACTCGTATTTGTACTCTTTGAATTAGGATATCATGTTTAGTATTTATTTTTGATAATTATAGAGCGGTACATGTTGCTACCTTCTTTTTGAGACCTTGTGACTATAATTTGATTTGGTTAAATATGTACATATAGAACCCTTTTGTTGGTATTATGTCGCATGTGTTGTGACATAGTATTTTTGTTAGAATATACCGTAGGGTATACCTGAGCTATAACCACATGTGGGGGTATCACATGCATGTCATCTTGGCACAAGAGACATGACACTTTCTGTGGCGGTGTGTGTAACACCCCCAAATCCGGGTACTTAAATTCCACCGGATTTGGTGTTCACTGTACAAATATCATCCATCTATCTACCCATAATAAATGCAAATCATGCAATAGATAGAAATAAATCCTCCCCTTATGAGGTTACAAGATCTGGATAATAAATACAATCCAAGGTCAAACTAACCTTAAACATCTGTGCGGAAACATAAACAAATAATAAGTCTTAAACAACATCAAGTCTTGACAATAACATTCTAAAATTTAAATAACAAGTCTTCATCACATATTAGCTTTGCCCTTGCCTTTGCTAGTAGAAGGCTCATCGTACCTTTCGTTCTTA
Source organism: Panax ginseng (assembly GCA_020205605.1). Taxonomy (NCBI): domain Eukaryota; kingdom Viridiplantae; phylum Streptophyta; class Magnoliopsida; order Apiales; family Araliaceae; genus Panax; species Panax ginseng. The sequence goes on from CM035146.1 coordinate 44,352,799, forward strand.
ACTGCAATGTTATTATTACGCAAGAGTGAGCATGAATGCCCACAAGTATAAAAATGAAATAACAATATATAATAACATGCTAGTGAATCAAAGTTTTCTGAAATAAAAGCTCAACTTTTGAATCAAGAATGAATAATAAGTGTTCAAAATATTTCTGAGGGTCATAAGACCTTGAACTATGTCCTAGGTTATCAATGGTTATACTTGAAACCTTTAATAGTCATAAGACTATGGACTCTTCTACTCATACTTAGGGGATCGTACCCTTAGTACCATCATCATGCATTAATATCTTAACGCTTAACGCATAAGAAATCCCTATCTGAGGTTGTTCATCTCGATTTGACATCAGAGTCCGCACCAAAGGAAGTTTGATTTGGATAATTCAATAAGGGTTCTGAAATTTAGAACGTTCATCAACTATGGACTAGTCGAAGCAATTATGGGTTCGCTAGTCTAATAAGGTTCAACAATAAATGATAATTAAATTGAATAAAAATCTTAAGAGGTATACAATAGAACAAGTATTGTATAACAGAATCATACTTTGAAATGATAGATAATCTTTAATATAACAAACTGAACTTGATTTATAAACTTGAATAATGATAACAAGTAGGGTTAGGAAACTTGCCTCGTGCGTAGGCTAAACGATTACTACTTCCGTTCACCACAAATCCTACACACATACCATATGTATTCACGACATTCATTAGTTACATTTTCACTTAATTATTTAATATAAACTCCACTTTATTCAACAAATCATTACCCTTCTAATTTAATTACTTAATTAAATTAGAATATTTTCATTCTCTTACTATTATTACACTCGAATAAATTATTTCATAATAATTTTCATCGAATATTTATTTTATTCCATAAATATCTCAATTAAAATATTTACTTTATTTTATAAATATTTTAATAATAATTTTCATCGAATATTTATTTTATTCCATAAATATCTCAATTAAAATATTTAATTTATTTTATAAATATTTTAATAATAATTTTTATCAAATATTTATTTTATTCCATAATATATCAATTAAAATATTTAATTTATTTTAAACATATTTTAATAATAATTTTCATCGAATATTTATTTTGTTCCATAAATATCTCAATTAAAATATTTAATTTAGTTTATAAATATTTTAATAATAATTTTCATCAAATATTTATTTTATTCCATAATATCTCAATTAAAATATTTAATTTATTTTATAAATATTTTAATAATAATTTTCATCGAATATTTATTTTATTTTATTTTTTTTTTTTTATTGGCGTAAGTATGGTAATTTAGTTTGTAGCGTCACGGGTAGCAAGTTACCTGTGCTCATTTTCTGCAATTCTGTAGTTCGCGAACATAACAAGGTCAAATTAGGCCAAAAATCTATCACAAGTAAAATTATACGTTCTGTGAAGAACACATAATATGGCCATAACTTCCAATTACTTTATTTTTACACGAATTTAGACACACCCAAACACTGTAATACACATATAACTACTACTCAACCCTTCTAGCATGATTTTAACATGTTAAAACACATAATTTATAGAATCAACACATGTAATTTTACTGTTCTTGATGTTCTTGAAAGTTTTGAAAACAAAACATGCAAATCAATACTACGGGTTCGTTATAACACCGAATCCGTTCATTTGAAGTTTGGTCTCTTCATTTTAATATACATAATCCATTACAAGCATAAATTTATGATATAACCTATGATAGACGTATCAAATTTGGTACGTAAGGCCATATGGCCATATTTTATACTCTATAATTTTGTAGCAACAATATACGACATGTTTTATGCAACTGATGATATGGTTTATACAATATATATAATCAAATACGATATGATAACATCTTATTACATGTATCAACACATAATCCATACCCTTTATAATTACAGAGACTTTAACAAAATGTGAAGCCATTTTCTTATAAAACTTAAACAATCGTAAAAATAAAAATTGGGCTAAAGGAATTACCTAAAGTATAAAGTGTAGACTAAGAGAGCCTTGATGATCCTTTCTCAGTTATTAGATCAATCACACACACTCACAATTTCTCTCAACAGTCCAATTTTATCAAATTAATTTATCCATCACTTATTACTATTTATTAATCCACATAAATTAAATGACTAATTTGACCCAAACTCCCAAACATAAGAAAGTTCTAGTTAAAATATAAATTTAAATATAATTTATTTATTTTATTTTAATTTTTTTTCCGGGTATTACAATATATATATATAGAACAACTCTATTTTGTAATGTGTGTAAAAATATAATACAAAAGCTTGATTCACCTTTTGCTTATTCTGGTATCAGAGCCAGTACACCCAATCACTACCTTTCTTTCTCTCTAAATGTCTTCCATGGATTTTGGTTCTACTTCTTCTAATGCAATATCAAGTCCTCCTTCATCATTTATTCTTTTTTTTTGTTTTGTTAAATTTAAGTTGTATTAAAAAAAGGAAATTACAACACCTCACGGGAAATCCCAATCAGAATATAGCATAGACATCATAGGACAAGCCCTATGATGTCACGACTATAAGAGATTATAGGCTTATCGCCCAACAAAGTAATAACAATAAGCAACCCACTATCATAGATACAAAATTACAACAAAATGATATATGCCCAAATCACATCCGAAGCCACAACATCTGGCTGCAAATGCAGTCCACAAGACACAGTCCGGTTACAGTCCACAGTCCACAAGAATAACAAACCACGAGAAATAGAAGTCAACAGTCCACAAGCATCATTAGCCCAAAGGTCGCAAAAAACTCAAAGAAGAGCAAGAATTTACAGAATAAGAATAGCCATAGAAGTCAAAACAAGAGGCTGACCCACCAAACGACCTCGGAGAGAAACCAAGAAGCGAGGTACAAATTTCCCGGTAAAGTCAATGCAAAGAATGACCATGAATCTAGTCTCGGTCCCCAAGAATAAAGGGGCTCGGCTAAGCTAAATGAAGCAAATTTCGAAAGCAAATGACTATAAACACAATGAAATTCTAAAATCAAGAAAAATCCAAAAGAAGCGATGAAGCGCAGACCAATGATTAGAAGAATCACTATAGCATGATCGTAGAAATATCAGAGGAATGGCGGTAACCACCACATGTAGAGTCTAAACAAAGCATGAAACCCAAAGCATTGACTCATGCCAACTCCCAGGCCCAAGATCGCCCAATATCAAGCCATACCATTGCAAGTATTCTAGTAAAAATCCCTAGAAGAGTTTGCAGCAACAAAGGCCATCCAGCCCAAAACCATGCCAAACCAGTAGTGCCCAGGCAAACACATGCAAAGAGGCATGACCAGACCAGCAGCATGGACCACACCATCAGTATAAAACTAGTACGAGCCAAACCCACAACTGTTGAGCCAAGCCCAGCAACCAAGATGTCTAGACCACACCTGCATCAGAAATTCAGAGCACCCAGGACCAAACTACCCCAAACCTCTCTAAGACAAAGCAAACAGCCACCATCAACAAAATCTGTAACAGAATCCATAACATGACAAATAGTAAATGTTAATGTTATAAAACACAATGTCTGTAGCATGACTTCTCCTCGAGTCTTTGAAATCTGCTATAAGAATAAAGTTTACATTTTAGTATATTCATAATATCTTGCACTATAGTCCTGACCGGAGAAGCTTTATTTGAAAAGATCCTTACATTACGTTTAGTCCAGACCAGATAGACCACAACCGCAAACCCGAGATGAACAAGACTATGATGAAATTGAGGACATGAGTAGTGAATAAGATAATTGGTAATAGAAGACAAGTTCCTGCTACAACCTCTCCAACCACAGTGTCTAAGAATAGAAACCAGAACCCTAAAGGAATAGTCACAGTGAACGAATAAGTGATCAAATGATTCTAAGTCATTGTTGCACAACACACACACAGGGTTAACCCGAAGGCCAAAAGAGAGCAATCTATCCATGGTATGCAACCCTTTGTGAAAAGCCATCCAAAGAATGAAAGAGAACCTAGGGGTGAGAATCCTATGCCAAACCAGTTTATCCCAAAGCACATCCACATCAACCTGCCTAATCGAGTGCCAAATAGTAGATACTCTAACCTCACTAGCTTTTGTATTTCCCCATAAACATTCATCTTGCAAAGTGGAGTTACACTACCTATTAAAGTCAAAAGCATCCCTGAAGACTATGAAATCATTATCGTTAGAGGAAGGGAGATTCCAAGTAGTGATTAAGGTACCCTAAGAATGGTACCCCCAGAAACTTGGCAGGGAACGACCCCAATCGAAATCCTAGAGTATTAATAATGGACTCCGCAAGAATAATTGGGACTTGAGAAAGAAAACACATAATTTTCGACACATTGATATATAACCCAAAAAGGCAAGAGAATTTGCTAATTCATATCATTATAATCCTAACCGAGTCAATATCTCCATGGAAAAAGATAAGAAGATCATCTGCAAAGCAAAGACGAGTGATGGACAGCAGTTTAGTTTTCTAGTGGAACTTAAAAGAGGGCTGTAAAGTTTCCTTTGATAAGATAAGAGACAAAATCTCCATAGCTATCACAAACAGGTAGGGGGAAAGAGGGTCCCCTTGCCTTAATCCCTTCACACCTTTAAAGTAACCACAAAGGACCCATTAACCTTTACAGAGAAGAATGTAGTGATAATACAAGCCTTAATCCAAAATACAAATTTAGGGGGGAATTTGAAGAGCCTAAGCGCTTCCAATAAAAAGTCCCAAGAAACCGAATCAAATGTTTTATTAAGGTCTATTTTCATAACACAACGAGGAGGACCCGAAGACCTATGGTAATTATAAAACAATTCTTGGCCAAGAAGAATATTATCCCCTATCCTACGACCCACAACAAAGGCAGCTTGAAAGGGGGTATAATGAGAGGAAGCATAATTTTAAGCATGTAAGCAATAATCTTAGAAATGCATTTATAAGTTATGTTGCAGCAAGATATATGTCTATAATCATTCATGGAGGAAGGGTTTGGAACCTTAGGAACAAGGGCAATTGAAGTTGAGTTAGTTGCTCTAAGCAAACATCCTTGATTGAAAAAGGATTGGACAGCAAGGGTAAAATCCTTCCCAACAATATCCCATGTATGTAGAAAGAAATTGACAATGAAACCATCAGGGCAAGGGCTCTTATTCTTTTTCATGGATTTCAAGTTGGATAAAAATACATGCATACACAAATTGATCCATACTTGCAATGTCAACATCTATTTGGCTATGTTACCAGTGAATTTGCATGACCTCCATCCTTTCTACCATCTAGTTCTTCCTCCACCAATTTTTCTACCTCGTGTACTAATCCAGCGGCACAAACTTGGGATGCTCAAGAAAAACTTCTTATGAGTCTATTTATCTCCTCTCTTAGTGAAGATGTGATACCCCTTGCAATCGAACTCACATCATCTGCCAAAATCTGGTCTACTTTCTCTGCTACATTTGGTAGTCCCTCTAATACACATGTGTTATGCCTATCTATAGAACTTCACTATCTACAAAAATATCATGAAACTCTAATTGCCTATCTTCACCGTCTGAAATGAACTTTCAATGAACTATCAGCCTCTGCACAACCCATCTCTCAGTCTGATTTCATGGTCGCTATTTTAAAGGGTCTTCATGTTGAATTTGTGTCTCAGATCCGCCCTATCTATGCCTGATACTCATCTGCCATTCTACGTATTACTTAGCAAATGTCTTAGCCATTAGTTCATTATTGAACCATCTGTCTTGGTTGACTCTTCTTTTGCTCCATGACCATCGACCAATAATGTTCAACACTTCCCTAGTAATGTTCAACACGTCAATAATCATTGTGGTCATGGTCGGGGTACTCGTGTTTGTGGGCAAGGCAACTTTTGCCAGTCTAATTCTTAGTTTCCATCAAATTTTCAGTGCCCACGATGTGTATTCTGTGGTGGTTCCAATCATAATTGTTATCGATGTTACTTTCGTCCTCAAACAAACCCTTCTAATGGTCTCCTTAGTCCACCTCCTGGTAATTCTTATATGGCTGCTAACTTTGTTGCTACCACACTAATTACCTTGATCAACATGTTACCATATATGTCTTCTCTACAATGATACCCTGATACAGGTGTTAACTATCATTTTACTCCAGACTTAGCATGTAACAATCATGTTGATGAGTATAATGGCTCAGATCATTTACAAGTGGCTAATGATATGTTGCTCCTATAAGTCATCTCTGATCCACCACCTTTAATTCTAACAATAAAAATTTTCAACTCTCTCAAATCTTACATGTTCCATCTGCTTCAAAAAGATTGTTATCTATTAATAAGTTTTGTCGAGATAATAATTTCTATTTTGAATTTCACCCATTTATTCTGTTTTTATGTTAAGGACCCCGTCTCTCAGCAAACTCTTCTCAGCGGACGAACTAAGGATGGCCTCTACACCTTGTCAGTTGCACCTTCCGTCACTGCTCTTTCTACTTCAAGAGTCTCCTTATCTGATTGGCATCGTCGCTGGGGTCATCCCAATGAACGTGTCCTCCGTCATATTATTTCTAAAAATAACTTAGGTGTCTCCCCCAATAAAGCCACTCCTGTATGTATGACATGTCATATGGGTAAGGCCTGTAGATTTCCTCTTGATAATAGTTCTTTTTCTACAAAACATGTTCTTGAATTAATTATATGTGATGTTTGGGGTTCTACTCCCTTGACTTCCATATATGGGAATAAATACTATGTTCTTTTTTGTTGATGCTTACACAAAATTTTCATGGATCTATTTTATTAAACTTCGTAGTGAGGTTGCCTCTAAATTTTTGCAATTTCAATCCATGGTGGAACATCTCTTCAACTCCAAAATTAAATATTTTCAAACTGACTGTGCAAAGGATTTTTTTTACCACTTAAATCTCTTGTTTTTTGCTAATTTAATTAATTTAAGTACATATTCGAAGAAATTCTGACCGTTGGTCGGGATGGAGGGACTTGAACCCTAAACCTCAGCCTTTGCAAGGCTATGCTCTACCATTAAGCTAGTAGGAAGTGGGTTTTTTTTTTGACGCAAAAAAGAAATAAGTAAATACATGAAGTTGAATTTTACAAAATTCCAATTCTACCCACACTAATTCAAAAGGACAATTCCCAGACACTCTAATATAGTCGGGCCCACCTCTCCGGTCCAGAATAAACATCAATGACCCTTCAACCTTTTTTTTCCTTTTTCCTTTTGTAAAGAAAAGTACCCATAAATAGATGCAAAAGAGGATGAAAATAAAGGACAAGAAAAAAAAAGAATAATGAAGAGCTGTGAAACCAAAATAAACCTTTTGCGGTCTTCCTCATTTGCGAGATTTTGCCCCTCCAGCAGTTTGAATGTCTTCTTTTCTAGGCACAAACCTTGGAAAAGTCAGTAATGTGTTTACACGAGAAACCCCTTCAAGGGCAGACAAGTCTTTTCCCGGATCTGCATATAGTGAGGCATCTTCATTGCATTCATCCAAGGCTTTCTCCTGACTTTCCACTCCAAGAGTCTCTTCTCTGCTTCTAACTGTTCCAGAGCGGTTCAAACTAGCTGATCCCATTGGTTCTCCTTTCTCGGTGGTGAAATAAATCTCATTTTTCTCACAATGGTATCATTCATCGTCCTTCCTGTCCACACACTTCAATTCAAAATGGTCTTGTTGAAACTGACTTAACATTATTGGCTCAAGCCTCAGTACCAGGGATTTTTTGGGATTATGATTTTGAATGTAGAACTTATCTCATAAATCGAATGTCATCTCAAGCTATGGGTGAAAATGAGCCCGAGTCGATCCGAACATCCTAATGCTCAAGCTCGACTCGGATCAAAAAATTTTGTTAGAGCTCGATTTCGAATTGAATCGATAATTTCTAAAATTTGCTTTCAAGTTCGACTCGTAAATTACTCGATACTACTCGGCTCGGAGTTACTAAACTCGTTTTCACAATGAGTAATTTGTGTGCCTTTTTATTTGAGCTTGAGTCTGAGATGGATCACACCAAAATGAGACATAAAGTGAAAACTAAGAAAAACTTCAATTTTATTTATATATAAAAATACATGTGTTACAAATATTAGAATGATAAATTTGCAATATTAATTATTCTATCATACAATTTCTAGTAATTAACATCATTAAATTTATCTAATCTCTTACATACACATCACCCTATCTTTATTTCCAATGATATTTACAAGAGATATTTATACTATATACATTTGTCCAATCTTTGTGTATCTACAGAAAGTGACTAGTTGAGTGTAGGTTCAACCAAAAAGCCTAAAACAAGAATGAAAACAGAAGAAGATAAGTGATTTACCAGGATGAACATATCTTCTAACAAGTCTAATTCCTTCTTCTTCACCAATTTTTGAAGATGTATCATCCATTTGCAGTTTAAGGCAAGTCGAAAGAAAGTCATATGCAATTAATGTCTGTAAATGCTACTCCACAATGGATCCTACAAAAATGTAATACTGTAGCATTCAAAATTGTGGCCAAAGCAGCCTAACATATAGATTATAAATTAAACAACACAACTAGATTGAACCAAATGTGATTTGTGAATTCTAAATTTGAAATGGAAGGAAAGTAAATGTTTAAGAAAGAAAACTATTATGTGCAGTCATAAAGTTTGATAGAATGCAAGGGAGCATTATAGATTCCGAGAGCACATACGAAACCATGTAATTTCTATTTTTTGCTCTGACCATTCTCCTCTTTTCTATATCTTCTGGTTCGATTCTGGTTCCCTTTTTGCTGGTCTTTCTTTCCTTTCCTCTTGATTATGGTTAGTTATTCGCACCTTTTGGCAGGGAATTTCTCTAGTAGCCCCTCTAGGGATCTTTCTTCTGAGTTTGGGGTCTCAAACCCTAACTCTCCTTACCTAGTTGAGATGGACATGGCTGAATTAGTGTCTGTTCCTATTAAGGTGTCTATTGATTTTGAAGAATCTGACTCTAATAGTGAGGTTGAGGCAAGTATAGGGTTTAACCAAGGTTCTTCTATGAAGGAGATATTTCAAGCCGCTCAACATCTTTCTCATCAAGGTAATATCAATGCTGCTTTAGAACGACGAAAATGTAACAAGCTTATGGATTTCATCTATGCTCAGGGATTCTGTGACACCCCCAAATTCAGGTACTTCATTCCCCTAGAATTTGGTGCTCACTATCAAAATAATTACATCTAACTACCCATAATAAAGGATAAAACATTAATTAATTTAAACAATAATCTCTCACATTAAATGATTACATAATCTCATAAACAATCCCAGGTAATCTAACCTTAATTTATTACATAAGTTTGCAGAAAACGTCATAAAAGAAAACAAGTCGTATAACATCATGGATTTAAATAAATTCTAAATAATTCTTCAACACTTGGACATCTTGCCCTTTCCTTTGCTAGTAGATGGCTCATCGACTCTTTCAGCTTTAGCTGCAGTGTTAATTGCAAGAGTGAGCAAACAATTGCTCACTAATTATAAAGAGTAGTAATAATAACAACATAAGAATGAACAACGAATACTGAACAATAATGAACTTGTTCTACGAATCAAAAATAGAAAACAAGTTCGAACTTTAACATCTGAGGGTCTTAAGACCACAAACTATGTCTTCGGTATTTAGGTATTACTACCCCAACCTTAACAATCAATTAGACTATACAGACCCTTCTTAACGTACTTAGAGGGATCATCCCTTTGTACCATGTATTGTGCACAAACATCTAAACGTTACACGTACAAAATCCCCTATGTTAGGGTTGTTCGTCGCAGTTTGAATTTAGAATTTCCGCACTAAAGAAAGTTTAGTTTGGAACTAGCTTATCAGTGTTTCTAGAATTTTATAACACTATTCAATTATAAATTAATGAAATCAATAAAAGTTTACTTACTACTTGAAGGTTTAATACAAGAATATAGAATTGAACAAGGTTATCAAAGTCAAAGACCGAATAACAACAATGTACAATTGAATAACCATGGAATACATGCAAAGTGCTATATTCAAAAGAGTTAGAACAATCTCATTTGAATCGATGTACTAGAATAATATATGCTTTGAATAATAATATCACGATTTAGAAAAGTAAAACTCGCTCGAGATAATGATAAGTAAACATTGCTGAATAATTAAGTAGTATAGGTTAGGGATACTTGCTCAATAAAAGATTAGGATAAGAAACCTGCCTTGTATAGAAGCTACACAAGTACAATAATGTTCTTCAATTACCCTACACGTATTATTGGAATCGCAATAACAATTAGTTGTATGAATATTAGCTTTATAGGTTTAACCCCTCATTTAGGTCATAACCTTAACTTAACATCTAACCATGTTGATTAACACCTTTAACGAATCTGAAATTACATTATAAACTGACATAGACCTCATCATTTACCTTTAACTTTCATAACATCACCTTTTGCTTCATTACATAACTTAATTAACAAACACTTACAAATCTTCACACTTTGGTATTACAACACATTACAATCTGTTATTATAGTCCACATTATGTTTTAACATCATTAATATGCTTGCTAAACTAGATTAAGTTCATTAATCATGACCTACAAATAGGCAAAAGAATAGCGCCTAGGCTAAGGGCAAGCAAATTTGCGTTGTCAAACCAGATAAAGTCAATAAGTATTTATTTCTGAGATTCTTACGACTACTGGTAGGCATTTGTCATTGGTTGCTTCAAGATAGGGTAAATGGCAATAGCCTACGCCACGATGAACAAAAACTCGCAAGCAACAGTTAGTTCCGCTACACAATGGACACCCAATTCAACCCAAAACCATAGAAATTCATAAACCAAAACATCTAATACTCTATAATAACATAGTTAAGCATGTTATACACCATTTTAACCACAAAAACATCACATAAACACGAATTTGAAGAATCAAAAGCCCAAAATTTTAAAATATCCCCAATTTTGACACTTTTAGCGAATTCGATCACCACGAATTCTTTTCTCAACCAATTTACATGATTCAAACTATGCCGCTTTCATTTCTTAACATACTAACATAATCCAACATCAATTTTTAGATTCTCATACATATTAAACATTAAAATTTGTACTTTATTAAGCCATTTTAAATAAACATACACTATTATTTACTTTTCTCCCTACAAACCCAAATTTCATGTATTCTAATCATCAAATAGCACTCACATAAGTTGATTAACAGATTATAAACCCTTCATACATGTATATATAACAATCCAACATTACTACCAATAGAAATTTCAACAATACAAGTTAAGATTAGAGAATGTTATACCTTGATTTTGCAAACCCTTCTCTCAAAATCACTGTGTTTACTTTCTTTTCCAAAACCTCTACAATTCTTCTTACCAAGCTCTCGCTCTAATCTCTGTGTTTCTCTCTTGTAGTTCTATTATCTAGCCTTAGGGAAATATAATACGTAGAATAACTGAAGCTCCCCACGATCATCAGTTAAAACCAATAATACGTCTATCAGTTATATTAGGCCAAAAGCCTTAAGGCTACGTTTGGCTACCCACAAATCCCATACTAGTTTATTTTTATAATATTATATTATATAGTTACTTTTGTCACACTTGATTTTAGTTCATTTAAATAACTCTAGCTTAATTAATTTAAATAACTTATAATGGTAATTATAATAATTTTTATTATAATTATATTTATGAATAATAAATAATTATATATCTAATTTAAATTAATAAATTAGACTTAAACATAACTTTATTTAATTTACTTATTTTCTTAAATATTAAACAATTCATTTCCTTTAATTATTTTCATTAAATTAAATCCTCAAATAATAAAATTACTATTCATTAATTAAGTTAACATACATACTCATCTAAATTATTACATCACAATTCATCAAATATTTATTTTTCCCAATAAAGAAATTATTTAAAATATTTATTTAATCAATAAATATTTAAATTAAATTACAATTTTCTCGATCGTTACATCCTTCCCTCCTTAAAAGGATTATGTCCCCAGAATCACAACTCGATAATTTCATTCGTCACATTCTTCCCTCCTTAACATGATTCTATCCCCAAAATCATCATACAAGATTAAACAAACAACTGAGGATAATTTCTCATCATAACATCTTCAAGTTCCCACGTAACTTCTTCAGCATTGTGGTTCCTCCAGATTACCTTAACAGAAGGTATCACTTTATTCCGTAGTACTTGATCTTCTCTGTCGATAATTTGAACAGGGACTTCTTTATAAGACAAATCTTTCTCAAACTGTAAGGGCTCATACTATATAACATGTCTATAGTCATGATTATATGGTCTCAACACCGAGACATGAAAAATTTTATGGATATGCACTAATTCCGGAGGTAAAGCTACCTGTTATGCCACTTCACCCATGCGTCGAAGCACTTCAAAAGGTACTATAAACCTAAGGCTTTATTTCCCTTTCTTGCCAAAACGAATTTTCCCCTTCCAGGAAGATACTTTCAAGAACACATAACTACCAACATCGAATTCTCGATTTTGTCGGTGTTGATCGACATATTTCTTCTGTCTATCCTGTGCAGCTATCAATCTTGCTCGAATACCCTTGATGATTTCGACGGTTTGTTGTACCAACTCTGGACCTAATAATTAACGTTCACCTACCTCATCACAACATAACGTAGTTTTGCATTTCCTGTCATATAACGCTTCATAAGGAGGCATGCCAATACTCGCGTGATAACTATTATTATAGAAAAATTCAACCAACGGTAAATGATCGTCCCAATTTCCCTTGAAATCCATAATACTTGCTTTGAGCATGTCCTCTAGTGTCTGGATTGTTCTCTCACTCTGTCCATCTGTTTGAGGATGGTACGATGTGCTCATTCTCAACTGAGTTCCCAAACATTCTCATAATCGATTCTATAAATTAGATGTGAAACGCGGGTCTCTGTCTGATACAATGGACACAGGTACACCACGCCTTAAAAAAAATTCCTTAACGTATAGTTTTGCTAACCGATCCAGGTTAAATCTAATCTTGATTGTAAGAAGTGGGCCGACTTCATCAATCGATCAACAATCACCCAAATGGCGTCTTAACCTTGCTAAGTCGTTGGGAGACCTACCACAAAATCCATTGTGATATGCTCCCATTTCCATTCCGGTATCTCCAACGGTTGTAATAATTCCCTTGGCCTTTGATGTTCATCTTTAACTTTCTGACACATTAAACATTTTGCCACACATGCATCCACATCCTTTTTCATATTCGGCCACCAAAAATGATGTCTAAGATCCTGGTACATTTTCGTACTTCCAGGGTGAATCGAATATCTTGTGTTGTGAGCTTCACTCAGAATTTCCTCTTTAACTTCCGGTACTGGCGGAACCCAAATTCTCCCTTCGAATTGAAGTAACCCTTCTGAATCGATTTTGAATTTGTTTTCCTCCCCTTCAAATACTTTTTGTTTTATCTTTTCGCAGTCTTCATCCTGAAGTTGTGCATTCTTCACTTTATCTACCAACGTTGAACTGTTTCCTATCTGGAACAACTTTTCGTCAGATTCTGTCAGATATTTAATTTCCAATTCCATCTTAGCCATTTCCGACACTAACTTCTCATGAGCTATCAACACCATTAACTTCTCCCGTCCATTTCTACTTAAAGCATCACCAACAACATTCGCCTTTCCGGGATGATAGAAAATCCCGCAGTCATAGTCTTTGATCAGCTCCAACCATCTTCTCTGCCTCATATTCAATTCTTTTTGTGAATACTTCAGACTTTTATGGTCAGTATATATCTCATACCTCTCTCCATAAAGATAATATCTCCAAATCTTCAAGGCAAACACCACAGCAGCCAACTCTAAGTCATGAGTCGGGTACTCTTTTTTGTAATCTTTTAATTGACGTGATGCATACACAATAACTCTGTCGTTCTGCATAAGCACACAACCTAGTCCTTTATGTGATGCATCACTACACACCACAAAATTCCATGTATCATCAGGCAATGACAACACAGGTGTCGTACTCAACCTTTTCTTCAATTCGTGAAAACTTTCCTCACACTTCTCCTACCAAACAAACTTAATCGCCTTCCTGGTTAAATTCGTCAACGGGGCCGCGATCTTAGAAAAGTCCTGAATAAAACACCTATAGTAACCTTCCAACCCTAAGAAACTCCTTATTTTTTACGGTGTCTTTGGCTGATCCTAGTTTATTACAGCTTCAACTTTTGATGGATCTACCGAAATTCCATCCTTCTCAATAACGTGTCCGAGAAACTGTACACGTTCTAACCAAAACTCATATTTTGAAAATTTTTCGTACAACTTCTCTTTTCTCAATGTCTCCAATGTCACTCTTAAGTGTTCAACATGTTCTTCCTTGGTCTTAGAATACACCAGGATATCATCAACAAACACAACCATAAACTTATCTAAGAATTGTTTAAACACCCTGTTCATCAAATCCATGAACGCTGCAGGTGCATTGGTTAAACCAAATGACATAACCAGAACCTCGTAATGACTATACCGAGTTCTGAATGCCATCTTTGGTACGTCTTCTGGCCTCACCTTCAGCTGATGATAACCACTCCTTAAGTCTATCTTTAAAAAATACCTCGCACCCTTCAGTTGATCGAACAAATCGTCGATTCTCGGTAACGGATATTTATTTTTAATCGTGACCTTATTCAATTCCTGATAGTCAATGCAGAGCCACATCGACCCATCTTTCTTCTTAACAAATAACACTGGTGCTCCCCGTGGAGATACGCTCGACTGGATATACTTCTTGTCGAGAAATTCTTGCAATTGCACCATCAACTCTTTCATCTCTACCGGGGCCATTCGGTATGGTGCCTTAGATATCAGGGTTGTTCCTGGTACTAAATCAATCATGAACTCGATTTGTCGATCTGGCGGAAGACCCAGAAAATTGTCTGGAAATACGTCTGCAAAATCTCTTATGATCGGTATCTCTTCTAACTTCGCACTCTTCTTCTGTGTATAAACTATGTAGGCTAAGTATCCTACACATCCATGGTTTAACAACTTCTTGGCTTGCATCACTGTCAGACAACTTGCTTGTCGAGGTGACTTACTGCCATAAAACACAACCTTTGACGGAGTCATAAGGTTAACACATTTCCTTTGGCAATCAATTACTGCCCCGTGATTGAATAACCAATCCATTCTCAGGATAACATCAAACTCACCCAGTCTAATTGGTATCAAGTCTACCATCATCTCTTGACCTTTTATAACCACTCTACAATTATTATATATGAATCTAACATGAATCACTTCCCTATTTTCAATCTCTATGCTCAAAGGATAATCTAATTCTTCTTGAGGCAAATCTAAGTTCTGGGCAAATTCATCGGATATAAATGAACAAGTAGCACCTGAATCAAACAGTACATAATCATTAATACCATTAATCGAAATGATACATGATACCACATCCTTAGACTGAACAGTATCCTACACGGTCATATTGAAAGTTCTCGCAGTAGGTCGGCTTGACTGTGCTGGTACAGTGATAGTCAATGCACCACCACCGTTGTTTCTTCCCTTTCCTCCATTTGCACTCCCCGCTAGCTTTTTAGGATAATCACGAGCCATGTGATCCTTCGAACCACAGGTAAAACGTGCTCCTTTCTTTGGGCTAAAATAGTTTGGTGCAATGTGTCCCTCCTGACCACAGTTGAAACACACCCGCTTTCCCTTCAAACATACCCCAATATGGTTCTTTCCACAAGTAGCACAAGCTTCAAACTTTTTCTTCTGCTAACTTCCTAGCTATCCTCCCGTAGTCCAATTCTCATTCCACTTCCTTTTCTGATTGTTACTTCCAACGTTACTTCCACCAGCCTTATTCTCACTCTCATTCTTCCTCTTCTTCTGTTCTTGATTGTACTTGGTCAAGGCATCGATTCCACCTTCTGCGATAATTGCCTTTTCTAGTACAGCCGCAAAAATACTTAACTGGAACACTGAAACCTTTCTATATAGCTAGGGTTTCAATCCTTGTTCGAACCTTCGCACCTTACGCTCATCAGTATTGACTTAATAAGTGGCAAACCTTGCCAACTCGTTAAACTTCGCAGCATATTCTGGCACCATCATGGTTCCTTGCTTCAACTCCTGAAATTGCACCTCCAACTGATTCCGAGAACTCACTTGAAAATACATTTTGAAAAACATCTCCTTAAATCTATCCCGTATTATCACTCCTTCTCCCCCACGAACCTTATTTTCTTGCCACTAGTAGCTAGCTTCGGACTTCAGCATGAACGTCACGAATGCAGTCTTCTGATCTTCGTTAACTCTACCAAAGTCAAACACCTTCTCCATTTCCATGATCTAGGTTTGGGCTTCCACTTGATTCATAGACCCTTGAAACTCTGGCGGTCCAACAGCTTTGAATTCCTTGAAGGTCGTAACTTGAGCTTGCGATTGATTCGCAAGTTCTCTCGTCAAAAAGTCACCAACTGCTGAACCGAGTTAGCATTGGCATCATTGTTATTGTTAGTATACCCCTCAAAAGGTGGTTGTTGACGTAGTTGTCTTCTTCTAGGAGGCATTTTCTATTAAAATATACGCTTATTAGTTCATTTATTCAATTCCCTGAATGTTTTAAAGTTTAACTTCAAACATTCTAAGTTTAAAGCTATAACACATAACATTTCAAATAACTTTGATATTTTATTCATGCATAATACTTTAAAACATATAAAATATAGCATATCTGCTATTAACATCCTTTTTCCTGAACTAATCAAGTTTCAGGATTACATACTCATACTACCCCTTTATTTATCTCAAAATAAGGGATTTAAAACTTTTTTTATTCACATAAATAACCACATATTATTATCACTCTTATTTTCTATCTATGCATATTAAGACGCCGTAAGGCTTCTCTACGATCCTCCTCCATGATGTGATATGCCATCCTATGATCCATCACGAACCACGGCGAGTCTTCAAATTGAGGCGGGTAATAGAAGACTCGATCCTGGGACCTATCAATCGCAGAATTAAAGCCATGATCCATTTCGTTCATTTCGGCCTTCTTCACTTGGACTTTAGCTTGAGCACGGTCTGCATGTTGAGTCGCCTTCATCCAAGCGTTCTCTGCTCTTGCACGCTTAGCTGATTCCTCTTTGAAGTCATCTTTAAATTTCTCTATGTCAGTCTTCATCTTCTTGTTCACTGCCAACAGATCTTCATGCTGACCCTTAGTATGAACTAGGTCCCACTCTGTGTTTCAAAGTTTTGAGTCAAGTTCCTGAATCTCTGCATCCTTCTGCTCCATCACAGATGCATCTCAACCAACTCCTTCAGTTCCTCTACATTATCTTGTAACTCTATGTTACGGTCGTACAAAGCATCATACATCTCAGCCGATATGGAGTTTCGTGGAAACTCCACAGGATCCTCTTCCTCATCATCCTCCTCTATCTCCTCAGAATTATCCTCCTCGGGATCGATCACAGGCTCATCCTCCTGAATCAACTATTCCAGCATAACGTGAATATCCCGGGGTTCGCCATCTCTAGGTATCTGAGGTATCACCTCCCTAGCTGGACTGGATCCTCCTTCAATAGACATCCTGACAACAAAATATTTTAAGTTTTACTTAACCGTATCGATACTCGCGAGCACATAAGTTATTAACACATAACACATAATGTCTTTTATTGTTTAGTTTCAATGGATGCCTTAATCCATTCCTTAAAACCCCATAAGAGTTAAACACCACTATGTTTTCTGACTTCTTAAAGGTTACTTCCTAAGGTTTCCCCCACCTAAGGTTCATAACCTAAAGCTTTGATACCAACTTGTGACACCCCCAAATCCAGGTACTTTATTCCCCTATAATTTGGTGCTCACTATCAAAATAATTACATCTAACTACCCATAAGAAAGGATAAAACATTAATTAAGTTAACCAATAATCTCTCCCATTAAAGGGTTACATCATCTCATAAATAATCCCAGGTAATCTAACCTTAATTTATTACATAAGTTTGCGGAAAACATCATAATAGAAAAAAAGTCTTATAACATCATGCATTTAAATAAATTCTAAATAACTCTTCAACACTGACATCTTGCCCTTTCCTTTGCTAGTAGATGGCTCATCGACTCTTTCAGCTTTAGCTGCAGTGTTAATTGCAAGAGTGAGCAAACAATTGCTCACTAATATAAAGAGTAGTAAACATAAGAATGAACAACGAATACTGAACAATAATGAACTTGTTCTACGACTCAAAAATAGAAAACAAGTTCGAACTTTAACATCTGAGGGTCTTAAGACCACAAATTATGTCTTCGGTATTTAGGTATTACTACCCCAACCTTAATAGTCAATTAGACTATAAAGACCCTTCTTAACGTACTTAGGGGGATCAACCCTTTATACCATGTATTGTGCACAAACATCTAAACATTACACGTACAAAATCCCCTATGTTAGGGTTGTTCGTCTCAGTTTGAATTTAGAATTTCCGCACTAAAGAAAGTTTAATTTGGAACTAGCTTATCAGTGTTTCTAGAATTTTAGAACACTATTCAATTATAAATTATGAAATCAATAAAAGTTTACTTACTACTTGAAGGTTTAATACAAGAATATAGAATTGAACAAGGTTATCAAAGTCAAAGACCGAATAACAACAATGTACAATTGAATAATCATGGAATACATGCAAAGTGCTATATTCAAAAGAGTTAGAACAATCTCATTTGAATTGATGTACTAGAATAATATATGCTTTGAATAATAATTTCACGATTTAGAAAAGTAAAACTCGCTCGAGATAATGATAAGTAAACCTTGCTGAATAATTAAGTAGCATAGGTTAGGGATACTTGCTCAATAAAAGATTAGGATAAGAAACTTGCCTTGTATGGAAGCTACACAAGTACAATAATGTTCTTCAATTACCCTACACATATCATTGGAATCGCAATAACAATTAGTTGTATGAATATTAGCTTTATAGGTTTAACCCCTCATTTAGGTCATAACCTTAACTTAACATCTAACCATGTTGATTAACACATTTAACGAATCTGAAATTACATTATAAACTGACATAGACCACATCATTTACCTTTAATTTTTATAACATCACTTTTTGCTTCATTACATAACTTAATTAACAAACACTTACAAATCTTCACACTTTGGTATTACAACACATTACAATTTGTTATTATAGTCCACATTATGTTTTAACATCATTAATATGCTTGCAAAACTAGATTAAGTTCAGTAATCATAACTACAAATATAGCGATCACTACTACTAGGCTCGGAGGCGCGGCATTGCAATTGTTCTGTCGGTAAGAAATTGCTATTCTTTATAAATTCTGAGACATCCTATTTGCGAGATCGCCGTGAATTACACTAATAATGTGGTAAGAAGCCAAGTGCATGCCACGCAGAGATAGAAACTCAGTGTGATTCTGCACACGGTGGACACCCAATTCAACCCAAAACCAATGAAATTCACAAACCAAAATTTCTAATACTTTGTAATAACATAGTTAAGCATGTTATACACCATTTTAACCACATAAACATCACATAAACACGAATTTGAAGAATCAAAATCCCAAATTTCCCCAATTTTGACACTTTTAGCGAATTTGATCACCACAAATTTGTTTCTTAACCAATTTACATGATTCAAACTACGCCTCTTTCATTTCTTAACATACTAACATAATCTAACATCAATTTTCAGATTCTCATACATATTAAACATGAAATTTTGTACTTTATTAAGCCATTTTTCATAAACATACACTGTTATTTACTTTTCTCCCTACAAACCAAAATTTCATGTATTCTAATCATCAAATAGCACTCACATAAGTTGATTAACAGATTATAAACCCTTTAAACATGTATATATAACAATCCAACATAACTACCAATATAAATTTCAACAATACAAGTTAACATTAGAGTATGTTATACCTTGATTTAGCAAACCCTTCTCTCAAAATCACTGTGTTTACTTTCGTCTCCAAAACCTCTACAATTCTTCTTACCAATCTCTCTCTCTAATCTCTGCGTTTCATTGTTGTAGTTCTATTATCTAGCCTTAGGGAAATATAATACGTAGAATAACTGAAGCTCCCCACGATCATCAGTTAAAACAAATAATACGTCTATCAGTAATATTAGGCCAAAAGCCACAAGGCTACGTTTGGCTACCCACAAATCCCATACTAGTTTATTTTTATAATATTCTATTATATAGTTACTTTTGTCACACTTGATTTTAGTTCATTTAAATGACTCTATCTTAATTAATTTAAATAACTTATAATGGTAACTATAATAATTTTTATTATAATTGTATTTGTGAATAATAAATAATTATATATCTAATTTAAATTAATAAATTAGACTTAAACATAACTTTATTTAATTTACTTATTTTCTTAAATATTAAACAATTCATTTACTTTAATTATTTTCATTAAATTAAATCCTCAAATAATAAAATTACTATTCATTAATTTAGTTAACATACATACTCAACTAAATTATTACATCACAATTCATCAAATATTTATTTTCCCAATAAATAAATTATTTAAAATATTTATTTAATCAATAAATATTTAAATTAAATTATAATTTTCTCGATCGTTACAGATTCTCTATTCAAAATTGAATGAATTTGCTAGTAAGGGACAATCTTGTTGTAATGTTAATGCTTCAGACCTGTTTGTTAAAACTTCTCTTAGAACTTCCAGCTCTGACTCAAAGTTTGCAAGTTTTTTGGAATCTGGTTTGGAAGAGGGGGAGTTGGCTGGATCCCCTGTTACTTCTAAGGTGGTTACACCTGAAGAAATATATGTTGAGCCATGTGTGGTGGGGGTTGATTCGGGTTTGCAGGCTAAGCCAAAATGGTGCTCTGTTGTGGCGAAAGGTGAACCTTTGGCTCTCCTAAAACTTAATTTTCTGCCTCCTTCCCCCTCTTCGTCTGATAATGGGTCTATTCTTGTTAGGCCTTCTTTCTAATGTTCTGCTAAAAGGAAATAGTATCTAGAATATGTGCCTTGTGGGTAGTTTCCTTCACTCCTGATTGCCTTTTAAGCTAGTTGAAGAGTCTGTTCACAATCTTTGGGATTAGTTTGGGATTAAGAATGTGTTTGTGCAAGATAAAGGTTTCTTTATTTTCAAATTTGCCACTCCTGAGGATCGCGATAATGCATTAGCCCTTGGCCCTTGGTATATTTCAAATAAACTCATGTGTCTTAAGCAATGGAATGAATGTATGGATTTCCAATTTGAATCTTATGCTAAAGCTCCTGTATGGGTGAAGTTTCATAATATACCCTTGTCTTATTTATCATCGGTTGGGTTGAGTTACATAGCTAGTGTGGTGGGTAACCCCCTTTTTATGGACAAAGTAATTGAAAAATTGGAGCAAATGAACTTTTTGAGGGTCTACATTGAGATTACCCCTTCTTCTGTTTTTCCTAGTAGCCTTGATGTGGTTGTTATTAAAGAGGAATCAAACTCTGGAAAGGTTGTTTTGGTTAGGGTAGAATACCATAACAAGCCTCAAATTTGCTCTCATTGTAAGTCTTTTGGGCACTCCCTTGTTAGGTTCCCTTGTACAAACTACAAGTGGGTTCCAAAAGCTCAAGTGGTGGTGGATCTAGTGCCCCTGACCCTATCTCTCGGTCTAACTCTCCTTCAGTCCTTGTTCTGGAATCTTCAAATGACTGGACACTGGTTTCTAAAGGTCCTAAGCAACAGACTCTCGTGGGTTTATCTGCTCTTGTTGGTAATGCCCTTAACTCCTTCAAATCGTTAGCTTCTCCCGGTGGGAGTCATAATTTTTCTGACACTGACTGCACCGCTTCTCCCAACCCTCTTGTGGGTAAGCTTAAAGCTATAGATGAAAAGGCAGGTCATGAACTCAAATATAAGGCCAGAGTGAAAGTAGTATTGCGACGCCCCCAAATCCGGGTATCGTCCAACCCGACAGATGGTGCTACACGGTGCTACAGTTCACATAAACATTCAATTGAAATGCCTCAAAAGAACGGATATATCTTATATATATAAAAAGAATATTTACATTCCCCAGGTTCTTTAAAACCAATACACTTGTCTTTGTCATAATATCAAATATTATTCTTACAAAACCTATACTAGTACATATATAATCTACGGGTTTGCCTTCTACTTCCCTTTATCCTTGCCGGATCCATCGGTCCGTTCGGTCTTGGCTGCATTCATATGGTTCAAGCAAGAATGAGCCTAACTAGCTCAGCAAGTACAACAATTCTTAGGAAAATAGCATACTTGAAACATAGGAATAGTATATCTTCAATAACTGAACAATAGCTATGAAGTACTATCGACAATTCAAAATAGCACTTCTGTTCATTCAAAACGTTTTACCACAACAATATTCAGTAAAACATCAATTTCGGTTCAAGACCGTAAGCATATCATAAGTACTTTTAAAAAGGACGTCCCGGCACTAAGTTCGTAAGTCCTGCATAACTTACGAGCACGTCTAGGTGATCAGCCTATAGTACTCTATGTTGATCAACACTACATTTATTAAACGTGTATACGTTTAAGTTATGGCAACCTCATGTGCCTATCATTTGACGATTAAACATTTTAGCATACTTAGTCTACTTTTGAAAACCACAACCATATTAATTTGGTAAATCCTTATCAACACTTGATAGAATGACATAGCATATGTCTAGCCAAAAGAATTGGCTTTGACTTCCTCAAACATTAACTCATTTAAAGAATACATGAATCACAAATACTTACCCAGATCGAACTGGGACAAGGGTTAGAGTACTTGCCTTTAGCGTCTGGTACTGTTTATAACACGTGCACTTTAGGTCCTTAAGTCTCTACAGTAGATGATAACATCACATAGAACATTAGGTCATGAATGATTATACATGGTTCCTAAAGAATCTTACCCTTCTTCTCAATCTAAATACGTATAAGATTTGTTATTATTGGTTTCGGCTTTACGTTATGTCATTCTTATGTTCATAAGTAACTGTCTTAAATTAAGCCTAAGTGTTCATACTTAAGGCTTAATTATATCTTAACCATGTTTCATTAAGATCCTTGATTAAGTGTTCATTTATTACCATTCATGTTCAACATGTAAACCTTTTTCTTTATCTAGGTCATCAGGTGAAATTTGGCTGGCCGGATATAACTCTTTGGTACTGTATTTGCATGGCGCCACCTCTTATTGCTCAAAAACTTCGGACTCGTATGTCATGCATGTGAGTCTCTTTGTTATGTGTCGCGTTGCGGCATGAGTTTGCAGGGGCTGAGGCTCTTTGGCGCTACGGCGCCGATAAAAAATGGCTTGGAGTCGCGCCACGGCATGGACTCTGTACCACAGAAATGTTTGACAGATTTTTCAAAAGATGAGATTCCCGGACTCGTAACTTCTTCGTTAAAAGCCCGAATTGGCTCGTTCAAGAGCCCATGGTTCACAAATTACGTACTCTATACGTTCATGCAAGAATTTTATCTATTTTACTTCGTTTACTAAAATTTCACCCATTAGTCCGTTTTAACGAAAACGATTAACATTCGTGAACGTTCAACGCTCGTTTCTTCGTTCTAAGTCGAAATCCGGCCATTTTCGAGTCCGCAACTATAACGACCGAGAAATTCAGATCTTATTGTAAAATGATTTTATTAAATTAAATAATAATAAAATCATATTCCATGTGTTATCAAGATGGTTGTCATGGTATAACCTATCGATGTTAGAATGTCGTAGTATTTGAGCTACGTGGATGAATTAAAGTGTTTGATTTTCCAAGACGAAAATAAAAGTTTTCCGAAAACATTATTCATCGGTAATTGCTCGGGATATAATTTTGAGTTTCCGAGAAATATGTAATGATGAAATAACAATGTAAGATGGATTATGTAATAAAAATCTAGTTATGGAAAAAGTAATAATTCGCTTGTGGACTTAATTTATAAACTTTAAGTAAGGAGAATTAGTAATGAATAAGTAATAATTGTATGATACTTAGGTATTATACAGAGTAATGAAAACGAGTATAATACGAAGTATTATACGAGTTGTATGAAGAATGAAATATTATATATATTTTCTATAGGAATTAGAATACAAGAATAATGCATCAACTATATGTGTATGTATTATGAAATATTAATGGACTTGTAAATATTGGCTAGGATTTTTGTACAAAGCCCAAGTCAATTAAGGTTAAGGCCCAACTATTGAATTAATAAGCAAGCTAGTGTTTTTTAATGTAAAGCCCAAGGATTTATTAATCCAAGCCCAAGCTAGAATCCATGAGTTAATAGACCCATGGGGCAAAACCATATTAACATGGTTAATGTGTGATGACCAAGATAAGTGGTGACCAAGTTAAAGGAGTAATGACCAAGCAAAGGATAGGTTTTGTGCCTTGCAAGTAATGAATAGTAAGGAGGTGCATAAGGAGGTGGGATTGTTTTAATGACCAATCTACCCTAACCTTGCAAAGTCTATAAATAGAAGAGCCTTGCTAGCCATTTAACAATTGTTCAAGCAATTAAACAATTATAAAGTGCTCAAGTGTTAGAGAGAATAAGCTACCATAAGTTAACTTCCATAAGCCAAGAAAAAGAAGAAGCTACTTATCAAAGACTTCAAGAGTAAGACCTCTTCTCCAATTATCTTCTATTTCTATCATGATAGGTTGATAAGAAAAGTTTGGATTGAGGAATATGAATGATAAAAAGTAAGAAGAATGTGTAAGTAATGAACTTAAGCCACATAAGTTGGCAATAAGTCATTTGAACTTATAAAAGTTATAAACTTACTATAAGTTAACCTTGAATGTTAAGTATGAAAATATGAACTTATAATGAGTTTAGTAAGAAAAGTGAATTAAGAACTTATATGATT
Source organism: Panax ginseng (assembly GCA_020205605.1). NCBI lineage: Eukaryota > Viridiplantae > Streptophyta > Magnoliopsida > Apiales > Araliaceae > Panax > Panax ginseng. The sequence continues at coordinate 44,377,847 of CM035146.1, forward strand.
ATATGTATCATATATACCTAAGTAAAGTTATATGTGAAAAACATGTAAAGTATGATGATTAAGAAACTCTAATTGTCATAAGTCATGAATAATCAAATCTTTAGTAGTTTATAAATCGACAAGTCATAAGCTCTTTAAAAATAAATCCAAAACTTCAACAATGAATATAAGTTGTTGTATTAAGTATGTTAAGATGTTCACATGATGAATGATGTTCATTTGTAATGTTGAACAAATCCTAAGAATGAAGAATTGCCGGAATTTGCACGATTGGACGATAAACGTCGAATTCATAAAATTCTAGGAATGGAAGTCAAATTTTGTGTCAAATCACAAAACCATTGTTTTCCAATAGAGACAAGTCATATTTGGAATTTAAGAGTTGCGGACTCAAAAATGACCGGATTCCGACTTAGAACGAAGAAACGAGCGTTGAACGTTCACGAACGTTTATCGTTTTCGTTAAAAATGAACCAATAGGTGAATTTTTAGCAAACGAAGTCAAATAGATAAAAATTCTTGAATGATCATTTAGATTACGTAATTTGTGAACCGTAGGCTTTTGAACGAGCCAATTCGGACTTATAACGAAGAAGTTATGCGTCCGGGAAGTTCACAAAATTCACAAACTTAATTTGGTTTCTAGTGCACGAGCGAGTTGGCCATGCTTGGCTTTCAACCCTAAAAATGACCTGTCGCGACGCGACTAATGTTGTTCGAGCCTCATCGCAAGAGTTAGTTGCATGATGCGAACCTTAGTACATTATGTGGTACGCATCACCATGTACTGATATCAAGATCCTCTCAGGAGTGGCGGCGGTATGCAGACCATTAAGTAAGGGCTCGCAGCTAGCGGCGGCAGCCAAGTCCGGGAGAACATATATTATTCAAGCTACAGCCATGAGATGAGAGATAAAGTCAGCCAATATTGCCAGCCTGATCTCGTAACAAAGATAGTAATCAAGGTTTCTAAGTGCAAAGAAAAGTAAACATAACTTAAGGAATGTAATGTAACATTGTTTAAACTTTGTTAAACCTTAAGGATGTTGTATAAAGGTTGAGAACACCTAGTCGAATATAAATGCAAGGATAAAGATAAATCGGAACGAATAGTAACTAAATCTAATACACAATTAGATTGAAATGAAGGGTATGATATAGTCATATACATACTTGATTATATATGACCTAATGTAAGGCATTATGTGATCATGTATTGTAGAGACTTGAACGACTTGAACATAAAGTTAATATACCGTAGCAGACGCTAAAGGCAAGTATTCTAACTCTTGTCTAAGTTCAATCTGAACAAGTTTTTGAGGTTCATGTATTCTTTCGCATGAATTGAGGTATGTTGAAGTTAAAGCCAATTCCTTTGGCTAGACTTGATGTATTGATAATCTATTCATGTATTATCAATGTTGCTATCTTTTGTCAACTACTTGATATGGTTTTCAAAAGAAGACCGAAATGTTAAACAAATGTTTTATTCAGAAACGAGCAGTGCACGTGAGGTTGCCAAATGCTTAAGCGTGCATACGTTTAATGGATATAGTGTTGATCAACATAGAGTACAATAAGGTGATCACCTAGAAGTGTTTGTAAGTAATATTTGCTTACGGACTTGCTTCCGGGTTGTCCTTTTCAATAAAGAATGAATACCGAGGTCTTTGATTGGAGTGAATGTTTTACTAAATATGGTTGTTATTGTAAAACATTTTGAAAGAAAAGATGAAGTGCTATTTTGAATTATCCTTTTCAATTGCATGAATGTATGAATCTATATAGCACCATGCCGGGTTGGAAATATGACTGACAACTCTATAATCCATTGAAAACAAACGCTCATGCCTTCAAACACAAAATACGACTTCCATTTCGAGAATTTCACGAATTCGACGATTATCGTCAATCGTGTGAATTAGGAGAAACCTCATTACTAATCATTCTAAAGGTGGATTTTAATCAACATATAAACATTTTCAAGTTACTTATTACACTCACTTATTATCAAAGTAGGTTTTGACTTATTCTCATAAGTCAATGACTTATTTAACTTATGAACTCCAATCTCATGTTTATGACTTATTATGAACTTAAGTCCATAATCAATGTTCTTATACTATTTTGAACATACTAACATCATATGACAAACATATGATAAGTTTTTCATAAGTTCATCAACTTATTTAGGTTCAAGTTATTTATTCATCTTATTTCGCTTAAGTCCATTGCTTATCCAATTCCCTTATGTTCTTAGCATCTAAGGTCATTAGATTACACTTCTCTTATCAACCTACCATGATAGAGATAGAAGAGACAAGATCAATTACCTTTGAAGATTACTTCTTCTTCTTGGAAAATCTAACAAAGGAAGCTTTGACTTAAAAGTGCTTATTCTCTCTAACACTTAAGTTACTTTGTAAGAGAAAGTTGAAAGGAATTTGATCAAGCAATAAATGAATTATGAGCTCTCTATTTATAGGCTTGAAAAAGTGAGGTCATTTGTACATTCCACCTCCTTTAATCACCTCCTTATTATACCTCCTTACTATTCATTGTTTATCAACCAAGTTTACTTGCTAGCCACTTCTATTACTTGGCCATCACAACACTTGGTCACCACACAAAATGGTTGCCCATCAAGTCTACCCACATCTCAATTGGATTGCCCCGTGGATCATAGCCAATTCATTGGGCTTACTTAATTAATCTAGCTAATTTCTTATTGGGCTTATAATACAATAGTTTGGACTCATGACATATCAAACACTTGGGCTTGAGTATCACTTACTAATTGGACTTCTACCTTTAAGCTAATAATCCTACAAGTCCAATACCTTTAATTAAACAACTTAACATAAATACCTCACGTATAATTCTCGTATGCTAGCTCGTATACTAATTCATAATATACGTTATTTTATTCTCCATACACAATAGTATAATACGTCGTATTATACTCACGTTCATTACCTCGTATAATGCATACGCATCATACGATTACAACTTTCTTTCCTTAACACTTAATAAACCTAACGTTCTCAAATTAAGTCCGCATTCAAAATATTGTGTTTTCTATACTTAGATTATTATTATATAATCCATCTCTTCTTAATATTATAACATTACATATTTCTTGGAAGTTCAAAAATAACTCCCGAGCGTTAAACGGTGAATAGTGTTTTTCGTAAACTTCCTCGAAAAACCTTTATTTTCGTCTTGGAAATTCAAACACTTTAATTCATTCATGTGCTTCAAATATTACGATGTTCCGATGTTTCTAGGTTATAGAACGACATATATCTTATTAACACATATAATGACAAATAAGATTATTTTATTCATTATTTAATTCTTTCAAATATTTTACAAAGGATCCGAATTTCTCGGTCGTTACATTCTTCCCCCCTTGTAAATATTTTGTCCCCAGAATCTCGCCCTACATTACTCAAACAAAAGAGGGCAATCCTTCTTTATCTTCTCTTCCAATTCCCACGTTGCTTCCTCGACATCGTGGTTCTTCCATAATACCTCTACCGACAATATTTTCTTGTTTCGCAGAACTTGCTCTTTTCTATCGATGATTTGAATCGGTATCTCTTCATATGTTAAATCCTTCTCGATTTGAATAGGCTCAAATTCAATCACATGCTTGTAATCCGGTTTGTAAGGATGTAGCACTGAAAAGCTACCTCACCTACCCGTTCTAATACCTCAAAAGGTCCTATAAACCTTGGGCTTAGTTTTTCCTTCTTTCCAAAGCGTATCTTTCCTTTACAGGGAGATACCTTTAGAAATACGTACGAGCCTACCTCAAACTCCCTATTCTCTCGATGTAAGTCTGCTGTATTTTTTTTTATGCATCTTGAGTCGCTCTGAGACGCATTCGAATCAACTTCACCACTTTCATTGCTTATTTGCACCAATTTCGGTCCTAGCATTCGGCGTTCTCCCACTTCATCCCAATATAATGGTGTTCTGCATTTTCTTCTATAAAACGCTTCGTACAGTGGCATACCTATGCTTGCATGACAACTGTTGTTATACGCAAATTCTACTAATGGTAGATGATCATCCCAACTACCCTTGAAATCCATGACGCAAGATCTCAACATATCTTCTAATGTCTGAATTGTCCTCTCGCTCTATCCATTGGTTTGTGGATGATATGTCGTACTCAACTTCAATTGCATCCCCAACCGCTCTTGAAGACTTCTCCAAAAGTTTGATGTGAATCATAGGTCATGATCTGACACAATCGAAACTGCTCCTCCATGTCTGGAAATAATTTCCTTAACATAAATTTTCGCTAATTGATCTAAGTTATACTTGACCCGAATTGGCAAAAAGTGAGCCGACTTTGTCAACCGGTCCACTATTACCCAAATCATATTATACCCTTTCTGAGTAGTCGGAAGTCCCACCACAAAGTCCATCGTGATATGCTCCCATTTCCACTCCGGAATCTCCAATGACTGTAACAAGCCACTTAGTCGTTGATGTTCATCTTTAACTCTTTGACAAGTCAAGCACTTACTCACATACTCGGCTATTTTCTCTTCATATTCGCCACTACCACCAAAACTCTATCGAAGGTCTTGATACATCTTAGTACTACCAAGATGAATCGAGTACCTTGAACTGTGAGCCTCTTGTAATACTTGCTCCTTTAATTCCGTCTCATTAGGAACCCAAATTCTTCCTTCAAATCTTAATAATCCCTCATTATCAAGACTAAACCTAATATCTTTTTCGGTGGTTAATCGCTCCTTCATCTGGTCACACTCAACAGTTTTGAGTTGCACCTCCTTGACTCTCTCTACGATAGTAGATTGTATCTCCATCGCAAAAAGTCTCTGTTCCGTCTAACTTGGCAACTTCACCTACAACTCCATCCTAGCCATCTCTGTTATTAACTCAGTTTGAGCCGTTAACATAGACAACTTCTCCTGACCCTTTCTACTCAAGGCGTCGACCACAACATTGGCTTTTCCAAGGTGATACAGGATTTCACAGTCGTAATCCTTTATCAACTCCAACCATCTCCTCTGTCTCATATTCAATTCCTTCTGTGTGAAGATATATTTTAGACTCTTATGGTCCGTGTATATCTCACATTTTTCCCCATAAAGATAATGTCGCCATATCTTTAAGGCAAACACCACTGCAGCTAGTTCCAGATCATGAGTAGGGTAAATTTTCTCATAATCCTTCAACTGCCTAGATGCATACCAATGTCCTGGCCATGCTGCATGAGCACGCAACCCAGTCCTTTATACTAAGCATCGCTATAAACTATGAAATTTCCTGTGTCATTGGGTAATAACAAAATAGGCGCTTCACTCAACCTCTTCTTCAGTTCTTGAAAACTGTCTTCGCATTTCTCAGTCCATACGTACTTCATCGTCTTCCTCGTCAAGTTAGTCAACGGAGTAGCTGTCTTTGAAAAATCCTGAATAAATCTTCGATAGTAACCCGCTAACCCTAGGAAACTCCGCACCTCGGTTGGCGTTTTCAGTTGTTCCCAATTCATCACGACTTCTACCTTTACTAGATCTACTGAAATCCCCTCATGGTCAATGACATGACCTAAAAACTGTACCCTCTTTAACCAGAATTCACACTTAGTGAACTTCGCATATAACTTTTCCTTTCTTAGTTTCTCCAACACTATTCTCAGGTGTTCAGCATGATCTTCTAGCGTCTTAGAATAGACTAGAATATCATCGATAAACACCATGACGAACTTATCCAAATATTATTTGAACACTATTCATCATGTCCATAAATGCAAGAAGAGTGCATTAGTCAACCCAAATGACATCACCGTAAACTCGTAATGACCATAACGAGTTCTCAATCGTTATCTTTGGCACGTCTTCATTTCTAACCTTCAAATTGATGATATACCCGTCCTTAAATCTATTTTGGAAAAATATTTTGCCCCCTTCAACTGATCAAAAGATCATCGATCCTGGGCAACGGATACCTATTCTTTATCGTTAACTTGTTCAACTCTCGATAGTCGATACAAAGCCTTAACGATCCATCCTTCTTCTTGACAAACAAGTACAGGTGCTCCCCACGGCGAAACACTCGGTTGAATGTACTTCCTGTCTAACAATTCTTGTAACTGCACCATCAACTCCTTCATCTCCACTGGCACCATACGATACGGTGCCCTAGAAACTGGTGCCGCTCCTCGCACAATGTCTATTATGAACTCGGTCTCCCTATCCAAGCGGAAGACCCGGTAACTCACTTAAAAATACATCCATGAACTCACTCACTATAGGTATTTGTTCCATGGTCGCTCCCACCCTCTCGAGTATCAACCACATGACACAAATAACCTACACACACCCCTTCCTTAATAATTTCCTAGTTTGTGTCATGGTAAGACAACACGAACGTCCCGACGATTTATTCCCGTAAAATATTACATGAGATTGAATTGATGTTTTAATATTTACGCATTTCTTTTGACAATCTATAATTGCCCCATTATTTATCAACCAATCCATTCGAGAATTACGTCAATTCTCCTAACTTTATCGAGATCGATCTACCGATAATTTACAACCTCGAATGTCTACGCAACAACTCCTATGAATATCTTCAACAGGAATTATCTCTTCATTTGCTACCTTAATATTTAAAGGTATAGGCAATTTTTCGGGAAGTAATCCTAATCCTCCAGCAAAATCCCAAGCGATAAACGAACAAGTAGCACCCGAGTCAAACAGCACGTATGCATTTAAGTCTTTGATCGAATAATACCGCGACCACGTCCCCCGAGGCCATCGCGTCTTGGACGGTCATATTAAAGGTGCAGGCCATCTACTACCTTTATCGCTATTTGGACCCCCAATAGTTAACTTACCACTATTGGTGCCCCTATTCCCCTCTGTCCCCTTCTTTGGGCAGTTCTTTGCCATGTGGTCAGTGGACCCATATACAAAGCATCCATGGTTCTTCTTCGGACTTGGACAGTTTGGCGCAATATGCCCCTCCTGTCCGCAGTTATAACACAAGGCCTTACCTTTGAGACAGACTCCTAAATGAGTCTTCCCACGGGTTTTCCAGGCCTCCATCCTCCTCTTCGGCTCTCCTTGTTTTACTCCAATATTCTCAGAGCTAACTACCTTCCTCTTATAACCTTCGCCACTCCCGCTGGCACCCTCGTTCTTTACTCACCCGTCCACCTTCCCCTTGATTTTCGTATCCTTGTGGTATTGGCTCAACGCCTCGCTACCACCTTCGGCAATTATTGCCTTCTCTAAAACGATTCCAAAGGAAGTACTTTGGAATACATAGATACTGGTTATAGAGCAGGTTTCAAGCCCCGCTTTCGAATCGTCGAGCCTTCCTCACCTCAATATCCACTTGATGGACCGAACCTTGCTAGTTCATTAAACTTGGTGGCGTACTGGGGAACAGTCATGTCCCCTTGTTTCAAATCTAGAAACCGCATCTCCATCATTCCCTGCATGCTCGTGGAAAGTAGTTCTAGTAAAATATTTCCTTGAACCTCACCCACGTTATAACATATATTTCGGCCCTAGCCTGATTGGCCTCCCACCAAAAGTTGGCCTCTCCCTTCATCATATAGGTTGCAAAGGCAACCTTCTGGGCCTCATCAACATTTGTTATCAAAAATTCTTTCTCAATTTCCTTACCCATGTTTGGGCTTCGATAGGGTCCATAGTTCCTTTGAACTCCGGCGGACTCACACTTTTAAAGTCCTTAAATGTAGCAAATTTCATACTACACACTGTGATTTATGGGGATGTTAGCCCCAGTTCTATTAAATGTTGCGTTTAATAAATTTACAAACTCTCGCATGGGGTTAACCAGGACCTCCCTCCGGTTGGTTTGTGTTCGCACCCTGATTACGTGGTACTCTTCTTGGCGGCATTTTTCTGTTACAATAAACACATATTTCGTTATTATTCATTTCCTGTCAGTTAGTTATTATTCAATGTTAAACAATAACTTAAACATTCATTACTCAACATTTTTTGAAAAAGACTTATATTGATTCATTGTAGTATAATACTACATCTTTACATAACATGACCCTGTTTGAATACATTACTTTCCCGCCATTGCTTTCCAAAATTGGGATTTACAAAAGACTACCCTTGATTATACAAAAAGAGGGTTTTACGTCACTACTAGATACAAAAATATGTACATATCTAACTACTCTAGCCACTACTAGATTACATTTGCCTTTAAGGCATTCTCAAAATCCGCCTTGGCAAGACCCAAGTGATAATATCACTACCGATAGTATATCAATGCGTCCGCCTCGCTCGACGATGGGATAACTGGCCACCGCACTGGAAATCCTCATGAGAACTCCTATTGATATAGGACATTCTCCTATCTTCGCTTCTTGGTCTTTAGCTCCCCCCGAGCTCAAAGACCTCTTGTTTCAACTCATGGACCTTGTCCTTAGCCAAAACCCTTTCATCATGCTCCTCTTCTGCCCCCACATGGACTCCACGTCCATCTTATCTTCTATAATGACTTGGAGCTCTCGCCTTCAACTCCTTAACCCCCCGAAAGAGTGGATGTTTCTATCCAGCACTGACATGAACAGTAACATCATTGACTCCCCTGGAGTCATCTCTGCTGCTATTGCTACGGGGTTGATGGACACTACTTCCACTTCTTCTTCCAACATGCTATCAAACACGGACATGAGGTCTAGGCTCTGAGTCTCTAGACTCAACCACCACTATCTCAGGATCTGCTGTTATGGGGCTCGGTATAATCTCTACCTGATTAACCGATCCTTCACTGACTACCTGCACATCTCTATTTTCTCCTGACATCTACAACAACACAAAAGTTTGATTAGTACACGTTAGTAGAATAATAAAAACACATAACATATATAATGCATTTTTATATGGTTATCTTCCATCTTTTATTCTTTGACTTTTCTTAAGGTTATGACTTAAGGTTTTATTTCCCCCCTTAAGTTTTATAACCTAATGCTTTGATACCAACCTGTGACGCCCCCAAATCCGGGTATCTTCCAACCCGACAGATGGTGCTACACGGTGCTACAGTTCACATAAACATTCAATTGAAATGCCTCAAAAGAACGGATATGTCTTATATATATAAAAGAATATTTACATTCCTGTGTTCTTTACAACCAATACATTTGTCTTTGTCATAATATCAAATATTATTCTTACAAAACCTATACTATTACATATGTAATCTATGGGTTTGCCTTTCGCTTTTCCTTTATCCTCCTCCGGATCCATAGGTCCATTCGTCTTTGGCCTTTGCATTCATATGGTTTAAGCAAGAATGAGCCTAACTAGCTCAGCAAGTACAACAATTCTTTGGAAAATAACATACTTGAAACATAGGAATAATATATCTTTAATAACTGAACAATAGCTATGAAGTACTATCGATAATTCAAAATAGCACTTCTTTTCATTCAAAATGTTTTACCACAACAATAATTAGTAAAACATCAATTCCGGTTCAAGACCGTAAGCATATCATAAGTACTTTCAAAAAGGACGTCCCGACACTAAGTCCGTAAGTCTGGCATAACTTACGAGCATGTCTAGGTGATCAGCCTATAGTAGTCTATGTTGATCAACACTACATTCATTAAACGTGTATACGTTTAAGTTGTGGCAACCTCACGTGCCTGTCGTTTGACGACAAAACATTTTAGCATACTCAGTCTACTTTTGAAAACCACAACAATATTAGTTTGGTAAATCCTTATCAACACTTGATAGAATAACATAGCATACGTCTAGCCGAAAGAATTGGCTTTGACTTCCTCAAACATTAACTCATGTGAAGAATACATGAATCACAAAGACTTGTCCAGATCGAACTGGAACAAGGGTTAAAGTACTTGCCTTTAGCGTCTGCTTATAAATATAACACGTGCACTGTAGGTCTTTAAGGTCTCTACATTAGATAATAACATCACATAGTACATTAGGTCATGAATAATATATATGGTTCCTAAAGAATATTACCCTTCTTCTCAATCTAAATACATATTAGATTTGTTATTATTGGTTTCCGGCTTTCCGTTACGTCATTCTTATGTTCATATGTAAATGACTTAACTTAACCCTACGTGTTCATACTTAAGGCTTAATTATGTCTTAACAATGTTTCATTAAGATCCTTGATTAAGTGTTCATTCATTACCATTCATGTTCAACATGTAAACATTTTTTATTGTCTAGGTCTTGAGGTTTGGTCAGTCATGCGGCACCGGATATAACTCTAGGTTCCATCATTACATTGCAGCCACCTCTTATTGCTCAAAAACCTTGGGACTCGGTCACTTGCATGACGAGTCTCTTTGTTATGTGTCATAATGGCAGTTGAGTTTGCAGATGGTTGAGGCTCTTTTGCGCCATTTGCATGGCGCACGGGATAAATAACTTGAGTCGTGGCACATGACATGGACTCTGTGCCACAGAAATGTTTGACTGATTTTTCAAAAGATGATATTCCCGGACTCGAAACTTCTTCGTTAGAAGTCCGAATTTGCTCGTTCAAGAGCCTACGGTTCACAAATTATGTACTCTATGCGTTCATGCAAGAATTTTATTTATTTTACTTCGTTTGCTAAAATTTCACCTATTAGTCCATTTTAACAAAAATGATAAACGTTCGTGAACGTTCAATGCTCGTTTCTTCGTTCTAAGTCAGAATCCAGCCATTTTTAAGTCCGCAACTCTATAATGCCAAATATGACTTGTCTCCATCGAAAACCAACGTTTACGACTTCAAACACAAAATATGACTTCCATTCCAAGAATTTCAGGAATTCGACGATTATCGTCCAATCGTGTGAATTTCGGCGAAACCTCATTACTGATCATTCCAGGTGGATTTTAATCAACATATAGACATTTCAAGTTACTTACTACACCAACTTATTATCAAAGTAGGTTTTGACTTATTCTCACAAGTCAATGACTTATTTAACTTATGAACTCTAATGCTCATGCTTATGACTTATTATGAACATAAGTCCAATAATCAATGTTCTCATACCATAATGAACATACTAACATTATATGAAAAACATATGAAAAGTTTTGTACAAGTTTATCAACTTATTTAGGTTCAAGTTGTTTATTCATCTTATTCGGCTTAAGTCCATTGCTTATCCACTTCCCTTATGTTCTTAGCATCTAAGTTCATTAGATTACACTTCTCTTATCAACCTACCATAGAAGAGAGATAGAGAGATAGATCAATTACCCTTGAAGATTACTTCACTTCTTCTTGGAAAATCTAACAAAGTTGAAGCTTTGACTTAAAAGTGCTTATTCTTCTCTCTAACACTTAAGTTGTTTTTGTAAGAGAAAGTTGAAAGGAATTTTTGAATAACAAATAAATGAATTATGAAGCTCTCTATTTATAAGCAACGACAAAGTGAGGGTACCTTAGTCATTTGGAACCATTCCACATCCTTTAATCACCTCCTTATTACACCTCCTTACTATTCATTGCTTATCAACCAAAACTTGTTAGTAAACTACTACTTGCCAGCCACAACACTTGGTCACCACATAAAATGTTTGCCCATCAAGTCTACCCACATCTCACTTGGATTGCTCCATGGATCATAGCCAATTCATTGGGCTTACTTAATTAATCTAGCTAATTTCTTATTGGGCTTATGCTACAATAGTTTGGACTCATGACATATCAAACACTTGGGCTTGAGTATCACTTTACTAATTGGACTTCTACCATTAAGCTAATAATCCTACAAGTCCATTACATTTAATTAAACAACTTAACATAAATACCTCACGTATAATTCTCGTATGCTAGCTCGTATACTAATTCATAATATACGTTATTTCATTCTCCATACACAATAGTATAATACGTCGTATTATACTCACGTTCATTATCTCGTATAATGCATACGCATCATACGATTATAACTTTCTTTCATTAACGCTTAATAAACCTAACGTTCCCAAATTAAGTCCGCATGTGAAATATTGTGTTTTCTATACTTAGATTATTATTACATAATCCATCTCGTCTTGATATTATAACGTTACGTATTTCTCGGAAGTTCAAAAATAACTCCCGAGCGTTAAATAGTGAATAGTGTTTTTCGTAAACTTCCTCAGAAAACTTTTATTTTCGTCTTGGAAATTCAAACACTTTAATTCATTCATGTGGTTCAAATACTATGTTGTTCCGACGTTTCTAGGTTATAGAACGACATACATCTTATTAACACAGATAATGACAAATAAGATTATTTTATTCATTATGTAATTCTTTCAAATATTTTACAAAGGATCCGAATTTCTCGGTCGTTACAAGTATGCTTACAAGCCTATCATGTATAATGATAAAGCATATACTTTGTAATTAATCTTATTTATTTATTAATAAAAAAATTATTTATTAAAGGCATTTAATTATCTACCTTGTGTTGTTTTAATAATATATGATAAACTCATAGTTTTAAGCAATGCTTTTAAAATCATGATGAAATCATGCTAATGAGATCTAAATTCTTAGATAGCTTAAAACTAAAATGTTCCCAATCAATGGATTACTAAAAAGGGGATTAGTGAATCCGGATAGATTGGTACGTACGTTGCTTGCTCATTGGATGAGGATGATTGATCTCATGATCATTTGTGTGGAGACACTAAAGCAAGTATGTAGGTGCTTATTAGAGAATAAGTTCACTGAACGTGACTCACTAAGGAATACCTAATGGAGTTTTACTTACCTGTCAATAGGAATTCCTATAGTGATAGTAGTATAAATGATCCTTAGACTTGAGATCATCATAGTATCTTATATATAATGAATTACACTTTGACTTATTCCTTAAGACCTTTAGGATATATCAAATGGTATGCTTGGGTGTAATAAGTTATATATGGAGATACTGAATTATCAATAAAGAATCTACCACTTCTAGTAAAAGAAGAGAAATGTCATATGTGATTCGATAAATGACAACCCAGGAATCCTTGGCCAAGGTGAAATGAAATTAGAAAGTAGTTTCTAATTTGCATTCATTAGAAGTTGTGCATTTAGGAATCGAAATACATATAATTAAATAAAATAAGACTTGACAGTAATTTCATGTCTTATATTTAATTGGGACATTTTATGGTGGAAGGATTGAATTGTACGGTAACTATTAACTCAAAGGTTCTTTTATGATTAATGCTGAAATCTATATTATCTGAAAAGTCATTGATCACTAGGGAGGCTTATCCCTATTTTAAAATAAATATTATTTATTTAAATAAATTAATCGTTTAATTTATTTATTTAAATAAGATTAGAATTATTCTAATTGGTTTATTCACAATCGGTTTCATATGGAGAACCTAAAGGGTCACACCATAAAAAGACGAATAATTATTTAAGAAGTTAATAGCATAATCGTAATAATATGTTAAGTATATTTAATTTAATCTATGGTGATAGAATAAATTAAATAGCATAAAATTTATTATTTAATATCTTATAAATATTAAATATAAATTAATAAGAGGAGTCTTATTAATAATATTATAATTATTATTATTGTAATTTCTAAAAGAGTTTGGGAATTAATTTAATAAAAGTACTCTCATTTATTCCTAATAGGATTAAGAGGGAAAATTAGTTAAAGGAGTTTAATTAATTATCCCTAATAAGATTAGGGAGCTCATTTAATTAAAAGAGTTTAATTAAATAAATAATACCTTATTTTAATTAAATAGGGTTACCTGATATCTTTATAAGAGGAGTCTTATATCAGATATCATATATACATAATTCCAATAATTGGAGAGTACGACCCCTTTTTCTATAGAGATAGGAAAAACTAGGGTTTGAGCCAATACACCATTCTTCTTGAAAATTGTTCTTCATCGGTGGATTACCTCTAGAGGTCATACACTTGGGTGGCTAACATTGATCAAAGGAAGGAATCTGTCCGGAGATTCAAGGAGATCGCGGAGAAGTAGGAGGTGAACTCGTACCTGTGGAAGTTCGTATCTACAATGGTATGATTCCATAACTTCTTGTTCTTCGTTTTAATTAATAATATGCATAAAAGATGATACGAGTAATTGGTTTGTGAAAAATTTTAAAATCTGATTTTACTTTGCTTTCGCTAATTTTGCAATTTTATTGTTACTTTGATTTTCACAAAATCTTACAATGGCATCAGAGCCAAACTTTATGCAAATTATTAATTGTTTTGATTCCATATATGTATGGGCATGTATTTTGAATAATATATTGGGCATAATTTGTTGTATACAATTATTATTTTATGAGGAAAAAAATATATCTTTCGCGAAATTCATTAACTAATCCTGCTATAAAAAGGGGATATCCAACGTGGCTGATTTAGTTTACTAATCATGTACATACTCATAATTACGAATCATGTTAATAATATATATATATATATATATATATATATATATATATATATATATATATATATATATATATATATATATATATATATTACGATGATTCGCGCTTATATATATCCGGTGTGGCCTGTTTTAAAAAAAGGTGAATTAGGATATACCCTTGTTAACAGGATAATCAAGCATGCACGTTAACCAGGTAATACCCTTCAGGATTATATATGATATTGTCATATTTACATGATAAGTTACAGAGGGGCACAAAAGTTATTTATATATATAAATATTCTTAATAACTTTATAATTAAAATAAAAATTTATTTTAATCTTGAAATTGGATTTCATGCAACATAAAATTGCTCATTTTATGATATTCATATATATATGGAATGATTTTATTTATTGATACATATGATGATATGTATGATAATAAATGGGATTGATTATGGACTATTGACCAATGTGATTGGATTTATTTTGGTTGAATGTTTGAATGAATGAGTTTTATTAAATTGGGTCTGCGTAACTCGTCTTTTCTAGTTTTCTTCTTGATATAAATTCTATCTCTCTCCTATGTACTTTCCCTTAACTGCTGATCAAGGTTTCTATTTAAATTAAATAGTTTATGTAATAGGATTAGTTAGAATTTTTTTCGAAGAATCGGCGATGAAGGAGCATGAAGCGCTCGAAGACCCGTTTGTAATGGAGCCTGGGTTTAAATGTAATAGTTATATTTAAATGTTTATTCTTGCATCCTAGGGTTTGACCTTTTGGTTCACTTGGTGGCTCTAGTGAACCAAACTAGAATAAAAATCCATAATAAATCCGGGTAGAATATAGTATTCTATATGTGCATGCTAGTATTATATATATTATATATTATGCAAACATGCTTCGCATGTTTAATAATATGACGCGTATTATATATATATATATATATATATATATATATATATATATGTGTGTGTGTGTGTGTGTGTGTGTGTGTGTGTGTGTGTGTGTGTGTGTGTGTGCGCGCGCGCTAAACAAGATGAGACTAATAATAACAAACCCCTCAATGAATTTATATTAAGTTGTAACGTTCAAAGATATTTGGAATATCGAACGTTTCTTTCTAACTTGATAAAAACAATAGAGTATTAATTATTTAATGAGTTTGTTGTGCACCCACAAGGCAAGTATTAAATATTTGAGATGTTGTTTTTATTACATTTGATGTTTATAAGGAATTGAACATTACCGCTTTGTTGTGCACACACAAGGGCTGTTATTTTCTCTTCACTTATATGGAAATGCTGGGTACGACTTATCTTAAATCATTTTAGTTCGGATGTGCACACACTTGACCATTATGATTTAAGAGGCATAATATAAGGAGTTACATGATGATGTAATCGACAAGAGTTGTCTACCTATTTATTTATATATAGTTTGTTGTGCACACACAAGGCTATATACATTTGAAATGGGATCCTTATTCTCACTAGCAAATCTTTAATTAGATATTGCCGAACTATATTCATGAGGGTAATATAGTTTGAAGAAAATAGTGGGAGATACCAATATAAAATAAGACCAAATTTATTTTGGTAATTAATTAAATGAATGTTTGCTAAAATATTATCTTTTCACATGCAGAATTTTGAAAATGTCACATTCACTAATTTCACTACGTAGCATACTTGATGCTAACAAACTGACCGGACCGAATTACACAGACTGGTTAAGGAATCTGAGAATTGTTCTCACTACTGAAAAGATTTTAAATGTCCTAAATTCACCCGTACCTGCAAAAGTTGCAGAGACAGCCTCTGAGAAAGAGATTGCTACTTTTAAAAAGTGCAAATATGATGCATCTATGGCTCAATGCATCATGCTCGCATCCATGAGTAACGAGCTTCAGCGTCAGCATGAAACCATGGATGCTCCTACTATGCTACTGCATAGGTTGGATTGTTCTTCTTTGCAGCCCAAATTGCTCGGGCTTGGTCGAGTTTACATATAATTTGTATATCGCCTCTATTTTGCAATCGATGAAATTTGAAATGATTGAGGCGAAAGACCCACCGCTATTTTACTATTGAGTTTAGGTGGGCCGAGTGCTCCTGATGTTACTGCTATTACATGGGCACTACCATTGTTGCACTTGACTGCTGCTGCTATTCTTGACACGGTTGCTTTTCCTTGACACGGCTGGGCTGGGCTTTGGCATAAAGGGGTTCGGCTTCGGCTTAGAGTGGTTCAAAATGGTGAATCTTTGGCTTCGGCCTGTGGGGGTTCTAGGATTGAGGTGCTTCAGCCATATGGGGCTATGAATGGGTCGAGCTTCGTCTTTGCTAAGATGGTTTGTGGGTTTGTTCAGTGTGCTTCGGCTTCGGTTGGTGAGGCTTTGGCGTCGGGTGTCGTAGCTGACTTCGGCTTCCGGCGTCGTAGTTGACTTCGACATCGGGCGTCGTAGTTGTTCTGTGCTTTAGTGCTCGGGCGTCTTGTTGATTAGTTCTTGTTTGCTGTGACTCACACTATTTGTTGTCTATTATTGGGCGTCTGCCTGTAATCTTTTATAGTCCTTACATCATAGGGCATGTCCTATGATGTCTTTGTTATACTCTGATTTGGTTTCTCCCATGAGGTTTTGTAATCCCCGATTTATTTATTTTAGTCTAAAATTAGCAACAACAAAAAAATAGTCATCTCTGATTGTTCGTCCGTTTGAGGATGATATGCCGAACTAAATCATAAATCTGTGCCCATAGATTTTTGCAAACTAACCCAAAATCGTGAAGTGAATCTTGGGTCTCGATCAGAAACTATGGATACTAGCATACCATGCAGTCTTACAATCTCATTTATGTAAATACTAGCAAGACGTTCAAGTGAATAAGTTTCTCGTATAGGTAAGAAATGAGCAGACTTGGTCAATTTATGCCTTGAAAAACCTTGGGAAGACCAGTAACAAAATCCATGGCAATGTGCTCCCATTTCCATTCTGAAATTTCAAGTGGTTACAATGGACCCTTTGACACTTGATGCTCCACCTTGACACGTTGACAAGTTAAACACCTTGAGATAAACTTCGCGATCTCTCTTTTCATATTGCTCCACCAAAATGTATGTCGAAGATCACGATACATCTTGGTACTTCCAGGATGGATTGTAAACGGTGTGTTGTGTGCCTCCATCGTGATTTTATACTTCAAGTCAGATTCGTTAGGAACACAAAGTCTGGAGTTGACTCGAAGTATTCCTTCGTGGCATATAACTTGTTCTCACGAAGCTTTTGGAGTATCAATCTCAAGTGTTGCTCATGATCTTCACGGCTTTTAGAATAAATGAGGATTGCATCAATAAAGACGACCACAAAGTGATCCAAATATTCCTTGAATACTCGGTTCATCATATCCATGAAGGTAGCATGAACATTAGTCAATGCGTCTGGT
Source organism: Panax ginseng (assembly GCA_020205605.1). NCBI lineage: Eukaryota > Viridiplantae > Streptophyta > Magnoliopsida > Apiales > Araliaceae > Panax > Panax ginseng. Next base: position 44,395,725 of record CM035146.1, read on the forward strand.
CAAACAGGTCATCAATGCGAGGTAACGGGTACCTATTTTTGTTGGTGACATGATTCTACTCCCGATAATCAATACAAAGTCACATACTCCTGTTGGGAAAAATCAATACGCGCAAAACACGCAAGTGTACGTGGTCAACAAGTAATATAATAATGAATAAAGTATCGTTCCCACGAGGACAAATTATTAAGGATTTTAACTTCACAATTATCAATTTTTTATTAATCCTAATTCTATTAAACTATTCAATTCAATGGTTTTAAAACTATAAAACTAAATTAATAAATAAGTAAATTATCACAAAAACAACCGCTAATATCAAAATCCAGAATTTCAAACAATTAATGGAGAATTAGACTTATGATTTCACCCTGAGTTCCACTCTGATTTGCAAACCTTTATTCCAACTCAATTTAATATCCCAAATTATTAATCAAGAACACGAATGTAGTACTAGCCACCTCTCGATGCACTAATACCGTATTAACGTCAATCCACAATTAAGATAGAAATCCGTTAAACACCTAAATCAACCAACTCACTATATCTCTATGTGAACTGCAATTAAAGAAGGTTTAAGCTTAAGTTCTATATTCGATTACATATGATGTTAAGCATATCTCTACCTTAACAATAATCAAAAATCTGCTATTGACAAAATTCATGACACATGCTATATTAACTAGGTCTAGAATTAAATCTCCTATCTCGATTCCATTCAAATCCACAAGGAATTGTTGGTCAGTCAATTCATAAGTTCAGGCTCGAATTAACATAGATAAACTGAGAATATATTATTGAATTGGAAATCAAAGTTATATAATCATCGTTTCGCTCAAAGATCCATCACAAGTCTAATAAGCGAATTAGTTCATAACGAATGAATTAAAAACCGAATAATATACTGAAAACATCCTTTTGATTACAAATAAAAAAACTAAATAGAAGAAGAATAATGAAAACCCCTTCACGTAGCCTTGATTTGCAACCATCACGATAATCTCTGAAAATTACTCCTCCAAAGCTCGTACTTGAATCCTGGAATTTTTTTTGTAATCTGCTCCTTGTGTTGTGTGATTAGTTGTATTGTACGTAATATTCAGCTCTCCTTTATTTTCCAGCTGAAACTTGCTATTATAGAGTCCAGGCGCCTAACAAAGTCCCAAAAACCATGCACCAGCAGACATCAAAATCAAACAGGAAACTGCAGAAGCAGGACCCCTACGGGGTACTAGCTTAAAAAAGGCCCGCCCGGTGCATAATAGGCTCTTGACTTCGGATTTTTCCGTTTTCATGAGTTTTTCCACTTTTGCTCCAAAACTCAGCCATTCTTCACATCTTTCATCCATGACCACCCTATACATAAAATAACACGAAATGAGTGAAAACGAACACAAAACACGAAGATAACTATGAATTTAAACTTGAAATGAATATTGATTCGTGTATATAAAATCCACTTATCAAAATCCCCCAAACTTAAACCGTGCTAGTCCTCGAGCACAAAACAAACTACATGTTATGCAATGCAATGAGATGAAATAAATAAAATCTAAATGCCTAAAAATCCAACAATATCGCAGAAACTAAATTATCCATCGGCCTTAGAGAAAACAAGCAACTTTACAATACGAATTACCAAAACCAATCCACACTTTCATATTAATTCTCAAATCTTGAACAATTATCCCTGGTATAGGGTGCGTGTGTGATCAACATCTAAGATAACTGATACGGACCCAAATTCAATACATAAGCAACTTCTTAGAAGGAATCGTACAGTGCAAACTTAAAAATTCCAAAGATAGGCACAACTCAACTAAAATTAAACAATACCAAATTCAAGGGTACATGCACGATACTTATACTTTCTTTTTCTTTTCTTTTTTTTTACACGGGGGCTTTTTGCTATTTTCCCGTCATTATTCCCTTTTTTAATAGATAGACGGTTGGTGAGTGCGTTTTATGCTCCATCTCACGCTTGTGTTTATGGGGAGTGTTTCTCCTCAACCCACCACAAGACTCAACATGTTTCGCTTCTTTTTTTTTAAAGCTTATATACCCCACATATACTCTCCCAAACTTAGGTTCTTGCCTAATCCAAGCCTTTACTGCCTATCCTTATCATTTTCTGGTTCACCCTAGCATTATCCTTTAGAAACTATTTATGTATCAATTTGAACTGACTGGTCAACAAAGATGTTATTAGTGCTAACCTTTTTATAACAGTTTCAAACAAATTCAAGAGTCAATTCATTTTAGAAATTGTATCACAGTTCTAATAATCAATACTATATTGGTTAACTTGTTCACAATCTCATCATTGGCCAACAAAGAACATGAAAATGTGACACCGTTGGACATATGCAAACACAATATTTAACTCATTTTTTTTTAAATTTTTTTTTATTAATGATAATAATGGAACTGACAATAATTCAAAATCCTAGACTACTATGCAATTGCCTAATTTATTATGCAAAACTAGATATGAAAACAAAAATAACAAAAATGCATGCAACTAAACAACTAAATCCCCCAAACTTAAGTAACACAATGCCCTCATTGGATAAAAATAAAATTAAGTGCATAAGGATTTCCCTGGAATCGTCTAAGTCTGGGGAGGTGGTTGGTGCTCTTCATCATCGGAATCACTTGGAGGAAATAAAGGTAATGGTCTGGGTTGTTGATATGGATAGTGAGCCGTCGGGTTGAAACTTTGGAGTGATGTGTTGAGTGAGGAAAAATATGCGTTCATGGCATCAAACATGTGATCTTGTCACATCGCCAATCGCCGCATTTCCCGGCGTGCTGCCCTATTGTGTGCATTCATCTAATTTTGGAACTCAAGGAACTGAGGACTAGATATTGCCTCGGTCTGTGGTACCTGCTCGGTTCCTTGATCTCCCATAGCTTCATCCTCATCCTCTGAGGTATCCTCTGCATCAACTTCGTCTTCCGACGCCGATGGAAAAATAAAACCCAGACCTCGTGGATGTGACTCGCCTCTTGCCCAAACTGAATACCGCGCAATCATTCTGGAATCAAGCAAAGCGAGCGGCATTTGAGTGGGTTCATCATCAGAATATCTCACCCCTGCATTGCGACACAACGCACATATAAGTGACGGGTGTGGCAAGCCGCCCGAAAAATTTCCACGTAAGCACCGGCGGATGGAGAAATCGATAATGGCCCCGACGTCAATAATGAAATCTTGCACAATGACGTATAACAGTAACGCCTTCTCTTTGGTGACGTCCGAAGTGTGTTGGGACGAAAGTAATTTCGTGCATAAGAATGCGTACCATATTTTTCCATATCGGCTAAGGTCCTTGCTATGGAACACTGTACCTCCCTTTCGACCTTTGATCCAAGATGTACCCGGCTTTGTCATATTTGTAATAACCTCCTCGTAGTCAGGGTCAAAATCCCCCAATTGTGCATACTGACAATGTCATGGCACCCGCAACTGATAGTAAGCATTAATGGCATCGTCACTGAACGGAACCATGCGACCCCGCACAAACGCTTTGAAAGGAGCTTTGTCTTCGGCGTTTGCATAAAATTCCTTGACAATATTGACAACGGCGGGTATCGGATGTTCAGTGAAGTGAAGCCACCCCTTTTGATAAATTTGAGACATCATCTCCCCATCATTACCCTCGGGGGCTAATCCCCGCTCTGGCGTAAATGCCTTGGTTAGCATGTACTCAAATCGATCGACGGCGGCGGCACTCACAAATGTTCGGCGATCATAGGTTCGTGTCGGTTGAGCGGAGCTTGAACTCTCCCCCCGTTGGCGTTTGGATGTCGGTTGAGAAGCCATTGATTTTCGAATGTTCGCACACACTACCGTCCCTTTACACTTGGTTCACTCACTTTGTCAAACACTTGGTGTGCACAGTCCGTTCTTCCTCCAAACTTAGGTTGTTTCTATGGAATTCAGTGGAGAAAAGAAGAAAACCCAACAGAAGTGTACTTACTCTCAAGTGCTCTATGTGTTTCCCAATTTCGGGATGAATTCAAATTTAGTGGTGATGAATATTGGAGGTATATTGTAGGGTTTATATAGAAGTGATGAATGGGAAAGGAAGTGGTGTACTTGAATGTGTGAAGTAATGGAAATTGTGGGGTGGCAAGTGGGTGCAATGGATTTAGGTAGTGGGTAGGAGGAAGTTGGTATCGTGGGTAGCAAGTGTTCTTGTTATGGAGGCTAGGTAGTGTGCTTGAGGGAGAATGAGAGAAAGAGATGCGTGTATGGGTGTATGGGATTGATATAAAAGACAAAGATGTGTAACGCTTTTTTTATGCGCCCAGATTTGGGACCCCATACTCGCGAAGGTGCTAAACAAAAATACTGCCCCACGGGCATGCCCCATTGTAATCGACTTTTTGGTCCAAAATTTTGTGATGCAAAATTCTCCGATTTTCCTCCCTTTCTTGCCCGTTATTGTTCTTACGCACCTTGAAACCCTCCTGCACCCATAAACAAGCAAGATGTTAGATTAATGACGACTTGGAGTGTCATTGAGAGTTTTAGCAAAACTTTTACTTGTTAAGACCTACCTACTGCTTAATAAAACTACATCCTAACAATTAAATATGTAACTACGAAAAATAATGAAATATTGGGTTGCCTCCCAAATAGCGCTTGATTTTAAGTCGTTCAGCCTGACTACTCCCTGTTTTACTGTGTGTCGGCGAGGGTAACATCGTCGGCGTCCCAGTTCGACTCGCCACCCCAGTAATGCTTTATCCGTTGACCATTGACTTTAAACGTCTCTAATGGATTACGACTGTAGAGTTCAACGGCGCCATGAGGAAATACTCTCTTTATAGTGAATGGTCCCGACAATCTCGACTTAAGCTTTCTTGGGAACAATCGCAGCCGTGAGTTGAACAAGAGGACTGATTGTCCCGGCTCGAATGTTCGTTGCACAATTTTTTGGTCGTGCCATCTTTTAACCTTTTCTTTGTATAGCTTGGCGTTCTCGTAGGCTTGGAGTCAGAATTCGTCGAGCTCATTTAGTTGGAGTAGCCTCTTTTCTCCTACAGCGGCTTGATCAAAATTCAATTTCTGTATGGCCCAATAGGCCTTGTGTTGTAGCTCCACTGGTAAGTGACATGCTTTTCCGTACAAGAGTTTATATGGTGACATCCTGATTGGTGTTTTGTATGCAGTCCGGTACGCCCATAATACGTCATCCAACCGAAGTGACCAATCTTTCTGACTCGGATTGACGACTTTCTCTAGTATTTTCTTAACTTCTCTGTTTGAGACCTCAGCTTGTCCATTTGTTTGAGGATGATACGGTGTAGCTACCTTGTGGTTAACCCCATACTTAGCCAAAAGAGCTGTAAACGACTTATTGCAGAAGTGACTACCTTCATCACTGATTATTGCTCTTGGCGTGCCAAACCTCGTGAAAATATTTTTCTGTAGGAATTTGAGGACCACCTTGGCATCGTTAGATGGTAATGCGGCAGCTTCAACCCACTTCGAGACGTAATCCACTGCTAGTAGAATATACTGATTGCTCAAAGACGAAGGAAATGGCCCCATGAAATTGATGCCCCATACATCAAAGATTTTTACTTCAAGAATTGTCTGTAGGGGCATCTCATTCCGTTTAGAGATGTTGCCCACCCTTTGGCATCTATCACATGTTTTCACGAATTGGTGGGCGTCTTTGAACAATGTCGGCCAATAAAACCTAGCTTGAAGCACTTTTTCCACGGTGCGCTCACTCCCATAATGTCCCCCATATGCCGATGAGTGGCATTCCTGCAGTATGTTGTGCACTTCGCTATAAGGGATACACCTTCTAATCATCTTGTCGGTGCACTGTTTGAATAGGTAAGGCTCGTCTCACATGTACAACTTAACGTCATGAAGAAACTTCTTTTTCTGTTGTCTTGTAAGATCAGGGGGAAGCATGTTGCTCACCAGATAATTTGCGAAGTCAGCATACTAAAGAAATTCAGCATTTAACCCAAATAATTGCTCATCCGGGAATGACTCATTAATTGCGCATCTATCTTCATTCTTTTTCTCTAGATTTTCTAGCCTTGATAAATGGTCGGCAACTTGATTCTCCGTCCCCTTTCTATCTTTAATTTCTAAGTCGAACTCTTGAAGTAGGAGAATCCATCGGATAAGGCGTGCCTTAGCATCTTTTTTTGCTATTAGGTACCGAATCGCCGAATGATCCGTGTATACTATCACCTTGGCCCCGATCAAGTAAGCCCGAAATTTGTCAAACACGTACACCACTACAAGCAATTCCTTTTCCGTGGTAGTGTAATTCATTTGATTCTCTGTGAGTGTTTTCCTTGCATAGTATATGGCGTGAAACACTTTGTCTCGTCTTTGTCCCAAAACAGTCCCAACCGCATAGTCGCTCGCATCACACATAAGCTCGAATAGCATATTCCAGTCCGGTGCGACTATCACAGGGGATGTAGTTAATTTCTTCTTCAACAATTCAAATGCGAACTTGCATTCCGCAGTAAAACTGAAAGTGGCATCCTTCTCTAAAAGACTACATAGAGGTTTTGCAATCTTAGAGAAACCTTTTATGAACCTTCTGTAGAACCCAGCATGCCCCAGAAATCTTCTAATACCCTTAACTGAGCTTGGTGGAGGCAGTTTCTCGATCGTATCCAGCTTTGCTTTGTCCACCTCTAATCCTTGAGCCGACACCTTATGGTCCAAAATTATTCCCTCTTCAACCATGAAGTGACATTTTTCCCAATTGAGTATGAGGTTTGTATCCTTACATCGCTTCAAAACCATGACCAGATTCTCTAGGAAAGTATCAAAATTGTCTCCATAGACCAAGAAATCGTTCATGAAGACTTCAACATTCTTTTCCACCATATCTGAAAAAATAGCCATCATACACCATTGGAAAGTTGCTGGTGCGTTGCATAGCCCGAATGACATCCTCCTGAATGCAAATTTGCCGTAAGGGCATGTAAATGTTGTCTTTTCTTGATCCTCAGGAGCGATGGCGATCTAATTATATCCCGAGTATCCATCCAACAAACAGTAAAACTCATGTCCCGCTAATCTGTCTAACATTTGATCGATAAATGGTAGCGGTAAGTGATCTTTTCGGGTTGCCTTATTCAATCTCCTATAATCGATGCACACCCTCCATCCTATAACTGTTCTTGTTGGAATTAACTCATTGTCCTCATTCTGTACCACAGTCATTCTCCCCTTTTTCGGCACACAATGAACCGGACTAACCCATTTACTGTCAAAAATTCGATATATAATACCGGCATCCAATAATTTCAGAATTTCCTTCTTTACCACTTCCTTCATAATTGGGTTAAGTCGACGTTGATGCTCGGTTGACGGTCTCGCATCATCCTCCATCAGAATCTTGTGCATGTAAAATGACGGGCTAATTCCCTTTATGTCCATAATCGTCCATCCAATTGCTGATTTGTGATCCCTAAGCACCCGTAGCAACTTTCTTCCTGCAATTCGTTAAGTGCAGTAGAAATAATTATAGGTAAAGAATTTGAATTGCCTAGGTAAGCATACCTGAGATGTTTAGGGAGTGGTTTAAGTTCCAATTTTGGTGGCTCCTCCAAAGACGGTTTCAGTTTTTCTGCAGCTATTTCCTCAGTGTGCAAAGGTTCAAACGGTGCTCTGAATCGGCTAACCCGTGGCAATGAGTCTAGCATCTGTAAGAGTTCAACAAATTCTGGGTCATCCTTTTCTTCATCCCCCAATAAGGTTGTTTCTAATGGATCGTTGACCAAACTCTTGCTCATATCTTCACTGATGATTTGCTCAATTAAATCCATCCGAAAACATTCTTCTTCATCCGTAGGGAATTTCATGGCCTTGAACACATTAAATTTGATTTCTTGATCTTGGACTCTCATAGTAAGTTCTCCTTTTTGCACGTCTATGAGTGTCCTCCCCGTAGCCAAGAAAGGTCTCCCTAAGATAATCAGTATGTTCTTATCCTCCTCGAAATCCAGAATGATAAAGTCTGCCGGGAATATAAACTTATCCACTTTCACCAGAATATCCTCTACTATGCCTCTCGGATATGTGACTGACCTATCCGCCAACTACAATGAAATTTTCGTAGGCTTTGGCACGGGAAAACCCAATCCAGTGTATACCGACAATGGCATGAGATTCACACTTTCCCCCAAATCACATAAACATTTGTTGGACGACATTTTCCCGATCGTGCATAGGATAGTAGAGCTCCCCGGGTCTTTGAGTTTTGGTGGCAGCTTTTTCTGTAACACCGCACTACACTCCTCTGTTAGTGCCACTGATTCAAATTCTTCGCATTTCTTTTTCCTTGACAGAATTCCCGTGACAACCCGAAAAATCCGGATTGTCCAGAAATTAAGATTTAAAGAAATAGTAATTAATAAAATGAATTTTTATTAATACTATTCTATGTTATGTGTTTATTAATCGTTTTATAACCTAGAATGATTATTAATCGGGAGGATTCTGGCTACGAGCTAGTTTTAACGAGTACGAATTTTCAAGACGAAAATGAATGTTTTTCGGGAACAAAAATATTTTCGGGGAAAAAGACGAAATAGGCACTATTCACCCGTTTCTGCTCGGAGATTTATTTTGAAATTCCGAGAAGTTATTGATTACGTTAAATGTTGAGACGTGATGGAATATTCAATAATATTTGATTATGGCAAAACGAAAGTTTTAATTCATGGACTCAAAACCTAAGGGTAAGGAAAAGTGAGTTCCGCGAATGTAATGAGTATGTGTAATAACTAGGGTTATTATGCGTGAGAAATACGACTTATTATACGAGTATAGAAAGAAGAATAGTACGACGTATAATACGAATATCGTACGAGTTAAATACGAAGAGATTACAAAAATACGAGAAAAGAATGCGTAGAATACGATTAGTCTTAATGGACTTTGTGTTCATGGACTTTGTAGAATCCAATTGGACTTGGATTATGTCAAGCCCAATGATTTGTGAAATCAAGCCCAAGTTAGGCCCAATAAGAATTAGGGTTAAGGCCCAAACCAAGAAAAGAAACCGCGGATCAAACCAATGGGTAAACGGATGGGTAAGAACCATTGGGGCAACCCATGGGGTGACCCATGGGCATGTGGGCCGGCCACTTGGCCACCAAGTAAGGGTGGTGGCCAAGTTAACTTGGTGGCTAAGTTAAAGAGGAGGTGGGAATAGTAACTTTAGGGGCGAAATGACTATTTTTCCCCTAGCTTTGGTTTTCTAGAAATAGAAACCTAGAATTTCATTTTCTAGGATTTTTTAAAATCCTACACTTGAGAGAGATAGAGAGAGCTCGGTTGGGAGAGGAAGAGGAAGAGGAAGAGTGTGCGCATGAATGCTCGGATCAAAAGTGATCGTGAAATAGAAAAGCTAGCGAATCACCGGCTTTGTATAACGGAAGAGAAATAAAGAAGAACGGTAATCCGAACACTAATTTCTTCTAAATTTTCTTTAAGTTTTTATGTTCAAAAACATAACTTAATGAAGATAAGAAGTAGATTAAGTTAGAAATGATTTCATATGGTTGAAATCGTAAGAAAATGAAGAAATAAAAATAAGAAATTTAGTTTATAAATTTTTATGAAGTATAAGATTAAGTGAGGATTTTTGAGCGATCCGAATGAATATTATGAACGAGTAGGTGAATTAAGTAAGGAATGATGTTCTATAACATCAAATTCCAAGAAAAAGTAGAATCGTAATCCAAAATATCGATTAAAATGAAGAACGAACGAAGAACACGAAGAACACACGAAGAATACGAAGAACGTTGTTGATGGACAAATTTAAAACCATCGTAGTATAATTGTTGTTGATGAACAAGTTTAAAACCATCGCGTATAAGTTAGTTGCTTATTGCTTGGTTAGGAACGGTAGAAACGTTCATGAAGAACGGATTAAGACTAAGCTATAACGAAGTTATGGCAAAAATTTTGTAAAAGAAGAACGAAAATTTGAAATTTAGTAAATGAACCAGAAAGTGTAGGGTTTCATAAAAATGTAAGAGAACGTATAAAACGTGAGTCATGGACTCAAGAACGAAAGAATTCCGAGTTCGGATGACCAAGAGATACAGACGAATCTAACAAAGAACGTTAAAAAAGCGTTAAAATGAACGAAGAATGAAGATTAAGCCAATTGAATGGCATGTTAACGGATTCAGAACAAAGCTTTATCCAAGGGTAATCGAAGTACGTAAGATAAGGAAGAAAATGGATTTGGAACGACCTCGTTCCGAGTTATAACGAAGAAGTTATGAGATTTCGAAATCAGCATCTCAAGCTTGTAAAAGACTTAGAAAAATTTTCTAGGTTTAATGCTCATTGCCTTAGTCATGAGTTGTGCCTTATTGAGGCCGACAATTGCGGTAGATAACAAAGTGTTCGAGCACTGCTTGCGAAGAGTATGCATAGTATGAATAAAGTACTAATCTGTGGCCATATAATTTCATGTATACTGATCTGAAAATCTTCGAGTGTGGTGGTGTAGCGCCCACTAAGTAAGGACTTGCGCCGCAACGCTTGATCCAGGAGAGAGGAGAGAAGAAGTAGGTCGCGCCAGCGAGAGAGGAAGGAAGAACGCAGTAGCCAGTCATTGCGGTGCAAGAAAGTAATGCCCAGAAATGAGATTTTTAGTTCTCGATTCCATGAAGGATGCAAGATGAAATATGAACATAATGTTCAACTAATGTAACACTTAATCAAGTGTTTTAATCCTTTAATAAAGGTTGAACGAAAAGATTAAACGAGAATAAAAGACAAAGAATGTAGATGCGGGTTATGGAACCGATGTCTGGGGACCGTCGTCGCGATAAACGAACATGAGGGATGTCTATGGTTGTGATTCCTTAGACGTTGGTTGACGATGTTAATGTATAACATTTTGATGTTATGACATGGCATTGAGAGATGAATGTAAAGCATTTAGACGTTGTGAACGCAACGTTGTTGTGATGAACAATCGGTCTTAGCATACAGCGAACCATATGGCTTTAACATTAAGAAAGAATAATGAACATGGGGTTCATGGGATGGATAACGATCGAAAGCAATTAAAACCTTAAGTAAAGGTTGAATGAGAGATTAAGAGACGAGTAACGTGAACGTTGAATACGTAAATGATCCTCGTGAATCGTATTCGCGTTTAACGAACGTGCTAAGTATACCCTGTTGTATGACTTAGATGTTGATGAATGTAGTAAGTAAGATACGAATGGTATCAAGAAAGCCGTATCGAACGGTAATGAGATTAATGAAAGCCGAATGTGAATCGGATAAGAATGAATCCTGAGGTATGGCAATTACTTACCAGAAAGCCAAAAGGAATAAGAAATTAACTTAACGAACATTATAATTTAATAATTCGTATAAGTTAAGAGAAAGTTAGGTTGTGGTACAATCGTAACCTTTGATGGTTGACATATGGGAGCTGGGCTAAACAATTCCTTCAGAGAGCAAAGGTATATACCAAACTGGCAATCGATCTAACTCACTGTGATGGCAGTGTAGATGAGACGGGAACTTGTTTGTTGGTTGTTTGTGGGAAACCACTCAGAGTACCATATGGACTACTAGTAGAGAAGCGAGGTGTACTGAGTCCTAGAGAAGTATACGAAGAAGATAAGAATGTGAATCATCAAAGATGATGAACGTGTTGAGTAAGACATCTCTGTATGTCATGAAACCGTAAACCAGTAATGAAAGTTAGTCGCGTAAAATTATATTGCAAGAACGCGAACCTTAAGAAGTAAAGATAAGTAAACCAATTCGTAAGTCAAGTATATAACTAATTGGTGTATTTGTTATTCCCTTATGTGTTATAGGGATTGGAATGAGCGATTCAAATAAGTCATAGTCATGCGTAAAAGGCAAGTTTCCTAACTTCATTCATATTTTTAAATGAATGCTAGTTTCTAAAACTTCTCAGATGTTGAACTTGAGAAGTTCTATCTATGTGCGAATGTGTGATATTTGTACAAGGTGGTAGAACGTATGAGGCCTTGTGCCACAATGTGAACACTTGATTGTTTACGTGAGATGAACTGTTCTATGTTTGAACTATTCAATAAAAGAATGTTCTGTTTATACATGAACCGTTATTGTTAAGTCTGTGCTATTGATTCTAGCCAGACAGAATGTGCATGAAAGAGAGTAGAGAATGAAAATATTTCAAAGTGCATGTAACTAATGTTTTAAGATGATAGGAATCAAGACTATTCCTATTATTCAAGCTGCTTCATAACCTTTGTTCGGTTATTGAAGTCTGAAAAGAATGTTTAAATTCTTGAAGTTGTTTGTTCAACTGTTATGACTTGTTGGGCAATTGAATGCTCACACTTGCTTTAAATGAAAAACATTTTCAGCGAACGATGTTAGAAGAACTTAAGGATCCCGTATAGATCAAGCTGACGGTATCCAGATGAAGTGCCATTCAGAATGTGAATGAGTGAGAAGATCAAGTGAAGACTTGTAATGTAGAAATATTAGAATTAAACTATAGATTAGTTTAATGAACTAAATGTATCCTTGGTGGCGGATAAAAGTCACTCTTGTAAGATGAAAGGAATAATGTAATTATCATTATTTGTAATGAGAAAGGTTATAAGGTTTCCAGAACCTGGGATTTGAGAATGTATGTTATTATATTTCAGTATATAATAAGGTATGTTAGATGAATGATGTACTCGTGACGTACGGAATCCGGGTGTAAAGATTGACCGGATTTCGGGGAGTTACAATTCCTTTCATAAACTTCGCATAACTCGGCATTTGCTCTAGGGCCTCCGCGAATGGGATGTTAATCTGGAGTTTCTTGAACACGTCTAAAAACCTTGCGAACTGCTTATCTGACTTTTGTTTTTGAACCCTCTGCTGAAACGGTGGTGGAGGATAAACAATTTGCTTATTGTTTAACTTTATTCCATCTTCCTTGTTACCTTCCACCACGTTACTGTCATCAACCTTTTCCTCCGGTGCCACTGAATTTTCTGTATTATTACCCCCGAGATGTTTTCCACTTCTCAACATAACTGCTTGACATTGCTCATGACTACCCTTCGGATTTCTCTTAGTGTCGCTAGGTAATGTTCCTTGTGGTCAATTATTCAACGCTAACGCCATCTGTCCAATCTAATTTTCCAAATTCTTAATCGATATCTCTTGACTTTTCATCACCATTGCTTGATTTTTTATTGATGCCTCAGCACTGGTTATGAACTTCGACACCATTTCCTCGAAATCTGATTTCCTTTCCTGATGTTGAACCGGTTGTTGATGACTCTGAAAACCAGGGGGATATGATGGTCGTGGAGCTTGAGTTTGCTGGTTATTGCTCCATGAGAGGTTTGGGTGGTTCCTATTCACCTGGTTGTAGGTGTTTTGGTATGTATTTTACGGAATTCTGTTGTAGTTACCAATGAACTGGACGGATCTTTGGATTAATTACAAGACCGATCTGAAGGATGATCACCGCACACAATTCACATACTCGCAACTTCTTTGAACTTGAGCCCCTGTCATAGTATCAACCTTATCATTCATAGTATCAAACTTCTTGGAAAGTGCGAAAATCAGGTTGTATGGTCATTGTCACACCCCAATCAGTACCGCCTTTGCATGTGTCATCCTTGCTGTGGGCCACTGGTAGTTATTTGCCGACATGATTTCGATCAAATTATAGGCTTCCTCGTAACTCTTAGCCATGAATGCACCGCCCGACGCCACATCTATACTGGTTCTGACATTCCCATTTAGTCCGTTGTAAAAGGTGTTCAGTTGCAACCATTTGGGCAATCCATGATATGGGCACTTTCTGAGTAATTCCTTGTAACGCTCCCATGCCTCATATAGTGACTCCCCATTCTGCTGCTCAAACATCGTAATGTCATTCCTCATTTTAGCAGTTTTCGCCGGTGGGAAAAATTTGGCAAGGAATTTTTTAGCCAAGTCTTCCCATGTAGTAATTGACCCCGGTGGTAGAGAATGTAACCAACTCTTCGCCTTGTCCCGTAAAGTGAATGGAAACAAGTGAAGTCTCATTGCCTCATCCGACACCCCATTGTACTTGAACGTGTCGTACATTTCTAGAAAACTGATTAAATGCTCATTCGGATCGTCGTTTTCCATTCCCCCAAACTGACATGATTTCTGCATCATCTTAATGATCCCAAGCTTGATTTCAAAAGTATTTGCAGCTATTGCAGGCCTAGTGATGCTCGACTGCAGATCAGTCACCTTAGGTGTTGCAAAATCCCTCAACGCTTTCTGGTCTTCAGCAGCCATCGATTCTTCCTTATCAAAATTTTCGAATTCATTCTTTGTTTCCTCGATCCACTTACTTAACCTCTGAAATCTTCTTTCGATGTCGTCCTCAAAAGGAAGCAAGTCTGGATTTTTGGATCGCGTTTGCATAAACAAATGTCAAAAACCTGAAATAGGAATAACAAAAACAAAAAAAATGTTTAAGTAAAACTGGACTAATTAAACTGATATCGTAAAAATATTAAAATCGAGGCTAAATTGTCCCCGACAACGGCGCCAAAAACTTGTTGGGCAAAATCAATACGCACAAAACACGCAAGTGTACGTGGTTAATAAGTAATATAGTAATGAATAAAGTATCGTTCCCACGAGGACAAATTATCAAGGATTTTAACTTCACAATTATCAATTTTCTATTAATCCTAATTCTATTAAACTATTCAATTCAATGGTTTTAAAACTAAAAACTAAATTAATAAATAAGTAAATTATCACAAAAACAACCGCTAATATCAAAATCCGGAATTTCAAATAATTAATGGAGAATTAGACTTATGATTTCACCTTGAGTTCCACTCTAATTTGCAAACCTTTATTCCAACTCAATTTAATATCCCAGTTTATTAATCAAGAACACGAATGTAGTACTAGCCACCTCTCGATGCACTAATACCGTATTAACGTCAATCCATAATTAAGATAGAAATTCGTTAAACACCTAAATCAACCAACTCACTATATCTCTATGTGAACTGCAATTAAAGAAGGTTTAAGCTTAAGTTCTCTATTCGATTACATATGATGTTAAGCATGTCTCTACCTTAACAATAATAAAAAATCTGCTATTGACAAAATTCATGACACATGCTATATTAACTAGGTCTAGAATTGAATCTCCTCTCTCGATTCCATTCAAATCCACAAGGAATTGTTGATCAGGCAAATCATAAGTTCACGCTCGAATTAACATATATAAACTGAGAATATATTATTGAATTGGAAATCAAAGTTATATAATCATCGTTTCGCCCAAAGATCCATCACAAGTCTAATAAGCAAATTGGTTCATAACGAATGAATTAAAAATTGAATAATATACTGAAAACATCCTTTCGATTACAAATAAAAAAAACTAAATAGAAGAAGAATAATGAAAACCCCTTCACGTAGCCTCGATTTGCAACCGTTATGATAATCTCTGAAAATTACTCCTCCAAAGCTCGCACTTGAATCTTGGAATTTTTCTTGTAATCTGCTCCTTGTGTTGTGTGATTAGTTGTATCCTACGTAATATTCAGCTCTCCTTTATGTTCCAGTCGAAACCTGCTATTATAGAGTCCATGCGCCTAATAAAGTCCCAAAAACCATGCACCAGCAGACATCAAAATCAAACAGGAGACTACAGGAAACGGGACCCTCGCCCTACGGTAGATGCAACAAAAAGGCCCACCGACCAGGGCTAGGGACTCTTGACTCGGATTTTTCCGTTTTTATGGGTTTTTCCACTTTTGCTCCAAAACTCCGCCATTCTTCACCTCTTGCATCCATGACCACCCTATACATAAAACAACACGAAACGAGTGAAAACGAACACAAAACACGAAGATAACAATGAATTTAAACTTGAAATGAATATTGATTCATGTATATAAAATCCACTTATCAACTCCCATCTTTCTTCTTTACGAATAGAACAAGAGCACCCCAAGAAGACGTATTAGGACGAATGAACTTGATGTCTAACAACTCCTGCAGTTGGATTTTTAACTCATGAAGTTCAATAGGAGCCATTCAATATGGGGCATTGGAAATAGGTTTTGTACCGGGTTCAAGGTCGATACAAAATTCAATTTCACGCTCTGGGGGTAGGCCAGGAAGTTCTTCAGGGAATACGTCAGGAAATTTATTAACAATAGAAATATCATTCAAATCGGCGTATTTTTGTTTAAATCGCATGACGACATGAGCTAAGAAAGCTTGACATCCATTTTTCAATAAACGAATAGCTTTATGGCTTGATATGACAGTGATTGACTTTAGTGGTTCGGTTGCTTGAATTCGCATAATAGGTTGGTTAGGAATTTGAAAGCTAACAACCTTACAAAAACAATCATTTTTTGCATGATGAGTAGTTAACTAATCAATTCCTAAAATCACATCGAATGCAAGTATTTTTAAGGAAATAAGATCGACAGGTAATGTGAGGGTACCGATTTGAACCAAACAAGACTTATAAACAATGGATGTAATGAAGGTTTCTCCCAACGGAGTTTCAACAAATAAGTCAAAGTCTAATTTCTCCGGAGTTAAATTTAAACGTCGAGCGCAAGTAGGAGAAATAAAAGAATAGGTAGATCCGGTATTAAATTAGGTATAGACTTCGCTAGAGTTTATGTGGACTTCTCTGGAACGGCCTTTGGTGCCTCCATCCCAGCTGGACTTGGCTTTACTACACGACAAAATCGAGCTAGGTGACATTATCTTCCATAACTGTATCACGTTTTGGACTACTGCATGCAATTTGGACTGATGTGTCCCTCCCCTCCGCATTTGAAACATATGATGTGATGCCCCTAAAATAGGTATACATCACCCATTCTGAGTCGCCAAATACATGTTACAGAATACAAATACAAACTTCTTTTATACAATACAACAAAGCATAGCTGAGAGTTTTTACACGGATATTGTCTCATAGATAGTATCCAAACTCAAATAAAGTCCTCATTATAATTATTATCACACTATTTCACATAATAGTGAGGACTATTATAGCCACCTATCTGGACCGTCACTCCATTCCCCAACTCGTCCCAACTATATTCTCATTTCTTGAAGAGAATAATGAAAGCAAAAGGGTGAGCTCAACTAGCCCAGTAAGAAATATTATGACTAAGATAATGCAGAATAAATTATCATTAGCCTTCAACAATGTTAAACTGATAATAAACAACAAGTTTAACTGCAACGGAACAAGCAATCCATTAGAAGAGTCAAGTAGAGCATGATATCTACTATCTTCTATGATTTCAAATGTTTATCATCAACTTTATTGTTGAGACTCAGCTCAATAAATAATCTACATCACTGAATTATCCATGCACTACGGGCCAAGGATATTCATTAGTATCACGTTCACGGATTATCCATGCACTACGGGCCAAGTATATTCGTGTAATCACCAATGATCATGATCATACCAGCAACAGTCCATCAATGCACTACGGGCCAATGAGGACTTTTACCACATCATTTGTAATATTACGGGTCGTGATTATACCGATTATCCCTGATCATAATCATACCAATCAACAGTCCATCTATACACTACGGCCAAAGATGACTTTCATAATAATATAAGCATGAGGATGATGACAATGAGATAAGAATTTAATTGAAAAAAAGCAAAGGATAAATTTTTAAAGATTTATAATTTAATTTATCCAGAACTCAATAATGTTCAAATTGTCAACATGATACTGCTTTGTGGAGTAAAATTCAAGAATAATATTGTATCAAAAATGATTTGGACAGAAAAGAAATCATTTTTTGTCATGAATAGTACCTGAGTGAATAGTACTTCTTGAATAGTACTTAAGGAATAGTACCCCGTGAATAGTACCTGTAAATAGTACTTTGTGAATAGTACTTTGTAAATAATACACGTGAATAGTACTTCATAAATAGTACCCCGTGAATAGTATCTTGTAAATGAATAGTACCTATGAATAGTACTCCGGCATGAAAAACTTAAAATTTAACAAGAATATTCAGAAAAAGATCCTTGTGAAACGATACTAGATGAAGCGCAAATTTCAAGGATATTCTACTAATTTCACGGAGTATAGAAGCAATACTTTAAAAAATGAGGGTGGAATTAGAAGTACTAAAGACTTAATAGACAACACTTAAAGAATCAACGAAGTTTTTTAAGAAAAGAATGTTGTGGTAAAGCGGGGAAAATATTTTAAAAAAAGCGTTGTGTAGATAAATGTAGATATATATGCAAAAACGTTATCTATTTAAAAGGACATTTTTTTTTGTTTTAATTAGATAACATTTTTTTTAAAAACGTTGTCTATGAAGAAAAACACGGAGCATGAACTGAACACTTAAAATTAAAACATATCATCTTTTTCTCTCCAAGGCTCGTCAGTGTAGAGAGAGCTTCGGTTTCTTTTGAACTTGCAGAGCTTCGGTTTCCTTCGTTCTTGCAGTTTTTCGTTCCTTCTTTCTTCAGTTTCCTCTCTTTGTTCATTCTCTCTTCAGATTCCTCTCTTCGTTCCTTCTCTTTCAGTTTTCTTCTTTGGTTATACAGTGTTGGTTGTGTTCGATCTGATTGGGTGTACCTTCTCTCTGAGGCTGAAATCTGAAGATCTTTAATTGGGTGTTTGAAGATAAGCTGTTTTGGGGCTAGGGTTTCATCGTAAGTTCTTCATCTCTTTGGATTTGTTCTTGCATATGTTTATTTTCAACCCATTTACAGTCTGCTTAGTATTTTTAACCCATTTACAGTCTTCTTAGTGTTGATTCATTAACTTAGGGTTGCTTTCATATTTTTAGCATAGGGGTGGCTGCGGTGGCAGCAGTGGTGCTTTTTCTATCTCCTCCACTAAAAATTAGGTTTTAATTTCTCACTTGTTAATTTTCCCTAAAATTTAGGTTTTAATTAGAAAATTTATAAGATTTTTGGAGCTAATTTGGAGCTTCTAAGTGTTATTGAAGGCTAATTAAATCTAGAGGATTACATTAAGTGTTATTATTTGTATTTTTAGCTCTGAAGTTTAATATCGGGTTCTCTTCAAAAAATGCCATAGGAGTCGATTTGTTGTTGTATTTATACGTAAATGTGGTTCTTTGATGGAGGTTTTCTTTTGGAATCGAGAATTGTAGATTTATGTGCTAGTATAATCATTAGTTTTTGGTTTTTAACTAGCATTTGCCTCTATTTTCTCTTGTGTGGTTGATCTTGATATCAAAGTGGACACAAATTCAATGTAATTTGCATCTTATTCATTGGGTGAAATAGTAACATTTCTTTTATCTAGTTTAGCCAATTGATAATTAAGCGAGTGCTTATTAGGTGTTTTATATTTAATGTTGGACTCTAGATGACATATTTTTTGTTTTTTTAAGATGGATAAGTCATGGATGTGTCTTTGATAGAAGAAGGTCGAGAGTATGAACTAGGCGTTGATGAATTCTTGAGGTTTGCGGTGAACAACGTGAGAAATGTGAATCTTATTCATTGCCCTTGCGTAAAATGTGGAAACATTTTAAAATTTGGTGCCAGAATTATATGGGATCACTTGTATTTTAATGGGGTTAATACTAGTTATCACACTTGGATATGGCATGGAGAACCTAATATGTTAGATGTGGATGCAAATAAACCTTTTGTAGGCACTCTTGAACAAGGCTATGTCTACGAAATAATAGATATGGAAGATAATGGTTTTGGGGATTTCTCAAATGATCCCGTGTGAGTTTCTTAATGTGATTGGGGATGGAGATGAACCCTTGTACCACAGTTGTAAATTTAGTAAGTTAGGTGCACTTGTTAGACTCTACAATTTGAAAGCAAAGCATGGGTTGAGTGATGTTGGTTTCACAGAGCACTTGATTTTTTATTTGAACTTCT
The DNA here is from genome assembly GCA_020205605.1 of Panax ginseng. Classification (NCBI taxonomy): domain Eukaryota; kingdom Viridiplantae; phylum Streptophyta; class Magnoliopsida; order Apiales; family Araliaceae; genus Panax; species Panax ginseng. Next base: position 44,415,665 of record CM035146.1, read on the forward strand.
TCGGAAGGTAACAATTACCTTGCTCCTTATGCGAGCAAAGAAGACTTTACATGCCTTAGGAATGGATTATGAGAAAATACATGCTTGCCCTAATCACTTTGCATCTTGTATAGAAAGGAATTTGACGGGTAACTAATTGCCCAAAATGTTTCTCTCTCAAGGTGGAAGATGGATAAGAATGAGCATGTAAGAGAAGGGGTGCTGCTGTGAAGGTGTTGTGGTACTTTCCTCTATCCAGAGGTTTAAGCGTATGTTTAAATCTAGCGAGACATTGAGAGTTTGACTTGGCATGCTAATAATAAAATGGCTGATGGTCATATCGTCATCCATCGATTCACCATCTTGGAAGCTAGTGGATGATAAGTGGTAGGAGTTTGGTAAAGACCCTAGAAACCTTAGACTTGCTCTTAAATTTGATGGGATCAATCCTCATGGTTCTCTTAGTAGTAGATCGGTTGTTGGCACATTATAATGATTATTTATAATCTTCCGCCTTGGTTATGTATGAAAAGAAAGTTCATGATGTTGACTTTGTTGATCTCGGGTCCTAAACAAATGGTAATAATGATATAGATGTCTACTTGGAACCATTGATTGATGATTTGAAGTGTTTGTGGAAGGGGTTCGAGGGGTGTATGATGCATTTAGAGGAGAATACTTCATGCTCAAAGCCCAATTAATGTGGACTATTAATGACTTTCACACCTATGGGAACTTATCTGGATGTGTTGTAAAGGTTATAAAGCATGTCTATATGTGGCGATGATACACCTAGCCATAGGTTGACACATGGTAAAAAAGTTTGTTACATTGTGCAAGAAGATTCTTGCCTCAAGATCATTCATTTTGAAGCAATGAGTAACATTTAATGGAGAACAAGAATTTAGACCACCTCTGTGTCACTAACGGGAGAGGAAGTATTTAGAAAGGTTGATGGTTTGACTCATCTTTGTTGATGACAAGGATAACTTGAGCCTTGTTGGAAGAGGAAGTCAATATTCTTTGAACTAGAGTATTGGAAGTTTCTTCATATTAGACATTGTCTTGATGTTATGCATATTGAGAAAAATGTATGCGATAGCATTATTGGTACATTATTGGAGATTCCGGGGAAAAACAAAGATGGGGTTGTAACTCGATTAGACCTCTTAGAAATGGGGGTTAAGACTTATTTGCGACCAGATTTTGGGGGAAAAAGGACACGTTTGCCTCAAGTACTTGGAATCTATCGAGAAAGAGAAAAAGAGTTGTATGTAATTCTTTGTATGGCATGAAAGTCCCGAGAAGGTTACGCTTCTAATATCAAAAGTCTTGTATCATTGCAAGACCTAAAACTCTATGCGCTTAAGTCTCATGGATGTCATACCTTAATGCAACAATTGCTTCCTGTTGCCTTACGTTCGGTGATGGAAAGACCTATGAGGTATGCAATAATCAGTTGTTTTTTCTTTAATGAGATATCACGACAAAGTCATCGACATTTCAAAACTAGATAAAATGCAAGCTGATGTAGTGGTAACCTTGTGTTTGCTTGAGAAGTATTTTCCACCATCATTCTTTGATATCATGATTCATGTCGTGGTGCATCTTGTTAGAGAAGTTCGATTATGTGGGCCAGTTTACTTTAGATGGATGTATCCATTTGAAAGATTGAAAGAAAGTATTAAAGGGTATATACGTAATCGTCGTAATCGGCTTTGAAGGTTGCATGGTGAATGTTATATTGGTGAAGAAGCTTGAGAGTTTTGCGAGGAATATTTATCGATGTTAGTACTTATTGGGATCCCATCGAGGCGAAGAATGGGTCGTACACAACCCTTATCTGGTCTTCTAGTAGTAGAATCTCTGAGCGTGACATATTAGACCAAGCACATCGTTGTGTATTAGAAAACACGGATGAAGTTGAACCATATATCGAGGTAATTTAAGCGTTTTTTTATATAAGAGAGAAGAATTTTGTCTTATAATTCAACGACTAAAATCGATTGTCTTCTATTTCATGTAGTGAACATATGATACATCTGAAAGAAACTTATCAAGAGATTCAAAAAAAAAGAACAAAGTGGCTACAAGATAAGCACAATCGCACATTCATTGATTGGTTTGCAAAAGGGTAAAATTGTGTTTATCTTTGTAATTGTTTGATGGTTGCTCTTGTTTGTTTCTTGATTTATATTATTTTGGATTCGGGTTTCACATGAACTTACCCAAGCATCAATGACATAACGGAGACTTTTGCGGTGGCTTTCGGATGGCCGTGTATGGAAGTACTAAAGTATAAAAGCTACATTGTCAATGGGATTTGCACTTTAACACCAAGTCGCGTGATGATGTGCGAAATTTGTTCAAAATAGTGGAGTGCACCTAGTGGCAAAGACAATGCGACTTTCTAGTGCAAAGGATAAAAATCTGTTGTGGGAGACATGAGTTTCTATGGGGTCATTAGGAAATATGGGAGCTAGATTATCATAAGTTTAGAGTACCTATGTTTAAGTGCGATTGGGTTGAGAACAATAATGGCATTAAAGTAGATGAACTTGGATTTCGTTGGCCAATCTTGGTAGGATAGGTTTTAGAAATGATCAATTTTTGTTATGGCTAACCTAGTCAAACAAGTCTTTTATGTTGAAGATCCTTTAGATTCTATGTGGTGGGTTGTATTATCAACCCCAAATAGGGATTATAATGATTGTGCCGGTGATGATGAGCTAGGGGACATTGTAATTGACCACGAACCCTTTACAAAGGGTATACTGCAGTTGAGACATTTGATGATGTTTTCACGAGGACAACTCACAATACATGAGAGGTATTGTGAGGATATTTGGATTGATAAGGAATAGGAACTCTTGTGGCAATTAATAGAACTCAATGGCTGAATGTTTAACTTCCATGAGTTGTATTTATGATGAATTATTTTCAACAGTTGTATTTCCAATGATTGTATTTATATTTTCCATTTTAAATTTTGTATTTATATTTTCTATATTACTTTTAAATTTTCAGTTAAAATGTTAATTTTTTAAAATTTTAAAAAATGTTAATTTTAGTGATTTTTAAAATATTTAATTTTCCCGATTTAAATGATTTACGATGTGTTTATTTTCCATGATTTAATGTTTTTATGTTGATTAATTTTATTTGATTAGAAAGATGTTACTTTTCACATGTATTTATGCGATTTTTCCAGCATTTAAATTTCTGCGATTTAATGATTACATTTTTATTTTTTAAATTTACTTTAGTATTATTATTTGTTTAACTTCGATGAGTTATGTTATTTTAGATGATTTTTAAGCGATATTTGCTTTTTAAAATATTTATATTTATTTAGACTTATAAAGACATGTTAAATTTAAATTAGCATTTGATTATTCTTATATTTAAACTTCATGAGTTTTAAAGTTATATTTATTATTTTATGCGAGAATAGAAGAAAGTTATTTCATCCCCTCAAAGAAAGAAGTTTATCATCATCCCCAAAAAGAAGAAAGCTATTTCATCCCCAAAAAAAAAAATTTCAATCCGAAAAGAAAGAAAGCTATTCATCCCCTTCAAAGCTAAGAAAGCTATTTCCTCCCCTCAAAGAAGAAAGCTATTTCCTCCCCTAACGAAAGAAAGCTAGTTCAAAATATGCAAAAGAACCAACTTTCGGGGCTAGTCGAATGCGCAAAAAGTTGCTTTAGAGACTCAAAAGCGAGTCGAAATCTGAAGTTGAGACAATCTCGATCTGCAAAAAAAAGCGAGGCATTAACACTGATGCAAATGAATAGTGAAGCGAAAAGTACAAAGGCGTGAGAAAGGTTGTGGAGTATAATAAAAAATGGGCAACCTCATGGGAAGCGACAAATGAAATGCGGTCTTACATTGGGGTATTAGCACGCACGAAGGTCGAATTGACATTAAAAATGGAAAAGTTGTGGAGTTAGATACAAAAAAGAAGATTTTGGAAGTTGTAGAGGTATGTGAAGTTGATTAAATTCCCGTATGTAGTTTTATTTTTCTTTCATTGTGACATGTATTGAATATTTTTGATAATCGCTTTGTAATCGTGTGATTGCATGCGTAGATGGCGTTTGTGATAGCTCCTCAAAGCGAGGAAAATGGTTTTAAGATCAATGACATGTAAATGGCGAGAGTTCAAGTCTAGAAATGACCAATACCTATGTTTATCCTTTGAAAATGAAGCGAAGTCTTATGTGACCCCCCGAAGAATATCCTTTCATTGAACCTGATGCTTGGAGAGCCTTTGTAGCCCATAGGTTTACTGAAGAGTTTAGGGTACATTTTCCTCCATTTTAATTGCAAATAAATCATTGCTTCTCAAATTACATAACCACTTTTCCCTTCATATTTTGCGGGCATTACATAAGAAACAACAATCAATCGTGCACAATATCGATTATAATCATAACATCACATGAAAGGATATCTTTGGATTGGAGGATGGCTGGTTAGTAATAATTTTGTAAGATAATTATTGTTTGTTTATATGAAACAATTTGGAAAAAAGGATTATTAAGCGATTATTGTTTGTTTATATAAAGCAATTTGGAAAAAAATGGCGGAAGGTGACATAGATCGAAGCAACATTGTGGAGGAAAGGCCGGGGAAGATAAGCATGGGAATATTCGGATGAGAAGGCAATTTGAGAAAGCAAAGGAAATAGTAAGAAAATGAATTGATGTTACGAATTCTTTCTTTGTGGCGATAATTTTTTTATTGTTAATGTGAATTATTTGTTAATGCATTAGGATGAATTCAGAAAAAAAAAGTACATGAAGGTTAGTTTGTGATGATCGGTGACCATGATATTCTCACAATGGCATTGGGGACTTGAGCGTCTTTGGGACGAGTTAGAGGTGTGGGAGGTTATGTGACTCAAGTTCCTACTTTCACCTACCAAGGCCCAAGCCGAGAATATGTGAGCCAGAGTATTAAACAAACTGTCCACAAACTTCTTGAAGAAGAGCGAGATAAGGGGCAACTTGTGGCAACAAAACTTGTAGCGGAGGGCGAGATTTTTGGGTACAGAAGATTATGCAAATAGAGGCAAAACTGGATGGAAAGTGTACGACCCCAGGTGAAACAATTCCCCCAGGTCACTACTTGACTCCCCACCCTTAACGGTGCACATTTTTCAGACAAAGCTAGTTGTTTTTTTTGTAAAAAAAACTGAAATTTGGATTGATGAGAAGGAGGATGTTGACAATGGTGAGAACAAAGACAATGATAACAAAAAGATGCCACCATTAAAGGTATATGTCATTGATTTCATTAATTTCATTAATGATTTCATTAAGATAACAAAAGTTTTACATATTATTGATTTCATTAATATATATTCTTGTGTTTGTATCTAGAAACATGGAAAATGCTTAAAGTTCGACAAGACAAGTTCTGAATCGAATAACCTGCGCCCGATGCCAAGCTCATTAAAGGTGTTGTGTGGATATGCCAAAAATACCCTCAATTGAAGGAAACACCATTAAAATTGTGATGGAGGAGGAAATTTTTGGGTTTGCTCGTCCAACCCATATTTTGTATGAAGACATTCTACAATTTGGTGCCATGTCAGAAATATCAGGCACTTGCATAGTGATGTACATGAGGTATAATTAAATAAATCTTATTTGGTATTGTGAAAAGAAAAGCTGAGTTAACAATTTTCAATTATTAAGTACTTATATGATGTGTTGAAGAAGACAAATATGTTAAGGATGATTACTTTTGTGGACCTACCTTTCGGGTTGGTGCTAAAGGTTGTGGAAGTATTTCTCAAAAAACACGTTACATAGCATCTCAGTTTTCAAGAGCACATCCTGGCACGTATTTCCTGATACCTTACAACTCCGGGTTAGTACTTATTATATTTAGTTCGATCTGGAATGGTAAATTTCTTTACCTTTTTTGATTAAAACTCCTGATTCTAAAAAACTTGTTGGTTTAACTATAGTGATGTGTTTGGGGCTGATTTTTGTATAGATATCATTGGGTGTTGACCATTGTCAATCTGGACAATAATAATGTGTACTTCATGGATTCCCTCAAGTATCGTAGAATCGATGAGGAGTGGAAACAAGTTGTGAACACGTATGTTATTCCAAATTACTTTGTTTTTAAAGTAGTTCAATTAGAAAGTTTTACAATAAAATTTCTTCTAATAAATCGTCTCTTGAATTATGTGCATGATGTTATATGTGTCACCCTCTTGCTCATGTAGTGCCATTAAAAAGCTTCTGATGGGCAAAGCAATAATCAAATCTGAAAATCACCACAATGGAGAATCTTGGTGGTATTATATAAGATATATATATATATATTAATTAGCATAGATGATTTATTATGACATAATTATTATTTTTTTGATTTATCATGACATAATTACTAATTGTGTTTAGGGAACTCTGTTGAACCAACACAGTTTGGACTTTGTAGCAAAGGTTATTTTGTGATCACTTTTTATGAAGGAGATAGTTGAGGATGGTAGTTTGGACTTTGTAGCCAAGGTTAGTTATTTTTGTCGACTTTATTGGTTGAATAGAAAGTTTTTCTATAAACTTATGAACAAACCGGAAGGAAAATCATATCCATCATCTAAGACAACAAAATATACATTTAACTCCAAAAAAATATAGCAGTATGACACGTGGAACATAGCAAGCAAGAATTGGTTAGTGGAGTTATTAGCTTGTATGTGGTTTAGAATAATTTTTTCCTAATGAATGTCAACTGAGAATTGGTTAATCAAATTAATCTTGAAGCATAATTGGACTAACCAATTCTTGCTAATAATTAATTTGAAATATATGTCGCTAATAGTTGCCTTTAAGTTGATTAATTTTATGTCTTTGTCTTCTACCGGCTCAATCTTGGTGTCACTCAACTTGTAATCGATTTTGTGAGAATTCCATGAAAACTAATCTTTACATCGTCTTGGTTTCAAATATCAATAGAAAATTCAAGAGTATGGTTGCATTTGGATTTTAGTTTTTGTTTTTATGATATGCTTGGTAAGAATTGATGGATGTGCAACATGCTTTGCGATTTTAGGAGTCTAAGATGAGATATTCTTGAAGAGAAGAGGGGTGGGAAAAAAGGATGCACGTATAAGTATATTCCAATTTGGGCTTGGGTAGTAATGTCATTCTTGTAAGAGTTTTTTGAATTTTTTATCCTTTCCCATGAAAGCGACTACAAGTCGGTGTTTTTATATGAAAATTGGAAATATATGATCATATGGACCGACCGACTACTTTATTTATTTATTTCAATGTATTTTAAGTAGGTGAATTCATTTTGATAATTCAAGATATTATTATTATTATTATTATTATTATTATTATTATTATTATTATTATTAGCAAGAATTGGTTAGTGCGAGTTATTAGCTTGTATGTGGTTTAGAATAATTTTTCCTTGTCCAAGATTCAATATAGCAAGATATAGCGGTGTTAACATATATTTCACATCAATTATAGAAGATATAAGCGAGTTAAGAATATGTGTTATATTTCATATTTCTGTACAACCAAAACATATTTCACATCAATTACACTGACTTGCTCCTCAAATATGTGTTAACATTTTACGTGGTTAGGAATTATGTTAAAAGTCATTCTGTGATTGGTCGATTATCTTGCCATACATCAAGATAAAGCGGTCGATTTGGCATCCTTGTGATTTGGTATCTTTGTTGAATACTAAATTTGTTGTTCTTTTATTTCGATTGGGATAAGGCATGTGGATTAACGTACACAAGAACAAATTGGACTTAAGCACGGGAGGAGTAGGCAACGTACGTGAGCAGCTATATGTAGAGCCTCGAGTTAACGGTGAATATGTTAGATGAATGCACGTATTTTGGGAGAACTATGCTTTTTTGCACATGCTTAGGTAGTAGCTTAATTTTATGGATAGTTTGGTTTATTTTGTGGATGCATGTAATCAAATTCACAATTCAATATAGTAGTAATTTAAATTGAAAAGTTAATTTGAGATGCATATATGGATACATTTTGGTATATATTTCGTGGATGTAGTAATTTGAAACTGTAAACGAATGGTATTATTGGGATGTATTTTGAATGGTTGATACATTTTGGCTATATATCATGGCATTAGCATATTGCATGTGCATTGGTAATATAGGTGAACCACATCCTTTTTTTTCTTTTTTTTTATCTACAACATTTAAAAAACGTTGTCTGGTATACTAAACAACAACATTTTTTATTTTTTTTAATCTACAACATTTAAAAAATGTTATCTTATATACTAAACAACAATATTTTTAACCAAAAAAGGTTGTGGAATCATACCTTCTACAACGTTTTTAAGCATCTGCTAATTTTTTGAAAACAAATCTACAACGTTTTTTCCTAAAAAATGTTGTGTATTGTGCTTAACTACAACGTTTTAAAAACGTTGTGTATGGGTGTCAAATAGACAACACCCTTAACCACGACATTTTTCTGACAGAAACCACAACGTTTTTTCTGCATTGTCTATTTACTGTTTTGTAGTAGTGACAACGGGACCAACTTCAACAAACGAACCATCAGAATCAACCACAAGAGTCTTCAGCATGATTGTTCAGGATTCGGTAGCAGCCGAGGATGTAACTCCAGGTATTATTCAAACAAAATTTATTTTCTTATATATAGTAAATTATTTTATAAAGATATTTTGAAGGAGGAAATTGAGTTCTATTAGAAATCAATTTTCCGTTTAATCAGATAGATAAGCTTTATGCTGAATAGTTAAAGATCGGTTCGATCAATTATGATCGAGATCTAATTGCAATGATTGTGTATGCTATGTACCTGGTATGTATAGGTTTTAAAACGGTGATTTCGGGGACGGAATCTTTATAAGGGAGGGTGAATGTAATAACCCGATGTTTTCTATATAATTAAATCAAAAATTTTGCGTTTAAATTTTTTATTTTATTTTAAAGGTGAGAATATGTGCCTGATAATGTGTATGCATTTATGTGATAAATATAAAATTTATTTATTACAAGAATAATTACAAATAATTTTTTTAGAATTATTGCTCATTATAAATTATATTCTTATAATAATTAGTTTTATAGTAAAATATTTTTATTATTTATTTTCTATGAAAATATGATTATATATTATTTAAATAATATATGATATGATTATAGAATTATTATAATAACTATTTTATTATATGAATTTATTTGTAATTAATTAAGCTAATTATTTAACTTAATTAATAATGGGAGGTATATGTAAGAAAATAAGATATGGAATCTAAACCCTAATTTTAGATTTTTGATCAAGGAATAAGAATAATAATATAATATTAATTATATTTTAATTTTTCAGTGCTATAAATATGTACTGTACATGTGTGGACTGATAATGGTTGTTCAATTATGTTGTATCATGACCAAAACCTAGCATTAATTTGTTTCACCCTATTGTCACTACAAAAAAATGGGTCTTTAGCAACGATTTTTCGGGCAACGACTTTATAAGTCGTTGCTAAAAGTACATGTTTAGCAA